>CM065776.1:134690748-135940748 GCA_033296515.1 Macrochelys suwanniensis
GCTAAATGCCAAATTCTATACTGACTGAAACTCCGTGCAAATACCAATCAGTGGGGCTGCAAGCCACCACAGAATATGTTCGTATATCATCTAATCAGTCAATATAAGCCACAAAGCTCAAAAATTGTGGGTTTCCTAAATGTTTGTGATTAAACAAAAAAAAAACTTTTTGAAAATAACGTTCACATACATTACAGAATCCTTGGCTGAATTCATTTTCAAGCATGATTCATTTTTAATTGCCAACTATACCCCGAGAATCTTTGTTATTAATCAGTCTAGCCTCCCAGCTCTGTTATGTCATGCATATAATTAAAAAGCTATAGATGTTCTTGAAGTAAAATGATCCTATTGTAACTAAATATTTACCAACATGCAACTATAATAATGTAGTATGGTGAAATTCTGGTATAAGAATCCATATGAATAGCCCTATTTAATCATTATGTCTAATAAACAGGTCCATTTTAAATAAGAAAGTGTGGTTCCCAAATCAGGTGTGAGCATAAAAGCGAAAATCTTCATCTACTAGGCATTTCAATGTGCAGATAGGTCAGTTAAGTTATAATTGGCACTAAATAGCCACACAAGTTATAAAGAACTTTACTTTCAGTTGAACTACACTCCGGCATGGAATTCTTTCTTCCTTTAAAAAATGAAAGCAATCGTTCCTGATGTGATCCTTACAACTAAAAGCTCACTGATTAGTATAATCAAGAGACAAGCACATTAGTACCAATGACATCTGGCTTTTGCAAAGCAATTTTTGATCCATATAGTTGAAAGAGCACAACAAGTAGTTATCAGTAAAATTGAATTACAGCATACATTTAAAATGAAAATATACTGCTCAATTCAAATTAATGGATTAGATTACTCATTAAAGGTAAGTACTTAAAAGAAAAAAAACAGAACATGGATACAGATGAGCAATAGGTAGTACTTAACTACACACCCACTTTAATTATATGGAGAAAGAAGTATGACATATTAAAGAAAAGAGTCTACGGTATTTTACTTTTATAGTATATACTGTTAAAATAAGCTTCCCAGAGAAATTATGCAAAATGGGACATTTGAGAACTTCCTGGTTTCAGCAGTTTCACAGAAATAGTGCTTCCCACACACACAAACCAGGTGCTTCACTCTGATTGGTCAGATACAAGAGGATAACCTGGGTTTCTTTTGTTTGTATTCTTCATTGAAATGCCCTCATCTTCCTTTATTTTATTTTTGTTTTTTTAATTTAAGTTGCTAACCTCAGGATAGAACATAATCGTACTGTTGCCATAATGGATTTCTTCCCTTCTTGCAGTATACACACTAAAGTTATGAGCATTTCTGCTAGCCAGAATTATTTCTGCTGCTTCCTTCATCTGGCCTCACTTTTCTCCTGAGAATTCTTGATTGTCTTTCAATGTAGATAAGATGCCATCCAGTTTCTTGACTGTGAGTAAATAGAGATTCTGCTTCACAGATAAACTCAGAGAAGCCAGAAAGTTGTTTCTTAGACTCGTATTCGACAAGGCGTGTAAGCACATGCTTAAGTCCCAATGAAATCAGTGTAAACATGTTGTTAAGTGCTTTGTTTACTAGGGATGGACTGCTGAATTGGGGCCTTCTTTCTCTGAAACAGTTATTCCAGAGCTGCAGGATAATTTAAGGATTTTTAGACCCTAATTTTTCAATGTGTGCACAAAATTTTGCCTCTACTCTGCATGCATCCATCTTATGCTCACAATCCTGATTTACATAATGAGCTGTTTATGTGCCTAAGTCTGGTGCATACAAAAATAGGCAACCTTCATTTGAAATTGTTGTCCTTTATTTGCCTTTACTAAATGTGCAATGGAAGTAATTGCTCCTGTTAAATCATTTTTATGGAATAAGGTACAGAAAGAAAGATCTAAAATTCTAATGTGCTCTGGAAGTAGTGTGGGTCTAGTTCAGGGAGTCTCAGCTTGTGTTGTCTGACTCCAAAGATGATCACGAACAGTTGCCTGACTCCCCTCTAACCTTTAGCCTCGTGGTTGGGGAACTTCCATGGGACATGGAAAAAAGCCAGTTCACGTCCCACGTCTGCCCGATTAGGCAAAGAGATTTGTACTGTGCCTTCACATCTCCAATGCAAGTGCCATAGCCACTGGACTATGGGATATTGTGAGGTGGGGCTCTCCTTTTCTGTTGAAGCCATTACGCTTTGTATAAATAACTAAATACTAATTGGACCAGAGAGAGTGAGAATGTCTCTATAGTTCAGTGGTTGGCGTACTAACTTGAGAGAGAAGATTTGAACAGGGGTTTCTTTTCTCCTGAAACTGAGGGGGGGGAGGGGATAAAAGCTGGGTTTCCCACATCTGAGCTAAATGGTATCAAGGAGGCTTCTGCCTCCTTCCATCCCCTGACCAATGTATATGAAGATAGATGTATGCTGCTGCTCTTGCAAGAAAAAGCTTAATAGACAGGGCCGGTGCAAGGAAGTTTCGCGCCCTAGGTGAAATTCCTTGCACCAGCCCTGCACGCCACCCACCCCTCCCCACTAACGCCAGGCAGGCACGGCCCCCCACCCACCCGC
Source organism: Macrochelys suwanniensis (assembly GCA_033296515.1). NCBI lineage: Eukaryota > Metazoa > Chordata > Testudines > Chelydridae > Macrochelys > Macrochelys suwanniensis. Next base: position 134,693,324 of record CM065776.1, read on the forward strand.
GGCGGCCTCCCCATCCCCCCGTGGCAGCCAGCCCTCCCCCTCCCCGCACGTGGCAGCTCACCTCCACCGGTGGCAGCAACTCCTCGGCGGCGTTTTGGTGGCCACCAAATCGCCGCCGGGAGTCGCTCCCCACAAATCCTGGCACCCTAGGCCACCACCTAGGGTCACCTAGTGGGAGCACTGGCCCTGTTAATAGCCTGACTACAGGAGAGGGTGACCGGCTCTGGAATGCAAACAGAGATAGGTGTATCCCTCCAGCCCAGGCGTAGGTGAGAGGGGTGGGATTTAGGCTTAAATTCTCAGACAATTTCCTGGAGACCCCCCACTCCAACCCTCATTTGAGGCTCTGGGTTTCAGCTGCAGCTGGGGGCATCTCAGGGCTTTAGCCCCAGGGTGGGCAGAGAGAGCACACCAGGGTTTGTGGCTTTAGCTCCATGGGGAAGTGACGGGGCTCGGGGCTTCAGTCCGCGGTGTGTGCTGGGTGTTGCACGAGTTTGAAAATATTTACTGGCTGAATTTAAGCCCTGGGTTTAGGACACAGCTCTTGCTGTCTGCTTTTGGCTAGCTTAGATGGCTCCACAGCTAGTGAACTTGTTTATGTGGTTCTCATTGTCAGGTCTCTGTCTCTCCCAATGCATTGTGTAGGGAGCCTTGGTGCCCAGCTCAGAGTTTGCAGATTCAGCTAGGTGCCTAAAAGTCCCTTTGGGGATGATGGGCTCCTGTCCCCAGTGCACACAGCTGCCTTGCCTACACCTCAGCCATTTTTTGAAAACTTCATGGACATTAGGTGCCTGGTTAGGTGCTTATCTCTATAATGTATGTACCTATCCAGCTTAGAGTATCTCCACACTGTTAAACAGCCTTCTCCCTGCACTGCCAGACTTCCATGAAATGCAAAAGACTCCCTTGTGCTCACTCCGTGTCTGCATCTCTCAGCTTGAGGTAGATAGCTTGACCTCAGGCAACCCAGACAGAAAACTGATACTGATTAATTTTGCCCTCACAGCCTAAGTCTTGCAAACAAGGTCAGGCTGGGAGAGGGAAATCAAGGTGGCCATCAGGCACAGGGTAGTGAGAGAGAGAGGGAAAAGTCTGTGTGGCAAGAAGAGCTGTGGTAGGAAGACAAAGGAGGCTTTAGAAAACCTATTATGTTTTCAATATATTGTGACAGACCCAGACGAGTGGGGTACAGAAGTCTGGTAGAAGGCAAATATACTGGCCGTTGGATGAATAGTTTTCTGTTCCCTGAGTGACCAGAGCAGGGGCTGCACTTGAACAAGCAGGAACTTGCTGGAACCAATTTAAGGCAGGCAGGCTAATTAGGACACCTGGAGCCAATTAAGAAGAACCTGCTAGAATCAGTTAGGTCAGGCTGGCTATCTAGGGCACCTGAGTTTTAAAAGGACCTCACTTCATTTGGGGGTGGGGGTGCGTGTGAGGAGCTGGGAGCAAGAGGCACTAGGAGCTGAGAGTGAGAAGGCGTACTGCTGGAAGATCCTGTGGTGAGGATAAAGAAGGTTTTGGGAGGAGTCCATGGGGAAGTATCCCAGGGAGTTGTAGCTGTCGTGCAGTTGTTCCAGGAGGCACTCTAAACAGCTGCAGTCCACAGGGCCCTGGGCTGGAACCCGGAGTAGAGGGCGGGCCAGGGTTCCCCCCAAACCTCCCAACTCCTGATCAGACACAGGAGGAGTTGATCTGGACTGTGGGCTCTACCAGAGGGGAAGATCTCTGAGGCGAGCAAAATCCGCCTATAAGTGCAGGACCCACCGAGGTAGAGGAGGAACTTTTTCACATTATGTAGTAGAGTGTAATTCCTCCCCCCATTTTGTAATTGATTTTCAAGATCTTTACTGTAATCACTGCATTTTCCCTGCAGAGGTAAGTTTCCAGTTTAGTCCTTGAAATATGGCTCAAATTATGCTGCCAACCCATATTAATCTCTGCCAAATGTTTATTCATTCTGAATATGCATGTGTTTAAAGAGCTTGGGCTTCTTGGTCCTGCAACTGCATGTCCTATCCTTTTAAATTTGCTATGCAGTTTTAATGTAAATACCAGAGAGGCAGTAGCCGTACTTGACTTAAAATTGTAGAATATTTGTTTCCTCAATAACCATCTTAAACAGATGGACAATGAAAATTGAACATCTACTTTGTCGACCGCATTCTTGCAGCCTTTTAAAGAATTTCCAATGGATATAATACATCAGGCCCAAATAAAAGGGAACATACCACTCAGCCCGATGATGTAAGTTGCTTTGCTGCTGCAGTTGGGTTGTGTTTCGTTTAGCTTTGGCAGAATGGTCCTAGTGGCCACATATTGCACGTCATTGTTCAGTTACATTGCAGGAGGGTCAGTTAATAAACCAGCAGGTACAGACTGGAGAATAAGTAATGCATTGTATTGTTTCGCACTTCTGTGGCTTCACAAGAACCATGTGGCCTTCTGAAAGCCTTCAATTGCTTTGCTTATTTTTCCTGGTATAACTATGCCTGGTGGGTGGGAGCAGGAGGCTGTGCCTATGGCATTGTCATTAGTCTAATAATAGTAATATATTCTGCCAGAGTGGGACCCATCCAAATGAATGCATTTTAAAGAAAGGAACGATTTAAAAAGATGTACTTTCTGTGCGAGAAACCAAAGTATATCGGACTACACTAAAGCATTCATAAATGAATAATTGGGAAAGAAATAGACTTGTTAAATGCATAAATCTCTCATGCCTAAAAGAGGGAAAGCAATAGAAAAAGAAATCTGATAATGAATACATTCTCCATGTATTAGACTTAAATATATTTCATAAAAACGCAGGGGCCCTGTGAAATTAATACCTCTTTAAGAAATAGATCTGTTAAAAAAATTATATTTTGCTGCTACCCAGTTTTCGGTTTGAAAGGATTTTATATTGTATTTATGACTTGGCATAGTAAATGAGGTCAGCACTGACTTAAACTAGGTGCCTGGGGAGGAAGCCTAGATGAAGGTGACAGGGTGTACCAACCCCACACTGGTGAGGTGAGGGTTAAAGATTTGCTCTGGACACAGGAGGCCATGCCCCCTTGCCCTTGCTGAGAATGCTCCCAGGGGAGGGAGAGTTCAAAAAGGAGCAACTTAGCTCAGTCTGGGTGGACTGAACTGGAGAGCTATTGGGTGCTGCAGCGTCCTGCAGAGAAGTCACCGGACCTCACAGTCAAGCCATTGCCAGCCCTGCAATCATGGGGCTGAGGATGATGAGTCACTACTGATAGGGGAAGACGCTCTGGAGAGTGACCCCAGAGGAACAGAAGTAGGGGTAGGAAGTGACCCAGGGAAGAGGCGTAAAGGTGCCTGCCCCTAGGCCATGTAATTGGACCATTATTTTGAATGGCCCAGTGTTGGAAACGGTGGAGCAGGGTTGGCCTGGGTTCCCTCTACCCTTAGTAACTGACTCTCGCTGTTGGTCAACATTGGCACTGACTCTAATGGCTAGGCAGCCAAACCCTCTCACTATTAATCGACACTGCCACTGACTCTAGCAGCTAGGCAAGGTGGTCACTGATTCTCGCCACTGGGTGACATAGCCTGGAGTATTGCTACTAGGCAATACTACTCTCCTTGGAAACCCCACCTCCACCCGCAACAATGTCAGAGACATAAAAGGGATTTCTTTTTAGAAATGCTGAGCACTTGTAATTCCCTTTGGCTTCAGTGGAGTTGTGGATGCTGAGAACATATGAAAATCAAGCCGAGACAGTCGAATTCTGCTGTTGCATACCTGTAAATCTGGAGTAATTCGAGTGCAATCAATGAGAGTGTTTACTTGTGTTACAGTACCACATAAAGGCCCCAGTTTAGGTCAGATCCCCTTTTGCTAGGTGCTGTGCAAACCCAGACTAAGAAATGGTCCATCTGAACAGTTCACAGCCTAAATAGATGAGGGTGGGAGAAAAAATTGAGGCACAGAGCAGTGAAATGATGGTCCCAAGTTCACACAGCGGTTCATTGGTACAGGTAGGAATAGAATTACCACTGGTCTCCTATATTCCAGTCCAGTACCCTTTCATATGGACTATGCTGCCTCTCCAATGATGATAAGGCTTGATGCTGCAAGGTGCTGGGCACTCTGGCCCTGATCCAGCAAAACACTTAGCCATATGCTTAACTTTAATCGTGAGTACTCCCACTGAAGTCCCCTATTGACTACACACATGCTTAAAATTAAGCCTGTGATTAAATGCTTTGCTAGATCAGGGCCACAGTGCTCAGCATTTTTCAAGATTGAGCTGTGAATGAGACTGGCAGAACACAACAGAATGTGGCCCATAGCAGATGCTGTTAATTTTGATTAAGCTGATTTTGTTTTTCAGTTACACTTATCCTCCTGACCAAGCAAAATTTGCTTCTGTTGTTTTCATCTTTTTCTTAATGAAGATAATGTTCTTTTTAAATGGATTTTAATCTGATGTTCTCAGTTGCCTAGCTTTGCTTGTTCCTTCAAATGACAATTGTATGGCAGAGACTGAAAGCAATCTCAGCATTCTTTCTGGACAAGTGTAAACAACTCCTACACTACTCTGCTAATATTAATTTCTTTGTTATGTTGCCTGAAGACACTCATAACTGGTTCATAAAACTGATGCTGCCTGAAAAGAGGCGCTCTCTCTCTCTCTCTCTCTCTCAAACTTTGGTGACTTTCCTACACTGCTCATCTATACTGTGGTGTGTTCTTAATTTTTTTTTTTCATTTCTAAGACTAATTACCTTCCTTTTTTCCCCTGTTCTTCCTTCTCTTTATTCATTAGATTCCGCAATGCTCTCTTTTATATCAGTCATTGAAGATATAAAAGGATGGAGCTCTCTGCTCTCTGTACTGGGGAGAAGGGGAAAATTTGTTTTGGCCAGCCTCATTTACATCTTGTTTACCCATAGTTCCACCTACTGAGTTTTAAGTTTTGCTGGTTTGGTTGGTATTTGTTTATTTTTTTTAGGTGTAAAGGTAATATTAAACAGTTATCCTTACTGTCTAAGGGCATAGGATCTGTGCAGTTTATGCCCTGGGTGAGATGCCACCGTGATTAGAGAAAGATGAAGCTAACACACAGAGTATGGTTCCTGGAGTATCATGGAATCAGGACAAATGGACATGTGGTGCCAGATAAGTGATTGATTGGCCTTGGCTGAGGATGAGCACTTTTAAGTACAAGGTCTCATCTCAGAAGAATGTTAACAAAAGTGCTAGAGATGAACTTTAATTGGGTAATGAAGATCAGGCATAGCAAAAAGAAAGGGAAAGCACTCTCTTCTGGAGACTAGGAGCTCCATACATTGGAACAGAGACTCTGTCTGAGGAGGTCTGTTTTGCCCTGGGTTCCCCTGTCTTTAGATTGTGTGTTTTGAGTGGAGGAATCTGTGGGATGAGGCCCAACTAGGTCAGTGGTGATGGTGGAGCAGAATTGTCTTCATGGAAAAGCCTGACTGAACCAGCAGCAGTGGTGTTAGGGAGCTGACTCTCTGAGGACCAATCGGACTAGCAGTGAATCTGACTCCACAGCAAGGACCAACTGACCAGCAGGAGCAGTAAAGCAGAAAGCTGACTCTACCGTGAAGCCTGACTGAACCAACAAAGGCAGAAGCAAACCAGAGATGACTCCATGGCAAAGTCAGACTGAACCAGCAGTGTCAACAGTGAAAAATCACTGAACTGCACGAGGTGGCTGCACCTTGGAGTTGGACTTGGCTGAACAGTTCTTTCAGGACTAGAGCAGACCAACAGAGGACAGCCACCCTCAGATGTCTTTGGCTACCATTGAGACTGCCTGCCGGAAAGTGGAATTGTTAATGGGAAAGGTTTGGGGTGAGACAGTGTTCTGGGACTCCATCAGCCAGACATTAAGACTGAGAGGGGTGAACCAAACTGTTAATCTATACATTTGGGTTGCTCAATTTCTTATATGAATATGTAAGTATATATACTGGGTATGTGTGTGGGGGGAGTGGGGGTGGGGGTGTGGAGAGTCCAGGTATATTTCCCAAAGCCAGAAATAAAAGTTGATTTCTGGGTGGGAGCTTGAACCATAGACCGATTTTTTTCTTATTATTTTTTTATTTTTTTTATGAAGAACCCTGAGACACTTGGAACCCAGTCCTTGTTTCTGCAATTGGTATCTGACAGAAGTATCACATTATTTATTGCAAGTCTTTCTTTGAGTAATAGATATTCATAATTCAATAGTCACACTTGGTAATGTGGTTAACTATAGTCATATAGTATTGTTTCTGTTCTTTCAGTGGATGATCTAACCAAAATTAATTGTTTTTTGTTCATTGGGACAAGAAAAAAATTCATATATGAATGTTTCTATAAAACAAGTTTACAACCCCTCGCCCACATTTTTACCTGAAAGCCTCTATTTCTATATTCATTATCTTTATCTGTCAGGTGATGGATTGGTACATGGATTTAATGAGGTCATATATTGTCTCACCAGTTCCATTGCGTAACAATTTAAGGTTCAGTCTTTGGTGCCAGATGGAGTCAAAAGCTTCTTGCAGTTTTGGCAGAGAAGTTACGGCAAGCGGTTTGTTTACATTTACTTGTACTTGTTTGTTTTATACCCTTCCCCATCCATGGAGTAGATTTTATTCTTATTGGATAAAAGGCAAATATTATCATTGTCATTAAACTGAGGGCTCTCCTCATGTGATGATAGATTGGTGTCTGTTAGAGGAGATATTTGGATTATTCTCCTTAGTTTAGTTCCCTGAATATTTTATCTGAAGTATTTTCTTTCTATTAGTTTCTTTAGTTTTGATTTATCTGGGTTAGGTCACCAATCTGTGAATTTAGTTATAATATTATAACTTTCTGTTCATGTCTTAACTTTGTCACTTCAACAACTAGACATTGTAATGAATCTTTCGCAGCTATTTAAAAAAATATTTTCTTTGCATTCTGTTCTCTCTGGATCTAACAATGATACTTTTTTTTTTTAAAGATTGTAGGTTCTTTTCTGATTTGGCAGGGACACTTAATATTTATAATCATTAGTTTTATTTATGGTATTACAGTATTGCCTCAAAGCCCCAAACCAAGATTGAGCCTCAATGGGGTAGGTGCTGTGGTTAGACATTTTCAACAAAACCAAAATGTTCATGAAGAACAAAGTTAAATGTCACTCCTGTTGTTACTATTCCCCCTTCAACTGCTTGCTGACCAGCTCTAGTATAACCTCTGTTGTTTTAAGTGAGGGGAGGAGTAGTTAAAATGTTTCTATAGGAGCTTTGGTTACTTGTATCATGTAACATGGTATAATCAGTGCAACTTGAAAGGTTTGCTTTCCATCTCTACTCCCAGCCTTTCTGCATAATGATTTGTTATGGTGTGGATTTATGTAGTTGTGCATTCTCCTGGCCATCCTGAAGATTAGCTCTGACAAGCATTGCATCCTGCTCTTGTGGTATCTTCATCCATCCTGTCTCTCATCCTGTGGACCCCTCTCACTCCAAGAATCACAGCCTCCTCTTCATGACTAGGCCCTGCAGTCAGGTCACTTCATGGTTTCCCCATTCTTGGGAAAGCAACAAAGCTTTTCTGGAACAAAACATCCCAGGCAATCCACTGTCCTCTGCCTGGTCTGTGCCACATTCCTAGTGGCCCTCCCTCTATTCCAGGTTCCAGCTCAGAGGCCTTCTAAGCAGCAGCCAAAGTCTGCACATCTATTTCTTGCTGCTTTTCCCCTGAGCCTTCTCCTACCTTCCTGGTTTCCCTTCTCTTTTGATTTGCCAGACAGCCAGCCTTCTCCTTCCAGGGAGTAACTGTGGACTACCCTCTATAGTCCTGAACACACCTCCCTCCTCTCAAGGAGTGACTACAGCTTACTTCCCTGCACCACCCTTCTGTTGCTAGCTTCCTGGTTTACATAGGCCCCTCCAGCTGAATCTGCTTTCAGTCAATTCCCTGGTCCCTGGCTCCTCCTCCAGGTGTGTCCTGTGGAATTGATTGGTCTACCTGGCCATCTTAACCCCTTCTTGTCCTGCGTCGGGTTGACATCCCATCACAGTTGTTCTTTTTCTTTGACTGCATTATTATAATTACAGAAAGCACACACCTTCCAGATAATGGTACTGGAATCTGAAGATGCAAAGTATGAAGTATTTTTTTTGCGCTATATGGCCAGCATGCTTCTCTTTATTCTTATATTTTATTTGCTCTTTCTTTGTAGTAACTTCTACAAGAACCAAATCAGGACCCCATTGTGCCAGGTGCTGTACACACCAATAACGAGAGTCCCTGCTCCAGTAAGCTTAGAAGTCGCTTACCATACATTAGATACAACATAATACTACAATGTCTTTTTGGTATTCGTTGGCTAATGTTAAGAGAGAAAATGGTAAATGGTGTGAAGTAAACGACTTTCATTTGGAATGGTGGGTTATGCTTGCTTACAATACTGAGCTAAGTGTAAGCGGGGGAATAGTCCCGCTATTGTGGGGAACTTTCCTGGCTTCTGCACTACCCCGGTGAAATGGGCTAGCGGAAGGATCTGAGTCCTCGCTCCCACTTCCTTTACCCAGAGGCCTCCCTGTCCTCGAGGACTCCCCTTGCACTCTCCTGTCTGGCAGAGTCCTTGTAACCCCAACAAGGCTGGGCCCAGGATTCCTGGGTGGCTCGACCCCCAACCTTGCTGTGGTCACCTAGGTCAGGGGCTAGGGTGTCCCCACTCCGGGGTACTCTCTCTGCATTTCCCTAACCCACAGATCATTGCACACAATTTAAAGCAAATGCAAATTATTTAATTAAAACAATTAATTTTAAAATGAATAAGGAAAAAATGGGAAAGGCTAATGAAAACACATCACCCCGCTCTGTGGCAGGGAACATCACAACAGTGTCTCTGCAATGTCAGGGCAGTTCAGTCTGTTCCTTTGCAAGTCCCAGGCCTCCTTCTCAGGCCCTGGCTGTGCTGCAGGGACGCTGTGGCTTGGACACTTGTTCTGGCGGTGGCCACACGCTCGCAGGCTCTGGGTGGCAGGACCCTTCTTCCCAGCATCACCCCCGCCCTGTCGGGGTTTAGATCCCCCTGCAAGTCTGGCCTGCAGGGCCTCTTGGCTGAGGCCTCTCCCTGCGCTGGGCCCACTGCCCAGGTCCCCCTCGCTTTCCCCAGCTGCTCACCACACCCGGCTCCAGACTGCTCCAGCCCCAGCTCCACCGCTCTGCCTCAGCTCCAGCTCCTCTGCCTCAGCACGGCTGCTGCTGCTGCTGCTCTGCCTCCAGCTCCCTGGGCTGCTGCAGCTTCTCCCCCCAGGGCAGGTCTGTCTCTCTGGGCTGGGCTCTGGGGCTGCACCTCTGCTCCCAGGGCAGGTCTGTGTCTCTGGGCTGCTTTTCTGGCCCCTCTGGATCTGGCCCAGCTCAGCTCTGGCCTCTGCCCTCTCCTTAGCTCGGCCCCACTCACTCTGACTCAGGCAACTTCAGCTCACACGGAGGACGGGATCCACCCTGACCTCCTGACTCCCTGATTCGCCTGCCCGCCCTGTCAATCAGAGCTGACCTGGAGCATTGGCCTCTCCCCATTGCCCCTGAGGACTGTCAGTCCGATCGACCCTTCCCCTTTTGGTACTGGGAGCTCTGAATGTTAGTAAGGGGATAACAGTCCCCTTACATTCCCCCTTGCTAAAATTCTGCCACAACCACAAGGTTTACACTAATACCTCCGGACCCATTATTAGCAACATATACCCACATTATATCATATCAAAAGCCCATTAACCATTATCAAAACAACATTTAACATATTAAACATTCCACATTTACTTCTTCATACTATACATGACAATATTCATTAAAACACTACATAGAACCAATAATGTAATCATCTCTAAATTTAACAGGCAGTACACCCTTATTAGCCCTGTGGGACCTTCTTAAGACTGGTGTTTCATTACCCATATTGTCTATTTCCCTACCCTCGGGTAATACTGGGTCAGTTTGAGGGATCTGGCCATTCTCTTTAGGGTTTGGGTTTACCCCATTGGTTTCAGTCTCCTCAGGAAATGCTGCTCTATGCCTCCTATGAGCCCTGGTCAGACTAAAAGTCCAATGCTTTAGCTGGTCCCTATGTACTACTCTCTTAGGACCGCCTTGTTCAGGCTGGATAGTGTACACTGGCAGTTTGGGATTGTTGTGGGTGACCACAGTGTGACGATTCGGCTCCCATTTGTTCTGTATTTTATTACGTCTCCAGCATCTGTGGCTACTAACTGGTACACAGTCACCAGGTCTGATGAGAGCCCCACTGGGCTTGCGATCATAAGTCCTTTTCCTACTTTGGGCTGTGTCTTTAGCTGAACTGAGAGCAACTTTGCTGGCTGTCTTTGGCCTGTCATGGACACCTTTGACCCGGTCATCAAAATTGGTCACCTCATCCTTAGAAAAGGCTTCTTGATGCTTCTCTGGCAACACCCTTAAGTTAGCCACCTGTGCAGGAATCAGCCCTTGGAGCGCCACTTGAACTGGCAGTCTCCCACCACATATTTCTTGAGGAAAGGTAACTTGTTCTCCCTTCTCCCCAAATGTGACCTTCACCCGAGGGATCACCTCCTCAGCTGCAACTCCATAGCCTTCACGCTTGAGTTTAGAAGACTCACTGGTACTCTTCCTTTGATGGCACTAGTCAGTACATTGGCTGACTGAAGTCCACTAGGTAGGCTTGACCCAGATGTAGGCTCTACCAGCACTTGATATTCATTGGTATTTCCTGGCATCCAGCCGTGTTCATTAAGGATCTTCTCTCTCCAAGGAGGAATAGTGATCTTCCATTTTCTGCCAACTTTAACATTTCCAATCCACCTTGTGGGGCCCTGGGAATCACTCTGCCTCTCCGCTCGAGCCAGTACTCCACTCAGCACAGCATTCCTCTTAGAGTGCCCATGACGGTTCATCTTTCTGGTTCCTTCTACTGGCAACTTTAGCTCCTTCAACTCACTAATGATGTTCATCCCTAGAATCCCTGGGACTCCTTCCCCTATATGGCTCCCTTCAGAGGCTTTATCTTTCAGGATGAAGATGCATTTCCCTGGCAATGTCTGGCCCATGTAGTCTATGTCTGCTTCGAGGCATCCCACCACTGGGATTGCCAGTCCATTAACTGCTGTTAGATGTACAAACTGTGTGTTGTGCATGGTCAGCTCCTTGTCTTTCAAATATTTTTGAAAATGTGACTCAGTAATGGTGGTGACTTCTGAGCCAGTATCTAACAAACATCTGGTCTTCACACCGGCTATACATACTTCAGCAGTTAGACAGTCTCCAAATGCTCGTTTACAGAAGTCACTAAATATGCTGGCGCTGCCCATGTTCCTCTCAACACTGTATGCAGAGTGATTTTCCACCAAGGACAGGCCTAGGAATCCTTCTGCCACTGCTTGGCCTTCTACTGTAGATGGACCAGTCGCTCCTGGTGCCCCATTGATTTTGAGTGCCTGGGACTCTGCTCTCCTCAGTGGACATTCTTGGCTAGTATGCCCTGGCCTTTCACAAGTGTAACAGATGTACCTTCCCAGCTCATCCTTCAGTGGGGCTCTTCGGGATCCCAATCTCCTTGGATACTTTGGCATACTAACTGGATTTTTTTCTTTCATCAACTCGGTCATTACTTTCAGCATCTCCCCCTGTTGGACCGCCAGTTTTTGGACAGCTTCACTTAGGCTTTCCAGTGTTAGCTGTGTTTGGGGCAGGGCCTTTTCCCCAGCAGCTGCATTCACTAGGCCCCCACTTTGTGTATGGGGGTTAGGCTTGGCTCTCTCTGCCACAGGAACTTCCTCTTCTTCTGACCACATAATGGCAGCCTGCATGAGTTCATGGAACTTCTTACTGGGCTCTTCCTTAAACCTCCTTTTCATTTCACGTCGGAGGGAGTCGTCCCGGAGCCCCAACACCAACTGCTCTTTTAGAAACATATCTGGGTCTGGAACTCGTTGAGAGTCTCGCCGCTGCACTTTGCTCATTCTCTCCTGGAGGTCATATGCGTATGCCCGGATAGTTTCATCAGGCTCCTGCTTTCTCTCAAAGAACTCCTTTAGTCGAGTTCCAATAGGTACCTTGTCTCCATACACTTCTAGGAGGAGTTCAAACACCTTTTCCACATCCTTCTTGTCTGCCACTGCCATGAACTTTACTGTGGCCTTGGCCTGGCCCTTGAGATGTTCCTCTATGAAGTCCACATGGTCTTCCTCAGGTACTCTTAGCACACGCAGAGCCATCTTCACGGACTTGACCCACTCCTCTACTGTAATGTCTCCTGCTCTGGTTGGGAAGCCACCAAACTCTGTGACCTTCTGCTCCCGTGGGACATAAATAGTAGGGGGTTTCTTAGCTTCTGCTGCCTGTTGTTCTATTACAGCCTTAGCCAGTGATAAGGCTTCTCTCTGTTCTCTTCTAGCTTGTTGTAATTCCTCAGCTTGGTCTGACAATCTGTGCTGAAGTTCAGCAAACTGGGCCCATAGTTCTTCAATTCCAGCCATGGTAGGGTTCTTGACCAGGCCTGGACAGTGCTACCAGAACTCAACCAGTAAACCAATGGGGTGGACCCTGTGGATAGGATCCTGTTCGTGACGCCAATTATGTAAGCGGGGGAATAGTCCCGCTATTGTGGGGAACTTTCCTGGCTTCTGCACTACCCCGGTGAAATGGGCTAGCGGAAGGATCTGAGTCCTCGCTCCCACTTCCTTTACCCAGAGGCCTCCCTGTCCTCGAGGACTCCCCTTGCACTCTCCTGTCTGGCAGAGTCCTCGTAACCCCAACAAGGCTGGGCCCAGGATTCCTGGGTGGCTCAACCCCCAACCCTGCTGTGGTCACCTAGGTCAGGGGCTAGGGTGTCCCCACTCCGGGGTACTCTCTCTGCATTTCCCTAACCCACAGATCATTGCACACAATTTAAAGCAAATGCAAATTATTTAATCAACAATTTTAAAATGAATAAGGAAAAAATGGGAAAGGCTAATGAAAACACATCACCCCGCTCTGTGGCAGGGAACATCGCAACAGTGTCTCTGCAATGTCAGGGCAGTTCAGTCTGTTCCTTTGCAAGTCCCAGGCTCCTTCTCAGGCCCTGGCTGTGCTGCAGGGACGCTGTGGCTTGGACACTTGCTCTGGCGGTGGCCACACGCTCGCAGGCTCTGGGTGGCAGGACCCTTCTTCCCAGCGTCGCCCCCGCCCTGTCGGGGTTTAGATCCCCCTGTACGTCTGGCCTGCAGGGCCCCTTGGCTGAGGCCTCTCCCTGCGCTGGGCCCACTGCCCAGGGTCCCCCTCGCTCTCCCCAGCTGCTCACCGCACCCGGCTCCGGACTGCTCCAGCCCCAGCTCCACCGCTCTGCCTCAGCTCCAGCTCCTCTGCCTCAGCACGGCTGCTGCTGCTGCTGCTCTGCCTCCAGCTCCCTGGGCTGCTGCAGCTTCTCCCCCCAGGGCAGGTCTGTCTCTCTGGGCTGGGCTCTGGGGCTGCACCTCTGCTCCCAGGGCAGGTCTGTGTCTCTCAGGGCTGCTTTTCTGGCCCCTCTGGATCTGGCCCAGCTCAGCTCTGGCCTCTCCTTAGCTCGGCCCCACTCACTCTGACTCAGGCAACTTCAGCTCACACGGAGGACGGGATTCACCCTGACCTCCTGACTCCCTGATTCGCCTGCCCGCCCTGTCAATCAGAGCTGACCTGGAGCATTGGCCTCTCCCCAGTCTCCCCTGGGGACTGTCAGTCCGATCGACCCTTCCCCTTTTGGTACTGGGAGCTCTGAATGTTAGTAAGGGGATAACAGTCCCCTTACATAAGTAAAGGACTTAAAAGAACATTTTATATGCTACTAAACTGGATTCAATCTTCTGCGGGCAGCAGGTCCCCAATAGTGAGAAAGTATGCTCAGAGATGTGGGAGGTGAGTGTCAGAAGCACAACGTGGAAGGGAATGGAAGGATGGTCTAATAGTTAGGGGATTCAGAAGACATAACTGCAATTCCTTATTCAGCCATAGATTTTTCTGTGTAACCTTGGGCAAGTGGAATTTCAGATTCTTCTGAACACATTCATCAATGAAATAAAGGCAGGCCTTCTTTATAGCCTAGAATACTTTTAATTAAGTCATTATCTCAAGTTACAATCAGTGCAGACTGCAGAGCATGTAAAGGACTTGATTACACAGCCCATAGTGAACAGGCATCTCCTGAGGACTAACAACTGGCTGAAAAGAGTTTAAGGCATGAATTACTGCCAAGAGCCATTAAATCTAGTCAGTTATTAAACCCCAGGAAATGCCTGCACTTCACTCAATATCATATTACAAACTTAAAGAGAGAACCAAATTCTGCTCAGGTGTAATTCTGAAGTAATTCCATTGACTTGGAATTTAATATGATGTATCTGAATGCACCCAGACCTTAACTGTGTTTCCAGTTCTGCTTGCCCCAACTCAAAGGATTTAGTGGAACTGGAAAAGGTTCAGAGAAGGGCAAAAAAGATGATTAAGGGTATGATATGACTTCCATATGAGGAGAGACCAAAAAAGATTAAATCTATTCATATTAGAAAAGAGATTAAGGGGAGAAGTTATAGAGGTCTATAAAATCATGACGATGGTAGAAAAAGTAATAGACAAGTGTTATTTACTCTTTCAAACAACACACAAGTCATGGGTCACCCAATAAAATTAATAGGCAACATACGATGTTGCAAATGCCAAAGGTATAACAAGATTCAAAAAAGAACTGATAAGTTCATGGAAATAGGTCTATCAATGACTATTAGCCAAGATGGTTAGGGTTGCAACCCTATACTCGGGGCAACTCTAACCCTCTCAATGGCCAAATCCTCCTTTAACATTAAATTCATTTGAGAATGCAGTGTATTGTACTGCTACTTGAATTACGCCATTGCTACTTTAATGCTCAGGAAGATTCCCATCACCGTGACAGAAACAGTGCGTGTGCATTATCTGTGTAAAGTCCCTAAGCAGTAGAAGGATGCTGAACTCTGTCTCCCACATAATATATGGCAGTAATGTCTTGCAATTTCCTACACAAGAACGGTAAAATGCTCAGAAATCAACCTACTGCATAACACCACTAAATACAAATGTAAGACCCTAAACAATATAGGAAGTGTGCCGCAATTATATTGTGAAAAGATAACGTAGGTATTTATGTAAGTAATGGGGAAAAGATGGTAAGATTATATTACATTATTAAATGAGTTTGCAGTTATGAGGAATTGCCTTGCTTAGTATTTAGTGCAATGTTGTCATGTGTTTGTGTTCTGCTTTATGGGGACACAAAAGTATTCATCCAGTAATGTGCGTTGCTATTTCGTTGTGACATTAGGCCAGTTCCTCAGCTGGGGTATATTGGCATAGCAATATTGAAGTGAAAGGGGCTATGGCAATTTACATCAGTTAAGGATCTGGCTTATTCTTCACGTGAGGTCTTTAGGTTTCACCAGGCTAACAAAACAGCATGTAACTATGAATACCATGTACTTGCCATCAGAAGATATTTGTCTCAGCACTTAAGACCAAAGTTTGCTGTGAAGCCAATTAAGTTACTCATACTGGTGTATAGAAGTAAGAATGTCTTTCAGTAATTCACAAACGTGTCTATCTGTATTCAGGTGTCAAGGCAAATTCAATGTCTTACAACCAGAATAGAGGTTTATTAAATCTCTCAAAAATACATCATTGTTGAGCTGTGAACTAATGTGTGGTAAATGTAAGGTAGAAAGGCTCCAAGCCGTTTAATCATCAGCCACACAATCTGTAGAAGGCAAAAGGACCCAACCAGGAACATACAGACAGAGCTATAGCTTGCAGGCAAATGATAAGCGATATTGTGAAAGGGGTTAGGGAAATTGGAAAGGATTTTGCAAATATATCAACAACAAAAATACTGGAAAGCAGGCACCTTAAATTAATGAGGACTTCAAAATGGCTGTGATACTGAATTGCTTTTCAAAATCAGTCTTTAACGAGTAAAATAGAGAAAAAATGAAGATAATGAAGGCCTTTAAATATAGCTATTGATTAAAAAAAAAGAATTGGAAAAAAATGCACAAATACACATCAATTAATAAGGCCAGATGAGACACATCTTTGGGTGTTGAAGTATAATTACTGCCTGCCCAGAGGAGTACTATATAAAGATAGTTTATTAGTCAATGTATCTGATCCCTGTGCACAGTCTTCCCAGTGAGATTTACTAGTTTTACTGAGGCCTGGCCTACACTGCAGGGTTAGGTCGATGTAAGTTGCCTTGCATCAACCTAGCTGTGGAAATGTCTTCCCTTAAATTTGGCTCATGCCGACATAAGTGCCTCTCTACACGGATTTAGTAACACCACCTCCCTGAATAGTGTTGAGTCACGGTCGATGTAATTAGTCTGATGCAGTGTCCATGTAGACACTGTGTCAGGGCCAACTCTAGGCACCAGCAAAACAAGCTGGTGCTTGGGGCGGCACATTTCTAGGGGCAGCATTCTGGCACCAGCCATGCCACCCCTAGAAATGTGCCCCGGCCGCCCCAGCTCACCTCCGCTGCTGTCGCTCGGCTTTCGCGCGCCACCGCTGCTTGGCTTCTTCCCCTCCCTCCCAGGCTTTAGAGCCTGGGAGGGAGGGGGAGAACCCAAGCAGCCGTGGCGCGCGAAACAGCTGTTTCACGTGCCGCTTCTCTCCCTCCCTCCCTTCCTCCCTCACAAGCTTAAGAGCCTGGGAGGGAGGGAGGGGGAGAACCCGAGTGGCCACAGCTTGATCGTGCGCCGCAAGCCTGGGAGGGAGGGGGACGCTTGGCTTGAAAGCCTTGGCTTGAAAGCCCCTTGTGGGGGGAGAACCCGAACGATGGCGTGCTAAACCCGCGCATGGCAAGCCTGGGAGGGGGAGAACCCAAGCGGCGGCAGCAAAGCGGCGGTGAGCTAGGGCGGAGAGTTGCAGAGGGGGCACAGGAAGCAATGGGGTGGGGGAAATGTAGCACCTGCGGGGGAGAAGGTGGGGTTGGGGATTTGGGGAAGGGGCAGAGTTGAGGCAGGTCCAGGGATGGGGCAAGAAAAACCCGGGGGGGGGGGAATATGTTTGCTTGGGGCAGCAAAAATCCTAGAGCCGGCCCTGCACTGTGTTGCCTATGTCATCTATTACTGGCTTCCAGGAGCCATCCCACCATGTCTCACACTGACAATGCAATTGAGACAAGCATTCCTGGTGAGAACGCGTACTCCAAGGTGGTGACCTTGATATATCTGGAGCAACTGAAAAACTGGACAAAGCAAAGTCATACCTACAGTCTTACTGGTCAGATGAGGGATTTCAAAACATTCTGAAGAGTGTACAGAAGTTGGCAGAGGAACTTCACACTGAAGCTATTTTCCGACCCATTCAAGGATATAAGAGTCACCAAAGAAGAAGACATTTTGTCGAGGCACGGGATAATCCCCTAAGAGACTCCAAATAACAATTCAAAGTTGAATTCTTTAACCAGGTGCTCGATTGTGCAATACAGTCAGTTGAACGTTTCATGCAGCTCAAGGAACACAGCGGTATATTTGGGATGTTGTATGATATTCCAAAACTCCTCACTATACATGAAGACCTACACCAGCAATTCAGGGCACTAGAGACAGTGTTGATACATGATGACATTTGCGATATTAATGCGAGTGATTTAGGTGATGAACTGAAAGCCCTTTCAAGATACATTTCAGCAGGATCAACTCCAAAGGCTTTTCTGGAATATATATGCACAGATAAGATGACCACCCTCTTTCCAAATGCTTTTGTTGCTCTGTGCATACTTCTAACACTTCCTGTAACAGTTCCCAGTGGAGAACGCAGCTCTCCAAGCTGAAGTTTATAAAAACACTTCTATGCTCCACAATGACAGGAGAGGCTGGTCGGCCTTGCAACCATCTCAACAGAGCATGAGCTGGCCCAGACTGTGGACCTTCAGGAAGCAATTCAAATCTTTGCAACTAAGAAGGCACTGAAAGTACCACTTTGATTATTCAAACAAATAAAAATGCCAGTGTTTACTATGCAGACAAGAAAAGTTATATTTGCTGTTCAGGTGTTTGAAAGTTAAGTGTTACTTAAATGTTTTGAACAAGGCATTTTAAGTTGTTAGTTCTCCTTTATTGGGGTAGGTAGCAGAGCAGGACCATGAGAGGAGTAGAACAGGAAAAAGGCAGAATTGAGACCTTTGAAAGTTTTTGCCCGAGTGAGGGGGTAGTGGGGCGTCATTTGAGCTCCCTGACTCAGGTGCCCAATGTTGTTGGTCGGCGCCGGGGGCTCAAATTTTATATAAAGTCAGAATTCTCCTCTTGATTTATCTGCAAAACTGCTCCGGACATCAGAGGGATAGGTGCTTTGGATCAAGAGGAGTATGATGTCCTAAATGTATATCCTGGCCCACTAAGCATATTTAAATATGGAATCCAGCCCTCTCCTCTGAATGAGCTCATCACCCCCACTATAGATAATTCCCGTTCCAATCTGTGCTGGAGAAGCTGTGAAGCACTGACATTGTCCAGTGGTGATTATCGTACAAAATTTCTAGCCTAGATTCTCTGCTGCATCAAGTTGGGGGGCAAAAGCAATCGGGCTAGTCATAGTTTCCTGATTTCTCTAGTCAGTTTCACATTTGCCACATTCTTTCAGAGTTTAGCGCAGCTTAGCTCTTCCAACTAGTTACTGTCCCACAAGGCCTGTTTCCGAGGGACCCTCCCAGTGCACAGTGTCATGGATCCCATCATTTCTCTCCACCTCATCTCCTTTGAGGTAATTTGTGCTCTGTGAGAAACATGGGGGAGCCGTAGCACAGGAAATACCGTTGTACCTTGGGGGAGGGATAGCTCAGTGGTTTGAGCATTGGCCTCCTAAACCCAGGATTGTGAGTTCAATCCTTGAGGGGGCCATTTAGGGATCTGGGGCAAAAAAAATTGGGGATTGGTCCTGCTTTGAGCAGGGGGTTGGACTAGATGACCTTCTAACCCTGATATTCTATGATTCTATATGTACAGTTCATGAAGGAGCTTGCACAAAAACTAACAGTCTAAATCCATAATTCTAGGACACAGTTTATACTAATATACCCTTTCTCATTTTGATCCTTTAAGAAAACAGCACCTATATATTATTATTATTCTTTTCATACTGTTTACATTTAATGCCATCAATGATTGCTCTTGAGCAGGTTAAAGGAGTCATATTTAAACCTAACAATCTTCCAAAACCATTTCAGAATAAAATAATGTATAGAGAACCAGGTCTCAGAAATACTGTTGGATTTACAATATGCATTACAATAGTTCTTTCCTTGCTTGGCCAAAATGCAATACTGAAAATATTTTGGGGGGAGAAATATGTAACAGACTCCCACATTACTACCAAAGATCATTCTTACTTTATATGTTCCCTTAGACTCTCCATTAGTTTGTCACAAACTTTGCAAAGCTATAGACCCAAACTATTCCTCCATATCCTGAATTCTTTGCGTGAATTTCCTAAACATAAATATTAACTAGAATGCCATAGGTTAAGCTGATTACATTAGCTCAAGAGAAAGCTAGCACAAGGACCATTATCAGATAATGAAAAATATCCTGTCTGTCCATAAGGAGCAGCTCAATTTTTCCTCTTATCTTGCTGGCATTTTGTGTGGTCCCCAGTGCCACGCAGAATCAAATGTGAAAATTTAATCTAGTGTACAGTCAGAACCCATCATCTGAATCCTGTGCCAGTGGTTACAATACGGAATTAAAACAGAATGATCAGATATGTTTATCATGCAATAGCAGTACCAATACAAAATATAGGGAGCTGAAGAATGAAAATCAACATAATTAGCATAGAAATCCAAGCAAAGGAGATTGCATTGAGAAAATGACTTGCTGCATCTAGGCTCCAGCCCAGAATGATGGGGAGATGCCACAAACCCCGCACTGCTCAATATCTTCTCTGAGGGAATCTCGTGGAAAGAAATCATTTCTATGCCAGTTGTGCTAACATATGGCATGTGTATGATATCTTCAGCCCAGTAGGTTGCGATCCTCAGAATGAGACCCAATGGGCTAAATAAAGTGCATCTACTGCATATCAATCACACTTCTTCTTTTCAGCAATGGGGGACATGCTGAATTCTATATAGGATCCCTTGTGGGTACATGCAGATCTGCCAAGGGTCAAATATCTCATATGATGCTCATGCATGCAGGCTCTCCCCTCATTCATCCCCTCAGACCTGCCTCAGCTGGACTCTGGGCAAAGAGGAGCACCTCGCTAAAACAAGGCACAACAGTGGGGCAAGTTTAGCAGGTGGCCACACCCTCTGCTGCTTTCTGCTACCCCTGCTGGTTCTCAGCATACATCATCAGCAGCAGCAGACAGCAAAGGAAGCAGAGGTATTGTCACCAGTGCCCCACAAAGATGGGCAGTGAGACTGTGATGGCAAGAAGGGACAAGAGCCAGGAGCTAAGGAAGAACTAGGAGGAACAGCAGTTGTGTGGCGGGGAGGGGAAACAGGAGCTCAGGTAAAGAAGGTGGGAGCAGAACCTAGCATGAAAGTAGGCACTAACAGGGGAGCAGCATGGCAGCTAATTATAGAACATGCTAATGAGTTTAATGCCACCCTGTAGTAACCCCTTTCCCCAGTTTCATTCCAATAATCCCCAGGTTCTTTCCTGGCCAACAACTACACTCTTCTGAGGCTTCCCAGCTTCCCCAAGCTGCTACTGGTTCTTCACATCCTCTGAACCTCTGTTTCTGAGGGCTGCAAGGAATAAAGTCCTACTTTCCCACACCTGTTCCCACCACTCCGGGGAATCTTGTGAACAAAACCAGTGACTTGTCACTACTGCCTCTCTGCTTTTCATCTGCACAACCAGCACACACTTTTTAAAAATGGAAGTAAATGAATGGTTATATATAAGTTATCAAATTATTTACAAGCATGCCAATAATGTATTGCACAATTTGCATAAAATGTCACACATGGAGCTGCACAATATTATTTGGCAGCCATGCACATGGTGGCCAAAAGGGGGCTGACAGAATACAAAACCAATGCTTTGTCCCTTACATGTCAGCCTGCACAGATGCCCCACTGTGACGTTCTGTACCTCGGAGGAATACCATGAACCCCCAGGTTCATCCTTATAATATGATTGTGTGGTATCCAATGCAAGTTTGTCATGTTGGGTATCTTCAGAAGGCTCATGATGCACTGAGCATGATTGTTATAGTAATGTTTTTTCTAGGTGGGATTTCATGTAATTTCATGTATATAGTTATGAGGCTGAAAATGTGTCCTCATGGATTAAAACAAGCCCAGGCAAAAACTCTCCAAGAGCAGAGGGGCAGTTCGCATCTTATCAGGGCATGTATGGGACAAACCCATCCCAGTCTCACAGGAACAAAGGACACTGGGCTAGGCATCAACAAAGGATCTCCTGAACTCTCGAGTGAGTCACCCCCCTTCCTTTGGTCAGTTTGGGACTGTGATGCGGTAATGCCCACCTGACTCTGAAGTTGGGGGGGGGGGCAAAGCCAAGAGGGAAGAAAGAACATGATAAAAAGGAGAGAGATTTGCCATGCTCTTCCTCTCTCTTCCGCCTCCAACTACAGACATCAGCACCAAGAGACTGAAGCTCTGATCAAAGAGGAGAGCCTGGCTGAAGGGCAACCAGCCAGCCTGTGGTGAGAAGCATTTAAGTTTGTATGGATACTGAAAGTGTTAATATCAGTTTAGAATGCATTTTGCTTGTATTTCATTTGACCAAATCTGACGTGTTATGCTTTGACTTATAATCACTTAAAATCTATCTTTGTAGTCAATAAATGTTTGTTTATTCTACCTAAAGCAGTGTGTTTGGTTTGAAGCATGCCAGAAACTCCCCTTGGGATAACAAGCCTGGTACATATCAATTTCTTTGTTAAATTGATGAACTCATATAAGCTTGTAGTGTCCGACAGGCATAACTGGACACTGCAAGACGGAGGTTCCTAGGATTGTGTGTGGAACCGGAGATATTGGCTAGTGTCAATATTGATATTGATTGTGCAATTAGATATTGGCTAGTTGCACAATCCAAAGAGCATCTTACATGCCAGAGGCTGTGCGTGAGCAGCCCTGGAGCAGGGGTTCTCACAGCAGAGCAGGGTAAGGCTGGCTCCCAGAGTCAAGGATTGGAGTGACCTAGCAGATCACCAGTCCAGATAACACCAGGGGAATGTCACACCCATACTGTGGGGTAGAGAGCTTCACCCCAGGAAAGGACGCTCTGGGAGGTATTCTGCTTCCCCGTTCTCCCAGTGGGACAGTGAGGCAGTGTACTCCCCTCACTTTGTGCCATTAACACAGTTCAGTCCTCATTGATTGATCACCACTCTGCTAATGAAAAGTAAATATTTAGTTGTATATTCTCCTTGTAAAACACATTACTGAGATAAATGCAACCTGATGATTGAAACCACTAAGTTTCAATTTTTCACAGCGGTATAGACCTTTGGACATTCCTGATCTCAGGGGAATTTAGTTGTTTTGCTTCTTAATTTTGTATTTGCAAGAATTAGTACAATTTAGCACTCATAAACACTGGTTCTCTTCCTGACAATTTTCTCATAACAAGATTATATATAGCATGTTGCTTAAATTAAAGTGACATGCTACATCTTAAAAAGGAGGACCCAGAATAACAGAGCAGCTTTGTGTGAAACTTTCACCTTTCCACCAAGAAGCCTGACAGCACTACTTTTCCATCACAGGCAACAAGAGATTTCAAATCAGCTTATGCTAGCAGCTTCAAAGTCCTTTAATGAACTCAGTTTTTAAGGTGGTGGGCTTCCTTTCATGTGGTTTCTCAGGTGGCTTTGCATTTTTACATTTCAGAATGTCAGACACAGCTAGGTAGAACTCACATTTTATGCTCCAGCTGTCAAAGTAAAATGAAATAATAATTTATGAGTTTCTGCAGCTGCTCCCATGTGTCCACATTTTCAACCAGACCAGAAGTAGTACAGTACTGTAGTTAAACAAGTCATTTTTTTCAGGTAAAAAATCAGCATTGGTCATTGTTAGAATATAATCTAAAAAACCCAACTCTGTCATCAAATATTCAGCAGGTGTATTATATACTCGAGTATAACAGCTAATTCAAAGAACATGTTTTGCATAATTTTCTCTCTGATGGTTTGCATAACTTTCTGTTGTGCTCACAATTTTAGCAAATAAATCTTCTCTATGTGAAAATATTATGGGCTAAAAACAATTTAGTATCATTTGATTAGTCTCTCAGTTAACTTTTCCTACAAAATAAACATCTACTGTATATTACATTATGTAAACTCAATAAAATCATAGATACACCTCCAGTAAATCTGGTGTGTGTGTGTGTGTGTGTGTGTATGAGCATGAGACAGAGAGAGATGGAAGATGCCCATATTGTTTTATGAATATATTTGTTTGTGGTGGTGTTGGACACTATATAATTAAAATGGGCCATGGTACCAACAGGAACAGACAGCAGGAAGGCCAGGGAGGGATACAATAAACTTCATATAGCACCATTCACCAATATTAAACAGGACAATACAGGTCACAGTCCCTTTGAAGTTTACTTCACACCACACTGAGTTCAACAGATGGCTTGGTACAAGGGTGCAGGAAATCCAGGGAGAAAACTAAAACAAATGTCATGACAGTGTTTAAAAACTGAGCTCCTGGACACAGGGGAGAGAGGAAGGCAGAGACTGCATGGGGGCAGACTGTCTCCAACCAAACTGAGATATCAGCGTACCAGGGATAAGCTAGGGCTACCTACAGTTTAGGTAAGACATGCATGTAGACTGTTGGTTGTGTTGGTTGTCATGCTTTGATTCCTACTTTGATATGTGACTTTTGTCATTATAATTGCATCTACACTTGTATCTTTTGTGTCGGTCATCAATCATACCCTGGACTGACATAGCTGAGCTGGCAAAAAGTTGGGACCTTATCATCAAATGGTACAGGAAAATCCCCCCCCCGCCCAATAATGGGGTAGTGAGGGAGGAAAATAATAATAATGATTCCTCCTATTCTTAAAGTATTACAAGATTTGCCTGCAGAAGCAAGCCAACCCTGTATTTTTCCTATTTCTCTCACCTCTTCCTCTCCCCATACCTACTCTCCTTTAAACATGTTGGATGAAATCCTGACCCCATTGAATCCCACGTCCCTTTAAATTCATTTCATATTTCAAACAGCAATTGAGATAATTACATATTTCCCAAGTAGTATTTTTTTACAATACAGAGGAGAATAAAAATTTATTTTATCCCATAAACTGCATTGCAAACGTCCAGCTTCTGTGTTGATGGATACAGGAAGAAAGAGCTCAAATAAACCAGGAGCCCTGTTGGGACAGGGAGAGAAAAATGTTAGAAAAATTATATAGCAAATGTATATTCATAATAGTAGTAAAAATAGGCCTGTAAAATTTCCCATACTACATTTGCTATGAATTATTTTTCATAGTGCAAGGATAAATTCTTAGAAAATACTTTGAGCAATTTCTTTTTATGGTCAACATATCACCTGTCTTTTCTTTCTCGAGATAGGGTATACAGACCCTACACTGACCAAGAAGTGGTTAATGAGAGCCTGTGGATCCAATTAGCCACACCCCATTATGCCTGTGCAAGGTGTCAAGTCTGGAAGGAGGAGCAGAAAAGTCCAGCTCACTTCTGGGTGACTGGGAGAGAGACTGGACCTCTTGAGGTAGCCCTGTGAAGGAAGGTCAGGCCTGGTTGAGGCTAGGGACTAACTAGAGACTCCTGGGTGTCACAGTGTCTTTGGGACTTGTAGGCCTGGTGTGGGACCTTCTGTTTCTTTTTTTCTGCATAACTGGTTTGGTTTGATGTTTGGGGGATCTTTGGAAGAGTCAGCCCAGGAAGAGGCTGTGAGAGGCCTATCTGTGGGCAACAGTAGGCAGCAATGCAGGGATACAGTAGAAAGTCTGAAGAAAGAGACCTTCTCTGTTTCATACAGAGTTCCAACGCTGAAACCCAGAATTGAGCGTAGGCCTATTTTCCTCTACCAGCCC
Organism: Macrochelys suwanniensis; assembly: GCA_033296515.1. Lineage (NCBI taxonomy): Eukaryota > Metazoa > Chordata > Testudines > Chelydridae > Macrochelys > Macrochelys suwanniensis. Next base: position 134,718,392 of record CM065776.1, read on the forward strand.
ACCTAAGTTTGTGGTATGAAGATCCTGGAGACAAAGGCTGGAAGACCTACAAAGCCCAAAGATGGGCTAAAAAAAGCTCTGGCATGATGTTGCCAGGCTACTATTGTGTTGGACTTGTTTTACTCTGAAAGAGGTAGAACTAAAAGTGACTTGGCTGAAGGGCTGAGTCACAGGAAGAGGCAAATCACCACAGAGCAGGGATGGCTGTCGGCTGGAGGCATCAAAGGAGAAGAAGTCACAATGTCATACCAGCCACAAGGAGATGTACTGGTTATGAGTATCAGAGGGGTAGCCGTGTCAGTCTGGATCTGCAACAAAGAGCGACAAAGAGTCCTGTAGCACCTTATAGACTAACAGATATATTGGAGCATAAGCTTTCGTTGGCAAAGACCCACTTTGTCAGATGCATGTGGTGGAAATTTCCAGAGGCAGATATAAATATGCAGGCAAGTTTTTTTGTATTTTGTATTTGTCCAACCTATTTCCACCACATGCAGTACTACTTCCTAGGCAGTCATTTCCCATTTTGTATTTGTCCAACTTATTATTCCTTCCTAAGTGGAGTACTTTGCATTTGTCCTTATTGAATTTCTTCCTATTTATTTCAAACTATTTCTCCAGGTTGTCAGGATCATTTTGACTTCGAATCTTGTTCTCTAAAGCACTTGCAACCCCTCCCTTCTTCATATAATCCCCAAACTTTATAAATGTACTTTCTATGCCATTGTCCAAATCATTTATGAAGCTATTGAATAAATGGATCAAGGACAGATCCCTGTGCGAGCCCACCTGATATGCCCTGTCAGCTTGACTGTGAACCATTGATAATTACTCTCTCAGTATGCTTTGCCAACCAGTTGTGCACCTACCTTATAGAATGATTGTCTAGGTTTATTTCTCTAGTTTGTTTATGAGAGGGTCACATGAGGTGATATCAGAAGCCTTACTAAAGTAAATATATATTGCATCTACTGCTTTCCTTCCTATCCACAAAGCATGTTACCCTTTTCAAGAAGGATATTAGGTTGGTTTTACATGATTTGTTCTTGTCAAATCCAAGCTGATTGTTACTTATCGCCTTATCTTCTAGGTACTTACAGATTGATTGATTATTTGATCCAGTATCTTTCCAGGTACCACAGTTAAACTGACTGGTCTATAATTCCCTGGGTTGTCTGTATTCCTCTTTTTATAGATAGATATTATAGTTGTCCTTTTCTGGTCCTCCACGAGTTCTCAAAGCTTATGGCTAATATCTCAGAGATTTCTTCCTCCAGTTCTTTAAGTATTCTAGGACATATTTAATCAGGCACTGCTGACTTAAGACGTCTATTTTTTTCTAAGTAATTCATAACTTGTTCTTTTCCAAGTTTAGCCTCAAATCTTACCCCATTTATACTGATGTACACTGTTAATCATCCAATCATTGCAAACGTTTTGGTGAAAACTGAAACAAAAAAGGCATTGAACACTTCCGCCATTATTGCATTTTCTCTTATGGTTGTTTCCTCTGCATTGATTAATAGGCCTACCATGTCCGTAGTCTTCCACTTGCATCTCATGTATTTGTAAAATGTTTTTCTTGTTAGCTTTTATGTCCCTAACTAGTTTAATATTTTGTTTGTTTTGTTTGCCTTGGCTTTTCTAATTTTGTCCATACATGAGGGTGTATGTTCATTTTTTGTAACTTGACCTAAATTTCCATTTTTATATGACTTCACTAAGTTTCAGATCATTGACGATCTCCTGGTTACCATACTTCCTGTCTTTCCTATAGGTTGGGATAGTTTACTCTTATGCCAATAATAATGTAGGTTGAAAAAAACAAAACCTGCCAATTCTCCTGAACTCCCTTCCCTTACTTGTTTCCCACAGGATCTTACCTACCAATACTCGGAGTTTGCTAAAGCCTGCCTTCTTGAAGTCTATTGTCTCTATTCCACTGTTTTCCTTACTCCCATTCCTTAGAATCATGAACTCTATCATTTCATCCTTAAATGGGATTTACAAATCTGTTGCTCTTAACAGACTTCATGTAAGTCTTATCACAAATTAACACTTGTGGTGTTCTAATGCATTGGACCTGTATGCAGCTGTTACAAAACTGAAGGCCAGAAAACTAAATTAATTAACCTGTACAATGACTGTACCCTCAGCTTTGATGTTCATTCACTATCTTTGTTCAGATTGGTGCCATGCCCTTCTTTTGCTGGTGAAACAAGATATAGATGTTTAAATAGGTGATAGCTGTAATTACTACTTTTACTATATATTTTAACCCACTTGAAATGCCAGTCTAAAGAGTCATTTCAAATTATTGTCCACCTTTGTAGAAGCCTGCATTATAATTTGCCTTCCCAAGCTACCTTTGTTGTCACCTGTGGGAAAACTACTTAAACACAATAACAATGTAAAGAGAAAATGCTCTCATGAGAAAATGCATCATGATCTCTTTCCACTGTGTCTCCAGTCTATCATTCTGTTTTCATTTTCCAAAAAGTGCAATGATATGATAATGCAGGTTCTAATTAAAGCAGTGGTTCCCAATCTGTGGTGGTGTATATGTTATCTATGCTACTACTAAATTGTTATTTATATATAATATATATAAAAACAGTAGTGCCTCAAGGTACTTATCAAGAATCGGGGCCTCATGTTAATTTCTGTACAAAGGTACAATAAAGAGACAGTGCCTGTCCCAAAGAGCTCACAGTCTAGGTTATGGCAAGATACAACAGGTGTATTACACAAATAAATGGTGGGCAAAGAAACAGTGAAACCAGCCATTATATATTAAACAGAGGTCCCAACCAAGATATGTTGAAAGTGGTTTGCAGGCAGTATAGCAAAGATGCATGTTCAGGATCAGCGTAAAGGCGGTTTAGTGTCTTCCCAAACCTTTTGATGGAGTTTCCCCACTCATACAGTGCAGCATGAGAGAAAGCGTTGAGGTGTTTGAGGGAGATGACTGGTGCACAGTGACGTTTTGGTACACTAGTACAGTGAAGGTGAGGTGAACATCAAAGTAAAATTAGAGATCAGAACAGTAGGCGTGGTGAAATCTTGAAGAGCTTTCAAATGTTAAGCTTGTGCTTTGCATGAAGGAGAAGGGGAAAGCCCTTCAGGCTTGTGTAGATGGTACCTTTCTTTCATTGACTTAATGATGCGCTGCTGCACTGGGACAGGTGCATCTTTTCTGCTTGATTCCATGCTGTGCCTGTTGGTCGTGTCAGTGTCCTCCTCTTTCCCTTTAATTGTGCAGGTTATAAACCACAATGGGGCTTTGGAAGCTCTACACTGCAGTCTAGCATTTCCCTGCCTTCTTGGAGCATCTGTGCAGAGGAAAGGACACCTTGCCAACATAGTAAGGAATGAGGATGAACAGCTTTTGCAGTCTGCTGACAGATGACAGGTCTCTGGGCAGACTCTGCAGCTTCTTTTCCCACTCCTTTCTTGTGGCCACAGCTGCACAAAGGAAAGGGCAGGTCATCACCAACAAAATCAAAATCACTACAAGTATTCACAAACATAGGGGAAGGAGGTTATGTCTTCCTAATGAGGGGTATCTGCTGCAAAATCCTACCTCAGCGCCTCAACGTGGTGCAGCGGTGACCCTGGCCATCTGACAGCTATGGTAGCGGGGTGTATGCCCTGGTAGATTTTACCATGCTACAAAGGTGTCGGACTATCCAATCCAGGGAGGAGGGTTGCTCTCTCAGAGGAAGGAGCGCTTTTCCTTCTCCTTAGAGGTTGAAGGCTAGCTAAGCTTGAGGAGGTACGCATGCCTGCCCACCTAGCCAGTGGGATGGCTTGAAGTTAACGGCTAAAACAACACGAGTAAATGCACGTTCTACGGTGGCGGAGCGGAAATTGAGTGACAAGAGCTTGCTAAAAATTTCGGATGCTAAGCCAACATGGAAAAGGACAATCCTCGCTGTGTGTACTTACAATTGTAGGTCACTGGCAAAGGAGGAAACTTTAAACCATCTGATGGAGGATAAGAAAAGGATAAAATGTGATATTCTCGGTGTCTGCGAAACCCGACAAAAGAAGGAGTTGGAAGTCAACTGGAAGGATGGAAGTGCTGTGAGGCTCAGAAAGGGAGATGGCGCTAGAAATGTTGGAGGAGTTGGATTTATCGTCAATAAAGATTGGTCTTCGAAAGTCATATCATGCCAGCTAACATCATCACGTATCGGTGTGCTGCATCTTCAGATGGAGTCAAAAGCTACCCTCAAGGTCATCCAGGCCTACGCTCCCACAAGTGCAAGTGAGGACGAAGAAGTGGAAGAATTCTACCGAGAGCTTGAAAGAGCTCTCGCGCAAAAGTCCACTTACACTGTCACGATGGGAGATTTCAACGCCAAGGTCGGGTGAGGGAAAGCTGGCGAAAAGTTCATAGGGAGATACGGCAGCTGCAAAAGGAATGAAAGAGGAGAGAGGCTGGTAGCGATGGCAGAAATAAAAGAACTGTACATGGCAAACACCTGGTACAAAAATAAGATCTCAAGAAGGTGGACATGGATCGCACCAAACGCGAAGAGTAAGAATGAAATCGACTATATTTTAGTCAATAAAAGGTGCATCGTTCAAGACATCTCTGTGGTGCAGCCATTCAACACCGGCAGTGACCATCTCCTGCTTAGAGCGAAGTTGATTTTTGACGAAGTGGTGGAAAAGAAGGTGTTACAGACGGCAAACAGGAAACAGCAGCCGAAGACATTCGATGAAGCAAAGCTGAAAAAAGCGATTTCTGGGTTTGACTGGAGCCAGGTGGAAAAGTGTGATGAGGACTATAGTATCTTTGCTGACAAGTTGAGATGTTGCATAAAAGCAGCTGTAATTAAAAAGCTGAAGAAGGCGAAGGGAAGAATCTCGATTGAAACAAAAAGCTTGTTGGAGAAGCGGAGAAACATGAAAAGGAGCTCGGATAACAACCTCGAGTACTCCATTCTGTGCAAGCTTATACGGCAAAAACTGAAGGATGACTTTGAGAACTTCCGGAAAGAAAAGCTCCTTAAAACAGCTGAATCACGCAAGAGCCTCAGGACATGCAAGCGGGAATTGACGCAGTATAGATTGAGCGTAACAGCATTGAAGAACAAGGATGGAGAGACAGTAATCGACAGAGCAGGGATGGAGGAGGTCTGCAAGGACTTCTATACAGAACTGTTCAAATCAAGAATCAACGTCCCCCTCCCAACCCTCGAAGAGTCAGAAGAACGCGTGCCCCCAATAATCGTCAGCGAAGTCCGAAGCGCACTACACCAGATGAAGAAGGGAAAAGCTCCAGGCAAAGATGGAATAACGTCAGAAATGATTTATGCAGGAGGCGAAAAACTTTGGAAGGCCCTCGCTTTAAGATTCAGTCGATATCTTGAAGAAGGAAAAATACCATCAAGCTGGAAGGAGTCAAATACCATCTTGCTGCACAAGAAGGGTGATCGAGAAAATCTTAAGAACTACCGCCCTATATGCCTGCTCTCTCACATCTACAAGCTCTTCACAAAGGTGATAATGAATCGACTTTCGCAGAGTCTGGATGAACAACAGCCGAGAGAGCAGGCAGGGTTTCGAAGAAATTTCAGTACAATCGACCATATATTTACCCTTAGCCAGCTCCTAGAAAGAGCGAGGGAATACAAACTCCCGCTGTGCATTGCTTTTGTCGACTATGAAAAGGCCTTCGATAGTGTTGAGTTTAATGCAATATTAAAGGCGCTCGCAGAGCAGGGCATTAACACGCAGTACATTAGTTTGTTGAAGGAAGCGAATACTGAATGTACAACAGACATTACTCTCCTTGAAACTCCCCTCCGCATCCCAATCGAGAAAGGCGTAAAGCAAGGAGATACAATTTCACCGAAACTATTCACCGCCTGCCTCGAAATGGTTATGAACAAGATCAATTGGAGGAGTGGTGTCAACATAAACGGAGAGAGATTATCTCATCTCAGATTTGCAGACAACATTGTACTAATTGCCAAAAGCACCAACCAACTGCAGAGCATGCTACGAAGACTCGACAAGAAAAGTAGTCAGGTCGGCCTGAAAATGAACCGCTGCAAAATGAAATATATGTGATCAGATGTCTTACGAAAAGCCTGAATAACGGTAACAGGAGAAGACATCGAAGAAGTGGAACAGTACATATATTTGGGCCAAGAAGTTAATATGCGCCAAGACCTGAACAGAGAACTCTCGCGAAGGATTCGGGCAGGATGGTGTGCGTTTAATTCCATCAAGGACGTCATCAAAGGAAAAACTGACAAGACCACACGTAAAAATATTTTCAATTAAGCAGTGCTGCCAGCCATGCTGTATGGCAGTGAAACGTGGGCACTGACGAAGAGAGAAGAGCAACGGCTGTTGGTAGCTGAAAGGGCAATGGAACGAGCTATGTTGGGAATCTCCCTTCTGGATCGTATACCAAATGAAATCATCAGAGAACGCAGCGGTGTGAAAGATATTGTCGTGGAAAGCAGACATAACAAGATGCGATGGGCCGGCCACACAGCACGGCTCATGGATAACAGGTGGACCGCAATCATTGCTGAGTGGTACCCGCGAGAACAGAAAAGACCCCCCGGTCGGCCTCCAAATAGATGGGAAGATGACATCGTTAAACGTTTCAGACGAACGTGGAGAAGAAAGGCAAGAGTGCGAGAAGAATGGCAGATGTGTTGTGATCAGCGCAGTCTTAACGACAGCTGAAGTCCGATCGATCCAGGTGATCCAGGTGAATGAGGGGTATAGACAGAGGAACCTCCACATTCCCCAATTCCAAGGAACCAGAGTGGGGTATCACCCCTATCGCATGTAACCAGCTTAGCTCTGATTCTACCGTGGTCTGAGAGCTTAGAAACCCTTATCCAGGAAGGGTTTTCTCCTTATCCCAGGAGTAAGCAGTATGGGGCCTTTCACTGCTTTGTACCAAGAATAGATTACACCTTCCCAGCCCATCCTGACCTCTGCTTCCCACAACAGTCTGATTCCTTTTTACAAAGCCTCCCCTTTGCAGTCCCATTTCACAATACGCTGGAGCAGCAGTTAGCCCTTTCCCCCAGCAAAGCAATAGTACAGTGCCCATGAATGCCAAACATCCTTGGCATACCCTGAATATCTAGCTGCTTTCTAGGTATCTGACACATCACTAGATTACCACCATTTCCAATCAGGCCAACCTCTCACCTGTATCTGTCCCCAGTATAAGTCATAGTAGGAAGAAATAAATAGAGAAAATAGCAGTCTTGATCTTGTGAAGGCCAAGACTATAACAGGGTTCAAAACAGAACTGGATAAATTCATGGAGGATAGGTCCATCAATGGCTATTAACCAGGATAAGCAGGGATGGTGTCTCTAGCCTCTGTTTGCCAGAAGCTGGGAATGGGTGACATGGGATGGATCGCTCGATGATTACCTGTACTGTTCTTTCCCTCTGGGGCACCTAGAATTGGCCACTGTCTGAAGACAGTATACTGGGCTAGATGGACCCTTGGTCTGACCCAGTATGGCCATTCTTACGTTCTTCTGTTCATTGGCCTCAGGAGCTTGACGCCTGAATTAGAAGCATCCCATACTTCCATAATACACATGGCCAAATTGCTTCCAGATGATAAAGGGTCAGTATGTGATACTCTCACTCCTGTTACATAGTACCTTACACCAGAGATAGTTCTATTAAAGTCAATAGGTCTATTTGTGGAGTAATGTACTAAGTGTGAGCAATAGGATTTATCATAAGCTAGCCTAAAGATTTGTCAACCTTTTCTTCAAATTTCTCTTTAAGTTGGCTGGGTTTTTCTTAAGCACCCAAATGCTCCAGAAAATTTATCACATAGGGGGAAGGGGAAAAAAAGCATAATTGACAGAAGTTACAAATCTGTCTTGGAGATTCCTCTAGACATGAACTCAGCAGTGAAGTTACTTTGTACTTAAGGCAGAGTTTGAAATCTTCTTTTCCTTAATGTGTGTTAAGTTTTCATTACTAGCACATGCATATTATAGCAATTGATTGGATACACCTTAACAACTTTTGTCCAAATTATTTTCTTATACCCAATATATTCTGCAACCCATTTTATCTCAAAGTCCTATAGCTAAAAATAAAGATGGTAAAATAAAATCAGTAAAATCAAGCTGTTACTCATTGTCTTCCCCACCAGGCTAAAACACACATGCTATAAAAGAAGATTCCCTTACCCAAAAAGTGGTACCCATTTGTCATGTTTAAGCTAATTAGTCAACGGTCTGACTCTCTGACCTCAAGACTAGCTCTGCTGTTCATACACTTCATAAGCAGCATCCAGATATGATCAAATTGGCATTGACCTATCTCGAAAGTATAGACTACATAATATGTTGCCCTTTGAATCAGTGCTGGTATAATAAGGGTTTAAAAAACACTCCAAAGTCTAGAGGAATACCAAAGCCATTTTAAGTATCTTTATTCTGAAAAGTAATTGTAAAAATGGTGTTTTTATTCAGAGAATCTAATCCTTATATGTATTCTAGATTCATATCTTCTTCCTTTTACTGACTATGAAATTTTTGATACAACAATCAAGAGTAAAAATAGTTGACTCTGCAGTACTATAAAAGGAGGACCTGGATTCCTCAATTGTCACAATATCTCAATTTCTTTCAGTAGTCCAAATGCAATATATACTTTAAGACTTTCAGAGTGGAGAGTTGAGCCTGTAGTATAAATATATTTATACTCAGACAATAAAGAAATAATCACTTCAGGGCATATGTTGGTCAGTTATCAGGTATCTTGTCAGAAGTACCATGTCTGTAGTTTCATAGCCAGTTGACCTCCTCCTCCTGAGAGGCAAAGGTGTGTGCTTGAATTCTATTTCTGACTATAGTCTTGGCTGACCCCCATCCTAAGCACTGCTGGTACATCTTCAATTATTTCCCATAGTTAGAAAAAACTTGGAGTATAGGCTGCAAGAAATGGGGCAAAAATCTTTAGCGCCTCTCTGAAAGATGCCCCTAATGAGTACAGCAGTTGGAAGAATCCTCTCTCTCTAGTTTAAAGTAGCATTTATACAACCAGATCACGTATCTCCTCAGAGTTCTTCACAAGAAAGCATATTACTGAGTTTAATAATAGGTTTTTCACACCCACTATTTTTGACAACTGTTGCAATGTAACACTGTCCAAGTTTCCATCGTTGAACCTGTGACAGGTATGCCAGCAATCCACATACTTTAAATCACTGTCTGAATCTACCCAGATCATTATTTTTTCAGATCTTTTTCACTTTCAGAATTTCTGTAATGAGAATGTCATGCCTGTCAGTGATGACCTCCAGTGCTGATACCTTCCCATTAACGTTTTGCATTTTCTTCCCACAAGTCACCAACCCTTTCTCAATCACTTCCTGTAAAGAGTCAAAATTGGCTTTTAATCATCTCCAAAACTTTTTTGTAAATTTGTTTCTCCCAATGGACCATGGGGCAAGCAAGATGTCTGGTGAAGGTGTCACACTTCTTGAGTTTCTTTGTGTGGCAATGTTCATTTAGCATGGTAAAACCAGAAAAAGATATATTAGAAATAACAGCAGAAGTATTAAGATTAGACTATCAAATAAGTAAATGCATAAAATAGAGCTGGAAAAAAGCGTGATTAAACCACTGCATTTTGCTCTATCACCTTATTTTTATTATGTATTTATACTGATGTTCCTTGGCTCTACTGCAATCAAAAAATCAGGGCCCCATTGTGGTAGGTACCAAATAGACAACAGTAAAAAGACAATCCCTGTCCTAAAGATTTTTGCAGCAATGCTGTGTCCACCTCCAACTCCACATATTAAATATGAAGGGCATTATCAAAATACACATTACTAGATAATGCAAAATAAACGTAATAAGTATTCATTCAAAATAACCTCATTGAAATTTCTATGCAGGAATCTTAAGCTTTCCTGGTACTGTTTTCTAAACAAAGGAAAATGATCAGGATTTTAGGCCCAGATTAGGCAAACCACTTAAATGTACCGATAATTTCAAACACATGCCTAGATCCTGTTGAATTAAGTGTTTTACTGAACAGAGGTTGGCCTAAAGTTATTGCACCACATGTACAATTGGGATAAGGAGATGCAGCATCTTCTTGGGGGCAATTTCATCTGTGACTTAAATTGGGGAAAAGTTACGTGTGGGGTGTAAGTAAATACAAATGGTAAAGTTGTGTAACTTTCACCACTTTGGCACTCAGTGGGTGTGCAAAACAAGTGTTTCTTTTTTATGTTTACAATCGCTCCATAAAAGAGGTTGAAGCCGTCCTGTAATTTACATACCAAGGAATTGGGGTGCTGCTCAAATAGGAGAGTATTGAGCAGGGTGGATAAAAACTGATGATTAAAAAATGTGAGTTTTTAAAAAATTAAATGTTTTCTTTTAAAAAATCTATTTAAGTGTAATAAGTTTCACAATTTCATATCTTAAGACCCTCACTTACTACAATCTCTTAATTATTTAATTTAAATAGAAATATTCATGCGGCCCCCAGGGTTATTTTCTGCAGTCCAACAAGCTCCCCGCCCTCCCCGGCCCCACCCCTGCCTACCTCCAGGCCAGAGGTGGCCAAACTACAGCCCGCGGGGCGGATCTGGCCCCTCAGGGCTTCGGATCCGGCCTGCGGCATTGCCCCCCGTGGTGCTGCGAGCCCCGCGCCGCTCCCTGAAGGGGCTGGCACCACGTCCCTGCAGCCCCTGGGGTGGGGGCAGAGGGCTCCGTGCATTGCCCTTGCTTCCAGGCACCACCCCACGCAGCTCCTATTGGCCGGGAATGGGAAACAGCGGCCAATGGGAGCTTCGGGAGAGGTACCTGGAGGAGTGGCAAGAGCAGTGCACAGAGCCCTATGCCTCCCCCTCCCCCAGGGGCCGTAGGGACATGGTTCTGTCCGCTTCCCCTGCTCTGGTCCCGGTGCGCGCTGCTGCCACCCTGGAGCCGCTCTCAATAAGCAGCGCCAGGCTGAAGCCCACACCCCGAATCCCTCCTTCACCCCAACACACTTCCCTGAGCACCCTGACACATCCCACACCCCTCCTGCATCCTGAGCCCCTGACTATTAAGTCATTCATAATTTTTCTAACAAATAAAATAAGAATATGAATAATAATTCGTAGCCCTGACCTCTCCTGTTAGTTATCGCAATTCCCATATCTTCCAGCTTTTTAAGAAGCACATTTGTCATATCAGCTCCTGCAGTATCATCAATGTCAATAACTTCTAGAAAATGCTCTCTGACGGTCACCAATGCAAGGACATTTTAACTAGGTTCTGTTGTGTTTATAAAATGAACCATTATAGTGATTTGTTCCGTATGACTGATGTCAGATGTGCAGTCCAGAATAACAAAGTAATATCTTGTTGACTTCAGATCTGCCCCAATCTTCTGTTTGACTTTTGTTGCCAGTAACTGTATGATCTCATTTTGAACTGTTTTTTCCAAGATAGTGGTGTGTGTACATTTCTTGGGTGGTGACTCCTCTGAGATGCTCCTGGATTACAACATCAAACTCAGCCATCAGCTCCGCAGTTTTAAGGAAGTTTCCATTGATTGGCACATACAGCTGATCTGAAGAGCCACGCAGTGCTAGGTTTTGGGTAGCAAACATTCTCACAATGGCAATGAGCCTTTTCAGAACATTTTGCCAGTAAAGAGACTCTGATGCAATCTTCTCTTGATGCTGATCATCTATGATGGCCTTAACCCTAGCCTCATCTCAAGCTCTTTCCACCTATGGAATTCTCTCTGGTGATTGGCTGCCTTCTCATGACATGCCAGATTTCTAGCCAGATTTTTCCAGTCCTTTGTTCTTTAGAACCCAGTGTGGCTGGAACATTAGACTGGAAGAGTTTGCAACAAAAACAGTATGCAGCATTCTGGGTTTTTGAGTACATAAGCCATGGCCTCTCCACTTTGTCACCATTGGGGATTTCACACCAGTAATGTGTTGGATGGAAACTTCTATTTTCATTGTCTTTGAGGAACATGAATTTTTTCACTTGCTGTGGCCCATGCAGTACAAGGAAGTCCCTCAGGCTTCTGCTCAATTGGGTCCACATTCCTGGATCATCTAGACATAAGTAACAAAACTCAGCAGCAGCTGTTTCTTGCGCCTCCACCACACTCTTCTCTGATCTACACTTTTCTTCAGGAATGTGAATGGTTACATCCATTTGAGATGGAGATATGGATGCTGCAGTAGCTGCCAGATCACCTGCACTCTGACTAAGTTGAAGATGAGGCATCTCATCACCACTCACATCCTCACTGGGGCCAGAAGGCTCACTGTGAACATCTGTGTCTATGTATCTCGGGAGACCTCCCTCCTGCTTAGATAGAAAAGCTTCCTTTGCTTTCTTTCTTTTTCTGAATGCTGCCCCAGAGGGGCGTTTTCTTCTTTCACTCATGACTGCTGTTCTGTGGCAGCTATAGTGGCTCCCAACACTCAATTGAAGGGCACAAATAAGCAGGCTGGTAGCAGGGCCTGAGTGAGGAAAGATATCAGCGTCTTAAGGGCCTAATTGGCTCCTACTACTTCAGTTGACTGCCTGTTCTCCTCAATTGGTTTCAGGGAAGCAGCAGGAAACAGGAAGCTCACTGAGAAGCTGGTGTTAATCAGTCCAGGCTCCTGGGGGTGCTAGAGAGGTACATAAGAGGCTCCTCCTCCTCTCTCTCCCTGCAGCTCCTGCTGCTTTCTGTTATTCCCTCTCACCTTTTCTCCTACCTGACTGTTATGTCTCTTGTGCCCTCCTTCCTCCAGCACAGCGCTCACCATCTCTGTGCATCTAGAGCAGAGAGAATATATAGGCACCAGCAGGAGACACAATTTTCTACACTCTGGGTCCTACTGGCACCCCCTCCCTGGGATTTCTACTCATCGACCTATGATGTCCAAGTATACCAAATTTCATGGTTTTAGCTTGATAGGAATATTGAATTTTTAAATTATTGTTACATGTTACAGGTTTCTGTATTATATCAATGCATATACGTCCCATTAGATTTTGTTTTGTTTTTTATGATGGAAACTTTGTAATTAAATTCTACTTCATTGTACCCTATAAAGTGTAAAGATTCTTCACAAATTTACACTCGCTGTACATTAAAAATGGAATTAATAGTTTAACAGGGGAGTAGACAGGTTACATATGGAGCAAAGGAGTCACACATGGAGCTTGAATAACCCTATATCAGCATGCTGAAATGCTTATGAATTGTTACGTTCCAATCTCTTTCCCAAGGAGAAACTAAAAAACAGGCAACCATTCACTGAATGTAGCCAGATTTTTAATTGTAAACCTACAATGTTCAGTTTTTCCTTGACTCAGCCGTTTTTTTTCTAACAGCCCTGCTTCTGTGAAATGTTTAGACCAACACAAGTGTCTTAAGGTACTCTAATAAATCCTTTTTTTACCCTGATGTACTCTACATTGTCTGAAAATTACATATGGTAGAGAACTGTTCTTGAAGATTGCAAGCTGAATAAGATATTTCTTTAGTCTTGCAATTTTACATTACAGTGATTCCTCGTTTAAAATAAAATAACTTGGTAGGTCCCCAGCAATCAACAGAACAAAGATTAAGGTATTTTGCTATGTAAACAAAGAATTGTTTCTGTAGTTTGCTTCTCCTGCCTTTTTTTCCTTCTTGGAACCTGTAGACAGGGACCACCATTTTCAGATTTTGGGTGCTTAAAACAAGACACTCAGATACATATATAAGCACTTAAATTACTAGCCTGACTTTCAGAGCACCTGCAACATCTATTGAAGTAAATGGGAGCTGCAGGTATGTAGCACCTCTGGAAAACCTCACCACGTTTGTTTAGGTTGAAAATTTTGGCCATGGGTCTTCTGACCATATTTGTAAAGACATATGTGAGCAGATCTACAGAAAATATTGAAGCTATACTATGCAGTCACAGCTGTGGGGTTATATGTGAATTTGCTTTAATGTTTGCCATATGGCACATACATAACCAGTTATGGCAATGTTTAAATGAAGAAACAAATGAAGGTTGTCCCCTTTCACAGAGTACATAAACAGCCCACTAGCCAATACTTGGCTAGACATATTCAGATATTGCAAATTTTGAGCATAGTGTAATATTCTAAATAATTACAATAGAACAGAAAAACACTAATGCTGGTTAACTCACCTTACTATTTTCTTCACTTCTGTTCTGTCAGTAAACACATTTTCTTATTGTTTATACTGTAGTTCCCTGGGCATCCATTAAAAATGACCTTTACATAATTGTACATCTCACAGAGAATATTAGATTCCTTATTTACTTTCCCACCTCCCTCTCCTTGCATATTCCCTGCTTAATTTTGTCTTCTCAAAATGCCGTAAACAAGGAATGCAGAGATGGTAAGTTCAGAATAGGCACTGCAATACTTTTAGAGATGTGCTCAGAACCACTTTTTTTATACACCTTCATGTAACAGGACAACACTACATAAGAACATAAGAATGGCCATACTGGGTCAGACCAAAGGTCCATCCAGCCCAGTATCCTGTCCACCGATAGTGGCCAATGCCAGGTGCCCCACAGTGAGTGGACCTAACAGGTAATGATCAAGTGATCTTTCTCCTGCCATCCATCACCCACCTCTGACAAACAGAGGCTAAGGACACCATTCCTTACCCTTCTTGGTTAATAGCCATTAATGGACTTCATCTCCATGAATTTATCCAGTTCTCTTTTAAACCCTGTTATAGTCCTAGCCTTCACAGCCTCCTCAGGCAAGGAGTTCCACAGGTTGACTGTGCGCTGTGTGAAGAAGAACTTCCTTTTATTTGTTTTAAACCTGCTGCCCACTAATTTCATTGGGTGGCAGCTAGTTCTTCTATTATGGGAACAAGTAAATAACTTTTCCTTATTCACTTCCTCCACACTACTCATAATTTTATATACCTCTATCATATCCCCCCTTACTCTCCTCTTTTCCAAGCTAGAAAGTCCTAGCCTCTTTAATCTCTCCTCATATGGAATCCATTCCAAACCCCTAATCATTTTAGTTGCCCTTCTCTGAATCTTTTCTAATTCCAGAATATCCTTTTTGAGATGAGACCACATTTTTACACAGTATTCAAGATGTGGTCGCACCATGGATTTGTATAAGTGCAATAAAATATTCTCCGTCTTATTCTCTATGCCTTTTTAAATGATTCCTAACATCCTGTTTGCTTTTTTGACTGCCACTGCACACTGCATGGACGTGGATCAGGACTGAACTATCTAGCACAATGCCTTTGGCTAGATTAGAACATAGTAACATGGGATATCTCAGTTAGGAGATACAACTTAGATCAATAGCACACAAACCTGCAAATTGGAAGGGTTTTTGTACGTAATATTGGAAAGCACAGTTCATCCTAAATGTGGCAATTACAATTTATAAAAAAGGAGTTTTATTGATTAACTACTTGTCTTACTATACCCTTCAAATAATCAGTAAATCTCTGCATATTTTCAGTGGTATATTTCACTTTCTCCCTCTTTCAGTAGGGTAAATCCTGAGGTCCTGGTTCACTTATTTTTTGCCCAGGCAAACACATATTGACCTCAATGCATTTTATTCTATAATTTGCCTGAGGACAGTATGAAAACTGAGTAAGGGCCCCATCAGGGTTTGGTCAATGAGAACTTCTGTGCTGCCAAAAGGAATATGTGCATTATATAATATTCCTGATTTTCTATCTGTCTAATAATGAACCGAAGTGTGTAACATAGTGCAAGGCTTTGCAAATGTTAAAACTTATTTTCTTCATATGTGTGATTTGTGTTCTGTGTTATTCCTGCTTCTGGAATTCCCAGACCTGAGTTATGTTGTGAATAATTCATCCATAGAGAGATGAGATCTTCTTCCCCTCTTCTCCAAATATAGAAGTCTCCTGAACTGGATATACTTACTGTACATAGAGCATCACTCCACTTCCTTGCAATGGTCTTGAACAATACAATACAGTATGCCACAATGTCTGCTTAATTTTATAACAAAGGTTTGTAGCCAAATGAACATAAGAATATAAAAACGGCCATACTGGGTCAGACCAAAGGTTCGTCTAGCCCAGTATCCTGTCTTCCAACAGTGACTAATGCTGCCCACTCCCAGCTTCTGGCAAACAAAGGCTAGGGACAATATCCCTGCACATACTGGCTAATAGCCATCGATGGACCTATCCTCCATGAATTTATCTAGTTCTTTTTTGAACCTTGTTATAGTCTTGGCCTTCATAACATCCTCTGGCAAGGAGTTCCACAGGTTGATTGCATGTTGTTTGAAAAAATACTTCCTTTTGTTTGTTTGAAACATGCTGCCTATTAATTTCATTTGGTGGCAACTAGTACTTGTGTCATGAGAAGGAGTAAATAACACTTCCTTATTTACCTCTATCATACTTCCTTATTTACCTCTATCATATCGCCTCTTAGTCATCTCTTTTCCAAGCTGAAAAGTCCCAGTTTTATTAATCTCTCCACATATGGAAGTCATTCCATACTCCTTTTTGTTGTCCTTTTCTTAACCTTTTCCAAGTCCAACATATCTTTTTTGAAATAGGGTAACTACACCTGCACACAGTATTCAAGATGTGGGTGCACCATGTATTTATATAGCATCAATAGGATATTTTCTGACTTATTATCTATCCCGTGGCCTGGTGTGGTGGTGCGTGCCTGTAATCCCAGCTGCTTGCGAGGCTGCATTGGTGGATCGCTCAGGAGTTCTAGGCTGCTGTGCGCTATGTCAATCGGGTGTCCGGTGCTACTGACAGCCTGGCCAGCGGGTAGTTGGAGGACTGGCTAGAACAACATGTCTGACGTGTTGTGATCGGCATGCTCTCTGTGAGGGCTGATCGATCGATGACAGTGATTATCTATCCCTTTCTTAATGATTCGCAACATTCTGTTCGCTTTTTTGGCTGCCATTGCACATTAAGTGGATGTCTTCAGAGAACTATCCACAATGACTTAAAGATCTCTTTCTTGAGTGGTAACAGCTAATTTAGATCCCATCATTTTATATGTATAGTTGGAATTAGTTCCAATGTGAATTACTTTGCATTTATCAACATTGAATTTCATCTGCTATTTTGTTGCCCAGTCACCCAGTTTTGAGAGAATGCCTCAAATGCCTTTGAATTACAGCCATGTTTGTATTTTTTGTAAAATTCATGAGCACCCATATGTTTAGAAGGATAGTCTGGTGGCTAAAGAAATGGTGTGCCTGAGATGCTAACTGTTCCACAGAATTCCTGTATGACATCACGCGAGTTTTTTAGGGCCAGATGATTCTCAAATCCAGTCTACACCTCTCAGGTGGGACCAAGGAATTGGATTTTGTCCATAATTGGCCAGTTGGAAACTTCCCTTACAGCAGGTAATCATTAGAGCCAGAACCTGGACCAGCCACTCCCGATCCCTCTCAGTATAGGGGACATAGCTGAGGAGAGAAGCGGCATGGAGTAGGCAGGGTAGAACTCCGCTTTATTGTTCCTCAACTGGCACATGGGCCCTAGGCTGATCTAACTCAGGCTGGGTCTGAACCCAGCATAGGCCAGCCCAGAGAATCAAACCATATACTCTTCCTAAGCCCATTTACAGTTTTGAATCATGTTTTTGTCAGAGCCTTTTGCAGATGTTGAAATTCTAAGTTCGGTATTAGTTAAGGGTTATTAGATAAACTCAGGCCGAGAATCTGCAAAAACCAATCCCAAAATAGCAAAAGTCCTATAATCTCTAACTTCTGTTAAAGTGTTTTGCATTATGGGAAAGTGATCCCAGGTCTTCAGGCATCTGTGCCAGTGTTTCACCCATGTAGCAATTTTTTTCATGCATTGTGAGAGTACGTGCTTCCTTATGGATAATGTCAGCAATTATGCCCCAAGAGTTTGTGTTGATAATGGAGAGTAACTGAGATGTGAGCTTGCCGCACAAAGAAGTGAATACTGTATTATTTAAGATTGTTATTCAGAGAGTCACTGTAATGGATCCAAGGGAGATCCCTGTTCATGAAACTCTGGTGATCCATATGGAGTTTTTGGTCGCTCAGTAGCACAAAGACAAATTAGAAGAAATTCAGAGGGGATCAATAAAATTGATTAAGGGGGCTGTGCAAATTAATTTAGAAGGAAATATATTTTTTTTTAAAAAAAAACCAACCTTAAATGTGCATAGATGCACTAATCAGTGACTACTGCAGGAGAAAGAAAACAGCCTATGTATATTTTACAGACATAAATACAGGACATACAATTCATGAAGGATTCATCCAGGAAGCACAACTAGCATTGTATGGTATGAAACTGAGCACAAGACAATTTAGACTGGATTATTTTGTCAAAATTTTGCAATCTGGGTATTTTTCTGGATTTCTTGCCACTCCTGGAACTGCAGTTGGCCTTAGTGGCCAAGAGTGCCTTCTCTATCGGAATCTGCTTAGACATCCACAAACGTTTCTCTTGAATCTGGACCTTTCCCCAGTGACTTCTGGACTGAATCATGCCCTACCTGGTGCTATAAATTGAAGACTGTTCAGAAACTATAACTGGTGAAGAATGTAGCTGCTAGCCTGCTTAGCAGTATTATCTGTAAAGACCATATTAATCTGCACTCTGGCAACTGTCTGACTCCTTCTCTGCTTCAGAGGACAACTTAATTTTTTTAATTTTGATCTATGTAGGGTGGTAGTACCTCATGGTTTCAGATCAGTATCAGCGCCCATTGTGTTAGGCAATATGAACAGGATGTGCCCTGCCCTGAAAAGTTTAAAAGCTAAGTCCTCAAGCCTGCAAACACATGATCATTTATGCACATGCTTGGGAATAGGATTGGGACCTAAATTTGAAAATAGGGTGGGAGAAAAAGAGCATGGATGAAGGTAACTGTGATAAGATCATGCAGTTTTATAGGGTAGATAGTGCACAAATTGTTGATTTCTGATTCAATTAAAAGTTTTGGGCGGGGGTGTCTTTTTATAAAAATGCCTCTGCCTATAGTTAATTCTTTATTTTATTTCTTAGGTTTTAGATAAATCCTCTCTCTATTCCTACTTTCAAGGGTGTGTGTGTGTGTGCACGCACGCATTTTATAATCTCTGCTTCTACTTGCTTCCATTTAACTACACATACTTACATCTCTACCGTTGCCTAATTTTTAATTATGAGATTAAAAAACCAGTAAGGATAATGTAATCATTTCCATGCTAATCCTTAATTTTGTGGGCACATACCCTTCATAAGAGCCTTATTTATATTTCAGGAGCACCTAGAGGCTACAACTGACACCAGTGCCCCGTTGTACTCAATACTGTACCAGTTCGTATGAGAGAATCGTTCCCCAAAAGAGCTTACTGCCTAACTAGACAAGGCTGACAAGGAACGGGAGGGAAAACAGCAGTGACTTGCCCAAGGTCATTGTAAGAGCTGGGACTAAAACCCAGTGCTTCTGACTCCTAGTACATTGCCTTATCCTTTAGATCACACTGCCTGTCTTGGGGCAGCTCCTATCATCTCACTTATAGTCAGACAATTTCCCTTTATGGAACCACCAATAAAAGGCAGTAGTGATGTCACAGGTTTGTGTGGGTTAGGGTCCTATTGTGCAAGATATTATGCAAACATAAATGATGTCATAGACCCAGTCACTCAGCGTGTTCTAAGAAGGTGTGTAAATGATGGCTGCCAGGAAAGGCATACAATCAAATGAATACAATTTTATATACAATTGTTTTATTAGAATTATTAAATAAAATGGCAGCTATCCCCACCTGCCCTCTAGCCAGTGTTAACCTAGCTGTTGGCAGTTTATCGATCATCATTGTAGCAGCGCTGGGTCTTGAGGAGGGGATTTGAAGGACTAGAGGGATTTATATTTTGTTGAGGTTTTAGGTCTAGCCCTCTTGAAATAATAATCACAGCTCCTGTGAGCATAAATATTATCCGCATTTTACAAAGTGTAACTCTGTGCCAGAAAGGTAAAGTGACTTAACCAAGGCCACAGATAGAATCAGAACTGGGATGAGAATGCAGGCATGCCTCATTCTTAGTCCATAGACTGTGTTGTCTCATGCCCTGACTCACTGCTTTTGGCAAACGGTCTCACGGTTAGCAAGCAGTTGGCTGGGGGTTGGGGGGAACCTCACGGTGGCCATACTGCCATCAGTGGCAGACTGCCTTCACAGCAGTGAAACGAGGTCCTCCCAAAAATGGTGGAATTTGTGGCTATGGCTTTCGAAGGGCCAGCACTGGGTAGCTATTTGGCAAGGACTGTGTGGTGTTCGGGAGATCAGTTTGCAATGTCAAGACTATTTCTCTCAGGAAAAGGTCTAGGAACATCTTAAAACATGTTCTAAGAATTAGACCTGACATTTCTAGTTATCCTAAATCAGATGAGTTTTTTGCAGATCCCAGCCTGTCTGTATCATCAGGGGCTGCTAGCTAGTTGCTGGAACCTACAGGGATTTGATCATTTTAAAAAAATAAAGAAAATAATTTTAAACCTAACCAGGCTTGGGAAAGCCCTTATCTACAGAGTGGTGGAAACCTTTTTAATTCTAAAGAGCAGTCTGTGTTTTGCAAGACTATGAAACCAGCCCTGTTATGCTCACTACAGGAAAGCTTTCTGGGACCATTCATTTTTAACCTTTTAAAATAAATGTTCTTGAGCATGAATTAAAGCACTCCCCCGCCCCTCGTCAATGTCTGCTACCTGGATGGACTTGCTTGAAAGAGCCTGCTATCTGAAAAATGCCACATGCGGCATTGACAGGCAGCTATTCAGAGAATGGCAGACAGCCAATAAATCACTCAGTGGAGTTTCCTGTCCTTCCAGCCATGTCGTAAAAATCTACTTGTCTTCAAACAGTATACGTCAATGTCAAAGAGTTTATGTTCTGTTTAAACTTTTATACCTTCCTGTGACAAAAAACAAAACAAAACACATTGTGCTGCTAATTGATTTCTTCTCTCTTTTTTTATAATTCAGGTGCACAAATCTCAGCATATGTTAACGAGTTTCTTACAATGCTCTATAATAGCTGGAGTGCATGCAACCAAAACAAGGTGTGTAGGTTCTTTCCCCCCACACCCCCGCCATGATCTCAGGGAAAAATCATGCTACAACCCAGGTCCCTGGATCATCCAAATTTCTAATTGAATTAATGGCAGGTTTTTATAAATCTTCAGACCTGAAACTGCCATTTCAGTGCTAGTCAGAGTATAAAATCAATATTAAGGATTACGTACTTTCTTTCTATTATTTCAATATATATTCATAAACCCACATTGAATGGCTTTGTTAAAAAAGCTTTTAGCGTCCGTCTAACCGCTTTCACTGAAATTGGTGTATATGGGTGAATCTGGTACTATGATTTATGATAAAGCAATTCAAGGGAATTTATGACAATATACCCTAATCTTGATGGCCTAACTTTGGAAAAGTGAGCAGGGATATTTGGGGCATCAAACATGAGATGCCATAGTAGGACTTGTTTTAGAACTTGCTGAGCACCCATCCTGTGAAATATCAAGCCTTTTTACGGTGTCTCCAACTGAACGCTCAAAAATGGATATATCCCAAATTGCTAGTCACGTCTGAAAATTAAAAACATTGTCTTCATGTCTTTATCACATGGCTCCCTATATAAATTACACACACACACATTATATACAATATTCATAATCAGATACAAAAGATGCATTTTCACAGATTTCCAATATATATTATATAGAAGTTTGAACTTCTTAAGTTTCAGGTTTGAGTCTGATATTGATCTAATTTTCCACCTATTATCTGACTGAATCTCAAAACATATTGCTTCCTATCCTTTTCCCAAACAGATTTTATGGATTTCATCAGTTTCCAGCAAAATACAGTGTAAGGAAGATGCTTGAAGTACAACACCCCTACATTTAATTAGTATGTGTGATGTGCTCTCTGATATAAGTTCTTCTAAACTGGTATCTAATTTTTATGGTTTGTTTTGCCTCAATTGTAGATAGCATCTTCATCTTACTGAATCACATTGTTTTATGTGAATCCAAAAATATATAAGAATAAGGGCCAAGTTTGCAAGTGCCCCTTGGCTGCTCTATGACACTACAATAACACAAAGGAGCCATAAATTCTGATAACTGGCTTGTTAAACCAGGTTTATAGCTTCTTTGCATCATCATAATGTACTTCTGAAACTGGCCCTAAGACCTATGTAACCTCTTAAATTGAAACAAACAATATAAGCATTTACCAGCAACAACAATATAAGCATAGTTCAAACTCATCATAATTCTATGCAACTTTATTTTTACACTTAGTTTTCAGTGCATCAGAACTTGGAAAACAGTATTATTCCTGAGCAATGCTGGAAAAACAAAAGTCAGGTTTGTGATTCTAACCATGTCTGTATTCATTCAATTTGTTGATATTATTGGAAACCCTGGAACATTTTCTCACTTCCATTTTGTCACCTACATGAGAAGGATTGAAAGATTGTTTTCTGGAACAACCTGATGAATGTGGGGTCAACTGAGAAAGTAAGAAGGGCATGGGATTATTGGACTCAACGTGAAAGTCTTTTAGGCACAAGACAGAATATTGACGTTGAAACCTAGAGCTTTGTGTGCCATGTAGATGCTGCACCTTAAACTGAATTCAGGGGGAGTCTGCAGTGTCTTCTACTCTCTCAAAGAGCCAGGTCCTCAGACGATGTAAATCAGTGGAGGTACACTGATTTACAGCAACTCGGGACTTGACCCAAAGTCCTTATTCAATGTAATTCAGAGCTAATTATCTATGAATTACTTGCAACATAATCTAATCACTAGAAAGTTTTATAAGCCTTTAGCCTGGATTTCAGACGAGTTGAGCACCCAGCACTCCCAATGAGGTCCACAAGAGCTGTCCACCATAAAAAGTAGATTTGAAATATGTAGCCTATGAGAAGTCCTGTCAGACATCCACTGGGAATGATGAAATAACTGATGCTATATGTGAGTTCACTCAAAAAGATTTTCTACTACATACAAACATATTAAATTCTCCAGCTAAACATCTGAAAAAAAATCCCTTTCGTTTGTTAACTGTTTGATATGTTTAATGAACAAGGAGCTGCCACATAAATGTCTTGATCTCATGAGTGTATTTGACTTGACTGAAAGGATACTTGGATTCCTTAAGAATTATGAAGAACTGATCACTGTAGCTGATGTTTACTTAACCAAGGATATTTTTGAAGTTAATTGTAATCCAATCTTTATCACTGATAATATCAGTGATGGAAAGTAGCAGCAATTTCATTGCAAGACCCAAGCAACGCATGGTGGATCATTGAGATACGCAGAACTCTACCACATACTTGCATGACTTTATGAATCCTTTTTCTTATCCTCTTAACATGGAATTCAGTGATAGTTGAGGTTGCAACTCTTTTAAAATTGTAATTGATGACTAAATGAGAATTTGTAATATATGTGGTTCTTTGTGTTTTGTGGATGTGTATTTCACTGATGAGACACCAAATAGAGGGGCATTTTAGTTTAATTTCGCTACCTTCACTGGAATTCAACCTCTTTTTGAACAGTTGTTCTTATTATAAGGTTTTCTTTTGATTATTTTTGTTTAAAATATTTGCTTAAGCAAATAAGCAGGCCAGATAGCAGTATGTAGATTTACACTAATTTAGGTTCTGACTTGACAAGCTTATATTGGTAGCACAGCATTATGTATGAGTACTCATAGATTTTACTTCATATTTGAGAAACAGCATGTTTGTATATCAACTGAAGTAATTAAATCTGCAAAATTTAACTATGCATATGAGATTTTGGCTTCCTAATCTAGCTTCTCTTTCATGTAACAATAGTAGTGGGTGTATCAGTTACCACCATTTCCCAAGCATGGTCATCATGGTACCCACCTAGGCATTTCTTGCACTTCCTTTGAAATTGTTCTGATCACCTCTGGAAACTACTGATCCAGATATATGTTGCATAGGCAAAATACCCCAATATATGGGATCCTTTTGCTTCAAACAATCAATTGGGAAATATTTAAGATTTACTCAACAAGCTTAAGATGTGTCTGTATAGGACTCCTGTTTAACAAAGATAGAATACGTAAAACAAATCCTTTCTAAAAAAGATACTGTAGAAATTAGAAACTACCCCATACACTTGTTTACTTGAGGCTACTTTACCACAATATAGGACCCAATCCTGCAAAGAATTAAGCACATGATTAACTTTATGTACTGTATGCAATCTAATTGAGTAGTTAATGGAACTACTCACAGAGCACAAAGATAAGTAATGCCATAATTCATTGCAGGATTGGGGCCATAATGAATGTTTGACATACTATTTCTAGAGGCTATACATCTGTGGAAGAGAGTAATAAATACAAATGGCTGATTTCCCCCAAAATTAAGACCCAAGGCCTTTTTGTATAATCTGTGTGGAACTACATGCAGTAGTTGCAAATGAAAATTAGGCAATTGCACACACAATCAGAAATTTACATATGCTTATGCCAGTTATGTGACAAAATACCATGTGTTGCATAAATATCTGATTTGTAAGCTTATTTGGGGTAGCTCTGTGCACAACTGTGATAATTGCCCAGGTGGACTGCCACACACTAGTATGCATACAATAGCATAGTATCCTATTTCTACTTCACCATAGATTTCTTGTGGGACCTTGGAAAAGTCACTTAGGCCCAGAGCCTGAAAGGTATTCAGACACCTTTCTGAGGATCTGGGCCTTTTCTCTCTTTGTGCCTCAGGTTTCCATCTTTAAAACTGGGATAATAGTATTTTCCCACTTGACAGGAATATTGAGGATAAACATGTTAAAGATTATGGAGCACTCAGATACTACAGTAATGTGGGACATAAAAGTAACTAAGATAGATAATACAAAGACTAGGTTACAGAACTTTTATCTTCATTTAATACTATTAGATACAGTACAATTGAAATTAGAATAATATAGGAAAAAGGGCAAACATTTTAAATTGAGTACTTTACTATTCAGACAGCTGTAGCCAGTAGGCAATTTCATATTCAATTTAATTTATTACTTTCATATTCAAATCATAGAAAGCAGATATATACCTTGGGATAAATACAGAAAATAAACACTCCTAATTAGCATTGCCACCAAATATCATCATAGTTATTTGAAACACCTGGTTGAGATGCAGATAAAATAATTGTTGAAACAAGAGGGACTGAAATAAAGCAGGTATTTCGAGATATCATCTGTTATGATGAAAATTTGTGGTAATTCAACTCATCTGAAATGTGATTGTTGCATTTCTTTTAAGAGAAATGTTTGCTGACTGTCTCACTTTGAAGTTTGCTTCTGGGAAACATTATAAAAGAGGTGTGTGCATGCACACCACAAAACACAAGTAAAAAATAATCATCAAATTTAATGTACCTAATCTGATACCCTTCTTAGTATGAGTAGTACTTGTGTCCTGACACCAGTCCTTTTTCATGGCAGATGGGTTAAGAGATGTTCTCCCGCCCACATAGCTTCCGCCTCCCATGGAGGAATTAGAGCTACTGGTCCAGGAAGTGAAACCAGATATCATAGGAATAACCGAAACATGGTGGAATAGTAGTCATGACTGGAGTACAGGTATTGAAGGGTATGTGCTGTTTAGGAAAGATAGAAATAAAGGTAAAGGTGGGGGAGTAGCATTGTATATCAATGATGAGGTAGACTGTAAAGAAATAAAAAGTGATGGAATGGATAAGACAGAGTCTGTCTGGGCAAAAATCACATTGGGGAAGAAAACTACTAGAGCCTCCCCTGGGATAGTGCTTGGGGTGTGCTATAGACCACCGGGATCTAATTTGGATATGGATAGAGACCTCTTTAATGTTTTTAAGGAAGTAAATACTAATGGGAACTGTGTGATCATGGGAGACTTCAACTTCCCAGATATAGATTGGAGAACAAGTGCTAGTAATAATAATAGGGCTCAGATTTTCCTAGATGTGATAGCTGATGAATTCCTTCATCAGGTAGTTGCTGAACCAACAAGGGGGGATGCCATTTTAGATTTGGTTTTGGTGAGTAGTGAGGACCTCATTGAAGAAATGGTTGTAGGGGACAACCTTGGCTCGAGTGATCATGAGCTAATTCAGTTCAAACTAAATGGAAGGATAAACAAAAATAAATCTGAGACTAGGGTTTTTGATTTCAAAAGGGCTAACTTTAATAAATTAAGGAAATTAGTTAGGGAAGTGGATTGGACTAAAGAATTTATGGACCTAAAGGCAGAGGAGGCCTGGGATTATTTCAAGTTAAAGTTGCAGAAGCTATCAGAAGCCTGTATCCCAAGAAAGGGGAAACAATTCATAGGCAGGGGTTTTAGACCAAGCTGGATGAGCAAGCATCTCAGAGAGGTGATTAAGAAAAAACAGAAAGCATACAAGGAGTGGAAGATGGGAGGGATCAGCAAAGAAACCTACCTTATTGAGGTCAGAGCATGTAGGGATAAAGTGAGACAGGCTAAAAGTCATGTAGAATTGGACCTTGCAAAGGGAATTAAAACCAATAGTAAAAAGTTTTATAGCCATATAAATAGGAAGAAAACAAAGAAAGAAGAAGTGGGACCGCTAAACACTGAGGATGGAGTGGAGGTTAAGGATAATCTAGGCATGGCTCAATATCTAAACAAATACTTTGCCTCAGTCTTTAATGAGGCTAATGAGGAGCTTAGGAATAGTGGCAGCATGACAAATGGGAATAAGGATGTGGGAGTAGATATTACCATATCCGAGGTAGAAGCCAAACTTGAACAGCTTAATGAGAGTAAATCAGGCGGCCCAGATAATCTTCATCCAAGAATATTAAAGGAACTGGCACATGAAATTGCAAGCCCATTAGCAAAAATTTTTAATGAATCTCTAAACTCAGGGGTTGTACCGTTTGACTGGAGAATAGCTAATATAGTTCCTATTTTTAAGAAAGGGAAAATAAGTGACCCGGGTAACTACAGGCCTGTTAGTTTGACATCTGTAGTATGCAAGGTCTTGGAAAAATTTTTGAAGGAGAAAGTAGTTAAGGACCTTGAGGTCAATGGCAATTGGGACAAATTACAACATGGTTTTACAAAAGGTAGATCGTGCCAAACCAACTTGATCTCCTTCTTTGAGAAAGTAACAGATTTTTTAGATAAAGGAAACGCAGTGGATCTAATCTACCTCGATTTCAGTAAGGCATTTGATACAGTACCACATGAGGAATTATCGGTTAAATTGGAAAAGATGGGGATCAATATGAAAATTGAGAGGTGGATAAGGAACTGGTTAAAGGGGAGACTACAGCAGGTCATACTGAAAGGTGAACTGTCAGGTTGGAGGGAGGTTACTAGTGGAGTTCCTCAAGGTTCAGTTTTGGGACCAATTTTATTTGATCTTTTTATTACTGACCTCGGCACCAAAAGTGGGAGTGTGCTAATATAGTTTGCAGATGACACAAAGTTGGGAGGTATTGCCAATTCAGAAAAGGATCGGGATATCCTACAGGAAGATCTGGATGACCTTGTAAACTGGAGTAATAGTAATAGGATGAAATTTAATAGTGAGAAGTGTAAGGTTATGCATTTAGGGATTAATAACAAGAATTTTAGTTATAAGCTGGGGACGCATCAGTTGGAAGTAACGGAAGAGGAGAAGGACCTCGGAGTCCTGGTTGATCACAGGATGACTATGAGTCGCCAATGTGATGTGGCCGTGAAAAAAGCTAATGCGGTCTTGGGATGCATTAGGCGAGGTATTTCTAGTAGAGATAAGGAGGTGTTAGTACCGTTATACAAGGCATTGGTGAGACCTCATTTGGAATACTGTGTGCAGTTCTGGTCTCCCATGTTTAAGAAGGATGAATTCAAACTGGAACAGGTACAAAGAAGGGCCACTAGGATGATCCGAGGAATGGAAAACCTGTCGTATGAAAGGAGACTCAAGGAGCTTGGTTTGTTTACCCTAACCAAAAGAATGCTGAGTGGAGATATGATTGCTCTCTTTAAATATATCAGAGGGATAAATACCAGGGAGGGAGAGGAATTATTTCAGCTCAGTACCAATGTGGACACAAGAACAAATGGATATAAACTGGCCATCAGGAAGTTTAGACTTGAAATTAGACGAAGGTTTCTAACCATCAGAGGAGTGAAGTTCTGGAACAGCCTTCCAAGGGAAGCAGTGGGGGCAAAAGACCTAACTGGCTTCAAGATTAAGCTAGATACGTTTATGGAGGGGATGGTTTGATGGGATAACATGATCTTAGTCAAGGGTCAATTAATTGCCATCAGTGGTAAATAGGACCAATGGTCAATGATGGGATGTTAGAAGTTACTACAGAGAACTTTTTCCTGGGTGTCTGGCTGGTGAGTCTTGCCCACATGCTCGGGGTTCAGCTGATCGCCATATTTGGGGTCGGGAAGGAATTTTCCTCCAGGGTAGATTGGCAGAGGCCCTGGAGGTTTTTTGCCTTCCTCTGCAGCATGGGGCACGGGTCACTTACCGGAGGATTCTCTGCATCTTGAAGTCTTTAAACCATGATTTGAGGACTTCAATAGCTGAGACATAGGTGAGAGGATTATTCCAGGAGTGGGTGGGTGAGATTCTGTGGCCTGCATTGTGCAGGAGGTCAGACTAGATGATCATAATGGTCCCTTCTGACCTTAAAGTCTATGAGTCTATGAGTCTATGAGGTGGAGTAATTATGCCATCGGAGAGTACTCTCCCATCGGCATAGCGCGTCTTCACCATAATGTGTTAGTCTATGTTAAATCTCCCTGCTACAATGTAAACCCATTACTTCTTGTCCCACCCTCCATGGATAAAGAGTGCAATTGATCACCCTCCTTTTTTAATATAACCTTTTATATACTTGAAGACTGTTATGTGCCCCTCCTACCCCATCTT
Organism: Macrochelys suwanniensis; assembly: GCA_033296515.1. NCBI lineage: Eukaryota > Metazoa > Chordata > Testudines > Chelydridae > Macrochelys > Macrochelys suwanniensis. The sequence continues at coordinate 134,747,367 of CM065776.1, forward strand.
CTCTTTTCCAGACTAAACAAACCCATATAAATATCTAGTCTCTTTTGAAACTTATTAACTTCTTAGCTTCAGCAATTGCCTGTGGTAAAGCACAGTCCAAGCACACTCTGTATGAAAAAGTATTTCCTTTTTCAGAAACTTTGTGGTTGAGTTCCCTCAGCGGAGCCTGGGGCTAGCTGGTTCAGCCCTCAGTCATGTTAATGAGCCAGCTGAGCTGTAACAGAATCGCCTGATTGGCCGGCTTGTCTGATTGGCTGAAAGTAGCCAACAGGTCTGTATGTAAGCTCGGGAACAGCACATCACTGACTACTCAACAGTTATGCCTGCAGTTGTGATATCTCTGGCTGTGACCCCTGTGTCTAGTTACTGACTTCCAGTTCTGACCACTAGCTCCAATTACTGGCTTCTGACTCGGGCTCTGACCTCTGTCTCTGATTACTAACTCCAGCTCTAACCTTTGGTTTGATTCCTGGTTCCTGACTCTGGCTTTGACCTGTGGCTCTGGTGCCTGTCCACTTGCTCTAACCACTAGGTAAGGACATCCACATCCTGGTCCTGATATTCTTTTATGGCTTTTGAATTTCCTATCTTTCACTTTCATTGATTTTTTCCCCCTTGTTCTTGTGTTACGAATTAGTGTGAACAAAAAATCCCAATCTCCCTCGTGTAGACCATTCATTATTTTATATACTTTTATCACATCCCTTCTCCTTCATCTTCTTTCTATGGTAAACAATCCCAGTCTATTCACTCTCTCTCCTCACATACAAACATGTCCATGTTCTTCATAATGTTCAGAGATGAGTGATGAAACCCTTCTAATTCTGCAATTTCTATTTTGCTAGAGGGCGACTAGTACTGCACAGTGTATTCCAGATGAAGCTGCATCACTGATTTTTATAAAGGAATTATAATATTCTTTGCATCCTAACTCCTCATTAGCGTTTTTGTTTTTACCACGGCAGCCCATTGAGCAGAAGTCTTTATTGAGCTAGCTACAAAGATGCTTCAGGGCGCTTTTAGAAAAGATGAAACTTTTCTAGGTTTAGTTTTGCTTTCATTGAAATTGTCCATGTGGAGAAAAAATTCCGAACGGTTCTAATGTATATACAACTTCACTAATTTCAGTTGTACTGACTGATTTGAGCAAAGCAAGCAGAAGTTATTTTGTTGTATCCAAGCTCTTTTGCTTTTCCTGACTTTTAAAAATGTTTCATTATAAAATTGTACTCTGCATGTATTGTATTCAATTGCCCATAGACATTATGCGCTAAATTTAGCCCTGGTGCAAGTGGGCGCAACACCACTGTTTTAATGTGCTCCATACTGCCATGATGATGGCTTGTTCTATTTCTATGCCATATCAAGGGCTGCAAAAGGTTATTCTGTCTTCAACAAACTGCATAATGCCTGGAACAACGTGCTTGAGGGAAATAGCTGGTGATCACTATTAAGTATCAATAAGCATTATAACTTCAACTTCCAAATGGGAACAAGCCACACAGTGTGGTGCTCTTCTTATTGCTATTACTTATTACATGGAGCGATTTTATTTAAAACAAAAACTTTAAAAAGAGACTAGGTTCCAAAAGCATTTAAAACACCACTGCTTTGGAATGACATTTACTCAAAAAGTAATTTTTTTTAAAAAAAGTCATGTAGACTGAATCATGAATTATTTGGAGTTCTCTCTGCAAGACTTGCATCAAAAATAACTAGAAAAGACAACTGTAGATTGTGTCTGGAATGGAGCTGTTTTACAGCAATCAATCTGAGTGAATTGTTCAAAATAAGGAGTGAATTGTTAAGTCTTCTGTCTGTATGTTGTATAATTTTATTTTTTCATACTTGTTTTCATAGATTTTAAAAGGCCAGAAATGACCATTACGATCACCTAGTCAGACCTCCTGCATAACCTGGGTCATAGAATTTCACTCAGTAATTCTTGCACCAATCATAATTTATGGTTGCTCTAGAGAATATATCACTTAGAAAGACATTAAATCTTCATTTAAAGATTTCAGGTGATAGAAAATCCACAACATCCATAGGTAAGCTATTTCTATTATTTGCTCCCCTCACTGTTACAGATTATTTCTGGTTTGAATTTGTCTAGCTTCATCTCTTCACTTTTCCTTGGATAAACTAAATAGATTGAGCTTCTTTGTTCTCTCACCTTTAGGCTGGTTTTCCAGAACTTGAATAATTCCTGCAGCTCTTTTCTGGATTCTTTCCAATTTTTCAACAACCTTTTTAAATATGGACACCAGAACTGGACACAGTATTCCACTATGGTCTTGCTAATGTTTTATTCTGAGATAATACCACATCCCTATTCCGACACAATATTCCCCTGCTTGTATATTCTAGAATTACATTACCCACCTAGCCACAGCATCTCACTGGGAGCTCATGTTCAGTTGGTTATCTACCATGATCCATAGGTCCTATATTCTAGGATACAATCCCCCATCCTGTGTTACCTATGTTATTTGTTCCAACATGTATGACCTTGCCTTTGGCTGTATATTAAAACATATGTCGTTCAAATGAGCCCTGCCTGCTTACTAAGTGATCAAGATCACTTTGTATAACTGATCTGTCTTATTGTTAAATTACTGCTTCACCAATTTGTAATATGGCATACATCAAGTTTTAAACCTTTAAGAGAAATAGCAAAATGAAAAAAGTAAATTCATGTACAATACAAATTTCCATTAAGATCTTGCAAGTAATTAAGTTGTCATCATTGGGGTAAAAAAAGATAAGACTTATCCTTGAGTTTCTCTCTTCTTTTAATAAATCCTAAATTCAGTTTTCCTAGGAAGTGGTCATCAAGTCACATCTTGTTATCATGAAGGCCAAGGTAGGTGGAGAAATTGGAAATGGATCTTCTGCTGATGAAAGCTGAAGACAGTCTATATTGCATGTATTTCATATGTAAAGAGTTTGGTAAGTAGAACATATCCGCAAAGGAACTGGGCAAATATAAATTGGCAGAGCTCCAAAAGAAGAATCCACCTAGGTTATTGCCTAAGAATATTATTGCCTAAGATGTGCTATAGGAATTTTGGACAGTGGGGCTTGTGTTACACTGGAAACCAGCCTAGATGACTACATTGATCTTTTCTCGCCTTGGAATCTATACATTTAAATGCTGAAGAGATCTCCTGCATCTACTCATTTAATCAGGGAAGGTTTGTTCCTGCTAATGGCATAGAAGAATAGTTTTAAGAGGGTCACCATTTTTAAGTCTGTTTCTATAATAGGCTGCAATAGGACTCTGTTCTGAATGGAATCATAAGTGAATCGGGCCCATATTTTCGGTGGGGTGCATTTGAAAAATCTAAACTTACATAGTCTCAGAAAAAAAGATCTGAAACATTTGTGGACTTGGTTCTAATATGAAGATGGGATATTCTTAAATGCTTCCCCTTCCTCCCCCTCCCCCCACCCATTAGCTGCCATAGTTACACTTGCAAGCCATAATAAGTCTTTTCTACTATTCTGTTATAGGAATAAGCTAAAAGTTAATTTACTTTGAATATTCCTTAATCATAGTAATGAAAGTAATAGTTTTAACAGGCCCAGTCACCAAAATTAAAGAGCCAGATCCTTAGCTGTTGTAGAGAAAAATAGATTAATTGGCTTAAATTAAACTATGCTGATTTATACTAGTTGATGATGTGACCCCTAGATTTTATTATTAGGCATAAGAGAGGTTTATTCAAATTCTCCTTTAAAAGATGCTGGATTTGCCACTATATAATGAACAGTACAACTCTCCCAGGCTTTAAATTAAAATAATGGCAATCAGTGGAATAAATCCCTAAATTATAAAGGAATTATATTTAATATTTTTTTTTACTTTTGAACATTATTATCCTTAAGCCACAGATAATTAGATGCATATAATCCTTTGAGGACAAGGACTGAGAGTTCGGATATGGAGTGATCACTTTGTGAAAAGTATTTTCCCATGGGTGATAAAATGATAAATGACAAAAAGCACCTTATCTAACCTAGTGGTTAGAGCCAGATGCCAGAGCCACAGGCCATAGTTAGAGTCAGGAACTAGGAATCAAGCCAAGGGTTAGAGCACGAGTCAATAACCAGAGACAGGGACCAGATCCTGAGTAAGAAGCCAATAACTGGAGCCAATGGTCAGAGTCAGAAGCTGGACAAGGGATCAAGGCCAGGAATGGGGCAGGAGCAGACTGGAGAAGAACAGGAGCAAGGCTAGAGTAAGGCAGGACCAAGGTGGGGAATGCGGCAGGCACAAGAGTGATCGCAGCTGTGAGCATAAGTACGCAACTGGCTTATTTATGTATTGTCAATGGGGCAAACCCCAGTTTGCCTTTCAGAATGCTTTGGTTAATTGTCTTTAACGTTTGTTTTAATTTCAGGAAGGTTCAGACCACAGGATTGGTGTGTTTTCTTTATATTATCATTTATTATTTGAGCTGGACAAAAAATGCAGAAGAATTTTTGAAAAACAGGTAAAAACATTCACATATATTTTTCATAAAAAAATTAAAGTTTTTGAAATCTTTTTACCATTCTCTAAAATGGCTGGCAAAACAAATGAAGAAACTGGATTGCACTGCAATGATTATTATTTGTATTGTGGCAGCACCAAAGGGCCCTAAAGAGGCATCAGGGCCCCATTGTGCTAGGCACCGTACAAACACGTATCAAAAGATGGCCTCTTCCCTGAAGAACTTAAAATCTAAATATTTCAGAGAGAAATGAAATGCATGTATGGTATTTATCTGCCCCCCACCATGACTGTAGTATTTGACTTACCCTAACTAACCCTCTGTTAGGTAGGAAAGCACAGATATCTGAATTTTACAGCTAGGGATCAGATGCACAAAGGCCCTGATACACAAATAAATGAAGGCATTGAGACACTGAGCCATGACACCTAACATTTAGGCACTTGGAAAATCACAGGAACAACACTGAAATTCATGAAGTTTGAATTAGGCACTTAGGCTTCCTATACAATGAATGGGGAGACACTGGCACCTTAGATTCACAAAAGCCAGCACAGTAGCTGGGGAGCCACCTAAACTAACCAGTAGGAGTTGCTGGCAGGGGTGTGTGCCAAGCCCTCTCTCTCTTGGAGGAGTCTGCAGGGAGGTGGACACACCATCTTTTTCTTTTCCTACTCCTCTGGTCAGATTTTGAATGGGACCCAAATGTGTTAGGGGCCTCTGAGCAGAGCTACCACACCAGTGAAGCCCCTATATTTGTGGATTACTCTGGGGCTTGGTCAGGAAAGAGGTATCTGGATGCCTAGAGGGATGCGGTAGCATGCATGCCTGGAGGCAGAAACTTAAGCACCTAAAGAACTTTGTACTGTGAAAATGTAGGCACCAAGTGCATAGAGGCATCTGCAGGGTTATATGGCAGCCAAGCAGGAGTTGTGTGAATCACAGTACTGCCTAAAACTGGAGTTTTGGTGCCTAAATTCTTGGTAGAACTGAGTCAAAGTGACTTGCCTAAGGTCACATAGGAAGTCTGTGGTTGAGTAGGGAATTGACCTGTGTCTCTTTAGTCCCATTGTGATTTATTATGGAGGATCCAGTTGTGTCCCTAGAGGTAAGTTTGACTTGACAATGGGTACAGTTTTAAACAGATATGAAAAAAACAAAGCGTACCTATAAGTTCCATTGATTTCAATTGGAGCTGCAAATTCTCATCAAGAGCATGACCACAGTCCATTGAAGTCAATAGGAGGGTTTGTTTCTGTTTTCAGTTGGATCGGGTCACACAACATCTCAGGATTTGTCTATTTGTTCCTGTAGTCCAATGGCTTGACACTCTGGTGGTGTAAATCAGCATAGAGCCATTGATTTTAATGGAGCTATTCCAATTTACACCAGCTGAGGGGCAAAATGTGATTTGCAATGTTTCAAGAAGCATCTTTAATTGAATCTAAAATACATTTTGTTCATATTAACTGTAACCTTTAAACAATCAATGGCTATACAATTTCAGTAATAGTTCCTTAAAATTAGAATTATTGAAAAGCCTTATGAGCGGTGATGAACCGAATAAAGCAATATTGATCAGCCAATGAGAGACATTGACTTGGTAAATCAGTCTAATGCTGGAAGAAATATATTATTGTGCTCCTTTCCGCTACTCTGTTCCCCAGTCAACTATAATTAGATTCACAGATTTTATTTTATAAAGTAAATAGTATTTTAATAACTTAAACTAATTTATGACTGCAGAAACTTCAGGATCTCATATACAGCATGTCAATTGAACAAGAGATGTAAATATTCACAGTTATTCTGTATTGCATATATTTTTCCTGCTTATCTTTTACTGAGCAAATATATTTACTGATATAAGTCATTGTCATTCTTTGTTTCCAATATGCCGAACTTGTGGAAATCTCAGCTTGTTCAGTCTTAAATAAGAGAGAAGAGTAATATGTGATTTTACAGTTATATAATTATTTTTCATTGTTACATTAAATTCAATCCAATTTAGAGAGGATATTTTTGCTGGAACTTGTGAGGCATGTGCATTATGAATGTCGAGAGATAAGATGATCTGTGAGATGATTATGTCAGGAGATGTCAAACCGGAGGACTTCCAAATAGATAATGCCATTAGAAATATTCAGATTTTATTCAGGGAAGTATAAACTAAAATAGAGTTTTATACAGTTTAGCACACTTATGGCTAGCTCATGGTCCCTGGCCTGCAAATGACACATAGGAAAATTTCTACCTCTTGTGACCTGCCACCTCACTGCAGGTACTTTAGAGAAAGATTTACTTTCCTTAAATACGTGGAATCTAATTGTATTTATGCTAGGATCCAGCACAGCACCTACCAATTAAATTCTTTCCTTCTCTGGTACACCTAATCCCAGTCTCATCTGAGAGAGTATTTGGTGAACTTCATACTCTTTTTTTACTCCTGGGATCATCCAAAAAATTAACTGGTATGAAGAGTGTTGCATTTGAGCTGGGCCCCAGCTGTAACAGAACCTCATCCATGGTACAAGGTAAGGTGGGATAATGCAGAGGAAGATGGAGAATCATGGTATGTGATAGAGAGGCCTTCTGGAAGCTGAGGGTGGATGGAGAAGAAGACTGGCATGCAGAGAGAAAAACGGTCAGAGGAGCGTAAATATACATGGACTGGCAATGAGCACACCCAGATACCAAAATGTTCCAGCACTCCCAGGGCCGGTGCAAGGAAGTTTCGCACCCTAGGCGAAACTTCCTTGCACCAGCCCTGTGTCCCCTCCCCCAAGCTAACACGCCAGTCCCCCTGCAGGATGACAGCCTCCTCCCACCCGCAGCGCCCCCCTAGCTCCCGGCTCAGCCATGGAGCCAGGAGGGCGGACGGTCACGGCCAGGCGCCCTCCCGGCTCAGTCGCGGAGCTGGGAGGGCGGGCGGCAGCCACGGCCAGGCACCCCCCTGGGAGGGCGGGTGGCAGCTGTGGCCAGGTGCCCCCCCCGGGGGGGCGGGTGGCAGCCGCAGCCAGCCGGCTCCCGACGCCCTAGGTGACTGCCTAGGGTTGCCTAGTGGGTGCGCCGGCCCTGAGCACTCCACTACGCGTTCTTTCAATATAACTCCATTGCAGGTGCCAAGCCTTCTGCCTGAACACTGCACACAACCTGCCTTCCCCCAACTGCCAAAATCTGCATCCAGCAGCATATTAACCAGCATACACACAAAACCCAAGCCTAAGGCACAGAGATTAACACCATAGTAACTACAGTTGCTTGGTGGCATATTTTTATAATAATTTACTAGACAATCTTAAAAATGTTTTACTTTTTGACCAGCTTTACAAACCATTGTGCATATTTTATAACTTAAAGCTGCCAAAAACAGTGAAAGCTGAGTTAATAGAAAACTCATTGCATGAGCATAGTAAATTCCCGGACACTCAGGCATAGGCAGTACTGCACACCTCATCTCACACGTGAGAACAGGTGGGATTTTCAAAAGTAATCAGTGTTGGCCCAACTTTGCTCCCATTGAAATCAGTACCAAAGCTTCCATTGGCTTCAGTGGGAACAGAATTAGACCAATGCCAAGTGTTTCTTGAAAATCTCAGTGTGGCTTTGGGCCTCTATTCAAACCCTGCAGCAGGAGAGTAAGAGAATGGGGAAAAAAATCTTTGTCTTTGTTCTGAGTAAACACAGAGATAACTTTAGGCACCAGCACACAGGGCACTCAATCACAATGTTGTAGTAGTATCCCATCTTCAGAAGAAATGAGTCCCAGAATTCTGTACAGCACTGAGGCATTAGCCAGCTCCTGAAACTAACAGGCGATTCCTTCAGGACATAGACTGTGCTGTCACAAGCAGGGATCACTACCCACTTAGACCATTAACAATGCCAAACATTGACTGAGACAGATGTCCCTGGAGAAAAGGACATAGTCCCTAGGAATCCTTCTGAGAGAAACAGGAAAAGATTAAGCTTGCCTGTTAATTGAATACACGGGATTTAAGTTACCTGAGCAAACACATTAAAAGTACATCAGAAATGCTTAGTGTCATAAAAGGGAAAAAAAGAAAAGAATAGCAATAATAAAGGCCCAGGACAACTGTTATTTTTGTACAATCAAATCAAACAAACAAAAAAAACAACACTTCTGCTGTTCTGTAGTCCTATCCTCTTTGGCAGTGACCACACGTTATTTCTTGCTCCCTGGCAACCTAAGTAAAATTAGGTCTCCGCCTAGGTCCTAGTGGATAGATGTCCACATCACAAAAACTGCAATCACAATTAGAAAGGTCCAGAGAGAGACAAAATCTACAATTTCTTGGACAATATTGTATTTCTTCTATGGACGGAGGGCTTTGACTGTGTCCCTATCATCACCACTACCGTCACTTGGATTATACTCTGATTCCGCCACCCACCCACCCATTTGTTGAAGTCCCACTTCTCTCACTGCCTTCCTGCTTCTGCATACTTCATTAATAGTGCTTTTAAAAAAACCCTCTAATGAACCATCCCTACTATAATAATGGCCCAAATGTTCTCCCTGCTGTATTTCCATAACAACCATTGCTTGAGAGAAGATGTACGCATTTGGATCTGTGGTGTACTGTGGAATGTTTCGGCTCCTTCCTCCATCAGTGTTAAAATAAAATTCTTTTCTCTGATCCACATTATGGACATCTTATCAGCATGGATCTATATTGCAGACTCTGTACTTGCTCTGTGTGCAAATCTCCTATTGATGTCAGTGGAAATGTCAAGCATTAAATGAGTTCAACGTATGCGAAAGGCCTGCACTGTGGCTCAGAAGAGATTTGTGCTCCAAGTTTGTCTGCATTTGTAAACCCTGTTATATAAAAGAGATCCAATCTTTGTAAACTCACTTGCAAGGGTGTGCATTTGTATGTAAGTATGAATTATGTTTACTGGGCGGGCTGAGTTTCATCTTGCACTGGTTTTAGACCAGTTAACTTCTATTGAATGAAATGTAATTACACTAGACTTGCACACTGGTTCCTGCGTGCCTATGGTTTGGCAGGAGGATATATGAAAAAAGACCACTTGACAGAGTTTCAGACGGCTGAAACATTTTTCATTGTTCTCAGTGGGAACTTTTAGGTGCTGAACACTTTTCAAAGTTCACCCTTTCATTTAGATGCCTAAATGGGAGCTGAGCTCTTTAGAAAATCCAGGCACTTATTTAAACTAGAGGTGATCCATTGGGTGTTGAGCTGTTTCAAAAATCTCACCCCAGAATTTAATATATATTTTCTGGGCTGAGATTTTCGAAGCAGCTCAACATCCAAAGGATTGCATATTATATGTATTTCATGTTATATATTTTTTTCTGCTTTAGATTTTTTCCTCTTAGTTACATCTACTCTCAAAGAGACAAAACCTTTTTCTTCTTCTGTGTACTTTGGATTTACACCAGTGTAATACATTGCAATTCAGTACTATTAATTCAGGTTTATACCAGCGTGAGAAGAAAATCACACCCACAGTATAGGATTTCCTTCCATAGTATTTTAAGAAACAGTATTGTTTGGGTTTTTAAGTTTCCCTGTAATTATTTTCCTGACCTGACAAATGTGGTGGAGAGGCTGTTGAGGTTATCGGATTAATTGAACGGACAGGGAACACAATATCGATTTTAGGCTTTCCCGCACGTGCTCAATAGGATGCTGTTGGGATCAGTTCAATGGGCCAGAAAGAAGCCACACTAGAAGGAAGGTGAGAATATCACCCTTGCATGTGAAATAGTGACATGGTTTTCTCATGAGGCTTTGCAGGTTTCACATGAAGACCACATGCAAGAATAATTTTCAGTAGGGGCTAAAGACGATGTAACCTCAGTTGTGCTGTTCATTTGCAGCTACCCTAAAAAAGAGAAAGAGAAAGAAACATAGAGAAAAATGAAAGGGGATACTAGATAATCTGGAGAATTTGAGATTTTTTTATATTTTTGTGTGAGGCAGTCAGATAGCACAGGGAAGGGCAACCTTATAAAAAGCTAGATAAATAAATATGCCACCAAAACATGATGAATAATAAATCACCTCTGAATTCTTCTGCTCTGATATGCACTAGCGGTTGCTCAGAGCTTTGTATCATTCCCTTAAATCTAGCCGTTTCTCATGTAAACATAGGAAACAACATGCACTGAAACCACAAGGGATTAACAAATCCTGAGGTATATAAACTGAGGACAAACAAACAAATCATATGAAAACCATGCAGGTTCACCTTCAATGAATCATAGCAGTCTGGAAGTCTGAAGGCTTTAAATAACTCTCTGTCTGAAGCTACCCCTCTCATGACTGGTTAGGCTACCAATAGACCTAGGGTTGAACAGTATAAAAAGAGATTCCCAAATATTTTCATTCCTTCTCACCATGAATTTATTATGCTGTTATTCCTGGTGTCGTAGCTGCCATTGTTTGGGAGGTTTAATTGTTAAAAGGTTCATGAATCCTGAAACATTCCTAAATATTCACACTGGAAGTACATTTTACTGTTGTTCATCCATCATTATACTCCTGTTTTAAAAATCCTGTCAAGGCTCAGAAGCTATACCAAGTGATTTAGGTTACCAAGCACACACTACACAGATCTGGCATTCCAGGTAGACTAATGTCTCTGTAATTAAAATAATCTTTGCCCAACTCTACCACGTCATGTACAGGAACTGAAGTTGGAATTTCAGGCTGGAATCTCTGCAAAAGAAGTTCAAGTTTATCTTTTTCATCTTTTTTTAAACTCAATTTTGGGTCCAAGACCTGATGTATTCTGTGATTCCAAGGGCCTCATTTTTTTGCCGCAGAACCCACCCCTTCCCAAAGAATGATGCATCAGACTCTTACTTTACATCAGACTTTTATTTAAACACAGAATAGGTCTATATTATTGCAGTGACACCCTAGTGGCCTCATCTGGTATTAGGGTCTCTTTGTGTCAGGTGCAATTATTGAGGCTGCCCCATACATCAAACCCCAAGGGTGCCTGTAGCTCGCCAGGTGTACTGCAATTTGGAGGCAAGCACTGTAGGTGATTCATCAACTAGGTCTTGGAGGCTCTAACCCTGGTGGATCACGATTGCCAGTCACACACATGGCCAAGTGAAAGGGTATTTTACTGTGGTTCCATGGGGGCTATGTGAAAATTTAAGGAGAGTATAAAATAAATGTAGTTCAACATCAAATTAAATAACTCAAGGAATGTTGTATTATTCATTTTCATATTTGACTTAATAAAAAACCTCAATTTTTAATTTGCCAGAGGCTGCTACAGAATTTCCATGCTAAGTCTTTCATACGTGTGCCTAAAGCAGAGCTCCTAAATAAGTGGATGGCGTCTGAAAAAGTCAGTGGAAGCTGCTGGATGCTCAAATCTTTTCAAAATCAAGTCATTTAGTTAGGCAACTAAATAAGGATTCAAATTTTCAATAGTACCTAAGAGCTAGGTTCACAAATGTACTTAGGCATTGCAATATTGAATGTTGAAACACCTGACCCCTAGTCATCCTCTGCCTAGTGGACTTCTCAAGTCTGAGTTAGGCATACAGGCTCCCCATACTAGTCATGGGGAGTGTTAGGTGCCTAAGAAAGGGATTTTCAGGAGTCAGCATGCTAAATGAGGAGCTGCCTATGCTAGCCAGCAGTGAAATGCAAAAGAAAGGGGAGGAGTTTAGACCCAGATCTTCAAAATTATTTAGACACCTATGTCCAGTGATCTGAACCTTAGGTGCCTCACTAATGGGCCAGAGAGAATCACCTCCTTCTGCTCAGAGTTCTCAGCCATGAGCCCGCTCTGAGAGTTAGGTGCCTAAGCCAGGTCAGCCCTTTCTTATGAAAAAAGAGAGAGAGCCACCCCGCACCCCACCCCTGAATAGCCAATATCCCAGTGGTTAGGGCACTCACCTGAGATGTGGGAGACCTGACTTTAAGCAGATGGGCGCAGAGCACGGCTACCGTCTTGGGCCCCATTGGTGAGGTAAGTGGTGGAACACACAGGTTCAGAATTCCACTTTGGAGCTGCTGGGTCTTTAGTTTGCTTATGGCTCCAAGCAGCTCATTAGCTCTGGGGTGGCATCAGGACTTAGGCAGCTTTGTACATGGCAAGCAGCAGAAAATTAGGCAGCAGATGAGCAGTGTGTTTTGGGAATATCAGTGGTGACTAAATGTTGGACTTCATGCCTAAAGCTCAGTTAGGATCCTATGTAACTTTGTGAATCTGGCCTTCTCAGGTGAGTGACTAGCCACTGGACTATACAGTGATTCTCATTCTTTCTCTGGCCCCTAATTCAGAGAGACGCACCTAAGAATACTCCTCCCCCGGCCTTTCCTCCCCTGGCCATTTTGTGCAGGTTAGGCATTCTCAGAGCACATCTTACTCCTGAGGGTATTCTGAGCCCAAAAAAATCTGCAAAATTCTGCAAATATTATTTGTCAAATAAATGTGGAGACTCATCATGGCACTGGGAAGCATAGGCCACTGGCTGCACAGAGGTAGGAGATTACTGTGTAGCTCCCTCGGGGACATGGACTCAGCGGTGAGGCTGCACCCAATCCCGACACAGCGCAAGGACCGGGCCTGCCCCAGAAACACCCCAGGGCCCTGCTCCACTGTGCCAGGTGCACCAAGTGAAGGGGCTAAGTGTGGGGGGATCCAGGTGTGGATTGAGAGGGCTCTGAGTAGGGCAATCTGGGTGTGGGCGGCTCAGTGTGGGATCTGGATGCACAGGGGCTTGTTGGGGGTTTCTAGGTATAATGGTAATGGGGCTTTGCAGGGGGTCCAGGTGAAGGTGGTTGGGGCTCAGTGGGGGAGTCTGGGTGTGGGGGGATAGAGCTTGGCAAGCGGGTATGGGTGTGGAGTGCTCAATGGGGGGATCCAGATGCAGCTGGTTGGGGCTTGGTGGAGTGGGGATCAAGATGTGGGTGGCTCGTCATGGTGGTCCAGGTGCAGGGGGAATGAGGCTCATCGGGCAGGGTTCTGAGTGCAGGGGATGAGGCTTGGCATGAGGATTTGGGTATGAGGGGGACTGGATGCACAGGGGTTGGGCAGATGGGGGAGCAGCTTCCTGAACAGGGATCCCTCCCCCTGCAGCTGAGGAGCAATGCATGCCGGAGGCTGGGCGTGGGGGAGATTGCAGAACTTCCTTTAGCCAGGGGAGAAATCTGGGGGTGGGTCTGACCCAGCCCTGGATGGTGTGCAAGGGAAGAGGAAGTCCCATCCTCCCCAGCCCAGCCGGGACTAGCAGCTGAGCCTGGTGCAGGGTAGGAGCCACCAACCGGATCTTCCCCAGTCCCGCCTCCTGCCCCACAGTGATTTACCTCTCTGATGGCTGCCCTTGGCCCCCCCAAAACATACTGCTGGGGAAGGTTACATGACCGCTCTTGTGGCTTCCCTTTGCTTCCCCGTCAGAAAGTCATTTTTTCTGCAGGGAAGCAAATAAATTTGCATGAGACATACATTCTGTGCATGCACAGTGGCACAGAATGTCGCCAGGAGTAACACTTATCAGATTGGGACCTGCAGACAAGATAGATTGAGGAATGTCCATCTTCCCGTGGTTTGTGGATGACACTGAAGCTTAGGTAGATGTCTGGATGCCTAGAGTGAGGTAGCAGAGCGCATGGCCCAGTGATTTTTTTTCAGTGAGAATTTAAGCTGTTGAGTAAATTTAAGTACCTACACCATTATTTGGCAGCCAAGAAGAGTTTTATGGATTGCAGTGGTGCCTTAAAATGGGACATAGAAATCTAAATCTGGGCTTTCAGCACCTAAATCCCCTTTTTTTTTGCATATGGCCCTAAGTCTCATTGACTTTCACTAGTAATCACTGTTCAGTGTGGTGTTGGTCTCACCTTTGGGGGAAACTTGGTCCCAGTCCACTGACGTGGAATGCTGAAGAATTTAGGGGCTGGAGAATTTAGTTCATGCTTTCAGTAGAGTAAATGGGGGCCTTATATATGTTTAATACATCTTTTAGGGGTATTTTAATATTATGTGGGTTAACCAGAATGCAATTTTGTTTGTTTTTTATTTTAAATATTGCCTACAGCTTTATTCTTGCTCATTAGGAATGTAAGACATCACCATGTGTACAAGAAACAAACTGATAGCTGAGGCCTTATCTTTGCAATATCTTAAATGCTAAAGCTGAGCATGAGGTAATTTAACCCCATGTCACTAAAATAATAATTATAACTGATTTCCCCTGGCATAAAATTTATTTTGAAATTATTCTACAACAGTTTCGTGGATGAGATATTTCGGTGTGATGATTTCCATCTTAATGGCTTAATCAAACTATTTTTGAGCTTTGTGTCATCTCACATTTGAATGTACTACCTATTGAATGTGAAATAGCTATGTAAGTTAGTGTTGCTTTTGTGATTCTGGAGAAAGACAGTTGTTTTCAGGCAATGGATATTTCTTTTCATTGAAGAAGAACAATGTTTCTGGATTCTAGATACAGTAGTTAAACTTCAAAGCCTGTTTCTCTTTTTATCTTTTGGTCCTTTAATAAGAGACTATTTGTACAACTATCTGTACAAGAGCAAACTCCAGAGATCACAGAAAAAGATTTTAACAGTATCTAAGGCGGAGGTAGAGTCTCCAAAAGCAATTTTTTTATTAGAGCAAAAGGCGAGGAAGAGAGGGGAGGATTTTGATTCATCTTTGTTCCCACACTGAACTCAGGCTCATCTATCTGGGACAATAAAATGTTTCTCGTCTTTCTCCCTGTAACCTGCACCTCACCACACATACAAACAGATGTGGATTCATACTCTTAATAAAATAAAAGACAGGAGATCTAAAGCCTGTCAATGAGAATTTTTTCTCAATCAAGTAACTAAATGGTATCTGCCATTTGGAAGGGCTACAATTCCACTGCAGAGTTCTCTGTGTCATAAACTACAGGGAGCTGTGTAGGCACAGTATTCTAAACATCATTATTGTTATTTTGTAATAACACCTGCAGGTCCAAAACAAGGTCAGGAGCCTATTGGACTAAGTGCTACACATAGTCAGAGGCAATCTGTGCACCAAATGAGACTGGTCACAAAAGTAAAGTTATGCACATTCATAAGTATTTGCAAGTTTAGGGCCTAAACAAACAAATGAGTATTATTATTATCCTCATTTTATAGATGGAGAACTGAGATTCAGTAAAGTGTTTAAGCACCTGAATAGTCCCATTGATATGAATAGAATTACTCTTGTGATAAATTTAGGCCCATTGCTAAGTACCTTGCTGAATCAAGAGATTTATATGGGGTAGTCTGATGTGAGGCTCTCTTTTTTGAAGCTCTTCCCTTGTAGGTGTTGAAGCTGTACCACTTCCCAGGTGGGTGCCTTAACCATTGGACTACAGAGTCATTCTCTCTTGTACTCTCTCTCTAGCCTAATGAGTATTTAAGTATTTGTCCACAATGTAACAGTCTTTGGGTGAGAGAGAAAGACCGTAATCCAGTGTTTGGGACACCCACCTGGGAGATGGAAGACTCCAGGACCAGTCCTCTTGCGCCAATCACTCTTTCATTATTTATCCACAGAGGAACAGCTTCAATGGCAGACACTGCACATAATCAGAATATTCCATAACTCAGTGGTTAGACCATGCTCCTGAGCAAGTGGGAGCTCCTTGTTCAAGTCTTTTCTTAAGGGGAGCACTGGTACCACCATCTTCTCCTTCTCCTTCTGGATTTTGAATGGGACCTGATTTGATAGAGAGCCTACTGGATCAGGCCCTGCACAGGATTTAGGCAGCCAAGTGCCTGTCTTCTCCCAGTTTGTGAATCACTCTGGTGAATTTAGGCAGGAGATAAGTGTCTGGGCTCCTAGAGGGTGGTAGCAGTGAGCAAGTTCAGAAGCTGAAACATTGGTGCCCAGGGAACTTTACCCTGAAAATTTAGGTACTGAATGAGTTTAGCAGGGATTTTGTGGATTGCAGTGAAACTAAAACTGGGACTTGGGTGCTTAAATCTGAGACTTAGGCTCCTAAGTCTGGGGTTTGGGCAATAAGTATCTTTGTGGAGGTGGTCCCAGGTGATTGCTCTGATGTAGCAAAGAAGGGACAGTGAATGTGTCTGAATGTAGTAGAGAAGGGACAGTGATGAGTTTATACTATTTCTGGCATACTAAGACAAAGCTAATACTACCAAGTTGGTTTTAAGGACCTCTCTGTTAGAAAAATGCCACTACAGCTGCTGGCTCAGTGCAGGTTGAAAACTTTTTGTCAAACATACGGGGTTTGATTTTGTTTTATCAAAATGAAAATATTTGTGACTAGTTTTCATTTTGAATTAAATTTGTTTGACAAATAATTACAATTTTTTTTTTTAAAAAAGCGTCTCATGTTTTGCTAGGGAAAAAGTCCACTCGCTTTTTTTTACTCTCTCCTCCTTTATTTCCACTGGAAAAGAAGAGTAGAGAGAGAGAGGGAATGAAAGACAGTGTTGTTGGTTTTTTCCTGCTCAAAAATTAAAATGGTCCAAAATAAGAAACACGTTTAAAAACTTTCATGTAAAAATACCTGGAAAACTATGTATGAAAAATTTTGTTTATTTTAAACATTTCCATAATACCCTTTTTGGTTTGTTTTTAACCAGCCCTATTCACAGAAATTTCATGGGCTTCCTGAACATCTGCAGCTAATGATGCTAATCCCATATTTGGCAGGGGGAGTACTTCCTAGTTGGGTCCTTCATATGTTTATATTTTTCTACTTCCTGGGCAACTCCTAGATCAGGGATCGTCAACCTTTGGTCTGCAGCCCACCAGGGCGGGCCGGGCCGGTTTGTTTACCTGCCGCATTCGCAGGTTCGGCTGACCGTGGCTCCCACTGGCTGTGGTTCGCCGCTCGAGGCCAATGGGGGCTGCAGGAAATGGCAGCCAGCCCATCCCTCAGCCTGCGCCGCTTCCCGCAGCCCCCATTGGCCTGCAGTGGCGAACCGCAGCCAGTGCGAGCTGCAATCGGCTGAACCTGCAGACATGACAGGTAAACAAACCGGCCCGGCCCGCCAGGAGACTTACCCTGGCAGGCCGCATGCCAAAGGTTGCTGATCCGTGCCCCAGATACTGAACTTGATTATTTGATGGGACAGGTGAAATAAGAAGGAGGTGCGTGCTGTATGAAGCCATGTTTTTCCTTGGTGCATTCAGTCTCTTATAGAACTATCATGCATGCTTTTCCATTGCTAAATGGTTTGGAAAGGTATGGACCTCTTCAACTGAAACAGGCACCAAATTATTGTACCATCATGTTTAATTTGGTTCAATTTCTATGAAGTCAGAAATATGAGTGAGGTGTATATATGAATTTTACTCAAAAAGAAACCAAGTATAACCCAGGGTGAAGTCTTTAAATTCACTTTGCCACTGACTGTGCTAATGCAACAACCCTCATCTTTGCCAACATGCAGGGACCTCAGGGAGTTAAATACATAAGCCTCTACAGATTTTGCTAAAAAGCTAGGCTGGGGTGGCACTAGATCCGCAAAGGGACTTAGGCATTGCAATGCTCAGTGTTGCAGTATTTAGTCACCCAATAGAGTCCAAAGGTGTGAGTTAGGCACTCAGGTTCCCTACACAATACAGATGGAGATTTAGGTGCCTAAGAATAGATTCTACAAAAAAAACAGTATGCTGAGCAAGGAGATTCCTAAATTAAGCAGTAAGAAATGCCAAGGAGAGGGTGTATCCTAAGCCCAGCATCTGAGAAAGAGTTCAGTGAATAAATCTGGGCCAGAGGGAGACCCTTCCCTTTGCTTGGAATTCACAGCTAGTCCTTTCTCTGTCTCAGAAAAGGCACACCCTCCCCACCCCCCTTTACTTTTAGCTCAGTGGTTAAAAAAATCATCCAGGCTGTGGGAGACCTGGGTTCATTTCTTCCCTGCTGTGAAGAAAGGATTTGAGTCTCCCACATGAGTGCCTTAATCACTGGATTAATTTGCTGTCTGGCTAGCCTAGTAAATATTTAATTAGTTATACAGTGGAACAGCTTCAACAGGTGAGATTGAAAGCCCTGTGCCAGAATGCCCCATAGCCCAGTGCACTCTCCTGTGAGGTAGGGAGCTCAAATACAAATCCTTTTTACACATCAGACCAAAAGGAATATTGAACCTGCCTCTCCTACATCCCAGGTGAGTGCACTAATCACTAGGCTACAAGTTGGTCTTCTTGGCTGCAAGGTTAGGTGTGTGCTGAGAATGCCTACTGGCTTTGACCCTGCAGTCAAGGTAGGTAGGGGAATGCCTAATGAGAGGATTCTTCTGGCACCTGGGCTATAGCAACAGCACACATACACACTGACAGATTTTTAGGTGCCTAGGGGACTTTACCGGCAGAAATGTTGGGATCTCCAGAGTCGGGCAGCAGCTGAGCCAGGGTTTTAAGAATCACAAAGATGCCTAAATGTTGAATTTAAATGCCAAAAAATGCAATTAAGCTAAATCTAGTCCTTTGTAATCAGAGACTGTAACTCATCCATCCACTGCATATTGGGCACAGAGAAGACATAGAACATACTATGCAGTGTGTTATAATATAGTAATACTATACACAACACAGATGTGGCCTCTTCTTTACCAGTTTCTTAGGTCCTATTCACGCTTTTTAGAACCTTCTTTTAAAGGGGTTTCCTTTTATACTTGTTTTCCCAGCACACCTTGCTGCACTAGCCCTTTAAATTGGGCAGAGCCAAGCAACTTCAGCCCTAAAGGAGCCATTTTGTACCTGAAAGATGCCTCTCTACTTTTCTTGTTTGTAAGTACTCAATGTTTTGTACTTAAGGGTGATACACTCTCACACTGGGGTCAACAAATACCATTCTCAGTGACGTAAAATGGAATAAATCTGGACCCTCATCTGGCAAACACTGACCCTTGTGTTATCTGTGAGTGTTCCTATTGAAATCAATGGGGATATGAGTGGTAGCAAAACACACAGGCTAATGTTTGCAGTATAAGAGCTTTGGTTTCTTCTCTCTGTTCTTTATTTGCTGATGTAAGAGTCAGAAGAATGTCCTCAGCATATTTTGGGTGGCAATCCAATAATAAAGGATATACTCCTATATTTAATGGTCTTTCCTGCTGGCACTGATTAAACTGTGTGTGAACCAATGTGTTAGAAGGGAGCCACCACCCTATCATTGAGAGAAGTTATTGGAAGAATCAAAAGTTTTGAAGCCTCACCTTTGCAATGATGTCTCTAGGTTGCCGTCTTAATTAAGGCAAAATGCCCACTGAAGTAAATGGGAGCTTTGCAGGATTGGTCATTTTGTTAAAAGTTTTCAAAGAGGAAAGCCAATGGTATTAATGCATTACCCTTCTGTATTAACTCATTAGAGGGAATATCCCTAAGTGGTAGGGAGTCCATATACATATTTTAGCAATGAAAAATCTTTGAAAGACCATCCCTCCTCTCCATGAAATTACATATGCATTATTTATTTCTTTGATCTAAACATTACCTTCTTCTGTAAACCTGCTATCAAATCCTAGTGAAAAGAAGGAAACATGTATTTACTTATTTTATGCAATGGGCTCTCCATGAGGGCACCTCATTGATTTAAATAGGGATCCGCCTGTATGGGGCTCCTTGTAGGATCAAGAATTTAGGTTGTAAATGTAGGCTACAATCCTGTAAACATTTAAGCATGCACTGAACTTTTAATGAGACTATTCATGGTAGTCAAGTTTAGCACTTGTGTAAGTGTTTGCACGATTGAATTATATTAATTAGGGTCTTGCAAAAAAAAAAAAAAATCCAGAGTACAACATGCAGCTGAGGGATACAAAAGTATTAGTCATCAGTTTGAATATTAGTGGGGAAAAGAGCCATAAACATGTTTATTATTTAAGACCTTTCTAATTGTAATTTGTAATAAACTTTCCTTAACTAAAAAAAGACTTTAAACCCTGATCCTGTAATAATTTATGCACAAGCTTATGTTTGCACACTGTTAATTCCACTGAAGTTAATGAGACTACTCACTGTGTGTGCAAAGTTAAGCATATGCATAAGTGTTTTCAGTGTTGGAGCCTTAGACAACAAAATTTTTGTTTCTTTTTCTCTTCTTTTTTTTAATTGTAGTTTACTTCATTTTCAGTAATCCATATTTTTTCCTCCCACTGGCTTAAATATTAGAAGTGACATATCAAGTGCATGCTATTGAAAAAAGACATTTACTTTAAAAATGACTTGTTAAAGTGGTAGTGGTCTCTGATAAAACTGGATTTCTCCTTTTTGAAATAATATATTTTTTACTCTCGCAATTTAGGAGCACTCATTAGTTATGAAAAGAGCAGGGCAACCTCATTTCTTGTATTGCCCACAAGTTGTCAAGTCTCTTTCTTTGGAGTTTGTACCAGAATCTTTTTAGGGATAATTTGGCTTATCATACATCAGATCTTCATTTATGATGATGCTTACTGCACAGATGATAGAATAAAGTGCATTGGAAGCTATGTTCCACTAGCAGAATTCCTATCTTAGCCTCCAAATTACTTCTCAAAATATTTTTATAGCACATTACAGTATTGCTGTTACAAGCCTTTACCTGATCATTTTAAAGTGCTTTATAGATTTTTGGTAGTACAAAACATTAATAAAGTCTTCCCTTGAATATAAAGGGGAAAACAAAGCTTTGTGTTAAAGGATGATGGAAAGCTACCATACTTCAGTTCCCAATTAAAGATAAATTCATTCCAAACATCCCTCTCTCTGTTTCAATGATACTTCCTGACAAAAGAGGCTCTTGGGTATATTGTGTTTGAAAATGTAGCAGTGGTAAATTAAGACATGCGAAGCAGTATCAAGAAAACTATCTGTCCAAGGACACATCTTTTATTTTTCACCTTCTATCAAACCATTAAAACATACAGGCCAGCAATAGATAACTTCTCTTGCAAATACAAAAAATAATTGGTCCTATCCTGAGTGTCAGTACAGTAGACAGAGTTTCTCTGGCTGCAGTCTTGATTGTCTTCCTTATTTATAGTGGAAGCTTCAAGGAGGCTTTGAATTTATTGTCAGAAAAGAAAATAATTTGTAAAGTTTACTTTTTTGGACATATAAAAAGGAATCCTTAACTATAGCTCATCCATGGTACTCTACAGTTAAAGTCTATTTCACCTAGTTCTATTATAACCACCTGTTTCCTGGAATTTTTAACAGGCTTACAAATTGGCTGAACTCCAGCACGCAGGAGTCTCAGGCTGGAAAGGAATGTTGTTGTGTTCAGGAGTTATAAAACTCAAATTACATTTAAAGAATAAAAAATAATATGGATAAGACTTTATTATAATTTTCTTGGTTTGGACGTCCAACATGTTATCAAAAAGACTCCATTCTTCCAACCTTATGTTGAGTGGTATCCAACTTAGTGAACGGTGCCACGGACCCATATGTTGAATATGATACTAATCAGTAGAAATTTGGTGAAATTATTTTCCATTGAAAAATGCTGTGTCATTGAAACTGAAATGTTTCACAGAAATGTGTCAGGTCCATGGAAATATTTTCTCAGACCAAGGGTGGAATTTCACAGAAATATATGGGGACATTCGACACCCCAGAATAGCTAATAGCATGATAATAAGGGTAGTAGCCTGCTTAATTCAGAACAGGAACTTGAATTGGGGTCTTCCAAATCCTAGGTGAGGGCCTTACCACTGGACTATTGGCGATTCTAGGATGGGTTTCTTGTCTTTTTTTCATTAATCAAATTTCAGAAGTTCTCATTTTTGTTCTGTATTAGAAAGAAAACAAATTCTGAAACCTCAATATTATTGAATGGGATTGTTGCTTTTTGGACAGCTCTGCTACTTAACATGAGTAAGATGACAAAATTAGACTGTAAATTAGCACACCTACCTTTCAAATATATTAATAAACATATCTTGATCACACTTTCTATTAAGTTTCTATTTGTATTTCCGTTAAATTTTCATTTATAAATCAGTTAGATTAATAGCATTTTAATGAACAGTTCATCAGTTGTTATAGATTAGTACAGAGTCCAGCTGTCAATTGGCTACTTATAGGATGGGCTACAATTACCTACAACACCTTCCACTGATGTGCCTATAAGCATCCATAACACATTACTCATGTCCGTAACATATTTATAACATATTTTAATAATTTACAAACCCTTTATAACCCATTTACAAATGTAATTTTACTATAAAGAATGGCCCTCTTTCTATTAGTGCTTAATTTGAGGCTGATTATTAATTGATACAGTTTGAAATGTGCATTTATAATTTATCAGAAGAAGCTTTTCCACTAGCTTCACTAACTCAGACATCCAATTGGCTCTCCTGTTATCCCTTGTCAGCCAATGGGGGGCATAGAAAACCCCGTCGCACATTCCTATGCATTAGAGATATGAGAAGAGGCCTGGCTCCGGAATTTCTGGGCAGAGACTATCCCCCACTTTAGGGAATTTGGACATCGTTCCTGCTAGTCCAACCCCAAACATCCCCCCACGGATAAGGCATTTAGTAATCACCCTTAAACAAGACCCTGTTGATGGAAGTCTTGTTCCTTTGAGCTTAGAATTGACTTGCATGTAATGTACTCCACAAGTTACGTCTTGATTCTTTTACAGATAAAAAACAAACCCAGTAATCCAGCTGCACTTCTTGTTACAATAACATTTTAGGTGTATTATATCTAAACTTCAAAACATAATATTTTTAAAATATATGTCCCCCTATTCGACCCCCTGGGAATTCTGCCTCCCTTAGTAGCAGAATCTCAAAGAAATATTTCTACTTTTCTGATAGCCTGGAAGTCAGAGCTAACTGCAGTTGCAGTATTCAGTCTGACGAGTAGTACAACGAAATCCATTCCAACTCTTTAACAGGTGAGGTAATGACAATAGTATTTATATAGGTCTGAAGGCGTTAGTGAGAACTTATGCACTGATTAGTTGTCCCTGAGACCCAATGTGTGGTTCTTTAATTTAAGAGAGGTGCTTATTCTGGGATGTCATTTTCAGAAAGACTCAGTTTCTAGACATGAAGCGGAACTGATATTACATAATTGAAACTTAGAACTAAAACTGCCATAACTAAGTATATACTGTAGTGGAAATGAGGTCCTCAAAATTTACTAAGAATATTTACATGAACTTTAAAATGTTGATATATACATTTATATGCTGAAATATATCTTATATGCTTGCTTCGGCTATGGTTCATAATGTGATTATTAGTACTTTTTGAGGCAAACTAGTATGAAACAGTTACCTAATTTTGGTTAAAAAATATAAAATAATTCCATTATTATTTGTCTTACCCAACTACCAGTTTCCATATCCTGGTGTTGGATGAGTAGAGTTGTTAAATGATTTTTGTAAATGCTATTTTTTTTCTCCTTTTTTAACCTTTGAAATTAATTGTTTTACATTTGTAAAGAGTTTTCTAAAATGTTTAAATGTTTAAACTCTGTAGATGGCTAAAAGAGTGAAAAAAAAATTTCTGACAAAAGTTAATCAAAATACTTAAATTGTAACCAGCTCTTATTAAAACAAAAAAAATGATGGAATATGTCTGGGTCACCAGTTGTTCAAAGACAAAGGCCCCAAACTTGCAATTACTTATTCATTTGTTTAACTTTACTGCTGTGGGTTGTCTCGTTGAAATCAATGGGGCTACTCGCAATGGTAATGATGAGCACATACATGAATATTTTCAGGATCTGTGACCAAAGTTTGTAAATTTACAAATGAGATCTTCCTTCTAAGGCACTGCTGCTGTAATTCAGTGCACAGAGTCTTATTGACACAAATGAGCTCCAAACAGGTGCAGTGAATTAAAAGATCAAGGCCTAAGATCGAAAAGGAGCTAAGTACCCATTTCTCTTATTTTATTTTGTGTACATTTTAACACAAATGTAATGCAGGACAGAGATTTTGCTTTCTAACTAGAACATAAATTGGTTTACCTTGAAAAACTTTGCTTATGTTTTGCACCCATGTTTTTAATGATTCATAGCACAGTACAACCTCAGAGTTATGAACATCTCGGGAATAGAGGTTATTCATAACTCTGAAATGTTTGTAACTCTGAACAATACATTATGGTGGTTCTTTCAAAAGTTAACAGCTGAATATTAACTTATACATCTTTGGAACTTTACTATGCAGAAGAAAAATGCTGCTTTCCCTTTCTTTTTATTTTTTGGTAGTTTGTTTAACCCAGTACAGTACTGTATTTGCTTTTTTTCTTTTTTCTCTGCTGCTGCCTGATTGCATGCTTCCGGTTACAAATGAGGTGTGGGTTGGTTGATTGGTCAGTTTGTAACTCCAGTGTTCATGACTCTGAGATTCTACTGTAAAGAGATATTTCTCATTTTAATAATTGAAAATAGGGGTGCACTGTGCCATGTTTGTCCTTTCAATATTAAGATATACTAATGAGTTACAAAATATCTTTCTGATATTATTGATAAAAAGGTTTAGAGCTTGGATAAAATGAGGATCCTTTTTAATCAGTTTTGTTTGCATTTCGACAATTTTGTTTTTAAAGAGTCACAAGTGAAGGGGAAACATAGTGGTTTGATATATTTAGTTTTAAATACCAAATAATGGCATGGCTGTGCTAATTATGAATACCGTGTGTGATTACCAAATATGTTACGAGGTTAGAGGGAAACAACTTAAATGTTGACCATACATTTTGGAGGAAAACTGAATTTTGTACAAGCTTGGCCACACCAAATTAATGTAGAAATGAAGTTCTTCAACACAGAACAAACGAAAATCTTCAGAAAGTTGGAAAACAGATATTGTACTCTTAAAAAATTAAAAATGATATAAACTGGTGATATTTAAAGAACTTCATGCAGCTTTAATGGTAATAAAGTTATTTTTAAGATATATTAGGAAAATATTAGTCAACAAGATTCCTGAACTACCAGCATTGTTTGAACAAAGGCCACCAATTGGAAAACTTTATAAACACCTGATAATCAAGGTCTTATCAACTTTATTTTTATATGAGATGTTTCAAAAAGCATGCAGGCAAAAGATGCAGGTATTCTTCAAGTAACTCAATGTAAAAGAGAGATTATTTACAGTTTTAATAGAAATGAAGGCAGATGTAATATAAAAGGACTATTTTGCATCTGCACACTGAATTCCAGTTAACATCAGAAACCTCCCACTATGGAAGAAGAAGAATCTTGAGGAATAGTGAAAGAATTCTCCATGTGGAAAACATCCTATCACAGCTTCAGCAGTTGAGACACTGGGACAAGTTTGTGGGTGAGACCAAATGTGTACAAAGTAATTATCTATTGTTATCCATAAGTCAGCCACCTATATAGATTGCAGGTATTCTGATTTAATGGAAATAAGAAATACTATTAATTACAATTTCTAGTCACAGAATTATTCCTCAAGGGACATTGGTGGGCCTAGAGATACCTATATGGGACTTAAAGTGTACAGATACTTTAGTAATTTCCTTTGCCGGACATTTACAAATAGGTGCTTTGAGATCTAATTGCAAAAAAAGGAATTTGTTTGCATCCAGTATAAACAGGACCAGCTCCAGGCACCAGTGCAGCAAGCGCGTGCCTGGGGCGGCAAGCCGCAGGGGGTGCGGCCGGCCACTAGCTGCGAGGGTGGCAGTCAGGCAGCCATCAGCGGCGTTTCTGCGGGAGGTTCACCAGTCCCATGGATTCAGCAGCAAGTCGGTGGCGGGAATGCCGATAGCACAGGACCGGTGGAGCGCCCGCAGGAATGCTGCCGAATCCGCGGGACCGGCGACCTCCTACAGAAACACCACTGATGGCTGCCTGACTGCAGTGCTTGGGGCGGCACAAAACATAGAGCCGCCCCTGAGTATAAAGGACTGCCGTTTAAAGGAACAGAAGTTTAGTCTAAACATTCAGTTATGAATAGGGTAGGCTAAAACACGCAGACAAGGTTTAATGAAACTGAATGTTGTAGTACTAACAATCTACTGTTGAACACTGAATTGTGAAGGAGAAATATATGTGTTGTATTAGTGATCATGTATTGGTAGTTATTATTGAAGTTCATTTTGTTGTGTGAGAATGATTAGGTAATTAATTTAAGGTCAAATAAATCACATAAATCAGCTTCTGAATGTATAGAAATGACCCTGGGAAACGAGTTAAGACTATGGGTGGATAGTTTTATTGGTAATAATTAATTGTTAAGGTTTTCTGAGTATTAAATTCTGTCAAGGGCAAGCCAGAAAACCTAGCTGTTCTGATAATTTGTCTGTAAGTTACTTCTTGAATTGTACTTGAATATAATTGATGTTTGAAGGGACTCATTCCTATTTTCTCTGTTTTGTTTTCCATGTAAAGTCACAACTGTTCAATTAGTAGCTCAGAAAATTTATTCTCCCTAAAATACCTTTCCAGAAAGAGTTTATTCCCATTAATTACCCCTGTTTGAAAGTTTAAAGTGGAGAGAGGGGGACAATAAGACCAAGAGAGCTGAAACTTAAATACATTACCAAATCTTGATTTTTATATTATGTCCTGATATCATGGAGAACTTCTTTCAGGACTCTTGATTTTTTTTTCATTTTAATCAGTCAAATCATTTTTTTTATATAACTACAAAATCTGTGTTCAAAAAGTATTGCTATACCAAGTAGATTTTTCTGTGTTCACCAAGAATTTACAATCCCAAGCAATGAGCACTCTGTGTTATGAACAGTGATTGCCAGCGTCAACGCTCATTTGACATTTCCTTTCATTCCAGTGCTCCTCTTTGGGGTACTCTTCTGGCTTGAATATTGACAGAAGAGTACCCAAAAGTCACCTACTACAGGACAGGCCCAACAAAGAAAGTAACAGAACGCCACTAGCCGTCACCTTCAGCCCCCAACTAAAACCTCTCCAGCGCATCATCAATGATCTACAACCTATCCTGAAGGACAATCCCTCACTCTCACAGATCTTGGGAGACAGATCCTTGCTTACAGACAGCCCCCCAACCTGAGCAAATATTCACCAGCAACTACATACTACGCAACAAAAACTCTAGCCCAGGAACCTAACCTTGCAACAAAGCCCATTGCCAACTCTGTCCACATATCTATTCAGGTGACACCAACATAGGACCTAATCACATCAGCCACACCATCAGGAGCTCATTCACCTGCACATCTACCAATGCGATATATGCCATCATGTGCCAGCAATGCCCCTCTGCCATGTACATTGGCCAAACTGACAGGCTCTATGCAAAAGAATAAATGGACACAAATCTGACATCAGGAATCATAAATTTCAAAAACCAGTAGGAGAACACTTCAGTCTCTCTGGTCACTCAATAACAGACCTAATAGTGGCAATTCTTCAACAACAAAACTTCAAAAACAGACTCCAACAAGAAACTGCAGAGCTGGAATTAATTTGCAAACTGGATACCATTAAATTAGGCTTGAATAAAGACTGGGAGTGGCTGGGTCATTACACAAACTGAAAACGATTTCTCCATGCTGTTTTCCCCTACTGTTACACATACCTTCTTGTCAACTGTTTGAAATGGCCCATCCTGATGATCACTACAAACGTTTTATTTCTCCCGCTGATAATAGCCAACCTTAATTGATTACTCTCTTAGAGTTGGTACGGCAACCCCCATATTTTCATGTTCTCTGTGTGTGTGTATATATATATATATATATGAAAATATATATATACACACAGAGAACATGTCAGAATATATATATATTCCTACTGTGTGTTCCACTCTATGCATCTGATGAAGTGGGGTTTAGCCCATGAAAGCTTATGCCCCAATAAATTTGTTAGTCTCTAAGGTGCCACAAGTACTCCTCGTACTTTAAAAAGTATAATTTTGTATTGTGTACGACTATTTCACAAATTTCAAAAAATTTCCTACAATTTTCCCAGTTTCTGATTTTGAAAATATAGTTATCTAATCCTTAAAACAGGTTTTAAATAACTCACTATATTTATAAACAAATAGGCCTCACTTAATCTTGCTAGAAGTTTTGTTCCCCAAAGTATGCTGCAAACAACTTTAGTCTGATTAGTGTTAACATACCAATAACACTAGTGTTGACTTTTATATGGTTATGTAGCAGCTTGTATCTCAGAGAGTTCTGAAGGGCTCTATATACTATTCTGGCCCGTGATCGAAAGTAGCTCTGCTGAAATGAGTCCTGGTGTAACTGAGACAAAATATAACCCTCTGTCTTTGAATGTGAACTAATGACTCCCGCTGACTTCAGTGGAAACTGCACATGTATCACAGAGCAGAATTTGGTCCATAGTTCATAAAGTGCCTTGGAGACATGATTTTTATTCATGAGTATATTCTTCATCCTGTGCTATCCGTAACTACTTTTCTGTGTTAACTGAACAAAAAGGAATTTTCACATTATGTTCTATTTTAACATTTAACTGGGCCAGCTTCATTACTTCTGTCTTCAAAATATTATGTCCTTCAGACTATAATATGACTCAAGAAACTAGAGCTCATTCTGTTAACTATATTTCTGTCACATTATATTCTTTTACGGTTTCTTATCCTATACTAATCTATAACTGTATTCTTGAGTATGAGGATTGTTCTTATATTTGATAAGTTTGCCCATGAATTTCTTGTGTTGATTTTCACCTGTATCAAATTCCATTTGGAAATATAATTTAAAAAATAAAAGAAAGAAATGTCTTGTGCAACCAATTTCTGTTTAAAAATAGTCTTCATACTTACCTTGATCAGTAACATACATAGGGCAGGCAAGTACTATAATGGTCTGTAGAAAATAATCTAGTTCATTATACCCATTCCTTTTATTGGGCATAAATCTCTATACTTGTGTGTGGATTTTATCTCCTACTGATGCCATCATTACCCTAACTCAGTTTAGCAGCATCTTTAAATAACTGTATATGTCAAATCTGATTTGACTGAAATCTGTCACCTTTATAGTGCTCAGCATTCATACCTACTACATTAATGAATGGTTCATGCAAAGGTTATGCACAGTGACATTGCAAGCACCCTTAAACATCATTATTCCCACAGCAATAAATATTCCACTTGCAATTGAAGAGGATAATTAAAACCATTTCTGTGACTAGAATGTTGGTGCTTAGTGGAGTCCAAGCACAACATTGCTGAAGGATTTATGAATTAAATTGCCTGATGAGCTGCAACAAAGGTGACAGCAACTCCAGTTTACAGCCCTGTTTTTAATTTCAACATGTTATGCATGGTCAGAAACAACAACAGTGATTTCCTTTTAACAAGCATTATTATTTATAAATTATGTCAGTGGCATAACTGCATTATTGTGAATGGATGAACAGATAGCGGTGCTAAAACTGCTTAATCTGTTTTCTAGTCTTCATCCCGCAAAAAAACCCTAAGACAGTCAATAGGGTGGGACTTCAGATTTAATTGCTTTTATGCATTAAAAAGTAGCTGTTCCTGAGATGTAGGTTTACAAGAATCATAGAATCATAGAATCTCAGGGTTGGAAGGGACCTCAGGAGGTCATCTAGTCCAACCCTCTGCTCAAAGCAGGACCAACCCCAATTAGATCATCCCAGCCAGGGCTTTGTCAAGCCTGACCTTAAAAACCTCTAAGGAAGGAGATTCCACCACCTCCCTAGGTAACCCATTCCAGTGCTTCACCACCCTACTAGTGAAAAAGGTTTTCCTAATATCCAACCTAAACCTCCCCCTCTGCAACTTGAGACCATTACTCCTTGTTCTGTCATCTTCTACCACTGAGAACAGTCTAGATCCATCCTCTTTGGAACCCCCTTTTAGGTAGTTGAAAGCAGCTATCAAATCCCCCCTCATTCTTCTCTTCTGCAGGCTAAACAATCCCAGTTCCCTCAGCCTCTCCTCATAAGTCATGTGCTCGAGCCCCCTAATCATTTTTGTTGCCCTCCGCTGGACTCTTTCCAATTTATCCACATCCTTCTTGTAGCGTGGGGCCCAAAACTGGACACAGTACTCCAAATGAGGTCTCACCAGTGCCGAATAGAGGGGAATAATCATGTCCCTCGATCTGCTGGAAATGCCCCTCCTTATACAGCCCAAAATGCCGTTAGCCTTCTTGGCAACAAGGGCACACTGTTGACTCATATTCAGCTTTTCGTCCACTGTAACCCTTAGGTCCTTTTCTGCAGAACTGCTGCCCAGCCATTCGGTCCCTAGTCTGTAGCAGTGCATGGGATTCTTCCGTCCTAAGTGCAGGACTCTGCACTTGTCCTTGTTGAACCTCATCAGATTTCTTTTGGCCCAATCCTCTAATTTGTCTAGGTCCCTCTGTATCCTGTCCCTACCCTCCAGCGTATCAACCACTCCTCCCAGTTTAGTGTCATCTGCAAACTTGCTAAGGCTGCAGTCCACACCATCCTCCAGATCGTTGATGAAGATATTGAACAAAACCGGCCCCAAGGAAGGATAAAGGTCTAAGGCTCTGATTCAGGAAAGAACATAAACCAATGCTTCCCTGAATTGAAACCTAAGTCACCTACGTCACAAAACCAGTGTCAGAGTACTAGCTGTGAGGAAAAATTAGAACCATATCAGAAAAAGGTGGAGTTTCCAAACTACCATTTTTCTGGTAATATATTATTATAACTTGTTTTTCATGGGTAAAGTCCAGTCCTTGACTTTATTAATTTTTATTTTAATATTAAATCTTAGTTGGATTCTTACTAGGACTTTTCCCTGAGTAGTATCCTGTGATTGAAATGTGATTAGGAATTTTTTGATAAAACTGTTCTTTGTCAGAAAATGCCGATTTATTGAAACTGAAACTTTGCAGGAAAATATTGGTTTTGACAAAAGTTTTGTCAGAAAGGCTTCTCAGGTTGAGTTTGGGAGGAAGGGGAGGAGTGAGAGAATGAGAGAGACAATGGCACTCACATGCCCCAGAATTTGGAAGCAGGGACTACATAAAAACATTGATAGCAAATTCCTGTATTTTAATGGAGGGCTCAAAATATAATATCCATATTACTGGCAATGTTGTCACCTCTGTTGAGTAGTAGTGGGTGTCAGGGACTTGCAGATTGGCTTCTTGTTAGAGGAGAAATCTATTTTATAAATTCTTAGTATGATTGCGTCATAACATACATGCACCAGTCCTGGAACAGTGGTGGTCTCAAGTGGTAGCCTGGTAATCGCCTCTTTCATAAATCTCAACCAAGTACCAGTTACTATAATCCAAAAATTAGCAGCTCTAGCTGAGATTGTGACACTAGAATGCTATGAATGGCAATGCTGGCTTTAATTACCTCCACAACCAAGTACTGCACACCTATTTGGAAAAGAAACTCACACCCGGACCTTGTCGATACCCAACTAAATTTGGCTATGAGACTTATAACTAGCACCCTGATGTCCACTCTGCTGCCTTACGCTGCCTCACAAACATCTCTCCTGCAACCATCAGGAGAGAGATGGCTACATTACTTGAAGAACAGAAAAGCTCTTTCGAATCAAAAGCTCCCTTTGTGTGACAATTGTGTTCACCCCCCTCACACTCACCTTAAGTCCTGCTGACCATTCTGGGTGGCCAGAGAAGCTCTTTGGTCATCCAGCTTCAATGCAGAAGACAGCCGGAGGATGCAATGGGCAGACTCTGATGTAAAAATAGCAAGCACCTCATAAATTATCCCACCACCAAACCACCTGGTTTCTTGCTCTGACAAACACAGTGAACGGTCATTAACTACATGAGGACATCACATGGAAGATGAGTACACCTGATACACAAACGGAGAACCAAGGATTTTCCATAATATGAATGCGGAGACCTATAAACCATTGACCATGGTGTGAACGAAGTGTCCCATTTTTTCATTTCCAGGAGGCATAGCAAAGATGCATTCTGCATCTCTTGAAGCTCTCAAATGGATTTCAAACCTATTAATTTGTAAATGTTGCTATTTTCATATGAAAGAGTGTCAAGGGCCAGTTCCCAGGGAGCATCTCGGTCTCAAGAATGGACCCTTCATAGAGAGATTATCACAAATTTCAAATTCCCCTGCTAGTTGCAACAGTTCCAGCAAAGAAACGATAACAAAAAAACTAAAAATAACACATTTCTTCCAAAACTAAAGTTTTATCACAGTCAAAGAAAAAAATTGTAAGGATATGTATAATAGCACCATCTGGTTATCCGTGGCCGTAATAATATTTAATATTTATAATTTGATAATGTCTGGATGACTCAACAAATTAGGGGTCCCATCGTATGACATGCTATACAAACATTGTAAATGATAGTCCTTGCCCCAAAAAGCTTATAATCATGATAGATTAGGTGGATAAACAAATTGTAATAACTGCCTTTAATTATTTTAATGATCATTAGCCAACAAGGGTATCAAATAGACACAGCAGCTAAACAGGGGGGAAAATGACTACAGAGATACAGACAAAACTGAAGAGAGAGAAGTCTGAGCAAATATTTGGGTAAATACTTTTTGCAGTATTCTCCTGACTCTACTTCAGAGTAAACTAATAAATGCACTGTAGTATATTTTGCAAAAATAATTAAATCCTGAAATGAGAAGTCTTTGCAGCAGCTGTTATTAAATCTTTACTGATAAATGGGGAGAGACGAATGTTGTTTTTCTGAAGATTATAAAGTATGTGGTTTAGCAAAGCAATGATCGGAGTACAGTTGTAGATTTTAATTCAATAGCTACATATTAAAATGTGTACATTTGTCTGACCCCATCCAATAACCCGATTTGATTGGAAAGACAGCAATGAAATATGCACAGTGGTGGGAGTTCCAGCCCTCACTAGTTTCATAGTATTGTTCTGATAGCTTTTCCTAGCACAAAACAAAGGGGTACATGAAATGCTAAAGGGACAGCATGGACATGGTGCCTGTCATGAGAAAATTGCATCTGTGGCTCATTGTCAGAAAACACAGCACAGTGCTCCTAGTCCCCAAACATCATCTCATGATGATCTCCCTTTCTGCAGTTGGCTTATGAGTTATGAAAAGTCTGTATTCTGAATGGAAGTGAATGTACATTTCTTCTCCTACCCCTCATCTTGAAGATGGAATTGACCGTTTAGAATATGAGTCGTGACTCTGATTAACTTGAAATGGCTCATATTCATAGCATATTCAGTAACACTGCTCTACATCCAAAATGCTTCTGAAATAAATGTAGTCAAACTTTACTAATTCTGGGTCACTGAGAACGAAAATGATGCTTAAAATTGTTGATTGGCTCTAGTTTTCAAGACATGCTATTGGGTCAGCATATACGACCCTTGACTTGGGAATGGTGGAGGATAAGTGAGTTCGTTATAAAGGGAAGGGATCTCAATTTAAACCAGAAATGACTAAAATACATCTTTGACTGGATCTATGAATAAATCTATGACTGGGTTTGGACAGTACTTGCTTTTTAGGCAAAACGATGAATGATGCAATCTGAAGCTGGTATTGCGTCATACATGATATGAATTGCATCATGTTATTCCTAGAAGTCATGGATGATGCAATCATAACGAAGCTGACATCACTCTGCTGAACAAATTGCCCTATATCAGCTCTAGAAATCATACAGTGTCGTGCTCTCTTATTTGTCAGTGTTTGATTTTGCAAAGGGCCACATTTCTGTTGAGCCAAAGTGAGCAGAGATGCCTCGTACTTGCGTGAACAGTGCAGATAACTTCTGCTATGTTTGTGGTGAAGTGACTTTGGCATCACAAAAGCGCAGTATCACCACTATGGTTAAGAAAGCCTATCACCTTTCTTTTGGCTGCAAAATTGGAGATCAGGACAAGAGGTGGGCCCCACACATATGCTGCAACACTTGTGCAACAAATCTTCGCCAGTGGTTGAACAGGAAAAGGAAATCTATGCCTTTTGCAGTGCCAATGATTTGGAGAGAGCCAACAGATCATACCAGCAATTGTTACTTCTGCATGGTGCCTCCAGTTGGGAAAGGTGTGTCAAAGAAGAAAAAGTGGACTGTGCATTATCCAAACATTCCATCAGCTATACGCCCAGTACCCCACGGAGAAGGACTGCCGGTTCCTGATGCACCAGAATCATTCTCACTTGAGTCAGACGAGGAAGAGGATGAAACTTCTGGTCCTGAACCATCAATGTCACAGGACCCACATTTTCTCCCATCCTCCTCCTCTGAACCACACCTCATAACACAAGGTGAACTGAATGACCTTGTCAGGGATTTGGAACTACCCAAGAGTAAGGCAGAGATTTTGGGCTACAGAATACAGCAGTGGAATCTCCTGGCAGGTGATGTTAGGGTTTCCATGTTCCGTGACCGTCAAAAGGATCTTGTCCCATTCTTCTTCATGGAAGGTGATCTTGTAGCCTGCAACAACATCGATGGTGTGATGGCAGCCCTCAACATTGTTCACGCTCCAGATGAGTGGAGACTGTTCATTGATTCATCGAAGATGAGTCTTAAAGCTGTTTTACTGCAGAATGGCAATCTTTTGCCATCAATTCCAGTTGGTCATGCAGTCCATATGAAGGAAACCTATGACAACATGAAACAACTCTTGAGGTGCATAAACTATGACCAACATCAGTGGTAGCTTTGTGGCGATTTGAAGGTTGTTGCTCTCTTGCTTGGTCTGCAGACTGGATACACAAAGTACTGCTGTTTTCTCTGCCAATGGGATAGTCGTGCAAGAGATTCCCACTACATCAAGAAAGATTGGCCACTCCGACAGTCATTGGAGCCTGGGAGGAAAAGTGTTCAGCATCCACCACTTGTTGAATCAAGGAAGATTTTACCACCACC
Source organism: Macrochelys suwanniensis (assembly GCA_033296515.1). NCBI lineage: Eukaryota > Metazoa > Chordata > Testudines > Chelydridae > Macrochelys > Macrochelys suwanniensis. The sequence goes on from CM065776.1 coordinate 134,782,670, forward strand.
CTTACACATCAAGCTGGGTCTGATGAAGAACTTTGTCAAGGCCATTGACAAAACACAAGCAGCTTTCAAGTACCTCCGTGGAAAATTTCCAAGGTTAAGTGAAGCTAAGATAAAGGCAGGTGTCTTTGTTGGTCCTCAGATTCGTCAACTTCTTCGAGATGATGCATTTGACCATGCACTGCGTGGCAAGGAAAAAAAAGGCATGGAAAGCCTTCCAGTTAGTGGCAATCAATTTTCTCAGAAACAACAAGGCAGACAACTACAGGTTGTTGGTGGAAAACCTCCTCACGGTATACAAAAGCCTTGGTTGTAACATGTCACTAAAGATACATTTTTTGCACTCTCATCTAGATTTTTTTCCACCGAACTGTGGAGCAGTGAGCGATAAGCACGGCGAGCGATTTCACCAGGACATTGCAACAATGGAGAAACGCTATCAGGACAAATGGAGCCCATCAATGCTTGCAGACTATTGCTGGACAGTGACAAGAGATGCTCCATTTAATGAATACAAGAGACAAGCCAATAAGCACCGAGTAGACACTGAATAGGACTAAACTATGTACAGAATAGTTTTTTGCCTTTTGTTTCATAATACATTTTATTTATATAACCCCTTTGCTGATTTTTAAAGTGTTACATAAACAGGATAGGTGAAATAGTATCATGTAAAGCAACCATAAACACATGAAAAGACCTAGGTTTACAATTTATGATTAAAACTCTACTATCTACACAATATACATAGACATAAAATGTAAAAGCTGAAATATCTTAGAAACAGTAGCCAATCAGTTGTTTTAATTGTCATATTTGAATTCAGCACATCAAAATACATACTAAATAGCACATTTTATCTCTGAAGCAGACGACTTCTCAAAAATTGTAGACCAGTGTAATTATTTGTTTTTCCACCAAGCTTTTGTACCAGTGTTTAATTGCCCATATTAAATCAGAACAATTAAGCTTCAAACCATTCTCTGTCTAAAGTGTCAGTACAGTGAAATTGAAGAAATTTCAATATGCACACAACTTGAAAGGCGAAAAGATTATCTTGGTGAATGTTTAAGATTATAAACTTTAGACTCTAACATGCAGCTCCACAGAACCATGAGTTTTTCATAGAACTCTATGCAAAGACAAAGTAGGGACTGTAAAGCTAATGATGAGACAGGAATGGACAGTACTGAGAGGGGGAGAGAGAACTAACCATATGGGCCAAATTTTCAAAGGGAGATTCAACTTGGTCTCAATTTGGGCATATGGAAACACATGCACATTGTGAGTACTAACAGCTCTGTTCAATAAGTAAATGGCAGAATTTACATATACAAAACCAGTCTGGACAAAAGGGACAGAAATACAGAGATCCTCCTTTAGAGCTTCCATGGAAGTCGATAGCAGTCCATTGTGGCATGAATGTAGAATCAGGCTCTGTACTGAATCCCATTTCAAAAAGCCACATTAAAACATTAATTAGGTTGCAAAATCAAACACTCAAATCTTAGGAAATATCAGGTTTACAGTTCCCCAGGCAACCTTAATTCTCATTCCCTTGTGCATCCATCCTATGCACTGAATGAGGCATGGGTCCTGTGGATGAAATAGCATGTGATCATGTAGTTTAGCACTTTATCATAATGCATACCAATTAGCACTCTCACATCAGTACCAGTGTGAAGATCATGCACCAGATTTAGCCAAGTACTTTCAGTGCAAGCCAAAGTGCTGAGCTGTCAACCAAATCAGAAGCTGCTTTGATATCGATATGTGCTGTGGGAAGCAGGTGATTATATTCCTGGTGCAGTTCAGCCAGAAGCCAGGGGATGAGGACAGTGTTTATTGTTGACAGTGGAATCTGAATGCTATGGATGGCAATGTCTGTTAAGGAGCGGCTGCATCCTGCCAAGCAGAATGTGACTGAAGACTTTTTCCAGGAACTGATAAAAATGAGATCAGCTTGTGTCACCGTGCCTCAGTGGGTCACAACTGAAAATACCAGATTCAGGACAAACTGCTGAGAAATAGGGCAGACACACCCCAAAACTGGTGGTTGTTCTTCCATAAGACATACCCAACCAGCAATAAAAGTAAACTTCTGTCTCACCACACTGGCTAACCAGAAGTCAGAAATGATGTCTCCCAGCTCTTGTTCCAACACCCAGACACTAGACTTAATGGTGAATGGTTATTTAAAACCAGTTTAATCAAACAAAGGTTTCTTCTGATCCCCAAGGAGTAGCAGAATACCCAGGTCAATATATAACTCAGATCTTACCCAGTGATCACGTTGTTGTTAATCCTTTAGTATCTAATATCTTAAGGTCCAGAAATCAGAGCAGGAAAGAGGCAAAATGGAGATGTTTCTGTGGCCTTCTAGAGCTTCTGCCATGTGGAGGGAACTTCATTGTCCCAAACAAAGCCCTCAGCACAGTTTGTGGAAAAGTACAGGCACAAAATGAAGTTCAGTACCACATGACCTAGTCACATGCCCTTGCATACTTCAGTGAGTCATAGCAGGGGCAAATACCCATATTCTAGCTAGAACATCCACAGGAAAGTCCATTCAGTGCGCCTTTGTTGCAACTGTATAACAGTAGTAGCAACAATGATCTGCATGGTCATATTTTAATCATATAATGTCATAACTTGTAGTTGCCACGCACCATGCAAAATCCTTTCCATTCTGCTGGTACTTTGCCTGATGGTCACACTTCTAAGAACAGCCGATACAACCTGATGCCCATTGGTTCCAAGGCATCTTTGAGCAGCTTAGGTGGAATATCATCGGGTCCAACACTATGTCCATTCCTTAACTTTTGGATGTACTTTCATACTTCCTCAAGTGATAGAGGATCAGTGTTTGTCCCTGGGTCTTTAGCTCTGTGGTTTTCCCAGTTACTTAGTTCTGGACAGTCACCAGCAGGTGGATAGTTCAGCACCCTTTCATAATATGTTTTATATCTATCCAGAATCTCGTCCATTCATAAGGAGGAAGAGCCATCTGGTTTCATGATGGGGATGTTAGAAGGCTGTTTATGGCTGCCAACCAGATGTCTGATGGCTCTGTAGACAGGATTCAGATTATTGTACTTTAGGCCGTTCTCTGCTTCGTTGGCCAGGGAGTTGAGGATCTCATGGTCACATTTTGCCATGGCCTGGAAAATGCCTTTCAGCTATTTATGCCACATTTTTACACAATAGATGTGCATCAGGGATACGTTTTTGCTTCGGCACTATTCTCTCAAGCTATTGGCTGTGTATTAGGACTTATCGTTCCATATGTCTGAATCGAGCTTGGTCAAGAAGTGTTCGTTGACCAAGACTACACCAATGACACTACCTTGTTTGTGAAGAAGTCAAAGAAGTGCCCTCCAATGTCTCCAAGATGCTGCCCACACTATGGGAATGAATATTTCCATAACAAATGACCAGGGTTTGGAACCTCAGACCTAGTCCACCAACCCCCACAGTGCAGGTGGGGGCAAGTCCTGTAGAGAACATTGATAAGCTAATCTTTGTAGGCTGCAATCAAAGTTCAAATGGTCACAGCAAATTGGGCATTTGTCGATGACTGTCTTGCTGCCTCCTGTATAATATCAATGTCTCACTTATGGATGCAAAACCATCTCTGAACTCAGATAAAGATCATCGTCTATCAAACCTGTGTACTACCTGCATTGGTATATGGGTCAGAAACCTGGTCCTTTTTACAGGCAGAATTGGATCAGCTAGAGGCATTCCACGTGTGCTGTTAGCCCCAAATCCTCAGCATGAAGTGCAAAGTGCAAAATTTCATAATCTTGCAGAGATCTGGCCTTTCTTCAATCACTCATTATATTCAAAAACGGTATTGAATGCTCTTTGCATGTCATCAAGATGGACAAAAATGCCCAAGTAGGCCATGGTCTCAAAATCTCCATTGACTTTTGAAGGGGTATATGCCCTGACCCTAGCAGGAGCCATGGATTTGCAGGATTGAGCCAGATCTGGGAACTTCCCTATTTGATGTGATCAGGGCCGGCTCTAGGATTTTTGCCGCCCCAAGCAAAAACAATTTTGCACCCCCCCCGTTTTTTTCTTACCCCACCCCCGGCCCCACCTCAACTCCGCCCCTTCCCCAAATCCCCAGCCCTGCCTCCTGCCGCCAGGCTCTCAAGCCTAGAAGGGAGGGGGAGAAGCGGTGCGCGCGCTGCAGCCGCTCAGGATCTCCCCCTCCCTCCCAGGATCTCAAGCCTAGGAGGGAGGGGGAGCAGCGGCATGTGAATCAGCTGTTTCGCGCGCCGCGGCCGCTCGGGATCTCCCCCTCCCTCGCATGCTCTCAAGCCTGGGAGGGAGGGGGAGCAGCGGCACGTGAATCAGCTGTTTCGCGCACCGCGGCCGCTCGGGATCTCCCCCTCCCTCACATGCTCTCAAGCCTGGGAGGGAGGGGGAGCAGCGGCACGCGAATCAGCTGTTCCGCGTGCCGCGGCTGCTTGGGATCTCCCCCTCTCAAGCCTGGGAGGGAGGAGGAGCAGTGGTGTGCGAACGGCGGCAGCGGAGATGAGCTAGGGCGTCCGGGGCACATTTTTAGGGGCGGCATGGCTGGCGCCAGAATGCCGCCCCTAGAAATGTGCTGCCCCAAGCACCAGCTTGTTTTGCTGGTGCCTAGAGCCGGCCCTGGATGTGATGCCATCAACCATGGTTGCTCAGCTGGTGGAATGATCTTGTAGAATATAGAATATCAGGATTTGAAGGGACCTCAGGAGGTCATCTAGTCCAACCCCCTGCTCAAAGCAGGACCAATCCCCAACTAAATCAACTATGTGCATTTGGTAATACATACACTCTGCCCTTCCACAAACTCCATCTTAACATAGTTTTTGTCTGGGAATTTTACTTTTACAATTCATTCAAACAGAGCTGGATCTTCCAAATCTTTGTTCATGGAAGCAGTTAATAATCATCTGTTCCCTTGACTAGCCGTTTGAGTAAGGTTAAGGTTTGCATGATTTAGCCCATATTAACAAATTTACATAAAGTAGTTTGATATGTGTTGTTGTAATGTGCACAATGCACATATTATGAGAGTGTCGAAGATTTTTTATGTAACTATAAGAGTACATGCATCAAATAAAACTCTTGTATGCTCTTAACTTACGCTTTCTAAAGGAGAATTTCTGAAAAGATGTATAAATTTAACATGTTGTGTTGATCTTACTGCTGTCTTGAAAAGAGGGATTGGCAGTGGGCACTTGTTGAGGAATAGCATATTTAAAAATATTTTTACATTTTTAACTACCTATTACACTCCTTGATAGCTACACTCATGCACTGTTACACTATATAGCTGCATTTATAATAATTGCAGGTACTCTCTGTTAAGGAAAGACTTCAGGTATCATGAATCTGCAAAATAATATGGCCTCCAACTACAAAAGCCAGATTAGTGCTAGCTGGGGTTATTTTTTGAAAGAAGCATATATTTTAGAAGGCTTTATTTTAAAGTGGACTTCTTGGCTTGTGAATATCTTAGATTTTATGTATACATAATAAATATGATGCACGAGGACTTTCTAAATATCTGAATTCCTGTTCACTGTGTGACACATTTTGTTGCCACTCTGACTAAACTGCACCATTCTAGCAAGTCATTTTCTGCTTCATAATTGATTGCTCCCTATACATTGATTGCTTTGGATACATACTTTGCTGGGTCTAACCTTCCTCTTGATGTTGCTAGGAGTCAGGGTTTTTTTCCCCAGTTATGCAGAACTGCAGTAACCTTTCTACATCTAGTGTGACAGTGACATCTACAGTAGTAACCTGCTAAGCTCATATTACAGGTGACTATGGTCTCTTTAGACCAGGCCTGCACAACTCGTAAAGCGGCGAGGGCCATATTACTCCAAAGAAAACAGCTGAGGGCTCCCAGCCCTCCCAGCCCCGCGGAAACACCCCCCACCACCACCACCGCTGTCACCCGCTCTGCGGAAACAACCCCTCCTTCCCCAGCGCTGGGGTGTGGAAGCCTGTAGAGTGGGAAAGAAACAGCGCGCATAGGGTGACCAGATCACAGCAGTAAAATAGGACCCACCTCCTTCCCGCTCGGCTCCACCATCACCCCCCTCTTCACCCCCACAGGGGTCACTATATTACTGCACACAACAGTCAATCAATGGAGTTGTAGATAAATCTCTGCATTATGCATTTTTGTATAACTTTTATATGACTTTGTATTGAACCTTGGTAATATGTTATAGCGGGCCCCTAAGGTAGTGTAATTAAGGTAAAAGAAAAATGTCTTTTTGCTAGAAGTAGAATAAGATCTTCCCCCCACTTCGTATTCAATTGCCCTGTTGAATGAATGAGGTGCGAATGAGGAAGGCGTGGAAGGCAGGCACCTCCAGACAGCTTCAACCCTTGGAGAGGGGATGGGAACCAGACCAAGGACAATCAAACTTGTCAAGTGAGCTGACTAGAGAAGAGCAGACATACTGACGGCCTCGGGGGTTAGAAGCAAGCACCTTCCTTTGGGAACACCCTCTTTGCAGCATTGGGACAACCCCCAGCCCAGAGACAAGCAGCAAAAAGGACCAACGGACACAGTCCCAGATTTTGAATCTGGGAGATTTTCCCCCTTCCAGCCACTGACTCGCCATTCGCCTCCTCACCCCCACCCCAGTATAAAACCTCGCCACCACTGCCCACCCGCTTGGCTCATCATTCCCCTATCCCCCTGGCTCGCCTACTCAGCACCCCCCACCGCCCACTCGCCTTCTCAGCCTCCCCCACCGCTGGCTCACCTGCCGCCCTGCCACTGCCCGCCCACTCGCCTCGTCATCCCCCACCCCACCAGACTTGCCTCAGCCCCCTTGCCGCTCACTCGCCTCCTCAGCCCCCCCGCCGCCGGCTCGCCAGCTCCCCCCACTGCCAGCTCGCTGGCTCCCCCCGCCACCAGCTCGCCTGCCTGCCCGCTGCTGGCCTCTTACCTTCTGCCGCTGTCCCCACCCCCTGCTGCTGGCTCACCCTCACTCCCCAGCCTGCCACTGGCCTCTTCACCAGCCCACCCACCCGCCAGCTGGCCAGCCGGCTGTTGGCTTGCCCCACCCCGCCACTTGCCTACTCACCCCCCCACGGGTGGCACAGTGAGCCCCCCTACTCACCCCCCCGTGGACCGCACAGTGAGCCAACACGGGCCGCATGAGGCCCCTGGGCCGCATGTTATCCAGGCCTGCTTTAGACTGTTAGGACAGATCACTTCAGAAATATGTTTGGTTATCGATTCATGGGGTCAGTTCTTCACCATATTAATTTGCTTGTATGTTATATCACCATCCTTTATCCTTCTTCTATTTTATGTCTTTTAAATAGTGAACCATCTGGAGCAGGAATTGTCTTTTATCTATATTTGTATAGCTCTTAGCACATTAAGGGCCCAGTCTTGGGGCGCTTGGTTGCTACCACAATAACATAAATATTTACTACTAGTAGTGATGTTGTCTCTTGGTCTCTTAGGGTCCTGCATATTTACTGATGAAAAGTACTATTTAAGAACTAGGTGGTGGTATTATTATTACAGGTCAACTTCCCATTAGAGCAGAAATCACTGACTTGATGTCTGGGTGTAGTCTTAGTATGACTTGTTTTATTTACACACGTACCCCAATCCTTAAATAGAGGTGGCGACAGACAGTACCCAGGCAATCTCCCCTTTCAGGAATATCAGCACAAACAGCAATGCCTGGTTCCCAGGGAACAGCTCTGCCACAAGAACTGATTCTGGTTAAAGAGATTTAGGCAGTGAACACAAACTCTTACTATTTGCATTATTTTTGTCAAAGAACCTGCATAAGAAAACCCAGAACCGTATCATATTTTCTTCCAAGACTGAAAACTTGCTCACATGCTAAGAAGAAGAACTTGGAAGATTATGTGTAACAGTGCAAACTGGTGACCCTGCTGTAACAATAACTAACTCAGCTACACTGAGGGACAGTTGCCTCATGTTGAATGCATCAGTCCTGTGTTGTCGTGTTGTGCTGTATGGAGGAGATGGTTGATCCATTTTTTGGAGAGGTGATCCAACATTTTAGGCTGTCTTTTTTATATCTTTTTCTCACTTTTCGCTTACTGGCCTTTTTAATTTGAAGCAGATTGACAAACTACTTCTCAAGCCAACAATGTTAGAACACGTTTTGCACAGACACGTACATATGCACTCGCGTCTAAACTGAACTAGTGACTCTCATCATTAGCTGAAAATGTCATTTGGTTTGATACCCAAAGAGGCTGCCCACAGCTTGAACCATGAGCAAGAGAAGAGTGCACAATTGCTGTGAAGAGGAGCTCACTGATTGAATAATGTAATTGGTTTTTAGTGAACATATTCACAATATAGTTAGAGAGAACTATGTAAAGAACCCATCTTTCTTTCTATCTTGTGATTTTGTTCAAGTTTGCAAGGGAAATCAGATCATTTCAGTGCTGATGCTCTTTGTGGCCTTATGGTTTTATTGTGGATTCAAATGATGATATAGTAAACCCATAATACCAAAGATAGTATAAATGAGTTGCTCCTGTTTAGTCACCTTAAGGTAGCAGTTTAATAGATTAAAATCCTTGTTGTGTTTTCATATCAAACATTGTACTTACTGAAAATGTTTAACTATGTGAAATGAAAGACCATTTTACCTTCTATCTTCTAGACATGAGCATCATCCTAGGCATCTGGAGGTCTGAATTTGTTCATATTTAGTCTAGTTCACTACGCCATACACAAGTTGCACCGTGCATGGACCTTACTGAAACAGCCATTCACAGCTCCCCATTTGGGTTCAATTCACCCTACCCACTCTGAGGGCATTTGGCTGGTTATAATGTTGCTAGCTGCCAGACTGGTAGATGTGCTGCATGTATATGGCACAAAAGCCTCCCTGACTGTGGTGTATAGTGGGATGCAGAGGGAGAAATCACCTTATCCTTAGGGACCTGGTTTCTGTCCACCATGGAATGTCTTTTTACTTGGGGTCTATTCCTTGCAAATATATTTTAAGATATTTCCTATTTTGGAATGAGCTAGAAAGGGCAAGAACTTGTCACAAACCAGTGGCACATATCTCATTTCTTTGTTTCACAGCACAGACCATTACAAATAGTGGTGAAAAAAGGCCTAATTCAAAGCCTGCTGAAGTCAATAGGAATCTCCTTTGGCAGAAATGGGCTTTGGATAAAGCCTATAAGGGGTGTAAAATTATGAGGGCGGGAATCAGATGCTTGCATAAATATTAGAGAAAAAATATTTTTGCCTATTCCTTTTCCAGTTATTTCTTATTGGTGTTTTCTCTTCTGTTCTATGTAGATTCTTATACTCTGCTCATTGCCATAGGATCTGAGCACCTTCCAGTAGTGCAGTAAGCAATGAGACTAATATCTGTCACATCCTGTTTGTTCTCTCTTCCTCTCCAGAGTGGAAGAAGTGTGTACCCTGGAGTGTATTGTTTTGTAGAGTGGTTTTAGGGCTTGAGGTTGGGTTTTGTTTTTTCTTATGTTTTTTTTTAATTAACATGCTATGTATTTATGCTAGATAAAAGAAGATCAAAGAAATGCACCTAGCTCTTGGAGTGGAAGATGGTGATGTGTGTGATGGTCCTTAGATCCTGCAGGAGTTCATTCCAAAGTCTCTGCCCCCAAGAATGTTCTGTCTCCTGCACAGATGAGCTTTACCCTTACTTAAGAGAGATTTGTTGTGCCAGAGGAGTGGAGTTGATTACCGTGGTCTTCATTCCCAGACTTTTAGGCAGTCTTTTAGATATCCTAGGCCCACGCCATAGACTGTTTGAAGATAAGGACTGAGACCTTGAACTTGTGGGGGCGATGATGAGGAACGGGCTATCTGGGAGGCAGTATGTCAATGGTTGAAGTAATGGACAATAATGGCAATTCACCAGGTCCTTGACTATCATCCTGTGGGTGAAGTGCTGTTGTCCTTTTAGTAGGCTCTGGAATTTGCTGGAGTCCTTAAATCTTCACTGTCAAATCAGGTTCATTGGTCTGTCTTGTTGCCTGGGAGAGGAAAGATCTCTGACTACTGCCTTAATGAGGTGATGGTCTGTCCAAGATAGTGGCTGTGTTGTGAAGTCTTCCATATTGTTGTTTAGGCCAAAGGTCAGGATGAGGATGTGATGATCTGTGTGGGTTGGACCAGAGATGACCTGAAAATGTCCTAGGAAGGAGATGAATTTTAGACTTTTGCATCTGTGGCCTTGTTGGTGTGTGTTGAAATCTCCCAGGGTGACAAGTCTAGAATATTTCACCACCTTCACCAATAAAGGTATCATGAGCTCCTTTTTAAAAATTCTTTAGTCTGTGCTAGTATATGAGAATAAAATCTGTTAGGTTTGGCTCCTGCACATCTTTCATTTGATGTTTGCCAAGAAGCTTAATGAAGTTCTGCTTGCTTTCTAATCCTGTCTGGGTCTGTGATGTACCAAGCCACACAGGGTTCACTGCATCATTCCACCAGGTCCTGGAGATGCGGGGTATTTTCGGTGCTTCATCCCTGATGAGGATGCGTACTCTGTGTGTTTGTGCTGTCTGCTCCTGGCCTGTGGTGAGGTAGAGTTCCTTTGCAGTGAATAAGTGCTAGATGTCTGGAATCTGGATTCTTATATCTGTTTTTCTGTTTCACTGGACAGTTCCTCACAATCTGAACTGTGATAGATGATGATGTTGATTGTACCATGGGATAATCCAAGTGTAAGAATGGTTCTCTGATGTGCCAGATGCCCTCGGAAGGGCAGGTCTGTTGGCTACCTTTTGGCATAGTAATATGGTTGAGTCCTGGGAATGGGTGGAGCTGAAGCAGTATGTTCCTGGAGTAGTGGTGTGTGTGCTGGAAGCATGGCAGCATAACTGCAATGGAAATATAAATAATAAACAGGATGATAACAGGTAGGGCCAAACCCAATAGAGGGAGTAAGCATCAATGGCATCAGACATCCATGTCCATGAAATAAGCTGTCTGTGTTGTCATGACACCCCTGGATACTCTTACCCTGCTTTGGGAGAGGTGGAGAGGAGAGAGGAAGGGAAGTTGCATTTACCATTTAGTTCTGTGAAGTGTCCTCCAGGCCACGAGATGGCAGTGAAGCCAGGACTTGTCTGCAATGCATGTAAAGGAAGTACAGAGGGAGGCGCTTGGGCACAGAAGTGGATGATCTGGAGTGATAGACTTGCAGTTTATTTGCTTAGAAATCCCCCAGCTGTCGTTTGTTTCTCTGGTGGTCAGGGACACAACTTTCTCTACATTTTTTTGTAAATAAACAAGAATACACCAAAGAATTGACCCGACTTGAATCGTTGATTTTTCATCATAATGGAAACAACCTGAATATCAAGCTGAATATCAGCTGACTGCTCAGCACAGAGGAGCAACAATATAAATATTTAACAGGGCAAGAATGTGAATTCATTTGGAGCCACATAATAGAGAAGGAAAGTAAAATAATCGGATGCTACTGCTCCCTTAGTGGATGATTTGTATAAGAAAGGTCTGGGAGTGAGACATCAGAAGCCCCTTATGAAAAGAAAATGTCATAAAGCTCTACAAAATGATGTGAGGTAGGGTCTGTTACATGCTGAGTCTGTAGCCTTCATCTTGGAGAGTGATGTTCATGGTGTGAGTGCCTTCCCTTCTGTGCAGGGATTTGATAAATCCTTTCAATGGAAACAGTGATTATGCCCTTTAATAAAAGTGCATTAATAATAAGCAACAGTGAAGTCATATAATTACTAAAATGGATTTCATCTGAATGCTGTAGGAAGTGGAGATTAAAAGAGAAAGAATGTTCCTGTTGTGTTGCTGAGTAAGGAAAAAGTATTAGTAGAATCCATGATTAAGGGGAAATGATTGCATCAGGCTTCTTAGAAGGAGATATCTGCTCAATAAGAAAAAATGAAAGTGCAGTTGCCTATTTTACCCCTGCTTTTTCAAAGTCCTCAAAAATATATTGCTGTAGAGGGAAGTTAACTCATTGAGCTGAATGGAAATTATTTCAAGTTGCTTATAAACAAAACCAGTTGGTGGCTTCAGACTTGTTGCCATTTGTACAAACCAAAAGATCAAACCACAGTTTGGCATGAGTTTCTTTCTATTCAAAACAGATCCTGGACTGGAATAGCAAGGATGTGGTGGGTCAGAAATAAGGTGAATTGGTAGTTTGTGGGGAAGGCTTCACAATGCTGTAACATTCCTGGTTCTAACCAATGCTACTAGTTCATTACTTTTACCATGCAGTAAATATTGATTCACACATAAGAGTAAATATTTTAATTTGAATGACGGTGAAGTGATGATGGGTCAAACTCCATCTCTGGACTACATCTTTCATGATGATGCACCTCGGCCTCTTCTCTGATCAAGCCCTGCGCTCCATCATGGCAGTCGCATAATGTTGAACTGGAACGAAGCGAAACCTTTTGACATTTGCAAATGAATTTTTATATGAAAAAAATGAGATATTTTAACAAATATCAGAATTTTCCACAGGAAGGTAAAATTTTCAAAAGCATCTAAGTCCCTAAACCAAAGGATATACAGGAAGTCTGTGCCAACTGCAATTGAACCCAGACCTTCTAAATCGAGTCCAGTACCTTAACCAAAAGATCTGCCTTGTTGTCAGTAATATTTATTTCACAGTCATGGTCCCAGGACCCCGTTGTGCTAGTTGCTGCACAAATACAGAACAAAACGACAGTCCCTACCCCAAAAAGCTTACAATTGAAGTATAAGACAAGAGACAAATGATGGATATAGACAGACCATGGGGAAGTAGAACGAAATACGGAGACAGTATTGGTCAGCATGAGAGGCTCTGGTCTCAGCACACCAGCATCCTCACTGTTGTTCAGATTTTTGAAAGCATTGCAACAAAGGAAGGATTAGGTAAGCTTTAAGGGAGGATTTTAAGGAGGGTAAGGAGTTCCTTTTGCAGATGTTTACTGGGAGCTTCTCCCAAAAGAGAAGGGGAGCATCAGGGCCGGCCCACAACATTTAGGCACCTGAGATGGGGAGCTCAAATGATGCCCCCATGCCCCCTCGCTTGGGCCAAAACTTTGAAAAGTCTCAATTCTGCCTTCTTCCAGTTCTACTCCTCTCATGGTACTGCTCTGCTACCTAGCTACGTACCCCAATAAAGGAGAACTAACAACTTAAAATGCCTGGTTCAAAAATTTTAAGTAACACTTAACTTTCAAATGTCTGTACAGCAAATTTAATTTTACTTGTCTGCATAGTAAACACTGGCATTTTTATCTGTTTGAATAATCAATGTGGTGCTTTCCATGCCTTTTTGGTTGCAAAGATTTGAACTGCTTCTGCTTCCTGAAGGTCCATAGTCTGGGCCAGCTAATGCTCTATTGAGATGGTTGCAAGGCCGACCAACCTCTCCTCTGTCATTGTAGAGTGTAGATGTGTTTTTATTAACTTCAGCTTAGAGAAGCTAGGTTCTCCACTGGCAACTGTTACAGGAAGTGCTAAAAGTATGCACAGAGCAACAAAAGCATTTGGAAAGAGGGTGGTCATCTTATTTGTGCACATATATTCCAGAACAGCCTTTGGAGTTGATCCTGCTGAAATGTTTCTTGAAAGGGCTTTCAGTTCATCCCTAAATCATTCGCATCAATATCGTGAATGTCATCATGTGTCAACACTGTCTCTAGTGCCCTGCATTGCTGGTGTAGATCTTCGACAGGTATAGTGAGGAGTTTTGGAATATCATACAACATCCCAAATATACTGCTGTGTTCCTTGAGCTGCATGAAACGTTCTTCAACTGACTGTATTGCACAATCGAGTACCTGGTTAAAGAATTCAACTTTGAATTGTTGTTTGGTGTCTCTTATGGGATTATCCCGTGCCTCGTAATCAAAATGTCTTCTTCGGTGACTCTTGTATTCTTGAATGGTTGGGAAAATAGCTTCAGTATGGAGTTCCTCTGCCAACTTCTGTGCACTCTTCAGAATGTTTTGAAATCCCTCATCTGACCGGTAAGACCGTAGGTATGACTTTGCTTTGTCCAGTTCCATTGCTCCAGATATATCAAGGTCAACGTCTTCGAGTCTCTTGCTTACAACATTTATTTCAAACAGTATGTCATGCCACAACACTAAGCAACACAGAAATTTGAAGTTATGTATGTTTCTGGTGATTCCATTTCCCTCTGCCACTGTTCTCCCACGAACAATTCCTGTCGCAGCATTATCCTCCATAATGGCAACTATGGCATCATCTATCTTCCCAATTTGGTGTTTGATAGGCTTTATCGCCTCCACTTGACTTTCCCATCTTGTGGCATTCAGTGGGTTCAGTGTCAGAGAGGATGTTACTAGATGTTGCTTCAAAATTTGCCATCAATGAGTTGATGCAGAGAAAAATACATAGACGCTTTGAATTACATTAAAAAATTCAGCAGCCTCACTAGAACCTGATGCTGCGTCACTGACCATCAAGTTCAATGACTGAGAACTGCATGGGACAAAAAAGGCTCTAGGGTTTAACTCTCAAATCCGTGTCTGCACTCCTCTGTTCTTTCCGCTGATGTTGGCACCATTATCGTAGCCCTGACCTCTCACGTTAGCTATCACAATTCCCATATCTTCCAGCTTTTTAAGAAGCACATTTGTCATACCAGATCCTGCAGTATCATCAATGTCAATAACTTCTAGAAAATGCTCTCTGACAGTCACCAATGCAAGGACATTTTCACTAGATTTTGTTGTGTTATACAACGCATCATTATAATGATTTGTTCCGTATGGCTGATGTCAGATGTGCAGTCCAGAATAACAGAGTAATATCTTGCTGACTTCAGATCTGCCCCAATCTTCTGCTTGACTTTTGTTGCCAGTAACTGTATGATCTCATTTTGAATTGTTTTTCCAAGGTAGTGATGTGTGTACATTTCGTGGGTGGTGATTCTTCTTAGATGCTCCTGGAGTACAGCATCAAGTTCAGCCATCAGCTCCACAATTTTAAGGAAATTTCCATTGTTTGGCACATACAGCTGATCTGAAGTGCCAGACAGTGCTAGATTTTTGGTAGCAAGCATTCTCACAATGGCAATGAGCCTTTTCAGAACATTTTTCCAGTAAAGAGACTCTGGTGCAATCTTCTCTTCATGCTGATCATCTATGGTGGCCTTTAACCTTAGTTTCATCTCAAGCTCTCTGGGGATTTGCTATTTCTCATGGCATGCCAGATTTCTAGCCAGATTTTTCCAGTCCTTTGTTCCTGTAGAACCCAATGTGGCTAGAAATTAGACTGGAAGAGTTTGCAACAAAAACAGTATGCAGCATTCTGGGGTTTTGAGTACATAAGCCATGGCGTCTCCACTTTGTAACCATTGGGGATTTCACGCCAGTAATGTGTTGGATGGAAACTTCTATTTTCATTGTCTTTGGGGAACATGAAGTTTTTCACTTGCTGTGGCCCATGCAGTACAAGGAAGTCCCTCAGGCTACCGCTCAAGTGGGTCCACAGTCCTGGATCATCTAGACTTAAGGAACTAAACTCAGCAGCAGCAGCTGTTTCTTGCACCTCCACCACACTCCTCTCTGATCTACACTTTTCTTCAGGAATGTGCATGGATATATCCATTTGAGATGGAGATATGGATGCTGGAGTAGTTGCCAGGTCACCTGCACTCTGACCAACTGGAAGATCAGGCATCTCTTCACCACTCACATCCTCACTGGGGCCGGAAGGTTCACTTTGAACATTGTGTCTATGTATCTCTGGAGAGCTCCTTCCTGCTTAAATAAAAAAGCTTCCTTTGCTTTCTTTCTTTTTTCTGAATGCTGCCCCAGAGGGGCGTTTTCTTCTTTCACTCATGACTGCTGTTCTGTGCCAGCTATAGTGGCTCTCAACGCTCAATTGAAGGGGACAAATAAGCAGGCTGGTATCAGGGCCTGAGTGAGGGACGATATCAGCATCTTTTTAAGGGCCTAATTGGCTCCTACTACTTCAGTTGCCTGCCTGTTCTCCTCAAGTGGATTCAGGGAAGCAGCAGAAAACAGGAAGCTCGCTGAGAAGCTGGGGTTAATCAGTCCAGGCTCCTGGGGGTGCTAGAGAGGTACATAAGAGGAGGCTCCTCCTCTCTCTCCCTGCAGCTCCTGCTGCTTTCTGTTAATCCCTCTCACCATTTTTCCTGCCTGCCTGTTATGTCTCTTGTGCCCTCCTTCCTCCAGCAAAGCACTCCACCATCTCTGTGCATCTAGAGCAGAAAAAATACATATGCACCAGCAGCAGACACAATTTTCTACACTCTGGGTCCTATTGACACCCCCTCCCCCCAGTCTGGCACCTGAGGCGGCCGCCTTTCTTTGCCTCATGGTAAGGCCAGCCATGGGGATCATGGGAGGAAGCATTAATGTGCTTGTCTGAAAGTTTAACAATGCTTGAATCTGAAATATGATTTTCTAGTGCAGCTCTAATGTTGTCTGGTATGCTTTATGTATGTGCCACCTACATTTACACAGTGAGGTGCTTTGTTCCCTCTAGTGGATGGACCATATAGGGATTTGAGTCTGCTACAGGCCTTGTGCTAACAGAATTGTGATTTCTAGTTCAGGCACTAGAAGTTCGTACTTTTAGATCAAGAGGTACCAAATATAATCCTCATTGCTGGCAGCCCACCCAGGGATGTTGTGCTATGTATTCATTCAGATATGGGCAAATTCTGCATCCCTGCTAGAATCTTGTGAGGTTTTGCTGCATGAGGACAGGACAAAATTTAGAAGGAACTCCCTTTCTGGCAAAGCATGGAGTTAGATAGTGTATGCAGGCAAGGGAGAGGGCTGGACTTTTTGCTGCTACGTGGTTCTTTCCATCCTCCACCCAAGAGCTGAAAACATAAAAGCCACTCCACCCATTTAGCCTGGGATGGTGGAAGGGATGGTTACTCTTCCCTCCTTTTCCCTATTTCTCTGCACAGTCTGGTTACTTGGGCTGGACACTGAGCTCTACATTTCACCCCAAACTACTTAATGATTGTATTTCTATAGTGTTTTCTTCCATGCTGAAGATTAGTATTGTGCATTAGTCAGATGGGTATACAGTTTTGGTAAATGACCTCTTTAAATGTAAGATGAGAAAACTGACACAGCAAACTAATTCTCAATTAGTCCCTTAATTGCTTACAGCTAATAAGATCAGGATAGCTCAGCAATTAAATGGTCCTGGCAAACTAATAGCCAAGAAGATTTGGAAAGAAAGTCTGCTAACCAAGCAGATAGTGAGGTAGCTAAATTCCTCTTCAGAATTACAAGGTGGACTTTTTGTTTTGTAGGTTTAATAGATTATTTCAGCAAAATGTTGTTATGCAAAACAGCAACTGACTTAAAATATACTAGGGCTCAAATATCTGTCTGGGCCTTAGACACAAAGTCCTCTCAGACAGAGTCCAGATTCTCTGCTATGCCAAGATCCATGCAATGTAGCTGAGAAGGGGGTTGTATGGATTGTATGCCTTTGACACACACCGTGTGAGGCTGGTGCAAGAGGTTGGTTTGCTAGTTTTAGCATTTCCTCACAGGAGGGGAATTATAAACTGGCCAGATGCAGCTGCTTTCTGGCATCCTTACTCCATCTGAGTGGCACAAAGGGGCAGAATGCACAAAAGCATCAGTCTTACACTCTATGTTGCTTTTTAAAAGCATCTAGTAGGGATGAAATCTAGTTAAGCATGATCAAACTGGTTCAAGTCAACCGGGAAACCAGGAAACTTTTGTTATGTTTGAGCTATTTGAAAGTTTTCCATCAACGCTGTTTTAGAAAATAGAAAATGCTTTTGCTTTATTATTTCTTTTGTCCTAAACATTGCTTTAGGCAATGTCTATTTTTTACTAAACTTTTTAGTATTAATCGAAACACTTATTTTTTTCCATCGTTTTTCTTACTAAAACCTGAAAAATAGAGGAATAATTTCAACAACAACAACAACAAAATTCCCTGGGAGCTGTAAGAAATGCTTTCCTTCCTTCTCCACATGTTCCAAAATTGGGATGACTGTAATGGAAAGCTGTCCTTGGGTCTCAGAAAGGTCTGACAATCTCTTGCTACTGTCTTCAGATCTTATGAGCTACAGAGCTACATAATCTTGGGTATTTGACAAGAGTCTTGGGCTTTTTGACAGAACCACCAGAGCTTTAAGTACTGCTTCCTAAATTTTAGATTTTTTGGATTTGCTCTGGTTGTATCTGTTGACATGAATGCAAAAGCTGCAGCCACAACTGTGAAAGTGAAAGCTGAATTCAGTGTTCCATGGTTCTCAACCAGAGGTACATGTACCCTGGAGGGTATGCAGAGGTCTTCAAGGGGGCACATCAACTCATCTAGATATCTGCCTAGTTTTACATTAGGCTAAGTAAAAATCGCTAACAAAGTCTGCACAAATTAAAATTTCATAGAGACAATGACTGGTTCATACTGCTCTATATACTATACACTGAAATGTAAATACACTATTTATATTCCAATTGATTTATTTTATAATTATATGGTAAAAATGAGAAAGTGAGCTGTGTGTAATAGTGTGCTGTGACACTTTTGTATTTTTATATCTAATTTTGTAAGCAAGTAGTTTTTAAGTGATGTGAAACTTGGGGGTATGCAAGACAAATCAGGCTCCTGAAAGGGGTACAGTAATCTGGAAAGGTTGAGCACCACTGCTTCAGACCAAGTCACAGCAATATGTGCTTACAGACCCCCACCATTATGGGAATATTGCTTTTAGTGCAAGATTAAAATAAAAATTGAAGCCTAGAACTTTTTCAGAGTAGAATAAAGTTGTAGGGAATATTTATATCAGAACAGTACATGCCTACATAAGAGTGGGAAAAGATTTAGGACATTAATCATAATAAATGCACTTCACAAAACAAAAGATTCAAGCATAATGATCGTACTGATTGGATTATCATAATAAATTACAGAAACAGTGCAGTGTGTTTGGGAATATTGCCCAAATGGAGGAAGTGTTGATCTTGTTTGTGTTTATAAGAAACCTTTTTAACAATGACTAGTATCTTACTCAATGAGCAGTCCCATTGACTTCAATGGAACTGCTTGTAGAGTAAGATAATACGCAGCACTAGTAAGAGTGGCAAAATCTGCCCCAGAGACAGTATGAATAAAACTCTAGCTTGATGGCTTTGACAGGTCATGGATGCTTTAGCCTGGGATTTTAAAACAAGGCTAATGGAATTAGATGTTCAACTCCTGTTCAATTTCTTTGCAAGAGGAGCATCTACTCCTTCAGGATTCTGAAAATCCAACCCTTGCACAAAAGCAGGATTTTCTATTAAACTCAGTTCATGCCTGGAGGGGGGAAGAGGTTTAATGGTAAAATAAACTTGTATGGTAATCAGCATCATTATTAAAGATCTTCCATAAAAGAGAAATAGACCAAACGATAACCGGCAAATGTAGCTTGCTTCAAAAAGACCCTGAACATTGTTTTCAACAATAACGTCCTGATGTATATTCTTTGACAGAACTGTGTTAAGGAAAGGTTGACTGTAGTTTTGGTGGACATGCAGTAATAAAATACTAGAAAAATATAGATATTTAAATATAGGTATTGATACATACAAGATCTTTAAGATCCCTTTAATGCTATTGCCTTATAGACAAAATAGAAAACACATTAAACTCAAACCTGTGAAAATCTTGTGTAAAACATTTAAGTACTGAAATCAACATGCTCTCCGGCTGTCTTTATAACTGAGAAAAAATAATATGCATATAAAGGTATATTGAAGACATAAAAAGAAAAAAAATCTAAATTGGACAAGAATGAACATAATGTTAAAAAGGTATTATGCATTCAAAATGAGATGCCACTGTCGAAAAGTCACAGTGATTCTAAAATATATCAATTAATGCATGTGCAAGGGTACAGCACAGCAAGGAATAAACCAAGAAAGAAAAGCAATAAGAAGTGGACAAAATATTGAAGTTGGCAAGGAAATGTAAATAAACTTTTACATCATAAGCTTTTGTCAAGGCTGAATCTCAGCTCTGTCACTCCGAGTGCAGAAGTGGGGCCCTCAAAGATTTTAAAATTTAATACTTGCCACTCCACACTTGTATTAAACTCTCAAGGTTACAGCTTTTCTCTGACCTTGGCTTGGTAAATGCTGCCACCACCCAAATGCAAAAAAACCCCCAAAACACCTTTGAACCCAGGAAGGAGCATTTGGGAATTCTTCTCTGTGGAGTATCCTCAAGCCACCCCAAAGAAGAGCTGAGAAAGAAAACAAAGGAAATTAGCTGTGGCTACCAGCTAATCAAACAACACGCACAAACCTCTTAGGACACCAAAAGTCCAATCTTGTTCTTAAAAAAGGTAAATTTTATTAAAAGCAAAAAGGAAGAAAATACATCTGGAACTTAGTCTTTTGCTAGATTTTAAAAGAGCAACTCAAAAATCTCAAAAATCAAGTACCTAAAATAGCTTTCTTGGGGGTTCAGCTTAAAGGTTTCAAGCAAACAAAAGCATCTGGGGTTAGCACAGAGAATATCCACAACCCTTGCAAAATAAACAGAAATAAACATGATCGCGTCTAGCTAAACATTCTGATCTACTTACACCTCTGAGTTGTTAAAAGTAGTTCTAGGTATGATCTGATGATTTTCATATCTGGTTCAAATGTTACACAGCATTCCTGATGCCCCATCTCTTCAGCCTAGAGAGCAACTGACAAAAGGAAAGTTTCTTTCCCAATTTTAAAATGTTCTACCTTCCCATTGGCCCCTTTGATCAGGCGCCCACTTTATTTTCTTTACCTGGGGGACTTTTTAACCCTTTACAGGTAAATCAAGTAAAGAACAGCTACCAAGAGGGATTTTACAGCTAACTGGCTGACTGGGTGTCCATCAAAGGGAGCTATCCCCCACTTTATATATCACAGCTTTATATGCAATTTGTTTCAGAATGTGCCACATGATTATGGCAAAATGTACCTCTAGCAGTGCCCAATGTACCAGGTATGTCATTGTGTGATTAGGCATTGTGTTCAAAGATAGTTCTTGGGGAAGGTAAGGGGGGGCAGTTGCCCTGGATGCCAACTTCCAGGGAGCGTTGTGCCTCTGGGCTTTTTTTCCCCCTCCCATCACTGATCATCTGTCTGTGCACTTCAGCTGCTGCGGATCTGGGGAGCACAAAAATGTTTTCTACCCTGACCAGCCAAACATCCGGGACCACTCCAGATTGTGTTATTCAGGTCAATGCTACTGATCCACATTCTCTCATTAGATGCCCTTGAACAGGTACCCGTTCTGCAGGGATTTAAGACCTGATCCAACTTCAGTGAGAGTCAATGGAAATACTACCATTGATTTTTATTTTTTATTGGTTCCATACTGCCAGGCAGTGTTTACTATTGTGAGTGGTGCCCCTCACCTTCCCATTGTCTAGTTTACCTTCTCTTTACAATTCATTATTTTGTACAGCATTATTATGAACCCTCTTAGTCTTCCTTCTAAACTAAGCAGACCTGGGTTGTGATTTTCAAAGGAACCTAAGACAGGTAGGTGCTCAACTACCGTTAATAGTATCAGGGTCAGATTCTCCATTGACCTGCATTTTGTTTAATAATTTAAATACTAGCAGTCTAACTTAGTGCCCTCTGTGTCCACTTTGCACTCTGGCCTTTTGTACAGTTTCTCAGTTTATTAAAAATTACCACATGACAAAAGTTAAAAATGAAACCGTTTTCTTCTTTCTTGAATGCTTGGTCACTTTATTGTCAGTGAACTTATTTTTCTCAGTTCCACAGCTAGTAATGTCTTTATTCAGTGTCTTGGGTTAACTGTTCAGTACATTGCATTGAGAAGTACACATACACATCTCATTAACAATAATTCCCTTCATATATTTGAAACAAAGAAATTGCCATACACTGGATGAGAACATTTGTCAAGTTAAAATAGCATCCTGTTCTCAACAAATGCCTGATGCTGTACAGTAATACGAACCATACATACTGAACACCTTGTGAGATTTTTATTCAATTGTCTTGATATTCTTGGGAGGAAACATTTTTCTTGATGCAGATAGATGATCTCTTTGCAACCTCTAGCATGAGATTTGATTGCCCATATCATTATCTTCGCTTGCATAATGTTATGAATATTGATAAAAAATCCAAACTTTTTTTTCTTAATCTAGCAATAGTGTTGGAGTCAATGAATCCTCTTCAGGAAAATTAACCCAAGTATGTTAAAGTGAAACCAGTTGTAACTCTACAGACTCAGAGGTGAAAAGATAGAATCAAAGCTATGTTTATTTGGTCAAATGATCAAATTAAAATAGTACTAATCCTAGCTAAAGGGTTTGAAAAATTCACTCAGTGCTGTAAAATTAGGCTTACATACATACCAGGTGGCTTAATTCTTCACCCCCTGTTCAGATAAAGTTTCCTACTCACCAATAATAATTGTGTGGATTTTTGAAGCACTTCAGATGGGATTAACACTATTTTAATTTGTCACATATATAGTCATTATTGTAGTGAAAATAACCTTCCAAATGTGAATCTGTGCAGCTTTGTGACAGAGTCTACAGACAGACAGCTCATGTGTCTCTCATATGGACCATAGCTTTCCCAGCGTGTAATTAACTAGTCGCCAGTCAGATACATGGACTAAACTAAAACTGAAACTGATAGGTCCTGTACTTTTTTATTTGCTGATGACCAAAGCAGTATCAGAGGCAGGCACTTGGGGTATTCAGAAGGAGGGAGGGTCTAAAAATAGATTCATGGGGAGAAGAGGTATAGTAGTTGCTAAACCCGGAGGTTCCCATCAGGAGGCTCTGGATCAGGAGGACACAAAGAGAGACAGAGACCTCATTTTTCCTTCTAGTAAGCCAGAAGCAAATGGAGAACAGCTTGAGATTTCAAACACCTAGTAATCAGGAACTGAACTGAACTATGAAACCCCTGTGACAAAGTTCCTCCTCTACCTCGGTGGGTCCTGCGCTTACTGGCAGATTTTGCTTGCGTCAGAGATATTCCCCTCTGGTAGAACCCACAGTCCAGGTCAACTCCTCCTGTGTCTGATCAGGAGTTCGGAGGTTTGGGGGGAACCCGGGCCCGCCCTCTACTCCGGGTTCCAGCCCAGGGCCCTGTGGATTGCAGATGTTTAGAGTGCCTCCTGGAACAACTGCACGACAGCTACAACTCCCTCAGCTACCTCCCCATGGACTCCTCCCAACACCTTCTTTATCCTCACCACAGGATCTTCCAGCAGTACACCTTCTCACTCTCAGCTACTAGTGCCTCTTGCTCCCAGCTCCTCGCAAGCACACCACAAACTGAAGTGAGCTCCTTTTTAAACCCAGGTGCCCTGATTAGCCTGCCTGTCTTAATTGATTCTAGCAGCTTCTTGATTGGCAGCAGGTGTTCTAATAAGCCTGTCTGCCTTAATTGTTTCCAGAAAGTTCCTGAGTGTTCTGGAACCTCCCCTGTTACCTTATCCAGGGAAAAGAGACTTACTTAACCTGGGGCTAATATATCTGCCTTTGACGACTCTCTTGTAGCCATCTGGCCTGACCCTGTCACTATATATATATATATATATATATATATATTCAGAGCAAGTGCTGTAATTTTGGGAAGGTTACATAATGGAGAAGTTGAAACATCTGCTTTAAATGCAAAAGTCAGCTAACTATGGAAGTGGGGGTGGAGTGTCCAATTTATTCAAGGGTTTGGTATTTTGCTTGACCCCATGACTGGCAAAAGTATAAATTACTTGATTTCTTAACTTTCTAGTGGTAAAGACATGCACAACAAGAAACGTGTATACAGTATCTATATTTTGGATTGAAAAACTGTAATCTCTTTTGGCAAATATAAACGTTTAATTCATTCTAGAAAGCTAATTGATATCCTGAGCCAAAAGGAACTGAGATCATAGAATGGCAAACACAGATTTGGACTGTCCCCAGGTTTTTTCCAATTCTCATTAAAACAACAACAGTTAATTCAGTTCTGAAAAAGATGTTGTTTGCCTATTATGTACCACTTACTCAGCTAATGTTCTTCTTAATCCTTTCTGATGCCTGACTATTGGCATCATGCTCTGTGCACAGCAAGGGTTCAAGTGAGGGGTAAAGAGAAGACTTTTTTTTCTTCCCAAATTGCCTGTGCTATTTAGAATTAACACTAGTATATCTAGCTTCTTTAAGGTGACATGTTTTTCCCATGTTCAAAAAATACAAAAGTGACACCATTGTTAGGAATGCATGTTCACTATTTACACAAAAACTCTGAGATGGAAACTATATTTTTATTTTGATCCACATGAATTAACTTGAGGTTTATTTTTTAATCTAACTCATGTAGCTGTGGTAGGTTTTTATACCATGGATGTCATTATGTTATCTAACAAACTCAAAATGAAACCCAGTAAAATCATAAGGCTCTATGTGGTTTCCCATAAAAGTAAGACCAAGCTGCAAATTTTATATTATTTTGGGTAAAGATAGGCTAAAACAGGGATCTCAAACTCAAATCACCACGAGGGCCACATGAGAACTAGTAAATTGGCCCAAGGGCTGCATCACTGAAACCTTTTCATACAATGATACAAAAGTATAGTCAAAAATGAAAAAAATGAAGAGTAATATAGTATTCTATTAAAAGTCAATGTATTAACTTTTTAAAAACTGTAATGCAAAGAGGGGTTTTAATAAAATATAAACACTCAGTAATGTTTGGAGCTTGGCTGACAGTGGAGTCGGCGCCTATGGCGGGTCGCAGGAAATAACGCCGTGGGCCGCATGTGGCCTGCGGGCCGCGTGTTTGAGACCCTTGGGCTAAAACAAGGAAACTTTTGTTTGTTAACCCCTCCACCCCATGCCCCAAACCTTGTGGTATTCAGAGGGTGCATCACTTGTACTTTTGATTTTTAATTCGTAAAACTAAAATCTGATGAGCCTTTGCAAAATTGAAATAATCCCTCTTCTTCCCCTCCCCCCCTTCATTTTTGTGCACATTTAATTTTCGAGTGAAATCATAAACTCTCCATATTGACTTGAAAGATTTGGGAACACTGGAAAACCTTTCAGATAGCCTGGTTTGAATGTGTGACAAAAGCTAAAACTGGGTGAGAGCCAAAATTTTGCACCTCTCTAATCATTATGAAAAGAAATATCAGTGCCTGTGGAAAAGTACTGGAGAGTGCGTACATAATTCAGAATGAGATTCACACAGATTTTTAGCAGACACCACACTCAGAAAAGTGGTCTTGGTTTTCATTTCATATGTAAATACTTTATTGTTAGTAGTAAGTATTTATTTTTCCAATAGCACACAAATGTCCTGAGTGCAGGGTGCTTTACAAACACAGAAAAGACAAACCTTACACCCAGATTCTATAATAATCACTACAAAATTACTTTTCACCACATTGTTCATTTGCTAATTCATGTTCTCCAAGGTGATTAATATCCTTTTGATTATACATTAGAATGTCTTGCTTACACTGTTTTCTGAGAAGTTTAGTTTTTCAGCTTTTGAATACTAACCATGTAGAATAACTTTATAGGCCATTTAATTGAGCAGTACAAATACAATGTAATGCAATCTCAATGTTCTTTCTATGCATGAGAAATCAATTTTCCCCCTCTCCTTTTCTGAAACAGAAATGCTAATTTTTTTGCATCTCCTGCTGACCCTGATTTTCTTATTTAGCTATTTTAGAACAGTTACTATAACAATGGAAATTATCTGCAGTAATCTTTTATTGGGTTCACTTTCTAATCAACCATAGCATGGACAAGTTTATATGAGAAAATGGGGCGAGATGTTTTCCAAATATTCTTCCATGCAAATGGGCAAAAGAGACACTTAAAACTTCTGAATTATTTATTGCTGATTTATTAAAATAAAATATTCCATTTTTGCAGGAAAGTTGTTAGGTGTGGCACAATTTTCCAGTAGCACCAGCAAATGTTCCTTTGTCTTAGTTCATACTTTCTCCAGCTTGTCAGTGAACAGAAACATTCATTAAGTGAGATTTGTGGCCTAGACCATCTCAGGCTTCAGCAAGCAGAACTTGTTGCATCTTTGAACATGAACAGGTTACCCAGTCACTTTGTAGCCAGGGGTGTGTTCAGGAAATTAATTTAGACCACTTTTGGAGTGGCATGTTAGAGCAGCGACCAGGGGCTGGGTCAGTGACCAAGGGCTGGGTGAGCCGCTGGAGCTGGGGCTGGAGCAGTGGCCAGGGCTGGATCTGGGGCGGGCGAAGCAGATGGGGCTGGGTACAGGTGCTGGAGCAGAAATACATATTTTTAATGAATACTGGGGGGGGGGGGGGAATACCCCTGCTTGATCCCCCTTTGCACACTCCCCTGCTTCTAGCAAAACAGTGAAAGGCTAATAATGTAATGAATTTAGAGCCAACATTACTTTCTGGGTAACTTTATACTACTTATATCATCAAATATCGTATTATACATTTAGTTTCATCCTGTGTAACCTCTGTGTTTCTCTTTGGTCATTCTTTATTACTTGGGGTATTTACAATTAAGCAATATATTTTATTTCTTAAGAATTCAGTTGCACCCAGCCCCTACATAGTTGCACAGTGGAGGGGGAAGGAGAGGGCCAAAGATGTCTTCCCTCCACCCCTTGTCTCATTCCCATGTGCAGGGCAAGGCATAATTGCATTCTTTACTCTCAAGTTGAAGAAGGGCTACAGAAGTCCAGAGCAACTACTGGTATAATGACAGTCATCTCTGTTATTACCAGGGATTGAACCCAGGGCCCTCCGGAATTAAAGTACAGGTTTTTAATGGATTCAGTCTAAAGGATTTAGGGCCAAGATTTTCCAAATCTGGTGCTTAAATCGAGGCTGTTAAATAAGGAACCTGAGTTTTCAAGAGTGCTGAGCCACTCTTAGCTCTTTCTGACTTGAAGAGGGGGTGCTGAGTTTTTCAGGTGCAAATTCTGGCTCTTGTATGTAGGTGTTAAATTGCTTGTACCTGCAAAGTTCTAGGTGCATATATGTGAGTATGAAATTTTGCACTCATTCTAAAGCTGAGGACTGATCATTTACACCGTAGAGTCAACCGAAGCAACAAAACTGTCATAGATGCTCACACCTGGGTAATGCAGGTGCAAAATGTTCTCAAAAGCTAGCACAATCAGAACAAGAACAAAAATGACCCTTGAATGCCTCAACTTCTTTATGATCGAGTATAATTGCCCAGGAAGCTACACAATTACATAGTTGTAGCACAAAAAAATGTGTCTGAAGGTTCTGCAGTGAAAGAGATCACTGCTAAATTTTGCTGCCTTTATCTACAAGGAATCCTTCAAAGCATCTTCCAAAGTGCTTAACCAGTTCATCAAAGTTCTGTAACACTGTGTTTCAGGGTAGGCATTTTCTTAAGGGACTTTCCTAGATAACAAGTAGTCATTAATCAATTCATTCAATGAAGAGAAAAATAGATAGAGCTTGTCATTGTGTAAGTGGCTGTGAAGTAGCAAAGGCTTTATTTCAAAGACAGATATGGAGCCAAACATCTGTTATGTGTTTCTCAAAGATAACAGGTTCAACATGTTCAATGATCGGTGGTGTGTCACAGGACAGTCAAGTCTAACACCTTTCAGGACTAATAGGCTCTTGGGGGAAAAAAGGTTCTTTTTCTTTAGCAATATCGCCAGAGCTGAAGAGACGGGGGGCGGGGGGGGGGGGGGGAGACGACACTGGCTGAACATCTTGGCTTTCTCTGTTTAGCCACTCCTTCCACATTGGCATTGCCACTGCATACACTCTCTTCCCCACCAATGTCTCACCCTGAACTGGAAGGCACATTTCTAAGGGTGAGTAAATAATCCAATCTCAGTCAGTACACTGCCAAACCCAGACATCCAAAAAATCAAGAGTCAAAACTAAAACATCAAATTGCTTAATAGAACATGATTATAAAAAAGCCACTTGCATATGTTTTGGGTTCTTTTTATTTGCCTGCTGATTTTTGAGTCTTTTTGAGTTCATGTTTTCAAACTGTTTTCTACAACCATGAGAACGAGAAACTTATTTTTCCCCTCCTATAATCACATGACTCCAAGAGTTGAGGGCTTTAAGAAAATCACCCAACATCTCTAGATTTCTGACAAAATTGCAACAGTCAGCATTACTGCTTCATAATAATTCATTCTCTAGTCTCTTTATTGAGGGACCCACTCCAGAAATCTTCAGTCATTCAAGCACTGACATTGTCATCGGTATCCTGCTGGTGGTGGAAGGCATTCTGGAATGAAGCAGAATACCCCTGTGCTCCGGCTTGTGTGATTTAATTAAGCTTGTTGATGTCATAGCTTAGTTTTTTTCTAATTCACTTCCAAAAATGTTAATGTTACAGTGTTTCAACTACTTGGTGCTACTACCACCAAGATCTGCACCTGCGGCAGCTCCTCCCGGTACAATACCAAACTGTGGTATTGTGGTTCTTGTGAACATTTGGTATTTTTCTTAAAGCCCCATATCCTGGAGTATATATACCCCATATCTTTCACTTAAAAAAAAGTTTCCAGCTCTCTCCTTTGTGGAGGAAAGCTTGAAAACGTGAATTTAAAAGACTCTAAAGTCAGAGGGCAAATAAAGAACCCACCATTTATTATAGATTAAAATATCATGGCTTTTTAAGCCAATCTCATGATTTTCTTGTGAACCTGACATTATTTTTGAGCACTTACTATTAGTAATACTGATGCTATTGCTGCAAATGAAACAATATGGACACCTGTCTGCTAGTAACTGAGTGGAAGGGACCAAACTAATTTTCCAGAAGCCACTAAATTGTACCTCTTTTCAGTTATGTGGGAGGGATTTGAACTGTTGTTTTTAGACCCTGATCCTGCAATTCACTCTGCACAGGTATACCCTCTGCCTCTGCACAGAGTGTCACTGAAGTTAATGGGGCCCTGTGAAAGCCCTGGGATCCCATTATTGCCAACCCACAATGTTCATCGCAAATGGTAATAGCACACATGATGCAATCACAAATGTGATTCCAATGACAAGATGTTAGTGTTGAAAACGTATAATTTGATTTTACATTAAAATTATGGGCAATTCATCTGTAAACGAAAGGGATTTTCACCTAAAAAATGAATCACTCATCCTATCAGGTGCTCCAGAAGTGTCATACAAGTTGAGCAACCTTTTCAAAAAAGAAGACCCTAAAGTTCACCTCCTAAATCAATGGCCTGACTTTCAAAAATTCTGAGCACCCAGCAGCTCTCACTGATTTCTAGACGACCAGTGAGAAGGAGTTACAAAGGTGCAGAAGCTAATCAGATATAAAAGTGACACAATCAGCTTTTACTTCACAGTACCACATACAGCTCCTTTCTGCATGGGATTTATTGCCAAAGAGGTGATTTTCTGTGGTGTACGCTACACCTGCATTAATTAAAAGAGAAAAAAATACAGTCCCCACAGTAACTAGAAAGTTATCTTCATTATATCTCCATCTGAGAAAGGTGTGTTCTTTTTTTCTCAGGAAAATAAGGAAGGATGGAGCCATATGATTCACTACTTTATTGAAGGTCCTTGGGGAAAAGTCTGCTGATGGAAAAAAAATGTCATCTCTTTCTGTGTTTGTCTACACAGATCATTATCGTTTGTAATGCCAGCCAGCAGGATTTTTTTTTTTTTTTTACAAAGATGTGTTTCTATTTTCCAGGTGGTAACGATAGAGGTAGCACCAGGCACAATAAGAAGGAAGTTGGTGGATAGGGCCCTGGACTGGGACTCAGGGGACATGGGTTCAGTTCCTGCTCTGCTGCAGACTGCCTGTGCCATCAGAACAAGTCACTTAGGCTACATTTGCATGACAAACTATTGGCAGTGGCATGTATTGTACATGTAGCTACACGTCGTGGTGAAAAGTTTGATATATGTGTCAGTGAAAGGCTCTGGCAGGGGGGAGACAACTGGGAAAGGCTGAGCCCTTTTCAAAAGCAATGTTGACTCTTTCCCAACATATCCTGTTCATCTGTGTGTCTGTTTTTTACTATAGTTTTAACCAATCTACCTAGTACCGAAGCTATGCTTACTGGTCTGTAATTGGCAGGATTGTCACTGGAGCCTTTTTAAAAAAATCAGCATCACATTAGCCATCCTCCAGTCATCTGGTTCAGAGGCTGATTTAAGTGATAGCTTAAATACCACAGTAAGTAGTTCTTCAATTTCATAGTTGAGTTCCTTCAGAACTCTTGGGTGAATATCATCTAGTCTTAGTGTCTTACGACTCTTTAATTATCAGTTTGTTCTAAAACCCCTTCTGTTGACACATCAATGAAGGACAGTACTTCAGATATGACACCCAAAAAGAATAGCTCTGATTTCGGTCTCTCTCTCACATCCTCTGCAGTGAAAACCAATGCAAAGAATTCATTTTGCTTCTCTGCTATGGCCTTGTCTTACTTGTATGTTCCTTTTGCACCTTGACCATCCAGTGGCCCCTCTGATTTGGCAAGCTTCCTGCTTCTGATGTACTTTAAAAATGTATTGTTAATTTTTATGTCTTTTGCTAGTTTGCACTTCAAATTATTTTTTGTCTTCCTAATTATACTCTTACGTTTGATGTTGGCCTCAGTGACACCTTGTGGCAATGGATTCACAGTCTAACTATATCATGTTTGGATAAAGTATTTCCATTTATCTGTGAAAGGTAAAAAGTTCAAAACTTTCATTGAATATCCCCTTTGTCTTGTGTTATGACACAAGAACATAAGCAACCAATCTCTCATCTCAATACTATTTGTTATTTAATATATTTGTATAGGCGGAAAGATTCTTTGAAAATTTGGCCATGAGAGTCTCTGTGTTTCTGAATTTTACCTGGGAGCAGAACTGGAAGTGCCACCAAAAATCTGTTCTCGTGCTAATTCTGGTCACAACATAAGTCTCAAATACCTCATGAGAGGGCCTCTTCTCTTGAGATTTCCAGTTCAGTATAGCTAATTTATAAGGTTCAGACTGTACAGGGAATCATCCAAACTTTTAAGGGTTCACCATTCGCTCATATTAAAGCATGAAGAGTAACACCAGCCTGAACTAGAAAGTTATAGAGAAATTGGGATCCAAACAATTCCTGTGAGTTAATGCTGTTTATTTTAATTAAGTTTCACTGATACTGTGCCCCTGGAGTTAAAATGACCCAAAACCATGCGAAAAGTTTAACAGTCTTTGAGTAGCAATTCTTGTAGGTGTTGATTCAATCCCATTTCAGTTACAAAAGCTACCATTCTGTAAAAATCCTTTCATTTTGTCTTGATTGTTTTGTTATGGAAAAGAGAGGGCCAAATTCTGTTTTCATTGACTGATGTAAACCCAGAGTAATTTAATGGATTTCCTGAGAATTTTTCTGGATTTTACACCAGTGTAAGTGAGAGATAACTTGACCTTAAACACTTAAAAATAAGATTTTATGTAACTCTTCGACATTTCCTGTTTTCTAGCTCTGCAATGATCTCATTTATTTTACTTTTCTTTCCTTAGATTCTTACCCAAAGTCAGAATTGTCCCAAAGCAAACATGCAGCTCACCCTGCTAGTAAAAGGGAAAGATATGAGCATTATTGCTGACATCTCATTTATTTTATTTACAAGAACCTATTTCTAATGACCGATGGCTAAACCCATTGGAAGTTTGAAGTTAATGTTCCATTTAATCTCTTGTCAATGCAGACTTTTCTCTGTTAAACATTTATTTTACTCTGCAACATGAGGAATGGTTGAAAACCCGAGTTTTCTGCCAGTCTTGCTACAGCAATATCCTCTGGGCAAGATTAACTTTCTTGTTCATGTCTGTTTCTGCATAACTGGGGAAGTAATTTTAATAGGGACTTCAGCTGGCATAAGCTAGGATACAGGTCTCCTGATGTCTGGGAGGGCCCCATGGCACATGAATCCTTCCATTGATGTGTCCGTCCACAGGTGACCAGAGGAGTAGGTGAGGTAGGGGCATGGTCATGGTACCTACGGTTATTCAGCACATCCTTACTGCACCTTCCACCAATAGGTCATTTAGAGCATAAGAACATAAGAATGGCCATACTGGGTCAGACCAAAGGTCCATCAAGCCCGGTATTCTGTCCCCTGACAGTGGCCAATGGCAAGTGCCCCAAAGGGAATGAACAGACAGGTTATCATCAAGTGATCCATGCTCTGTCACCCAATCCTAGCTTCTGGCAAACAGAGGCTAGGGACCATTCCTGCCCATCCTGGCTAATAGCCATTGATGGACCTATCTTCCATGAATCTATATAGCTCCCTTTTGAACCTTGTTATAGTACTGGCCTTCACAACACCCTCTGGCAAGGATTTCCAGAGGTTGACAGTGGGTTGTGTGAAAAAAATACTTTCTTGTGTTTGTTTTAAACCTGCTACCTATTAATTTCATTTCTTGTATTATGAGAAGGAGTAAATAACACTTCCTTATTTACTTTCTCTATAGCACTCATGATTTTATATACCTGTATCATATCCCCCCTTAGTCACCTCTTTTCCAAGCTGAAAAGTCCCAGTCTTATTATCTCTCCTCATATGGAAGATGTTCTAAACCCCTAATCATTTTTGTTGCCCTTTTCCGAACCTTTTCCAATTCCAATACATCTTTTTTGAGACGGGGTGACCACATCTTCATGCAGTATTCAAGGTGTGGGCGTACCATGGATTTATATAGAGGCAATATGATATTTTCTGTCTTATTATCTATCCCTTTCTTAATGATTCCCAACATTCTGTTTGCTTTTTTGAGTGCCGCTGCACATTGAGTTGATGATTTCATAGAACTATCCACAGTGACTCCAAGATCTCTTTCTTGAGTGGTAACAGCTAATTTAGACCCCATCATTTTATATGTATAGTTAGGATTGTTTTCCATTTGTACAGCCCATCACAGAAAATAAATCTGCGTTCCCTTTGCATGCCACAGGAGAGGATGGCAGTTTCTCTTTGTAAATGCTTTTTGGAGCACTTTGATGGGCTAGGGAGTTGCTCAGATACTACAGGGATAAGGTCTATATAGGAACCTAGTCTGTCTTTACATTGGAGCTGGTAGTGTAATTTCCAGCTTGGGTAGAGATAGCTGCACTATGATCAAGCTAGTGTGCTAAAAATAGCAGTATAGCTGTGGCTGCAGAGGTGATGAGAGGAGCTGGCCTCCCCAACTACATACCCAGGGTTACAGCTGGGATTGTATTCAGGGTGACTAGCCAGTCCCGCAGCTCATGCAGGGACACTGCTAGTTTTAGTGTGCTAGTGTGAGTATGTCTACCCATGCTGGAAACTACCCCTCCAATTTCAGTATAGACACACACTTTGATTCAGCAACAGCGTGAAGCTGGCCTTGTTTTTTATAAAATGCTAGGGTATTTTCAAGAGAGATTTGCTACCTGATGTCTGTCAACTTGGGAGTTTAATATATATTGCTGTCATTGACTCCATGTGTGTCTCAAATTGGTAGAGTAAGCAGCTCTGCCACTCATGTCTGATTAAATGAAATCAATATTCCTGTCTTTGTTTGTCATAAGCAATGTACTCATGCCAAGATTTCTGCCACACTAATTAGTCTGAACCTCTTTCTTTGTTTTTTTTATACAGTAGCAATTTTATACTACCAGAATCTGGATTTTTCTGGTCTCATACAGTGTAGCTGCAGGCTTGTATTCTTCCCTCAAGAAGGTTTGATTAAGGGCTGGTCCACACTACCCCCCAAGTTCGAACTAAGATATGCAACTTCAGCTACGTGAATAACTCCACCTGCTCCATTCGTGGAGCAGGATTACCAGTGTCGACGGGGGAGCACTTCCTGGTTCGATTTATCGCGTCTAGACAAGACGCGATAAATCGAACCCAGAAGATCGATTGGACTCCTCCGACATGGCGGGTAAGTATAGAAGTACCCCAAGTAATTGTTATGCAGATAATGTTTTATTATGTGATACACTTACTGTATCATTCAAAGAAACAGATTGTTTTAGATATATTCACATGTGGTGATGACATTCATGTGATAAATTGCAGAGCTGTAATTTTATTGGTGCTTGTACAAGTTTTTGTTTAACTGACTGCACAGGCAGTTATATTTTAGGGAAATGTTACTTGTGGAATAGTTCCATTTTAGAAGCTGTTACCTATACATTATACAAGTTGATTCACGATGTGAGTCACTGACAGAACCATTTTTTTAGTGGCAGAACTGCTATCTGAAGGATATATACAGACATTATATGTAAACCTTGCAGAAAAACTTGGGACCCACTATTAGCTGACACGATCAATTCTTCTCTATGAGAAAGCACCTTGCCAGCAGTTTATAGATGGGCAATTTATGGTCCTTGGTCAAGAAGCCATCTCTTGATGAGCCTTACTAATATCACCTTCTCCCATTTTGGGGAAAATATTATTGAGAGGGTTATGGAAAAGTAGCACTTACAATATCTGGCTCCCAAAGATTTTCTAAATCTTTCAATCTGGTTTTTGGCCTGGGTGTAATACAGATACCACCTGGCCTAACTGGGCAGTCATCTTTCCCCACAAGCAGCTGTACCCTTTGCTAATCTCCCCTTTTGGTTTCTTTTATATTATTACTTTAATGCACACTCATATTTACAATATTTATTTTAATACTCTCAAGGCCTGAGTTAAGTGAAATATTTCAGTGGCACAGAGTTATTTTTTTTTGGCACTGCCAAACTGCTTCAATATCCTGATACCTGTAAAGCTCAGAGATAAAAAGTGATCAAATTCTCATAATAAGAAAAACAAACAAAAATCAATTCAGGCCCGTATATGAAATACCTTGTCACAGTTAATCAGAATCGATCTATCAAACCATATATTTTGTTTACTTTCTGGAAAATAAGTTCTGATGATCTATAGCTTGAGGAAGTTAATTTTAAACTGGAAAATAGGTAACATTGCATACAGAACTTCTGACTTCTCCATACACTAAGTGCAAAAGGAAACATTCTAATCCAGTGAGCTATGGTTTCACTCTTATGCTGGATCTTCTAAAAGAGGGGTCTCCAAACTTTAGGAGATGAGGGCCACATTAGATTTTTGAAGGGGCTTCGCGGGCCTGCTTTAGGGAGTGTGGGGCACAATTTCAACAGGGCCCTGCCGCCGAAATACCGCCGAGGCGGCAGCAGCGTTTGATCTGCTGCCGAAGTGCCGCCGAGGCAGCGGCAGCAATTGGTTGGGGGGCAGGACGAATTGAAGCCACGGGCCGGATCCGGCCCTTGGGCCGTAGTTTACCTTTTAGAACAGTTCTACCATGCTGGCATCTAGTGACTATTGACTAAGGATGAGCATTTGAGGAAGGATGCGGATGGCACAGAACACAGATTGCTCTGGAGCTGCAAGGGAGTATGGGTATTTTGTTTCTTGCTATGTTATTTTGTTATTTATTCCTGGATTTCCCCCCCCCCCCCACCAAAAAACAAACAAACAAAAAAAAACAACCACCCAGCCATTAGAGAAAAGCAAACAAAAATTAGAAATAATGATGGACTAGTTCTTTCTGCAATCGTATTCACAGATTCTGATACTTCCAGGGACACAATGAGAGTTCAGACTCATCTTTACCGCAACTCAGCTGATGTCAGTAGAGTTACTAGGAGTGAGTTTTTCTCCATGATGTCTATGAATAATGTTTTGAAGGAGATGCAAGGGTCCTGGATATCTCTGATCAGTGGTGCTGGAATAATGTTTATAGTGGGGGTGGTGAAGGCGAAAACCATGTATTTGGATTATTATCACTTCAAGCCAGGGGGTGTGGCGACACCCCCAGCATGCCTAGTTCCAGCACCTATGTCTCTGATTCTAATTATCTCTAATATTCAAAACACAAGGTCGAATTCTACACTCATTTGCTCATTGTTTATACCACCATCATTGGTCCTGTTGTGGCTGCTTCAAACATAGTACACTCTCGGCTGAGATGTTGATTTTTGTGAGCCATGGTATATTGTTATATCTTCTTCTTCTAGAGAGATGCTTAACAGTGCTCCTTATTGGGGGTCTACAGAGTGATTATTCAAATTGCATGAATAGTGGCTGTAATTATTCAGATATACTAAGATATCCACATATAGTCAATATTTATTCTATTCAGGATGCTAGTTATTCATTTCACCTACCCTACAAAACTATACAATGTATTTTACAAACTATTTAGAATATCTTTGAAGTACTAGTAATATATCATATCTCCATAATTAGTCAATGAAAATTAGTTGTTCTATGCCAAGGCTTTTCTCATTGCAGCTTAAATTTGTTTGTTTCTAATAAACCTACTGAAAATCATTAATATCTTTGTGAATAAAAACAGTTAATTCAGTTGACTGTTGTTCATGCCAGCCATGTGAATAGGCAATAATCAGAGAAGTATTATTATTGTTTCTGAACCCAGACAAATTTACAAATGGTAGCATGAATAATTATGCATCTTAATATTCATATTAGAAGTACATTATGTATTATTTGCTATCCATTATTCATCATTCTCTGTTCATTATTCTTCTCTTTTTATTTTTTTCTATCTTATAATCAGGGACCAGAAACAATAACCTGTGACTTAGGTAGCTAATCATTCTCCATGAATAATGAGTAGTTAACAGACAAATTGGTCAGTTCATGAAAAACACCTTGGGTGAAAATTGTTCAGTAGATTACTTAGATATTCACAAATAAAATAAATTTGCTGAAATCAGGATTAGTTTACAAATAATTAGGGACCATAAAATGGACTAAATTAGTAATGAATATTGTACCCAGCACATAATTAAGTCAGCTCTAGGCCAAATTCTCTGTTGGTGTAAATGAGTGAAATTGCATTAAGCTGGGCCCATTTACAGCAGGAGAGAATTTAGCCTTTTGACTCCACATTAATAATGAATTGCTGTTAACTACTGAAGTATTAACATCAGATATTGCATTGTCCTTAAAATCAATTAAAATCTGAGTTATTCACAGGCACTGTATTTAAATACCATCAGAGTGTTATTAAGGGGGGAAATGACACATTTTTATTAAAAGAGAATTCACTCACAAAATCACTAACAATTGCACTTTAAACTTCATAGTTATTAGGATTTATTACTACCGTGATGACTTGAATATTTTGCAGGGTCAGTACAATTTACCTTTGTATAATAATCTATTGAGTGACCAGGTCCTTTCATTAAGCAGTTTAAAACCAACAAAGTACATCTAAAAAAGCAATTCAGTGGAAATGTGCTATGTCACATGCTAGAAAAATGGTACTGAATCTATGGGTGCTCCTTTACCTGCATGTTACCCAGCACACCTGTCTTCCTCTCCTTCATCCCCAATGGAATGATAATGACAAAAACATTGAAAAGACTGAGAGAAAGGGAGGAGGCTGGGACACACACAAAGTACAAAATCTACACTCTCCTCCCCGGTCTTACTGAACAGGATATTTGTAATTTGGACCTATGCTGTTTGGCTCATTTAGGTTCATCCCAAAACCTGAAGGCAGATGCTCATCTAGTGTAAATCAACCTAACTTCACTGAAGTCAATGGATTAGGCTTCAGACACTTAGCTGGTGCTTAGGTGTTTGTTCATTATGGTATTTCTAGTTTAACCATCACTGTGCTCTTTAGCTGTGGTGAAATTTAAATCTAGTGGCAGAATATTTTCAGTAAAGTGTTCTTGAACTGGAACTAACAGGTTGCAAAATTTACAAGCTTTGCAGGATTTGCCCACAGTTTGTTCTTGAAGCATTTGTCACCTATTTCCAAAGGAAAAGAAATTGGTGAAGGTTACACACTGCAGAAAAATGTCCTCACAGAGCCAGTGTATGGCTTCATGAGCCACAGGAGCAAGGGGTAGGCTGGGTCTCCAAGGATAACTTTTGGCATTTCAACATCACCAACGGTAATTTTCTGGTCTAGGAAGAAAATTCCTTCTTGCAGCTTTCTGAAGAGACTGGAGTTCTTAAAGATGTGTGCATCGTGTACCTTTACTGACTATCCCACATTCATGTCGATGAAACGGCCCTGTGATCCACTAGCACTTGCAACACCATTGAGAAGTAGCCCTTCCAGTTTATGTACTCTTTGTCAAGGTGGTCTGGTGACAAGATAGGGATGTGAGTTCCGTCTATTGCCCCACCACAGTTAGGGGAACCCCATCGCGGCAAAGCCATTCACTATGTCCTGCACGTTTTCCAGAGTCACTACCCTTCTTAGCAGAAGTGAATTAATTGCCCTGGCTACTTGGATCACAGCAGCCCCCACAGTAGATTTACCGACTCCAAACTGATTCCCGACTGACCGGTAGCAATCTGCCATTGCAAGCTTCCGCAGGGCTATCGCCACCAACCACTCAACTGTCAGCCCCGGTCTCATTTTGGTATTTCTGCGCTTCAGGGCTGGGTAAAGCAATTCTCAAAGTTCCAAGAAAGTGGCCTTTCGCATTCGTAAGTTATACAGCCAGTGCTCCTCATCCCATACCTGCACCATGATGCGGTCCCACCGGTCTGGGCTTGTTTCTCTGGCCCAGAAGCAGCGTTCCACTGTGTCAACAAGCCCGGCTGCTGCTGCCAGTATGTGCGAATTGCTCCATTCCATGGATTCCAGCACAACTATTCGCGTGGCATCACATTCTTCCATGCAGCTGCTCCTGGCTAGGCTCTGCAATTACCACAGGATGATGCGCGAGGTGTTTGTGACGCTCACAACAACAGCGTACAGCTGAGTGGGGTCCATGCTTTCTGTGCTATGGCGTCTGCACGAGTAACCCAGGCTTAGGCGTGAAAATGATTGTTTGCAGTTGCTATCAGGGAAGGAGGGAGGAGCCAAGTGCATCATGGGAAGCTGACGATATGTACCGAAAACACCTCACAAAAATGTTTTTGTCCCATCAGACATTGGGAGGCTAACCCAGAATTCCAGTCAGGAGCAGAAACTGTGGGATAGCTGCCCACAGCGCATCACTCCATGAGTCAATGCTACGCATGGTAGTGGGGATGTGCTCCGCCAACGGAATTTACATAGTGGAGACATAAACCAGAGATTTTGTAAAATTGGAGGCTACAGGTTGACTTTAATAAATTCAAACTAATTTTGTAGTGTAGACAAGCCCTGGGTCATGCCTGGAAGTTCTGGGAGGCATTGTCCCTCTTAAGACTAAAGTGACCATGGATAATGTTTTCTAAATGACTTCTGAACCTGAAGTCCCATTTGACGTTCAGTGAAACTAGCCACCCAAGTCCAAGCCTGCTTGACCCTCTGGATCCGAATTCAGATGGTAGCCTGCGCTGCCATCAGTGCCACAATGTTCGCGCTGCTGTTTTTCGTGCACTAGCTCAAGCTGAGCTAGCGTGAGTCAGTCTGTCTATGCTGGGAATCGCAGCTCCCATCTGTAATGTAGACATAGCCTTAGGGTTCTAGTGGCTCAGTTACTTTTGAAAATAAGATGTAGGTTCCTAAGTCATTTAGGTGCTTTTGGAAATGTTACCTCATATGTTGTGGATTTTTATATGATATTTTGGTGTCCTGCAAATACCTTTCAGGACATGTGAAATGTCCTGTTTTTTTGTTTTAGTAGTCAAAACATTTAGGTATTTTATCATTGAAAAATGCTTGTTCTAGATGGTTTAATATAATGAGTTGAGTTTGCTCTGGGTTTGCCGGGAACAAACAGTCCAGTGCAATGAGTGTTCAGGGTGATGAACAGCGTGGCATGAAGGACAACATCATGAAGAACAGACAAAGTGAAGGATCCAGTTAGCAAAGTTCTGAGTTGCAGGGGGATTATTAAATTGAGAAAAAAAATCAATTTATTCAGCATTACAAACTACAGAAGTATCTGGAAGGATTTTATTCAACCATCCCTTTAAATGAAGACCAAACATCATTACAATTAACTATGCCAATAAGTGTTCCCATTTAGGAGTCTAACTATTGATTACACAAAAAATCTAACAGCTAGGTGTCTAAACAGGCATTTGTCCACACTTAATTCGTGCATACAATTTGGGTCCATCCTACTGAGGCTCAGGTAAGAACCAGGTCATCTAAGCATCTGATTTGCATGTGAAATCTGGTATTTTACTAACGTGTGGTAACCAGACTGCAAACCCCAGAACAGAAGCCACTTCTACTGATATTCCTCAGTTTAAATACAGAGAATCTCTTTCAAACTGGTAGAATATTTCAAAATAGAAGAAACTTTTTAAAGAGTGTGTGTGTGTGTGTGTGTGTGTGTGTGTGTGTGTGTGTGTGTGTGTGTGTGTGTGTGTGAGAGAGAGAGAGAGAGAGAGAAAAACTTTCAGTTGTTTTGCACATGCTCCTCTCTATCTCTTGAATAAATTTGTATAATAAATTTAAAAAATCAAAACAAAATATTGACTAGTGTTACTTGCCTTTGTCCATGCCCGCAGGCTAAACCCATTCTGAAAAACACTTGAACATATACATCAAAACATATGTTGAGAGATCACAATACTTTATTTTTTGATAGCTCTACTGGTGCCTTTTCTTGGAAATTTTTGGGATTTCTATTGGATTACATTTTGTGAGTTTAAGATTTGGACTTTGTATATCCATTGGACACATTCTGACCTGAGCTGAAAGAATCAACCAGCACGCTCCAAGCAGCTTGTTTAGTAGTGTTTATCAGCCTGGTGAACAGTTCACTAAAGCTTTACTCTGTGTCATCACTAAGTGACAGGCACAGCTCAGTTTAGCAAACAAAGCACTTTACTTCCAAGATTTTGCATTGCGATTAATCCAATTATCTCCCCTTCTGTAGGAGAGCAGTGATTATATTGGATGGTTTTGTTTCCTGTGGCAAAGTAATTTTCTGCATGACCAGCAATAACGTAATACGGGAGATTTTAATAAATGGCAATTATTTTTTAAGAATTAAACTTTAAACAGAATGCAGATTGTAATTACATGGCAGATATGTGCACAAAATTATGAGCCACTCTTAAAACTGTTAACCCTGAACTGTGTTCCAGTATAGGATAGCTATGACAAAAGGAACAACTTTCACCCTGCCCACAAAAAAACAAAACAAAAACAACTTAATACAAGCAGAAGGGTTGATCCTGCTCCTATTGGAGTTTGGCTATTGGCATCAATGACAAGACAGTCTATGCATTATTACACCCAAAGACCTATGTTAAAAAGATTGT
This sequence comes from Macrochelys suwanniensis, assembly GCA_033296515.1. Classification (NCBI taxonomy): domain Eukaryota; kingdom Metazoa; phylum Chordata; order Testudines; family Chelydridae; genus Macrochelys; species Macrochelys suwanniensis. The sequence continues at coordinate 134,823,914 of CM065776.1, forward strand.
TTTTAAGGTTACAAAGTTAAGCACTCAAAAATTAGGAAATGCCAGAATTAAAGTTGCCCATGCAAATTCTGGCATTTCCCAACTTTTGAGTACATGAGCTTGCAACATTTAAAGAACATTACTAGTGTAGTTTGTGGGTAATTTCCTAGTTTTTTTAAACACCAAAGTGGGGAGGGGGAGGGAAAGAAATGATGTCACGTGGCATCTTGTTGAAAACGTATATTATTCAGCAGCAAGTTTGGAACCTTTAGATTCACAGCACAGACCTCTGCCAGACCTCTGCCACTTGAGCTAATGGAGTAACTGATAGAAGTAGTACATTATCATTCTCTATGTGGCTCGACAGTAGAGGGGGATGAGACATGCCTTTGCCAGTGGATTTCACAGATAATTGCTGACATTAGAGGAATGTGCTCTAGTGTGTGGACACGTACTCGTCTGCCTGTTCTCCACAACTTTGACCCTCTTCTGTCCTGTTTCAGTCCTGTCTCTTCTCTGCCCCTGCTCATTGTCCCAATCCCACACTCCTTGCCAACCTAATTCCATTGTCTACTCAGGGTTTGTCTTCATTACCAGAGTACATCTGCACAACTATCAATGCAGCTGAGCCGATATAGCATGTGTGATGAAGACACGCTATGCTGACTGGAGAGCGCTCTCCCATTGATATAATTACTCCACCTCAATGAGAGGCAGAAGCTATTTTGGCAAGAGAGCATCACCTGCCGACATAGTGCAGTGTAGACACCCTTTTAGGTTGATGTAACTTACATTGGTTTTCAAACCCCTGAGTGACGTAAGTTACATTGACATAAGCAGTACTGTAATGCATACAAGCACTCAGACGTCTCATCCCAGTCCTAGTCTCTTTGACCAGCTGGTTCTAATCTCTTCCTCTGTGCTTGCTATCACAGTCCCAGTCTCTACTCCCAATCTCTTCCTGTCCCCACACCCAGTCCCAGTCTCCTTGCCCAGCCAGTTCCATTTTTCCCCAGCTCATCATTCAATCAGTCTTTCCCCCGCCCCCCAGCTCCCAGTCCTGGTACCCTTCCCAGGATAATCATCCAACCAAAGTCTCTCCATGCACCCTATTCCTGGTTTCTTCCCTTACACACTGCTCACATTCCCTCCACCCTGGTTCCTAACAGAGCTGACTGGAGGATGAAAATTCTGTTTCCCAGAATCATTGAGGCTTCAAAAATTTTCCAGTGAGGAACAAATCCAAAACTTTTTCAAATGTTTTTGCTAAAATGGAATTATCAAAATGTCTAGTTTTGAATAAAAAAACCTGAAGAGTCCACCTTTATCTCCCAATCCTCACCAGGAATAGAAGAAATTTCAGTGCACTGAGATGAAAAAAAAGGTGTTAATTAGAAAGATTTGGTCTCCATTGTTTCTACTGGAGGGTCAGTAACTCCAGGAAACAATAGATCAGAAGATCCATTGGTCTATCCCAAAACCCACGTGAGAACTGGAACCAACTGAAAATGTATCTGTACAAGGAGCAGCAAAAGGAAAACTTATCACAAATGTTTCTCCTGACTGAAGTAGATAAGGACAGACAATAATGAACTGAACATTAGCAGATGAGGACGGTTCCTTAACCCATGAGTATCTCAGCAGAAGTCTAAGGGCAGGTCTTCACTACCCGCCAGATCGGCGGGTAGCAATCGATCTATCGGGGATCGATTTTTCGCGTCTCATTAAGACGTGATTAATCGATCCCCGATCGCGCTCCCCGTCGGCTCCGGAAATCCACCTCATCAAAAGGCGGAAGCGGAGTCGACGGGGGAGCGGCAGCGATCGACTCGCCGCCGTCCTCATGGCCAGGTAAGTCGATTACGATACGCCGACTTCAGCTACGCTATTCACGTAGCTGAAGTTGCGTATCGTAGATCGACCCCCTCCCCTAGTGTAGCCCAGGGCTAAGGGGCATACAGGCTTTCTGGCAGTGGCAACTGAAGTTGTACATGATGGCTAATTGGAGAGAGGGGGATGTCTGGATCTTCAAGGCTGATATTACCTCAATCTGGTAACATCTCTTTTAGGTCATTATCTTTATCACTGCAGAAGGTTGCAGAAAACAGATTCAATTCAGCTTACTTTATTTGGAGTAGAAGCTAAAGTTTTAAATGTGCAAAAATATTTACAGTTTTACTTGAAAAGGAGGAGGAAACCTGAGGCTTGCTTCTTTTTATGGAAACACAAATTGAGTCATTAATTCCAGACAATGTATCTTTCAAAAAATGGAAAACACATAGAAGTTTTACAAATATTCAAAATATATTACTTGTGAACTGTCTCATTTATGGACATGATCCATAAATGTCCACTGAAGTCATTTCAAAGACTCCCATTGAAGTCAAGGTACTTTGGATCAGTCTCTATATTGCCAGGGAAATCTAATAAATAATTGCCTCTTCAGGTTTTTAAAATAGATCTCAAATAGGTGCTTGAAATTAAAAAGTAATGTGTTCCTCCAATAACCAAAGCCCTTTTTAGTCAGCTTACTGTCTTCGCCAACATCAAATAGTCACAGAGAGGGAGAGTTTCAAAGACCCAAATGGTATCGAGGCATCTAATTCCCACTGAAAGCCAATAGGAACTATACACCTAACTGCCAGTTGTGCTGTTGAAAATCTCTCACGATACCTATTGGTAACCCAGGTTTTGCTCAACCATCCAATGTGTTCCCAAGGAACACCTGTATTGTGACATTTGTCTTTACGGTGTATCAAACTGGGAATGAATTTTATGACTAGCCAGATAGTATAATGGAAATATTATTCAGTGATTAAATAGATTTTTTTCTTTCCTGGCATGATGGGAAGAAAAAGAATATTAACTTTTTTTGACAGAGGTTAAACATGAATTATAAAAGGAAATGTTAAACTCAGATTCCCCTGTTGTTGCTAGATGAGATGAAATGGCAAAGTGCATTTGTTTTATGATCCTAAGTAAAGGCCCGATTTGTGTTTCTTCAGAATAAAGCTTTCAACAACCAAAAAAAGTCTCTCCTCAACCCTAGATACTCAAAGGTCCAATCCAAAAGAGGAAAGATTTTTTAGGAAATTGTAACAATGACATTTCTATCCCTTAGAATTACTTTTAGTGTTTTCTTTCTTCTTCTTGAATGTAGAAATCTGTATCTTCAGTCTGAGATTGACAGTTTGATCAGACAGAATTAAAAGCTGAGCTACAGCATGAGTGGAAGATTGTTGTATATTTATAGCTTTGCTTTATTCCAGCTTTTTAAATTTCTGTACTATTAGCCACAGTTCATGAAACTACATAACCCTAGATCTTGCAAAGACTTACACACATGCTCAACTTTACATCCTGTGAGCAGAACTTCCATGAGAATATTCACAGTGCTGAAAGTTAAGCACTTTCAAGTCTCTGCAGGATTTGAGTCCTCTTTTTGTTAACATTTTTGCTATTATATATCTCTGCCTGTGCATTTTAGGGAGATTTTCAGTATTGTGAATGGCTATTAAAGATTCTTATATAAGAAAGCAATGAGGGGAAAGAATGTTTTGTGTAAGACTTTCAAAAGTGCCTAAGTCCCATTGAAAGTCATTGAGACTTGAACATTTTAAGGTACGGGACTGGGAGGCTAGAATCCTGGTCCAAATCTTAACAAGCCAAAGATCTTCAGAGCATCTGAAGTAGCACTCACTGAGTGTAACTATTCAAACTTGTCCAGAGAAGATCATGCAATTTTCCTATCGTGAAGATTTGCAACGGCGACTCCAGGTTACTTATATTCATTTTTGCAATGTTGATGGTGAGGTTTTGTATACTTTTATGTGCAATTTTCCAACGCTGAGGTTGACTTTTTTTTGCAAGCTCTTATATGTATTTTCCCAATAGTAGGGACAGATTTGCCCATTTTGTTTATACTCCCGTTGTATAGCCCTAGAAGCAGGGGAAGAAATATTTAAAGAGGAGGGGAGATATTATTTCAGTTAGCAAGTCAAATGTGCACAGTGGAAACCTGAAAGGTGTAAAATACTGCAGATTCCAATTGGCAGTGAATGTAAACCTTGGAATAGTTTGAGGCTAGCAAAATTAAAACACAATAACTGGGCTTTCACTTAAGTATCATGCCTGGTAAATAAATAAATAATATGCTTTTCACCACTAAAAATCCTTCTATCTTCCTTGCTTAAATATAGTCTCATATTCCCGAGAAAGTGGTGTCTTCCCTTATCCATTTTTAGTCTTAAGTTATGTCTGTTTCTGGAGATGGCCAAAGAATGCAAAAACAATGTTCATGAATATTTGTTTGCTTTTCCAAACAACGGCTCAGTTCAATCATATTGTGAGCACCTTTTTACCTGCTGTTTGCAAATATTCGTGTGAGTACATTGTGATGTAAGAATATTTGCAAAATGGCTGTTCTAAGAACAAATAATATACCACTATTGACATGCATTCAAAGGTATATGTGCATGAACAAGACTGTTCACTTTTCATTATTCACAAATTGGTATTCATTATTTGCCACTTGTTGTTATTCTCCTATTTAAAACATTTCAGACAATCAAGGAATCAGCAACATTTCTTCATGACTTAAGGGGCTCTGCAAATAAAGAACAGCCAATAATGAATAGTTGAAATGAACCATTTGCAAATAACCTATACTGTGAATATTAATTGTCAAAGTTACTCAGTAAAATCTTTCTAATGACAAAAACATTTACATGAATACAGTAATTGCAGCACTGGATCAGACTCAAGCGCCAGTTAGCTCAGTATCCTCTCTCTGACTGTGTCCAGCACCAACTGCTTCAGAGGAAGATGTAAGAATCCCACCGTAGGCAATTGTGGGATAATCTGTCCTCCACATTAGATTTCATCTTGATATCTAATAGTTAAAAATTAAGTCCTGAAGCATGAGGTTTAATATGCCTTCCAATATTTTTAGTACCAATAACAAGTGCAACTCCAGAGCATCTTGTTATCCATATAAATATCCATGAAATTAACATGGGTACACAAACAATTCACGAACTGAGAATGGGCCTAAATTGGTCATATAGTTTATTTGCAATAAATAAGGCCACCTCTTTCTCTTATTATTATTTTATTTATTTGTGTTTCAGTAGGGCCAAGACACCGATGCCCATTGTACTGGGCACTGTACAAACATATAACAGAGGACTGCTTCTGCCCTCAAGAATTTACAGTCTAAGTATGAGACTGGAGACAACGGATGCAACCAACATCCACAGTGAGATTATTTGTTTCACTTTGATGTTCTCTACACATTCAGAAAGTCCATTTGAAAGTTTAATGGAAGTGTTAGTGCTTAAGTGATAACTTGCAGCAGCAATACGCAGAAAGGAAATGTGGAAATCACTTAAGTGTCAAAAATATAATTTGTTCCTTCCCCTAATACACTGCACATAGTTTATCTGCTCCACTGTTGTTATATAACATACTGAACAAAAGTCAGGATGGTAATAGATTAATGAGACATTTGTCACAATACAAATGAGGAAGTTAGCAGATTTACATTACTGTAAACCAGAAGATGGATGAATGTAATTTCTATTTTGGTGCCTTGAATTTAATTCATCAGTGTTACCAGGAGAAAATGTATTATTGGGAACATGCTTCAAGGGAATTTGGATTATGGTTGTACTAGGACTGTGTAACTGGAGGTGTTATTTACTATGAATCATCGCAGCAAAAAACGAGGGCCCAATTCTGTGATATGCTAGGTACTTTGACAGGCTCAAGCTCTTACTTTGTAGAAAAATTCAATCATTTCTATTACATTTCTGCGTGCTGAAAAGCAGGTATAGAAAAAGTATGACGTTACGGGGGGTGGCGGGGGGGAACCTGCATTTTGTTTCTTTGGTCTTAAATTTCTTTAATTTGATTGTTTGTTTTGTAAAAAAAAATTTAAAACTTTGTTTTTATGTAGACTATAAAAATAGTCATAATCTCAGAATACTGATAATTCCCTAATTCAGAAAAATAAGATTGATTGCTTTTGTGGGTAAGAAGGGACTTAAACATGTGGTTAACTGCTTTTCTCAATACAGGCTCTTCTTTTTGTCCATAGATCTTTCAGTTTATAATAATAGGGTAGTCTTCCTTTAACTAGTCTGTCAGCCTTCTAGTGTTGCTCACTGTGTTCTGTGATTAGCACTGGACAGAAGCAAGCCAGTACAGCAATATGTACTTGTAGCTAAGCCTTGCATGTTGTGATTATTTAACATACATATTAACATACAAACATATTTATTTGAACACCACCGTGACCATATGACTCCTCTATAGTACATTCATTTTATTAAGAGCAAAAGATACGATAGAGCGTGAAATGCTTTATAAAGGCATTATCCCCATTTAACCAATTAACCCCCTTGGGGATATGTCTTAATCCTGAAAGAAGCCTCAAGCACAGCCTGTGCTTAACTAAGACCTTGTCTACAGATGATATTACACCGCTTTAACTATACAAGTAGAGTTAAAGCAGTTCAATTACCCCTAGTGTGGACACAGTTACACCAGTATAAAAGTCAGGAAGGGGAATAAATGATACCAGTATAAACAATTTTACACTGTTATAACTGTATCTACACTAGGGGTTGTAATGGTACATTTGGGTTTCTAAAAAAATCACACCCCTAACCACCATAGTTATACTGATACCTGTGTGTAGATCAGGGCAAAGAACTTACATCCTGTGTACCTGAACAGTGTTCAATAAAAGTGGAAATATTTGATCTTGCAGCTTGTTGCCACTTCTGTTTTCCCAGGCAAATTAATGAGGATTGAGAGAGAGGGAGGGGTGGATAAGACTTTGAAAATAAAAGCATAATAAAACACTTTGTGAAGGGACAGAGAAAGACAGAGCCCTGGTCTACACTACAGATTAGGTTGATGCAAGACAGTTTGTCAACCTAACTCTGTAAACATCTACACTAAAATGTTGCTCCTGCTGATGTCATTGCCTGCTACACTGACTGAATAACTCCACCTCCACAAGAGGCATCGTGCCTGGGTCAACTTAGTTAGGTCAATGAATGCAGTGTCAGAGTAGACACTGTATTGCTTACATCAACTGTTGCTGCCTTTCAGATGTTGGCCCACAATGCTCCTGACTGACAGTTAAATTGGTGCAAGTGCTCCTGGTGAGGATGCGCACCACCAATAGAAGGAGTGTAATGTGGATGCGCAAAAGCAATTTAATTACTGCAGTGGCTGTATGTCAATGTAACTTAGGTTGACATACATTTTTAATGTTGACCAATGGTGAAAGTAACTTAAAGGACATACTGGTATGCCAGAGTCCTGAGCCGGGGGTGGGGCCTCAACCGGAAGAGGTGGGGCCTTTAAATCCCCGGGCCCTTTAAATCAAGATTTAAAGGTCCCAGGGCTCTGCTGAGGTAGCAGCGGCTGGGAGCCCCATGACCTTTAAATCACACCCGGAGCTACCACCTGCAGAAGCGGCTGGGAGCCCCCGGGGCTCGGGGGCAATTTAAAGGGTCCAGAGCTCCAGCTGCCGCTACCGCAGTGGAGCCCTGGGCCCTTTAAATCACCGATGGAGACCCGGGGGCTCCCGGCTGCCACCGCTACCCCGGGGCTCTGGGCTCTGGCGGAGCTATAAAGGGCCCGGGGCTCCACTGCGGTAGCGGCGGCTGGGAGCCCCTGGCCCTTTAAATCACAGCTGAAGCCCCCAGCTGCCGCCACTACCCTGGGAGCTCCGGCAGCGGGGCTCCAGCAGCAAGTTAAAGGGCCCATGGAGGTAGTGGTGGTGGGAGTCCCGAGCCCTTTAAATCACCGCCAGAGCCCTGCTTCTGCTACCCCAAGACTCTGGCAGCAGGGCTCGGGTGGTGATTTAAAAGGTCTGGGGCTCCCCACAGCGGCCGGAGCCCCAGGCCCTTTAAATCACTGCCCGAGCCCTGCTGCCGGAGCCCCCGGGGTAACGGAGCAGAGTCCCCGGCCCTTTAAATCGTTGATGAAGCCCCAGGGGCTCCCGGCTACCGCCACTATCCTGGGGCTCTTGGATATGGCGGAGGTTTAAAGGGCCCAGGGCTCCGCTGCAGTAGTGGCGGCCAGGAGCCGCAGCCCTTTAAATCACCGCGGGAGTCCTGGGCCACTGCCGCTACCCCGGGGCTCCGGCAATGGGGCTCCAGTGGTGATTTAAAGGGCCTGGGGCTCTCTGCAGTGACCAGAGCCCCAGGCCCTTTAAATCGCTGCCCAAGCCCTGCTGCCAGAGTACCCGGGGTAGTGGCGGCAGCCGGAGGCTCCAGCGGTGATTTAAAGGGACCTTTAAATCATCGCCTGAGCCACCTCCGCCATCCACGGGCTCTGGCAGTGGGGCTCTGGTGGAAATTTAAAGTGCCCAGGGCTCCGGTCACTGCTGAGAGCCCCAGGCCCTTTAAATTGCTGGCCTGGGGAAGCCGGTCTGGTCCAGCACACCGTACCAGCTCTTGCTGGTACACCGTACCGGACCATACCAGCTTACTTTCACCTCTGATGTTGACATACTCAGAGTTCTTTGCAACTCCTAGCTTGATCCTGCTGGGCTTCCAGTCAGCAGAGAGAAGGAAAATCAATGAAAAAATCTGCTCTTCCTGTTACCATGAATTTGAAACGAACCAACAATGAGTGTTCCCTAATTTCGAGGTGGATGGATATTAACTTCTGGAGGTAGGAACAGACTTTTAATGAGCAATCCAAATTAATCCATCTGTTCCAGTTAGCCTTTAAAATATGCCAAGAAAGAACATTACAGGCATTCTAATATAAGTATCCTTCATCGCTTTTGATATGTAAAAATTGTTTGGATCAAGAGCCAAGCACCATATGACATTTATAGATAGATATACTGTATACTAGATATACTATATACTATATACTAGAAAAAAAGATCACTAGTTCTAATGTTCATGAAAATGCTGCACCATGATTAGTCTTTGATTGTCTTACTAGTCGGATGATTAAAAGATTTTCTTTAAAGATCACCCTCAAAGGAACATAACTAAAATGCTTTTATTTTATTATATTTTACATTCTTACAATCTTTTCATTTGTTGTATTTGTCGTTCCCCCCATTTCCCCCTCACTTGGTTACTAAAGCAAAAATGCAATTGTGCGAACACAGTGATTTCCCTATTCTAGTGCTGTGTTGTATGTCAAGAAATGTCTACATCAAAGAGATGTACTTACTGAAATATTCTTCATGGATTATTCTTATTCCATTTATTTCAACAGGATGGGGAACTGTGCAATCTGAAATGTCTGTTTTATAGGTTGTTACCATAGAGAAGGGAAAAAAACACACACACTTGTAATCAGAGATAGTTGAACAATGGAAATATAGTGAGTTAAAATTCTGCTGGCCCTTGAAGAGACAGAAAAATGAAATCTCAGAAAAAGAGTGATGGGGGTGAAGTATAAGTTACAATAAAAATGAGTTTCCAAAGAAGCAGAATGAAGGAGGTCAGACCTTTTATATGCCTTAAATACCTTCCCAAAGGTTATCCCAACAATGGTTAAAAAATTCTTTAAAGAGTGAAAGCCTCAAGGACGTCATAATTCTTGAAGGGAGACAGCCTCTTTGATTATAAATTCCTCAAAAGGGACAGCTTCTTATCACTACAGAAATCTTCCTTCACTTCTCTTACCTTTCACTTTCAAAATGAGCATAAATAGCTACGGTAATGTCTTTGACAGATGTTGTGTTTTACTATTTCTGCAATATCCATTCCAGCTGTGATTGAACCCTCTGCTTATATGAGGGCTACTGACTGAAAGGGAGAAAGAGAGAAATGATTGACTGAAATTCTTGAATCCCACAACAAGCATAACTAATCAGGCATTATGAGGCTGTCTGGTGTGAGAACTGAGGGAAAGAAACGCAACTCCCAACCTTGCACAGATCTTGGGTCTGCAGCCATTTTGTGTCCCTCAATATCCCTTTTCCAGCCATGGGATATGTGTAAGGACAGATCCAGTGGTCCTTCTCCAGCCCACCCCCAATGCCCCTCTCTGCACTGGCAAATTTGGAACTAACATGGAGCTCTCTTCAACAGCACACAGGGAGTATGGAATTCCCCCAGCACAACTGCTCCACCCATTCTGCCTTCCCTATTGCAGGGGTGCTATAGGTATTCTATGGAGAGAAGAGGCTCCAAACAATGAGCAAATTTCATCCTTTGAAAATAAAGTGAAGCTCTTTCAGCATTGAAATCCTTCACCCGAATTGTGCTCATCTCCAATTCCAGGGACACAAACTCCTGATTACTCACAGCCGCCTTCATCTTTCCAGATTATGTATGCATTTCTGTAAGGTGCTCCATTAAAAATATATATATTGTGACAGACCCAGACAAGTGGGGTACAGAAGTCTGATAGAAGGCAAATATACTGGCCATTGGATGAATAGTTTTCTGTTCCCTGAGTGACCAGAGCAGGGGCTGCACTAGAACAAGCAGGAACTTTCTGGAACCAATTTAAGGCAGGCAGGCTAATTAGGACACCTGGAGCCAATTAAGAAGAACCTGCGAGAATCAATTAAGACAGGCAGGCTAATCAGGGCACCTGGGTTTAAAAAGGAGCTCCCTTCAGTTTGTGGTGTTGCGTGCGAGGAGCTGGGAGCAAGAGGCATACAAGGAGTTGAGAGTGAGAAGAGTTGAAGGACTGAGGAGTACAAGCATCAGCAGACCATAAGGAGGAAGGTCCTGCAGTAAGCATAAAGAAGGTGTTGGGCGGAGGCCGTGGGGAAGTAGCCCAGGGAGTTGTAGCTGTCACGCAGCTGTTACAGGAAACCCTATAGACAACTGCAATCCACAGGGCCCTGGGCTGGAACTCGGAGTAGAGGGCGGGCCTGGGTTCCCCCCAAACCTCCCAACTCCTGATCAGACACAGGAGGAATTTGACTGTGGGTTCTACCAGAGGGGAAGATCTCGGAGGCGATCAAAATCCGCCAATAAGCGCAGGACTCACCAATGTAGAGGAGGAACTTTGTCACAATATATATATTTATTTTCATGCAGGCATGAGAACATCACTTTTCACTGCTTTTGCCAGCAGTCATATCCTCCCCCGCCACACACACACCCAAAAAAACCCCCGCACACACAAAAAACAAGCCACATTAGCACTATCTCCTCTGGTGTTACATCTTGGGGACCTTTTTTTAAATAAATAAATAAATGAATGAAAATGTATTTGGGGATTTAATCAGCACTCCTGGGACCCTGTAAATAGTTATTAATGCCATCATCCGAAGCAGTGGAGTTTTTGCAGTTGTGCTTGACCTTTCTTTTTATAGAAAAGGAGCTTGTATTACAATAGAGCTTTACAGCTTTTTTCAGCATACCATTAAATTTACCTTAAGCAATGTTCTTATCTATAAGTGGTGTATAGAGTAAAATATCTTTTTAATTACACGTTGAATGATTTGACATAAGAAGAGATCTGAATGAGCTATGTGACTCTAATTATATTCAGAGCATAAAATTATACTGTAAACCCTCTGTATTACTTTGCAATGGCGCTACCCATCTCTATAAGATATTTTAGTAACGTATTCTATCATAGTGGCCCCAAATGCTATGGAGACGATTTTTGGATCTGCTCCTCTCCTTTTCAGACACTCAGACAGCTTAAAGAGAGAAGAGACTGCCCCTAACTTTTCTTCAAGGGAATTCCTAGCAATCATAAAGTTGGCGCATTGGACCTGGACAAGCATAGTAGGTGGAAAGAAGGGTGAGCAGGGGGTAGGGGATGGTACAATATATTCTGGCAATCACCAGCAGGCATATGGTGGTTTGAAGACAATAGCTAGCTGGCACAGTGCACAGTAGCCAACTGTTTGGTAGCCTCCTCATCTCTGTTGCACCCAGTGGAATCAGGATACAGCAGCTTTTTTTCACCTTTTCCTTTTCTCTCCCCTCACATCCTCAGCCGCATTTTTCCTCTCTGCAACTTTTCCAAATGGAGAAACTTCTGAAATGTTGCAGTAGGGGGGGAAATAAAAATAGAAGCCTATTCTTTCTATTTCAGATAGTTGCAGAAACAGAAAAAAAGGAAGAAAAAGAGAAACACAAATCAAAAATATAATTTAAACATCAAAAGAAAATATTCACTTTGAAATGAAAATGTTCTTTTCTCCAGTTTTCAAAATTTTTAAAAGAATATTTACATCAAACACATTTTTCCTGGGGAAAAAAATTAGTTTTCACTAGGGTTGAGTGATCCTGTGGGAAATTTTCCGGGCCTATGGAAAATTCCATTGTTTCAATATTTGTTTTTGACTCAGTCTGGACAAAACTTTGCGTTGTTAAAACATTGAGCAGAATGAAAAGTTTTTTAAAAAAAGATTCAGAAATATTGAAATGTTTCATTTTACATTTTTGATTGAAACAATGTTTCATCAATCATGAATTGAAACATTTTGAATTGGTGTGTTGAATCAAATTGAAACATTTCACTTAGACTCATTTCAATATTAAATTGCATCTGCCAATGAAGTTCGAGTGCCTCATGACTCATTCTTCCCTATGGACTGGTCTTTCAGGGTGCAGAACATCTTCCATGATGCACCACAGTCATATAATTACATGATATTGCATGGCTTGGACAAAGGAAAGACCATTGGTGCATCATGGGTGATGTAGTTCCTCCTGGGAGCCTGGCCAATAAAGAAAATAGAGTCATAAAGCAACTAAGCTACAACTCCTATGAGATAACACATCATCATAGTCTGATGATTTTAATTGAGTCTTTTGATTCAGTCCAACATACTGACATTTTTTAATTTGGGTTCCACCAAACCAAAATATTTCTTTCTAACTTTGCTGATGGAATTTGAAACATATGGGGCTTGTCTACACTACTGCTTAAGTTGATGTAACTCACGTCGCTCAGGGATGTGAAAAAGCAACCTACCGAGCAATGTAAGTTACATTAATTTAAAGCAGCGTTTACACCGTGCTATGCTGGCAGGACATGCTCTTCTGCTAACCTAGCTTCTGCCTCTCATTGAGTTGGAGTAATGCCGACAGTCTAACACAATCCTGTCAGCATAGTGCATCTTCACCAGATGGTAGCATGGTGGTGTAGACAAGCGCTTAGACTACATCAAAATTTTCCATAGCGTTCTGCAGAAATTGCATTTTGTCAATTCTCAACTATTTTGCATTTTGACTAAACCCGTTTTTGCCAGATAATATTTTCAGTTGAATAACTTCAGCTTAAAAAATAACGATAAAGGACTTGATTTAAAGTTGATCCCTCCCAGTAAGTCTCTGCTGCTTTGTGGTTGTTGAATTGTAAGCTTTTAGCATTGATTGTATGCCTCTCCCACAAACAAAACAAAAGCATTTGTTCACTTGTGTCCATTTTGTCTACACTTGAGGCTCCACCTTGACTATAGAATCAGCATAGTCATTATATCTTTTTTAGGCAAAGCAATTGATAAATATATTTTAAAAGGAACTTCAGTGACAACTATGATAGTACTTCCAAAGAGCCTTTTTCTTTTGTAAATCTCAGCCATTTACTCTAATGAGCATAATGAAGCCTGTTTCCTTAAGAGCTTTGTGTGTCCTAAGCCACTTAAGCATAGCTAATTATATCTGAGTGAGCCTGCATATTTTGTCTGGACACAGTCACAGCCTTCCCAGCCAGTGTGCCACTTTGATCAAATTATTAATTATACACACAGTAGACATTGCTGGCATCCAGTAAAGATTGGCTTGCCTGTTTTGTTTTCAGCTCTGACTGAGCTCCAACGCTTTTGCTGGCATTTATATAATTTTATTGCTAACTTTTCAAAATTCTTTTCTTTCTTTGTTTCTAAATTATTTCCTCTTTTATTTTCTTCCAAAAGATCCTTTTGGCTGGAATTTTATTTTGCTGAATGGTGGTGCACATCTTTTGAAATCCAAGTGGCTACCTTGATGACGACAATGACAATGATGATAAAAATCAGTCATATATTTGACAATATCTAGAACTATTTGACATTTTTCAAATGAATAGAGCTAGGCAGTATTTTTTTTCCATTCTGTGACAAAAATTGAAATTTGAAATAATTTTCCCATTCTGAATCAGGATGAAAAGACAAGATCTCAAAAATGTTCACAAGCTGAAAATAAATAAACAAATAAGTTCAGGCCAATAATTAAATATAATTATTTCATTTCAATAATTCCAAAATGTTTCTTTTTTCTTTTTATCTTGTATTTATTTGTTATAATTAGTTTAATTTCAAAACAAAAAGTATTTTCAAACTAGAAAACTGGAATTTTTAATTTTCAAATGGTCAGATTTTCTAATTTGGTGTTACAACTCTTATTTTTCCAAGTTGCTTGTCTAAGTAGAACCTTTCCAGCCAAAAAGAAAATTGTTTTATCAAACTGATATTTTCCAAAATTTGTCAAAAAATTCCTACCCAGCTCTACAAATGAAAACATTTTTTAATTGAAACGTGATTTTTTTTCAATGAAAAATTTGGCGACAACTGTTCTTTTTCTCTCGATATTTTGTCCCACAGAAGTTCTTTTGTGGTTTTGAATAAAGATTTTATTGAAACCACAATTGATATATCAAATTTTCAATTTCCAGCAGTCAATAAATTAAAAGGTCTGTTTATATCAGAGCTGTGTACATACCTTTTTTTTTTTCAGTTAACTGGCAGTTATGAAAAATCAGAAAATAAATGTATTGGTCTAAGCAAAGTCAAAATGTTTCAGAATTTTCATTAAATTGAATAAGTTGTGAAAACTGTATTTCAAGTCGAACCAGACAATTAATTCAACACAGAACTAAATTTGTTGGAGTATTTTTAATAAAACAAAAAGAAATGATCATAAATGGTCTAGAAAAAAAGGTAAATAGTGAGGTGGCAACATTTTCAGATGATACAAAATTCCTAAAAATAGTTAAGACCCAGGAAGACTACAAAGGGCTACAAAAGGATCTCTCATAACTGGGTGACTGGGCAACAAAATGGCTGGTGAAATTTAATGCTGATAAATGCAAAGTAATGCACATTGGAAAGGATAATCCCAACCATACATATAAATGATGAGGTCTAAATTAGCTGTTACCACTCAAGAAAGAGATCTTTGAGTCATTGTTGATAGTTCTCTGAAAGCATCCACTCAATGTGCAGTGGCAGTCAAAAAAGCAAACAGGACACTGGGAATAATTAAGAAAGGGATAGATAATAGGACAGAAAATATCATGTTACCTCTATATAAATCCATGGTACGCCAACATCTTGAATACTGTGTGCAGATGTAGTCACCCCATCTCAAAAAAAGATGTATTGGAATTGGAAAGGGTTCAGAAAAGGGTAACAAAAATTATTAGGGGTATGGAACGGCTTCCGTATGAGGAGAGATTAATAAGACCAGTACTTTTCATCTTGGAAAAGAGACAGGTACGGGGAGATATGATTGAGGTCTATAAAATCATGACTGGTGTAGAGAAAGTACATAAGGAAGTGTTGTTTACTACTTCTCATAACACAAGAACTAGGGGTCACCAAATTAATAGGCAGCAGGATTAAAACAAATAAAGGGAAGTATTTCTTCACACAATGTACAGTCAGCTTGTGGAACTCCTTGCCAGAGGATGTTGTGAAGGCCAAGACCATAAGAGGGATCAAAAAATAACTAGATAAATTCACGAAGGATAGGTCCATCAATGGCTATTAGCCAGGATGGGCAGGAATGGTGTCCCTAGAGTTTGCCAGAGGCTGGGAATGAGTAACAGGGGATGGATCACTTGATGATTACTGGTTATGTTCATTCCCTCTGGAGCAGCTGGCACTGGCCACTGTCAGAAGACAGGATACTGGGCTAGATGGACCTTTGGTCTGACCCAGTAGGGCCGTTCTTATGAAGGGCGAGATTCACAAATACAATGACGGTGGTTCCACCCTTGTAACCTTTATCATAACGATTAGAGCACTCACCTGAATTGGGGGAGATCCAGGTTCAAATTCCTGCTTTGGATCAGAGACTTGAATCCTTGTGTCCATATCCAAGGTAGGTGCCCTAAGCCCCAAACAGGGTATTCTGGGGTGAGTCTCTCTGTCTCTCCTGTTGCAGCTGTTTCACTTTGTATAAATAATTAGTCATGGGAGCAGGAGCCCAGATATCCCCTCTCAGGTGCCTGCCTTAACCACCAGGCTGTAGAGTCATTCTCTCTCTCTCAGGCCCAATAGCTATTCAAGAATTGATGAAAAGTGGTGAAGAGACAACTATTGGAAGACATCATCTCAAGGAACAAATATCTGATGAGTTTAAATGTCAAATACAGAACAAATTTAGCATACTAGAAGTGGGTGTAATTTAGAGTAATGAGATAAAATTAAGAAACGGGAGAAGTAGTCTGACTCAGGAAAACTGATCTGGCCATAGAATAGTTTTTCAGGAGAAAGGCTAGAAGCCTTGGCACCATTGAAACTAGATGTGACAAAACTTTTATAAATGTACAGTATACTCCCTATTATCCAAACCTTCCCATTATCTGAATTCCTTCTTTGTCCCCCAACATGAGACCCCCATCTCTGCAAGCACAAGGTGAGAGTTGAGGAGTGGGAGGGCAAAGAGTGCTGTGGTCCTGGGTGGGACAGAGCAGAGACCACAAGCCAGGACTATGAGAAGAAGGACAAGTCCCCAGATGTGGGGGAAGCCACCCTAATACTGAATGGATCCTGCCCTCTCAATTATCTGAACTCCATATTATCAGAATAAAATGTGTCCCCCATGCTATTTGAATAATCAGGAGAACACTATATTCCTAAAGAGATGGGCTAGGTAATGTAATAGGTCTGTATTCCACAGGACAAATTAATACTTGCATAACTTGCAGTGCTGTGAGGAAAAGATGGAGGTGCTGTGTGATCCATCCCTTCCTTTGCACTAAGGGAACAAAGTTCTGCCTACCTCCTGTAAGGGGGAGAATGTTATTTGGAAGAAGCTTCTCTACATCCTCTCCCCAGCACACTTTAATTAGTCCAGCCATAATCTGTCTCTTAGCATCTAGGATATAGATGTTGGAATGTAATTCCTTTGAACCTGGTGCTCTGCTAAGGCAATTAGAGCCACTGAAGGTTATCTACTTCAGTGCAATGAGAAAACCTTTTAACACTTTGAGCCTGCCCCCAAGAAAAATGCAAGTAAACCTCTCCAATGTTACCTTTCATTTCTTTTATGAAAGTTCAAAATGAAGAAATCATTAAAGCTGTTACTCTGCATATGATGACTTGTTAGCAACAACCAAGTTTAATCAAAGCTGAAATATAAATAACTTGACTAAGCTGACTCTATAAATTGTAGCAAATTATCTGTTACAGGTATGATGTTGATTTCATGTTTGCGGGTTTTAAATAATTGTAACCACAATGACTTCATTAAAGCTACTCCTGATTTAGACTCTTGGAATTGAGGTCAGACCTATCATATATAGGGTCCTAAAATGTCCGCATCACTGTAGAATGTGAGTGCCTTCTAGTAGTGCATTAAATAACATAACTAACATCTGTCTCATTTGCTTTATTCTCCCTCTTTGATTCTTTCTACAGGGGGAGAACTGTGTGTACAGTGTTCAGTTTCGGTAAAAAAAATGTATATACAGTCATGTGTTTATATTACAGAAGGCAAGGGCAAAGAAATGTGCCTTGTGCTTGGAGAAGGAGGTGGTGAGATTTGTGATGGTCCTTAGTTCCTGTGAGGGAGCTCATTCCACAGTCTTGGACAGCCACCAAGAAAATATTGTCTCCCACACAGAGCTTTACCCTTATGATGGAAATTTCCATTTTGCCTGAGGAGTAGAGTTAACCACCACTGTATCCATCCCAAAGCTTTAGGAGATATTGTAGGTATCCTGGGCCATGGCCATTGATGCTAAGGACTAAGACCTTGAATGTAACTCAATATTCTATGGGAAGACAAATTAAAGAGCAGCAGATGGGTTTGATGTGCTTGTGGTAGCCCCAGCAGGTGAGTGCTGCACTCAAGAAGTGCTGGAATGCATGCACCGTAAAATGCAGTTCTGGCTCTCTAAAAAAATGTTGGACCAGTGTCCTAGAGCATCCTGGCAGGACTCAATCACTTGGTAGCCAGATTTCTGAGAAGCATTCTGTGCTAACTGGAGTTTAAGAATTAATGTCTTCATGTCCAGGTATCTTACATTGCTGTGGTAGGTGAAGAGGGGATGGTCATTATCTGCCAGCATGAGATGGAGTGTCATCTTAGTCTCTGAGTCTACTCTATTGTGTCCACTTATTTTCATCCACATATGGAATTATGGGTACAAATCAGACCATTTGTTCTTCCAATTACATAGAGCACACTCACTGTCAGATACTTAGAAACACAAGCCTGCTTGCAACAGAACAGTTAGTGGTCCCAGAATACCAGTATACCTGCAAGTTCGCCCAGAAAGTAAACTCTACCTAGTTGAGACATTAGGATTAAGTGGAACTCCCAGATTGTGCAGATCTTCATAATAAGATTTTTCTTCTCCTTTCTCAGATGTTCAGCAGTCAAACAAGCTAAAAATGCTGACATTTAAATTATCATTATTGGCCATTTGAGTTAACAACTCACTGAGATGAATGGGATAGTTAATAGATTGCAGAGCAATTCTTAATTGCTGTCTGCTAAACCGGGCCCAGAATATCTAAAAAAGCTCCTAAAGATCTAGTAGGAATGCATGGTGGTGAACTCAGGCAGAAGTCACTGCAGTAGTTACTCTCACTTCAGGTTTTGAAGGTTAGCTTTGCGTTCATAAATGCTAGAGATTATTTTAAAAAAATGAAAACTATAATTATGGAGCACAAGACAGTTTGGAGGAGCTGAGCAAATACAATATCCCCATACAGTCCCAATTAAAACGGCGCTCACAATTCAATTATAGATGCAAAATCTCAGCCATACATTTTGTGCGCACAAATTGCTTCAGAAAAAGGCAGGTTGTATTTTGAATATTTGCCAAAGTCTGTATTTTACAATGACTTACATACTTAAATAATTAAAATTTGTATGGTACAATAAGTCTCCACTAGGCCTGAGTCACCACTGATTTATTTCAGTTTTATGGCAGTGTCATAGAATATTATCCACTCTGTGCTGCACTTGCCATTGTACAGAACCAGCATTTATCTGTGTAATGATTGTGTCCATAAAACTTCTTCTTCAACTGTGAAACAAAGAATTACAAAACTGCAGACTATAATTTCCAGAACAGAGTCATGCAGCTTACTTATATTTAATATTGAATTTCTCCAGAAAAAATATGGTTATGCTGTCCCTTCACAACTGCATTTGCAGAATGGTTAAGCAGACATGTAACTGGTTGTTTGTATGCCCAATTGCTACACTTACTTACAAACTAGGTGTGCAACTATACCTGAATTTTTCTGAAAATCTGGCCCTTTATGTCTTCTTATAAACTTGTCATAAATATGAAGGGAAGGGGGAGAGGGTCTGATGCAGTGCTATAAAATCCTCTTTCCAGTAAAGGGTTAAGAAATGCAGGTAGCCAGACTGACACCTGACCTGGCTGGCATCTGACCAATAAGGGGACAAGATACTTTCAAACTTTGGGAGGGGGGAAGGTTTTAGTGTGTGTCTTTGTCTGAGAGAGGGTGATCTTGGAAGACAGAAGGAACCTACAGAAAATCAAACCTCCCTTTTCTGAAGTAAGTTTAGATAGCATAGCGTATAGATTTCTGTTTATTTTTGCTTGGTGTATCCCCTGTGTTAGAAAGGGCAAAGGGGGCGGGGGGTTATTCATGGTTTTCTGGAACTTTAAGGTTTTGTCCAGAGGGGGAAATCTCTCTGAGTTTGGAAATATAGTGTCCTATAAAACAGTTACCATCCTGATTTTACAGAGATAATTTTACCTTTATTTTTAATAAAATCCTTCTTTTAAGAAGCTGACTGTTTTCTATGGTGTTAAAACCCAGGGGGTGGGTTTTTAGATCACCGTGTAACCAATTGGTTGGGAGATTATTCTCAAGCTTCCCCAGGAAAGGGGGTGTACGGCTTGAGGGGGTATTTTGGGGGGGAGGGAAGTTCAAGTGATTCCTTTCCTGGGTTCCTGTTAGACATTTGATGGTGGCAGCGAGAAGCGTTTCTTGGGGTGCAGGGAATTTTGTACCTTGGGGGGTTTAACCTAAGCTGGTAAAAATAAGCTTAGGGGCTCTGAATGCGGGTCCCCACGTCTTTACCCTAGAGTTTAGAGTGGGGAGGGAACCCTGACAAAACTGCACAGACTTTGAACTAAAATTGTGAGCCAATTTTCACACCATGATCTGTCCCTGATTGTCTAATTTACATATATAAGTAAATCAGATTTTTACTTTAATAATGTCAACACAAACAATGCATTTGAACAATGCAATGAGTGTAGGATGGGTAGGAACTGGTTGATTAAATGTGTCAACCATAACTTTTAAAAAGATAAGTCAATTAATTAGACACTACAGTATTTATCATCAAATACATTTGGGAGATAACTGTTTAATAGGATATAACAGTTTTACATTGAAATGATCAGTCATATGAACTAATTAAACTCCTAGTACCACCCACTTTCAGAGTATGACCAAGAGAATTATATCCACTTGCTAATCTGTATTCATGCTATTATTGTGCATATAAATAAGAGCCTTGTACATTCAGTTCTCAAATTAATATCTAGAAATCTTTCATGGTCAATAGGTGGACAGATGTACAGAACAATACTTAGGCCTTGTCTACACTACAAAGTTTTGTCAACATAAGTTAAGTTTCATCAGCAAAACAGTGGATGTCTACACACAATAATGATCCTCCCACTGATTTATCTCTCCTGACATAATAAAACCACTTTAACGAGTGGCATAGAGCTTTTGGTGACAAAGTTAGATTAATGCAGTGTCAGTGTAGACATGGCGCTTGCTTATGTCGCCCTATGTGGCCTCAAGGAGGAGTGGCCTCAAGGAGGAGTCCCACAATGCCAATCATGACCGCTCTGGTAAGCAGTTTTTACTCCACTGCCCTGCAGCCAGGTACACCAGCATGCGCCCCTCCCCGCTGGAAGCCCTGAGAATTTTTGAAATTCCGTTTCCTGTTCGCTCAGTGTGGACAGCTCAAACTGCATCTTCCCAGCTTCCCAGGTGGTTTTCCACAGCAAATGGGCTCCCACATGAAGTACAGCAGAGTTGCTGAATCTGTTGGGACTATGGAGAGAGGAGGCTGTGCAGTCACAGATCCTAACCAGACATAGAAACGTTGACACCTACGAGTAGATTACTTGTGGCATGATGGATGAGAAGAGGCACAAAAGTGACATGCAGCTGTGCCATGCTAAGATCAAGGAACTGAGGCAGCGGTACTAGAAGGCAAAGGGAGGCCAACCGTTATTCTGGTGCAGTGCTGCAAACATGCTGCTTCTACAAGGAGCACTACGCCATCATCAACGCCGACCCCACCTCCACTGCCAAGAGCCCCGTGGATATTTTGGGGAGAATGGAAGCAGCAGCCAGTGGAGTCTACCCAGAGAATGAAGTGGTGGATGAGGACATTGAGTAGGAGGAGGATGTGGGACAGGCAACACGTTCATCCAGTGGCATGGTGAGCCATGACTTTTTTTTCAGAGGGGATTAGCCAGTCCCAGCAGTCTGGCTCTGGCACGCCTGAAGTAGGGACAGGAAGCTCTCATAAGTACTCATTTTTCTTTTATAGTGCAAGGTTACATGAGGTAGAGGTGTCCTTTATTTTGTTACATGGTGCGCATGGGGTAAGGGATCGAATTTAATCCCATTTGTAGGAACTTCAGCCTGGTAAAATGACAATTTCTGTTCACCACCACCCTCCTTCACCCCCGGCCAGCCTTCTGCTTCTGCCATCTCTGTTATTTGACAAAATATAAGTACTGTTATTTCAGCAATCCTGTCCTGATGCAATGCTGTGGTCATGTGTGCTACCTTAGGTGTTAGGTAGATTGAATTACTATACAAATGTGAGAGAAAAAATCTACTTCTTTTCCCCCATCAAACCACTATGCTTTTGCCCTGTCTCCTTGGAAACATAACCACTGCTTTATGTGTATTATATATTATACGTGTAAGGCTCTGGACTGGCAAATTTAATATCTTTCTATCTCTGTTTTTATACTGTGCTCGTCACTATGGTACCTGAGTGCCTATGATATAAGAGTGGAAAATATATAGCACTTTCTTTAACATGTTTTAATGTAATCTTTTTCCCTTATTTCCCTCCGTAGATTATCCACATCCACGTCTCCTCATAAAATATAATTGAAAGCAAAGATTATATATAGATAGATAGATAGATAGATATATTCTTTTTGTTAAGTTTTTACTGTCTTCAGTTTTAAGATTTTCCATTTCAATACATTCTGGTTTTAAATTTGCTACAATAATTACTTGGGGCTGTGTTGGAATCAATTAAGTTGTTTCCTGGGATCAGAGAAAAATTTGTTATGCAGAAAGAAAAGGCATAATAAGTAGCTGGTATGCATTTTTCAATCTCTCTTTTGTCAGTGTACGGAACTAGGCCCCAAAACTGCAAGGAGTTGGGCAAGTTTAATTTTATGGGACTCCTCGTGTAAGTTGAGCAAGAGACTTAAAATGTAATTACCAGTTCCACCTTACAGTTAGAGCTAGGTGAATAATGAATTGTTTGGTTTGCTGGCAATTCTGAAAAAAAATAGTTTTGGCTCTAACTGAAAACAACATTTTTTAAAAAAAAGTTTTGGTAAAGTGCAAAGTTACAAAAAAGTGAGTCAAAACAAATCAAAATGTTTCATCATTACTGTAGTGAAAAAAATTGTGGGGAAAGGTTTTATTAATTTCAAAACAAAATGTTTTGTTTCAACTTGAAACATTTCATTTTGATTTTCAGGCATTTTGACAAAAATAATGGAAAGAGAGGCAAACTGGATGAGAATCTTTTAGTGGACCAACTTCTGTTGGTGAGAGAGACCAGTTTTCAAGTACTGGAACTGATTCACAAAATGGCTTGAGGAGAAGGGAATGACAATGGATGGTCAGTGGGCCAGGGAAAATGTGAGATAACTCTAAAGTCTGGTACTTGGGTCTACCACATCCTGGATGATTGTCCTAAATTCAAATCTCTGCTCCAATGAGTAGTTATTTATAAAACGTAAAACAGCTTCAAGAAGAGAGATTGAGAAACCAGAATATCCCATAGCCACACTCCTTCTCTACATCAGGCAGAAGGTGGGGCTGAACTTCGGTCTCCCACATATCAAGTGAGTACCCTAATCACTGGGATAAAGTTTATAAAGGAGGCATTATCACCACCACCTTGTCTTCCTTCTCCTCCTGTTTTATGCATATTTTCTTTTGCTTTTGTCAAAATGCTTGAAATTGCAACAAAACTTTTCATTTTGCTATTATTGGAGTGTTTCAACTTTTTTTGTTTATTCAAAACTATTTGGCGGACTCCATATTTGACCGGAAACTGCATTTTTGGTGAATAAACTATTCATCTGAAACATTTCACCCAGCAATAGCTTGACTTTCTTCTACATTCCTTTTGACATTTTCAATGTTAATTAAGTGCTAATGACGTTGTGCGTGCTGTTGCCAGGAGAAAAGTTCATCTTTGAAAAATTACTGGATCCCACCTATTGATGTTAACAGAAAGACTTCCACTGACTTCAATGGGTGTTGGATGAGGCCCAGTCAGGGGTGCTGGGACAATTTGTATAGTGGAGGTGCTGAGAGCCATTGAACAAAACTGTAAACCCTGAATCTAATGAAACCACTTCAAGCCATAGTTCCTTGTTCCAGCACCTATGGGCCCAATATTAAACAATAAACACCACAGCTTTGTTGTGTTGTCACTCAGAGTTTGACTATGCCACCATTTCCTGGTGTTTTGGCTCCAGCCCTATAGAGTTCTGGGCTTCTTTTCAAAGCCAGTAGCCAGCCTTTTCTATTGATCAGGCTATTGGGAGCCAACAAGCGTATGGCTTGCAGGACACTTGCCATCAGGAAACAATGTGGTTAATACCAACCAGTGGAGGTGCCTGCTATTTCCACCTTTGAAATATTCTTACAATGCAATAAAAAAACCTAAAAGCTTAAGTCATACAAAAGCAGATAGATGGTGTTTGGGGGTTTTGAGGAGTACACATAAGTCAAATAGGTGTATTGAAAAATATACCATAACCTGATGTTGATTTGATGATGTTTTTAAGCCTCAGTGGCTCATTGATGAAATACAGTGGAGAATATGAAATGTGTTTCTGTTATGAGCATGCATTCCTATACATCTCAGTAGTTATGCCCTAGTGTCTGTTTATCTTGGACATTTTCCTGCATGGGAATCTCTTCTCTTTTTTAATGTTTGAAATTTAGCTCCACTCACTTTCCATCCACTAACAACACTGTTACCTTGTGGATAGCCACTACAGGTCTTATCTGGCATTAAAAGTAATAGCATTGCCTTAAAGTAATACAGAAGTGCTTAAAGAGCCAAAAATTATTGCCTGAACTACTCTGCTCCTCAACTGCTGGCAGAAAAAAACTGCTGTTTAAGTACTCATGTGTTTTCAGACAGCTGATGGTATGGCTCCTTGAAGCGAGGGTGAGGGATTACAAGGCACAAAAATGACTGCAGCCAGCACGAAGAAGTCAGTTTAGATTTCCCAGGAGAAGAAATCATGACCTGTAAATTCCCTTGTGTGTCATTAATTTTACCTGCAGGAGGTACAGAGTCACTCATGTTGAAAAGGTTTTTGACTTCACTGCAATAAAGGAAACAAATTCTAAAATTGCATTATTGGCCCAGATTACCCTCTCCCCTATTAAAAGTCACAGGAGGGAGCTTTTTGGAATACCGCTGTGAATGTGGGTTTTTCACTGGAGTTGTTTTTTATAGTAGTTAAATAATTTCCTGTTGAGAGAAAGTGATATACATGCCTATGAAGCATTGTGAAAGGAATATAGACAAAGTTGGGTTTTTTGACTTATAGTAAGAAAGTGTTCCTTATTAGGATTTTCTTTCTAGTCTATCCAGATTCTTATACTGTGCCCATCACCATATCTGAGTGCCGTAGGAATCTCTTTGGGAATTCTCAGATTTTAGTCAGGTCAGAGAAGAAGCCAACTGCTGTGCACTTGAGTACTTGAGAGCTTGTAGGCCTTGGTCATCTCAGAACTTCTGGAGACCTCAGAAAGAAATGGTACTCTTAGCACTCATTTTTTAAACTTTCCCTCCTTTAGAAGTCACCAGTGGTTAGTGCTCTGACAATGCAGATACTAGAAGGGACATTATCACTAGGGATGGGTAAATAATCAATTTTTTTTTTTGGTTCAGTGGTTGAACCGAAAAATAAAATAAAAGAAATAATAATTTCAGATCATACTGAAACAAAAAAAAAACACCCTTTTTCTTAGTAAAATAAAAAATACAAAAAATGGTTTGGGTTAAAGAAAAAATCAGTTTATTTTGTTTTGTTTTTTAATGGTGTTAATGGTTTTTAATTAAATTTAGGTAAATTCTGAAAAAGTCTTCCTGCAATGAAAAGTCATTTTTAAAATGGCAAAATAAAATGTTTTGACATTTCTGGAATTAAAAAAAACAGTCAAAACTATTTGCTGAATTCAACCCAAAATCATGAATGCTTTTGGTCAGCCTAAATCTGTATTTTTTGGCAAAAAACCCCAAACAAACGCTATTTGCATGAAAAAAAATCACCCAGCTGT
The DNA here is from genome assembly GCA_033296515.1 of Macrochelys suwanniensis. NCBI lineage: Eukaryota > Metazoa > Chordata > Testudines > Chelydridae > Macrochelys > Macrochelys suwanniensis. The sequence continues at coordinate 134,849,649 of CM065776.1, forward strand.
AATTACCATTGTGAATGCCTTTTAGCTCTACTTAGAATGACCATAGGTTATTACAGCCTATATGTGGCAGTAAGGCAGACTATTGTTCTGGGATTGTGTGTTGTATAAAGTGGAAGATGGAGATATCCTGTAAAATAGGTGAAAGGAGTAGCATGTACTGTCACACGTGTGAAATTTGTAAATTTGTGTGATTAAAAAAAAGGCCAGAATGGGGTCGGTCTTGGTTCTATGTGCTGTGTTGTAATGAGCAATGTTGCTGTTTGTACATGTTCCCCAAAGTTTGTGCACAGCACTGACCCCTAGCTGGAGGCACACTGACCTCTTCGTTACTCAACATTCCGTGATCAGGTTTTGCATTCCAACTTTCACAGAATCTTTGGACTCCAACATTCCATTTGGTTCTCACAGGCACAGTGATCTCTAGAAAAAAATAGATCTCTTAGCTATGCTTGCAGCTGTTTTCATCACTTCACACTAAGTGGTGTACAATTGACTTTTAGGATAATGACTCTTAAATTAATGAATGTATGCTAATTTGCTCTCACTAACTTTGAGATTGACCAATAGAGCTCAACATCTGGAATCTGCAATAAACAGAAGTAATAATCTTTTGTTTCAATTACTTCCTCTGTATTTGACTGGTGATTCCCTACCCCATGTGAAACAGCTCCCTGTGTTCTTTTCTCCTCCTCAAACCCTTTTATTTCTTTTTTTTAACGTAACTTTCATTTGTTGTGTGTGTGTTTCTGATCAGTACGGTGACCTTGTCCTTATGAATCTTAGTACTCTTGGCTTTACTTGGAGAGGGAAAGAGGGAGAGAAGGGGTGTGTGTGTGTGTGTGTGTGAGAGAGAGAGAGAGAGAGAGAGGGCAAGCTCCTTCTCCCATTAACACTTTTTTTTTTAAACAGAGGCAATGGGAAGATTTGATCTGTCATACTGACCTAAATACACCCACTTCAAGCACTGGGTACAGAATACTGGGACCAAACATACAAACTATGCAGAGAATCCTGAAAATATGCATTGAGTTTCATATGGCTTAAAAACATTCCCTTCACTTTTAAAGGGTATGTTCTGTGTTTCATTGCACCGTCCAGCCAATTCCATTCCTAAATATTTAAGGATGAAAGGAACTAGAACTGGGCAATTTTTTTTGACTAATAAAACTGCAAAAACTGCATTTTCTGGAGCAACAGAACTATTACTCAAATCAGGTTGAATTCAGCAAATAGTTTTTTTGCAGAAAAAGAAACGCCAGGGAGAAAACCAATATTTCAGAAATGTTGAAATGTTTAATTTTGACATTTTTTTTTTTGAAACAATGTTTTTTACAAAGGAAATGGCCATTCAAAATTAACACCTTTGAAAATTTTGTTTCAAATCAACCCAAATACAAGTTTTTTGGTTTTTCATTTCCATGAGAAAAACTGGGGGGGATCTTTTTTTTGTTGTTGTTAGGTTTTTTGTTTGTTTGGGGTTTTTTTGGGGGGGGGCATTGTTTGGTTTGATCACCACGCTGAACAATAGGTTATTCACTTCGCTTGAAAAGCAACTGTTATGATCATCTAGTTTATCCTCCTGCATAAAATTCACCCAATTTATATGTTCATTTTTGTGAACTGTATATCTCTGCATCTCCAGCAAATTCCAACTTAATGTGTCAAACTGAAGTCATCATTCCTCCCAAACCCATCACTCTGTTTACAACTTAACTATTCTCCTTGCTCCTCAAGCTTCCAATCTCTTTTCTCTCCACCTCCTTCCACAGCCATGCCCTCACTAAATCCAGGGTGTATTTCCTTTGACATCTTCTTCAAAATCCATACACTCTTTTCCTTTCTCACTCTGAAAATCTTTTTTAAAGGCCATGATGATTTCTCATCTTGACTATTTTGAAATTGTTCATTCACTGTTTTGGTTCTGTCATTAGGAGTACTATGGGGCTCCATCTTATCACCCTTCTTGCTCCCAGTATAAATGAAGCTTTAATGGGTTAATGAGGAGGTGTGCTTTGAAGTGCTCTCAGTATGTTCACTGCACGGCAGATTTATATTTCTATCTCAGTCAGTCCAGTGGAAGTGGTTGAGCGCATTACCCTGTCTGGTAGAGACTGGGGCATGGACGAGATCCTGATGGGTGAAGTTTAATTCACATATGATGGAAGTGATTATTCTAGGTTGCGTAAAAAAATCAAAAGATATGGTGCAGATAATATCTGCACTTTTGATTGTGTGTATACATCTGCCACTCATTGCCTGATTTCATAATCCTGGATGCGGTTAGAAGAGCAACTGGTTTTATACATGTAAGAAGCAACAGCAGACATATCATTTTTCCATTTATAATTGGTCAGAAGAGTCCAGTTTTTTCTTTTAGCTGTAGAATTTGGTACTGTAATCCATCTTGTTATTACTGAGATTAGACTGTTCTTTATGGGGTTACACCTTAATTCTCATCAGAAACGTAAACTGGTGAGGAATACAGCCACCCACTTATGGGATGAAGTATCTCACTGGGAGTAGATAGCATCTTTGCTCTGTGAGCTGCAGTGGGTGATGGTTGGCTTTCAGGTAAAATTTAAAATGTTGACTTTGACCCACATAGCCTGAGACCCCCTTCTGGATATAATGCATCTCTCTCCTTACATCATTGCCACAGCTGCATGCAGCAGATATGTTTGAGTTAAACATAACTTGGTTTTACCTTTAGAGCATGCTACAAGGACCATCTTTTGTCACAGAAATTTGGGAAGGTGATACAGAGAGGATGAAGTGGAGCTTTGAGGTGGATTGGGGTATTGGTTTGTTTATTCTGTTCCTTTGCTAATGGATCAATTTTGTTAAAAGGTCAGGGTGATTGATTTGGCTTTTCAGTATTACATAAATGTGTATGTGATACTTTAATGTAAGTGTAACCCACACACCTTCTGGGTGTGGTGTTCTGTCCCATTTAGTGGCACCAAGACCACTTAGAGAGAGTTAAATGAGTCTGCTCTACAGCCTTAGCTAAGAGCCAGTTGGCTTTTAGCTCATGCAGTAGAGGCTCATGCACTAAGCTCCAGGAAGTCACCGGTTCAATCCCACCGGCGACCAGGGTCTGCTAGTGTTACATAACGACTGTGGAGAAGTCCTTTTTTAGATATCAGAAGACAGTTACCTTAAAAATTCAAGAATACTGCAACCTACTCATCTCTTATCTTCTGGATTTAACCTTGCTCCCTTCATTCCATCCAAAATGCAGCCACGTAGATTATCTACCTTCTTAGATTTGCTATGGTATCCAGCCCTTTCTTATTTCCTTTCACAGGCTTCCCATCTTCTCTGCATCAATTTTCAATTCCCTCTCTTTGCCTTCAAGGGCCCTTCTTAACCTGCTTCCTTTGCCCACCTCTGTGCTCTTATTTCTTTTGCTGCCTTTCTTGCCCCAAACTCCCCAATGAATCTCCATTCTTATTCTTGTCTCCTCAGGACTTTTTTCCACATAGCCTTCTTGTATTCAGAATCTTCTTCCTTAACCAATTCACTCTGTTTCAGGCAAAGGAGAAGGGGAGTAGGCATAATATATGTTTATCTCCTTATTTCCCTGGATGTGTTTTCCACACATTTTCACTTAATGACTAGGGTTAGGTAAACAAGACACGCACAAAAGTCCACTGGCATTAATGAATAAATTGAGGAACAAATCTTTTAGTTTAAACCAAATCCAAACATTCTGAACAATCTCAGTGTTTTGGGTCAAATGAAAAATATCATAAAATAGTGGCTTTGAACAGCCATTGGGCTAAGACAATGAAAATGACCTTACAGTCTGGTGGTTAAGGCACTTTCCTGATACCAAGGAGACCTAGCTTCAAATCGCTTCTCCAAAGAATTTTTATTTATACAAAGTGGAATAGCTTCAACTGGAGATATTGGTAGAGACCCACGCCAGAATAGCCAACAGCCTAGTGGTTACAGAACTCATGGGGGCGGCGGACACCTGGCTTTAAGTCCTTGCTCCAGAGTGGGAATTGGAACAAGGGACTCTCACATTCCAGATGAGTGCACTAAACACTGGGCTAAAAGCTATGCAGTGGCCACCACCACCACCACCTCCTCTGGCCTCTTCTTGAATCTACCCTGAAAAAAACAAATATGAACAAAATTATTTGATGAATAGTTCAGGTTGACCGAAGCTGCATTTTTCAGCAAATAAACGTTTGAAACATTTCACCCAGCTCTAATTATGACCCTTTCCCCCATCTATTTCCCAACCCCTCTTCCCAATAGTCAAGTCATTTCCTTGTTCCATACAGACCCTCTTTCCTCAGCAGATATGGACAGTTCCCTCACCTACGTCTGGCTGATGCCAGAAGGTGGAGTGAGCTTCTGCAGTTTTGAAGATGAGTCCCTGAGGATCCTTTTATAGACTGGGCCATGGGAAGTGCTGGTGAAGGTTGTCAGGTCTGGGAAGAAGGCCTCAAGGGGGCTAGGTGGCCTAGCATCCAGGTATCAAGGGGGAGTCAACTGGCTTGCTCCCTCCCCTTGCCCTGGTCTTTCCCTACTGCTTTCTGTTATGATCCTCCTCTGAGAACCTTTATACAGTTCCTACCCCACTTGGAATGTGTGGGTGGGTGGGGGTGTGTGCTTTGAACAGCACCAGTAGGCCAATCTCTCTACAGTATAAACTCTTTGGGGTGGGGCTATTGTCTTCATACCTGTCTGTAAAGCCCCTAACACACTGCTGTTGATATACACATAAATAATGATATACTAGTATTTTAAATAGTTGTCCTAGTATTTGTAGTAAGGGCTTGTTCCCTGATGGGCAGCAGCACTGTTAGCACAACTGTATGTGCTTCCACAGTCATAGCAAGCGGAGAAGTAGCTCCCTCCCAACCCTTGTAAAAGGCAGACTGTCAATAAGGTAGTGCCACTACAGGGCCCTGTGACAGAGGTTCTGAGAGACTCTGTGGGAGCCAAGGCTGCGAGAGTAAGATATAGAAACTGTCACTCAATTGGGAGTGACTGGATCTGACCATGAAGTGAGAAAGATGACATCAGAAGCTTCAGAAGAAAGTATTTCGGTGTAATTACCTCCCTATAGCTTACCTGTCCTACTGGTAGCACTTTTCAAGATGACCTCGGGTATCCAGCTGTAGCCATCCCACAAAAAGCCCCAAAGCACTTGTTGCAGCCTTTTTTCCCCCCACATAAGGGCCCTCAGAGCTACTAACTCCTGTTAGACAGAGCCAGGTTAATGATAGAGGGGAATGTTGTGAGAAAGTAAATAAGGAAATCCCCTTGAGAAATACTGCTCCATTCTCTCTCATGCCGCAGTGTCTGTTGCTTGTTTAAATAGAAGGCTAAAGTTGAAAGCCTGCAAGCCAGTTTAATCAGCAGTGTCTGGAGAGACTAAAATGAACACTGTAGCCTGTATTGCCCAGCTGGAATTTTAGGAAGAGGCTGACAAAAGCCAGAATAATTCTTGCTGCTAGTTGTAAAAGAGTGAACAGTACCGATGGTGATCTATGTAGCCTGTTATTTATAGAACTACCTAGTGTGAGCTGCTGTGCATTTACAAGTCTTGGGGTTTGGCCTACAGAGATTTTCATCTTCAAAATACTGTACATGTACAAATGAATTGATCATTGCAATAGCCCTGTGAGAGAGGTAATGGATAATTACTCATTTGCACTTCTGCTTCTCTTAAGGAACCATTTGACTGGATTCCTACTCATAGGTCTCAGATATCTAATGTGAGCTAGACCCTCCATCCCTCCCCACCACCACCAAGATCATAAAATAATGGGGTCTAAATGAGCTGTTACCACTCAAGAAAGATCGTGGAGTCATTGTGGGTAGTTCTCTGAAAACATCCACTTAATGTGCAGCGACAGTCAAAAAAGTGAACGGAATGTTGGGAATCATTAAGAAGGGGATAGATAATAAGACAGAAAATATCATATTGCCTCTATATAAATGCATGGTATGGCAATATTTTGAATACTGCGTGCAGATGTGTTTGCCCCATCTTAAAAAATATATATTGGAATTGGAAAAGGTTCAGAAAAGGGCAAGACAAATTATTAAGAGTATAGAATGGCTTCCGTATGAGGAGAGATTAATAAGATTCGGACTTTTCATGTTGGAAAACAGATGGGTAAGGGGAAATATGATTGAGGTCTATAAAATCATGACTGGTGTGGACAAAGTAAATAAGGAAGTGGTATTTACTCTCTCATAACACAACAACTGGGGGTCACCCCGCAACTCCCATTGGCTGCAGTTCCTAGCCAATGGAAGCTGTGGCAGCCAGCGCTTGTGCCCTCCGCTGCCCAGGAGCTGCAGAGCCGCAGTGCTCCCCAGAATTCCCCCCTCCAGAGCACCCGTGGCCCCCGCCCAAGTTTTAGTCACAGGTATTTTTAATAAAAGTTATGGACAGGTCATGGGCTGTGAATTTGTTTACTGCCCATGACCTGTCCGTGACTTTTACTAAAAAACCCTCCCATGACTAAAATGTAGCCTTAGTCATAAGTTTATATTACTAACCCATTTTTGTTTTGTAATCTTTAACACTCTGTAGCTCTACACCAATAAAACCTATTACGTTTTCTGATTGTCTAATACATGTGAATATTGTCCTCTGATATCAGGATTGGGGAAAATACATGGTTATCAGCCCCAGTATAGTAAATTTCAATTTTTTCTCTTAGGTTTCATGTGGGATCATATTAGTTAGTTTTGGAAATTAACTTCAGCCATTGCATATCATAACATTTCTCCCTAAGAAATACTAAATGCTTTGAAATGTACTGAATGGTATTGCTACAAAAAGTTGCAAAACAGTATTTGAAATGATAAAAAGTACCTACAGACTCTACAGAGACAATTTGTCGATCCATTTATCAAATTCTGTGTTATTTCTGTCTTTAGGCAGATTGACACAACACTAAATATTAAGCTAAGAAAGTTCATTTTTCTCCAGAGCTTAATGTTTTTTTTAAAAATCTGTGCAGAACCATTGGCTTTTGCAAAATGTTCGGATTTGTGTTTTGTTTTAATTTCCCAATAGAGTAAATAAAATTATTCTTAATACTGAAGTGACTGGCAATCCAAAGCAAAATTTTGTCAAATTATATATAACCCCTTGAGGGAAATCTTGGCAGCTACACCAATAAAGATAAGCTTTATCAACCACATGTCAGGCTGTAGTACAACTGTCCATGGGGCTATGGAATGCATTCATTAAATTGCATTTTCCATTCAGAGGAACCTGAAGGGATCAAAAGGATTATGCCATTGTAAGAGATTTTTCTTTTTGTTCTAGATTAGAGATGAGACAGACTACTTCAGCAATGTGGAGTATCCCCAAACTCTGGGCATTTGGAACCCACCAATAACTTGAATAATTGCCTGCTGCTACTGGTCCACTTGAACTCAGATTAATTGGCCAGACTGTTGGAAATGTGCAAGGCATGGAAGCCTTAACCAGAACGAGGAAGCTCTGCTACTATATTTAAGTGTTCTCCAAAACCTTTTTGTTATTTCAAAATGAGTACAGATCATCCTTGACTATAAGGCAATTTCTAGCTTTAAATTATAAAGTTCTGGTCAGCTGAAAAATACAAAGTTAAACCATCTATCCATATTGCCCCTATTATTGAGTATCTCCAAAATATTTCAAAATATAAATAGGTTTCTCTCTTCCTTCCCAGCCTTATTGGAGAAATGGTTTGATTATTTACTTGTATATGTATATGTGTGAACAGAGCTGACTGAGGGGAAGGCAGGTCAAAGATGAATTTTGCATTAAGTTCTGAACACGGCACAGCCTGTCATCTAGATGGAGCAGTACATATGATAGTCTTTCTGATCAGTCTGCAACGTACATCCCACACTGCTTGGTATCTTCATACTTGTGATACAAATTATCTTAACTTATCACCGAGCTATAAAATTAGTCTCTCTGTCTGTCCCTTCCCCTTCCTCCAACTGAAAAAATTTCAAAATGTCTGTTTTGTCCTGATGTAAAATGGGACAAATTTATGAATTCTTGAAAATATTTGTGGAATGTGAAAATTGTTTCCTGCCCAGCTCTACTTCATACCTCTGTAATGTTTCTCCTTTTATAAGAGCACCAAAGATTAATCCACAAGGGACATACCAAGTATCAAGAAGGTAGCCGTGTTAGTCTGTATCAACAAAAACAACAAGGAGTCTGGTGGTACCTTAAAGACTAACAGATTTATTTGGGCATAAGCTTTCGTGGGTAAAAAACCCACTTCTTCAGATGGTTGGAGTGAAAATGACAGATACAGGCATAAATATATATTGGCACATGAAGAGAAGGGAGTTACCTTAGAAGTGGAGAACCAATGTTGAAGGCCAATCAGTTCCCTAACCACAGCAAGTCCTTTAAAGTAATTATGCAGGGTAAAAATATGTCCTTAAACGGGGCCTTCCATTGGTGCAAAAGTCTGTGTTAACCCTCTGTGCAAAGAGGGAGGTTTCACTTAAAAAGGTTTTAGGCTAAGTATTCATTATGTTGTTGTCATAACATGCAACTCCACAACCTGCAGACCTTATGGATGCTTTGTGTGCTTAGGGCCTGATCATAATACTTGCTGAGCACCCACAATTCTCAATAGGTTAACTGGACATTGTACATGCTCAAAAAGTATGTAGCAACTCTTAGGGGAAGGCCAAAGGCCCCAGTACTGCTTTAACTGTGATCCAGGGCAGTTTTTTTCCCATTTACTTTATTAAGAGTAAGTTTAGGCCTTATTCTGTGCTCATTTAAGTCAGTGGGAACTTTGCCACTGATTTCAATGAGTGCAAGATAAGACCTTGAATGAGCAGAAGGTTTTCTAACATGTGTGTCCCTGTTGCTGTTTTATACTCTCTGGGGGAGTACAGTTAGGATTTTTATTTGAAAAGATAACTGCATCTATTTTCCACAGTTCAGCTATCTGAAAGTTGAAAAGTTCACATGGGGGCAAAGCACTTGTCACCATGAATATACTGTTAAATATATTTGAAAATATCTATTTTAAATTACAACTGACATGTCTAAGCCTTCTGCTGGTTGTGGCCATCTCATTATAGTCACATGATTTGCGACACTGGCAATATGGAAGAAGATAGGAAGTTTAAGATATTTTTTTTAATCTGTTAAACATGAATAATTTACCTTCTGAATTCTCTCTTTCCTACTATTATTCACCAAGCTTAAAATAAGTATAATCTGGTGTGAACTGTGCAGAGTGACCAGCTATCATGGCAATTGAAGTAACAGATCAATGAATAAGCCAAAAGCCTTTTGTTCATAAAGCAGGGTAATTTTTTTCATCCAAAACATCTTTCACCAAAACTTTGCAAATTTGGGTCAACCAAAACATTGTGAACTTATTGAATTCATCATATTATGGCAGAAAAAAGCCCACCCAAATTCCAAACAAAATCAAAATATTTTGTGTTGACCTTTCAAAATGAAACATATCAATTTTTCAATTCAAAACAACTTCATTTCCAATTTTCATTCAATTTTATTTCACAATAGTAGAAGGGGAAAAAAACTTAAAATCAAAATGAAATGGTCTGTTTCAGGTCAAGCAGAACATTCTGTTTGCCTAAAATCAATTTGTATGGTGTTTTGGTATTGTCAGCAAACTGAAAAATAATTTATTCTTGCTGCTCTATTTCTTATGATTTCACATAGTGTTTCACTAAAATATAGAATTGCAGTACCACACATTACCAAACTTGGTAATGTGGATAACCTGGTAGATACAAGCAGACACAAGTGAATAACCTGGTAGGTACAAGCAGAGTAAAACTTGTGGTATCTGGGAATTACTGAAAAACACAATTATTTTTGGTAGCGTAAAGAAACACATTTAAGAGAAACTGTATATCCTTTTTCTCAAGGCACACAATGCTGTACTCAGTCATTTTGACATAGATATGCAAAATAAAGGACAAATAGAAAGCACGGAGTTGTGAATGATGCATTCTAATCTAGGTTGCTTTGTAGCCCTCCATTTATGTAGCTTCCTGTAAACCGCAAAAGTGTGGGTATATATTGCCTTCTCACCAAGTCAAACTATTCTGGGGAGGGTATCTCTGATGTGGTAAGGGGGAGAAAGTGATACTTACCCACAATAGTCACATTACTCATAAAATGCCAAATTATTCCATTATTTGGTTCCACCCTGACTATTGTTTTAAAGATTTAATTTCCAATTCAGCAAAGCATTTAATCACATGCATAAATCCTATTGAAGTCAATGGAACAGATGCACGTGGTTAAACATAAGGACATGTTTAAGTACTTGGCAGAACTTAACTTCTCTGCATCTTGAAGTCTTTAAACCATGATTTGAGGACTTCAATAGCTGAGACATAGGTGAGAGGATTATTCCAGGAGTGGGTGGGTGAGATTCTGTGGCCTGCATTGTGCAGGAGGTCAGATCATAATGGTCCCTTCTGACCTTAAAGTCTGAGTCTATGTGCTTTCATCGATTAATAGAAATTTTAAGAGTTGTTTAGAAGGAGTTGTCATGATCATCCAATCTGACCTCCTGCATAATACAGAGACACAGTAATCTTCATTAAGCTGATAGACTATAGCTCATACAGAAGTTATCTTTTAGACAGATCTCCAATCCTGATTTAAAGATTTGAAGTGCTAGAAAACCCTTAGGTAAGTTGTTCCAGTGGTTAATTACCCTCACTGTTAAAAAATTGCGTTTGATTTCTTGTGTGAATTTGTCTGTATTCAGCTTTCAGCTATTGGATCTGATTATGCTTTTTTCCTGCCAGATCAAAAATTCATGTACTATTAGATCCTCTCTAGTGTTAGGTACTTGTAGACTGTGATCAAGTCAAATCTTAACCATCTATTGGATAAACCTAATACATTGAGCTGCTATGGAGTATGTTTTCCAGACCTTGAATCATTCTTATGGGTCTTCTCTGAATCCTTTTCTGTTCTCCAACATCATTTTTGAAGCATTGACACTACAGTTGGAAACTGTATTACAATAACAGTTTTGCCTTTAAGTTAAGCCCATGCTTCAGTGGTTTGATAAAATTGCTGCCTCTGTGGGTGTTGAGGGAAAATCATCCAAAAAAATCCCTTTCAAAAATAGTACTTCTCTCCACCGAAAAAGGTTTGTGTGAGTTATTGTCTAGTTCAGAAAGTCAAGCACACTAATCCTAAATGGTAGAGATTCAGAACAGACTTAAAGAACTAACTCTGGTATTAGTTACAGCTAGAGAACTGTGATTTGACTTAAATTCTGAAGTATACATATTTATACGAATATCTGATAGAATCATAAATGATATGTAGAGATGTTTTGATGAATGACTTTGTAAGAATTTGAGGTCCAAATTGATTAATTTGTATCTACCTGCCAACCATTATACCTGCAGAAACCTCTTATTTACACTAGTCACACTCACCAGTCACAGTAACTGAACTCTGATTTGCCCATCCATTGTTCTTGGCTATAAGTGTTAAATATGGCCTTCCTTCAGCCTGGTTGTATTCCGTTTGTATAGTGGCCTCTTAAGTAGAGAAAACAGATCCCCCGCCCCCCCAAGTATGAATCCCTTTTACAATCATCTTCCCTGGCTATGCAATATAAATGACTGAAAACGCTCTGTCCTTTTGGCACAATGGCAATTAATATTGATTAATTTTACAGTGCACAGAAATGTGCTATGTGCCATACAGAACAAATTTGTAATTCAATTTAGTCCATATTACTTTACTTTATAAACAATTTCTCTACCATTATAGCAATAGGTTAACAGATTGACTTATGGTAATAGCTGATTAAAAGTCTTCAGCTGGAAGAGTCTTTTTACTTGTCTGAAAGCCTAAAGAAAGGTGAAATCTATGGAATAGATCACTTGCTCATGTAAATCAGCATAGCTCTGTTGATTTCAATGAAACTATGCTGATTTACACCCACTGAGAATCTGGCCCTGCATATTTATAGCTGGATGAAGAATTATTACTTTGAGCTATGTTTAATGGCTAATAGAACATGTACAGGTATTTAGTACCTCTCATCTTCAGATGTCAAACAATTATTAGGCAGTGATAACATCTCTGCATTATTTACTTTTTACAGCTTAATAAATTGCTGCCATAGAGGGGTTGTATAATTTGCCCATTTGCTCCACAGTGACTCAGAGAGACACTTGAGAATAGAAACCTTGCATCCTGACTCCCAGTCCTATTCTCTAACTCCAAAAAACCCTTCCAATGGAAATAGAAAAGTGTCATGGGAGGCCCACCAATATATTGGAACAAATATTTCTTGTGCTAGTCATGATATTTGGAAAGGTTACTTTCACAATGGATGATGATAGTATGTTGATCAGTGCAGTGAAATTTTGGGTGTATATTGTGGATAGTGAAGGTTGCAACCAGCCAAGAGTGAGACAGCTTTCAATATCATCAACAGCTGTTGACAAAGAATATCAGTCTGCCCTAATCCTATACCAGCCCCTTTAATGCAGAATTTTAAAAAACTGAATATGACTAGAACTTTAACTGCTTTGAGGTGGTAAAAGGATCCAAGTTCTTCAGGTGTTAATGACCATGGAAATTAATACACAGAAGTGAGTAAAAATTACTTCATATTAAGGTCAGCTTTTTTCCCCTAGGATCATTTTGCCAGTCTTTGAAGTAATGAATGAGATATTAATAATAGCGATACAGTCCACTACAATAATAGGAAAATGTAGAGGTATATACTGTAGCAACCAGAGTCCTTTCACAGGGATAAGAACAAAGATTGGCACACACATTATTAAAACTCATTACCAGGAATGAGGGTGGAAAAGGGGGGCAGGAGAAAGCAGATGAAATATTGAAAATGAAAGCAAGGTTTGAAAAATAAATGAAACTGAACTGTGTATATAAAATGGAGATCAAAGTCCATGCAAGAAAGAGTTTGAATGACTATCATTAAATATAACATGTACAACAAAGCAAATGCTGGCAGGGTTTAAAATGTCTTAGAAGCACACACCACACAAAATTTCTCATGATTAAGAGGTTTGAGCTATAAGAGCACACTAGTGAACTATAGGAGCTCTATTGTCTTAATTCAGAAAAATGGGATAAACTAATGTTTAACCATAAGGAAGTGTTCCCCGGGGTTTTCAGAACCCAAAACAGTGGTAACTTAACTGTTTCACTCCAGGCAGTGTCAGGAATAAATCAATGGGAACACAGCACTCTGGCTGATGAAAGATTAAAACAAGCAAACATGCTCTTATCTAAAACTACAATGTATTAGATTTAAGCACACACAAGCGAGAGGTTTAGAATATCCCAAATATTTACTTAAAATCTGGGATGGTATTGAATAAATTGCAGCAGTTAAGCAATCTGCTTGGTTGCTTCCCTGTCGGGGAGTAAGGTGTCAGGAAAAACCTCTCTCAGGATAGCTTCAGAGGACTACCCCAGAGCACACTTTATTATCTAGTCCTTTTTTATAACTAACTTTTACAAAATACATAGATCATAGCATAGGCACTGACTTTTGGTTTTGCTGTTGGGTGCCTCACCCCCACCCCGAGGCCCTGCCCCCACTCTGCTGCTCTCTTCTGCCCACCTCCTGGTGGCTCTGTCTAGCATCTGTCCCCACCCACACACTCAAAGTGGCACAGGAGGTTCCCCTCCTCAGGATATGAAGGGTTTCCTAGTGGTTAAGGCACAGGCCTGAGACTCTTGTGTTCTGGGTTTGGTTCTCTGCTATGCCACAGACTCCATGCTTATTCCTCAGGAAAGTCACTTCACCTCTGGGTGCCCTAGATCTCCCCTTCCAAATGGGGCTAATATTTCCCTGCCTCCTAGGCTAAATCCATTCATGTGTGGTGATAGAAGCATTGGAGGTTTTGGCCTTCACAGCATCCCCTGGCAAGGAGTTGACAGGTTGACTGTGAGTTGCGTGAAGAAATACTTCTTTTTGTTTGTTTCCTAGAAGCTTTAAGACACCTGAAGGTGTATTTCCAGTAGATGCAAATGTTATCACCTTTTTCCAATGGCAATATGTTTCCTTTCCTTTTTAAGATACTCAGTAATTAGTAATAGAGTCTTAAATATTGTAATCTACTTATACAATGCATTTGATATTTCTCCAGCACAAATGAAAACACACTCCAGTTCAAGGTACTAAAGGTGTAAAGATTCAAAACATAAAAACAAATTTAAAAATTGAACTTGCATTTACAAATGACCGATCTAAAGCCCGTTTTAGCCCCTGGAAACAGTTCATCTAGAGTATGTATCTCCAGTGACCCAACTGGATGATTCTTAACCATGCCTTAATGAAAATATCATATTACACTATACGTCTTAAACATTATTAAGAAAAATTGCCCTCCAAACAATGTCATTTTCAAGGGCATACTCAGATATTAAGGAAGTTTGTAAAGAGACCTGTTCTAAGGCTGTAACACCTGGTAGAATTAAGAGCACTCCAGGAGTTTTTAAAAAAAGAAAAAGTCCCTGGGGTCTATAGACTAATTCAAGAAAAAAAATTTATTTCCTGACTGAGAACTCAAAGTATGTACAATAACTTCCTCTGATTTCCATCAGAAGCAACTGAAATGTGTAAAGGAAGCACTGTTACACGGAAAACAAAACTGATCAGCTGTGTGGGAGAGTCTTAAGGAGATCAGCTGTCATCAGGTCCCTTCTCTCAGCCAAGGCTAGCCAGAAACTGTTCTCTCCTGACTCTCATCCTATCAGTTCGGTGACAAGGAGCTATTTACCCACATGAACTGCTTTGAGTGCCCCTGCTGGCTGCGGGGCCTGGCAGCGGAGTTTCTAAGGTGCACAGGCTCTCAACCGCCCAGCCACAGGAGGCATCTGGGAACCTCTTTAGAGACTTTCTCTGCATGTGAAGGGGTGGGGGCAGATAGAGCAATGCAGACAGCTCTCCTGTTTCCAGCCAACGTGAAGCAGCAGCCTGCACAAGCAGGGAACTTACATTTCCCACAGACCTACCAACCAGCAACAACCTCTTGCTCAGCTCACAGATAAAGGCTTTGGGTTTCTTCAGTGACAGCGCGGAACAGCAGTTCATTTCATGGTACAAAACTCAGTGGAGAGCAGAAGCCCTCCCTAAATGGTTCCTGTGCCCCTCTGCTCTGGAAAGGGACTCACCTGCTGCCTGCAGTCAGAGATGGGCTGGGAAACAGCTTGACTTGGCTCCCTGCCAAACAGCTGACAGGCAGCTGCATGCCAAATAGCTGATTGGCTGGAAACAGCTAATCGGGGATTGCCTTCCAAACAGCTGATTGGGGCCTCCCACATCCAAGAGCTGATTTGTGGCTGCCCACAGCTGATCATCCCAGTGAGTGATCTTTTCCATGGGTGCTCCAGCCCCGGACTACCCATGGAGTCAGTGCCTACAGATTATAGTGACCCCTACTGGGTCCTAACATCAATAAACAATTTATCAGCAAACATTCCTAAAAATCTTAGTTCTAATAAGCTTCTATATCAAAGGTGCCCAAAACTCAAGGTTCCCATATACTTATTTTCTTTCAGTCTCAAATTGTTGATTCCTTTTCTCCCCTCCTCCCATTCTGATTAGCAGAAATTACAGATAGTTTTGACCTTGTGGCCAGAAGTCATGCTTGTTCAAATTTACCCTTAATTAGGTGGTCTTGTATTTTATAAAATCATGGTGGCTGAATGAACATAATATAGTTGCAATTGATCAAAATCTGGGGTGCACACATCCCTCAATTCCGGGCAACAGAAGAGCTAAATTCTAAAGGTATGTATACCTAGCAAGAGCTGTGAACCAGCTACCCTACCTGAGCTAGCTTGAATCCAGCTAGGGTGGGTAACAGCAGCAGTGTGAGCTTCAGTAAAATCTGTGACATGGACCCTGGGTATGTACTCAACTCACTAGCCCATTCTGAAGCCCACACTGCATTGTGTTCACTGCTCTTGTTACCCACCCTAGCTGGATTCAATCTAGCTAGTGCACAGCTTCTGCTGTATAGATATACCCTTAGAGAAGTCTGTGTGCATGTATGCATAAGCTTCCTTTAAAGAACAGATGAAACCTTGACCCTAATTTTGTTTCAAAGTGAGTGTCAATGATAGACTGTCAAGATGTTTTAATAATTAATTTAAGCATGTGAATAAGTATTCACAGGGTCAGCATCTATATTATGAAGAAAAGGAATTAAGGAAGAATCACTGTAAGTTTCTATGAACACCAGTTTGATGGGAATGGAAAGATTAATGCCACCCAGTTACTTAAGCGAGTGTCAAGGGAGTATGTCTGAATTTACAGTCAAGGACTAAGAGAATATAGATGAAATTTTTATCTTAGATTACCAACATTAGCAAGAGGAAGAACTAATGAAAACACTTTTTAAAAGGAGTCAAATCTGTGAACATAACTTTTTTAAAAAGACTTATTTTTTAATTAATTTACAATATTATACAAGTGTACAGAAAAACAGACTGGACAATGACTGAACAAACGATGACAAAACCCATCTCTATGGGCTTGATGCAACACTGATTAAAATCAGCAGGGGTTTTTCATGGGCTTGGATCAGATCCCATATGATCAAACAAAAATGGGTGGAAATTAACATCATAGTTAAGGGCAACTGCATCTATGTTCCCCGCCTGTAGTCCAACAAGGCACCTGCTCTCAGGCTTCTAGGTCTTCAGCCTCTCTTTGGCAGATGCATATGACATCTCTTTCCTGCCTGACTGGGGTAATTCCTGGCTGTATAGTTCCCTGCCTACACTATTAATTCCCCAGCAAGTCATACTGCCTTAGGAGGCCTGCTTTGCCTTCCTTCCTCAGATGCTATAAAAAAGCATAATTGCCAGAATTAAGTTACCACATAGCTCTTTTTAAGCAGACTCATTCTTTTTAAGGTGAAAACATTAAAAACAATTAAAGAACCTAGCTGCATGCTAATAAATGTACCAGGGATCATTCCAGCTCCATCATTAACACCTGTTCATCAAGTTCATCACAGGTGTTAACTCAGAAAAAGCACCCCAAGAATGAGAGCCGCTTCTTTATATCATTTGGGTCTTTGATCTGTCCTCATGTAACAGGTGATCAGCGGACAAAAGGTCCTCTCCTCCAGGGGAAGCTTCAAAAGGCTGAGTCTGGGGGTGGGAAATTAGTATTCCCTCCCACTAGCTGTTCCTACAAAACCCAATTTACTTTAAAAGTTCACATTATTTCAAATCGTCCTTTGAAGCTCATAACACTTCCCAGGGTTTACATTAGTCAGATCCCTTCCTTAGAGATGTTACATACAATCACAGCATGTTACATAAAGATTTGCATTTCGATACATGGGGCTCCTAGGATACTTAAACTTAACTCAATACAGTTTCACTTAATTCAATAAGGTTTTGTCCAGAATATTGCAGGAAATTGCCATATCTGTCACAACTGGAGCTGGTTGGAAATTAGTCATCACACTCAAAATATTTTGTGAAAACATTCACTGCCAAGAAATTGTTATTGAATCAAAGGCAGGGTTCCATTGTGAATGACTACAAATGACAACATGTAGTCATGGAAAGAAAATGAGTGATTGTACAGCCTGGCCGTTAGGGCACTCACAGAGGATGTTTCATGTTCTAGTTTGCCTATTAAAATATCTATTTATGCTCAGTGGAACAGTTTCAACAGGAGAGATTGAGAAAAACCTGCCTTAGAATACCGTAGAGCCCTGTGCTTGGGGAACTCACCTACAATGTTAGGAGACCCAGATTCAAATTTCCTATATCAAACAGAGGGGATAACTGAACCTGAGTCTCCCACCTCCCAGGTGAATGCTCTGATCATTGGCCTAAAAGTTATAAGGGAGATCCACTAGCTAGAAAATCCATTTCAGATTGATTCATTAGACCCAACATGGATTGTTTCAGTTCACCAAAAGCTTTCACAATTTTTGGACTTTGGGTCAAATCATTTTTTTTTAACTGCCAGTAAACCCCAAAAATCAGTTATTTGCCCTTATCTAGTTGTAACAAGTATCCAGGGCCTAGAGTGGTAGGAGGCAAATTCTTACAACAGTTAACTAATGTAGTGGGTACGATTTTTATGGGATCATTTTGAAAGAAACAATTTCAGATAATGTTACTTTGTGGGGAAGACACTGTAGAGTTAGCAGGAGATATTTTAAAGAGTGGCTTGAAAGCAGGGTGGATTCAGACAGTGAGAGAGATCCGGATGCATGGAGGGAGGAACTGAGAGGGGATTAGAAGAAGGAAAGAAAGAGGCTGGTTAACTTGTGCAGTTTGCAGCAGAAGGGGAGAGGAACAATGTAACTGTAGTACATTATTGCTGTAATATTGTGGAGCAGAACTAGTCAATGAAAGGAGGTGATGGAAATACTGTGCTTGGGCTTTCAAACCTGCTTGTCCCCTAGATCTCCATGTATCTGACATTGTCCCCCTGATGCTGAAGCATGTAGAAGCTGTATAATAATTTTAAAAAATATTGTGTTATGCACTGACTCAGGGAGATACTAGTTAGGGGTAATTAATTAAAATATATAACTACTTTAATTACTAAGAAAATAAATGTATGAATCAAATGTTTGATTTCCATGGAAACTGCCTGGAAGTTGCCAGTACTAAATTCAGAATCAGAAATGCAGTTTTTTGGTGGTGGTTGTTTTAATTCCAAGTTAATGGACCAGTTACTCATATACTGTATATTTTCTCTGAGTCACTCCCCCCTTGTAAGTCGTATTCATTTGCACCTTTAGTTTAATATTGTAATATGCTCCTTATTATTTACTAAAGGTCTATTTCTGACTCAGAAAAGCAGCCAACTGTGAAACAATTGCCATGGCACTTTTGCCGGTTAGGGGACATAAACCCCAGCGTGTGTCTCAGAAGGAGACCAAACCACTGCTGATAAAAAGGTAGCCATAAGCCGTTCTGCTTATTTACTTGTTTAGTTATAGTTAAGATTTGGTGTCAACCCTGAAAATGGAATCAGAAACAGTTTAATTAAATCTATTTTGTAAGTGTTGTCAAGTTACACAGCTCTCCTTTACTCTCCCAAATGATAATTAAAAACACAGCTGAGTTCCAAACATGCTAAAAGCTCCCCCTGCTGGCAAAGACCATTAAGAGAAGAATCAGTCTTCATTTTTGTTTTGTAATGGAAAGCAAAACTTCAGAGCTATGATATGAACCTGCTAGTAACCGGAAAAACACTCATTTAAGTAATGGCATCTGCAACCGATGAAAATAGGAAGGTAATATGCTTGGTGGAGATTTTAAATTACTGTAAAAATCATAGGATAAGAAGGAATTGCAAGGAGGAAAAAAAGACTACTCTAATTAAGCAAGTAACAAGAGGAAAACAAAGCTACTGTATAATTCTGCAACAGCACCATTATTTTAGACTTGTGGAATTAATGTATACTGTGAATAATTCCAGTTTCTGCCAATGTATATTTCACAGTTATGCTCCAGTTTGAGATACTTTGTTCAAAGGAATTATGTGATAGAATAGTATTAACTTCTGAGCCTGATTTACAGAAGTGCTGCCACTTACAACTCTAGTTAGTCTGTGGCATATAAAGGTGAATCAGCACCTCTGAAAATCAGTCCCTTCATTATTATTCATAATAACTCAAATTAGTTTATAATAAGGGTAAGCTGTGGGGGGAGGGATAGCTCAGTGGTTTGAGCATTGGCCTGCTAAACCCAAGGTTGTGAGTTCAATCCTTGAGAGGGCCATTTAGGGATCTGGGGTAAAATTGGGGATTGGTCCTGCTTTGAGCAGGGGGTTGGACTAGATGACCTCCTAAGGTCCCTTCCAACCCTGAGATTCTATGATTTTAATAGAGTCATAGATTATAAGGCCAGACGGAACCACTTTGATCACCTCCTGAATAACACAGACCATAGGACTTTCCTGAATTAATTCCTGTTGAAACAGGTAGTGCAATATATGGTGTTCACTACTCCTAAGTGCAACCGTGGCCAAAGGGCCTGTGTGTACTAAGTAGTGCATGTTGGTGAATAGAATGCACCATGCCTTGACAATAATAATGAATTATGTTGGTGTAAAGGAAATAAGCAGGGATGAAGAGGCCCAGAATGCTTAGGATACTGAAATAAATTGGCTCTTTGGTAAATGGACTGATTTGTTTGCCTGTCCTGACCAGATAGGCCTCTTCTGTTTCCTCAAAAAGTGCCTGCCTGCCAGCAGCATAAAAAGCAGACTTGTAGGGGTGCCCCGAATGCAGGTCTAGCATTGGGAAACCCACCAGAATCATAGCCAGCCAGGACCAGCATTAAGATGGCATTGAAAACAGATGTCTGTCACCACAGGTGAGGTGTGCAGGGGTGGGAGGGGAATACTGCCATGAGAGGAGGGTGAGAGAAGCTGTACTGGTGAGGGTTGTGGAATAATGGGAAGAGAAGGAACCACAAAAATATAAAATACTCGGGTAGCTCATGAACTAAATAAGACAACAAGGAAAATTGATCTGGAGTAGAAGGATCTCAATGAGGGATGCATGTGTGCTGCATCCTATCTCTATAGCACAGCGTCTTGGCCAGTGACTCAACTTGTCTGCTTCTGGCTGTAAAACTGAATATCATTCACAGCTGGATCAGTGACAGCTAAGCTGTACTCTAGGGTACAGTCCCAGCTCTGCCACTGAGTTTCTGGGTGACGCTGGCCAAATCATTTCAACTCTCTCTGCTTCCACTCAGTTTATTCATCTGTAAAATGGGTTAATGATGCTTACCTTCTTTGAATTGAAAGATGAAAATTGTTATATAAGGGCTAAGTATAGAAAAGGGGTTATGGTATAAACTGGTCTGGAATTTTTCATCAAAATGGGTTTTAGTGGAAAATGCAGAATTTGGCCAAAAAAAAAAAAATATCTAGAGAATCTGAACAAAATATTTCACATCATGTTGACCCAAATGAAAAAAATTCAGTCTGTCAAACCAAATCAAAACTTTAATTGTGGGTCAGTGTTCGTCTGTCCCGTGGCAGTGCATCAGGAGGTGTAATTTGGATGCCTCATGCTCCATTCTCCTAAAATGGGCTTTCTGGCTGGACTGTATCTCCAATGATGATACCTTACAGCTTAAATTGATGTAAATTATGTCACTCAGGGGTGTGAATTAGCCACCCCCTGAATGATGTAATTTATGCCGACTTAAGCACTGGTGTGGACAGCACTATTTTGGTAGGAGAGCTTCTCCCGCTGACATAGTTACCACCACTTGTGGGGGGCTAGAGTAATTAAGCCAACAGGGGAGCTCTCTCTTATCAGCTTAGAGCAGCTACACTGCACCACTGTAAGCTCTCTAATGTACCATAGCCTCTAGTTCTCTCTGTTGGTTGAATTGATACAGTGCATCATGGGAGATGTAGTCCAGCTGAGGCACAGGAAAAACAGACTCTTCTTTATACTGAAGGCAAACAAACTCTCTGCACATACAGTATATCACCTTATGCCATTAACACTTTGTTTCTATCAAGCTGGAATGCTGAAGCAAATTGTCTAGCCATTCAGTCAGTTAGAAGGATTCACACAACTCAATATTTTAAAAGCATCAACTAAAGTATTATGCAGAGTGTGCAGCATAAGACCAAATTCTCAGTTACACCCATGCAATATCATTAGAATCAATTGGGAGAACTAGGCCTCTAGTGGTCAGCTGGAAAAACTAAATGGAGGCCCCATTTCATTGTCATGATTCTTTGCGCACAGAAATGCAGCATGTCTTGTTTTCCAGGATGGCAAGCCTAAAACCAGGTATTAATTGCCACAAAAGTTGTTGTGAGATCAATTGGCACAAAAGCAAAACTGAGTTCACTGATTCAAAAGAGGTCTTTGGTATACAGTTGATGTTAGGTCTCATCTGCATGATTATCTAGACATCTGTATGTTTCTCAACCAACTGTCCACTCACTTCTTATCTGGGCAGCCTGCATAACTCTGAGATCAAATGGCATACTTTACAACTGGCTGGGGTAGTAGCCTTATGTAAACATCTATCTATAAAGCATCTCATCATCAATATAACTGGTCTTTCACATTACATCTTTACTTGCATTTCTTTCCAGCGTGACTGGGTGATCAGGGAATTTGTGACGCTGGTTTCTCTTTTAATGGCTATTTCTCAATATTTTAACTGGCAATACCCCTTTTATGATTTATGTATTAGACTTCTGTTACCCTTTTCATATTGGGCAGCATCACAATGCTAGCTTTTTACCCTTCATCTTAGAGTACTTGCACCACTTTATACTGTTTTTTGATATATACCACCCACTTAACTGACAGTACATTTGGGTACTAGTTTATTCCCAAACTATAGATTATACAAGCATCTATGTCTGTGTCTTATTTATGGTAAGGGCTCTAAAGCATACAGTATATTTTTACTGCTCATCTATGTCATTTGATTCTGGATCAGTTCCATTGGTGAAACCTTTCCTGTTGTGACAGCCTTTATCAGTGTTTATGATTTAGTTGGGGTTGGTCCTGCTTTGAGCAGGGGTTGGACTAGATGACCTCCTCAGGTCTCTTCCAACCCTAATCTTCTATGATTGTCTGATCAGCTTATTGTGTGAGTAGCACAGAGGATTTACAGATTTGTTACTCGAGGGTGCTATAAGAGACCTTTACTGACTTTAATAATGAGAAATAGTCTTCCAAAAATCTAGCTTTTCTCTTTGATCTGATACTTCTTCTTCATTCCTTTGTTCAAGTTCTGCTTCCCCATAGATCAAGAAAGAAAGCTGTTTTCATTCCACCAGCATTATCTTCAATAGCTGTTCAGTTTATATAATAATACCTATTAAGTTCTTCCCCTTCTATGTGTGCATTGTTGCAAATTAAGGTACTTAATTAAAAGGTGCTGAGCACCTCTTGCAAAGTGCTTAGCTACACTGACTAGGAGTTGAATGTCACTGCACACCACCTCTGTGGTTCTATCTTATAGAATTGGGTCTTAGATCTGTCACATCTTACTAAAGCAAAAATATTACTTTAGCTTACGATTTGCCTTTCAGCATATTGCGTTTGATTTCAACACTTTATTAGATGACAGCTGTCACCTTAGTACATCAAATTTGTATATGCAGAGTATTTTTTTTTCTTTTCTTTTGCTATTTGTTCTGAAAATGCTGCTGCATTCTTTTGACGATATGTCAAATATTCCTAAATGAGTCAGCCTACGAACCAGCAGTTGGTTCTTTTGCATAAAGCAAAATTGAATTGAGCTCAATCAAATTTGCTTGTAAAATATTTTCCTTTATGCTCATCTGACAAATACAGAACCCAGAACGCAGTGACAAACAATATCGGCCCAGTTCTTTGTATCCCAGAGGCACAATATCTTTCTCAGCACCCTGTAGAGCAGTGCTTCTTCAGTCTGTCCCCTATTCTTATTTGACTTTAAAAGGATTGGTATAAGAATGCTGAGATATCCCGAATACCTGATTTTTCCCCGTACTGTTTACAGTCCTTACTCATTCTGCTGAGCATTTAGACATTGTCTGCTTTTGGATTTTTACTACAGTGTAGCTGCATTGGTGCAAAAACCTAGTGTAGATGCAGTGCAGTGATAAAATCCATGACTTGTCTTGGTGCACCATTTCTACTCTAGGACTTTGCACTGGTGCAGGTAAGCTGGTGTAGAAAGATTAGTGCCTGAAAGCCCAATGTAGACAAGGCCTTACACAAATGTCAGTGGAAACTCCTTGTGTGAGTAAATACTCATTATCCTGAATAACGGCTGTACAATCTAGTTATATACCTATATAGCCCTCATCACCATAGCATCTAAGCACCTCATAATCATCAATAGATATTATCCTCACAACACCCCCGTGAGATAGAAAGTGTTATTGTCACTTTATAGATGGGGACCTGGAGCACAGAGTAGATTAAGGGGGATATTTTCAGTGGAAGATATGACAAGTGCTTAACTCCCAGGTAGTATCAATGGAAGTAAAGCATCTCACTGCCATTTATGCCTTTGCCCAGGGCTACACTAGGGGAGGGGGTCGATCTATGATACGCAACTTCAGCTACGTGAATAGCGTAGCTGAAGTCGGCGTATCGTAATCGACTTACCTGGCCATGAGGACGGCGGCGAGTCGATCGCTGCCGCTCCCCCGTCGACTCCGCTTCTGCCTTTCGATGAGGTGGATTTCCAGAGCCGACAGGGAGCGCGATCGGGGATCGATTAATCGCGTCTTAACGAGACGCGAAAAATCGATCCCCGATAGATCGATTGCTACCCGCCGATCCGGTGGGTAGTGAAGACAAGCCCTTTGAAAATTTCCCGGTAAGTGACTTGTCCAAGGTCACACAGGAAATATGTGACCGAAGCAGGAACGGAACACAGCTTTCCTGAGTTCCAGTCCAGTGCATGATCCACTAGACAATCCTTCCTATTCCAATTTGAGTAAGGCTGAAAAAAGTCAGAACTATTATGATATAAAGTAGCCCTTAAGTTTATAAAAAAAATAATATTAAGACAAATTATATAACATTAAATGTGTAAAAAAATTAGATTTAGCCTAATAGATATTGATGGTGTAATAAACTGTTGAAAAGAGTTTACTTTCCTTCATGATGAATGAAATCAAAAGCAATGAATGTAAATGAATACATTAATTCAAATTTTAGGGAAGTACAATATTCCACAGTATACAGTACTCTCTAATGCTTTTATTGGTAGTGGTGATCATAGTTTAACACCCAGGGCTCATAATAACAACCTTTCACATGGCGGGAATGTGGCAATAGGAAACACGGGAAGAGGAGGGGAAACGCAATAAAAAGCCCCTAGGATTTTCAGCACTGATAGTTAAATGTTTTTTTATGCTAGAGGTCATTTGGCTTTCTTATTAAGCTGTAACTTATGGAAAGATGATTTGTTGGTAAGAACACTTTTTACAAAGATCCCTTGATTGTACATTACAACGTAAGTATGAACATATGAGAAGCAGTGACCTATGCAGTGAAAAGATGCCATGTTGTGAGCAATTGGTCTTGGATAAAGAATTTTGAAATCTGTTAGTGAACACGGTTGTTGGCAATAAGAGAGAGATTAAAGGAACCCAGGAATCTGCATTACTATGTGTTTCCTACAACTTTGAATGGCTGTCTTAATTTTCCCCTACTTATGTTTAGCTGCTGTTAGATAAAATTTAAAATGTCAGTTACTTATGTATCTATTCACTTGGCAGTTTTGAACTGCCAGTGTAGTAAGTGGGTCTGCATTGGGAGTGAGGTCAAAGCTCTTTGGTTACCTGAGTTATTCACTAGACATTATCTGGTATGTCACAAGTGTTTTGGAGTTGTTCTTTTAAACTCAGTTTGGATTTTCTTGACATTCCTTAATATTATGGGCTGGCATGAGAAACAATTGGAGAAGCTTGTGAAATTGCAGACAATTATTGTGGTACATAAAGAATGATTAGAGAAACTCAGCCAACAGGCAAGCATGAAGTGATGACAGATGCCTTAGGAAGCTGAGAAAAAAGAGGTCTTGATGTTGATGAGAGGGAGAATTATAGAGGGAGAGCCAGAGTGACTAAGAATGAGTATGGAGATGCTAATTCTGAATGCCTGTGGGGAAAAGAGCTGAAAAAGTTCCATTAGTGGCATAGAGGAAGCAGGGACATGGTGGTGGAAGAGGCCTGGAAGAATTATGGAAGTTAATGACTTCCTGTCAGGGTTCCCTCCCCACTCTAAACTCTAGGGTAAAGACGTGGGGACCCGCATTCAGAGCCCCTAAACTTATTTTTACCAGCTTAGGTTAAACCCCCCAAGGTACAAAATTCCCTGCACCCTAAGAAACGCTTCTCGCTGCCACCATCAAATGTCTAACAGGAATCCAGGAAAGGAATCACTTGAACTTCCCTCCCCCCCAAAATACCTCCTCAAGCCGTACACCCCCTTTCCTGGGGAAGCTTGAGAACAATCTCCCAACCAATTGGTTACACAGTGATCTAAAAACCCACCCCCTGGGTTTTAACACCATAGAAAACAGTCAGCTTCTTAAAAGAAGGATTTTATTAAAAATAAAGAAGGTAAAATCATCTCTGTAAAATCAGGATGGTAACTATTTTACAGGACACTATATTTCCAAACTCAGAGAGATTTCCCCCTCTGGACAAAACCTTAAAGTTCCAGAAAACCATGAATAACCACCCCCCCCCCCTTTGCCCTTTCTAACACAGGGGATACCCCAAGCAAAAATAAACAGAAATCTATACGCTATGCTATCTAAACTTACTTCAGAAAAGGGAGGTTTGATTTTCTGTAGGTTCCTTCTGTCTTCCAAGATCACCCTCTCTCAGACAAAGACACACACTAAAAACCTTCCCCCCTCCCAAAGTTTGAAAGTATCTTGTCCCCTTATTGGTCAGATGCCAGCCAGGTCAGGTGTCAGTCTGGCTACCTGCATTTCTTAACCCTTTACTGGAAAGAGGATTTTATAGCACTGCATCAGACCCTCTCCCCCTTCCCTTCATATTTATGACACTTCCATAATGACTGAAGTGGTACAATAAAGAGCATGCAGGATTTAAAGGGCCTTATGAAGTACCGTTGAAATTGATGGGAGAGAACTGGCACCTGCATGAGATCCCAGGTATCTTTTGGATGAAGCTGAATGGTTTCTAAACTTCATTTTGGAGCTGGAAACGATAATGGAATGGGTATGACTTGGTGAGATGGCAATACAAGAGGAAATGGAGATGATAATATAACCATGAATAACCTAAAGCAGAGTGGAGACTTTAGTTAACACAGTCTAAATATACCTGAGACTAAAGGGGTAAGCATTTTCCAAAATAACTGTCCCCCTGAGCAAGCTGGGTTCTGGGGGCTTCCCCAACGCCCCTGAGGTCAATGGAAAGACATCAGTGGGAATTGCATCAGGCTTTTGGTAATATTCCACTTAGCAATAAGTACAGATAAAGACTAATAATTGTTTTTTAAATCCATCTGACTTATTTGAACACCTGTTTGTCATAGCTCAATGTGGCAATTAACCCCTTCATCCCAAATTGTATGCCTCCACATGCAAAACTTGTCACTTATATGACTTTTAGGATCTGAGTGACACTGACCAGAGACGGGGCAAATAGAGGGTTAGATTATGATTGGCCTTTGTGTGCATGCACAAAGGAGAGAAGAACAAGGAGCCTTATTTCCCACCAAATGCCTTAAACCAGGAACCACTGCAGACCCTATGTTTTGTTCAGCACAGCACAGACACTAGGCCCCTTGTATCTGCAGAGGAAGTAATATTCTGCACTATCTTGGTGGAACATTCAGCAGCCATGTTTTCTCTGTGCTCTATGGAGATCTGGAAGTCATTGAGTTCATCACATACTGGATGGTGTGAAGCTGCACTACACTAAAACGAACCTGTGCTTTCAAAGCACAATTTTTCTCTAAGGAATTTATAAAAGCCATTTGAAACCAGCATAGCTGGGGAAGCTGAGTACTTATTGTAAACATTTGGGTTTCCTTAGCACCTCAAAGGCAAAATCAGCGAAGGAGGAAATTACAAAATACGATACAAAATGAAGCACTATAAAATGGGGGGAATCGTTTAATTAATACCTATGTGTATAAGAGAGAGTGCTTAAATATACCATCTGACACTCGGAATGCACATCATTACCTTTGATTTCTTGATCAATAGGATGTGATACTAGAATAACTAGAGCATATCTTAATCACTTCAGATTCAGAACTAATTAGTGTTGCCTTCGAGTTTTGAAAGGTAAACAGGGCAACTACCAGGCTGCTAACAAAAATCTGTGAACTCATATGGAGTTGCCAAATAGACATGGAGTTTTAAAGACAATGGAATAGATCCTTAAACGGTATAAATCTACATGGATCTACTCATGTCATTGAAATTGTGTTGATTTTCATCATCTGAGGTTCTGGCCTTATGTATGTGTGGACAGCACATTTATGTTCAAAGTCAGAAAGCTTTTTAAGGAGACTGGGCCCAGTTTGTCTGATAAAACCCTGTTCAAGTCAATGGAAATAGATCAGGGATACATTTGGGCCACTTCATTTAAATTAATGTTTTCATGGCCAAGACGTAGTGCTAATGTATGTTCCATCATTATGCATAAGGAATATCTGGTATACTCAGAAAAGAAGGGCAAAAGTGAAAGTTGTAATGGTTTTTGCAAGACCTCATTGGTCACGTGGTCACAAAACCAATACAAGGATTTCGATCCCATTCCTGCTTTAAGCAGCTGAGTTAATTACTTGCCCAAAGCCACCGATGTTGTTAGAAGTGGTATGGGGACTCAGGAAGAACTCTGCTCTGAACTCTGAACCACTGACTAGTCCAGAATGCCAGACCTTACATGAAAATATATGAGAAGCAGTGTGGCATAGTGGACAGGGTGGACTGGGATTTAGGAGCTCGGGGTTTTGTTCCAGGTCTGCCACTGACCAGCTGTGTGACCTTGGACATTGATCTGCTTCTGTTTCCACTCCCACACTTTTTCTTGCCTGTCTAGACTGTAAGTCATTTGGGTGTTTGTGGCAGGAACTTTTTCTCACTGTGTGTTTGTATGGCACAGTTGAGGTCCCTAGGAGCTATTGTAATACAAATAATAAGAGAAAGCCCACATATCATTTATGATAATGAGCACAAACTGAATATTGTTTAAGATCCCACTGACATTTTGTGGAACAATTTGGAGGAAGGAAGCATTTTGTTTAGCAAATTGTCATTCCCTAACAAACCTAAAACTGAGGTCCCAAAACATATTTCATGCAATGTGGACATCACTGGGGGAAAAATGTATGCCTTCCCCTCCACACCTCCAATTTAGAGTTAAATACAAGGAAGGGTCTTCTTTGGGTTGGTGTTTTTCTTTCTTCAGCAGAATCCACTATTCCAAGATTTAAGGAAGAAAATGCAGTTACCCTTGATGCCAGTGGTATCTGGAGGTAGTAATTATTCACTGATTTACTCTTTATTTCAGTTATGTATGATTATTCTCACTCACTTGTACAAGTTGAACTGATCAACAGATCATAGAGGTCGAAGATATTTTCCTCCAGGACATATTGTCAAGACTCTTAAAGGGTTTCCCCCCTTCATCTGTAGCACTGAGCAAGGCTCATCTGTTAGGATCAGTTAAGGACCTATCCTACCCAATTAATATGCTGATATTGCAAGGGGACTGGAATTGGTGGCTCTCAAGCCTTTCTGTCTTACTTTTCCATAGAGGTGGTCACTGAAGCGGTGTGAAAAGTTGATTGCAAAACCCAAGGACTTCCTACTTTCCAATTTTGTAGCAAACTGGGATCACATTTGTTTCAAAATATTTCCTAAGTTTTGCAGATCCTCTTAGCAAACCTGGACCTGGCTCAAAGTGAAATGGAGACATTTTATAGTTGTGAGAAATTTATTATTTGCATGTGACAGGTGAAATGCAGTAATTTTAACTGTTGATTTCTGTTTTGGGGTTCATTCATCTCAAAACAAAACATGGGGCTTGCAAACCAGCACAGATGGAAAGCAAATAAAATATCTAATTTTCCCCTGTGAAGTGACCCTACATGCATGCTGGCTTTATTGCAAGATGGTAAATATATTCTAATCAACAAAAATTCCCCATGCAAATTTGGCTAAAGCAGAGTATTAACAATTCTGTCCAAAAAAATCTTTTCTCTATTGTTGCTGGTGCAGAGTGGTTCACTAACAGTTGATGGTCAACCTTTTTTTGGCTCAGTTCTTTCATCTGCTGAAGCTGCTTTACAGTACATTGTTGGTCTCTCACATATCTGACTATAGTGGTCCCTCAGGCTCAGAGAGAGGACATTCTGTCTTGTTGCGTCAGGCAACAAAGAACAATCAAATATCAATCTCTGGCTCTGGGTGGGGGTAAGATCAAGCATCCTGGCTAGGGCAGATGGCAAACACAGTCTGGGCTCTGATCCTCTGGGTGGGACAGAGCAATAAGCCAGGTCGCAGGCCTTCGGACCTAAGGAGAGTGTGCAGCCAATCCCCAGCTGCGGGGTTGGCAGCAAAGGGGGTAGGAGGACCCAGGGTCACCCTACTCCACCAGGTCCCACACAGGGTCCTGCTAGTGGTGGATGATCTCCACTTGGTCAGTGGGGAAGCCAAACTCCATTGCCCCACTTCCCGGCAGCACAACTTGACCAAAGTCTAGTTCCCCTGGGCTACTTCCTATTGCCTTCCATCGGCATGGCTCCATAGTCAGCGAGTACTCAGTCACTTCGGGGTAGACTGCTAATGGTGGTCCCAGTAACTCATCTCCTCCGGTGGCAGGGTGTGGCACAGTTCAGTGCCTGACCAGAGTCTTGTGGATGGATCAAAACATCTGCCTCCTCCCGTGGAATAGCCCCAATCTTTATACTTCCTGTCCTGCCCTTGCACTTCCGGTGGAGGGCAGGGCTGGTTAGGCTCCACCCACTAGGGGAAATGTAGTGGTCCCTCAATCTCAGGCTTGGAGGGAGGCTACTCTGCCTCACTACACTGACCATAGGAGGATAACCACAGTACAGGGGGTCCTCTTTTACAATAAAGAGCATACTAACTCCTGTGCCATTTTGCTCTCTGTGGCAAGTGTGAAGTGAAGGTGGCTAGGGGGGAAAGATTCTGTTCAGAGCATCACTACAATCCTCAGCTACTATACCTGCTCTTTGGCAGCACTAGCAGCTGGCGTAAGCCCTCACACTATATTTACTTATGCTAGGGGAGTTGCGCAATGAACAGCTGGCCATGGGGTATTGGAGAGCATGTGAATGCACCTATCATAATAAGCTTACCCACTCAATAGAGAATGGCTAGCTAGGAGGATGGGATAGCTCAGTGGTTTGAGCATTGGCCTGCTTAAACCCAGGGTGGTGAGTTCAATCCTTGAGGAGGCCATTTAGGGATGTGTGCCAAAAATTGGGGATTGGTTCTGCTTTGAGCAGCGGGTTGGACTAGATGACCTCCTAAGGTCCCTTCCAACCCTGATATTCTGTGATTGGACAAAAAGTGAAGACTGAGTTGTAAAGTTAATTATACATCTTGTTAGTTCCACAAATTTTGCATGCATTTTATATATAATATATAATTTCCTACCAAAACTTTTTCTGAAGGGTAAAGTGCCGGTTGGGCTGAAATATGTTGTAATTGAATCTCTGCTCAGGAAACTCTCTTGACATTGAGGAACTAGCCTTCTATTTAGAGAAAAGTAATCAAGAAACTTGTGACTAAGCGGCTCCAGGGCTATCTGGACAATATATGATTTTATCACGTCTTTCAACTTGGTGTGGGTTTTTAATTCTTGTTATCTTTGTCAGTTGCTCCATATTAAGTAGAAGGCAGGGATCAGAAATTAGTATATTCAAAGCAGAACCCACCAACCACCTCTATCAGCACTGGTTTAGTTTTGGTGGCTTTCTGGGTATGGACATATTAGAATGGAAGACCAACAAATTCTGAAGCATATTTACCAAGAAATGCTGCTACATCGCATGGCAATCACATGGATGAGAAAAGCTTCAGTGGTACAATAAGATTGCCAATGTCAAAAATAACTGAGTATGAACATAGCCAGAGATACGTCTGAGTGGTGGTCAGTTTTCAGAGAGACTAAATCCTTCTGGGTTTTGCCATGATGATGATGAGGAGGAGGAGGATCCTGGTGTGAGGATGTGGCATGTTTTGGCATTAGTGTGCGTTATGGATATTGGGTGAATGTCAGACAGCTTTCCAATGTTATTTTCAACCAGCTGTTTTTGATATAATTGATTGCAAGTTGTTCCTCAGTCAACTGCATGATCTAACAAAAGTGAATGGGACTGATCAACTCAGTGATTAATTTATCATATATATATATTTCAGAGAGTGGTAATGAATAATACTCATCTAGTCCAATGAACATTGCGTGTGGTGTCCTACAAGGGTCTATTTAGTCATCATACTGTTCAATGTGTATATGAAGCCACCTCAAGAACTGGCACCACTGTCTATGCAGTGAGAATAACCAGGTCTTATATAACCACCATGTCTAATCTGGACAATTCTATCTTCACCAGAATTTCAGGGTGGTAGTGAGACATTTGGTTGAAACGCCTAATGGACAAGATGTAGATATTTTTATGATGCATGGAAAACATATTGATGATTCTTTCTATGCATTGAAGGCCCTAAAAATAATGAAACTTATTCCAAACAGATTAATAAAGTTTACAGTTTGGTGAGGATCCATTTTTGACGTGGAATTAAACATGGAAGTTCATATTTCAGCAATGGTCAAGAATGGGTATTTTAATCACTAGAAATCAGTCTTTTCTTCCCGCTGCATGCAGAGGGTGATCATTGTCAGACAGTGATCATTGTCCTTGTGACTTGTAGGTTAGTTTGCAATGTGAACTTTTGTTGGACTACATTTCAAAAGCACTCTTAGATTGTAGCTAATTCTCTTGAGGAGCAGAGACGAACGATCTCAGCCCTATGTTTTCTAAAATGCCTGTGTAGAGTGAAAAACTTGATGTGAAACTATGGAGCTGCTATGGCACTTCCATAATAGAATTCACAAGCTGTCTTATCCACTAAGTTTTCAAAATCTGTATTGCCTTTGAGTCCTTTCATAAGTCATTTTGGACTCTAGTAGGCTGGTGTCTTTTTAAGCAAATGTGTTGATTTTTTTTCTAAGTACTCCATCCTTGTATCACTCACTCTGCGTGGTACAATATGTAGCTTCTTTTCATACTTAATTAACAAGATATTAACTTCCTGTTTTCACAAGCAAAGCAGAAAAGTAAGTTGATCTGTTGCTTTCCATGTCCTTTTAATTTACACTTCTGCATTGTTTATTGTGCTGAATTTCCTGACCGACTATTGTGACATGTTCCAATCTCATATTTGCTAGCATGGGCATTGTATCTTACAATACAATGGGAAATGTTTTCTTTGCTTACAAAAGAAGTTTCCATTAACACTGTCCATGTAGTTTGATTTCTTTTAAATATAATTGTAGCGACTATTCAGATAGATGAAACTGTGGACTGATGTAGCCCTGAAGTATGAGTAGTTCTATTTAAGTCAATGGGAGTTGAAGGTGCTTACACCCAGGGGCTGAATTTGATTCTTCATATGATGTCTCGCTATATGACATGATTGGGAATAGTGCCTTTACTTTTGTTGAAGAGTCTATTAATTGGAAAATGTGTAACTGGAAATGTGATGAATCAAAGTATTGTGCTGTAAAGCTTTTAGTTTCTAGTGCTATATTTAAAATGTTGGGAAGTGCCTAATAGTCACCAAAGAAATAAAAAAAATATAAATAAAAATTAACAATAGACATTGTCTATTAGTAAGCATTTTAAAAACAAGGTAAGTTACATTCCTCCCTGTTGAGCACACCCAATTAGGTGTTGTATGTTTCCCATATGTGCCAATTATCAGCCTTCAGATCACATCACACAGACAATACTGCAATGTGAAACTGCAGCTTCAGTGATAAGGTGAAAGACTTTGGTGCTGATAGTACTAACACAATTACAGAACTGTTCAACAGAAGGAAATTAATGTTCTGCAAGATACAGGAGAGGCAATTAACGTGGTTTTTCACTCTGTACTGAACATAACAGATATAATGGAATTGAAATGGCTGACTGCTTGTCAATATCTGTACAAGACATTGTGAATAAGATACATAGTTGAATTGTTATAGAAGAACAATGGAAGAGTTAAAGATATATATTTCTATATATAGATATATATCTAAAGTTTAGCACCAACTTGCATTATAGTACAATCTTAGTTCCATCCCTATGGCTTGTGTTTTGCATTTTTGATAGGCATTTAATTCACATTCCTGTTGGAAGCAAAGCATCGCATAATAATCATTGGGTTGTTGTGTTGTGTTTTGGTTTGTTGTTTTATTTCCCATGGTTCTCGTGCCAAGCTCAAACATTGCATTTAACATGGCCGACTAACTTCAGCCATTTACTCAGTCACCCTGAAGGTAAAGAAAGAGAGTCTTCCTGCCAAAAAAGAGAAATAGAAAGTTAGTTAAAAAGAACTGATGAGATGGCAATTGTATTGAACAGAAAACAGACCAGGTGGGTAAACTTTAACAATCTGTAGTCACATATACATATAGATACCACAGACATCAGCTAAATACCAAATATGCAGCATGAAGGAAAAAAACATATGGCCTTGTATTTCAAACATGAGCTCTGGAGATAGGCCTGGATCAAAACCCTGAATCCAAATACTCCTGAATTTGGGGCGAGTTTGGCTCTAAAACTGACAACCCTGACCTGATTTTCTTCTCAGTTGGACCACATTTAGGCCAGTGTAACACCATTAACCTCAGAAGTTACTCCTGATTTACACTGGTGATAACAGAATTAAGCCTAAACTCGGTGGCCTGTGCATATTGAGTGCAACTACCTATCTTGATGTGCTTTTAAGAGTGAGATCTTGCTTCCCAGCATCATCTATATTGTATGGCATTAGTAACAATCTTTAGGTTGGAGGAAATAATGTGGCCACTGCAATGACAATCCATTAACACCAATATGATTAAAAAGCAAAGCTAAAAACATATGGGGCATTATGGAGAACATTATTTCATTATCTTTTTGTTCCTTTGCAAATCCTGTTTTATTACTCTTCCCCTCATCTCCCCACCCTCCTTTACTGCTTCTGGACCTTTAAGTTTGGGGTGTTATTTTTGCTCCCTAAAGATTGATGTGTTCTTTTCTAGGCCTCCTTGCTAGAGCTGGGTGGAATGATTGGCCAACACTTTTTCATGATGAAAAATGCAGATTCAGGTTGATTGCAACATTTTGCAAATGCATATTGAATTCATCAAATTGTTTTTGTTAAAAATAATCTAAAAATTTGAAATGTTTTGAAATGAAATGTTGTGATTTTTTTATTAGAAAGGTCTTTTCATTTCAAAATATACTTAAATATTTTTAAAAATAAGCACTTTAAAAATCTCAAAAATGAAATATTTAGTTCAACTTGAGAAAAGCTTTTTTCTCCTTTGAATTACAGCCAGTGAACTGAAAAATCAGTTCTTCACATAGCTCTATTCCTCACTGCAGCTGCTTTGCTATAGAGCCAGTGGATATTTTCTCTGTAGATTCTTCCTAATGGAGTTTAATTTTTCTTTGCCCCTATGCTGGTGTAGGGCTTTTCTTGTCCTCAGCCCTTCTCTCCTTTCTGTGGATTCCTCTTTCGGGGACTTCTCCAGTGCTCGCGATGAAGAAAACAATTCCTCCTCTCTGAAGGTGGAATCCAGTCACTTCTAACATTGTGTTGTGGTGTGTGCAAAAGCAAGGAGCGTATGTGGTTCCAACATAGGTAAGAGCTTTATTCCAAACAAGTGAGCAAACATTATTTTCAGGTATAATGAGGCCATCTAAATTAACCCCTTAAATACCTACCTCAAAAGTGAGGCTGGCAAAGTAGGTGGCCCTATGTGTGATATTTATTAAGCAAGCAGGAGTCGAGTTTTTCAGGAAAGATGGCTCAGTACTGCTTCCTGGATAAGGATTTCATTATGATTGAATCTGTTCAAGTTTCTATAAAATCAGATTGATTTTGCATTTCTATAGTATGGAGGAGGGAATATAGTATTTGGTTCCAGGTGGTGGAATGGAGGGTACGTGACGTTACTCAGTAACAACTTTTCTGGCAAATGAAGTACTCTTCAAAGAACTCTAATAGGGTGAGACACATTCAGTATTGTCAACCTGGGGCAGAGGTGGCCAACCTGAGCGTGAGAAGGAGCCAGAATTTACCAATGTACATTGCCAAAGAGCCATAGTAATACGTCAGCAACCCCCCATCAACACCCCAGCAACTCCCACTCACCGGCAGCACCGCTGATCAACGCCTCCCTCCCTCTCCCCCACCTCCAGATCAGCTGTTTTGTGGCATGCAAGAGGCTCGGGGCAGGGGAGGGAGGAGCAAGGGCATGGCAGGCTCAGGGGAGGGGGCAGGAAGGGGTGGAGTGGGGGCAGGGCCTGTGGCAGCGCCAGGGGTTGACCAGTGAGCACCCCCTGGCACATTAAAAAATTGGTGCCTGTAGCTCCAGCTCCAGAGTCGGTGCCTATACAAGGAGCCGCATATTAACGTCTGAAGAGCTGCGTGTGGTTCTCGGGCCACAGGTTGGCCACCCCTGACCTGGGGCATTAAAAAATGTCAGTCAGTTCTATCATGAGATTGACTTAAAAATCATTACAGAGAGGTCTGTGTGTGTGTGTGGGGTGGGGGGGGGGAGAAGAACGTTCTTTATTTCCGTTTTTCTTTTTGAGCCTGCAGGGGACACTCGGACTTTTCTCTGCAAATATGGGGGCTAAAAACTTGCTTTAATTTGTAAAATGAAAGCTGATATAATAATACATAATGCTTATATGTCACTTTTCATCAGTAGATCTCAAAGCTATTTACAAAGGGAAGTGACTATCGTACTCCCCATTTTACAGATGGGGAAACTGAGGCACAGATCAGTGAAACGACTTGCCCAAGGTCACCCAGCAGGCCAGTGGCAGAAGCAGGAATAGAACCCAGATTTCCTAAGTTCCAGTTCAGTGCCCTATCCTCTAGGCAATATTGACTCCATTGGCTTCAGGTGCAGGGTCTTTAAGAAAATCACCAAATATCATGAGATTTAGAATAAAATTGTGAGTTGGCAACACTAAGTACCACTTTCCTTTATAGAAGCCACTTTCGCTTTCATGCTGCTGTTTCTGATTTAGAGATGGATTGGACCTAACCTTCTTCAAAGTTCCTGGGGTTTCACGGCTGATGTTCCAGTTTGCATCCTTTTTATGGAAGGATCAGGTCATAAAGTTTGGATTGGATCCAATCTAACTTCCAGAAAGTCCAGATTACGGATGGACCCAGATTGGGACACTTAATCTAATTCTAGGCATAAGTGCATCTGTTGTGAAGATATTCATAAAGAAAGAGGACATCTGGATGGTGAACAAAGCAAAGTTTGAGTTTCACCAATTAGAGCACAATGCGGTGGTATTACAGGACAAATAAACTGAGCTTTATGAGCAACTGGGCACAGAAAAATAGATTCTTAGAAATGCATTCATCTGAAAAATGCTTACAAACAGATTAAACATTTGTAGGGAAACTACACACACTTTTAAGATGACAATAAATTTGAATATGCTCATTAAAATTGTTTTGAACTCATTTTCAATCTGTAGGGAAAATAGCTACTGAGGAAGCCACTTTTGGAGTTCTTTGGGATAACTGATCAAAATATTGTGCAGGTAGGAAAAAAAAGATGGAAAAGGAACTGTTAATTTCTTTAACGATTAGGTCCAAATTGTGCTCTGACTCATTCCACCATGAATAATTATTGTGTTTAGTGGAGTTACTCCAGATTTCCTCCAGGGTAACTGCAAGCAGAATTTGGTTTATAATATTTATTTAAATATGCCTCATTTGAAGAAAGTTAGTCTTCTAACTAGTCAAATTAAGAAAGTAAATTAGAATGTACTTGTTTCCCTTTCTAGGGTGAATAAACCCACAAAGCAGCTCTGAATTGGAGACAGGCAAGATGCTATCTAATGGTGCTTTCCTACTTGACTGTAGTACACTACTGGGACAGTTCTTCTGATCTCAGTTACATTGTTGTAAACCTGGAGTGACACAAGGGTAGTGAAGTAACACCTATGTAACTGAGATCAGATTCTTCCTACCCAAAGCAACTGTATTTGCAGTGTGCAACTCTCAGTAACACCAATGACTACCAGCTAGCCTCAGGTACCGTTTTGAAAATGTAAGCCCTTTTCAGAATCAGAGTTACAAACAGGGTGTAAGTAAAAACATTTCTCACACCAGATTACATGTAGGTGCCAGATACCACAGTAGTTACATGTACCACAATATTTTTCACTCTGTGTATCAAGAATACTGCGAAGACAATGGTAAAGATAAATACCATGGTGTGGTAAACTTCCAGATTTAATGTTGCCCATTGTACTGGTAGTTACATTCCTATATTTACCCTGCAGGTATCATGCTATTTTTTAAAACAGGAGACATGGGGAATACAGAATCAACATGAAGCAGCAAAAAGAGCATGTATTAATGGTGCCTACTCTACATCATTGTTCTATATACCACAACGTCAGTATTGTAGTTTCTCCTGTTGGCATATACATCAATAAGGTTGTTTTTAAATGTTTTGTTTCAAGTAGGATTTAAATGGTTTCCCATCTGTTCTTTCCAAATGCTTACACATCCAGGAGATGGAAGGAGATGGAACATCTTTAGTTATCGTCTACATAATTAAAACTCATGTAAAATGTCTTTTTGTATTACAGAATGAGGGCTATGGATCCTTGCTATGGCATGCAGAGCAGTGATTCATGAAAAGAGGCTGAATTTTGCTGGCCTTTGCTAAACAAAATTATCCCATTCTTCACAATGCACACTCTTAGAGGGGGGAAAAAAACCTAAGGGAATATTTGTTTGCAGATATACTGTGAGCTCATAACATCACTCACTTTATTAGACAGCTGACTCTGCATGATGCATAAATAAGCTCTGTGCAAGGCACAACATCTTCCTTGTAATCATTTTAGATTAAAGTTCAAGGACTACACATAATGGATCAAATTAAATCTGTATAGAAACTGCTATTGGCATTTTGAGGAAGCATGAACTTTTTTGAGGCTTGGTGCTCAAAGACAAGTTCAATGTTTGCCTATCTAGGCTAATAGAAAAGTGATTGGGTTCAAAATGAGACGCAGTATATGGTGAAAAAATATCTGTATGTATGGCTTGAAGGCTGATGCATGTAATTTTTCCCATTTTAACCAGCATCCATCAGAAACTTCACTGTTGACCAAACATACTTCATCTGGAATAAAAATAAAACATTTCTTCTTTGAGGGATGCCCATGTGCATGCCGCTCTTAGTGTCTGTGCACCCAGAGCACGGCTGTCAGAAGCTTTTCCCTTCAGCAGTACCTATTGGGTGACTCAAGTGCCCTCTGCTGCTGCACACCACTGCATGTGGGTATAAAAGGCAGCACTGCCTCTAGCCCCCATCAGTTTCTTCTTACCTACTGTGATGGTCATTGGAAAACTTGTCCATTGCCAGAACAGTTTCCTCTCAGCTGTTTATATAATATAGTTAGTTTAGTAGTTTATTACAGTTAGTAAGTTTTAGTTGTTTGGTTTAAAAGAATTGATTTTGTTGGTTTTCTCCATTTTTGGGTTCTGCTGCTAACACCGAGGCAAGCCCTGGTCACTGAGCTTTAAGCCATGTGCTTCTTGCACAAAGCCTGTGCTGGTGAGCGACCCTCACAGTAGTTGTCTTAAGTGCCTGGGTGAAGCATATGTGAAACCAGGATTTGCCCGGAACTCAAGCCTAGAACAAAGAAGGAAAAGCAGGAGAGGCTGAAATTCCCGCTGATGGAGACAGCACTTAGATCACCATTAGAGCCGTCCTGGTCCAACTGTCTGCTGAGTGCTGAAACTTCAGTGAGAAGCGCATGCCTTCAGCTTTGCCGGAGTCCCAGCACCAATCTCCTTCACCCGTGCCAAGAGAGAAATATACCTCTTCCAAAGAGGCTCTGACTAGGGGAATATCTCCACCTTGCACGTCTGGTAGGAGGGTGAAAAGGAGTTAAGTAGAATGCATCAGAAATCTAAGAACTCGTCCTCCAAATCAGTGCCTCAGTTGGCTCCAGTACCAGAGAGAGCACCATTATGCCTGTGCCAGAAGTGGCGCCGTCAACTTCATTGGCACACCAGCAAGATAAAATCTCCATGCTGAGGATCCTGGAGGTGTTTTCAGCAGCAAGGAATTTGCTACTCCTTTTGGTGCTAATGTCACTTTGGGGGAAGGGTCCTTGGGGGGAAGATGCTGGGTGGGGCGGGGCATTGGGACGTAGTGTGAATGGGGCCTTAGTGGGAAGAGGCTGAGTGGGGATGGGGCCCTGAGGTGGAGCAGGGTGCAGGGCCATGGTCTGGGCACTGGGGCCCACAAAAGATGAATCTGTCCCTGTCTAGCAGACCACCTGAGCAAATCATTTACGAAGTACCAGGAGTGGTCTTTTTTTCCAGATATGGATAGATACATCTGCCATGGATGGGGGTTTCCCCAAGTAGACCTATCTGTGACAAGGACCAACAGAAAGTGCCAGCAGTTCTATTCCCTACAAGGTCACATTCTGAGTTCTCTGACAGATGTGTTTTTACTCTTATGGTCAGGCCGTCTCCTCTAGGCTTTCCCCCCAGTTCTTTTCATTCACAAAGTATTATTAAAGATAAGATGAGACTAGGCCAGAGTCATAATATTAGCCCCAGTGTGAGCCTCTCTGCACTGGTTGTCCACATTCCTTACACTATCAGTGAAACCTTCATTCTCACTTCTGCTGCACTTGGACCTAACCTTGCAAGATCATGGTTCCCTACTCCACCCAAGCCTACAATCCCTTCCCTTAACTCCATGAATGCTCCATGGCTAGATAACAGAGAGTGATCTTGCTCAAAAGAAGTTCAAGAGACCTTGTTAAATAGTAGAAAGCTTTCTATAAGAGCTACTTACCTCTCAAAGTGGAGATGTTTTTCCATCTGGTCTAGCCAGTATGGAGTATCACCAACCTGTTCTTCAATTCAGCATATTCTGAACTACTTGTTGCCCCTGAAACATTAAGGTTTAGCTGTTAGTTTAATTAAATATATCTGGCAGTCAATAATCACTCTATTTCTCTCACAAGCCCATAAGGTTGTAGAAAGGTCTAGTTAAATTGTATTCTCAGGTGCAAGACCACATTCTCCTGTTGAATCTAAACTCAGTGTTATCATGACTTAAAAGTTTTACATTTGAGCCTTTGGCTACTTACTTTCTGCTGCTTTTATCAATGAAAGCAGCAATTTTAGGTGGCCATCACCTCAGCCAGAAGGGTAGGAATGCTGGGCCTCCCTATATGATATTCTTTAAGGACAAAGTTTTCCTGTGCCCTCCTCCAAGGTTTATCCCAAAGACAAAGTGGTGTCCTCTTTCCATATTAACCAGACAGTTTATTTGCCTGCATTCTACCAGAAGCTACATTTGAGGAGAGAAGAAAAGTGTTTACATACCCAGGACATCAGAAGATCTCTGTCATTCTACATGGACAGAACCAGGCACTTCTGTAAGTCGTCCCACCTGTTTGTAGTGGTAGCAGACAATAAAAGGACACTCAGTCTCCACCCCAAAAAAATCATCCTGAATAGCCTCCTGTATATGCATACACTATGGTCTGACTAATGTCATCCTGCCAAGCGGAGTCACAGCTCATTCAATGAGATGGCAATTGGCCTCAATGGCTGTTATGGCACATGCTCCAGCTGTGGATAT
Organism: Macrochelys suwanniensis; assembly: GCA_033296515.1. Taxonomy (NCBI): domain Eukaryota; kingdom Metazoa; phylum Chordata; order Testudines; family Chelydridae; genus Macrochelys; species Macrochelys suwanniensis. Next base: position 134,891,072 of record CM065776.1, read on the forward strand.
TTGTAGAGCAGCAGCCTTGTCTTCAATCCACACATTTGCCTCCCATTATGCTGTTGCTCAAGATTCCAGAGTTGAGGCTAGAGTTGGACAAGTTGATCTTCAATCTTTATTTAAATAGACTGATCCCACTCCTGTTTTCATGGCTTGTGAGTCAGCAAGACCGGGATTCATAGATTCATCGATTCTAGGGCTGGAAGGGACCTTGAGAGGTCATCGAGTCCAGCCCCCTGCCCTCATGGCAGGACCAAATACTGTCTAGACCATCCCTGATAGACATTTATCTAACCTACTCTTAAATATCTCCAGAGATGGAGATTCCACAACCTCCCTGGGCAGTTTATTCCAGTGTTTAACCACCCTGACAGTTAGGGACTTTTTCCTAATGTCCAACCTAAACCTCCCTTGATGCAGTTTAAGCCCATTGCTTCTTGTTCTATCCTTAGAGGCTAAGATGAACAAGTTTTCTCCCTCCTCCTTATGACACCCTTTTAGATCCCTGAAGACCGCTATCATGTCCCCTCTCAGTCTTCTCTTTTCCCAACTAAACAAACCCAATTCCTTCAGCCTTCCTTCATAGGTCATGTTCTCTAGACCCTTAATCATTCTTGTTGCTCTTCTCTGGACCCTCTCCAATTTCTCCACATCTTTCTTGAAATGCGGTGCCCAGAACTGGACACAATACTCCAGTTGAGGCCTAACCAGCGCAGAGTAGAGTGGAAGAATGACTTCTCGTGTCTTGCTCACAACACACCTGTTAATGCAGCCCAGAATCATGTTTGCTTTTTTTGCAACAGCATCACACTGTTGACTCATATTTAGCTTGTGGTCCACTATAACCCCTAGATCCCTTTCTGCCGTACTCCTTCCTAGACAGTCTCCTCCCATTCTGTATGTGTGAAACGGATTGTTCCTACCTAAGTGGAGCACTTTGCATTTGTCCTTATTAAACTTCATCCTGTTTACCTCTGACCATTTCTCCAATTTGTCCAGATCATTTTGAATTATGACCCTATCCTCCAAAGCAGTTGCAATCCCTCCCAGTTTGGTATCATCTGCAAACTTAATAAGCGTACTTTCTATGCCAATATTCAAGTCGTTGATGAAGATATTGTGTACAATTGCTCAAAGAAGAACAAACAGTGACTAACCTGTTCTGTAACTGTTGTTCTTTGAAATGTGTTGCACATGTCCTTTCTACAACCTGCCCTTCTACATCAGAGTTCCGGAAAGAAGGAATTGGGGGGTGGGGGTTGGAGTGGCCGTGCCCTTTATATCTGCATGCAGTGGCGCGCAGCAGCAGAGGGCACGTGAGCATCCCAACAGGTACTGCTGAGGGAATAATTTTCTGACTGCTGTGCTCTGGGTTTACAGACACCATGAGTGGAATGGACATGTGCAAGACATATTGAAGAACAACAGTTACTGAGTAGGTTAGTAACTTTTTTCCTACTAATGGGGTGAAATTCATCCCAGAGCACAGTGCACCATAAAAGTGCCACTTTCATGACAAGATCCTGTGTCCGTTAAAAGTAAATGGTAAAGATTCCTTAAATACCAGTGTGGAATCACTGCACTGGACTGCATCTCACCAAAAATAAGTGAATATGTATAGCCTATTAGCTAAGATAGGGTTATTAAGAGTAATTTTGTGGGGTTTAATTACAGTTTCAAAGTAGCATATGTATTAAGTCCATTCTGTTAGCCAAGTAGCACACTTTAACATATTGTTTTCTAAAAGACTACAAGGCTGAAAAGACTCTGTTTATATTTGTAATACATTAAATATATTTGTGGCATATTATTACTTCTGTGACTTTCAGTACTTTGTTCAGGACCTAACCCTGCAAATTCTTATCACCATGAGTAGTCCCACTGATTACTCACTATAGTAAGTATTACCTTTGGTAGTAAATGCTTGAATAACTGGTTACGCATTTTTCGTCAAGCGCTTTATGGACCATGTAGTCTGTTAATAAAACACAGTGGGAAAGATTTTGTTCTGGGGTCCAATAATTAAACTGTATTTATTTCCCCCCACACACACACACACACACAAAAGAGAAATAATTCCTTTAAATGAATTCATGTTTTGTAAATTATCACAGCTGAAGGCAGTCGTGATTTACACTCTATAGATAACACAGGTTTTAGACGCTTAATTAAATCATAATTAAAATTAATGTATTCAATAAAAAGGTCATTAATAGCTATAGTAACCCCTGTAACAGACATTTCCATTAGAATCTTCCATTAGAATTTTAATGAGCCAAGTTGCTGTTTGAAAATACAAGGAGTCATATGATTTCTCACTGTAAAAACCATTTCAGTTTAATGGAAAGGTACAGAATATTGTGTTCAATGGTTTTCACAATGGGAAACCTGTGCTTGTTCACAAAAAGGCCCAACATTTATAGACAGATGGCATGATTCCTAAGGGACCACACTAAAGGGGGAGAGTGTTTTGGAAAATATTCTTTTCCTTTGCCAGTTTCCTTATAGGAGTTTATCTTAGATTCCTTTTAGTCTTTTAATTCTTAATCCGTGGTAGAAAAAAGAGCAAATTACTGGATAAACTAGAGGAATTTTGCTCCAGACAAGCACAAATAGCATAAACTTTGATTTATAGTTTTGCTGAAACAATCATGACAAATTGCAGACTTCTACAGATATTGAAAAAAGCCATATATCTCTTTTGTGGAAATTTTAAAATCTAATGCATCTTTGCGGAAGAAGTTTACTCACAGGTATTTTATCATTAAGTCAATGGGAAAGGAAGTTTTCAGCTGGGTAAAATAATTAACATTAAATATAAAGAGTGCCAATTTTTGTCTTTTTTTTTTTTTTAGCAACCCTGCTGTAAAAAATCTTAAACACATTTGGAAGCTAAGTGTGCTAGACCTTTATTTGAATAAAAACCATAACTTGCACTTACAATTACTATAAAAGCAATGGATAACAACAGATACACAGAAATTTATAATCATCAGTTGCCTTCTGCTGGCATGTAGGCAGGTCATGATCGATTTCTCCTATGACGCTCCAACTACTCCATTACACCTTACCGAATTATAGAACCATACATTTCCTCCAATTGACATTAAGCATTATATTGTATGTAACTCTCATAATAAGCATGTGCAATTTTCAGTTTAAGTAACTTTTGCTGTCCATGCTATTTTTATGTTATATTTCTTTTCTAATTGTTTTTTCCCCATTGATCACTCACTGATCATGCATGCTGACCAGGCCATTTACTTCTTACTCAATTAAGGGACTTTCCTGTTTCTCCTTAATTGCCTTTTGGCAGTACATTCTGTATATATGTTGTACTGATAACTTCCTCTTATCTATATAATATCCTCCAACTCAGATACATTCCATATTCAAAATATCACCTGTGCTCTACACAACAGCTATAAGCATTATTGAACTAGTTTACATAAGGACAAGTCAGCAAAGCAACATCCACATCAAGTATTATCCCAGCCTGTCCAAACTTAGTGACTGTATGTGATTCGTACTTTTGACATTTCTAACAACATTTAAGTACTGCAAATGATTTATCATTATATAAGTAGAAGACATGTTATTATGGCAGTGTGTTTCATTTCATTATCTATAACTAAGATTTAACAGAAATTAATCATTTTAACCAACTTATAACTAGAAATGGTAGAGTGGGAACTCTGTAAATATTAGAAGTGTTTGAAACTTTTGTAGTAGTACCTGAAGTTAGGTGAATCTCAAAGGTAGTGCTGTGGGCAAATGGTAAATATTTATGCACTGAATTTCACATGGAAATATTCACCATTTTATTGTGTGATACCTTTTCCTGAGATTTAAGTTTCCCATGACACTTTGGCATCATATGGTTATTTTAGATTTACTTGCCAGGATCCATCTCTGAGACCCGTATTAAGCCAGAGATACCTGTTGGTTCATATAATCAGTAACATTGTTACCCATGAGCGCTCCTCTGTCAAATTAATGGTAATTGACAACCTATATGTGAAAGCTTCTCCCCTCCCACAGGTAACACAGCTACTGAGCCCTGCTTATCTTAAGCATGTAAGTAGTCCAATTGAAATAAATTTGACTACTCATGTGCTTAAAGTTAAGCAGGTGTTTCGCTGGATCAGGGTCAGAATGCTCAGTAATTTGCAAGATTGAGTCCATAATGTCTAGATACCTAGGAATAGAAGCTGCTTTAACCCATCTCCTGAACTTTATTGTCAAGAACTTTGAATGAACTAGATGGAAAATCATAAAAATATTGAATCCATAATCTTTTTTAAAGCTCCAGTACAGATCCACATGGATGAGATTCTAGGGCAGTGGTGGTCAACCTGCAGACCACCAGCCACACACGGCCCATCAGGGTAATCCACTGCGGTCCATGAGGCAGTTGTGTACAATGACCGTCAGCAGGCACGGCTGCCCGCAGCTCCCAGTGGCCGGGAACAGCGAACCACGGCGACTGGGAGCTTCGGGAGTCCATGCCTGTGGACGGCCAATGTAAACAAACCGTCTGACAGCCTGCCAGCAGATTACCCTGATGGGCTGTGTGTGGCCCATGGGCCGCAGGTTGCCCACCACTGCCATAGAATCTCATCCAGTAATTTCAGCTTCAAGTCCATAACTTCCATTTGAAAGTTATCCAGTCTGATTTCATGACTTCAAGTGATGGAGAATCCACCACCAAGTTGTTCCAATTGTTAGTTAACCTCACTGTCAAAAATGTGTGCCTTCTGTCTAGACAGAATTTATCCAGATACAGCATCCAACCACTGGATCTCTTTATGCCTTTTTGTACTGGATTGTCTGCTTTCCGAAATCTCATGATCAAGTCACCTATTAATCTTCTCTTGCATAAACTAAATAGATTGAGCTTCTTGAATCTATCACTATAAATCAGATTTTCCAGACCTTGAATCATTCTTGTGGCTCTCTTCTTAAGGGATCAACATATAAACCCTACTTTTCACATTTTATGCAAGTTTCCATTCAATACATTTCAAGGTGCTTAGAGGTACATTATCATCCCTAGAAAGGGCATCAAGTAGTACAATTATTACAATTATTTTTATGTAGCACCTAAAAGTATTCTCACTACTTTACAAATATATCAAGAGAAGTCATTTCCCCAAGAAGTTCATTCTCTAAGGCCCCAATTACTTCAATTAGACTATTTCTGGGTGTCAAATTAAGCATGTGCATAATTGTGTGAAGGATTAAGGACTAAATAGATAAGAGTTGAGACAAGCGAAGGAATCCAAACAGGACTTTTTCTCACTTCCAAAATCCATATTATACCTCAGATATGGGTTCTTCTAGCAGAATTTATATCAACTTTTTATTCAAAAAATGAAGTATGTTTTGTTACGATGCAGTTTTGCCTGAACTCTCTATTTCATATGACTTCTCAGTTTTCTAACAAGTAATAACAGGTACCCTGACTTAGCAAGATTCTCTTTGAAGAGATCACTCCAAATACACACACATGGATTCAGTTCAGTTCTGTACCACCTTCTTTTAGATAACTAATTTTTGTGTTTCACCTTAAGATAGGTTTCACTCTGTGTTCAGCACATTTCTGCATGCACTCTTGAAAGATCCGAATGAGAGACATACCAGGTTTATGCATGAGAATTCAACTCCCTAATTATGAGTTTCTATCACAGGCTTATTTGTGATTTATTATCTTACTGCCTCATAAGCAGTAATTACAATGTTATTTATTTGTACTGTGCATGATCTCTATTGAGCTGTTAAAAAATTGAATTACTTTCTTTTCCCATAAATTTAGCTCTGATTTCAGTCTGTCCATGTGTCAGACTCTTGGGCTGCTTTGCTCACCTGTGCTGCAATACAGTGGGGAATAAATATGTAGAAAAAGGACTGGGGAGACCACTGACAATTAAAAGATAGCTACAAGGAAAGTTCTCTCTCACCCCTAGTGGATACCAATTTTGTGTCCTTTTGAACAGTGGTCAGTCTGAAATGCATGCAGTTTGGAAGGCAGAAAATGGCTGGTCAGAAACAATTCAAAATCAGGGATTTGCTCCTAGATTGCATGCTACTTTCACCAAGTAAGGTCAGATTCTTCTCTTAATCACACTGAGTCAGAAATAATTCCCCTGATATCAGTAGAGTTACTCCAGATGTGCATCACTGTAAAGAGATCAGGATCTAGGCGTGTATTGAACACTAATGACTTGTGTAAGCAGAGTTATTCAATGCTACAAGCTTCCTATTCCTGCTTCTGAAACTGGAAGAGTGTGCGATCTTGGACAATTATTGTTATATGCCTCTGTTTATCCATTTGCAAAATAATGACATTCACTGGGGTGCTGTGGGTTTATTTAATTAATATTTGTGAAGCACTCTGAGACCTTAATAACTTGAATTGCCATTTTGATTTTTCCTTTTATCATTGCATTATTACCAAAACCATCTCTCATTCTCCACGCCCATCTTTATACCCTGCTCCCGCTCATATAACTATGGCCATCCTACAGGAACAGCACAAGGTACCATGAACAATTGCAGGGTTGGGGATGGGGATGGAAAAATCAGAGTGAGCTGTCACATAATTTCTGACCAGAATGAAACTGAATTACAGATTCATTCTTTATGCCCATGCACCATAGAGATAAAATAAAACAGCATTCATACGTCTGCATATAAATTGTTATACTCTGTGATTACACATCCAATAAAATATTAAAAATTGGCTTGTTGCTCTATGAAACATAAGCAATAAGCAAAGCATTGTTTAATATGTCAGCTGTACTGAGAGTAAAATTAGGCTTGTTTTTCATATTTACATATTTGGAAATGACTTGAGTATTGCACATGCAACACAATCAACACATTTATATGACATGATGCAAATCATATTGCCATGTTATTGATGCTCTTTGTGAGGAATGCAATAAATATGACATTAGTTATGCTTGAGTATGTGCGTTTTTCGCTTTCTTAGTGCAAATCAGTGTTTTCATAAGAATATGCCATATTGGGACAGACTAATCATCAATCTAGCCCAGTATCCTGTCTGTGACAGTGGCCAGTACCACAGCTTCAGGTGGAGTGTACAGGACAGGGCAGTTTTGGAGAGATCCACTCCTATCTTCCCCTCCTGGCTTCTGGCAGTCATGGGTTTACAGTTGCCCCAAACAGGGGGTTGCATCCCTAACCATTTTGGCTAATAAGAGATTGATGGATCTATCCTCTGTAAACTTATCTAGTTTTTTTTTTTAATCCAGTTATGCTTTTGGCCATCACAACATCCCATGGCAATGAGTTCCGCGGGTTAATTGTGCATTGTGTGGAAAAAGTATTTCCTCTTGTTTGTATTAAACCTGCTGCCTATTAATTTCATCAGGTGACCTCTATATTTTGTATTGTGGGAAAGAATAAATAACACTTCTCTATTCGGTTTTTCCATGCCATTCATGATTCTATAGACTTCTCTCATATCCTATAACCATCTGTTTTCTAAGATGAACAACTCTACTCTTTTTTCTCTCTGCTCATATGGAAGTTGTTCCATATCCTTTATCATCTTTGTTGCTCTTCTCTGGACCTTTTCCAGTTCCACTATATCATTTTTGAGATGAGGTAATCAGAACTGCACAAAGTATTCAAGCTGTTGATGCACCATGGATTTATATAGTGGTGTTATGTTATTTTCTGTCCCTTTCACAATAGTTCCCTATATTCTGTTAGTGTTTTTAACTTCTTCTGTGCATTGAACTGAAGTTTTCAGAGAACTATCCATGATGACTCCAACATCTCTTTCTTGCGTGGTAACAGCTACTTTAGGACACATCACTATGTATGTGTAGTTGGGATTATTTTTTTCAATGTGTTTTACTTTGCTCTTATTAATGTTGAATTTCATCAGTGCTGACAATGGGTATACTTCATGCATATCACAGGATCTAAAGCACTCAGGAGGGGGATGGGAACACCCATTGAGATGAATAGAGCCGGTCAGACCTCTCAAAGCTATTGTTTCAGTCTATATTCATCTCCACGGGGTGTTGTCATTTCACTGAGAACATCACATTGAGCTGAATGGGCCACTTCACACCTTTCAGAGCATTCTATGGTGCAGATGGAGATGTAGAGGAGCCCATTACATTGTCCTTGTATCCTTTCAGTTTAAAAGATGATGCTTTTAAGTGATCTAAAATTCAATGCTCCTATAGAATTTCTTGCTATTTGTTCTGCCTCATGCGAGTGCAGAATAGGGTTAATGACTCATGTTGGGGTCGTTTGATCCAGTGGTTCTGAACAGAGAAGCCCTGAAAAATATAGGCATTTAAAAAATAGGTGGAGTGAAATTTTTGTGCAGAGCTTGAGATCAAACTATTGCTGTGATGTGGGTCAAAATGGTCTCAGTCGGTCAGTTACTGGCTCTCACTATGTCTTTCGGAACCCAGCTTATGAACTGTAGTTAAGTACACGTTCTACTTCTTTGCTTGCATAGAGGTGAAGTCTGGAAGGATCACAGTGCACATACACCAGATAAAAACTGACAAGGTTTCTCTGCAGTCCCTTTCCTGGATAGTTTGAGGGAATGTGCTGATATCATTGTCCCGGTGAACACCTCCATCACTGTCGTTTCTAGTCCACACCTTTGTACAACTCTGCAATAAAGTTTAAATATTGTTGTTTGTTACAAGTTGTCTCTGTTACAAATGTGATTTTGTTTTATGGGAAGGTTTACTGTGAACACAGCAGAATAATCAGCCTCTGAGTAAAGCTGGTAAGCAAGCCTTGGATTTGTTGTTTGAGAAAATCTGTATTTTACTAGCCCTTGGGAAGGAAGGGGACAAGTGACTACTTCCTGTTCTGGGGGCAAATTAATGTGATGTTTCCATAGACACACATTGTGCAGATTTGGAACTGACATTGCAGTTACTTTGACTACTGCCAAGGTTACCAAGGTGTGGATGCTGGGTGCTTCCTGGATCATGAGGTTGCAGACATTTGCAGGAGAGCAAGGAGTAAATCGTGACATGGGGATTGCTGACTACATGCAGGTTTGGCATGCTGTTCAAATTGCAGGACATAACATGTACAGCTCTGTAATGACTAACTCCTGTCCCAAAAAACCCTAGGAAATTCAATGGCAAAAAACTACACTCATGCAGAGTTAAGGTTGTCCTTTAATAGTGTTAGGTGGAATTTCGTGGGTGAGAGTGAATGGGTTGTAATGGAGGTGAAAAGCCTGTATATTTTAGCAACTGTGGGGTTGACAGAGTAAAGATACATGTGTTAATGGGGTACATTGGTGCTGTAGAGGGCAGTCACCCCACTCCGGTGCGGAAGGGGTTAAAAACAGCTCTGGGAAAAGGCTGCCCCGGGGAGCCAATCAGGGGCAGGCTTGAGGCAGCCAATCAGGGCTGGGCTGGGAATATAAGAGGGCCTAAGGGAGGAGCAGGGTCACAGTATCTCTCCAGCTTTGGAGAGAGATGGACCTAGCTGCCTGAAGGAGCAAAGGATACATTGGACAGAGCAGTGCTGGGGAAGGGCAAGAGGAGATGAGGAGCTCCAGCCTGACAACTCCCTAAACTGAGGCCTTGATAAAGGCCTATGCAGGTACTGGGGCTGGGAGGTGCAGCCGGGAATAGGTAGAGGCAGCTGGTCCGACCCCCTTGCCAATGATCAGTGGCCATTACAGACTGTAGTTTGCCCCGGTGAGAAGGGTCTAGGTGATGACTGGCAGTAGCCACTGAGGCAAGGTGGGTATAGAGGGTTGGGGGTTCCCCTGGGAGGGGAGATTCAGTGTATGGGGGTACTGAAGTGGGCAGAACCCCAGGATAAGGGGCACCAGAGTCTGGGAGGGACATGGGGGCCTGAGGCAGGTGAGACACCAGCCAGCAGAGGGCATGCCAAAGCTAGAAAAAAGTTAATTCCCAGATGACCAGCAGGAGGCGCCACACCAGTGAGTCTCGACCTTGCTACAGGGCAAAGAGGGCATTTCCTGCTTGAGTTTTGTGCAACTCAGCATCCTGCAAGGGGACAACATACCACTAAGCAACCTTAACTCTGTATTAATGAAACAATCAATCACAAAAACTATGTAGAGTAATACATTATTCTTGTAGCAACTTGCATCTAAGAACTCTATAGACATTAATGAGTTAAGTCCCACAATACTCATGTGATTTAGGGATATGTTAATCCTCACTTTACAGATAAGAAAACTGAGGCAGGGAGGTTCAAAAATTGACTAAAGGCAATCTTTGAGAGAGCTAGAAACAGAACCTAGATCTCTTGGGTGAAACCTTGGTGCTATTGAAGTCAATGGCAGTTTTGCCATTGGTTTCTATGGGCTTGTATTTTCACCTTTGAGACCCAATTCTAGTGGTAGTCCTGGTCTACACTAAAAGTTAGGTTGCTGTGTGTTGAAGCAAGTGGAGCTTTCATAGTCAATGCCAAGAAGACCTAACTTGGAGGTAAATAATGTAGAAATAACGGTGGCCACCATCCATATCCAAGAGGAATGGACATATCTTTTGGATGGGAGCAGATGGAAGAAGACATTTCTTGCCACTATTTGCTTACATTTCTAGTAGTAGTAAAGAATTCAGCAAGACTCTAGGATGACATATCAAAGGAAAAGTGACTTGTAGAATGGGAAAATAATGTTCCTTGAATCTCCGTGAGTGTTCTCTCTCTCTAGCAGTACAAATTATATTTTAGTTGCACTAGACCTGAGCCAGTTGCTTTGCATCCATATGTTTATTGCTTATTTTTCATTGTGACTTCTAGGTTGTTCATGTCTCCTTGGAAAGAAATATCCACCGCTCAATAGTCTAATCTCAGTGACCCTAACTGCTATTAGTACATGGATATCTAAACTCATATGTAAATCTAAGGCCATGTCTAGACTACAGAGTTAAAAAGACTTAAGTTTTGCTGATGATCATAAATTGCTTTAATAACATCAGTGCAGCACATCCAGACAACATTCCTAGTGTTGGCTGAGTGCATCCACAGTCATTGCTCTTGCAGCAACAGACAGAGCATTGCATCATGGGTAGCCATCCCACTGTGCAATTAACCACCATCTTTCATCCTCTGCTGCTGGAAGCTCTGGGAATGGATCACAATCATGGGGATGTGCTCACTGTCCCATGATGCAGTTTATTCCGTTCCATCATTCCATGGGCTTCCTAATTAATTTTGTGCCATTTTTCAACAGCCCTTGTAAACTGTGCACCCACCATCTCTGCCTGACAGGATGGATCCTAAACTGCTGACCATTCTGCTGATAAGTGTTATGAACACAATGTGACTGGTCCTGCAGTATCTCATGAGCTGTGAAACAGAGAGTGAATTGGTGATGCCTGCCCTGCTACCTGCCATGGGAACAAATAATTCAAGATTGCTGCTGCAATTCATGAATCCTCTTGCCACAGTGGACCATCAGTATTGGGCTTAGGAACCCAGCACTGAGTGGTGGGATAGCATCGTGATGCATGTATGGGATGACAAGCAGTAGCTGCAGAACTTTTGGATGTGTAAAGCCACCTTCCTGGAACTGTGCGCGGAGTTCACCCCTGCACTGCGGCGCAAGGTCACCAGACTGAGAGCTGCTTTCACTGTGGAAAGTGAGTGGTGATTGTTGTATGGAAGCTGGCAACTCCAGACTGCTACTGGTCAGTCACGAATCAGTTTGGAGTTGGAAACTCCACCGTGGGTGCTGCGGTGATACAAGTGTGCAAGGCCATTCATCACCTCCTGTTACGAAGGATTGTTATTCTCAGTAATGTCCAGGAAATAACTGATGGCTTTGAGGCATTAGGATTCCTTAATTGAGGTGGGGTGGTAGATGGAACTCAGATCCCAGTTTTGGCCCCCGACCATTTTGCAATGGAATACATCAACTGAAAGGGATACTTCTCCATGATTTTGTAGGTGCTGGTGGCTCACTAGGGATGTTTCACTGACATCGATGCGGGCTGGTCAGGGAAGGTGCATGATGCACACATCTTTCAGAACACTGGACTGTATAGAAATCTGCACACTGGGATCTTCTTTCCAGACGAGAAGATTCCAATGGGGGATGTGCAAATGCCCATAGTGATCCTTGGAGACCTCCCATACACCCTTCTTCCTGGTGTAAGGCTGCATGATCCACGGGAGCCTAGACAGCAGCAAGGAACACTTCAATAACAGGCTCAGCAGGTGCCAAATAATCGTTGAATGTACCTTTGGCCAATTAAAAAGTCACTGGTGCTGTCTTTTGGGCCGGTTAGACCTCAAAAAGGAAAATATTCCAATGGTTATTGTGGCCTGCTGTATTCTCCATAATACATGAAAATCGAAGGAGGAAAAGTTTCCCTAGAGGTGGGCCGCTGAGGCTGATCAGCTGAGTGCTGATTTTGAGCAGCCAGATGCAAGGACAATGAGAGGGGCGCAGCGGGAGGCTCTTTGACTCAGGGAGGCTTTGAAGGAACATTTTGACAATGATTCCCAGTAATGTGTCTATATGTGATGCATTTGGCCAGGCAATGTTTATTTGCTGACATAAATTACCCTTTTAGCATCAATAACTCAACAAATATTTTCTTTAAGAATCTGACCAACGCTAATAACAATAATCATGAAAGAATCAAAGTTCACAGTTAATGTCAGTTACTTTACTTTGAATGTCATTCTCTTCATTGTAGCACAGATATAAAATAAGGTCCTGTGTAGTTTCCAGGGGATGGATCCTATCTGTTTCAAACTACAGCTGGTTCAAAATTTTCACATGAAAATTGTTTCCACCAAAAAATATCTTTTTGTCAAAAAACAGAAATGTTCATGGGAAAATATTTTTATATTTTCCCTTGGAAACTTCTGAACAAACTGAACTAATATTTTCAATTGAAGTTTTTGTTTTATTAAACCTGGTTTTTTAAAAAGATATCAGATTTGGTTTTCCCCTTATAATTTTTAATGCAAAGGTATGAATAATGACAAAGGGTTTATTTTCACTTTTTTTCCCCCATTCAATTTCTTTAAACTTCCTAAACTTTTTGGAATGGCCAAAGATAAAAATGAAACTCTGTAACATTGCCACTTTGTAATTTTTGAAAAGTTGACGTTTTCAGACCCTATTGTGGCAGCATTACTTTTGCCAATCTAACTCTTCCCAAACTGCAGAAGTTTTCAAAGTTATAGTAGAATGGAAAGGAAAGTGGGGATGTGAGAAAATGGACATTAGCCACTTTAGTTTGCACTCAGTGGAAAACCAGGAAGAAATGAAAATTCAAAATTTTCAAAAAAAATTCACAAATTTGAAAGACAAAACAAAAAAACAAAAAAAGTTTCCATAAAATGAGAAACAAAATACTGACATCTTGAAATTTTTCATGGAATAGATTTTTCATTTTTCCACCAGCTCTATTTGGAATTAATCCATTTTCTGGAGCAAAATCACCAAAACTGCTTCAGGTATAATGTGTACAATCTGCCCAAAATATAACCAGCTTCTTTGGATTGTTGCCCTTTTCTTTCTTTCTTTCTTTCTTTCTTTCCATAGCTCTCCACTGCTGTGAACATTAATATTGTGCCTGATCCACTTCCAAATTTTAGCAAAGCATTAGTGTCAGAAGTTATAACCAATTAAAATGAATATTTCTTATTTTAGTTACATGACAATGTTGCCTGACTCAAACAGATAACAAGCCTTTATACATAATCTCTGCCCTAAGAACTTTCAGTCTAAAGAAACAAGAATCTGCAAAAGGGTCGGAAAAAGAGAAATAACATACATGGAATAAAAATGGGAAACTGGGATGCACAGAGATTAAAAGCCCGATCCAAAGATTAACAGAAATAGCCTTGACTTTAGTGACCTTTGAATCAGACCACAATTAACTTGCTCAAGGTCCCATCTGGAGTCTGTGGCAGAATCAGGAACTAAACTCAGATCTTCCAAGTCCCAATCTAGCAGTTGTGCAAAACAACAACCCATGTTGGAGCTGAAATGCACCCGACAAAAATCATACACAATTAATATTTATATAATACCAGCTCAGCTACCGTGAGACCCCTTTACTCTTTTGCTCCTTTTTCTTCTATGGCTCATCAACTCTCCATCACTTTTCAAATCCAATTTGCAAAATTTTTCTCAGTCCCACCCCTTTTGCTATACCTGTTAATTTCTCTCTTCCTTTATTTTTTAAAATGGTGTAGCCAAGCTATTTTAGGGCTTTGCCAGAAGCCCTATATAATGGGATCATAAATCTTTCCTTTTCCAAGGGGTTATTTATTTCTTGCTGTTCCATGTCTGCAGCAAATTATTGCTCCCCAACACCCTCTGAGGTATCTTATGGGAGTGCTGGGGAAGTAGATCAAGGACTAGATGTCAGTGGCATTTGTTGTTCAGCACCTTTCCAGATTAAGCTCTTACATAGTCATTGCACAAGACACATTGGCCTTTTTTAAATCTCTTTACATATTTTAATGTCACCAACATTATTGACGAAGTAATGGCTCCTTGATATAGGCCTGGTTTGACTCAAGTAATTTGCCTCATTTTTTACTGGGCATGATTGGGACAGTGAATGGAAGGCTAAATTGTCATGACAAGCAGTATGCTGGAGTCAGGATGGTTAGCTAAAATTAGCAGGAACATCCTGGTGGTAGTAAACGAAGCTCAATGTAAGATAAATTAGTCAGATTATCTATGGAAAGAGCATGCAGCACAGAAATCAGTTCTACAAAATAACCATGCCAATCCCCAGATGTGTGATGCAATGTAATGTGTAAATATTGTGATACAGCATGGCCAGAAGGCAGCAGGAGAGTGATCTAGGATGAGGAGAAGCTTTATTCCCTGTAGATTAATTAAAAGCACCTGAAACCAATTAGAGCACCTGAAGCCAGTCACCTGATAAAATCCCCCTGCTTCAATCAGCCAGAGGAGGAGCTGGAGCATAGTGAGGAGGAGTTGGAGCAGAGTGGTTTGGTGGTGGAGCAGAGAGCAGTTTGGAGGAGTGAAGCAGAGTGGATTGGTGGTGGAACAAAGAGCACTTCGAAGGAAAGCAGAGGAGAGTTTTGAGAAGTACTGCAGCGGGCTAAGAAGACCAAGATCCTAGGTAAAGGGACACCTGGCTTGTGCAGAGGGAAGGCAGGAAGCCCCATAAGCTGAAGGTCAGGAGAGGGAAGTAGCCCAGGGGAAAGAATCACTGGTACAAGTGGTTCACCTGCTATCATAGGGCCCCTGGGCTGGGACCCGGAGTAGAGGGTGGGCCTGGGTCCCTCCCTCTGCACTCCCCTTCCCTGGGATACTAGTAGGATAGCTGTTACCCCAGTTCAGGGGCAAGAAATGGCACCCTGAAACCCCCCCACAAGAAGAGAAAGTGCGGGACCCATCATAGTAGTGCCGGCAATTTGCCACAATATATAGAAAGGAAGAGGTTTTCTATAACTTTGGTTGTGTAAATGCCCTATACCCACCCGCTATGCTCAACTCTGCGTAGATTTGGTGAATGCCAAATAAATAATATGCAAATGACAAAATCTGAAGTCGAACTGAGTTGTTGGGAAGCTGAGTGGAAAGAGATCTGAGAGGGAATCCCAACAATTGGTACTTATCTCCTTTGCATGGTTAAGTTACCCATGAAAGCAAAGTTTTTTAAAGGATCGCAATAGTTTTCTTGACCATATATTAACATTTTTTTAATGAGCTTTTTTTCCACTTAACACAATCCAATATTCAAAAAGTATATGGGAAAAAAGAATCAAAGGAGATCTGTATCTTTCATTCTTTAAACTGAAACATTTTTTGACTTTGATAAAAGGAAATGAAAAGATACGGTGAAAGGAATATATGGATAACTGAATTGCTCTTAAAAAGAAAATGGTGAGCCTAAAAGCCTGCTATGACTCTATTATGCTTTTTTTTTTCATTTTAAAACCTTGTTAAGAGGTGCTAAAAAGGAAATAAAAAGCAGGGAAGATCTGATGTCTCCTTTGAAGTAGGGAGTTAAAAATAAAAAAGCCAGTGCTATGGTTTAAAAAGATCATATTTTATAACTACTTCTAAAACATAGTCACTCATTCTGTAGTGAAACTGGTGGAGACCCCCAGAGTGATAATTGTGGACTAGACAATAAAGACATTTTAGTGCCTCTACCCTCTTTAAGCTGTTAATTTGATTTGCAAGTATTAAATTTCCAAAGCGTTCTTTAATGTTGCTGTTGCAAGATTGTGCTGTTGATTTCTCTTTGCCTGGTGTTCAGTCAGAAAATCGTTATAAACTGAAGTGTTAAGATTTTCATGATTCCTAGGGCTAAGAAGTGAGTACTTAGCAATTCAGTGCCTTTCCTTAGGGAAACTGATGTGATGGTGTTAAAGTAGCAATTTCAGTCAATTAGAGGTTTTTTTTAAAAAAAGATTCATATTAACCTTCCTTGTAGAGCTACTACATCTTAAGGGATTTCAGACCAGGAGTTTCCCAAGATACAAAGAACATGGTCTTGAACTGTTCTATAATTTTGCTCAAAGTGCATTTTCTTGCCAATTTTATTTGTAGACATAGGTAACTGGGTTCGGTGCCCTGGTGATTCCTTTAGCTTACTCTATAAATTATTGTTAAATGCATGGTAATTCAGTCATGAGCACTACAATCCACAAGGAGGGAAAGTAGTACTGAAACGGGGGAGGACGGGGTTCATGTTGGGCTGAGTTTAGCATGCAACAAGAACCAGATTTTTTTTAGCCTTTTTCTCGCAAATTATTCAGAAATAGAGGATCTGAAAGAAATAGTGACTTCATCACCAGCACACTCATAAATAGCTATAAAACAAGGCTGCAAATACCCTGGGTGCCTCATAAAAACACCTGCAGCCAATTTCCGGTTCTAGGCTTGAAATCATAATTAGCTTTCTGAGAATCTCATCACTACTAAAGATGTTTTGCTTTTACAGTTCTAACCTATTGGAATATAAACTCATATCTATTGATAGCCATTTTAGCTTTCCTTGAATATTTGAGACCATTTGTTTAATTTGTTTGGTTTGTGTGTCTGGTTTGGTTGTACTTATTTTGGTGGTAGGGAAGCATCTAAGGGCTTGTTTGCATAGGGAGTATTTAGCCAGAGTAGGTCAAGTTAACCCAGTTTGAAAATGCTTGCCCACACAGGATGCAATTCATTGTAGCACACTGACTCTGCATGTATTTTCAACTCTGGAGTCCTCTTTCAAAGGAAACTAACTGTGAATTAATTTAGTGTGGTCTAGCGTTCCTCTGCATACAATGCTGCTGTAATCTACTCTGGCACTATTCCATTGACTATCCCATACTGCTTTGAAGGCAACTATTAGTGGCCTGTGTGTCCTCACCTGCTCTGGTGTCAAGTAGACTGGATGTCCCCTTCCCCATTTATCAGTTGGCACACAGTTAGATTGTTGTCCATTTGCTTCTGGATTCCAGTTTATAACAACTGCTGTGACATTACTCCAGAAGCCCTACAGTCTGCCTCAAGGAGATGCACTGAAATCCTGGATCTCATTGCCATCTGGGGGAAAGCATCACTGCAGAGGTTCTTGTAACCAGCCACTGCATTTAAAGACCTTACTGTGGACATTGCTAGGCAGATCTGAGAAGGGTCCAACAGTGCCAGATAAACAGCTTGGAAGGACCGACATTAAAATGAGGGATAACAGGGGGAAAAAATCTAATTGCACACATGTAAACTGTCCCCGTGTTTGTTTGTTTGTTTGTTTGTTTTGAGGAGCTGGACAGGATTTTACATAACTATACAACCGTTCAGTCCAGGAATCTTGTGGAGCCTGCTGCCCACTTCCCTCTCTCACCTCCATCCCCATCCCCTGAGGATGATAGACTGCTTGGCTTGATAGTTGTATATTGGAAGCTTAGATGTGGGGTAGGTGTTGGGAAATAAATTCCTAGTCTGTTTTTGCAGTTTTGCTCTGCCTTAGGGGTGCTTATATGATGTTGAAGGGGTTTTCAGGGTGAATATGGGGGTGAGCTCTATAGTAATCCCCTCTACAACCCCTTTAGGCTGCCCTGAGTCTGGATGATGTTACACTGAGGTGGGTAATGAGGCAGCAGAGAATGGACTTGTTCAAAAAAGGTGGACCAGCGAGATACGCTATGAAGTTGTTCACCAAGATGGTCCCCACCACTGCAGAAGTGGAAGGGAGTCAAACTATACTGGTGGGGAAGGCTGTACAACTATTTTTGATAACGCCTGAACAAAAATTGAGCAATTTCTGAGCTTTAGATTTTGCTTTATCTCCCCTGCAGCCAGTGCAGAGAAAAAGAAAGGGTTCTGCAATGTTTGACTGAAGATTCACTGTTTCCAGTCTGTAAGTATGCATGTTAGAGGGCATTTTTACCTCAGTGGGGAGCTGTACTCTGTAGCTTTAAGAGCATCCAGTGTCTATGTCTACTGCATGTAAATTAGGAACACTACCCACACTTCTTTTCCTCTAACTTCTATCTCAAACTTTTGCATTTAGCACAAAAGAATATTTTCCTCATTCAAACTGCCGGGAGGAGGATGGGGAGGGGAGAGAGCAGCATCTGTATCTCCACCATGCTGCTGGATGCCATTATGAGATGGTGAACAGTGCTGGGGGGGCGGGGCAGGAACTGGAGGGTGGCTGTGTTTACAGGGAAGGACAGTGGTGGGAAGGGGAAAGAAGAATAAGTACAAGGGTGCATGCCTCCGGCAGCGTTAGCCTTAAAATGGTCGGCAGTCAGAGCTTTAGTATGAGACGGAGGCTGACTGACCAATTGAAGTAGCTTCCATTTTGGAATGATATATGGGGGGGCTGAATGGACAGTGTGGGACAGTTGGAGGGAAGGGGGCGGGACTTGAGACTCAGAAAGCCTTCTAGGTAAAATCTGCCCAGCATGGCTATGGCCATGGGCCACTCAGAACAGCAACTAGTATGGCAGTATAGCAGGATTATAATACATTTAGAAAACTTAAATTATTTTAAAAAATGATGAAAAGACTTACCAGCTGCGGTTCCCTCCAGAAATCCCAATGTACACACTGCTTACCATCTCGTAGGTCTCCCAAGACTGGGAAGGATCTCAGGGAGTTAAAGCCAGAAATAAAAAATGCTGTCACATCGTCTTGAGATGAATATCCACACAGCTACAGCACCAGCATTGTCCAGAGCCTCAAGAACAGGGCATTTATCAACAGCTGAGCGGCTGGCAAACCTGACAGAGGGAATCTGCACAGGAGCTTTCCGGGGAGATCATTGCAGTCGTCAATGACATGTGGCACTTGCCAGGCAATACCATGGCCAAAGACAGAATTTAAAAAAAGCAACTCTAGCAATGCAAAGCCAGAATGCCCTGCTGCAGCCAGATGTTGCAGTTAGGGCAGCAGTCAATGCAGTACCATGAAACAACACCCTGGACAACACAACTGCGAACTACAAATTGTCCTCCCCTCTGTACCCCTGTAGCAGTGCTCCCAGAGGCCATTCTGCTCACAGACTCCATCTCAGATTATTGAGAATAGTGGCACCTGGGACCCCAGCTCTTTTGAACCCTCTATCTCCCCTGATGACATCATCTCAGCACTCAGTACCAGAAGTCTCACAAACCAGCTGAGGCAGAGCCAAGACATGTACTTAGATGTGACTTTAAGTTCTATCTTCTTGTCTTGTGAACTATAGTGCACTGCACTTTCCTGTTTTGTTTCACTGCTGCTTTACTGAAAGGGTTTTTAATGTATTGTTTCTTAATTGAAATCTGTTTTTTCAGTTAAAGGTTCATTTATGTTTGCTACAAAATACCGTCTAATAATAAAAACCTTTAAAGTTTCCTTCATAAGTAATTGAGATTCCATCTTTAAGAGAAAATATATTTGTACTAATTCATAAGGTAATTCATACTTCATAACCAACACATTTAGGGAAACACACAATGTAAAATAGAAATTGCCTCAGTGTTGAGGCCTTCCACTGCCCATATACCATGTTGAAACTGCTTCCAACAAAAAGCTTCCAACTCTGCCCTCCACAGGTTAGCAGCTCAATGTACATCTGCACAGTTACAGGCCTGAGACTGAAAATAAGAGCAATGGACATCCTTGACAATATTCATGGGCAGGGGGTGGAGCCCCCCTTCTGGGAGGCTAGCTCCCGGAGGAGCCCCAGGCCAGCTGGAGGCCTCCTTCCCCAGCAAACTGCACTTCCCCAGACACCAAACTACCCTGCAGGAAAAGCTCTAGTCTCTTCTTTTCTGGAAGAAGAGCCTGAGCTTTTGATATGTGCCATGCAGGTTACAGGGTGGCTGAGGAGGCAGTACATGTTACTCAGTTTCTTGGAGTCATCGGTAATCTCCCTGGAATTTAGGGAGATTACTAATGAACCCAGGAAGCTGAACAACAGATATCGCCTCCTCTGCCACCCTGGAACCTACATGGGGCATAATAATAAGCAAAAACTTATTTTTTTAACTTCCCCTGCCAAACCCACAAACAGCCTATTATACCCGCCGTCCATGACAATAATGCTCATGGTGTTTTTAGTTTGTATTGGACGCCTTCCTGGCTGCTATCAAACTACTGAGTCAGTCTCTGCACCTGAGTTTCCCACCCATCACTAAGACTATCTCCCTTACTTTCACAAATAGTGTGTAAAAGTACATGTTGCTATGATTTGGGGGATATCTTTTGCTGCTGCTTCCACCATATTCCACAAACATCAACATCTCTCTTTCAAACAGTACACTCTGAATGGCTTCATTAACTAGGAAAGCAGAAGATAAGCTGGGCCAACCAAAGGAATGTCCACACCATTAATGTCCATAGGTTCCCACATACAAACAATCCTTTCTCCATTAATTTAAACAGATTTGAGTTTCAAAAGATCCTAGGCTCATGAACCCTTCCAAGTCACTCTGCATTTATGGGGATACATCCCTTTCTGTTTTTGAATTCTGATCCCTGATTGGGGGGTAGAGAGAGGAGCAAATAATAGGCACATGTGTCCCATCAACTCCCCTAATAAAGTTTGGGAACCCTGTGACTCCATAGTCACCAGTAGCCTCAGGAGCATTACCACGCTTTAGAACGTGGTGCAACAATATGCTTTATTCATGACATCACACACATGCATGACAATGGCCCAACAATCGATTTCCCTGTAGCCAGCCAGTTCAGCATGGAATGGTAGCATTAAGGGGTGGCCAGTTTCCTTATGGCAGTGGTGACCCACTTGTCTCTGGGTATGGGGCACCACATGTTGGTACATTGCCACTGCAGCTCCAGGGTAGGTTCAACACCTATCTTCAAAAAGGTTGCCTTCCCCATTCTGAAATTCTCTCTCCACTGCTGGTCATCCCAAGTCTGCAGAGCACTCCTTTCCCACCATTCTGTGCTGGTTTCCTGAACCCAGAAAGGATGTTGCACGCTGTGAAGCTGCTCCAAGGACCAGTCTTCTCCTATCAGTTGTTCGGCATCTTCCTTTTCTGCATCCTGGTTTAATGGTGGCTGCAGCTGCTGCTGCGTCCACCTCAACTGCTTGGTGGTGCAGCAGGCAAAATCCCAAGATGACTTCATCTAGTTTTGCATGCTGAAATACAATCCAATCAGCCTCTGGGAATTTGTGGTTGCCACCATAGCGGCATGCAGCATTGCTGGATCCATGCTGGCTGACAGCAATTGAAAAAGGCCACTAGCCCACCTGGAAAGGAAGTACAGTGGGATTTGTTTCAAAATTTGACTAGCCTGGCTTCTGTTATGCATCCCATAATGCACAGTGAGAAAAGTCCCAAAGTACACACGGTGTAAATAACAAGATGTGGAGTTACCACAAGCCCTGAGGAAGGGGCAGTGTGTAGCTGGACTACCCCAGGAGCTTGATTGTCACTTGGTGCATACCCATGGAAAATGATTTGACCCGTGAGTATTAAATTCACACCTCCTTTTTTATACCTTTAATCACCAATTTGTGGTTATTTTAATGGCATCTCTTCATCTTTTAGTAGTGAACTTGGGAAATAAATGTTGAAATATTCATAGATTCAAAGATTAATAGATTCTAGGGCTGGAAGGGACCTCGAGATGTCATCGAGTCCAGCCCCCTGCCCTCATGGCAGGACCAATTACTGTCTATATATAAATGAAAATAATGTAAATTCACTTAAGATGTTGCAACTAGACTCTACACTCCTATTTTGAAAGCTATTCTAAGTGGAGGGATCCACTGACCTTGGGGAAAGCAAATGAAAAATCATTTCCACACAAATTGAACTTGCATTTTCCAGGTGCCTTTACTTTATGAGCTTTTCAGAAGTTATTGGATGTACAACGGTTTCTCATTCTCAAGCTTTATCACCTAGCTGAAGCACTTTGAAGTAGCCCTGCAAATTTGTGTGGCAGAGAAAAGTCAATTACAGTCTAAAATTATTAGCCGTTAGTAAGTGATAAAGTGTCCGATAAAGCAGGAGATCTCCAAATTAACTCTTTATTGAATAGCGTGAGTACACAGAAGATATATATATTTCTAGGTTTATACGATTAGCAGTTCATTGATTTCTGTCAATAGATCTCACATTATGAGCATAAAGAAAGATTATCTGAAGATGGCTGTAATGTGCACATGTTGTAGGAAAGCAATGCAGTTTTTCAAAAGAGGTAAAGTTTTTTTTTCTTTTTATATATATCAAGGCAAGTGAGGTCTGCAGGAATGACATAGCCTGAAATGGTAGGACTACCATTAATCTGAATGGGCTCTGGATCAGACCTTATACACAAAGAGTTCTTTGTTTCTTGGCAGTGCTCCCACATTATTGTTCTTGATCCCTCGGAAGGGAAAAAGTCAATATTTCAAGGATTTCCTCTTGAAGCTAAGAATTGTTCAGATTCCCAGCTGGGGAAGGCGATGTCACTCTATTGACTTCAATGGAGCTTTGTCTGTCTATAATGACTTGTCATTTCAAGGATAACATGTTTCATGCGGTGCTGTTTTAAATTCAGTATTTACAAACATTTTTCATTTTACGTGACAAGAGTGAGAAAGTCTTAGACACACACCAAATGAACTAATCAGTCATTATTATTATGCCTTATAAGCCACCATCAGTACAAAGGATAACACTGGATGAACAAAAGTCATCCATTCTTTTCATATTTCAATAGAAGATTGGTACGCACTTTATTCCCAGGCACACAGCAGCCATCAGTCTATGTTCCTCCCAATGGGTCCATGCCATAGTCCTAAATGTAGAGTGCATCTAACAGACTAATTTACTGTATTTTGACAAAGCTAAGCCTCCCTCCAAATGTCTTGTGCAGGGATGCTGTCAGACAATCCGGTGACTAGCATGCCCACTTTCCCAGATCCAAGTTACTCCATTACTCATCATGCCCTCTGATTTCTCTCTGCCCCAGTTTCTGTCATGGTTTCCTTCGGCAATTAAGAGAATTTCTATATATTACCTTTTAAATATTATCTCTATTGACTTTGAGAAGGTGTAACATGATTGGAACAGTCCACTCCTGTTTCGGTCTATCTCACTGAAAAGATGAGGCATGTCACCTCCTAGGAACTCACCACCCTCTGGGGGAATGCTCAGTGGCCTTGGACCCTGGTCCTACGTTCCCCATCTGCGTCAGATTCAAAGGCATTTGATCTGTAACATGCTGCCAGCTGGAAGGACCCACACCCTTTTGGCTACTGTCGCTTCCCCAAATCTGCACAAAGGCATGCTGCAAAGGGCCAACACCAGATTCCACCACAGGGGTCATGCTTTGTCCACCCTCTAAAGACTGAGCCATATGATCCGTATCCGACCTTTATTATTGCTCCAGTCCTGTTCCTAGTCCTGCTTTAGCCTTCCTTGCCCTCTGACCTGGGGCTCCGACCAGTAAGTCCAACTGCCATCATTCCAATCCGTAGGCCTGACCACCCCCATCATGGTTTCTGATGCTAGGCTGTGAATTTAATCTGTGCTAGCTACTCCCCACTAACTCCCTGTGTAGACACTGTGACCTAAAAATGCCTTTGTTCACTTTAGCTTAATACACTCCAGAGTATACTAAGCTAAGCTGCCCAAAGGCATTTTTCATTCACAAGAAAGAGTGTCAAAATGGGGAGTTAGTGCAGAGCAGCTAGTGTGATGTAAATTCATATGCTAGTTTACTGAGCACTAGCTTCCTGCGTAGAAAAACATTTACAGATGTTAAAGAGGAAGACAGAGCAAGCTCTGTTGGAACGATGTAGTCAACACGGTAATACCCAGTGATCCCCTGTGTTCCTGGAGCCACAATCTAAGAAGCCCTTACTCGCTCCAGGGCGCATGGAACTAAGGGAGGTGAGATTGGGATGGTGGGGGGAGGGGGAGAATACTCCTCTTTATAGCCAAGAAAAGCTGTAACCCTCTCTGTGCTTGTACACATCAGAGTGTACATTTTTTTTGCCCTGTGACAGTCTAATCCACTTGGAGGACTTTCAAAATGATTTTCCATAGGAACCAAGGATTTGCCATATCACAGCAGACCATTGGTTCATTAAGTCCAGAACCCTCCCTCTGGCTGTGTCCAGTTCCTGATTTCAGAGAAAAGGGGAATTAAATTTCTGCACCTCACTAAAAATGCTTATGGTTTTGAAGTATGAAATGTATTTAGCCTTATTTTACCATTCATATCAGTTACAAATAGTTGCTCAAAATGATCTACTCTTTATTTAAAATCTATCTCGAGGATTTGACCCCACATTGGCGTATGAATGTTGCTATTGTGACAAAGTTCCTCCTCTACCTCGGTGGGTCCTGCGCTTAGTCGCAGATTTTGCTTGCCTCGGAGATCTTCCCCTCTAATAGAATCCACAGTCCAGGTTAACTCCTGTGTCTGATCAGGAGTTAGGAGTTTTGGGGGGAACCAGGGCCCGCCCTCTACTCCGGGTTCCAGCCCAGGGCCCTGTGGATTGCGGCTGTTTAGAGTGCCTCCTGGAACAACTGCACGACAGCTACAACTCCCTGGGCTACTTCCCCATGGACTCCTCCCAACACCTTCTTTATCCTCACCACAGGATCTTCCAGCAGTACGCCCTCTTACTCTCAGCTCCTAGTGCCTCTTGCTCCCAGCTCCTCACACGCAACCTCCTTCCACAGCTCCTGACATGCACGCCTCACTGACTCACTGGGAGGCTTTTAACTAGTTTCAGCCAGCCCCTGATTGGCTGCAGGTGTCTCAATTAACCTCCCTGCCTTCTGGAAAGTTCTTAATTGGCCCCAGGTGTCTTGATTAACCTGGAGCAACTGCCATAAGGTATCAGGGATTTGTTTAGCCCGGGGCTAACATATTGGTTCCTTACCACTTTCCTATAGCCCTCTGGCCTTGCCCCGTCACATATCCCCCCCTCTGCTCAACACCATAGAGTTGGGCAACTTGAGACGCCAGGCAGTGTGCTCTTGACAGACCATCAGCGTTGCCATGGTGGCATCCAGCCCTGTGCCGTATGCGGAACTGGAACGGTTGGAGGGATAAGAACCACCTGGTGACCCTTGCATTCTTTTCCCTATTCCGCTGCATCCACTGGAGGGGTGCATGGTCCATCACAAGAGTAAATCGCCGGCCCAAGAGGTAATAACATAGGGTCTCCATAGCCCATTTGACAGCAAGGCATTCTCTCTCAACTACTGCGTATTTCTGTTCTCTTGGGAGAAGCTTTCTGCTTAGGTAGAGGATCGGGAGTTCCTCTTCTCCCACCATTTGCGACAGAACCGCCCCCAACCCCACCTCGGAAGCGTCTGTTTGTAAAATAAATTCCTTGTTAAAGTCTGGGGCTATGAGTACAGGGTCATTACAAAGGGCCATCTGAAGGTCTGTGAATGCCCCCTCTGCTGCGTCGGTCCACTTTACCATGTCTGGACCTTGGGCTTTCACCAGGTCCGTTAGGGGACTTGCCCTAGTAGCGAAGTGGGGAATAAAACATCAGTAGTAGCCTACCACACCTAGGAACGCGCGGACCTGCTTCTTTCGGGTTGGCCGGATCCAGTTTTGAATCGCCTCTAGCTTATTCATTTGGGGCTTTACTATGCCCCTTCCTACAATATATCCCAGGTACCTAGCCTCTGCTAGCCCTATGGCACATGTAGCGGGATTAGCAGTGAGGCCAGCCTGCCTTAAGGTGCGCAGTACTGCCTCAGCTTTCTCCAAGTGGGTTCCCCAGTCTGGCGTATGGATGACGACATCATCTAGGTATGCGGCTGCATAACTAGTATGGGGGCGCAGCAGCTTATCCATGAGGCGCTGGAATGTGGCCGGGGCCCCATGTAGCCCAAAAGGGAAGATGGTGTACTGGAATAGCCCATCCAGAGTGGAGAACGCTGTCTTTTCTTTAGCTTCTTTGGTCAGGGGAATCTGCCAGTACCCTTTTGTCAGATCCAGTGTAGTCAAGAATCGAGCACTACCCAGTCGGTCCACCAGTTCGTCGATGCGTGGTATGGGGTATGCATTAAACTGGGATACTTCATTCAGTCTGCGAAAGTCATTACAGACTCTCGTGGTACCATCAGGTTTAGGCACTAGAATGATTGGACTGGACCACTGACTGTAAGATTCTTCAATCACCCCTAATTCTAACATTTTCTTCACTTCGGCCTTGATTTCTTCTCTTTTGGCTGCTGGGATTCGGTAGGGTCTCAATGTTACCTTGGCTCCGGGGATCGTGCAGATATGATGATAGGTCTCAGTCGTCCGCCCCGGTTTTGTAGAGAACTCATCTCGGTTGCGATTAATCATGTCAGTTGCCTCAATCTTTTGGATCGGCATCAAGTCAGGTGATATCCTTACTTGCTCGTGTAAGTTATCCTCCTGGGGAAGGGTCTTCTGGGTGACTAAGCATGCCTCTTGATCGTGCCAAGGTTTTAGAAGATTGATGTGGTAGATTTGCTCTGGTTTCCTGTGGCCTGGCTGCCGCACCTTATAGCTCACCTCTCCCACGGCTTCGATCACTTCGTAGGGTCCCTGCCACTGGGCCAACAGCTTACTTTCTGCTGTGGGCACCAGGACCATCACTCGATCCCCTGGTTGGAACCGTCGACGCTTTGCTTGGTGGTTATAACGGGTTCATTGGGTCTCCTGTGCTTTCTCCAAGTGTTCTCGTACAATAGGTGTAACTCGGGCTATCCGATCCCTCATCTGTAGTACATGCTCAACTATGTTCCTTCCTGGATTCGGCTCCTCTTCCCACGCTTCTCTTGCTATATCCAATATGCCCCGGGGGTGGCGCCCGTATAATAGCTCGAATGGAGAGAAACCTGTGGAGGCTTGCGGAACCTCCTGAATGGCGAACATGAGGTAAGGTAATAGGGTATCCCAATCTTTCCCATCCCGGCTCACCACTTTCCTGATCATGGCCTTGAGGGTCCTATTGAACCTTTCCACAAGGCCATCTGTTTGTGGGTGGTATACAGAGGTCCGTAGGGCTTGTACATGGAGTAATGAACAGAGATCTTTCATCAACTTGGACACGAAAGGTGTCCCTTGATCAGCCAATATCTCCTTGGGTAACCCAACTCGGGCAAAGATCTGTACTAACTCCTTAGCTATGGTTTTGGAAGCCGTGTTGCGTAGGGGAACGGCTTCTGGGTACCGGGTTGCATAGTTCAGTACAACAAGCACATGTTGGTGGCCCCGAGCTGTCTTCTCAAGGGGCCCCATCAGATCCATGGCTATGCGTTCAAAAGGAACCTCTATTATTGGAAGAGGTATCAAAGGAGCCCGGAAGTGCGGGCGTGGACTATGTAACTGACACTCCGGACAAGAGGTGCAGTATCGTCGGACATCTTCATGTACTCCTGGCCAGAAGAACCTCTGCAGGATCCGTGCCTGGGTTTTCTCTACCCCTAGGTGTCCTCCAAATAGGTGACTGTGGGCGAGGCTCAATATGGCTTTTTGATGTTTTCGTGGCACCAGAAGTTGATGTATCTCTTACTCCTGCATTTACACCACACGGTACAGGAGATCTTTCTTCACTATAAAGTAAGGTCCTGGACCCCGGACCTTCCCATCCACAGGTACTCCATCTATCTCAGCCACCTGTTTCCTGGCGTTATCATATCTAGGGTCCTCTGCCTGGTCCCGCCCGAAAGTCTCTCTCCCAGGACTAACCTGCCCGAGCTCCCAGGGGCCAGCCTCTGTTGCTTCCAACGGCTCACTTCCATCATGGCTGGGGCCAGCCTCCGGCTCACCTTCCGTGGTGGTAGTTTCTCTGGCTGCTCGTGTCCGTCTGCCTACTAGGGCGATCTTCTGGCCCTGGGTCAGGATCCGGGTTCCCAAAGCTTTTGCAGCCTTCCTCTCCCTTTTTGTCTTCCGTGTCTTTTGGGGGACTGAGAACAGATCCTGAGAAATCTCAGCGAACATCAGGGGTTGACATTCCCCCGGTGACAAGCCGCTGCCATCAGGGTCCCCACCTCCCTCCAACCTCTCCGGGGGGAGTAAATTATCAAACCCTGGATAGTCCCTCCCAATGACTACAGGATACGGGAGTTTAGGAACTACACCCACTGTCACCTCAATGGGGTTCCCCTGAACCTCTATCTCCACCTGGATGTAGGGGTAATGGCTTACGGCCCCATGCACACACGTCACTGCTACGCATTTGGCTTGTAGCAGCTGGCTACTTTTTACCAGCTTACCCGATATTAGGGTGATTGCACTCCCGGAGTCCACAAGTGCTATAGTCTCTACTCCATTTATTTTCACCGGTCTAGTGTAGTTATGCGGGGCTAATGCGACACCCGCAAGGTGGATAAGGGAGCATGGGACCTCCCAGTCCCCCAAGTTACATTGCATAGGCTCCTCGGTGCTGGGACACTGTGCTGCTATGTGTCCCCACTCACCACATGCATAACATCTATATGGAACCCTAGGCGTTCCCCGATCTCTTGGTTTGGGAAGTCTAACATCATAATCTTCTTCCCCCTCAGTGTGCCGACTCTTTATGGCCTCTGGTGGGCCTTCAGCCCCTCTCTTTTTCCACCTGGGCCCTCTTGGTGACCCAGTCACTCGAAATCTGGGGCTTGGTGCTGCTAGTTTAACCCTGGGTTCCGCTCCTTTAACTGGTCGGGTCAGTTCCCTCGCCGTCCTTCGCCTCTCTACCATTGCCACAATCTCATCATAGGTGGAGGGTTCGTTCTGGCTTACCCATGCACGAAGGTCTGGCGGTAGTCCCCTCATGTATCGGTCGATGACCAGAACCTCTAGTATCTCTTCTGGACTCCGGGACTCAGTTTGCAACCACTTTCGTGCGAGATGGATGAGGTCATACAATTGGGATCGCAGGGTTTTGTCTTCCTGGTACCTCCACTCATGATACCGCTGGGCCCGCACTGCGGTCATTACCCCAGATCTGGCCAGGATCTCTGCTTTCAGCTGGGGGTAGTCTGCTGCAGCCTCTTCAGGCAGATCATAGTAGGCCTTCTGGGCCTCCCCACACAGGAATGGGGTGAGGATGCCAGACCACTGATCTCGAGGCCAGGCCTCCCGTAGGGCTGTCCTCTCAAAGGCCAGGAGATATGCCTCTATGTCATCATTCCCTGTCATTTTCTGCAGGCAATTGCTGGCCCGTATGTGCCGCGTCCCATCATAGATACATAGATTCATAGATTCTAGGGCTGGAAGGGACCTCGAGAGGTCATCGAGTCCAGCCCCCTGCCCTCATGGCAGGACCAAATACTGTCTAGACCATCCCTGATAGACATTTATCTAACCTACTCTTAAATATCTCCAGAGATGGAGATTCCACAACCTCCCTGGGCAGTTTATTCCAGTGTTTAACCACCCTGACAGTTAGGGACTTTTTCCTAATGTCCAACCTAAACCTCCCTTGATGCAGTTTAAGCCCATTGCTTCTTGTTCTATCCTTAGAGGCTAAGATGAACAAGTTTTCTCCCTCCTCCTTATGACACCCTTTTAGATCCCTGAAGACCGCTATCATGTCCCCTCTCAGTCTTCTCTTTTCCAAACTAAACAAACCCAATTCCTTCAGCCTTCCTTCATAGGTCATGTTCTCTAGACCCTTAATCATTCTTGTTGCTCTTCTCTGGACCCTCTCCAATTTCTCCACATCTTTCTTGAAATGCGGTGCCCAGAACTGGACACAATACTCCAGTTGAGGCCTAACCAGCGCAGAGTAGAGCGGAAGAATAACTTCTCGTGTCTTGCTCACAACACACCAGTTAATGCAGCCCAGAATCATGTTTGCTTTTTTTGCAACAGCATCACACTGTTGACTCATATTTAGCTTGTGGTCCACTATAACCCCTAGATCCCTTTCTGCCGTACTCCTTCCTAGACAGTCTCCTCCCATTCTGTATGTGTGAAACGGATTGTTCCTACCTAAGTGGAGCACTTTGCATTTGTCCTTATTAAACTTCATCCTGTTTACCTCTGACCATTTCTCCAATTTGTCCAGATCATTTTGAATTATGACCCTATCCTCCAAAGCAGTTGCAATCCCTCCCAGTTTGGTATCATCTACAAACTTAATAAGCGTACTTTCTATGCCAATATCCAAGTCGTTGATGAAGATATTGAACAGAGCCGGTCCCAAAACAGACCCTTGCGGAACCCCACTCGTTATACCTTTCCAGCAGGATTGGGAACCATTAATGACTACTCTCTGAGTACGGTTATCCAGACAGTTGTGCACCCACCTTATAGTAGCCCCATCTAAGTTGTATTTCCCTAGTTTATTGATAAGAATATCATGCGAGACCGTATCAAATGCCTTACTAAAGTCTAGGTATACCACATCCACCGCTTCTCCCTTATCCACAAGACTTGTTATCCTATCAAAGAAAGCTATCAGATTGGTTTGACATGATTTGTTCTTTACAAATCCATGCTGGTTATTCCCTATCACCTTACCACCTTCCAAGTGTTTGCAGATGATTTCCTTAATTACTTGCTCCATTATTTTCCCTGGCACAGAAGTTAAACTAACTGGTCTGTAGTTTCCTGGGTTGTTTTTATTTCCCTTTTTATAGATGGGCACTATATTTGCCCTTTTCCAGTCTTCTGGAATCTCTCCTGTCTCCCATGATTTACCAAAGATCATAGCTAGAGGCTCAGATACCTCCTCTATTAGCTCCTTGAGTATTCTAGGATGCATTTCATCAGGTCCTGGTGACTTGCAGGCATCTAACTTATCTAAGTGATTTTTAACTTGTTCTTTTTTTATTTTATCTTCTAAACCTTCCCCCTTCCCATTAGCATTCACTATGTTAGGCATTCCCTCAGACTTCTCAGTGAAGACCGAAACAAAGAAGTCATTAAGCATCTCTGCCATTTCCAAGTTTCCTGTTACTGTTTCTCCCTCCTCACTGAGTAGTGGGCCTACCCTGTCCTTGGTCTTCCTCTTGCTTCTAATGTATTGATAAAAAGTTTTCTTGTTTCCCTTTATTCCTGCAGCTAGTTTGAGCTCATTTTGTGCCTTTGCCTTTCTAATCTTGCCCCTGCATTCCCGTGTTGTTTGCCTATATTCATCCTTTGTAATTTGTCCTAGGTTCCATTTTTTATACGACTCCTTTTTATTTTTTAGATCTTGCAAGATCTCGTGGGTAAGCCAAGGTGGTCTTTTGCCACATTTTCTATCTTTCCTACCCAGCGGAATAGTTTGCTTTTGGGCCCTTAATAGTGTCCCTTTGAAATACTGCCAGCTCTCCTCAGTTGTTTTTCCCCTCAGTCTTGATTCCCATGGGACCTTACCTATCAGCTCTCTGAGTTTACCAAAATCCACTTTCCTGAAATCCATTGTCTCTATTTTGCTGTACTCCCTTCTACCCTTCCTTAGAATTGTGAACTCTAGGATTTCATGATCACTTTCGCCCAAGCTGCCTTCTACTTTCAAGTTCTCAACGAGTTCCTCCCTATTTGTTAAAATCAAATCTAGAACAGCTTCCCCCCTAGTAGCTTTCTCAACCTTCTGAAATAAAAAGTTGTCTGCAATGCAGTCCAAGAACTTATTGGATAGTCTGTGCCTCACCGTGTTATTTTCCCAACATATATCTGGATAGTTGAAGTCCCCCATCACCACCAAATCTTGGGCTTTGGATGATTTTGTTAGTTGTTTAAAAAAAATCCTCATCCACCTCTTCCACCTGGTTAGGTGGCCTGTAGTAGACTCCTAGCACAACATCACCCTTGTTTTTTACCCCTTTTAGCCTAACCCAGAGACTCTCAACACTTCTGTCCCCTATGTCCATCTCCACCTCAGTCCAAGTGTGTACATTTTTATACAGGCATCTAAGATACTGATTTGATCTTGCCTCCCAGTTTTGCCCTAACCCTCCTATCTCTTTGTCATTAGAGCCCACGCCCCCTCCTATTTCCGACCCATCTCCCAGGTCCCCATGTTCTCCACTTACCTGTGGGCTTTGCTCACCTGTCCCCGTCGAACCTAGTTTAAACCCTCCTCACTAGGTTAGCCAGTCTGTGGGTCTTTCCCCTCCTCAAAAGGTGAACGCCATCTCTGCCTAGCAGTTCTTCCTGGATTAGCATCCCGTGGTCGAGGAAGCCAAAGCCCTCCTGGAGACACCATCTTTTCAGCCAGGCATTCACCTCCACGATGCACCTGTCTCTGCCCGGGCCCCTACCTTTGACAGGAAGGATCGAAGAGAATACCACCTGTGCTCCAAACTCCTTCACCCGTACTCCCAGAGCCCTGTAGTCACTCTTGATCTGCTCAGTGTCACACCTCGCAGTATCATTTGTGCCCACATGGATGAGTAGCATGGGGAAGTAGTCAGAGGGCCGGATAATCCTTGACAATGCCTCAGATACGGGCCCCCGGCAGGCAGCATACCTCCCGAGATGAAATGTCAGGGCGACAGATGGGCGCCTCCGTCCCTCTCAGCAGAGAGTCTCCGACCACCACTACCCTACGTTTCCTATTCGCAGTGGTGGCAGCAGACTTCCCAGCCTTAGGGGTATGAGGCTTCTCCTCCTCTGCTGTAGGGGGAGATTCCTTCTCTCCTGTATCAAGAAGAGCATAACGGTTTCCTATTACCACGGCGGCAGGGTTTGGAGCAGGGGTGGAGCACTGCCTGCTGCCAGAAGTAACCAGCTGCCAGTGTCCACCCTGAGCCATTTCCTCCTCCACCAGTGGTGTGTCAGCAGTCCTGTGTACTGGGACATCTACCTCAGCTGTCTCCACATGGACACTGTCCAGGAATTGTTCATGGACTTGTATGCTCCTCAATCTAGCCACCTCCTCCTGTAGCTCTCCCACCTGTTGCCTGAGAGATTCCACCAGCAGGCACCTGTCACATTGGATGGTCCCCCCAGCCTGGATATCTGTAAGTGGAAATTGCAAGTTACAGTCCCTGCAAAACCACACCAGGATCTGGGTAGAAGCATCCATGTTCAGGCGCTCTGTCTGGCTACAGGCGCAGGTGGAGGAGACAGAAGCAGTGCTGGCACAGGTGTTGCGGGCCTTCCTAACCATCGTAGGCCTCCCTCTGTCAAACTCCCTCTCAAACACTCAAGGGAACAGGGTCAGGCACTCAGTCCCAACTGCCACAAAAGCTGAAACTGGAATCACCTGAAATCAGAATCAAAATTTAAATTCAAACAGTCAAACACACACACTCCCACCAACAGCTAGTACTCACTCTCACCTGGTAGACTGTTCAGCCGCAGGATCTCTTGCTCTCCCTCTCAAACTCCCCTGTCTGCAGCCCCCTGTCCGCTCCGCTCCCCTGGTCGCTCTGCCTCTGGCTTTAGTTTGGGTTAAGGCTTTAGGAATGGCAAGTATTGCTCGCCCCTTCCCACTCCCCTTCCAAACTCCCTCTCAAAACTCCCTGTTTGCAGCTCCTGGTCGCTTGCTCGCTGCTTTATAAAGCCCTGGCCTCCCTGATTGATTAGCTCTGCCCCCTGATTAAGGCTTCTAGGTTTCAAGCCTGGTGTAGAAGCTCACAGCTTCCAACTGCCAGCCACAGCACACGGACCTGCAAACAAACAAATGAATGAACAAACAGACAGACACAAGCTCAGCACACAGCAAGTACCCCCAAACACACACTACAGACAGCCACTTACCCCAAGGGTCCTGTATTTGCTCCTGCTTTACCTGGAGCAATCCCTCTCAAAACTCCCTGTTTGCAGCTCCTGTTCGTAAAAGCGAACAGGAATCATGGCCATGGTTTCTCTCTGTAAGGGCCTTTACTTGGTTTACCAATTCCTGCAACATAGTACGGTCTTGAGCGGCCTGGCCCATCAACAGGCGATTGGTCTCCTGCAGCCGTACTGCCTCCTGTTGGGCAGCTGCCTGGACACGGGTAGCCTCCTGCTGGGCAGCCGTGGCTTGTATCAGTGCCCGTACTACCTCTTCCATTGTGGTGAAAAAAAATAAATAAACCCGCTCCCTTTTTTTTAAAAATAAACACCTTCCTTCTTCCGCCGCGCTGTGAACACCAAATCCCACTTCTGACACCAGTTGTGACAAAGTTCCTCCTCTACCTTGGTGGGTCCTGCACTTATTGGCAGATTTTGCTTGCCTCAGAGATCTTCCCCTCTAGTAGAATCCACAGTCCATGTTAACTCCTCCTGTGTCTGATCAGGAGTTGGGAGTTTAGGGGGGAACCCGGGCCCGCCCTATACTCCGGGTTCCAGCCCAGGGCCCTGTGGATTGCGGCTGTTTAGAGTGCCTCCTGGAACAACTGCACGACAGCTACAACTCCCTGGGCTACTTCCCCATGGACTCCTCCCAACACCTTCTTTATCCTCACCACAGGATCTTCCAGCAGTTCTCCCTCTTACTCTCAGCTCCTAGTGCCTCTTGCTCCCAGCTCCTCACACGCAACCTCCTTCCACAGCTCCTGACATGCACGCCTCACTGACTCACTGGGAGGCTTTTAACTAGTTTCAGCCAGCCCCTGATTGGCTGCAGGTGTCTCAATTAACCTCCCTGCCTTCTGGAAAGTTCTTAATTGGCCCCAGGTGTCTTGATTAACCTGGAGCAATTGCCATAAGGTATCAGGGATTTGTTTAGCCTGGGGCTAACATCCTGGTTCCTTACCACTTCCCCATAGCCCTCTGGCCGGGAAGGTGGTAGAGGGCTGCTGCTGCTCCTCCTGCTGGGGCTGCTGCTAGGCCCTGGGCCCTCCCAGCTGCTGTTTGCTGCTACTGCTGCTCCAGCTTCTCCCCTGGCTGGGCCAGACACCCCTCCCACTACTCTACTCTCCGGTTGCTGGCTGCCTGGCAGCTGAACCCCCCCCCCCCCCCAACACCGTGGTTGCTGCTACTCCTGCTGCTGCAGCAACCCCTTGGGGGGGAGGGGGCCTGCTGGCCCTCTCCCCAGAGGAGGGGTGTAAGGGGCTCCTGCTCCAGCCGCTGCTGTGACCACTACCACCACCAGCTGAGAGGGGTCCTGCCTGACCACCGGACCACCGCCTGGAGTTGCTGCTGCTGCCCTTTTCCCGTTAGAGCCGTTGGAGGACTTGGGCGTCCGCCTAGTCCTCTCTTCCGTCCCTCCCTTCCTCCCCAATGCCGCCCTGTTACCTGCCCTCTCCGCCCTGGGGAGACCCATCTCTGTAGTCAGCCCTCTCCCACGGGGCTGCAAAGACCCCGCCCTCCGTCACATCCTCTCGTTCCGCCGGCAGGTACAGCTCCAAATGCCGCCGGCGGCACGTGACGGGGAGGCGCTCGAGGGGTCCTTTATGGTCCCCTATCACGGGGCCCGTTACCGGGTGTATTATTCCACGGGGGAGGCCCGGTGCTACCTCTGCCGGGCGATGGGACATGTCCGGAGGGACTGTCCCTTGGCCCGGCAAGGAGGAGCATCCGAGACCCCCGAGCCCCGGCAGGGCGTCGGCCCCGTCATCGCCGGCGCCCCTCTATGCCCGGTGCCCAGAGCCGCCCCTCCTCCTTCCCAGTCTACCACTGTTCCCGCTCGGGCCCTGGGAGTACCTCCCCCAGTGAGCCCAGATGAGCGGGAGAGGCCCACTGTGAACAGTCTGCTGAGGCCTGTGGAGGAGGGTGAGGCAGGGATATCGCCAGGCGTGGGAGAGGGCCCGCTCCAGAGAGACTTTTCTCTCCCTTATGCTGCCCCACCACTACCTCCCTGAGTCCCTAAGAAATCATCCCTCCCCCCTGACCCGACCCTTACTAGCCAGCCCCCAGATGATGCCATGGAGGGCTGGGCCTTAGTACAGGGGAAGCGGGGCAAGCGGAAGGCTCGAGCCCCGCTCCTTTCCACCGATGCGGAAGCCCCCCGGAAAACCAGGAAGGGGGGAACTGATGCCGAGTCTTCCGCTTTGCCCCCGAGCGGCTTTAGTCCGCCAGAACCGGCTGGGAAAGATGTGGCAGCACCGGAAGGTATTACCGCCCCTCCCTCGGGAGCCCCTGATGGAGCCCCTTCTGCCCTGTTTGTCAACCCTGCACGCCCCAACCCGAGCATTGCTTCAGGTGCCGGCGGGGAGAACCCCGGGGTGGCAGAAGGTGACCTGCCCTCCATCTACGAGGAGATCGAGGCCCTGGGTCTGACCCCAATCACCCAGGGGGAGGACGACCCTTTACCGGCAGGCCTCGATCTCAATGACCTCACCCCGGTGCCCCTTTCCCCCCTTTCCCCATGCTCCCTCCCCTTGACCGCCGGTTCCGCTCCCACCTCCGAGGATCCCCTGGGCTCTTCCACCTGCCCGGTCGCAAGTGACACCTCGCTGACGGCCGCCAAGCCTCCTAAAGCGACGGCCGGTGCCCTGCGGCCGGGACCCGAATCCCAGGGGGTACCCCTCATTGGGGTGGGACAACAGTTCTCCTTCCCAGGCGGGGACCCCGCAAATATCTGTCCACCTCCCGATGCCGTGGCTGTAACACAAACCATCATGCTAGAGCCCGGCATCGTGGGGGGTCCCCTTCCCAATTCCCAGATCCCTCAGCCACACCAAGAGAGGCCACCTCCCAGTGGCCCAGCTCCTGCGGCTCAGGATCCTCTACCCGTTCCTCAGCCCGGCCCTGCTCATGTCCCCCTCCCTGCCCCTACTTCTGATCCCTGCCCCGCCCCTGATGCCATCCCAATCTCCCACACCTCCCATGATGACACTGCCGCCTCTGGGCCTGTCTCCCTCCCCTTCTCGGAGGATGGCCCCCAGGGAGCGGCCCCAGTATTTCCTCGTCCCGACCCACCAGAGGCTGCTCTTCTCCCTCCACCGCCTCCCCCAATTAAGCCGATTTTCGGATTGGGCCCTAAGGTGCCGGCCCAGCAGGAGCTGCGTCGAGGGTCCGCCCCTTGCCTGTCAGTTTCGGTGGGCCATAGGGCTGTGTCCGGGGCCCCTTCTTTCGATAGCCGGGAGCCAGTAACCCTGGCCCCCAATACGCTGCGAGAGGAGCTGCGGGAGTTCCTGGAGGACGTCCGGGGCTCCCGCAACAAAGTACAGCTCGCTCTCCAGCGATGGGGGGATTTCCACCAAATCCTCCGGGCCGCGAGGGCCCTCATGGGGGAGGGCAAAGGGACTGGGAAGCAGGCCGCCACGGCCTACCAACGGGTCCGCCTTTTCCGTGACTCACTACTCGCCTACGGGGTGGGTCACGGATTGTTACGCGGCCCGATGGGGGCCGTGAGTGACTCTGCCAGCAAGGATCCCCTCCAGCCCTCCTCATGGCATCTCTCCTCTTCGCAACATTGAACACCCGGGGCTGTAGGATGGGTCTCCGCAGGAGCCAGGTGCTCTCCTTCCTTCGGGAGGGGGGGTACTCTGTAGTATTCCTGCAGGAGACCCATACAGATCCAGCCGCTGAAGACAGCTGGCGGCTGGAATGGGGGGACAGAGTCTACTTCAGCCATCTCTCTGTTCGCCAGGCTGGAGTGGCGACCTTGTTCTCCCCCGACCTACGGCCTGAGGTGCTGGGGGTTGCCGAGGCTGTGCCGGGCCGCCTGCTGCACCTACGGGTCCGTATGGAGGGGCTCGTGGTCAATCTCATCAACATCTATGCCCCGACACCGGGCCCGGAACAACTTCGTTTCTATCAGCAGGCGTCCACCTTCCTCGGCACCTTGGATCCTCGCGAGTGCCTGGTCCTGGGCGGGGACTTTAACAACACCCTTGAGAAACGGGACCGCTCGGGGATCGAGCAGTGCCCGGCCGCCGCGGACGTCCTCAGGGAGATTGTCGAACATCACTCCCTGGTGGATGTCTGGCGCGACCACCACCCGGACGACAGCTCAACCTTCACCTTTGTCCGGGTGGAGGCCCATCGGTCGCACCACTCCCGGTTGGACCGCATCTATTTATCACGTTTTCACCTTTCGCGGGCCCACTCCTCCAGCGTCCGGCCGGCCCCGTTCTCTGATCATCATCTCGCTACCGTGACGGCCTCTCTCTGCGCGGAGAGGCCGGGGCCGGCCTATTGGCATTTTAATAACAGTTTGCTGGAGGATGTGGGTTTTGTGGCGTCCTTCCGGGAGTTCTGGCTGGCCTGGCGAGGGCAACGGCACGCCTTTCCCTCGGCGCGGCGATGGTGGGATCTAGGAAAGGTACGCGCCCGGCTCTTCTGCCGTGACTACACCCGGGGCGCCAGCCGACGGAGGGATGCGACGATAGGGCAGTTGGAACGGGAGGTCTTAGAGCTGGAGAGGCGTCTGGCCGCCAGCCCTGAGGATCCATCCCTCTGTGGGGCGTGCCGGGAGAAGCGGGAGGAGCTCCGGGAACTCGAAGATCATCGGGGCCGGGGCGCCTTCATTCGATCCCGCATCCGTCTCCTTCGGGAGATGGATCGCGGCTCCCGCTTCTTCTACGCCCTGGAGAAAAAGAGGGGGGCTAAGAAACACGTCACCTGTCTCCTCGCAGAAGATGGCACCCCCCTCACGGATCCGGTGGAGATGTGCGGGAGGGCCAAGGCCTTCTACGCGAGCCTTTTCTCCCCGGATCCGACCGATCCTAACGCTTGCAGAGTGCTCTGGGACGAACTCCCTACGGTCAGCACGGGCGACCGAGACCGGCTAGAGCTGCCTCTCACTCTGGCCGAGTTCTCGGAAGCCCTCCGTCGCATGCCAACCAATAAATCTCCGGGACTGGACGGGCTGACCGTGGAGTTCTACCGCGTGTTCTGGGACGTCCTCGGCCCAGACCTTGTCACCATCTGGGCCGAGTCCTTGCAGGGCGGGGTCCTCCCTCTTTCGTGCAGGCGAGCCGTGCTCGCCTTATTGCCGAAGAAGGGGGACCTCCGCGATTTATGGAATTGGCGTCCCGTCTCGCTCCTCAGCACGGACTATAAAGTCGTAGCAAAGGCCATCTCACTGCGGCTCGGGTCCGTGCTGGCGGACGTGGTCCACCCAGACCAGACCTACACCGTCCCGGGCCGCACCATTCTCGACAACCTGTATCTGGTCCAGGATCTCTTGGAGCTTGGGTGTAGGGATAGTCTGTCGTTCGCCCTTCTGTCTCTGGATCAGGAGAAGGCGTTCGACAGGGTGGATCACGGGTACCTCCTGAGCACTCTGCGAGCCTTTGGCTTTGGGCCCCAGTTTGTGGGTTTTCTCCAGGTGCTGTACGCCTCCGCAGAGTGTCTGGTCAGGCTCAACTGGACCCTGACCGAGCCGGTCAGCTTTGGGCGAGGAGTACGGCAGGGGTGCCCCCTCTCGGGCCAGCTGTACGCTCTGGCGATCGAGCCCTTCCTTTGTCTCCTCCGCAGGAGGTTGACGGGGTTGGTGCTCCGAGAGCCGGAGCTGCGGCTGGTCCTGTCGGCATACGCCGACGATGTGCTCCTCGTGGTCCAGGACCCGTGCGACTTGGTGCGGGTGGAGGCTTGCCAGACGATCTACTCGGCGGCCTCCTCTGCCCGGGTCAACTGGGTCAAGAGCTCTGGCCTGGTGGTAGGGGACGGGTGGCAGGCGAGCTCTCTCCCACCCGCGCTTCAGGCCATCAGGTGGAGTGCGGGTCCGCTGCTCTATCTCGGCGTTTACCTTTCTGCCACGCATCCATCCCCGCCGGAGAACTGGCAAGGTTTAGAGGGCAGGGTGATAGAGCGGATCCGGAAATGGACAGGACTGCTCCGATGCCTCTCCTTTCGAGGGAGAGCACTGGTAATCAATCAATTAGTCCTGTCCATGCTCTGGTACCGGCTCAACACCCTGGTCCCGGCCCCGGGTTTCCTGGCCAACCTCCGGACGTCGATTCTGGAGTTCTTTTGGTCAGGACTGCACTGGGTCTCTGCAGGGGTTCTCCATCTTCCTCTGGAGGAGGGTGGGCAGGGCCTGAAGTGTCCACACACTCAGGTCCATGTCTTCCGTCTCCAGGCCCTGCAGAGGCTCCTTTATGGTGCAGGTAGTCCGGCGTGGAGCGTATTGGCGCACGCCTTCCTGCGCCGTTTCCGAGGGCTCCGATATGACCGGCAGCTC
Organism: Macrochelys suwanniensis; assembly: GCA_033296515.1. NCBI lineage: Eukaryota > Metazoa > Chordata > Testudines > Chelydridae > Macrochelys > Macrochelys suwanniensis. The sequence goes on from CM065776.1 coordinate 134,931,427, forward strand.
CTTTATCTCCATCCGAGAGGTCTTCCGCGAGACCTCTACGGGCTGCCGGTCTTCTACCAGGACCTCCTCCGGACCTGGTAGCTATTCTCAGCGACCAGGTCCGTGGCGGCCACCGAGGGGGCAGATCTCCTCGCGGAGCCCCTGCTACACAACCCCCAGCTCCGTGTGCAGGTGGCGGAGTCCCCCTCGGTGCGCCAGAGGTTGGTCTTGGCAGAAGTCACTAGGGTCGGAGACCTCCTGGACTACGACCGGGGAGATTGGCTGGATCCCCTGACGCTTGCTCAGCGCATGGGGCTCTCCAGACCTCGTACTCCCCGGCGCGTACTTCAGGAGGTGAAGGCTGCTTTGCCGCCCGCTGCTCGGGCTTACCTCGACCGGGTCCTGCGAGAGGGTACGCCCCGCCCTCCCTTCACCCCAACCCCTCCGGACCTTTTTATTGGGCCCCTGCCCCGTGGACCCAACCGGGTCCCCTATCCCTTCACGGTGAGCCGGCTGCACGAACTGCAGCCGGTCCGCTTCCAGACCGCGCCAAGGAAACATCTATACACGCTCGTGCTCCACACCCTTCATCTCCTCACCCTCACGTCCCGCCCCGATACGAAATGGCGAGACCTCCTGCCACCTCTAGAAGGTGAGAAGCCCCGGTGGGCCAGCCTTTACTCCTCCTTAGTCCCAAGGCCCGCCGGGGATGTCAGTTGGCGGCTCCTTCATGGAGCCGTGAGCACGGGCGTGTACTTGGCGCGGTTCACCCCTATCCCCGACACATGTCCCTTTTGCGGTGTGAGGGAGACCCTGGCGCACATTTATCTAGAGTGCGCCAGGCTTCAGCCCCTGTTCCGGCTCCTCTTAGACATTTTGTTGAGGTTTTGGTTGCACTTTTCCCCTCACCTTTTTATTTATGCACTTCCAATCCGCGGCCCCACAAAGTCACGGGACCTCCTGGTCAACCTCCTCCTGGCCCTAGCTAAACTGGCCATCTACAAAACCAGGTTGAGGAGGTTGGCTGATGGAGGCTCCTGTGACTGTGGGCCCTATTTTCGATCCTCTGTTCGTTCACGCATCCGGGCAGAGTTCCTCTGGGCAGCATCCACTGGCTCCCTTGACACCTTTGAGGAGCAGTGGGCGCTGTCCGGGGTTCTCTGCTCGGTGTCCCCATCTGGTTCGCTTTGTTTGACCCTTTGACCGCACTCCCGTTCCTGTTTTTTTCATTTTTTGTCCCCCGGACTCACTTGGTATCCAGGTCCTGTGGATCCCTCCCCTTAGGCTGAAGGGGGGGATCCTTTAGCAGTGGGCGGGCTTCGCCCGCCCACTTCCCGGATCCCAATAAGAACATACTGGTTCCTTACCACTTTCCTATAGCCCTCTGGCCAGGAAGGTGGTAGAGGACTGCTGCTGCTGCTCCTCCTGCTCATCCTGCTGGGGCTGCTGCTAGGCCCTGGGCCCTCCCAGCTGCTGTTTGCTGCTACTGCTGCCTCAGCTTCTCCCCTGGCTGGGCCAGACACCCCTCCCACTACTCTACTCTCCGGTTGCTGGCTGCTTGGCAGCTGAACACCCCCCCCCCCCCCAACACCTTGGTTGCTGCTACTCCTGCGGCTGCAGCAACCCCTTGAGGGGGAGGGGGCCTGCTGGCCCTCTCCCCAGAGGAGGGGTGTGACGGGCTCCTGCTCCAGCCACTGCTGTGACCACCACCATCTGTGAGGGGTCCTGCCTGACCACCAGACCACCGCCTGGAGCTGCTGGAGCTGCTGCTACTGCCCTGTTTGCTGCCAGGAAGCTGCTGGTACCCAGAGGGAGAAGACCCAGAAGACCGTCGGCGGAGACTCTGCAGACCACCGTGGAGGGGGCCTCCAAGAACTGAGTAATCTTTCGAACTGTGCTCTAGTGGTGGGGGTATTGACTGTGTTTGTAGGGGCACAGGGGGTGTGGCGCCGAGCCTGCCCCCTGGTCCACCTGTGCCCCCCCATAATCCCCACCACCACCGCTGCCCCCTCCACCACCTCTGCTGGCTGCTCACCATCTGCCTTGTGCTCCAGCCTCTGGACTTAGCTGCTTCCATGGCCCGCCACAACCTTTTAACATCATTTGGGCCTGCAGCGGCAACCAGCCCCACCCATTGACTTTGTGCAAGCGCACGTGGGTGCACGTGCCCCCTCCCATACCCCTTGGACTGACCCTCTTCCCCCCAGGAGCACGTCCCTTGCTTTGTCCCTTGCCACCTGCCCCATTTACCCCTTGCAGTTGTTTGCCCCCTTTTTTTTTGGTCCCAGCCCCTTGCTAGTTTCAGTTTTGCCTGCCCCGCCCCTCTCCCTCTACAGCCTTGTTTGTTTGCCCTACCCTAGCCCTGAAACAGGTCCCTTGTTTTTCTGCCCCATTCTTAGTTGGTTGTCTCCCTCCCCCTGAAGCTCCGTTTGCCCTGATTAGTCCCCCGCTTTCATGCACCCACGCCCCCTCCCATGCGCTTGTGCCCCTCCCCTGTTTAATTTTGACCCCATCTCACTGCACCCCCATGCTGTTATGTCATCCCCTCCCCTAGTGCAACAAGAGGAGCCGGATTTCCCATCTTGTGTCGGTGACTGAACCCTACCCCCGCAGTAGTCCGAGTTAACCCTGAACCCTGAACCCTGTCCCCACTTTTATTGCCCTCCTCCCCTGCCTGCAGCCTAGCAGGGAGGAGTGGTCACCCCAATTCCTCTCCCCACCCCCCCTCTCAGGAGTTTTCCCTTCCTCCCCTGTTCATCATGGCAGGCGATATGGAGGGAGAAGCCCCTCCAGATGGCATGGCTGCCCCTCCTCCGCCTGTTCCCCCGTCACCCTCCCTAGCCTCCACCTCGACCGCCGCTGCCGAACCACCTGCTCTCGCCCCCGCTGGGGCACCGGCAGCGGCGGACACTGAAGAGACCTCCGCTGCTGCCATGTCCCTCGCCCCCCATGATCCTGGGGGAGCCCCCCCAGCCGGCAGGAAGGGCCAGGGTAAAAAGAAGGGTAAGGGCCCCGCGACAAAGGCCAGACCCTCCATGGCAGAGGCAGCCACTACTGCTGCGGCCCTGCCACCGGCCGCGGCACCCTTCCCTGCTGTTCCCTCTACCAGCTCTGCGGGTGTCCCACCCCCGGCCCCCAGAGTGTATGCCCAGGTGGCGGCAACCCCCCCACCTGCCGCAACGTCACCTAACCCGCCCACCGCCTCAGCTACCATCTATAGCGGCCGGGGCCCGTTTCCCACCTTGACCAGGAGGCATGGCGTCCGTTGCCTCCTGGTACCCGCCTCGCCCCACGTAGAAACGTATGTGCGGGCGTTGGCGAGGGTGGTGGAGCCCACGGCCATCGTAGCGGCCTCCAAAATGTATGGGAAGATCGTCTTCTTCCTCGCATCGGAGGCCGCGGCCCAAGAGGCGGTGGAGAAGGGCCTGGCGGTGGGGGGCGTATTCGTCCCGTTAGAGCCGCTGGAGGACTTGGGCGTCCGCCTAGTCCTCACTTCCGTCCCTCCCTTCCTCTCCAATGCCGCCCTGTTACCTGCCCTCTCCGCCCTAGGGAGACCCATCTCTGTAGTCAGCCCTCTCCCACGGGGCTGCAAAGACCCCGCCCTCCGTCACATCCTCTCGTTCCGCCGGCAGGTGCAGCTCCAAATGCCGCCGGCTGCACGTGACGGGGAGGCGCTCGAGGGGTCCTTTATGGTCCCCTATCACGGGGCCCGTTACCGGGTGTACTATTCCATGGGGGAGGCCCGGTGCTACCTCTGCCGGGCAATGGGACACGTCCGGAGGGACTGTCCCTTGGCCAGGCAAGGGGGAGCATCCGAGACCCCCGAGCCCCGGCAGGGCGTCGGCCCCGTCATAGCCGGCGCCCCTGAATGCCCGGTGCCCAGAGCCACCCCTCCTCCTTCCCAGTCCACCGCTGCTCCCGCTCGGGCCCTGGGAGTACCTCCCCCAGTGAGCCCAGATGAGCGGGAGAGGCCCACTGCGAACAGTCTGCTGAGGCCTGTGGAGGAGGGTGAGGCAGGGATATCGCCGGGCGTGGGAGAGGGCCCGCCCCAGGGAGACTTTTCTCTCCCTTATGCTGCCCCACCACTACCTCCCCGAGTCCCTAAGAAGTCGCGCCCCCCCCCTGACCCGACCCTTACTAGCCAGCCCCCACATGATGCCATGGAGGGCTGGGCCTTAGTACAGGGGAAGCGGGGCAAGCAGAAGGCTCGAGCCCCGCTCCTTTCCACCGATGCGGAAGCCCCCCGGAAGACCAGGAAGGGGGGAACTGATGCCGAGCCTTCCGCTTTGCCCCCGAGCGGCTTTAGTCCGCCAGAACCGGCTGGGAAAGATGTGGCAGCACCGGAAGGTATTACCGCCCCTCCCTCGGGAGCCCCTGATGGAGCCCCTTCTGCCCTGTTTGTCAACCCTGCACGCCCCGACCCGGGCATCGCTTCAGGTGCCGGCGGGGAGAACCCCAGGGTGGCAGAAGGTAACCTGCCCTCCATCTACGAGGAGATCGAGGCCCTGGGTCTGACCCCAATCACCCAGGGGGAGGACGACCCTTTACCAGCAGGCCTCGACCTCAATGACCTCACCCCGGTGCCCCTTTCCCCCCTCTCCCCATGCTCCCTTCCCTTGGCCGCCGGTTCCGCTCCCACCTCCGAGGATCCCCTGGGCTCTTCCACCTGCCCGGTCGCAAGTGACACCTCGCTGACGGCCGCCTAGCCTCCTGAAGCGACGGCCGGTGCCCTGCGGCCAGGACCCGAATCCCAGAGGGTACCCCTCATTGGGGTGGGACAACAGTTCTCCTTCCCAGGCGGGGACCCCGCAAATATCTGTCCACCTCCCGATGCCGTGGCTGTAACACAAACCATCATGCTAGAGCCCGGCATCGTGGGGGGTCCCCTTCCCAATTCCCAGATCCCTCAGCCACACCAAGAGAGGCCACCTCCCAGTGGCCCAGCTCCTGCGGCTCAGGATCCTCTACCCGTTCCTCAGCCCGGCCCTGCTCATGTCCCCCTCCCTGCCCCTACTGCTGATCCCTGCCCCACCCCTGATGCCGTCCCAATCTCCTACACCTCCCATAATGACACTGCCGCCCCTGGGGCTCTCTCCCGCCCCTTCTCGGAGGATGACCCCCAGGGAGTGGCTCCAGTATTTCCTCGTCCCGACCCACCAGAGGCTGCTCTTCTCCCTCCGCCGCCTCCCCCAACTAAGCCGAATTTCGGGTTGGGCCCTAAGGTGCCGGCCCAGCAGGAGCTGCGTCGAGGGTCCGCCCCTTGCCTGTCCGTTTTGGTGGGCCATAGGGCTGTGTCAGGGGCCCCTTCTTTCGATAGCCGGGAGCCAGTAACCCCAGCCCCCCATACGCTGCGAGAGGAGCTGCAGGAGTTCCTGGAGGATGTCCGGGGCTCCCGCAACAAAGTACAGCTCGCTCTCCAGCGATGGGGGGATTTCCACCAAATCCTCCGGGCCACGAGGGCCCTCATGGGGGAGGGTAAAGGGACTGGGAAGCAGGCCGCCATGGCCTACCAACGGGTCCGCCTTTTCTGTGACTCACTACTCAGCTACGGGGTGGGTCACGGATTGTTACGTGGCCCGATGGGGGCTGTGAGTGACTCTGCCAGCGAGGATCCCCCCCCAGCCCTCCTCATGGCATCTCTCCTCTTCGCAACATTGAACACCCGGGGCTGTAGGATGGGTCTCCGCAGGAGCCAGGTGCTCTCCTTCCTTCGGGAGGGGGGGTACTCTGTAGTGTTCCTGCAGGAGACCCATACGGATCCAGCCGCTAAAGACAGCTGGTGGCTGGAATGGGGGGACAGAGTCTACTTCAGCCATCTCTCTGTTCGCCAGGCTGGAGTGGCGACCTTGTTCTCCCCCGACCTACGGCCTGAGGTGCTGGGGGTTGCCGAGGCTGTGCCGGGCCGCCTGCTGCACCTACGGGTCCGTATGGAGGGGCTCGTGGTCAGTCTCGTCAACATCTATGCCCCGACATCGGGCCCGGAACAACTTCGTTTCTATCAGCAGGCGTCCACCTTACTCGGCACCTTGGATCCTCGCGAGTGCCTAGTCCTGGGCGGGGACTTTAACAACACCCTTGAGAAACGGGACCGCTTGGGGATCGAGCAGTGCCCGGCTGCCACGGACGTCCTCAGGGAGATTGTCGAACATCACTCCCTGGTGGACGTCTGGCGCGACCACCACCCAGACGACAGCTCAACCTTCACCTTTGTCCGGGTGGAGGCCCATCGGTCGCACCACTCCCGGTTGGACCGCATCTATTTGTCACGTTTTCACCTTTCGCGGGCCCACTCCTTCAGTGTCCGGCCGGCCCTGTTCTCTGATCATCATCTCGCTACCGTGACGGCCTCTCTCTGCGCGGAGAGGCTGGGGCCGGCCTATTGGCATTTTAATAACAGTTTGCTGGAGGATGTGGGTTTTGTGGCGTCCTTCCGGGAGTTCTGGCTGGCCTGGCGAGGGCAGTGGCAACCTTTCCCTCGGTGCGGCGATGGTGGGACCTAGGGAAGGTACGCGCCCGGCTCTTCTGCCGTGACTACACCAGGGGAGCCAGCCGACGGAGGGATGCGACGATAGAGCAGTTGGAACGGGAGGTCTTGGCGATGGAGAGGCGTCTGGCCGCCAGCCCTGAGGATCCATCCCTCTGTGGGGCGTGCTGGGAGAAGCGGGAGGAGCTCCAAGAACTCGAAGATCATCGGGCCCGGGGCGCCTTCGTTCGATCCCGCATCCGTCTCCTTCGGGAGATGGATCGCGGCTCCCGCTTCTTCTACGCCCTGGAGAAAAAGAGGGGGGCTAAGAAACACGTCACCTGTCTCCTCGCAGAAGATGGCACCCCCCTCACGGATCCGGTGGAGATGTGCGGGAGGGCCAAGGCCTTCTACGCGAGCCTTTTCTCCCCGGATCCGACCGATCCTAACGCTTGCAGAGTGCTCTGGGACGAACTCCCTACGGTCAGCACGGGCGACCGAGACCGGCTAGAGCTGCCTCTCACTCTGGCCGAGTTCTCGGAAGCCCTCCGTCGCATGCCAACCAATAAATCTCCGGGACTGGACGGGCTGACCGTGGAGTTCTACCGCGTGTTCTGGGACGTCCTCGGCCCAGACCTTGTCACCGTCTGGGCCGAGTCCTTGCAGGGCGGCGTCCTCCCTCTTTCGTGCAGGCGAGCCGTGCTCGCATTATTGCCGAAGAAGGGGGACCTCCGCGATTTACGGAATTGGCGCCCCGTCTCGCTCCTCAGCACGGAGTATAAAGTCGTAGCAAAGGCCATCTCGCTGCGGCTTGGGTCCGTGCTGGCGGACGTGGTCCACCCAGACCAGACCTACACCGTCCGCACCATTCTCGACAACCTGTATCTGGTCCGGGATCTCTTGGAGCTTGGGTGTAGGGATGGTCTCTCGTTCGCCCTCCTGTCTCTGGATCAGGAGAAGGCGTTCGACAGGGTGGATCACGGGTACCTCCTGAGCACTCTGCGAGCGTTTGGCTTTGGGCCCCAGTTTGTGGATTTTCTCCAGGTGCTGTACGCCTCCGCAGAGTGTCTGGTCAGGCTCAACTGGACCCTGACCGAGCCGGTCAGCTTCGGGCGAGGAGTACGGCAGGGGTGCCCCCTCTCGGGCCAGCAGTACGCTCTGGCAATCGAGCCCTTCCTCTGTCTCCTCCGCAGGAGGTTGACGGGGTTGGTGCTCCGAGAGCCGGAGCTGCGGCTGGTCCTGTCAGCATACGCCGACGATGTGCTCCTCGTGGTCCAGGACCCGGGCGACTTGGTGCGGGTGGAGGCTTGCCAGGCGATCTACTCGGCGGCCTCCTCTGCCCGGGTCAACTGGGTCAAGAGCTCTGGCCTGGTGGTAGGGGACGGGTGGCAGGCGAGCTCCCTCCCACCCGCGCTTCAGGCCATCAGGTGGAGTGCGGGTCCGCTGCTCTATCTCGGCGTTTACCTTTCTGCCACGCATCCATCCCCGCCGGAGAACTGGCAAGGTTTAGAGGGCAGGGTGATAGAGCGGATCCGGAGATGGAAAGGACTACTCCGGTGCCTCTCCTTTCGAGGGAGAGCACTGGTAATCAATCAATTAGTCCTGTCCATGCTCTGGTACCGGCTCAACACCCTGGTCCCGGCCCCGGGTTTCCTGGCCAACCTCCGGACGTCGATTCTGGAGTTCTTTTGGTCAGGACTGCACTGGGTCTCTGCAGGGGTTCTCCATCTTCCTCTGGAGGAGGGTGGGCAGGGCCTGAAGTGCCTGCGCACTCAGGTCCGTGTCTTCCGCCTCCAGGCCCTTCAGAGACTCCTTTATGGTGCAGGTAGTCCGGCATGGAGCGTATTGGCGCACGCCTTCCTGCGCCGCTTCCGAGGGCTCCGGTACAACCAGCAGCTCCTTTATCTCGATCCGAGGGGGCCTTCCGCGAGACCTCTCCGGGCTGCTGGTCTTCTACCAGGACCTCCTCCGGACCTGGAAGCTATTCTCAGCGACCAGGTCTGTGGCGGCCACCGAGGGGGCAGATCTCCTCGCGGAGCCCCTGCTACACAACCCCCAGCTCCGTGTGCAGGTGGCGGAGTCCCCCTCGGTGTGCCAGAGGTTGGTCCTGGCAGACGTCACTAGGGTCGGAGACCTCCTGGACTACGACCGGGGAGACTGGCTGGATCCCCTGACGCTTGCTCAGTGCATGAGGCTCTCCAGACCTCGTACTCCCCGGCGCGTACTTCAGGAGGTGAAGGCTGCTTTGCCGCCCGCTGCTCGGGTTTACCTCGACCGGGTCCTGCGAGACGGTACACCCCACCCTCCCTTCACCCCAAGCCCTCCGGACCTTTTTATTGGGCCCCTGCCCCGTGGACCCAACCGGGTCCCCTGTCCCTTCACGGTGAGCCGGCTGCACGAACTGCAGCCGGTCCGCTTCCAGACCGCGCCAAGGAAACATCTATACACGCTCGTGCTCCACACCCTTCATCTCCTCACCCTCACGTCCTGCCCCGATACGAAATGGCGGGACCTCCTGCCACCTCTAGAGGGTGAGACGCCCCAGTGGGCCAGCCTTTACTCCTCCTTAGTCCCAAGGCCCGCCGGGGATGTCAGTTGGCGGCTCCTTCATGGAGCCGTGAGCACGGGCGTGTACTTGGCGCGGTTCACCCCAATCCCCGACACATGTCCCTTTTGCGGCGTGAGGGAGACCCTGGCGCACATTTATCTGGAGTGCGCCAGGCTGCAGCCCCTGTTCCGGCTCCTCTTAGACATTTTGTTGAGGTTTTGGTTGCACTTTTCCCCTCACCTTTTTATTTATGCACTTCCAATCCGCGGCCCCACGAAGTCATGGGACCTCCTGGTCAGCCTCCTCCTGGCCCTAGCTAAACTGGCCATCTACAAGACCAGGGTGGGGAGGTTGGCCAATGGAGGCTCCTGTGACTGTGGGGCCTATTTTCGATCCTCTGTTCGTTCACGCATCCGGGCAGAGGTCCTCTGGGCTTCGCCCGCCCACTTCCCGGATCCCAATAGGAACATACTGGTTCCTTACCACTTTCCTATAGCCCTCTGGCCTTGCCCCGTCACACTATGTAAATTTCATGTCCTTAATATATTAAAACCATCACTATTAATAAACTGCAATTGATTTGGACTTTTGGGATGCTTTGGGGATTGACCCAGATCAGTAAGGGGTTGGGTCACTGCCTGCCATGTAACCCTGGGCACTTCTGTGCTGCGCTGCTTTGGCTCACAGCACCCGGTTACCCCAAGTACAGACACACCAAAACTCCTGACACTCCCAGGTCTCCTCACAAGAATCTCCCCTGTAGCATCCAGTCTCACACTGGGTACTCACAGAAGTTATCCATAGTTTGCTGCCTCCAAAGAGACAGAACAAACTCCAGCCTGATAATTTGACTGAAAACCCACACTTCAGTTAAATACACAACACTGAGATGGTTTTGTAATAAAACAAAAATAAGTATGTCTTGAGGCACTCCCTCAGGTACCCTATGTGCCTTACTGTCTAGCCAGTTACTATCATAAACACACCCCAGTTGTTTTCCTGTCACCATATGTACCTTTTATTCCTCTTCTCATTTACATACAGTATATAACATAGACAGCTCAAACCACAGCCTCCCATCACTTTCTGAGCTTCCCTTCTCGCTCTTGCACCCCCGTTCCTTCTACTTATATCCTCCCAATTACATCATGAGCTCAATAATTACCACCCAGGTGCTCATAATCCCCCAACAGAAAGTGTTTCATTGCTCACAGCTGATCTTGAAGCCTTCTTTCTTATTAGCTGTTACTAGTACTCTGTCACAAAGTTTATTAATAAAGAACGTAGGTTTAGGTGATTACAAGTAAGAGTGAGTGAGATAGGAAAGATTACAAATAAAGCAAACAAAATATGCTTTCTACTGACTAAAACTTAATTCTAGTAAGTTACAATCTTTGCTTAAACAGTTTGTATAGTTACATCAAGTTACTAGCATTATCATTTAGTTTGTTCTATCAGTGTTTTATCGAGTGAGCTGCTTCGAAGCTAGAATGCCTGATCCCGCTAAGTCTGCTCCTGCAGCCAAGAAGGGCTCTAAGAAAGCGGTGACTAAGACCCAGAAGAAAGGAGACAAGAAGTGCCGAAAGACCAGGAAGGAGAGTTACTCCATTTATGTCTACAAGGTGCTGAAGCAGGTTCACCCTGACACCGGCATCTCTTCCAAGGCCATGGGCATCATGAATGCCTTCGTCAATGACATCTTTGAGTGCATTGCTGGGGAGGCGTCCCACCTGGCGCATTATAACAAGTGCTCCACCATCACCACCCAGGAGATCGAGACCGCCTTGCACCTGCTACTGCCTGGGGAGTTAGCCAAACATGCCGTGTCCGAGGGCACCAAGGCTATGACCAAATACACCAGCTCCAAGTAACTGGTCTCTTTCTCTAATCTCTAGTACTCCAGACTAGGATCCAACTTTAATAGATTCTAAGGTTGCTGTATCCTATTGTCCCCTCAGTGATGGATACCAAAATGGTCTTTTGGTTCTGCTTATATTTTCCCAAATTTAAGTGACCCTGTTTCAAGGGGCAGGAAGACTAGGTGGTGTAGTCTCCAACCCCTGTCGAGACTGTTAAGTGGTCATCTTCTTTCACTTTCTTTCCTGATAGCTCTGCTTTCCATACTTATATATATGCTTTTCTTTGTCTTTGGCCTTGTGACGTTATCTGATTAAAATATGACCATGTAGATCATTGTTGCTACCACTGTTATATAATTGCAACAAATCTTATACAAAGTATGTCAAGTAAGATGTCTATGGAAAGGTTATGATTTGCTGAATATGATAATGCAATTTGTATGCGTGTATCATTTTTGTATCTAAAGTTATGAATATTAACTCTGTACTTGTATTTCAAATGTTTGCTCCTGTGGTAACATACACATGGTAATTAGCCGGCATATCTTGAAAGGACTATTCAAGTTAAATGGCTTAAGAAGGAACACTTAACTCACAATGGACCATGGAAGAGGCCTATCTACACTTAATGGACTTTCCTATAGTGACCTTTGGTATGACTAAGTGAAATCATGCATGGTCATGTGACTTGCTCTTGTGACTCCAAACACCATCTTATTACCTGTAATTTTCCACAGTGAGAACAATGGGATTCCCTTTACTTGGCAAAAACTATAAAAGGCCCTGGAAACACCTCCATTTTTCCTCTTTCCTACTCAAACCTCTGGACTATGAATCAGTGACGCCGACTTCCATTGGCGCCGCCGGGCAACATTGCAGGGCCCCTCCCCCGATGCAACGTCGCCCTGCGTCGGGGGCGGGGCCCGCAACATCGCCCCGTGCTGAGGTGAGCTGGGCGCGGGCCCCGGGGCTGGCGGGGAGCTGGGTGCGGGCCCCGGAGCTGGCGGGGAGCTGCCAGTGGGTGCTGAACACCCACCAATTTTTCCCCGTGGGTGCTCCAGCCCCGGAGCACCCACGGAGTCGATGCCTTTGCTATGAATTTATACTAATGGGAGCATTCTAACCAAAGGACTGAGGACCTTCCAATGATTTGGAAGCCACCAGAGACTTAACAAGCCAGTTGTTTATTCCATCACTGCTACAAGCCTGAACCAAGAACTTTGCAGTTATTGTATGTATTTGATACCTTTAACCAATTTTAACTCTCACCTTTCTTTCTTTTTATAAATAAACCTTTAGATTATAGATGCTAAATTTTGGCAACATCGTGATTATTGGGTAAGGTCTGAGTTATATATTGACCTGCGTGTTGGGCTGGTCTTTTGGGATCAGAGGAACCCTTTTGGTTGATGAAATTGGTTTTAAGGAACCACTCATCATTAAGTCTAGTGTCTGGGTGTTGAATCCAGGACTGGAATACCTAAGGAGGCTGCAATTCTGACTTCTTCTTAGCCAGTGTGGTGAGACAGAAGTTTACTTTTGTTGCTGGATTGGTATAATTTATGAGAAAATAACCACCAATTTTTTTGGGGGGAGGGTGTCTGCCCTATTTCTCAGCAGCTTGTCCTGAATTTGCTATTCTCAGTTGTGACCCACGGAGGCACGGTGACAGATCTCCCCTTGCTTAATTTACAGTGGAGACACAGTCAAGCCAGTGAAAAAAATTCCTTTGTGTTTTTGGAACATATTTCAAGCACACATCTGTAATTCTTCATACACTGCCTGTACATACATCACACAATAATATTAATGACCAGTGTGTTACCAGTTTTCATATGATACCTTACATGATTCACTTTAGATACACTCATTGCCATGGTTCAGTGTTGTCATAACCTGTGTCAGGTCTGATGAAAGTTGTGGTATGATGTGTATTCTGCCAGTTTGCACTGAGGGGCTCCCTGAGTCACAGCTTTGTATGGGGTATTGAACTTGCTCTTATCTAAGGAGCAATCCTCACACACATTTTGTCTCCTCTGTGCTATTGTTTGCACTCACTGGTAATAACATATCATTTATAGTCAGACCAATGGTCCATCAAGCCCAACGTTCTGTATCTCAACAGTGGTCAATGGCAAATGTGTCATAGGGAATGAACAGACCATGTCAATTTTTCAGTGATCCATCCCTTGTTGTGCAGTCCCAGCTTCTGACAGTCAGAGGCTTGAGGACACCCAGAGCATGGGATTGCATCCCTGACCTTCTTGGCCAATAGCCTTGAGGGATCTATCTTCCATCAATTTATCTAATTCTTTTTTGAACCCAGTTATACTGTTGGGTTTCATAACATCCCTGGCAATGCATTCCACAGGTTGACTGTGCATTATGTGAAGAAGTACTTCCATTTGCTTATTTTAAAGCTGCAGCCTATTAATTTCATAAAGTGACTCCTGGTTCTTGTGTTATTTGAAGGGGTAAATAACACTTTTTCATTCACTTTCTCCACACCATTCATGATTTTTATACATCTCTATAATATCCCCTCTCAATGATTCTTTTCCAAGCTGAACAGACCCAGTCTTTTTTCTATCTCCTCATATGGAAGCTGTTCTATACCCCTAATCATTTTTGTTTCCCGTCTCTAACTTTTTCCAATTCTAATATATCTCTTTTGAGAAGGGGTGACCAGAATGGCATCAATATTCAAGGTGTGGGAGTACCATGTATGTATATAGTGGCATTATTATATATACTGTCTTATTGTCTATTGCTTTCCTAATGGTTCCTAACATTCTGTTTGCTTTTTTGACTAGCACAGCACAATGAGCAGATGTTTTCTGAGAACTATCCATGATGACTGCAAGATCTCTTTCTTGAGTGTTAACAGCTAATTTAGACCCCATTATTTTGTATGTATAATTGGGATTATGTTTTCCAGTGTGAATTACTTTGCATTTATCAACATTGAATTTCATCTGCCATTTTCTTGTCCAATCAGCCAGTTTTGTGAAATACCTTTGTAACGTTTTGCAGTCAGCTTTGGACTTAACTAGCTTGAGTAATTTTGCATCACCTGCAAGCTTTGCCACCTCATTCTTTACCCCTTTTTTCCAGACCATTTATGAATATGTTGAATAGCACAGTCCAGTGCAGTACAGGTGACTCGTTTACCTCTCTCCATTGTAAAAAATGGGTCATGAATTAATATCCTTTGTTTCCTGTCTTTTAACCAGTTACTGATCCCTGAGAGGACTTTCCCTCTTATCCCATGACTGTTTACTTTGCTAAAGAGGGTTTGGTGAGGACCTTGTCAAAGGCTTTCTGAAAATCCAAATGCACTATATCAACTGGATCACCCTTGTCCACATATTTGTTGACCCCCCTCAAATAATTCTAATATAATGTTAAGGCATGATTTCCCTGTACAAAAGCCATGTTGACTCTTCCGCCGTATACCTTGTTCATCTATGTGTCTGATAATTCTATTCTTTAGTGTAATTCAACCAATTGACCTGATACTGGTAAATTAGGCTTATCAGTCTGTAATTGCTGGGAAAGCCTCTGGAGCCTTTAAAAAAAATCAGTGTTACAGTAGCTATCCTCCAGTTATCTAGCACAGAGCCTGATTTAAGCGATAGATTACATACCACAGTGAGTAGTTCTACAATTATATATTTGAATTCCTTCAGATCTCTTCTGTGAATGGCATCTGGTCTTGGTGACTTATTGCCATTTAATTTATGCATTTGTTCCAAAACCTCCTCCATCAACACCTCAATCTGGGATCGTTCCTTAGATTTGTCACCTAAAAAGAATGGCTCAGTTGTGGGAATCTCCCTAACATCCTCTGCAGTAAAAACTGATGCAAATAATTAATTTAGCTTCTCTGCAATGGTCTTATTTTCCTTGAGTGCTCTTTTAGTTCCTCACTTGTTTAGTTCCCCACTGATTATTTGGTGGGCTTCCTACTTCTGCTATACTTACAAAAAAAAATGTTGTTAGTTATTTGTGTCTTTTGCTAGTTACTCTTCAAATACTTTTTTGGCCTGCCTAATTATACTTTATTTGCCAAAAATTATGTTCCTTTCTATTTGCCTCGGTAGGATTTGACTTCCAATTTTTAAAGAATGTCTTTTTGCCTGTAACTGCCTCTTTTACTCTGTAGTTTAGCCGTGGTGGATTTTGTGCTTGTGTGTGTGTGTGTGTGTGTGTGTGTGTGTGTGTGTGTGTGTGTGTGTGTGGTCCTCTTACTGTTGCTGAGTATTTTTGTTTGTTTTTAATTTGGGGTATACATTTCATTTGAGTCTCTATTATAGTGGTTTAAAAAAATTTCTATGCAGCTTGATGGAATTTCACTCTTGTGACTGTTCTTTTTAATTCCCATTTCATTAGCTTCCACATTTTTTGTTGTTCCCCTTTCTGAAGTTAATTATTAGTGTGGTGGGCTTCTTTGGTATTTCATCCTCACAATAATGTTAAATTTAATTACATTATGGCTGCTATTACTGATTAGGCCAGGTGTATTTACCTCTTGGACCAGATCCTGTGTGCCATTTAGGATTAATTCAAGAATGTCTTCTCCCCTGTTGGGTTCCAGGACCAGCTTCTCCAGGAAGTAGTCATTAATGGTGTCTAGAAAATTTATCTCTGCATCCCATCCTGGAGATGACATGTACCCAGTCAAAATGGGATAGTTAAAATCCCACATTATTGTTGAGTTTTCTATTTTTGTAGCCTCTCTAATCTCCGTGAGCATTTCACAGTCACTGTCACCAGCCTAGTCAGGTAGACAGCAGTACATTCCTACTGCTATACTCTTATTATTCAAGCATGGAATTAGTATCCATATAGATTCTATAGTACAGTTTGAGTCATTTATTATTTTTACTATATTTGTCTTTATGCACACTTTCAAATATATTGCTACTCCCCCCACCAGAATGACCTATTCTGTCATATATATATATATATATATATATTGTATTAATAGTACAAAGTATTACCATGTCCCATTGATTATCATTGCTCTACCAAATTTCTGTGATGCTTATTATATCAATATCCTCATTTAATACCAAGCATTCAAGTTCACCTATCTTAGTATTTAGACTTCTAGCATTTGATTGCAAGCACTTTTATAAACATTGTCATTATTTAGTTGCCTGAAATCATGTGATGTAACTCAATGGGACTCTTTTTCATTTGACGGTTTCTCTTCAGCTCCTACCTGTACTTTATCAACTTCCAGCCTCTTCTCTATACTAGGATATAATGAATCCCCATTAATAGATCCTTCCCTCAGGGATGTTTCTGTCTGAAGCGAGTGCTCCTCCACACCTGTTGGCTTTCCCCTAGTCCTTAGTTTAAAAACTCCACTACAACATTTTTAATTTTACATGCCAACAATCAGGTTCATTTTAGTTAGGATGGAGCCCATCCTTCCTGTATAGTCTCCTCCTTTCCCAAAAGGTTCCTTAGTTCCTAATAAACCTAAATCTGTCCTCCAAATACCATTGTCTCATCCACTCTTGACACCCTACCTGGCCCGGCACGTGGAACTGGAAGGATTTCAGAGAATGCTATCATTGAGGTCCTGGACTTCAATCTGTTATCTAGCAGTTTAAATGTAGCCTTCAGGACCTCTCTCCTACCTTTGCCATGCCTCTTTATCATTAACCTCCTTCTGGCATCCACTAAGCCAGTTTATCTTTACAATCTACTTCTTCCCCTTAACCCATAAAATCAAATTTAGGGTTTGAAAGATCAAGTTGCTAATTACAATAACTGCAACATCTGAAACAAACAAGGACCCTCTCATCCACAGACAGGTAGTTGTATAATCTATCTGCATTAGGAACTGTCTAACTCTACCTCATATAATTAGACATAAGGCAATTATACTTTTTTCTAAGGGCTTGTGTCATAAACATACAGCTAAGGGTAGTCTAGAATTCCTCTTTATCTGTAAGGGGTTAAGGAGCTCAAATAACCTGGCTGGCACCTGACCAAAAGGACCAATGAGGAAAGAAGATACTTTCAAATTCGGGCGGGGGGCTTTGTTTGTGCTCTTTGTTTGTGTGCATGTTCTCTCTTGGGACTGAGAGAGGCCAGACAGAAATCCATCTCCTCCAAACCATCCTAAACCAAGTCTCCAATATTGCAACAAGTGTAAGTAAGCCAGGCAAGGCATATTAGGTTATCTTTTATTTTGCTTGTGAATTTTCCTGCAGGAGGTTAACTACCCTGCCCTCAGGCAGCGGGGGGAAAAAAACTCCAGCTGCTCTCAGCTTAAAACCTCCCTGCTTTTCAAGCAGCCAAAAGGAGAGAGAGAGAAAAACATATTTTAAACCCTCTGTGCTTCTGGTTCAAAATGATCCCACTGCTCTGCCACCATGTCAGGGTTCCCTCCCCACTCTAAACTCTAGGGTACAGCTGTAGGGATCCGCATGAAAGCCCTGTGACTGGTTGGTATCACAGAAACCCCCTTGGAGCTGCCACCTGGTGTGCCAAGACTACTTCTGCCCCTGCTTTCCTGCCTTTTCCAGCTGGGGACTCCAGAATCCTGTCTGTTTTGAGCCAGATCCGCTGATCTGCTGCAAACCCAGACCCAGGTCTGAACCACGTCCCCTAACAGCTGTAGGCCTGCCTGGAAGCAGCTTAGGAAGTGCTCTTGCCTTTGACACCCATGTGCCCAACTCCCAATGGGGTTCAAACCCTGAATAAATCAGTTTTACCTTGTATAAAGCTGATACACGGTAAACTCATAAATAGTTCGCCTCTATTTCACAGATAGAGAGGAATGCACAGCTGTTTGGCCCTCTCCAGGTACTAACACGTACTCCAGTTAACTTAATAAGTAAAAAGTGATTTTAATAAGTACAGAAAGTAGTATTTAAGTGATTCCAAGCAGTAACAGACAGAACAAAGTGAATTACTAAGTAAAATAAAATAAAACACGCAAGTCTATGTCTAATCACACTGAATACAGATAAAAACCTCACCAGTTCCAGTAAACTTCCGTTTACAGGCTATGGTTCCTTTGTTCCAGTCTCTTTCAGGTGTGTCGGTGGGGGGGTGGAGAGGCTCTCTCCTTAGCCAGCTGAAAACAAGATGGGCGGGTCTCCCAGGGGTTTAAATAGACTTTCTCACCTGGGTGGATATCCCTCCCACTCCCTGTGTAGCATCCAGTTACAAAATGTAGTTTTGGGGTCACATGGGCAAGTCACATGTCCATGCACAACTCAGCACAAGCAGCCCAGCCACATTTTTGGCCGAGCTCAGATGTGGATTGGTGTCTGCAGCTTCTTTTGTCTGTTTAAGAGTTTCTTGATTGGGCTCTTCACCTGCACATTCCTTTCTCCAGACATTGGTCCAATGCTCTTACAGAGGCTATGTATAAAACCAGAAAATATACAACCAATATTCATAACTTCATCTACAAACATGATACAAGCATACAACCAGGAGGAATAGATTCAGTAGATCATAACTTTTACAGAGATATGTTACATGGCACATGTAGCATAAAACATATTCCAGTTACATCATATATACATTTATAAGCATCTCCCCATAAAGTCTTATGGGGGACACCGTTACAAGCCCCCTAAACTTATTTTTACCAGCTTAGGTTAAAAACTTCCCCAAGGCACAAATCCTTTGTCCTTGGATGGTACACTGCCACCACCAAGTGATTTAACAAAGAATCAGAGAAAGGACCACTTGGAGTTCCCCTTCCCCCACAAATATCCCCTCAAGCCCTTACACCCCTTTTCCTGGGGAGGCTTGGAAATAATATCCTAACCAATTGGTTACAAAGTGATCAAAGACCCAAACCCCTGGGTCTTAGGACAATGGAAAAATCTGTCAGGTTCTTAAAAGAAGGATTTTATTAAAAAAGAAAAAGGTAAAAATCATCTCTGTAAAATCAGGATGGAAAATAACTTTACAGGGTAATCAGATTCAAAACACAGAGGATTCCTCTTTAGGCAAAACTTTAAAGTTACCGAAAACAGGAATAAACCTCCCTCTTAGCACAGGGAAAATTCACAAGCAAAATAAAAGATAACCTAATACGCCTTGCCTGGCTTACTTATACTTGTTGCAGTATTGGAGACTTGGTTTAGGATGGTTTGGAGGAGATGGATTTCTGTCTGGCCCCTCTCAGTCCCAAGAGAGAACACACACAAACAAAGAGCACAAGCAAAGCCTTCTCCCCCCCACCCAGATTTGAAAGTATCTTCTTTCCTCATTGGTCCTTTTGGTCAGGTGCCAGCCAGGTTATTTGAGCTCCTTAACCCCTTACAGGTGAGGAGGAATTCTAGGCTACTCTTAGCTGTATAGTTATCACAGCTTGCCTACACTTAAAATGCTACAGCAGCATAGCTGTGTCACTGCCGTGCCTCAGTATAGAGAATCCCTCCAGTCGACCTAGGTAGTGTCCTGTCAGTGTAGGTAATTCACCTTCCCGAGAGGTGGTAGTTAGGTTCTTCCTTCCACCTAGTTCTGTGTGCATGGGGATTTCGGCTGGCTTAACTACACTGCTCAGGGGTTTGGATTTTTCACACCCCGACCAATGTGGTTATTTCAACCAAATTTTCTATTGAAGACCAGGACTAACACTGCAAATGGTGCTGCCAATATGATTGCATATACCTTACCCCCAAAACCCCAAAACCCAATAAGAAAAATAACTTCTGAGCAAATATTTCAGAGGCAGAAAATCACTGGGTTATTTATTTATTTTGAATAATTAGAGAGTGAATCATTCTTTTCAATTTTGAGACATCAAAGCCAGTTCATATTTAAATTGGAAAGCAGAATGCCATGAGGCATCACTTCACAGGAAGAAAGCTAAATAAACTGCAGTTTAGAAAAAAACCCACAAAGTACTACAATGGCAGATTCTGCTCTCAGATAAACAGGTGTAAATCCAGAGCATTTCCATCACTGAAATAAGATGATTCCAGATTTAAATTGGTGAAACTGAGAGCCGAATCTGGCCCTTTGGGTTTTTTCATTATTGTGTGACCTTGGCGACAGTATTCTGTACAATACTTTGAGAGCAGCCTTGGGCTCAGCATGTTCTGCTTGTGTTTAAGGAACCTATAATTACATTTTCTAAAAGTGGATGTTCAGTATTCAGTAGTTTGTGATTATGTGTATTTCTCTGGTCAATTTCATCTAGCAAATTTTTGACACAGCCTGTACTTTATACTCCCAACCTCAAGGGGTCAGTCACTTACCCCAGGTCAATAGATATTCTGGATCTCACACCAAAGAATTTACAGGCAATTATTCTAGTTAACTAACTAAAGATTTAGGCTAGAAAAAATAAATGAGTTATTGAGAGGTTAAAGCAAGTAAAACACATTAACAGGTGAGTCAAAATGTGTAAATCTAAAATGATAGCAGAGATATAGCAATCTGCTAGTTTTCCATAAATCTCTCAGTGTTGCGCAAAATAACTTTGGAGACCTCTGTCTTTGCATCTTGAACACTCCCTGTAAGTGTCCAAAACAGCTCAGAGATACAGGATCACTCCCTAGATCCATTCTTATAGCTGTCTTCCCCAGAAAGCAATCTGGAAAGTGTCTCCATCACAGTATGGACTTTTTCTCTGTTGACTAAACACAGACCAGGTCTGTGGATTTTCCACAGTCAAACACAATGACCCATGCTTTGAAGTTAGCGTGTTTCTTCATCTACAGTTCCAAGGCTCCAAACCCATTTGATGGGCAATCCAATTATAGATATACACATAATGCATTTAGTTACAAGCAATCTTTCATTAGTTTTCATGAAGTTTAAACAGCAAGTAAATACACCTTTGATATTGGATTATCTAATTACAGCGTATACATAATGCAACTACACATAATGTGATAGCAGACAACAAAATACAGATAGGAGAAAACAATACTGTATAAGATTTATACAGAGTACAAAGGACTTATTTGGGGTTTGGATCCCATTGGGAGCTGAGTGTCTGGGTGCTGGAAACAGGTAACCTGCAGAGCTGTTTTTGTTAAAGTCTGCAGCTTTGGGGGCATGGGCCAGACCCTGGGTCTGTGTTGCAGCAGGCTGGCTCAACAAGGCAGGGTCTGGAGTCCCAAGCTGTCAGGGAAAATGGGCTCAGAGGTAATTTCAGCACATCAGGTGACAGTCCGAAGGGGATCTCTGTGACCAAACCCTTCACAACTATTATCATTTCCCTTTGATCTGTTCTAACAAGTGAATTAGCTTGAACATGCTCTGACCTTTGAACATTTCCTTGATATTCACACACAAGTGAATTGCCTTATTGCTCTATCCTGAGCAGGCAATCTGTTAGACAACATCACACGATATACAAATGTTAAATGATAATAAATAGTGATTATAGTCATTATAATTTTAATCAACATAATAATTATTAATTAACTCAAGCACCAAGGGATCTAAATAAGCCCATTTCAGCCAGGGTTCATGATTGTTCCTGAGTAGGAGTCAAGGGGATTTGCTGAAGGGGTCTAAAGTGAGGTTCCCCCCTGCCATCACCAAGGTATACTTTATGAAAAGCCATCCCTCTAATGAGCATCTACAAACCTCTCAGCTCAGCTCATGCTCCTAATTCACCAATTACATAATCTCACAGTTAGATTTCACCTTCCCGGTACAGTGATAAAGCTAGAATAAACACAAACACTTAAGCGTACCTCTACACTAGAAAATTAATTCAGGTTCACTGTGTTGCTCAGGGATGTTAAAAATCCACACTTCTAAGTGGTGTAGTTAAGATGACCTACCTGCCCCTCTCCCTGTGTGGACAGAGCTAGGTCAATGAAAGCATTGTTCAATTGACATAACTACTGCCTCTCAGGGAGGTGGAATACCTACACCGATGAGGGCGGGGAGGGGATGTTTTCCTGTCGGCATAGATAGTGTCTACACTGAAATTTGCCCCACAGCAGCCGTGCATCTGTGCCAATGTAGTTTTTCAACTGTAGACAAGACCTTAGTAAGTGTTGGCTCTCAAGTAAAATAAAACCAAAAGGAGATGAGGGGAAAAAATCTCACAATCCTGCTTTTCCTCTGTCAGGATCTGGTCTTCAATCATGGTCATGAACCCAGGCCTACTAGATGCTTGAGATGAAGTGTCGGACATCACACCACATCAACTCATCTATATACTAGGGAATTCACAAACTGAGCAGGAGAGAGCAGCTTCCACAGTTCTAAAGCCTGCTTCCTGATAAGCCACATGATCTTATCCCTGATTTGTTGGTGACCATATATTAACTTCCTGCTTCCTTTCTGCCCTTGTCTGAGACATAAGCCATTGCCTGCTAGTTTGGACCCTGCTTGACCCTGCCTTGCTTCCCCTCATGGTGCTGCCTTTCCTGACACTGCCTTGCTGCTCCACCCAATCCTGCCTTTCTGCTTTGCTTGACTCTGCCAGCTGCCTTGCTTTGCATTCCCCTGGGATTGAATCTCCTACCTATTGGACTTCTTGTGTGAATGCTGACCACCAATCTAGACTGTCCTTCCACCTGCCTGACATTACACTGCTGGGCCTTCCATCCTCCTTAGGACAAGCCACCTTTCCCATCCCCGAACCCACTTAATCTGTGCCCTCAAACTCCACCAGAGAACAAATAGAGAGATCACGTCTTTCCCCACCAACTTTTCTTCTTAAATAAATAAATCAAAGACAAACCATAAACTCAGACACAAATGAAGGTGTGCAGATGTGAGGAGCTAATGTGAACTTGGCCCTTTAGTTAAATGGATTTAATATTTGTGTCTATTAAGAAATGATGCTATAAATTCTCCAAAGGAAGACTCTGTATACAGCTGCCAATGTTATATCCCTCCAAATAAAACAATAGCATGATGATAATCTTGAAATAGCATGTCCTTGTGTATCACACAGATTTGTTTATGAGCTCAGCTGCTTTAAAGCACAGTATGCACATTACTGAAATCACTGCCTGGGTTGAGTCATATACAGATTTTCTGGTGTCAAAAAGCAGTTGCTAGATTCATTAATTTTCCATGTTAAGTGCTGATTCTGTGATGAATGCTTTAAGAGGCTCTTCTTTGTATTTCATAGCTAGGAACTGCTAAAAAGGAGAGCTATATTTTTTGTTATAGTTGTCTTTCCTTTTCAATACTGTGACCGTTGCTCACCAAAACTTTTCTTTTTGTCTGAGGCAGTCTTGGCTTTTATTATAATCTCTTGAAGCTGACACAGGCCACATAAGCACAACAGTTCAGAGAGAGAGGAAGAGAAGTTGAAATATGTCATCCTAACGATACCTAGGCCTTTCTTTTGCTATCTCTTACCACCCATGTAGGAGGGTTTTTATTTATTTTATTTTGGGATATGCTTATGTGAGAGACCCAACTACATCAGCATTTACATCTGACTCATGTAAATATAATTTGTCAAAGACTCTCCCAGACACCTCAATATGATATCGAACAATGTTTGACTGTCTGATGCACCTTATTATGGAGTGTAGTTGTAGCCATGCCAGTCCCAGGACATTAGAGAGACAAGGTGGGTGAGGTAATATATTTTATCGGACCAACTTCTGTTGGTGAGAGAGACAAGTTTGTCTCTCTGATGCATTTTAGACCTTTAATGGACAGCTCCAAGATGTATTGCATGGAGACAACTCCCTGGCTTGTCATGGAAAGAGCAAATTCTTTCCTGAGGGCCTGGGGCTATGATTCAGAAACATTCTTGTCTGGCTAGGTGACATGTAAGAACAGTTCTGTTCATAATGACACAATGTATCTGAAAAATACCCCTTTAAAGATGAGTGGGGGGTGGGGGGGGAGGAAGTTGTGTCTTTTATTGCTTCTATGATGTATAAAGAAAACAACACGTTGTTGAGTTTTTTTAAAACATTTTTCTGCTTGGCTTTTTTAATACTAGAAACATTGGCTTTATTTTTGCTGAAAGTCTTTTCAGAACACTGAAGAACATGAGTCTTAAACTGTGTCAGCATACTCCCTTCCCTTCCTCTCCCTCCTGGCAGGGGGTTGGGAAAGCTGTATTGCATTTTCCAGATGAGCCTTTGCTTTCAGGGGGAATACATTATATTTTATCCTAAAAGAAACAGACAACAAAAACAACAACAAAAGGAAAGAACAAAAATTTGTCTCCACGAGAGAGGACAGTGTGTCTCTTCTTTAAGATGCTGCAGCAACTGCCTGACAGAATGGCAACTGTACGAGGCAGATTCTCTGAGAAATTTATAATTACAGTACATCTGCTAAAAGATCATGACATTTACATGGGTGCATATGTAATGAGGGGCAGGGAATGCTTATGCAAAATTCTGTTTAACTATACACTCCCCTTCTTCCTGCATCTTAGCTTAACTCTTTGCTGAAGCATAGGCCTGTGTTGTGTGTTTTCAGGAGCTTTTGGAAAGCATTACACAGAGTTAAGTCTCAGGGCTATTTTATGTAAAATCCTGGTACATGGATGTGAATAGCCCCTAGTCAAGTTCAAAGAGAGAGCACCATACACTTTCTTAGCAAAATGAACATCTATAAAACATTGTAAATAATGTTTGGAACACTATGAATAACTTTTTAACAAAAGCTGGCGTACAGTAAATTACTGGAGTTCCTTATGCAAACTTTCCTCCTTTTGTTTCCATTACAAACATTCAAGTATAAGGTTTCAATATAACATTTTCTATACTTCAGCGCACACATCAAAACACATTCCCTTCTGATCTTCTCTCAGAAATAATTTCTCAGTCTTCATCATGTGAGAGTAGTATGTAGTGGCTGTCATCTGGACTCTTCAAAGCTTGATAAAATGGCCCCATCTCCGTCCTTTCAAACACTTCAGAACCCTGTCAGCAAACAAAACAGTCTGGAGATCTCCACAGGCATCAGCATTCCAGCCCTTGAGTTAGTAACTCTCAGTTGCTGGTAAAACAGAAGTCTGTAGCCTATACTCAAAGTGGTACAGGGATTGGGGTCAGCATACAAAAGCGCCATTTCCTGGATCTCTATAAGACTCCCGCTCTATAGAGCACCATCTTTGCCCCAGCCCTCACAGCAGACACATTCCTTGGTCCTTTTCTAATCAATCGAAGCATCCATATTGCTGTCTTTAACTCCTGTATTTATGACTTTCCCCCCCTTGGACTCTGATTGGCTCATCTTTCAGAGGGTGACTGGGGTGTGCCCTGTCAGGTGGGTTGCCAACAGTGAAAACTTCCTACACAGCCTCAGAAATAGCTACTGAACATGTCTAATTAACTGTAACACCCCTTTCTGGATGTTTCTGGGTCCTTCTAATTCAGCTGCCCTGCCTTGCTCCTCTACATGTGTGCAAAGACACAGAATATCCAACTAAGATCTATGTCTTCTCCCCACTGCTTCTATCCCTCTCCTCAGAAGAAACAAAGCCAAATGCTGTGGTATAAATCATGTGGGTCCAACATACAATAGAAGATGCAACTAAGGTTTCCACCTCTTGGGATGTCACTGTCCCATTTCATTACTCTTCCAAAAGAGACCTCTAAAATTTGATATGTTTAATGAAAGGGAAAAATGGTGGATGTAGGGAGGAATAGAACAGAAAAATAAACTCTTCTGGGAGCTAACCAGAGATGTTACACTTCAACGGTGACATTCACCTGGGTTCAGGGGGTCAGAAAAAGTGAGACGTAAGTGATCTTTAAGTCTTGTGCTGGCTTTCAGTAAAGAAGTGAATTTAATTCCAAGAGGGCAGTGAAGACCATGATAGTTTCTTTTCCTTTTGCAGTGCACCTTTATATGTGATGACTCTGAAGAGAATTACATTAATGTGATTTAAGCACATTATATAAAAATGAAAAAGAACAGCTAAAACTATGCACTAGATGCATCAATGCTATGAGAATTTGTTACAGGGGAAAATAAAGCAAAACACCCAGGCTCAGAGCAGGGCTGGCTGTACGGGTTTTGCCGCCCCAAGCAGCTGAAGATAGAAACTACTGAGCTGCCGCCTAATTGCTACCGTGGACGGCTGAAGACGGAAGCTGCCGAGCTGCCGCAGAATTGCCGCCGCCATGGAAACGCATGTGCCGTCCTAATGGCACACGGACTGCCGCCCCTTGCAGATTGCCACCCCAGGCACCTGCTTGGAACACTGATGCCTGGAGCCGGCCCTGGCTCAGAGACCTTACTGGGTGCTCAGACCTTACTGATATATATATATATGCAGGCACCAAGATTTTCATGGGGATGGCTAGCAAAAGTATGTGTAAAAAAGATTGAACATTGTGTGAAAAATCAGAATAGCCCAGCACAAATAGCTACAGTACACTGCAATCAATCAATAAAAATGCCAAGGGTTAGCCAATGGAAGAAGCATGGTTCAGTAGAGTTAGAGGACTGGGAATCATGATCTGGATTGTATTTTCAGCTTTGCCCAAGATGGCTATGTGGCCTTGTTCAATGCAGTGTTGTAGTAGCCAGGTCAGTCCCCATAGGATATTAGAGAGAAAAGAGGTGAGACATCTGGGGATTATGTTTATTACCTGACCTACCTTGTCTCACTAATGACCTTGTACAAGACATTTAGAACAAAATGTTTGTATTTGGCTACCTAAACATTAAGCTCCTTCATCCATATCTACACTCCTAAGTATATTATCTTATTTTCAGGGATTCTGAGCACTTGCAACTCCCGTTGACTTCAGGGAATTTTATTTATTCAGAACTATATTTTATTTAAAAGGTCACATTTGGATCTGAAAACCTACCTGATTTTAAAAATTGCATATTTTCATGAGGGCTATGTGGACTTGTTTCAATAAAGCAAGAATTGACCCAACCCTTCATCCAGAGGTTGAACTGAATTTAACTAGAATCTGTTTTTGTTTGTTTGCATTTTGAATTTTAAAAAAAAGGTTTGGTTAAAATAACTTAATTATTTTTCAGTTTCTTCAATGATTTCTAACTCTAATCTGAACCAGCAGCACAATTTCTGAAATGCCCCAAGAAAGACAGCAGTATTCATAACCCAACCAGAAGCAGGAAGTAGTAGAAACCTCGCTAGAATCTTAAGGACAAAAATTAGGATCTAATTTGAAGCCATTTGGAGTCAATGGAAAGACTCCCATTGACCACAGTGAACTTTGGTGAAACCCTTAGCTAGAGCCCAGATTCAACGGCAGAGGAGTGGGGAGAGAAGAGACACAGTTAACAATGAGGTTGCAAGTCTGGGGAGTGGGGAAAATGGGAATGGTTTTAATAGTGATCCAAAAAGGCAGGGAAATGAGAAGGATGGACAGAAAACTGGTAGAATGAATTTTAGGTATATTGAGCATGTGTAGGCTTCAAGAAAGTAGGTAGTATATGCATAACTGGATAGATGACGAAAAGCACAGAGCTAGATTGTCCTTAAAATAAATTACTTACATAGAATGCTTGAAATGAAAATAAAATCTGGTTTATATTTGCAATGGTTTAAAAAAAATCAATTTAAATTCTTCTTCAATACTTTGTATTTTCCCCAGCTGTTAACCAGAAATTATTAAAGAAGGGATCTTTAGAGTCCGCCAAATCTTCAACATACAGCATTTGTCTGCTAAAATGCCTCCTCCAGCTCAGGCTAGCACCATGCAGCCAGGCATTTCATATCAGAAAATAGCAAACCTACAATGTATCATTATTATTTTCACAGTCTGATTCAGCCTTTTTTGCAGGGAGAAGGCCTTCCTACTGTAGTGCCACCAACTATCTTTGTCCACAGTCACACATATCTTTACCCCATCAGTTATTCAACTTGTACATTTCTCTAACTCTCTTCTTTATTTTCTGGCAAAGAACCACACATTATAGGATTAGACCAATAAGGTAACATTGCCTCTTCCCTTCCCACAGTTCATATGGATGCATTTGCTACTCTGTAAAAGAATAAAAGACAGCTTACTAGAGAAGCACCTGCATTGTCTTCTATGCATTTAACTCTATTTTGTGTGCCAGAACATAATACACTTGTTATCTAGTATGAAATATCTGGACAATAGAGAGTTGTATTCTTGGAACTAGAGGGATATATTTTAATTTTTTAAATTACTTTCCTATTAAGATAATTATAGAAGAATTAACAGTGGGCAATGACTAAGCTGGAGGTGTGACTTTTGCCTGCAGTGACAGTGAGAACAAACAAACTAAGCCAAGACTCTAGCTGCATGTTGCAGAACCAAGAATATACATTTTTGTACTTTAATTTCAGTTTATTTTTTCACTTAGGTGGCAGATAGATGATAGATTTTCTACCAAGACAAGTTCATACAATTCCTGGCAAGACATACTGCAGTCTCACTAGAATAACAGTGGTGAGTGATCCATCCTTAATATAGATCATATTTTCATCAGGGCAAATGTAGAGGATGAGTTCCTGGCATTGAATGAACTACAGGTGCAGTTCTGTAAGGACAATTTAAAGAAACATCATTCTAGAAGAACAAAAATGTGGAGTCCAATTGCTGGCAGGAGACACATGGTAGTTGAATTTCTGGCAGGAGGAAAATACATGTTACAGATCTTTGATAGCGCATATATAATATTCAGAGTGAAGAGGAGTGCACACAAGAGCTGAATTCCTGGTGCCATAGTCTTATAATGTGCCAGGTGAAACAGTTGCACGCTTGGCAAGTGAAAACTCAAGGATTTATTATTTGTTAGGGAATAATCAGAAGTTGAATGACTGATGAAGAAAACTAAGTTAGAAGGTTATTTAACAGTTTGACAGAACTACTGGTGAATTACAAACTAAAACTGTATGAAAAGGGGGGAGTCACTAAACTGTCAAGTATATGGTTAAAGTAATTGATTATTAATTTGCATTCCACAGATGTAATGTCATTAAAGTAGTGTCATGCTTATTATTACTGTGCAAAATGCCATATGATTGTGTAACAGAATAAATCGGGATTTGCTTTGCTGGGAGGACCATAAAATAGATTTAAGGCTTTTTGTTCAATAATCCGTTATTCCATTTGTTTTTATTTTGACTCCACTCCAGATGCTGTTCTCAGATGGCATAAAATCTCAACTTCCAATCATCACCCATTGCAATGGGATGTCCACCCCACCCCGTGCAGAGCAGGTTAAAGTAGGTGCAACCTACCTAAAGTAGGTGCAGGTAATTAACCTGAGGGAAAGCCAGGACTTGATAGGCTGATTGATTGGGCCCAGCTGAGAACAGGCGGGGCTGATATAAAGCCAGGAAGTGGGTAGCAGGAAGGGCTGTAGGGGTAGTAGTCTTCAGTTACTCTCTGGGAGAAAGGAGGTGTGTTTGAGGCTATGGAGTTAAGTAGTCTGTAATTTCCCTCTGAGAGGAGGGAGTGTGGACTAGTAAACCTGGAAGCTAGAAGATGTAGGAAGGAGTCTGGTGTTATAGCAATGGAATCTGGGAGAAAGCAGACCACAGTTGCTTAAGGTCCCTGAACTAGAGCTCAGCATAGAGGGTGGGCCTGGGTTCCCCTCTGAACAACTGGGGAAGTGGCAGAGCCTGGACAGAGGAGCAGAAGACTGCCTGGGCCAGTTGTCTTGTAGGACTGTCCTACCCAGGGCCAGTGCAAGGAAGTTTTGAGCCCTAGGCGAAACTTCCTTGCACCAGCCCTGCGCCCCCCCCAGTTAACACCACCCCCCCCAGCTAACACTGCCTCCCCCCCACAGCCAGTCCCCCCTCCCCCAGCGGGCCGGCAGCTCAGCCCCCTGCCCGTGGCAGCCTCCCCCCACCCGCGCCACCCCCCCAGCTCGCGGTTCAGCTGCGGAGCCGGGAGGGCGGGAGGCAGCCGCGGCCAGCCATCCCCCCGGCGCCCTAGGAGACCACCTAGGGTTGCCTAGTGGGTGCGCCGGCACTGGTCCTATCCTCAAAAGAGAGTTCTATATTGGCTCGGCCAGAGGGCAAACCTGTGATGAGAGAGTACCTTGAGTTTCAGAGAGAGAGGCAGAAGGATGTGTGAATGAGTGGCAGAATTAGGTGTTGGATACTGTGTGTTATACTTGAAGGGGTTAATGGTGTCATTTAGGCATAATATAGAGTAAGGGGGCATTGTGGAGCCACATCATCCTGAGTGGAGGTAAACTTCATGGAGTTCTACTTTACCAATTTATGGGGTTCAGCTTACTGTTTCCTTGTATGGCCAGCACATGGGGAGGAGATAAAGCCATGGCCATTCTTCCTGCCCCTCCATGCCCACTCCTTTTTGGGGTACTGGGTACCCTTGGAAGAGAAGACATCCTGCACCTCCTTGAAAACAAGGGAGAAATATTGTCTGACCCATGAGACAATCAGGCATCATCTAGTTTAAAGAAGATATATTCCCTAATTCGATGTGCTATTTACTAGTGCTGGGTGCAAAAAGGGTTTCTTCTCCTGTGAGAATTTTTGCAATTTTAAGAAACTTTCCTCTCCTGAATTGGGATACAAAAATAAAATCTCAAACTTTCACAAACCTAAAAATTAGGGTGGGGGAACTGGATCAGATTAATTGAAATTTTTTATTTTGATTTCAACCTTTTTTCCCAATTAACGCTCATCTTGAAATGAAAAATTGTTTCAATCTGAAAAACAGATTTTTTTCATTTCGTTTTGAAAGTATGAAATGATAGGAAATGTTGACAAGTTTTAACATTTTTCACTTTTTAAATAGGAAACTCACCAAACCCAATTCTTTCATGTGAACTGCTTTTGTTTAGATGAACTGGCATTCTATGACCAAACATGTTTCGCTGAAAAAATCCAGACCAGCTGTACTAATTTCTATCTAAATAATACCAGAGAGTCGCTGTTTTAACATGGTGCAAGCACTGCACATAGTTGTGGCAAGATCAGGACAGTGAAAAAGCCAGCTTGAATATATTTGCATATCCATTCCTGAACCTACAATCTGTACAGTTCATCCTTTCTTGAGTTCTGGCCAAAAGAGTCTGGTTTTGGAAAGATGAGCTTGACATGACTGGTCGTTCAGACTGGAGATGCAAAACTAGGCAAGATCAGAGACAATGAGAATAGAGTTCACAATAATCAGCATAGAGGTGGTGATTGAAGATAATGGATGACTCCTGATATGTTTAATCTAAAATCACTGAAGTGATGATTCCATGAAAAGGCTGTATTATAATTAAGCCTTACTTAGAGAGTTGTCTTCTTTTTATGTTGTAAACTTTGTTTGAAGTTGTGAGTGGGCGACAAAAATATTAACCAAAAGCAATCTCTGGGATAAATTACAATAACTCTACAAGTTGATGGGTATTGCTGTGTTCAGATGTCCTGTACCAGAAAATGTGTGAGCATATCTGTGATGTCTTCAATCAGGACTAACCATTTGGACTGGTCTCATACTCTGATGTATTATATAACAAGAGGTGTGATGTAAATTTCTATGAAGTCCTACAGTAGTTCTTGCTGTGATGTTGGTCTGATGTACACAATTGAATGTTGGGGGTGAGGGCTGTGTGAAAAGCCAAATGGGAAAATGAGGCTTCTGAGATATAGGAATGACAAGTATAAATAACATTAGGTGATAACATACTGAAATTGAATTTTAAATAGAGGAAGTGTAAATAGAGGAGATGACGTTCACCTCTATGAACCTTAATCCTTCCACTACCCAGGATATTCCTTGACCTCTAATTATTTAATTGCTCATAGGCTTATTTGTACTTTGTTCCTTTTCCTAAAGTGCATTGAGCCTTATTAGATGAGCCCTGGGAAGGGTGTAGGCAGTCAGGAGAGTGCCTAGTACAGCAAGGCAAAAATGTTTGTTTCTGCTCAAAATTTAGAAATGAAAGTTGAAAGAGATTCAAATGTCCTCCTGGGAAATTCTCTTTGCAGTGATTTATGGAAAAGGGTCACAAAGCAATATACTGTTACCGCAATGCTCAATAATGAGGAAAATGAAAGATGACTGCAGACATATTTAGTCCAACTGAATGGGGAAAACGAATGTGTCATGTGCCCAGGAGAGTCAAGACAGAGCACTAAAAACACTATTCGGATGTACATTGATGATTCAAAGCAGCAGTCGGTTTAATGTCACAGTCATAACTATCACAGCAAAGCAATAACAAACAGGCATTTGGGGGAAGGAAAGTATCCTGAATTGTTTTTAGGCATTTGCTTCAATTTGAGCAAACTCATAATGGACTGAATTTTGCCCTTGCCTTAGTTGGCCAGACAGAGGATAGGAGGTGTAAAGACACTGCCCTATCTTTGTGCACGCAAGAGCAGTTTGCATATACAGCCTGGGCTCGGGAGAACACAGAAGATGCACCCCCTTCCTTCCTTCTAGGGGCAAATTGATGGGGGTGGGAAGGGAGAAGATGGAGCCATACTGCTGCACCAACACATGCTAACCATCACAGCTAGCTGTTTGCACAGTGGTGTGTATGCTGCATCTCAAACAGATTCCCCATCCTTTCAATAGGGACCACTGGGAGGTATTGTGAGAATTCCTCCAGCATTTGCCCTGAGAAGGTCTTACCTCCCTTCACACTGTCACTTAGCTTGGGTTGTGCCTAATAGCCAATGATAAGAAGAACTTTAAACATATCCTCTGGGTATTTTGTTCGTGTTTTATATACGTTATTAAAGTTTTAATGATGTAACAACCATTAATGATGTATTCTTACTGGTCAGAAAATGTTAAAAGGTGCATCAAACTATTTTACCAAAAGCCATTAAATTATATTATGTATTAGAGTACTCAGGGTGGGAGAGGTCTTAAAGAGCTATATTTTAAGTGTTGCATCTCATGTTTCCAGTGTGATAGTCTGAAACAATATATACTGTGCAATTTCACAAATGCAGCATATGTCTACATTTGAGATTCCCAGCTCATGAAGACATACCCACATTAGCTGAGTACGAGCTAGTGCCAGAAACTAACTGCCTACAGCTGACAGGTGACTGCTTGGGCTAGATGCACAGAGTACAATCCTGCCCGACCCGCTGGCCACTTACTAAGGTGGCTAGCCTGAGCTGCTCCGATGCTACCACAGACACACTGCTGTTTTTAGGTGCTAGCTCCACAGATCTAGCACAGGTATGTCTATGTGAGCTGAAAAATCACATCTTCCAGGTCAAATGTAGCTGTACCCTAATAGTTATCTGACACCTGCAGTTCTGCTTTTATACTCTTATTTTTAGAGCAGGGCTCATATTTGGGATTTTTTATGGCATAAAGAACACTTCATCACTGCTATGTACAGCTGTGTTCCTGCTTGCATTTCAATTCTTATTTCCTCCTCCTCTTGCACCCTACTGTGTCAACTCTGTTCCAACTTTGTTTCCTACTGGGACTACTGAGAGACTAACGTTCTGCTCAGTCTGCATAAAGAGGCAGAATCTTATCTATTGAGTGTAGTGGAATACTTGTAGAGTAATATGCTAATACTCAACATGAGTAAGGATGGCAGAATCTGAAGTGGATTTTGAGCATTTTAATACAACTGTGTCCTGAGAATCCAGTTCTGTACTATTTATGGTGAGTAGCACTTACTTCCCTGAATAGTCGCACTGAAGTCAATGGGCCGGATATTCAGCTGGTGTAAATCTGTGTAGCTACGTTTAATTTTACTAGACCATCAATTTACTCCAGCTGAAGCTGTTGCGTAATGAGACTACTGGGGGAGTAAATACTACTGCATTCAAATACAGTAAAGAATTATACCCTTAGCTCAGAAACAGTAGTTTATTAATGTGCACTTAATTAGGCCGCACAAAGTAAAGCTGTTCTGGGCAGCAGAATCAAATAAGTGACATTATTTACAAAATAACCTGACCAGGGCCCATACTATGATGAACAACAGAGATTATCATTCTGTATGATTACGAAACGTGAACCAAAGATTTATACTGTTGCTCCAATGCTAGGGTTAATTCACTGTGAGATCATACAAGAAATGTCATCCTGCCAACTTGGTTATAAAACAACATTAAAGGTAATTCTTTTTCAGTAGTAGTATAGTAGATTTCTGATCAAGTTATGTGTGTGTAATCAGATGATAAATGAAAAATTCAACTTGAAGCTTGAAGCACAAAGGGGGGGGGGGGGAAGCCACTATATGGCTTCAGGCTGTCATCACTATAATTGCTGAAACAACAAAGCTAGAGTGATATAAATATATGTGGCTATGAACCCTGTGAAGTTCTAGGCATCAAATCTGCACAGCTGAGAAGTACTATTGGAGACAATTGCTTTAAGATGCTTTCTGCACCGAGTGAGTCATGCTAACTCAAACAGATTAAATGCTCTTGGATGTGGATAGAACACATCTGGAACCTGTGGCAAAGCATCCAAATTGCATAGTAGGCACACACAGAACAATTTATGTCTTTAATTAAATAGCAAAGAATTCATTAGCACTGTATTAAGGTTCCCAGTGATAGCTGGTTCCCTTCCAGAATGTCGAGTTCTGCAAAACTCAGACTGCTGAAAAGCCGTCAATAGAGAGTAAATGACCATGCAACCTTAACTCTGCCTCTCTAGTGCTCCACAGAGCACTCTCCAATCGACTCCGGTACTCCACCGGAATGAGAGCAGTAAGGTAAATCAACGGGAGATGCTCTCCCATTGACTCCAGTTACGTTATTCACGTAGCTGGAGTAGCGTAACTTAGGTCGACTTATCCTGGTAGTGCAGACAAGGCCTTAGTGTGCCTAACTGAAGAAGCTGACTCTTTCTCAAATGATATTTCAATTTGATTTCCCCCAAAGGTCTGAGTATGAGTGAAGCTGTGCACACCACCATCCACTGCCCAAGGAGCAAACACACTGCCTTCTATTGCTCCGAACTATGCAGAGTGACTCCAACCACTATTCAAGCTCCTCTAGCCATTGGGAACAAGAGTCAGAGCAATGGCATTGCCCTTTCCCGTCCCTTTTGGAGTAGCTTGCAATCAATGGGGCACTAAGATGCAGTAGATGTTGTCTCCATTTACATAGCTTATTAATTATAAACTGGAGCAATTTAGACTACTTTGGCACTTGGACCCATCTTCTTACATGCAACTTATACCAAACGTTTAAATCACATATGAATGTAATCCAACATCTCTAATCAATCTGATGAAAATCATGCAGTGTAGAATACCTTGAAACAAAGTTTCCCCATTTTTAATTTATCAATGTCATAGTGACTAGATTGTTACATTTAAAAAAATTCCAAAACAAGACAACAACAACAAAAGCTTGCATTGGGCATGAAAGCCATGCAGCTATTACATTTGTCACTAGTCAGATTTGCTTAATGCCTCTTTGTAAACTTCTTCACTGTGGAGCACCTTTTGAAATGTAGCTGCCTGGGTCATTTCTGGGACAAGGCTGATTAATCACCAATCAACAGCACAACACATCCCAGCAGTCAAATTAATAACCATAAGCTGAAGGTTAGCTTGTAAATGGCATCAGGACTTCTGTGATGAGGCTATAGATCTTGAAACCTCTGAGATGTTAGTCTTCTCAGCATCTCTCCCTTGGAAAGCCTATTTATTGCGACCAGAGATGAATGAATTCTGCTTTTATTACCAAGAATAATTGAGTACTACATTCTCAATTTTTCTTTGGCTTAAACACTTGGTCCTGGGCTGTTAGTTAAACAAACATCCGGTTATCTTCATCCAGGGTGCTAGCTGTCAGGGCAGTAAATTGAATAATGATTTGCTTTTATGGCAAGCAGAACTGAGTACAAAATCTCTTTGAGGATACAAGTTTCCATCTATACACAATAAATAGTAATATTTTATCTTTTGGTCCTTTGTATGTCTGGATTTCTTTTTTAAATGTAAATTATTTTGAGTTAATGGGTCACAGTACCTGAAACTGAATCACCTATTAATGTGATTTAATGCAAATGTTACACTGTGTTCACATGGGACTATGTACAGTATCCCCTTGGAATCTAGTGGCCCAATCCTGCTTTCCATGCAGCTCTCCAAGACATTACGGGGACTGGCTATCCATATCTGAGGACAGTATTGGTCTGAAAGTATGTCTGGGCTTTCAGACCTTGACTTCTAAAAAAACCAGTGTGTTCTACCAGGAAAATTATGCTTGAAAACAATGGGATCATTGACATGACAGTTCAAACATAGAGCCACAGATTCTCAGCTGTGATTGAGATGTGCTAAATGCAGCTGTAAAGCGCGTGTGTGCAAAAGTAGCTTTCCAGGCTTGGGGCCATCTTGCACTAAGACAATCTCCATAATCAATTAAAGCATCCCAAAGGCTGTTATTGTAAAACCGACAGACCCCGGTCGTCAGCGGGTGGGATTGAATGGGGACCTCTGGAGCTTAGTGCATGAGCCTCTACCGCATGAGCTAAAAGCCAACCGCCTGTTAGCTAAGGCTGTAAAGCAGACTCATTTAACTCTCTCTCTAAGTGGTCTCGGTGCCACTAGATGGGACAGAACACCATACCCAGGAGATGTGTGGGTTACATAATAATCTGTCACCTGCAAGATGCCCCCATGGGCTATTCAAGCAGTCCTAGATTGTTGGGAAGTAGGGACAACCTGGTCACACACTCTAGGCATCTCATAGGGAGGTTTATGAGGGAGGAACTAAGGAGGCTGTATACCAGGTGTGGCCTCACTTACTGACCATCCAAGCCACATACAACAATCTTTGGAAGTTCAAGATCTGGGGTGTGTCTGCCAGGCCTTGGGGCTTCTGCCTCAGCAAGCATGCCCTGTGGGGCTGAAGCCTCAAGACCCCTTCCTCCCCACTGGGAAGAAGCCAGAGGTGACACATGAGGGGCATGCCACATGTCCCCCGTGATGTTTGCCAGCATTTGCTGGCCCTGCTCGATCACATGGTGATGCTGGAATCCTTTCCTGCAGGGCAGCTGCTGGAGCCAGCAAGCTGGGAGCTGTAGCCATGGAAAGAGGCAGCGGCAAACACCTGGGAGCTTCAGGGAGAGAGGCTGCTTTTGCTGTTGTCTCTTCCCAGGAAGCTAAGGCAGTGGTCCCTCGCTGCAGCTTCAAGCTGTTTGCCACTGCCTCTCCACACGGAGCTAACAGCTGGGGGCTGCAGGAAGAGGCTGCTGATAGGGCGGGCATGTTTGGAGGTGTGTGACTCAGGTGGTGGTGGTGGTGGTGGATCTTCAAATTGTGCCTTTCCCCCTCTCAGCAGGCACCAGTCGTCTCTGAAAGCCCTTAGCTCCACCACCCTGCTGCAGGACAGAAGCCCTGAGCTCCTCCCCTCGCCCCCGCCTTCCCCAGTCTGGTAGGTAGGGGGGCACACTTTAACTGTAAAAGAGCCACACAATTTGGCCACCCCTGTTATATGCCATCTTTGGATCCCTCTGTGAACAGGACTCTTAAAGCAGCTATATTCACAGTAAAATTCAGTTAAAAAAAATCAGTAAGTAGGATAATGCTAGTTAAATAATTCGGGGGGGGGGGGAAGGAAAAACAAGTTTGCTTAATTTTGTGGTGTTTTAATTTACAAATAGTCAAATGATGGACTATACACAAAGGGTTTTTTTCATTCATAGTAGGAATGTGTCACACATAAACTTTGTCTTTTTTGTGAGTTCCTCACTAACCTTATCTTTTTATCAATAAACACCCATTAGGAATAGTTAAATGATAATGAAATCAAGCCTACCAACATGTAGATAGACTGTTCTCATCCAAATTGTCCTTGCCTTGTTGATGCACCACTACATTTTGTCATTTCTGGTGCGGTGCTTCATCAGGTGTCATTAACAGACAATGACAAATAATCAATATTGCTTGGGCTGCATCTATTTACAGAGTGTCAAAATGAGCTGGGGCTGAGAAACTTAACTTGACAGATACTTCCCATGTATCTGTGAAAGTACATTTGTTAATTGCAGGTGATCATATTTCCCCTAGCACCTGGCCTGAATTGAGGATCCCAGCCTGCTACTTACTCATAGCTAAAGGAGTTATTCTCTTAACTCAAGTGCTAGGGAGTTTTGGAGATGAAGGGCTTAGGTTCCATTCCTGCAGATGAGTGTTTTCTGTAGGTATGTGGTGATGGGTTCATTACATTTGCTTCCTTTGACAGTTATGGAGATTACAGGGGAAAGGAGTTACATTAAAACAAAAAAAGAAAAAGAAAACATTTAAAAAGTTGTCCCACAATACTGTTTATAGACTGTGTTGAGTTGATCTGACATTTGTATCTACTTCGACCTTGTACAGATATCTGCTGTTGGCGGTAGAGTTGCTGACCCTTTGCGGAACAATGGTTGGAGCATACAGAGTCTCCTGCTGGCGCCACTATCATGGCTGATCCTTCAAATCACTTGGTAAAAGTACTATTTGTTATCTTCAAAAAGTCTTATCAATGAAGGACATTCTTGAATGAAGTAACATATTTTCAACCCTGAATTGCAATCTACGGATAAGGACATGACAGGGATGCCTATCATGGTCTGTATTTAAATGTTTGCCTGAGATTCTACGAGAAACTAAAGTATAGGACATGGAATCAGGAGATCTAGGTTCTGTTTCTGGCCCTATCATAGGCTTCCTTCCATTGCAAAAGTCATTTAGGCCCAACTTTTCAAATGTGGGTGCCTAATTAGGCACCTGAATAAGTGGCATGATTTCAGAGATACTGAGCACTTGCAGTTCTCCCCCAAAGTCAATGGGAGCTGCAGGTGCTCAGCACCTCTGATAATCAGGCAACTTTCCTTGAGTCTAAACATTGTAATAAAATTCAGGCTGGGTGGGGATAACAAATAATCTGGGAATAAGAAGATCTAGTTCCTGGAATTTGGAATGAAAAAAGAATTGAAACAGAAAATAAAATCATTTTTTCAACAGTGAGGGAAATTAACCATTGGATCAGCTTGCAAGCAATTGGGGTAAATTCTTCATCATTTAGAGTCTTTAAATTAACAGTATCTGTTCTTCTAAAGGATATCCACTTATTCATTAAAAGTTATTTGACATAATACAGGAAATCCTGGCTAAAGTCCTATGGCCCCTATTATACAGGAGGTTAGGTGAGAGGACCAGAAATGTTTTCTTCTTACCTTAAAAGTGATTAATTTTAGATTTTCCAGCTTTGCATTGGTGACATTATTTGGGGAATCTGTTTATATACAACTTTTTAATTATGATGTTATAAAATTTTTGACTCATGGAATACCTCAGTGCATGTGAAGTTTTTCATCTGCTGTCAGGGCTGTAACATGTCCCTCCCAGGCCATATGCAATGGTGGGTTGTTAGACCTTAACTGTTGCCTATTCAGGTGCGAATGCTTTAGGACAATAAGTTGGTTGAGGTTGGGAAAGTCAGTTTTCTCCAGCTTCTCTACAGAGACCTGGCATTTGAAGAGCAGAAAATCCTCAAAACACAAGACAAAGAAAGAGAAAGGTGATTGCTAACCTTTAAAACTTTAAGGACACACAGGATGCTTTAGGCTACAGGGAGGAAGAATGGGCATGAATTTGTAGTGGGGAGCTTAACAGAGGGTAAAGGAAGCAAGGTGTGACCTAGAATAGAGGGAGAGAGACTCCATAACTTGAAAGAGAATCCATGTGCAGGAGGGGGATCCTGAACTCCGGTCTGAGCCCAAAGAACTCACCCATCATCCCTCTGGATGGGAATATGGACAGGTTTGTTATTATTTCATCTAGATCTGTGTATCTCATGTGATATCTGAGTAGATAGGTTCTGTAAGGGTTCTAAAAACACAATAACTATCTGTGTCTGTTTGCTTCACTATCATATGCCCCCTTGACGAATTACTCTGTAAACCCAGAGCACTCACATGGTTGGAGCTCAGGGAGAGTGTGTCCTTATGGCACTGAGGAGTCTGGAGGGTTAGCACTGGTGTTGGGGCCTAAAGCAGTTGGGCCACAGGGGCAAATTTCTGTGAAGGAATAAACAGAGCCTGGGCTTAGG
Source organism: Macrochelys suwanniensis (assembly GCA_033296515.1). NCBI lineage: Eukaryota > Metazoa > Chordata > Testudines > Chelydridae > Macrochelys > Macrochelys suwanniensis. Next base: position 134,971,179 of record CM065776.1, read on the forward strand.
CCATGTCCCAGAGAGGACAATGGGAGAGAGAGTACTGTGGCCTACTGAGACTCAGCAAAGTTAGAGCGTGAGAGGCCAGCGGCTTGGGAGTCAACACAGCAGCCTAGTGAATGTCCAGCAAAGGGATTTTGAACAGGCAGGGCCAGCTCTAACTTTTTTGCTGCCCCAAGCAAATAAAAAAAACAACCCCAAGCGCCGCCCCACCAAAACAAAAAAAACAACCCCCCCACAGCTTCCACGGAAATGCCCCCCCTCCCCCAGTGTTGCGCCGCAACAATCCCCTCCCCCATACCCCCAACCCCATTGTCTCTCCCTCCTGGAGTGCCGGGGGCCAGGCGGCAAGCCCCAAACACATGCTTGGTAGGCTGGTGCCTGGAGCCGGCCCTGTGAACAGGGCTTTGTGTGACAATTAGCAATTGAGATACTTACTTTTTGGTTTTATCTGTGTTGATATGTATCAGAGCTTTACGGCTAGTCATCATATATCTTCTAAAGAAGAAATCACCCCAATTTTGTTGCTATTGAAGTCAGAAGGATTTGGTCTTGAATTCATCCACTGTCCAGTGTTTTACAGATCAGAGGTAAAATCTTATTAACCTTACTTGTTTGATTCAGGCTGGAATTCGGTGGGATTGTGTGTCAACATTCTTATATAAGAAATGAGGGAAGAATAATTTAACACCTGCTCACTTGAATAAGGCATGAACAATTTACGGGTTTTGAGAACTAGTTTCATCCCAAACATGAAACCATTGTTCCAGTTCATAGTAACTAGAAAATTAATAATGCCCAGAAATTGAGAAATTACCTTTCACTTATGGAAACAGAAAGGGAAACAAGGCTCTGTAAATAATGAAAAATAAATAGAACTGTAGCAATTTTTAAATTCCTAATCTAGAAAGTTATCAGTAACATAGATAAGGATTTATTTTAAAGTATGGCATGTTAAGCCTGATTCACCTTTGCAACATTATTTAAATTAATGTGATTGTTCTAGTATAACTGGAGTAGAATATGAGCCATAACATTTATAATGATGATCCTCATTTAATTTCTAAAATATAAAAAATATACATCTGCTAAAGTTTCTGCACTTTATAGCATTTTTAATAAAAACTGCCTTTCTGGGTATTTTTAGGCTTGAAAAGAAACTGCTGAGGTGAGTCACTTTTGAGTCTACAAAATGAATTCAGCTGTAGCACTTCCTGAAGATTGTTGGTTCAGTAGGGAATAATTTCAATCAAGCCTTCATTAGTTTTCTCAGCCCTGGTCTACACTACGAGTTTAGGTCGAATTTATTAGCGTTATTTCGATTGATCCGTGCACCCGTCCACACGACGAAGCCCTTAACATCGACTTCTAGGGCTCTTAAAATCGATCTCGCCACTCCACCCCCAACGAGGGGATTAGCGCTTAAATCGATATTGCCGAATCGATGTAGGCTAGTGAGGACGCAATTCGACAGTATTGGCCTCCTGGATCTATCCCACAGTGCAACATTTGACCGCTCTGGACAGCAGTCTGAGCTCCAATGCTCCGCCCAGGTAGACAGGAAAAGCCCCGCGAACTTTTGAATTTCATTTCCTGTTTGGCCAGCGTGGTGAGCTGCAGGTGAGCGCAGATCTCATCAGCAGAGGTGACCATGATGGAGTCCCATCAAAAGGATTTTTTGCTCCCCCCTCAGTTGCTTTCACGGAGGGAGGGGGGAGCAAGGGTTAGGCTCATTTCCTTCTAGCTGCAGATAGTACAATATGCGGTGAGCAAGGAGGCGCCTTCCCTTCTAGCAGCAGATGGTACAATATGCTTGATATCCATCATCAGCTCCTGGCCCCCTCAAGGATTGAACTCGCAACCCCAGGTTTAGCGGGCCAACGCTCAGAACGCTGAGCTATCCCTCTGCCCGTATTATAGTGTGACTGAATCCCCACTAGACCTAATGTCCAGGCGTACGCTGGAGATGTACGGTAATTGTGAGCTGAGCAGGCTTCCGTAGCAAACACGGAAACCCCGGAAAAAAGGCGCGAAAAATATTGCTTTCACGGAGGGCGGGATGACATGTACCCAGAACCACCAGCGACAATGTTTTCTGCCCCATCAGGCTTTGGGATCGCAACCCAGAATCCCAATGGGCGGCAGAGACTGCGGGAACTGTGGGATAGCTACCCGCAATGCAATGCTCCGAAAGTCGATGCTAGCCCCGCTACTGTGGACACAGTCAATCGACCTCATGGTCTTAACGCTCTTTAGTGGGGACACACACAATCGATTCCATAAATTCGGGTTTTAAAATATCGACTTCTATAAATTCAACCTAATTCTGTAGTATAGACGTACCCTCAGTCAGAATGGCTAAATGAAATAAATAAATGAAGAGACATTTTACATTCTGCACAACGGTTTGTGTCCAAAGAAATAAGGCAGGTTTTGAATTTTGTCCTGTCCATCTAATTTTATTGCACCTTACTTTGACATCTTATTGAAATATTAATAGTAGCGGTGGTCATCTGAAAACCTCTCTGTGCGTGAGAGAGTAGTGAAGGGAGTTTGCGTTCCCACACTCCACAAGCTGCTTTAAAATTGCTGACACAACTGCCCACTTTTAAATAAGTTTTTCTGGTCTTTTTGAAAAGAGATGAAAGAGTGCCTGGTGTCTATATGAGTCAGGGCCTTGAATAAATAGCCTTTCTGGCTGTGAGTGGAGGAATCATGCAGGCAGAAACTCCCATTTCCTCATGGGAAGATTTCTTGCTGTAATTGTACCAGAAAGAAAGAGCTCATAACCTCAGAGCATTACACTTTAGCACTTCCTGTGTTATTAAAGATAAAACTTTGTGCTTTTAATCTTCCCACATTTCTGAATGACAAATTTACTACTTCTCTCTGATTACTGAGCCAAGGCCTCCCATGAGCTTTGCTACTTGTTTTTGGCTTCATAAGTGCAAGGTTTTAAAAGATGTCTAGTAACTGGAGGACAATTCAAGGAGCTGATTTTTTTGAGACAATTTAAAGGTCATTTCTGAAAATCAGGTCCGTTTAAAGTGTCTTGAGTTGACACCCCGAAACTGAGGCATCTAAATTCACATCACTTCTGAAAATGTTGGCCAAAGAACTTCATCTTCGAACTACTTACTATAGTGTAAGTAGAACATGGTCTCCCATGTTTAAGAAGGATGAATTCAAACTGGAACAGGTACAAAGAAGGGCCACTAGGATGATCCGAGGAATGGAAAACCTGTCGTATGAAAGGAGACTCAAGGAGCTTGGTTTGTTTACCTTAACCAAAAGAAGGCTGAGGGGAGATATGATTGCTCTCTTTAAATATATCAGAGGGATAAATACCAGGGATGGAGAGGAATTATTTCAGCTCAGTACCAATGTGGACACAAGAACAAATGGATATAAACTGGCCATCAGGAAGTTTAGACTTGAAATTAGACGAAGGTTTCTAACCATCAGACGAGTGAAGTTCTGGAACAGCCTTCCAAGGGAAGCAGTGGGGGCAAAAGACCTAACTGGCTTCAAGATTAAGCTAGATACGTTTATGGAGGGGATGGTTTGATGGGATAACGTGATCTTAGTCAAAGGTCAATTAATTGCCATCAGTGGTAAATAGGACCAATGGTCAATGATGGGATGTTAGAAGTTACTACAGAGAACTTTTTTCTTGGTGTCTGGCTGGTGAGTCTTGCCCACATGCTCGGGGTTCAGCTGATTGCCATATTTGGGGTCGGGAAGGAATTTTCCTCCAGGGTAGATTGGCAGAGGCCCTGGAGGTTTTTCGCCTTCCTCTGCAGCATGGGGCACGGGTCACTTACCGGAGGATTCTCTGCATCTTGAAGTCTTTAAACCATGATTTGAGGACTTCAATAGCTGAGACATAGGTGAGAGGATTATTCCAGGAGTGGGTGGGTGAGATTCTGTGGCCTGCATTGTGCAGGAGGTCAGACTAGATGATCATAATGGTCCCTTCTGACCTTAAAGTCTATGAGTCTATGAGCAAACTTTATTCACATTGGCTGAGGGGCACCACTTGTCTGACTAATGCTCACCAATGTGAGGGCTGTGAAATCAGATCTATGGCTTGATCCACACTACAGAGTTAGGTTGACATATGACGGCTTACATTGACGTAATTATGTCAGTGTACACACTACAGCCTTGCTGCTGCCAATACAAGTGCCCTGCTACACTTCCACAAGAGGCGTAGGGGCTTATGTCAGTGTTGTTAGGGCAATGAAGTATCAGTGTAGACAGCACCTTTGAGTTTGCAGGTGGAATGGATTTAGAAGATGGGGTGTAGATTGAGAAAGAGTTGTCGGGGGAAAACTAGAATATGTTTGTCTTTGGAAGGAAAGGAGCTAGAGGAGAGCAAAAAGTTAAGATTGGGAGGAAGGGAATAAAAAGGGTGGATGGGCAACATGGAGCTGAATGTGCATGTGGAAGGATTAGACTAAAGAATGAGGAAGGGACTTTGCCCCTTCCTTAAAGTGCACTGGGGTCCTCTTACTGCAAACGAGCAGGGACCACACAGACCAATTAACGTGCAACACATTAGTGAAATTTAGAACTCACACTCCTGTAGTGTACCTTAGCCCACTGTGTAAATGTGCTCTGTTTTATTTATTATGGCCCTGATCCTGCTTCATTAAAGTCAATGCCAATTTTGCCATTGACTTCAATACATTGTAGGATAATGCCATAAGAGTTTTAAAGTAAATACAAAGCTAGAAATAACTGATTTTTGTAGTGGGTTGAAAACTGTCATTATCATTATATTGGACTGAAGATGCGTACTTGACTAATCCTAGCATTCAGCCCATGATAGGGATTGGAATTCACTTCAAAATTCAAAGCTGTGTTCAGATTTCAAATCCAAGGCCCAACATTTGGCATGATCCACCCAAAGTGTATACTTTCACAAATGAAAAAAGTTGCTTAATGAACCCTAACCATTGCCAAAATTTGATATCCTTTGCAGTGTGGTACTGTTAAATGGTTTACTTTGTGGTGGGGAGCTTAATAGAAAGTAAAGGAAGCAAGGTGTGACCTAGAATAGAGGAAGTGTGAGGAAGGGGCTGCTATAGTCCATGCTTTGTTATGCAAAGGCAGTAGGTGCAGCATCACTGACTAAAGAGGATCTCTTTCAAACACCTTGGGTCCAGAGTAATACCTGAACACCACAAAAAGTAGCTCCACAACTGGCTGGATGATGTAACTAAAATATGGATTATGATTTATAATTCTAAAAGTGTATCTGGCAAATCTTAAAAACCACTAGCATGATCAATATTGTCCCCTAATGCTTTTTTTGGTTAAATACATTAACTTATTACATTTGTCACTTAGGCTCACTTTTTTTATTCAAAATTAAGTAAAGATGTTAGTTTGGGATTTTTCCAAAGAAACCTAAGGGAGTCAGATGCACATAACCCAGTGCATTTCACTGAAATATAGGCACCTAACTCCCCTAAACTCCTTTGAAAATGCCAGCCAATTATTGTTTTATTAGGTTACTGTTGTAAATTACCAAAATACAAATGTCTGCTTCAGCTCAGGTATACACATTGCACTATCATTTTATAAAATGAAAGAGATCATAAAATAACTCCTTGAAACTGACTTATAGCTAGCAAGCAAACATAGGACAAAAATCCAATATATTCTGCAAGCCCAGGACCTGCAGATGGGCAGAAAGCTCCATTTAATAGTATATCCTTTTTAGACACATTCAGCAAGGCTGAGTACTAGAGCTAAAATATGCCTGAGTTTTCACATCCAGCTTTTCATTTAACTGGTCCATAAGAATAACCATTGGGTGGAGGCAATTGAAATTGTCTGCAGGTTCATTTAGCCTACTCTTTTATATTGTACAAAGCACTACAAAAAGTACGAGGACTGCTAGGACTTGTGTATGAATATTTTTGGACATTTAATAAGATCTCCTTATGGACCACTTCACTGCATAGGCCAATTTAGCTCACACTTCTTGACTTTGTAAATCATTCAGTAAAGAAAACAGCAATGCAGAAGTTCAAAATCATCTCACTATAACTATACAACACTTATCATTTAACTGACCGATTTAACACTTACTGAAAAGAAAACAAGATTATCTGAAAAAATTAAGATCTTCAATAAATGAACTGGAAACTGCAAGCCAAGACTTTCTTCCTTTCTTACTCATGTACAATTGATGGAAAGTGAAGCATCTTTGCCTGATGGGAAGTACAATATAGGGATGATATTTGTAACTAGGGCATTGTTTCATGTTTGAGCAGACAATCTGAAACTACTTTTCATGTCATCTTCAAAAAGGAGAAACTTCCTTTATCAACAGCACATTACAAGGCCAGATCCTCAACTTGAGTAGATCCATTGAAATCATTGGATGTGTACCAACTTACACCAGCTGAGGAGCTCATCCAAAATCTTTCACTATAATGTTGTTTGAACCTAGCCAAAAGGTGAAATACATACATGTTGGAAGGTTTTTTATTTAAAAATATCTGAGTATTTCTTTTGCTTTATGTGAATGTTTGTACTTGTTTGTGTAAATTTCAAACAATAAACAAATTAATAATAAGTCTTCTCACAAATTCACAAAGAGGGAAAAAAAGACAAAATCTGTCTGCTAAAAGGGAGCACAATGAATAATTGCACCAACTCTAATTTCTACCTGAAATCAGGCAAGACTTGATGCTCTTGCTTCAGTTTTAATTTGAGTTTACAGAATTGAACCCAGAACGCAAAGTGAAATACAGGACTTATGAGCCCATGAGAACTAAAAAGATTTAAACAGCTGTATTCACAACATACAGGAAGTATTCCTCTAACCAATGTTTGTGTGCTTATATGGCTCCCATCAGTGTAGTATTTGGGTGCCTCACAGTCATTAATAAATTATTTGCAAAATAAAATCCTTGCAAAATCCCTCTGAAATAGGGAACTACTACTTTCCTCTGTTAGCAAGTGGGAAATGTGAGCACAAATATATTACTTTCCCAACTTCACAAAGAAATGTTTGACCTGTTTGACAAACAAGGAACTGTCCCATTTCCAAAGAGCCTATGATCTAAGGCCTGGTCTACACTACTGACCTATTTTCTGGCGTAGATAGCACTAAGTTGATGGAATTCTACAGCCTCTCAGTGAGGTGGATTCCCTATGCTGACAGAGAAAGGAAACAGTATTATCCCCGTTTTGCAGATGGGGCGCTGAGACCGAGAAATATTTTTATGGGAGAGATTTTCAAACACAAACATGGTGTTTGGGTGTCTAACTCCCAGGGTCTTTCAGTGGAAGTTAGATGCCTAACTGCCATTTGTGCCTTTGAAAATCAGTTCCTAACTGAATTGCACAAGATCCCACAGACTTCCTGTGTGACATCTGGGATATAAACCTTGACTTCCTTAGACCCAGTCCAGTGGCTTAACCATATCACCAATGTTCTTCCTTGTCCAAACAACATCTCTGTCATTTCTTTCATGTTCTTGTGTGTATTTAATGATAAATTATTGGATTTTTGACTGGATTACTCAGTTGAAAAGGGACCCTGGCGGCTCCAGTCAGCACTGCTAAGCAGGCCATTTAAAGTCCAATTGGTGGTGCAGCGGGGCAGGCAGGCTCTCTGCCTGCCCCGGCTCCACACAGCTCCCGAGAAATGGCCGCCATGTCTGGCTCCTAGGGGCAGCAACAGGAGATCGACATGCTGCCCTTGACGCGAGAGCCGACTCTGCAGCTCCCATTGGCTGGTAACCGCGGTCAATGGGCACTGCAGGGGCAGCGCCTGTGGGGGTGGCACCTGCAGGGACCGGCAGCACGCAGAGCCTCCTGGCCCCTCCTCCTAGGAGTCTGACATGTCAGACACTTCCGGGAGCTGGCTGAGGTAAGCCCTGAACCCCCTCCCACACCCCAACCCCCTACCCCAGGTCAGAACCCCCTCATGCACCCTAACTCCCTCCCAGTGCCCTCACCCCCAACACCTCAGTCCCATCCTGGATCCCCCTCCCACACTCCAAACCCCTCATCCCTTGCCCTACCCCAGAGTACACACCCCCCAGCCAGAGACTGCACCCCCTACTGCAAGGCAACCCTATGCCCCAGCCCAGAGCCTCCTCCTGCTCCCTGAACTGCTCATTTCTGGTGCCACCCTGGAGCCCGCACCCCCTGCCGGAGCTCTCACCCCCTCCCGCACCCCAATCCCTTGCCCCAGCCTGGTGAAAGTGTGTGAGGGTGGGGGAGAGTGAGTGACAAAGGGAGGGGGATGGAGTCAGTGGGGGCAGGACTTCGGGGAAGGGGTAGGGCAGGGGGTGGGGCAAAGGTTCAGTTTTGTGCGATTAGAAAGTCAGCAACCCTATCCCCAAGTTATCTTAAAAAAGTAATAAGGAAATATTCTGGGTAACCCAGATTGTTCCTATACTACATAACATAAGAACGGCTGTACTGGATCAGACCAAAGGTCCATCCAGCCCAGTATTTTGTCATAGAATCATAGAATATCAGGGTCAGAAAGGACCTTAGGAGATCAGCTAGTCCAACCCCCTGCTCAAAGCAGGACCAATCCCCAATTTTTGCCCTAGATCCCTAAATGGCCCCCTCAAGGATCACACTCACATCCCTGGGTTTAGCAGGCCAATGCTCAAACCACTGAGCTATCCCTCCCCCCATCCACTGACAGTGGCCAATGCCCAATGTCAGGTCCCCTGGAGTGAGTGCACCTAACAGGTAATGATCAAGTGATCTCTCTCCTGCCATCCATCACCCACCTCTGACAAACAGAGGCTAAGGACACCATTCCTTACCCTTCCTGGTTAATAGCCATTAATGGACTTCATCTCCATGAATTTATCCAGTTCTCTTTTAAACCCTGTTATAGTCCTAGCCTTCACAGCATCCTCAGCCAAGGAGTTCCACAGGTTGACTGTGCGCTGTGTAAAGAAGAACTTCCTTTTATTAGTTTTAAACCTGCTGCCCACTAATTTCATTGGGTGGCCCCTAGTTCTTCTATTATGAGAACAAGTAAGTAATGTTTCCTTATTCACTTCCTCCATACCACTCATAATTTTATAAACCTCTATCATATCCCCCCCTTAGACTCCTCTTTTCCAAGCTAAAAAGCGCTAGCCTCTTTAATCGCTCCTCATATGGGACCCGTTCCAGACCCCTAATCATTTTAGTTGCCCTTCTCTGAACCTTTTCTTATGCTAGTATATCCTTTTTGAGATGAGGAGACCACAATTGTACTGTTCAAAACCAACCATTTTCTCCTTATTTATTACTTATGTGCATACAATATTCTCTTGGACCAGCATTTTGGGCTATCGATGGGTTTTTGTTTTTTCTCTTTAGGGAGCAGCTGTCTCAATCCTGCGTTATTTCTGAAGTTAAGAGCCATAACTGTTCCATTATCATTTTAAAATGCCTATTGTGGTGCAACAAATACAATATGCTTCAAATACAATGTTCCTTCCCACGCAGTCATTTCTGGAGTATACAATTTGGCCTTTTTTATAATTGCATGTACAACAGCAGTAATTTCACCTAGCGTATGTAACAGATTTGTCTGCACTGAGAGTAGTCCCCTTTCTATTGTGCTAGAGCAACTAAACTTGAGGGGGGGGGGGGGCGGGGAGTGGGGAGGAATGGGGATTTTTCAAAAATCCTAAGGTTAATTACATGTTTAAATTCACTTTCTATCTTTAACAACCTCCTCCAAATGTATAAAGTTGAGTTATAAAGAATACCATATGCCTTCCGGGCCAAATTCACAACAATGTAAGAGGGAAAAGATTCAAGGAAAATCAAATGAGTTTTGCAAACTTACACTAGTAGTTATTTTTGTGCTATGTCTAGCTAATGTCTAGGCCCTAATTCAGACGGTATTGAAACATATGCCCAACTTTAAGCATATGAAAGGATTACATCAAAATCAAAGGAACTACTAACATTAGGCACATACACTTTCTGAATCAGGACTTTACAGATGTTTTTTGTTGTTGTCACACTGCCTTGTAGTCCAGCTGCTATTAGAAAAGTAGGACGCAATCATGGCTAGTTTCCTTCTCTCCCCCCCCCACCCCCACCATCTTTAACAAAGGAAAGGGGCTGTGTAGACTTTCTTTTCCATGTGGACCTAGTCACAGCCATCTATGCACCTCGAGACTACCCTTGAATACGTTACAGTGCACTCTATAGAGGACTACATCTAAAAACCTCCTTGAAATTTCAGCAGATGCAGAATTAATTCATTTGGTTGGTAAGAGCAGGGTTTATTAGGCCTGTACTCTTTGACTATCTAGAAGTTGCCAGGCTGAATTTAAGATGTTGGGCTTTATAGGTCAAAGATCTAAATGACTGGGAACCTCCCTAAGAAACCTTTTTCTCCCCAAAAGGCCTTGTCTGCAGTACAGAGTTAAGTCAACTTAAGTTACATTGGTGACCATATGCCATTTAAATTGCATCAGTTGTGCATGTTCAAACAATGCTCCTTGTGTTGGCAGACTGCATCCACAGTTGGTGCTCTTGCATTGACAGAGAGAGTGTTGCGTCGTGCTTAGCTATCCCACTGTGCAACTCACCACCCTCTGTTTCTGGGAGATCTGGGAACAGATCACAGTGCATCATGGAAGTGTGAATCATAGAATCATAGAATCTCAGGGTTGGAAGGGACCTCAGGAGGTCATCTAGTCCAACCCCCTGCTCAAAGCAGGACCAACCCTAACTAAATCATCCCAGCCAGGGCTTTGTCATGCCTGACCTTAAAAACCTCTAAGGAAGGAGATTCCACCACCTCCCTAGGTAACCCATTCCAGTGCTTCACCACCCTACTAGTGAAAAAGTTTCCCCTAATCACTGCTCTACAGTCAAAATGCTTCTGAAATAAATGTAGTCAAACTTTACTAATTCTGGGTCACTGAGAACGAAAATCATGCTTAAAATTGTTGATTGGCTCTAGTTTTCAAGACATGCTATTGGGTCAGTATATACAACCCTTGACTTGGGAATGGCGGAGGATAAGTGAGTTAGTTATAAAGGGAAGGGATCTCAATTTAAACCAGAAATGACTAAAATACATCTTTGACTGGATCGATGAATACATCTATGACTGGGTTTGGACAGTACTTGCTTTTTAGGCAAAACAATGAATGATGCAATCTGAAGCTGGTATTGCATCATACATGATATGAATTGCATCATGTTATTCCTAGAAGTCATGGATGATGCAATCATAACGAAGCTGACATCACTCTGCTGAACAAATTGCCTTATATCAGCTCTAGAAATCATACAGTGTCATGCTCTCTTATTTGTCAGTGTTTGATTTTGCAAAGGGCCACATTTCTGTTGAGCCAAAGTGAGCAGAGATGCCTCGTACTTGTGTGAACAGTGCAGATAACTTCTGCTATGTTTGTGGTGAAATGACTTTTGCATCACAAAAGCGCAGTATCGCCACTATGGTTAAGAAAGCCTATCACCTTTCTTTTGGCTGCAAAATTGGAGATCAGGACAAGAGGTGGGCCCCACACATATGCTGCAACACTTGTGCAACAAATCTTCACCAGTGGTTGAACAGGAAAAGGAAATCTATGCCTTTTGCAGTGCCAATGATTTGGAGAGAGCCAACAGATCATACCAGCAATTGTTACTTCTGCATGGTGCCTCCAGTTGGGAAAGGTGTGTCAAAGAAGAAAAAGTGGACTGTACATTATCCAAACATTCCATCAGCTATACGCCCAGTACCCCACGGAGAAGGACTGCCGGTTCCTGATGCACCAGAATCATTCTCACTTGAGTCAGATGAGGAAGAGGAAGAGGATGAAACTTCTGGTCCTGAACCATCAATGTCACAGGACCCACATTTTCTCCCATCCTCCTCCTCTGAACCACACCTCATAACACAAGGTGAACTGAATGACCTTGTCAGGGATTTGGAACTACCCAAGAGTAAGGCAGAGCTTTTGGGCTCCAGACTACAGCAGTGGAATCTCCTGGCAGGTGATATTAGGGTTTCCATGTTCCGTGACCGTCAAAAGGATCTTGTCCCATTCTTCTTCATGGAAGGTGATCTTGTAGCCTGCAACAACATCAATGGTGTGATGGCAGCCCTCAACATCGTTCACGCTCCAGATGAGTGGAGACTGTTCATTGATTCATCGAAGACAAGTCTTAAAGCTGTTTTACTGCAGAATGGCAATCTTTTGCCATCAATTCCAGTTGGTCATGCAGTCCATATGAAGGAAACCTATGACAACATGAAACAACTTTTGAGGTGCATAAACTATGACCAACATCAGTGGCAGCTTTGTGGTGATTTGAAGGTTGTTGCTCTCTTGCTTGGTCTGCAGACTGGATACACAAAGTACTGCTGTTTTCTCTGCCAATGGGATAGTCGTGCAAGAGATTCCCACTACATCAAGGAAGATTGGCCACTCCAACAGTCATTGGAGCCTGGGAGGAAAAGTGTTCAGCAGCCACCACTTGTTGAATCAAGGAAGATTTTGTTACCACCCTTACACATCAAGCTGGGTCTGTTGAAGAACTTTGTCAAGGCCATTGACAAAACACAAGCAGCTTTCAAGTACCTCCGTGGAAAATTTCCAAGGTTAAGTGAAGCTAAGATAAAGTAAGGTGTCTTTGTTGGTCCTCAGATTCGTCAACTTCTTCGAGATGATGCATTTGACCATGCACTGCGTGGCAAGGAAAAAAAGGCATGGAAAGCCTTCCAGTTAGTGGCAATCCATTTTCTCGGAAACAACAAGGCAGACAACTACAGGTTGTTGGTGGAAAACCTCCTCAAGGCATACAAAAGCCTTGGTTGCAACATGTCACTAAAGATACATTTTTTGCACTCTCATCTAGATTTTTTTCCACCGAACTGCGGAGCGGTGAGCGACGAGCACGGCGAGCGATTTCACCAGGACATTACAACAATGGAGCAACGCTATCAGGGCAAATGGAGCCCATCAATGCTTGCAGAGTATTGCTGGACAGTGACAAGAGATGCTCCATTTAATGAATACAAGAGACAAGCCAAGAAGCGCCGAGTAGACACTGAATAGGACTAAACTATGTACAGAATAGTTTTTTGCCTTTTGTTTCATAATACATTTTATTTATATAACCCCTTTGCTGATTTTTAAAGTGTTACATAAACAGGACAGGTGAAATAGTATCATGTAAAGCAATCATAAACACATGAAAAGACCTAGGTTTACAATTTAGGATTAAAACTCTACTATCTACACAATATACATAGACATAAAATGTAAAAACTTAAATATCTTAGAAACAGTAGCCAATCAGTTGTTTTAATTGTCATATTTGAATTCAGCACATCAAAATACATACTAAATAGCACATTTTATCTCTGAAGCAGACGACTTCTCAAAAATTGTAGACCCGTGTATCCAACCTAAACCTCCCCCTCTGCAACTTGAGACCATTACTCCTTGTTCTGTCATCTTCTACAACTGAGAACAGTCTAGATCCATCCTCTTTGGAACCCCCTTTCAGGTAGTTGAAAGCAGCTATCAAATCCCCCCTCATTCTTCTCTTCTGCAGGCTAAACAATCCCAGTTCCCTCAGCCTCTCCTCATAAGTCATGTGCTCCGGCCCCCAATCATTTTTGTTGCCCTCCGCTGGACTCTTTCCAATTTATCCACATCCATCTTGTATTGTGGGGCCCAAAACTGGACACAGTACTCCAAATGAGGCCTCACCAGTGCCGAATAGAGGGGAATGATCACATCCCTCGATCTGCTGGAAATGCCCCTACTTATACAGCCCAAAATGCCATTAGCCTTCTTGGCAACAAGGGCACACTGTTGACTCATATTCAGCTTTTCGTCCACTATAACCCCTGGGTCCTTTTCTGCAGAACCACTGCCCAGCCATTCGGTCCCTAGTCTATAGCAGCGCATGGGATTCTTCCGTCCTAAGTGCAGGACTCTGCACTTGTCCTTGTTGAACCTCATCAGATTTCTTTTGGCCCAATCCTCTAATTTGTCTAGGTCCTTCTGTATCCTATCCTTACCCTCCAGCATATCAACCACTGCTCCCAGTTTAGTGTCATCTGCAAACTTGCTAAGGGTGCAGTCCACACCATCCTCCAGATCGTTGATGAAGATATTGAACAAAACCGGCCCCAGCACCGACCCTTGGGGCACTCCACTTGATACCGGCTGCCAACTAGACATGGAGCCATTGATCACTACCTGTTGAGCGTGACCATCCAGCCAGTTTTCTGTCCACCTTACCGTCCATTCATCCAGCCCATACTTCTTTAACTTGCTGGCAAGAACACTGTGGGAGACTGTATCAAAAGCTTTGCTAAAGTCAAGAAACAGCACATCCACTGCTTTCCCCTCATCCACAGAGCCAGTTATCTCATCATAGAAGGCAATTAGGTTAGTCAGGCATGACTTGCCATTGGTGAATCCATGCTGACTGTTCCTGATCACTTTCCCCTCCTTTAAGTGGTTCAGAATTGATTCCTTGAGGACCTGTTCCATGATTTTTCCAGGGTCTGAGGTGAGACTGACTGGCCTGTAGTTCCCCGGATCTTCCTTCTTCCCTTTTTTAAAGATGGGCACTACATTAGCTTTTTTCCAGTCATCCGGGACCTCCCCCGATTGCCATGATTTGTCAAAGATAATGGCCAATGGCTCTGCAATCACATCGGCCAACTCCTTTAGCACCCTCGGATGCAGTGCATCCGGCCCCATGGACTTGTGCTCGTCCAGCTTTTCTAAATAGTCCCAAACTACTTCTTTCTCCACAGAGAAATGGGGCCACCTCCTCCCCATACCCTGCTGCGGAGTGCAGCCGTCTGGGAGCTGACCTTGTCTGTGAAGACAGAGGCAAAAAAAGCATTGAGTACACTAGCTTTCTCCACATCCTCTGTCACTAGGTTCCCTCCCTCATTCAGCAAGGGGCCCACACTTTCCTTGACTTTCTTCTTGTTGCTCACATACCTGAAGAAACCCTTCTTGTTACTCCTAACATCTCCGGCTAGCTGCAACTCCAAGTGTGATTTGGCCTTCCTAATTTCATTCCTGCATGCCTGAACAATATTTTTGTACTCCTCCCTAGTCATTTGTCCAATCTTCCACTTCTTGTAAGCTGCTTTTTTGTGTTTAAGAAGAGCAAGGATTTCACTGTTAAGCCAAGCTGATTGCCTGCCATATTTACTTTTCTTTCTACACATCGGGATGGTTTGTTCCTGCAACCTCAATAAGGATTCTTTAAAATACAGCCAGCTTTCCTCGACTCCTTTCCCCCTCATGTTATTCTCCCAGGGGACCTTGCCCATCAGTTCCCTGAGGGAGTCAAAGTCTGCTTTTCTGAAGTCCAGGGTCTCTGTTCTACTGCTCTCCTTTCTTCCTTATGTCAGGATCCTGAACTCTACCATCTCATGGTCACTGCCTCCCAGGTTCCCATCCACTGTGCTCACCATCCCATGATACAGTTCCTTCCATCTCATCATTACATGGGCCTCCAACTTCATTTCATGCATTTTTTTTTAACAGCCCCTATAAACTATGCACCCGCCATTTCTGCCTGAAAGCGTGGATCCTGAACTGCTGACCAGTGTGGTGATGAGCGTTCTGAGCACAACGTGGTTGGTCCTGCAGTATTTCATGATCTAGGAAACAGAAAGTGAATATGTGGTGCCTTCCCTGCTGTGTGCAATGGAAAGAAACAATTCAAGATTGCTGCAGGCATTCATGGAGCAGCTGCACATGGTGGATCTTTGGTACTGGGCTCAGGAAACAAGCATTGAGTGTTGGGATCACATCATGATGCATGTACGGCGTGATAAGCAGTGGCTGCAGAACTTTTGGATACGCAAAGCCATCTTCCTGGAACTGTGTGCTTAAGGACATCAGACTAAGAGCTGCCCTCACTTGGGAAAATCAAGTGATGATTGCTGTGTGGAAGTTGGCAACTCCAGACTGCTACTGGTCAGTCGCAAACCAGTTTGGAGTTGGACACTTCACCGTGGGGCCTGCAGTGATGCAAGTGTGCAGGGCTGTTAATCATCTCCTGCTACAAAGAACTGTGACTCTAGGTAATGTGCAGGGAATAATTGATAGCTTTGCAGCAATGGGCGATGGATATGCATTCCATCTCAGTTTTCGCACCAGACCTCCTTGTGACAGAATGCATCAACAGAAAGGTCGTCTTCTCCGTAGTCTTGCAGGCACTGGTGGATCACTGGGGCTGTTTCACTGACATCAATGCAGGATGGTCAGGGAAAGTCCATGATGCACACATCTTTAGGAACAATGGACTGTATAGAAAGCTGTGAGCTGGGACTTTCTTTCCAGACGAGAAGATTATAATGGGGGATGTGTAAATGCCCATAGTGATCCTTGGCGACCCCACCTACCAGTTGCTCCCATGGGTCATGAAACCTTACACCAGGAACCTAGACAGCAGCAAGGAGTGCTTCAACAACAGGCTCAATAGATGCTTCATGACTGTTGAATGCGCCTTTGGCAGGTTAGACCTCAATGAGGAAAATATTTGATGGTCATCGCATCCTGCTGTGCTCTGCATAACATATTTGAATCAAAGGGGGGGAAGTTTCCTCGGGGTGGAGCGCTGAGGTGGATCATCTGGCTGCTGATTTTGAGCTGCCAGATACGAGAGCAATTAGAGGGGCTCAGTGGGGAGCTATTAGAATAAAGGAGGCTCTGAAGGAGCATTTTGACACCAAGCACCAGTAATGTTTCTTTCTATGATGCATTTGTCAGGCAGTGTTTACATGCCACCTCAAATGATCCCTCTAATTCTTGCTTCCTGAGCTTTAATTGTATTGAGCAAATGTTCCTACCTATTGCCTCTGTGTTTGAATTTAAGCAGCAACTACTGTGTACATGACACAAAGAGAGACTCGTTTTGTTTCATATACTAGAAACAGTTAATTAAAAGATAACTCAGCCAATTTTTTGAAAATGGGGGACATGGCAATGAGGAGCAGTCTCTTGGTTCAGGCGCTCGAAATTGTGTGTAACTCTAGCTTTCGTCATGAAACCAGTCTCTAGGTGGGGATTGCAAGGGGAGCTGTGACAGAATGGGAACATGCGAGGAATGTGTTTGGAGACAGCATGGAAGGGCATTATATATTGGCTGCAGAAAAGTCATGCATATATGCACTCAGATTGCAGTGCTATCAGGGACTTGAGCATCTCTGTCCTATCAGTAGCTTTATCCTCTGCTCCTGCCTACGTCTCCTTTCCAGGCTATCCGGTCTGAGGTTTTCATTCATTCTCTCTCTCCATGCTCTTGTTTTTCTATGTGCTTCATCTATAGACTTCAGCACTTCTCTAAACATATAATCCGTACTCCTGGATTGCCTGCTTATCTGACGGAGGTGCTCCTCCAGTGTGTACCTTGTGGTGCTCAAGGACACATCTGCAGAAGCCAAAGCAACAGTGAACAGAGACAGTATTGAGAGTGCACTCAACACTGTGAATAACAAAAGACACATACACTTCTTTGTCACTGTGCCTTTGCTAGTACACAGCTCCACGAGAGTCCCCAATGTGTGAGTTTGGTGAGGAGCGGGGGGGGGGGGAGGAGAGGAAGTTGGGAAGGGGGAATGAGCAAGAAGGGGAAAAGGACCTTGGTGGTTTGGAAAGAGGATCAGTACACGCACCTAGGGAGAGTATTCTGAATATTGGCACATTTTTCCACAGGCTGGGATAATTGAACCAGATATCTCACTCTTAGGATGCAAGGGTGCATCTCTGCATGGGTGCCACTTCAGACTGGCTCTGTATGCTGCTTGCTTATGTGCCGCTTTGGTCCCTGCAGAAATAATTGCCAGTTGGCGCAGCAAAGTTTACTGCAGTGGGGGCAGAAAAAAGGCAGCTCTGCCAAGGACCCTTCGACAGAGGATTGCTGAGTACTTACATGAAAGTTTCCTACAGATCCCTATGAAGGATTCTCAGGACATCCCGGTGTACATTAATAAACTTTTCTGCCGGGCCCCCACTACGTAGCTTCATAGGCTCTGTTGTTAATCCTTTATCCCTCCTCTACCCTATAACGAAGTACATGAGACCTCAATCTCTTATCACTGTGCAGTATCAAAGCAAAATGTGTGCTTACCAGAGCTTGCCTCTCCTGCTTCATGAGTGCTGCAGCCGGAGTGCTGGAACTGGCTAGACCCCTCTGGAGTCTAAAATATATCCTGGCTTGCCAGGCCACCGGATGACCCTGTCACATGTCCCACATCCCTCTCCATCTCCCTTCCTCATCCACCAGTTCATCTTTGGAATTGACTCCCCTGGCCTCTGACTTCATTCCCCTCAAAGTTATCCACTGGGCTCTTGGCAGTGGAGGCGGGGTTGCTGCTGAGGATGGCCTGCAGCTCCTTGTAGAAGTGACATGTTTTCAGAACGGCACCAGAGTGATAGTTGGCCTCCCTTGCCTTCTGGTACACCTGCCTCAACTCCTTGATCTTAGCACGGCACCTTTGTGTCCCTTCTCCTGCATGCCACAAGCAAGCTGTCCATAGATATCAAAGTTCCTATGGCTTGAGCGAATCTGCGACTACACAGCCCCCTGTCCCCACAGACCCAACAACTCTAGTGTACTCAGTGCATGAGCATATCCGGTGTGGAAAGCCAGCATGGTCAGTTGGGAAGATTGTGTGAACAGTGCACACCAAGCAGACAGTAAGAGGAATTTCAAAAATTCCTGTGTTTTTAAACAGTGAAGGGGCACATGCCTGTGTATCTGCCAGGCAATGGAATTCAAACTGCTGAACAGAGCGGTCATGACGAACATTGTGGGACACCTCCTGGAGGCCAATTAGGGAGACATAAGCAAACACACTGTCACTGAGTTGTTCTAACTATGCCTCAAAAAGCTCTATGCCACTTGTCAAGGTGGTTTTATTTTGTCTGCTTAGCAGGGGAGTTAAATCAGTGGGAGGAGCATTGTTGCGTGTACACCTCCACTGTTTTGTTGATGAAAGCTGACTTTTGTTGATAAAACTGTGTAATGTCTCAGCCACCATTGAAGTCAGCAGAGGTGCCTAAGTTCAAGCAGAAAAAATATAAAAAAAGCTATTGTTGCTGGCCTTTCATCAGGGGCCTGCACCTTTCACATTCATTCGTCCCACCCATCGTCCATTACAGGATGAGTTTTCTCAGGGCTAGTCTACACTAGAAGTGCTACAGCGGCACAGCTGCATCAGTTCAACTACACTGCTATAGCCCATTTGGTGAAGATGCTCTTTGACAATGAGCGAGAGCTCTCCCGTCGGCATAATAAAACCACTTCTGTGAGAGGTGGTAGCTATATTTGTGGGAGACACTCTCATTCTGACATAGCACTGTCCACACCAGTGCTTAGGGCAGTTTAACTTAGGTCACTTGGAGGATGTCTTATTCACACCCCCTGAGCAACATAAATTATAGCAACATAATCCCTATTGTAGACAAGCCCTTAACCTTCAGCACATTCTGTCAGGTCCATCTCTTCTCCCTTGTCTGTGGGGAGTTGGGTGAAGCTTGAGAAGTGATTGGAGTGAGAACTTTAGTGGTGACCGTATTAGTGAATTATGACATTTGTGTTTATGTATATGGCTGCCAGTGTAGCGTTATCTGATGGTGCTTGCGGTGGTGTTTATCAATTCTGCTTGGGATCAGCGGCTTTGGTAGCACTTCTCATGCGTAAAAGATTTGAGTTCTGGCCCATATTTATAGAGCACCCATTGCCAAAAAGACACCTGAATATTTTAGGTAAAACAAATAATAAATCAGGCCCAATGGCCTGGCTATAGCCCTCTCAAAACTGGAAGAGACTAGAGCTGGGTGAATAATGGATTTTTTCTTTTTTTTTTGGGGGGGGGGGGTGTTCATTGGCCATTTTGAAATGTTGTATGTGGGCAGTGGAGAAGTGGGGGGGGGGGGGGGGGGCGCGAGAATTCCTTTTCGGTTGGACCAAACCTGAAAATTTTAAACAAGTGTTGACAAATCAAACCTCCCACCCCCAAAGGTTTTTGTTTCGAGAAAGTTGAAATGTTTTATTTTGGCTCTGACCCTTTTTTAAACTTTAACAATAAAAAAATAAAAATAAAGAAAATTTTGCAACGCAGTGAAACAAATAATTAGTTCTTCACTTAGCTGTACTCATAACATTATCCTGCCTTCCTTCCCTCATCCATTTGTGTAAAAATATGGGAAATAGCCGCAGTTAAAATGACTTAAAATAAGTTCAGAAAACAGCCTTCAGTTGAAACCAATGACTTCTTATATTCAAAATCACTAGAAATGTTGTCCTTATTGTGCCTGGAGATATTGTGAAAGAACTGTGATGAAATTATTTGCAGTGGTACAATCTCTTTAATGATTTTTTTTTAAATGTGGCGTTTAAGGTATGAGGTCTGATATAAAATTGCTCACCCATGGAAGTTCTTCTTTTATTGGCAATATTATTACTGTTAATAATCTTTCTTGTTTCTTTTGGGGCATTTTCACATTAATCTTTCTCATTTTAGGGAAATCACAGTGTGTTCAGAATAAGTGCATCAAGAAGCACACCACCTACGCTCTGTCAATGTCCATTTCAGAGTTCAGTAAAGGGTCATTATTTGAGTGTGGCAAAGTAACAATTTGAAGACATTGTAGACTTCATACATTCACAGGGCTTTGGCTATTTTAATAAAATATGCCAGAGGACACTTTTGCAACCACAAGACTGTTTCAAGAGAGTATCTCTCTAAAGTTTGTGTTTTTTTACTCCAAATTAGGGCATGTCTACACTGCAATTAAAAACCCATAGCTGGCCCATGTCAGCAGACTTAGGCTCATGGGGTCAAGCTAAGGCGCTGTTTTAATTGTGCTGTAAATAGGGCTTGTGGTGGAGCCCAAAATCAACCATTAGGAACCTCAGGTCCCAGAGCTTGACTCCAGCCCAAGCCTGAATGTTTAGACCATAATTAAACAGCTACTTAGCACAAGGCCTGTAGCCTGAGTTAACTGACACAGGACAGCCATGGGTGTTTGTGACTGGAATTCCAGGTTAGCCATCTGAGGTCACTCAATTAGGGCGAACTACAAAGAATGGTTTCAGTGCAGTAGCCGTGTTAGTCTGTGTCAGCAAAAAGAAAACAAGAGAAATACCTGTGGCACCTTAGAGACTAACAAATTTATTTCAGCATAAGCTTTCGTGGGTTAAGAACCCACTTCATCGGATGCATGGAATGGAACATACCGTGAACAGATATTTATACATTCAAAGAAACATGATAAGATGGAAGTGCCTATACCAACGTTAAGAGGCTAATTAATTGAAAGGAACTGTTATCAGTAGAAACTTTTGAAGTGATAATCAACATGGCCCATTACAGACAGTTGACACAAAGGTGTTAAGGGGGGGAAATAAATTCAATTAATGTAATGACTGAGCCATCCACAGTCAATACTCACGCCTAAGGTAATGGTATCTAGTTTGCATATTAATTCAAATTCCGCAGTTTCACGTTGGAGCCTGTTTTTGAAGTTATTCTGTTGCAAAATTGCTACTTTTATATCTGTCATTGAGTGATTAGGGAGGTTGAAGTGTTCACCTACTGGCTTTTGAATGTGATGATTCCTGATGTCAGATTTGTGTCCGTTTATTCTTTTGCGTAGAGACTGTCCAGTTTGGCCAATGTACATGGCAGAGGGGCATTGCTGGCACATGATGGCATATATCACATTGGTAGATATGCAGCTTGGACCTAATCATAGGACCTAATCACATCAGCCACACCATCAGGGGCTTGTTCACCTGCACATCTACCAATGTGATATATGCCATCATGTGCCAGCAATGCCCCTCTGCCATGTACATTGGCCAAACTGGACAGTCTCTACGCAAAAGAATAAACGGACACAAATCTGACATCAGGAATCATCACATTCAAAAGCCAGTAGGTGAACACTTCAACCTCCCTAATCACTCAATGACAGATATAAAAGTAGCAATTTTGCAGCAGAATAACTTCAAAAACAGGCTCCAACGAGAAACTGCGGAATCTGAATTAATATGCAAACTAGATACCATTACCTTAGGCTTGAATATTGACTGTGGATGGCTCGGTCATTACATTAATTGAATTTATTTCCCCCCCTTAACACCTTTGTGTCAACTGTCTGTAATGGGCCATGTTGATTATCACTTCAAAAGTTTCTACTGATAACAGTTCCTTTCAATTAATTAGCCTCTTAATGTTGGTATAGGCACTTCCATCTTATCATGTTTCTTTGAATGTATAAATATCTGTTCACGGTATGTTCCATTCCATGCATCCGATGAAGTGGGTTCTTAACCCACGAAAGCTTATGCTGAAATAAATTTGTTAGTCTCTAAGGTGCCACAGGTATTTTTCTTGTTTTCTTTTTACAAAGAATGGGGCAGGCAATCCCCAACGCTGCTGGATATTCCAATACTTAGATTTACCAAGCCAGCACAAAGCATCTTCTATTATACCTCACTAGTTACTCAGAAGTCACCAACACAGTTCCCTTAAAGTAACCCAGCCTCAGGCCTTCACTTAAGCACCCAAGTCAGATATGATGAGGATTAATGGAAATTTTATTCATCATACAACAAAGGTTCTACCAATGAATATTCCAAATCTTACCCAAATACCCGCTTATAACCAATACTTATTAAACTAAAATTTATTTAAAAAGAAAAGGGAGAGAGAATTGGTTAAAAGAATAGTTTACATACAGACGTGAGTCAGACGTGTGTTTATCTTGAGGTTCAGATTCATAGCAGAGATGGTGAGCTTTGTAGATGCAAAGAGTTCTTTCAGAAATAGTTCAAAGGTTATAGTACAATGTTTATCTTTCAGGGCAGTCCAGTCAGAACTGTGATCTCAGTCTTTGTGGCTTAGGCTTTCCTTAATGAAACCTCAAGCAGATATGAGATAAAAAGATCAGGACCCAAGGGTCATTTATACAATTCCAGGCCTTCTTTGACAGGTCTGAGTCCTTAGTTGAACAATAGGCACTCCTGTGGACTTTGAAGTGGACCCATTTCCTAAGCATAGCCGGTAATTATCCATACAGATTAAAACAAGGCAATTGCCTGTTTTTCCACCATTCACAGATGATTTGCCATACACTTCAAAGAGAGATGAATACAGTGATATCCCATGTTTATAGCTCATTTAAATGTTAAGATGTTCTTTTGATCGCTGAGTTAACAGAATTCAGCAGAGGCAGGGACTGTTTGGTTACATTGTTGATTTCTACCAATATATATGTAAATACACAAAAACACAAACATTATCTCCCCATATGTTTTTAAGGGTTGAATTTGAGTCATTTATCCTGAAGGATGCTTAACCCTTTCTGGTCATGCGTGTCAGTGTTTAACTGCAGTGTAGAGAGACCCTTACTATATTGTGCTGGTTTCAGAATTACCATAAGGCTGGCTTCTCCCTACCCACAACATAACCTATAGAGATCTTTCTTTTCAGACTGAAGCATTACAAGGGCTGTCCATCAATCACATTACAGCACACCATGAAAAGCCTTTCCTACACCTCAAAGGAAAATCAATTTCAACCCAGTGCACCTCAGTTCTAGCTGATAGAATTATACATTACATCATGTGGCATGAGCAACAGAAAGGGAAAAAAATAACCCTTATGTACATTTTTGTTAATTTAAGTAATGATAAACTACATGACAGGTTAGAGTCACGCACACATCCCTCTGCAGCATTAGAATAAGCTACAGTAAGAGCCTTTCAGCTTAGTACACTTGAAGGCAGGTCTGATTCTGGACACTCTATTATGCTGTTTTATGCTGTGGTATGAACACTCCATTGCACTAAAATCAAGTGAATGGCCATACTAAAGAGGTCTTCATTGCTTTTGTGATTTATATGATGTGATCGTAGCAAAATTATGTCATCTTTCAGATATTGCATTCTTCCTCCCTTCCTATGATACCAATGAAATAATTGATTGCCTTCTTACCCCCACCCCCGCAAAAAAAAAGAAGAGGGAAAGATTGATGGCAATGATAAAGAAAAACCTCATTAACTTTATACAATACTTATTGTGGGAGGGCTAAAAATCTTTGTCTTTCTCATGAGATATTTGCTCCTGTTAACAAAAGACATTATATTAAGTTTAGCATTTTATCTGGGAGCATCATACTATGGCACCTATTAGCTGAGTTAGCAGAGATGCTATTTTATAGCCCGATCTTGCAAACTTTAATGGAGGTAGGGTGCATAGACTTCAGATGGAATAGTACATGTTCCAGGCTTGCAGGATTACACCCATTACTTGTGTAATACTAGTGTTGAGTCTGAACTTTTGATGAGCTTAAACTTAACCCAGACTTGATGTCTCTGTCTGAACTTTTAATCAAAGCTCTGACCTGCGAACTACTCATGACAACCCCTCCTCCCCTTAAGTAGCCATCTCCCCTTTGTCTTTTAGAATTTACATTTTAACCTGTTTTATCCTGTAGAATCTTGATTGATTATGCATGACCATTATGATCTGTTAATCACTTTGTTTACTTCTGTGTATAAATATTGATGTTCACCCCTAATAAACTTGCCACACTTACTCTGAAGCTTTTTGAGCTAAGGATAGTGTGAGCCCGTTGATCAACGAATTGGTGTCTGGTCTCTGGCAGATTGTGAGCCCCATACCAACTCCGCACAAACTCGGGTGCTGGAGAGGTGAGTAGGGACTTGCTTTTTACCTAACAATTTGGGGGCTCGTCCGGGATTTCCTTCTGGTGCGGTGCCTCTGTCCAGTGGTCAGATCACTCATATACGAATTGGCAGGCGCCACGGGAGATTTCTCCCAGCCAATTCAATATTGAGGGGTCGTGTACTGGACAACAGGATAAACGCCAGTTGGAGGGCTCCTGTCAGACACCATGGGTCAAGGGACTAGTGTGCCTCTTGAGAGTCCGTTGGGGATTGTAAATAAGTTATGGAACGAAGGGAAACTCCCAGTACAGACAGGAATGTCTAGGAGGAAGTTGTACACACTGTGTGTAAGGAATTGGACTGGGTATACCGCGGTATTGGCCGACCCGGAGATGAGGTGGCCTTCGTATGGCTC
Source organism: Macrochelys suwanniensis (assembly GCA_033296515.1). Classification (NCBI taxonomy): domain Eukaryota; kingdom Metazoa; phylum Chordata; order Testudines; family Chelydridae; genus Macrochelys; species Macrochelys suwanniensis. Next base: position 134,996,284 of record CM065776.1, read on the forward strand.
TTTCGAACAGGCTGCCTTAAGAGGAGTAAGGAGCCAGATCGAAAAAGACCATCCGGGACAGTTATGTTACAAGTTTTGTTGGGACACAGCAGCAGAGCTGTGGAAATCTTTAAAAATTATGGCAGTCAGGTATTCTCCCGAGAGTGAACCCCCTCCATGTTATTTCGATGAAGGGTGTAAACCACGGCGTGTTTTGACTCGTCAGTTGGTCCCCACTGCACCTGCCCCTATTCCTCCGCAGGGGGACTCTCTCCAGGGCGCAGAGGGAAATCTGCAGGACTCCAGATCGGAATCTCTGCAGAGGGATAAGGGGGAAATGGAAGGGCACACCTCGGGAGGAGTAATTACTAGGCAAAAGATCAAGCAGATGCAGCAGGTTGCATACCCCTCCCCTGAGGCTAGCCCAGAGGCTGCCTCCGCCAAACCTTTTGTGAGTGATAAAGATGTAAGTAGAGAAATGCCTTTACAGGTGCACGACCAACCTTTTGTGGGCAATAATGGCCAGTTACAACATACTAATATTGTGGAATATAAAGGATGGCTAGAATGGGACTTGAAAGAGTGGGGACGGTTGTCAGGGTCCTTTGGGGAAAATCCCCGAAAGATCACAGAACTTTTAGAAAGATTGTTTTCAAGTCATAATCCTACTTATACGGATGTAGATCAGTTGTTAAGTAGAGTTTTGACCGGAGAGGAACGTAGTAGATTGTGGATGGCAGAAAGGACATGGGGGGATAGCGATGCGGCTAATACTACTTGGATGGATAGGTGGGATCAAGCCGCTGGCTGGAATCCCCTAGACTGGAGTCAGCCAAGGCTGACTCAGCTGCGAACAGATCGAGAGCGATTGTTAGAGAGACTCAAAGAAATGGCTCGCCGCTCGCCTAATCAGGCTAAGTTCATGCAGATTCGGCAGGAATCTGATGAGCCACCCAGAAAGTTCTGGTCGAGGCTATTGGAGGGGGACCGAATGTTCACTCAGATGGATCCTGAGAGAGAAGCAGACCACCCTACTCTTATTTCATTTTTTGTGAATCAGTCAGTGCCCCCTGTAAGGGATTATTTCTTAAAGTTTCGCCCTGGTTGGGGAGGTGAGTCAGTCACTTCAGTGTTGGACGTAGCTGATTTTGCATGGGAGAAAGAAAGGGAAAGTAGTAAAAAGAAAGAGAAAAAGGAAGAATGTAAGTTGATGGCTTTAGCTTTTCGCGGCGGTGTTCGAGGCAGAGGCCATGGCCGTGGCAGGGGATTTCAGGGTGCTCGGGGAAGAGGGTCCTGGCAACCCCAGCCACCAGGAAATTGTTTTCAGTGCGGACAGCCCGGTCACTTTAAACGTGAATGCCCCTGGGGACGCCCAGAGGGTCCGGTCGCATCCGCAGATACTTACACCAGGGACGAATACACCCCTGCACCACCAGCTCAGCCCGTTCCCCAGGCCTGGATCAACTACGGGCAACAGCAGCAGCTGCAGCAAACTCAGCCTCCTCAATGACGGTACCCCGGGGGCGAAGGCAAACAATGTGATGGTCTTATTTCCTTAATGTCTTTAGCCGGCTCCTTCCTCACTTTCTCCCCTCCCAGAAAAGAGCCTCGTCTAACCCTTTCAGTCCAAGGCCTGCCTGTCTCTTTCCTCATTGATACTGGAGCTACTTTCTCTCTCTTAAATCATGTCCCCTCCCCCTGGCTATCCTCTGAGGTTAAAACTGCAACTGGGGTGGAGGGCAACCCACAGTCTCTGGGACTCACTTTACCTCTAAATGTTGTTTATGCTGATAAATGTTTTTCTCACCGTTTTCTTTTTTCCCCAGCTTGTCCGATCCCTTTGATGGGCCGGGATTTACTCTGTAAGCTTGAGGCTACTTTAACCTGCACTCCTGAAGGGGTAGGATTATTGATGACAGTGTTAGGAGATTCGGCCCCAACTCAGGGTAATTGGGAAACCCCCCCCCCTCTCTCCCCTGACCTCACTGACTTTCCTTTAACCCTCTGGGGAATTTCTGACACTGATGTTGGCCTGCTCCTTTCGGCAGAGCCAGTAAGGATTCAAGTGAAGCCCTCCTTAACCCCCCCCCCGTCAGTCCCTCAATACCCCCTGTCGCTGGAAGCCCGGGAGGGCATCCGCCCCATTATCGAGGGATTCATTGCACAAAAGCTAGTCCGCCCTCAGCGCACTCCCTGTAACACCCCTATACTGCCTGTCAAAAAGCCTCCTAAAAAGGACGGAGACCCTATTCGTTGGCGCTTTGTACAGGATCTACGGGTTGTTAATCAGTATGTGGTCCCTCTTCATGCAGTAGTTCCTGATCCAGCTACTATCATCAGCCAAATCCCCTGGGATGCTGAGTGGTTCACTGTTATTGACTTAAAATCAGCCTTTTTCAGCATTCCTGTGCACCCAGACTCTCAGTATCTCTTTGGTTTCACCTGGGAGGGACAAAGTTATGTCTGGCAACGACTTCCTCAAGGCTACAGAGACAGCCCCACGATTTTCAGCCAATGCCTCCGCCACGACCTGGAAGGCTTCACCAGTCCGCAGGGATCCACGTTAGTCCTATACGTAGATGACATCCTATTAGGTAACCGCGAAGAAGCTGCCCTCCGCATCGATGGTAAGGCACTTTTATTATACCTACACACCAGAGGCCACAAGGTAGACCCTAACAAGATTCAGTGGGTCTCACAGAAGGTCCGATATCTGGGCTTCCTGTTAACCCCAGGGGGCGACAAATGGACCCAGTCCGCATAAAGACTATCCAAAACTGCCCTCTGCCAAACACCAAGAAACAACTTCGAGGTTTCTTAGGATTAATTGGCTTCTGTCGCCCCTGGTTGCCGTCCTGCGGGGAGTTAAGCAAACCGCTCCACCGACTCACTGCTAACCTTGCTCCTGACCCTTTGCAGTGGTCCCCGGACACGATCCAAGCCTTTCAGTTACTCAAGGACAGTGTGGCCTCCTCCATGTCTCTCCGCCCCCCCAATTACAGCAAACCCTTTCACCTTTTTGTCCACGAGAGGGGCGGAATTGCTAGTGGCGTCCTTACCCAGCTGAGCGGGCCCCACCATTTCCCGCTTGCTTTTTACTCTCAGCAGATCGACCCTGTCGCTCAGGGAACCCCATCCTGCACCCGGACTCTGGCAGCAGCTGCCCTGCTGATCACAAAGGCAAAGAGCCTGACCCTGGGTCATTTTACTACGGTTTGGACCTCTCATGCCTTGTCAGCCCTTCTGCGTAGGGGCACAACCCAAGTCTTTTCGGCCCATCGTCAGCAACAGCTAGAGGCCGAACTCTTAGAAGACACTAACCTGATTTTTGAAAGGTGTGGGCCCCTTAATCCAGCTACCTTGCTTCCTGACCTGCCAGTCCTCCAGGATCAGCACGACTGTGTGAAAGTAGTTTATAGCATCTTACAGATAAGGGACAACCTGTTTGACGTGCCCCTGGACAACCCTGATTGCATCCCCTTCTCGGACGGAAGCTCCTTCTATGTTGATGGCAACCGTTTCAACGGTTATGCAGTCACCTCTGAATGGGACATTCAAGAGGCCGCCTCACTGCCAGGCAACTGGGGAGCCCAAGCCGCCGAACTCTATGCCCTGGCCCGAGCATGCCAGTTGGCCGCTGGTAAGACCGTTACCATTTTTACTGATAGCAAGTATGCTTTTGGAGTTGTGCATTGTCACATCCACCTCTGGAAGTTTCGAGGTTTCCAGACAGCTGCCGGTAAACCCATTCAGCACCTCCCCCTCGTCCACGAGCTTTTGGACGCCCTCCAAGAACCCTCGGTCCTGGCTGTAGTTCACTGCCGGGCCCATACTAAAGATGATAGCCCCGTCACCCGTGGGAATGCCCTGGCTGACGCCTCCGCCAAGACGGCTGCCGTCTTACCCTTAGCCATGCCCACGTTGGCTATTGCAGCCTCCTCCTTTACTCCACCGCACCCCGTACCAGTACCCGCTGCTGAACTACAGTCGTGGGAGAGCCTCGGAGCCACTCTGGTCAAAGGGACCTGGCTTATGCCGGATGGCCGAGCCTGCCTCCCTCGCTCCACATACCCCGTGGCAGTTCGCTGGCACCATGATAAGGGGGGTCACTACGGCACGCACGCCCTTGTGGACACCATCGCTCTCTTTTGGTATGCTCCAGGCATTCAACCCTACTGCCTGTCAATAGTGAAAGCATGCAGCACATGTCAGCGTAATGGACCTGCTCCGCCTCTTAACAAAATTAAGGGTGGAAGACCTTCGCCTGCTGCTCCATTTCAACATCTTCAAATTGACTTTGCAGATATGCCAAAGGCTTTTGGGAAAAAGCACCTCCTTGTTTTGGTTTGCCCTCTGACTTCCTGGGTCGAAGCTTTTCCTACTGCTAATTGTACTGCTGCCACAGTGGCGAAGATCCTCCTTAGAGACATTGTACCCCGTTTTGGCATCCCTCTCGTGCTTGACTCAGATCGTGGACCTCACTTTACTGGTCATGTCCTTGGCCGTTTAGAACAGGGACTGGGCATTTCACACTCCTTTCATACACCCTACCACCCCCAGTCTAGCGGGAAAGTTGAGCGTATGAATAGGGAGCTTAAGTTTACATTGGCTAAATACTGTCAGGAAACAGGGTTAAAGTGGCCTCAGGTACTTCCCTTGGTCCTGTTTCACCTTCGTACTCGCCCAACCCGTGTATTGGGATTATCCCCCTTTGAACTGCTCTATGGACACCCCCCTTTCAAAGGCGGGGCGCTACCACGTGCTGATGTTTCACTATTGGGAGGGGATCATATGACCGCGTGCCAGTTTCTCTCCCTACAGGCTCGCCTCCGTACCCTTTGGAAAGCCTCGCAGTTTTCCCAGACCGTGCCGCTGGAAGAACAGATCCACCCGTTCCAACCAGGGGACTTCGTCTGGGCCAAAAAGTTCGTTCGCGGCGACACCCTCCAGCCGAGGTTTACTGGACCCCACCAGGTTCTTTTAACAACCCAGACTGCAGTGTTCCTGGAAGGACGCAAATCCTGGATCCACCACTCCCACGTCAAGCCAGCCGTAGTGGACCACAGTGACGGACCAGCAGCTCTTGCCACCACTGAGGACACTGCCTCTGACCAGTGGACCAGCTTACCTCTTTCAGACATCAGACTTAAATTGACTCGGCAAAAATGAGAGGACCTTTTATTCTGACAACTGTATGTTTTTTACTATGCCTTTTTAGTTTATTTTCTGCTTATGAAGATAATGCTTTTATTAGATATTCCCACGAGGTTAAAACTCGCATTTTAGGAAATAGAAGTAATTGCTGGGTATGTACTCAATTTCCAGTAAATGCAGAACAGGGACTCCCCTTCACACCCATTCCCCTGACCACTGCTAATATGACTTGGATGCCACCGGCTAGAGTAAAAGATCCAGTCCAACACAATCTTACATGGGACAAAACAGGAGTGCCAATTAACAGATATCTCAGGGTAACCAATCAGACAGGATCACTGTGTTTTGTTAAAGAAAAGGGGTCAACTTTTGTGGGAACAAGTAAATGCAACATGTATTTTAATGGTACCGCCTTTAGTAAAAATCTTGACTTCAAGCCTTGCGCATCCCACTTATCCCATATGTGGATCCCTCACCCCGATCCAACTTTTTCATGGGTGGGCAAGCCTTCAGAGTCAGCTTTTAAAAAGCCCTGCTCAGATCATGAGAGTGTCCAACTAATTGCTAAGGGATATACGATTGCCTTCTACAACTGCTCAAGCAGTACTACACTGCCCTTTGAAAACACCACTACCAAATTGTGCCTCTGCAGTTCGCACAACGACCCCTCTGCGTTACCAGGGGAACAGTGGTCCAACGGGTGGTGGGTTACCTCCTACTTTGAGAAATGGAATACCCGAAATGCATTGTATGGAACATACTGGGTGTGCGGGCCCAAAGCTTATTACTTTCTCTCCCCTGATTGGGCAGGGTCATGTTATTTAGCGTGGCTAACACCGCCTTCTCGCATCTCCCTCACTCCCCCTCATTTTCCCCACGTTCGTAACATCCGTGAAACCTTCAGAGATATTAATATCCGTGATGGTTTGTCGTGGCAGTGGTGGGCTGGTCTCATTAGCTTGAGGGGTGGTGTCATCCGTCTACAGGGACTACTAGAATCTTTAACCAATGAAACTGCGACCCTATTTGAGAATCAGGCCGGGGAAATGTCCCAGCTGCGCCAGTTAGCTTTGCAAAACCGAATGGCTTTAGACATAATGTTAGCAGCCCAGGGAGGAACTTGCGCCCTCATAAATGAAGAATGCTGTGTTTTTGTAAATGACACCTACTCTGACACTTTTCAACGTACCAAACATCTAAGGGAAATGGCTAAGAACTACTCCTCTGGCCAGCCACCTTATGATTGGTGGGGAGCCTTATGGAATTGGCTGCCTGGATTTGGGTGGGTTAAAAAACTCTTGGTGGGTATTGTTGGGGCCATAGTAATCCTTATAATACTGTGTTGCTGTATTCAGTGTGTCCCCTCCCTCATAGACTCATGTGGGTCAGTTTGTTCTTTTCCTACTTCAGCCAAGGGCCTTACTCTCTTCGAGTTGGCCCAGGCTGAAATTGCCAAGCGGCCCTTGGCTCCTTAAAATGGGGTGTAGCTTTTGGTAAATAGTTATCCCAAAGCTACAAATGGAGGAATGTTGAGTCTGAACTTTTGATGAGCTTAAACTTAACCCAGACTTGATGTCTCTGTCTGAACTTTTAATCAAAGCTCTGACCTGCGAACTACTCATGACAACCCCCACTCCCCTTAAGTAGCCATCTCCCCTTTGTCTTTTAGAATTTACATTTTAACCTGTTTTATCCTGTAGAATCTTGATTGATTATGCATGACCATTATGATCTGTTAATCACTTTGTTTACTTCTGTGTATAAATATTGATGTTCACCCCTAATAAACTTGCCACATTTACTCTGAAGCTTTTTGAGCTAAGGATAGTGTGAGCCCGTTGATCAATGAATTGGTGTCTGGTCTCTGGCAGATTGTGAGCCCCATACCAACTCCGCACGAACTCGGGTGCTGGAGAGGTGAGTAGGGACTTGCTTTTTACCTAACACTAGTGACTGTGTTTTTAAATCTGAAAGGGTACCATGCGTTCTGGTTCCTCTTTTTATTGTTATTAAAGTGTTCTTCTTCATATAAGATCTTCCTGAGAGTCTGTAGGTTAAATTCAGCCTTGAGGTAAGCAGACACAACTCTCACTGACTTCAAGGGATTAGAACCTACTTATGTCTGGGCTGAATTTGGTCCATTGCTTTTAATTAAGCTGTGAGCATCAGATTCCCCACTTAATAGGAGTAACTTTATGCTAAAGATCTATACTGTGAGACGACACTATAAGTTACATGCTATTAATTCATAGCTGCAAAGTGCATAGAATCCTCCACAATGTTAATATGCAAAGTGCCATAACAGTCCATTAGGATTCAATTCTCTCTTGCTGCAGTCAGCAACAATTCTGAAAACAGCAGAGAGCTGTTGGTTTCTTATTAGCAGGGATTTGATTGCCCAACTTTCTCCCTGCTGTTTAATTTAAGTATGGTCAAACAATAAAAAAAATACTTTGTGATAAAAACGTTCATTATCAGTGTTGTCAATACAACATCATAGATTAATACCATTATTTTTTAATTAAACAAATCACATGTGCCTTTTTAAAATGCTAATTTCTGACTATTACTAATGTTTTCATGGTTATAAATGCTAGAAATACCAAATATAAAGGAGTAAAATGACCATTCATTAAGAGTTAATGTTGACAAAAACCTACTTGAGTAAGTGGAAACAGCTAGTAGATGGGATGATTCAATGAATTGTTGTGTGTTCTATTGCATAGTGAGTACTTTAAAAAAAAATCAATGCACTGAACTGTACAGAGTAAGACATTATATGTACAGCTAGCTTTGTGTTATAAGCATAGGATTGGATTGTAATAAGTCAATTTCCTAACTCTAAACAAGATGTATACAGTGAGTGAAATCTTGACCCTGTTGAACACAAAGGGAGTTTTGCCACTGCCATTCCTCGTGGTATGTCCCCAGGGATTTCAGAAGCTGATACATAACCTTTGTCACTTGTTGCCACTTCCATGCTGACCAACATGGACATTACCTCAATCATAGAGTAATTGTTATAGTGTCATCAGGATGTTTTCAGGAATGCAGAAATAAACTAGTTCACATATATGTAGTAGAACATGAAGCTGGGACTGAAGCCACCCTCCTGATGCTCTCATGATACAGATAAGTTGGCCACTAACACTTTTTTGCATGGACTTACAGTGAGTGAATGGAATTATGAGGCAGAGAGATTGTTCCATTGTATTTTCCTTACCAATATTCAGACTGTAAAAAGAAGTGGAATTGATTACCCTACTCAAGCATCCAAGATTACATGTTAAAAATCCAAAAACCAGCACTCCCGAGTACTGTCAGAACTAGCCAATGTCATGTTAGTTCATGACATGCTTAGTGGGTAGTTTTTACAGGAGTGATGACATCTGGCAGTGGCTGTCTGGTTCATCAGAGGTTTTGGTACACAAATTATCCCCTTTCTACTACCCAGAAAAGGTAAAAATTACTCTCGACTGGAGGGCTTGAATAGGGTGGTGCAGCACTCCAGAGGCTGGAGGAATGCGGGAGGAACTAAGCCCATGTCCTATCCCTGGGCTCAAGGATGGATTTCACTCCTCCAACCCCTTTGAACTTCATCAAAGTCCAGCCTTTATAAAGTTATATGGAGATCAGTTTTCCTGGGAGCAGTGGAGCAGGGTGACACAAGTGGCTTGTTGAGTCTACTTTGTCTGATTGTGGTGGAACTTAAAGGGGGCAGCTTTAGCTTATGATGCTAGTGAAGACCTTTCACCAGCATGGCATATGGTAGCATAGCCTTGTTCTGTCATGTTACCTTCTCTTCCCTCCTGTCCCCTTAAACTGAGAAGAGCCGCTTTATACTGATTGGTGATTCCTCCTACACATGTTGATTTAAGTTTAGTTTGCATTTTGTAAGCAGTGCAAAGTGAACTATGTAGACTATTGCTTGGTCTACACCAAAAACGTAGGTAGACTGAGTTATATCACTTAGGGCTGTGAAAAATGTTGTGCCCTGTGTGTCGTAGTCAAGGCCGGCTCCAGGCACCATCGCAGAAAGCGCGTGCCTGGGGCGGCAAGCAGCGGGGGACAGCTTGACGGTCGCCATGAGGGCAGCAGTCAGGCATCCTTCGGCGGCATTTCTGCGGGAGGTCCGCCAGTCCCGCAGATTCAGCGGCAATTCGGCAGCGGGTCCGCTGACAGTGCGGGATTGGTGGAGCACCCGCAGGAACGCCACCGAGTCCGCGGGACCAGCAACCTCCCGCAGAAACGCCGCCGACGGCTGCCTGACTGCCATGCTCGGGGCGACACATATCATAGAGCCGCGCCTGGTCGTAGTTAGGTCAACCTAGCCCCCACTGCAGATGTGACTAGGTGATAGATGAATTCCTCCATCAACTTAGCTAGTGCTTCTCGAGTGTCAGGAAAAACCCCTTCCATTGCTGCAGCAAGAGTCTATACTACAACAGCATAGCTGCAGTGCCTCTGTAGTGCACGCACAGCCTGAGGAATCTGGTTCTGATCATCCTAAGCAAATGTCCTTTTGCATTGACAAAAAGGTGTAACTAACATATACAGTTAGTGACATGACTTCTGTTCTGATGCTCCCTAAGATGGTTTGGGTGGGGAGGGAGGATAGACATCTGTATTAAAACAAACAAACAAACAAAAACAAACCCAACCAAAATACAAACTAATTAATGGTGTTTGCCATTCCAAATCCAGATGTGGTCTGATAGTTCCACTATGCAATGATTTTGTAGATATTTACTATACCCAAAATGCAGCTATCTGACTACAAAAGGAATAGAAAATATACCACATATAAGGGAGATAATTGATCACAGGTCTTGGGGAAAATGTGTTTTAGTCTCTGGATGTGCAGTCTTTTATTTTATTTTTTTTATGTTTACTGGCTTTTTCCACCAGCTGTTCTTTCATTTGAAAAATGTATGTCTTTTCTTAAAGAAAATATAGCTGCTGTTTGCACTTTCATACCTAAGCTACACTGCATTAATATCCATTAGTTTTCATTTACTCTGCTCACTTCTGTCTAGCCTATGAACCATGGTAAACCTTTTCAGTGTTGTTGTTTTTTTAAGCTCTATTCAAATTTTTTTTAAAATACCTTGTTTGTTAAAGGATTACATTTCACTGCACCAAATTTAAATATATGCAGAATATCTATATTTTCTAGTAAAGGTAGAAACTTGTTTTTTAATAAAAAAAAAATACCCTGCAGCTTCAGGATAATCTGCCAATTGAGAATATTTGAAAACTAACCCATTAAAAATTGTGGGTTTTTTAAATTAAGCTTGTTCTGTGACCTAATCCTCAGTATACTTCATGAGCATGAATACATACAGTTGAATATGCAAGCTTTGTTTCCTCTTCATAGTTATGCCACTGTAAATCAGGAGTAATTACACTAAAGTTAATGGAGTAGCACCAATGTAAAACCAGTATGAAGAGAAAATGTTCTATACACTTTAAAAAGTCCGACTGTCAAAGCAGCAAGTTTTCTATTTAACAAACTGATTTTAACAAGTTTATGTTGTAGAAAAAATAAAATAGTATTAGTGCAGTATTTATATCAATCTGGAGTAATGCTTGACATAGTTAAATTTAAAAATATTACAGAGCTCTTCACTTGAACTCAATACCCATAGTTTAATAACCATGTGTATATACATGCAAAATTGTCAACAATTATGCATCTAGCACTTTTTTGGGAGACTCAAGTAACTATGGAAGGTCATTTAGTAAATAGGCATAAACAATAACACTGGGCTTTGTTACTTGTGGAATGAAAATGACAGTGCAAGGGGACAGGCATGGAGTTGAGTAAATAAGAGGGAGAAATTACCCAAGAGAAAAGGGCTGAACTTGAGAATAAATTCATTGGATAGAGTATCTCTTCTGGTAAGAAGGAAAACCTATGAAACTGACAGGTTTCAGTGTAGTAGCTGTGTTAGTCTGTGTCAGCAAAAAGAAAATAAGAAAAGGAATACTTGTGGCACTTTAGAGACTAACAAATTTATTTCAGCATAAACTTTCGTGGATTACAATCCACTTCGTTGGATGCATAGAATGGAACATACAGTGGGAGGATATTTATACATTCAGAGAAACATGAAAAGGTGGAAGTAACCATACCAACTGTAAAAGGCTAATTAATTGAAAGGAACTGTTATCAGTAGGGGAAATAAACTTTTGAAGCGATAATCAACATGGCCCATTACGGACAGTTGACACAAAGGTGTTAAGGGTATTTAACTAGGATATTAAACTGGGGGAAATAGATTCAATTAATGTAATGACTGAGCCATTCCCAGTCTATATTCAAACCTAAGTTAATGGTATCTAGTTTGCATATTAATTCAAGTTCAGCAGCTTCTCGTTGGAGTCTGTTTTTGAAGTTTTTCTGTTGCAAAATTGCCACCTTTAAGTCTGTCATTGAGTGATTAGAGAGGTTGAAGTGTTCTCCTACTAGCTTTTGAATGTGATGATTCCTGATGTCAGATTTGTGTCCATTTATTCTTTTGCGTAGAGACTGTCCAGTTTGGCCAATGTACATGGCAGAGGGGCATTGCTGGCACATGATGGCATATATCACATTGGTAGATGTGCAGGTGAATGAGTCCCTGATAGTGTGGCTGATGTGATTAGGTCCTATGATGGTGTCACTTGAATAGATATGTGGACAGAGTTGGCATTGGGCTTTGTTGCAAGGATAGGTTCCTGGTATAGTGTTTTTGTTGTATGGTGTGTGGTTGCTAGTGAGTATTTGCTTCAGCTTGGGGGGGCTGTCTGTAAGCGAGGACTGGTCTGTCTCCCAAGATCTGTGAGAGTGAGGGATCATCTTTCAGGATAGGTTGTAGATCTTTGATGATGTGCTGGAGAGGTTTTAGTTGGGGGCTGAAGGTGATGGCTAGTGGCGTTCTGTTATTTTCTTTGTTGGGCCTGTCCTGTAGTAGGTGACTTCTGGGTACTCTTCTGGCTCTGTCAATCTGTTTTTTCACTTCAGCAGGTGGGTATTGTAGTTTTAAGAATGCCTGATAGAGATCGTGTAGGTGTTTGTCTCTGTCTGAGGGATTGGAGAAAATGCGGTTGTATCTTACAGCTTGGCTGTAGGCTATGGATCGTGTGGTGTGTTCAGGATGGAAGCTGGAGACATGTAGGTAAGTACAGCGGTCAGTAGGTTTCCGGTATAGGGTGGTGTTTATGTGACCATCGCTTATTAGCACAGTAGTGTCTAGGAAATGGACCGCTTGTGTGGACTGGCCTAGGCTGTGGTTGATGGTGGGATGGAAATTATTGAAATCGTGGTGGAATTCCTCAAGGGTTTCTTTTCCGTGGGTCCAGATGATGAAGATGTCATCTATGTAGCGCAAGTAGAGTAGGGGCATTAGGGAACGAGAGCTAAGGAAGCGTTGTTCTAAGTCAGCCATAAAAATGTTGGCATACTGTGGGGCCATGCGGGTACCCATAGCAGTGCCGCTGACTTGAAGGTATATATGTCCCCAAATGTGAAATAGTTGTGGGTGAGGACAAAATCACAAAGTTCAGCCACCAGGTTAGCTGTGGCATTATCAGGAATACTGTTCCTGATGGCTTGTAGTCCATCTTTGTGTGGAATGTTGGCGTAGAGGGCTTCTACATCCATAGTGGCCAGGATGGTGTTTTCTGGAAGATCACCGATGGACTGTAGTTTCCTCAGGAAGTCAGTGGGAGTGCTTGTAGCATAGGGCCTGAGGAGAGAGTCCACATAGCCAGACAATCCTGCTGTTAGGGTGCCGATGCTTGAGATGATAGGCACAGTTTCTACAGCTGCAGGAGAGAGGTGCCAAATCAGGAAAGTACTTAAGCACATGCTGAAAGTTAAACATGCAATCTTTGTCTGAATTGGGACCACTTGCCTGAAACTGTAGCCCTTTTTGTATCCTTTGTGAGGAAAAGCTCAGTTCCAGAAGATGGAGATCCTCATCTGGTATAAATTATCATAGCATCATTGAAGTCAAGTCAGCTGAGGATCTGTCTTTAGGTTTTGCTTCTGACCTCAATTACAGCCATGAAGAGACACTGGAATTGAGTCTGATCTCATTTGCCTGGAGTAAATCAGGAGTCATTCCATTAATCCCAGTGTAATTGCAGCAGTTTAAAATGCATGGGAAATGGGAATGAGGCCCACAGCAATAAACAGCTCCACTGTAAACTTGGGCCATTAAATGAGATGCTAAATTCAGAAGAAGAACTAAACAAAACAAAAAATCATCCCCCCCCCCAATAATTTCACCTGTTTCACGCGCTGCCGCCGCTCGGCTTCTCCCCCTCTCTCCCAGGCTTTCATGTGCGGCAACCCTGGGAGGGAGGGGGAGAAGCCGAGTGACAGCGGCACAGCGCGGAGGTGAGCTGGGGCAACGGGAGCACATTTCTAGGGGCGGTATGGCCGGCGCCAGAATGCCGCTCCTAGAAATGTGCCGCCCCAGGCAACTGCTTGTTTTGCTGGTGCCTAGAGCCGGCCCTGAGTGGATCTAGTAAATGGTCGGGTAGAAGAAAACTGAAAGGAGTAAAAGTGAGCTCCCAGAGTTTCTAATGGACTTGTTCCAGTGCAGTGCTGTTCATTTAACTAAGCAACAGAACAGTCAGACTTTCTGGTTAGGAATTGGAAGTAGTTCCCCCATTCCAACAAAGATATACGTTGCATAGGCTAGGTTGGGTAGGTCTAGCACAACAGTGATAATGGGGGACGCCAGCGCATTAAACAGTCACCTCACTGTGTATTAGTAGCAAAGAGGGAAGAGGCTTTAAAGGCTATTGATGACACCTATCAGGAAAGCATAATTGAGCTTGCAACCTGTCCTTGGCGTTCATCCATAGTGCTGGTTCAGAAAAAGGATGGCAGTGCCAGATTGTGTAGGGACGATACAAAACTACATGAAGTCACTTTAAATTAGGGTGACCAGATAGCAAGTGTGAAAAATCGGGACAGAAGGTTGGGGGAGCAATAGGTGCCTATGTAAGAAAAAACTCCAAAAATCAAGACTGTCCCTATAAAATCGGGACATCTGGTCACCCTACTTTTAATGATTCACATTCATTACGGTGAATAGATAATGTAGCCGGTTCAAATGGCTTTCCACACTGAATCTTAAAAATGGGTATTCACAGCAGGATAAAGCCTGTGGCAATTTAAAGTGATGGCTTTTGGCTTGTATAATGCACCAGCCACATTGGAGAGGCTATTACAAGGCAGGATATGTGTGTTAGACCTAGGTGAGGTCCTGAGGCATATTAAAAACACTAAATAGGAAATGGAAATATTTACAAGTGGTTTGTGATAAGTTAAACGCTGCTAATCTGAAACTGAACCCAAAGAAATAGAAGTGTTTCAAAAAGAGGTAAAAGACCCTGGGTACACACCCAGCGAAGGGGGGATTTCCAGTGAGAACTATAAAAATAAGGCTGTTCAGATTGGGCCAGCTCCCCAGATACTCGCAGATGTGCAGAGTTTTGTAGGGCTTGACAGAAGGTTTATTTAAGTGTTTTCCAGTATTGCAAAAACACTGTCTCAGCTGGGAGAGGAAGGGGAATCACTTCAGTGGTCAGCAGAGTTTTAAAAGGTCTCTAGTGACTGCTTCTGTCTTAACTTACCTGTGTTTCAAAACCCCTTTCTAATTGGACACAGATACTAGTGCTTACAGGATGGGATCAGTATTGAACCAAGGACACAACTGGTAGTGGCTTATTACAGCAAAAATCTAAGCTGTCGAGAGAGAAATGATTGCACCATCCAAAAAGAACTCCTTGCTGTGGTTAAATCTATAGCACATTTTCACCACTATAGACTGGGAAGAAGTTTGTAGTCAGTCTCTCCTGACTGCAGTGGCTATTTAGATTCAGGAATCCTAAGAGACAACTTGCCAGGTGGTTGGAAAAACTGCAGGGTTGTTTTAGTCACATGTAGAGTTGGGCAATTATTTTTTAATAGCAAATTAACCAAAAATGCTTTTTTTCCCCCCAGGACACCAATATTATTTGAGAATATGGGTCAAACTTAGTGAATAGTTGCAGATAACCCCCGCTGAAAATAAAAATTTTGGACATGTTGAAATGGTTTATTTTTGAAAAATAATTGAAACAAACCATTTGAAATAAAAATCAAATCAGTATTTTCAAAATGCTTCATTTTGACCTGAACAATTTTCTTTTGTTTTGTTTTCATTTCGGCAAGAAAAACAAAAATCAACTCCGTTTTGATTCTAAATGAACTGATTTTATTAGTGTTATCATTTTTATTTATTATTTATTATTATTTTTTAGTTTGGCCGCTGAACTGAAAAATGAATTGTTCATTCTACTCACAAGCTGATGACTTGTCCAAACTTGTAGTGAGGCTAATTGCAAAAAATGCCCTTATCACTCTACAGAAAAAAAAATGATACTCTTTGGGGGCCTATGGAAAGAGCCCCCTCCAAGACTGAATGGAAATTAGGCAGGGAGAGAGAGAAGCTCCAGGTAAATATGGATGGAAGTGAAATTGTTTTGGATTAGTGTTGTTTGAATATCCCCCGAGAAAGACACTATGTAAATAGCTAAGATTGTGTAGTTTGTAATTTTTGTTTTTTCTTTCTTTCTGGGATAGGTGGTTAGGGTGTCAGTATGTTAAGCAGCATTTGGGGACAAAGGGCAAAGCTGAGATGGGGTGTTAGACTACAGGGCATGCTAGCTGCCCTTCATTAAGTATAAATGTAAGAAGCCGCAGGAGACATCTCATATCAGTCTTGGTGTCTTTTTGTGGTCAAAACTCAAAATTTCCATTTTGTGAGAAATTTTGAAACGTTGTTTTTTTGGTTTGAATCAGAATCAAATGCAATCTCTTAAAAGAGAGAGATCAGTTATAACAGTTATATAGGTTATAACCAATTATAACCAATTACATAGGTTGTGCATTGCTATTGTTTTGTTTAGAAAATTTATTCTGTTCTTGATTTATATAAAAATGAACTAGGCTATTATTGAACCTGATTTTGCATTATCAGGAGGCTAGGTAGTGGTATAATTCATTTTGATTTTTCAGGCACACTTAAATATCACCCCTATTAGGGTTATGATTAAGGGTCATTTCATTATTTGTTTTCATCAGTGCTCTATGATCTCATATATCTCAAAACACTCACTATTCAGGAGACGTGGAGTGGAATAGCTATACTAATGGCATTAAAAAAAAAAATAATTGCAAGGAACTTACACAAACAGAAGTTACCAAACTAAAAACAGACATGCCATGTGAAGAAATGATGAACTACACTTTAATGGATTAGTTCACCCTCTTTCTTTAGCTCTATTTTATACAGGGTCACAGTTTACCCTGCTATGTCAGACACAGTTTTAAGAACTCCTTTATCTTCATAGATGCAATTAATGCTAAAATAAATACAATGCTTGTAGCGCTGTAGGATAAGGCTTTGATAAGTCTTCAAAGAAAGATTTTTTCTTTTACTTTTAGATGCGGCTACTCTTAATGTAAGAATATTTTCAATGAGGCCTATGTAGCATAACAACTCAGTAGGTTGTCCTTTGATGCACTTAATTACCCTCTGGTCTATAATATACTCTGAGAGACAAAAGCTTGGTCTACACTACATACATACTTCAGTATAACTGCGTTGCTCAGGAGTGTGGAAAAACCCACGCTCTTCCGCCGACATAGCTACAGTCTCTCGTGGAGATGGACTTATGGACCCAATGAGAGAGCTGTCCCCCATCGGCTTAGAGCAGGGATCGGCAATCTTTGGCACGCCAGGGTAAGCCCCCCTGGTGGGCCGGGCTGGTTTGTTTACCTACCGCGTCCGCAGGTTTGGCTGATTGCAGCTCCCATTGGCCGCGGTTTGCTGTTCCGGGCCAATGGGGGCTGTGGGAAGCAGTGGCTAGCACATCCCTCGGCCCGTGCCACTTCCCGCAGTCCCCATTGGCCTGGGACTGCGAACCGTGGCCAGTGAGAGCTGCGATTGGCCAAACCTGCAGACATGGCAAGTAAACAAAACTAGCCTGGCCCACCAGGGGGCTTACCCTGGCAAGTTTGATGATCCCTGGAGTGTCTTCCCCAAACCTGCTACAACAGAGCAGCTGCATCAGCGCAGCTGTGCCAATGTAAATTTGTAGTGTCGATCTGTCCAAAGTCTGCTCTCAGGTTCTCCAGTGTAAATCCAAACTAATTCTGTTGTCTTCAGTGGAGAGTAACCCTGGATTTGTACTGAAGTAGCACAGAACAATTTAGGCCAGACTTCATTTGCATCCTATGCAAACTGATCTCTGTGTGTGAAACACCCTTTTTCCATCTCTTCCCAAATTCTTTCAGTTTTAATTTTTGGCTTTGTTACAAATCCACATTTTAAGAGCCATGTTCAAGGATCTCAGGTTTACAAAGGAGAATGTTCTTGAGTCTGATTTCAATGCATATTTTAATTTTGATAACATAGTTAAACCATCTGAACTTTTCTTACTACTAACCTTTTCAGTACAGAGACATTTAAAAATAAGTCCTTTTTTTCTATACTATAAAACTCCCACTTCAGACTATGACACAAAAAGGTCTGTAGTCTTATATAGTCATAATTTGAACCAATCAATTTTCTTTTTTTATTCCAACTCAGATCTCCTTATACCTCTATCTTTATAGGAATTGCTTACCTTTAGCAATTCTTTTCTCTAGCACTGACATAACAGGCTGGCCAGGTGAGCAGCACTCGGATAATCCGTACCAATACACACAAGTGCTGATGGATCCCTGTGCCATTTTGGAGGATTCCTATTGAAGTCAGTGCGGTTCCTCCACAGCACAGTGATCTTTACATGCACTGTGCAGAATTGGAGGCTTTATCTTTTTTAAAAAATAACTACTGGGTGTTTTGGATGTCCAGTTAAAAGGGCTTGCTTTTGAGAATGTGAGCAATGACATGGCAAGGATCATATTCTCTGCCTACTCACCTTTGGAGTCCAGGCTGCACTATCCAGAATAAATACCAGCCCCCTCTCCCCGTATCCAGTGTAATTAGAACTTTTAGTGACATTCATGCTCTGTAAAGTCAGACGGTCAAAATCTGCTCTCTGTTACACTACTGTAGGGATGACCCAAAATCATCAGTCATGCTCGGACCTATAGACCTAGATATCTATCTATCTATGTTCTTTTGTGGCCCCCATCATCATGATATCCAACGTCCTCATAGTCATTAATGTATTTACCCTCATGAAACCACTGAGAAGCAGGAAGGATGGAGAATTGAGGCACAGAGAGATTAAGGGCCTGATCCATCTCCCTTTAAATCCAACAGCAAGACTCCATGGACTTTAATGAGAGCTGGATTTGACACTAAGGGCCTGATTTTCAAAGGCATTTAGGTGCCTAAAGACACAAATAGGCAATGCATAAAATGGTCTTCAAAAAGTGTGTGTGTGTGTGTGGCGGGTGGGGGGGGGGAATCCTATCATAATCTGGGAGCAGCAGCTTTGGTACAGCTGTGTTTACAGCACGACCTGCAACCACGCAGCTCAATTAATTTTTTTTTTCTGTCTGTGACCTATTGTGCCTCCCCACTCCACGTGCACATTTTTTAAGCACTGCAGATAGGCACCTAGTACAATCTTCAGAAGCGCTTAGATACCAAATACCACTGATTTCAATGGGAGTTCGGCACCAAGGCACTTCTCAAAATACCACCTACCACCTAGCTGCATCTTCAGGCATCTAAATACCTTAGAAAATCTGACTCAAAAGTCCCACAAGGTCCCACAACAAGTCTTTGGTTTAGGCATGAATTGAATGGAGTGCCCAAACCACACATTAACTACAACCCCGTCCTTCTCCCTTGTTCCAGATATCCATGTTCAACAGTAACTTCAGCAGGCTGAGCTAAAACTGTTTGATCACTCTTTAAATTAGGTAGCTGAAATAAAAGATTTTAATTGAGATTGACAATTAAATTAATAATTGCATATCAATTCATTTAATTCAAAAAAATCTTGCTGGAAGTTGATTAGCCAGATGATTGGAACATCTCAATTACAAGCCTCTTAAATGTCAAAAATCTGCATTTGATAATCACGTTTGTATTTGTTTAGCATACAATAACTCTCTTGTTAAATATGTATTATGAGCAATGACATGGCAAGGATCATATTCTCTCTCTACTCATCTTTGGAGTCCAGGCTGCACTATCCAGAATAAATGCCAGCCCCCCGAGGATCCAGTGGAATTAGCACTTTTAGTGACATTCATGCTCTGTAAAGTCAGAGGTCAGAATCTGCTCTCTGTTACATTACTGTAGGGATTACTAGTGAAATATATGTAAAGAACCTGAGTAATGTTACCGGGAGCTGAATCTAGCCCTGTGACTTCACTGGTAGGATGGACAGTGTGGGATTCGTAATTTAGCATTTTGCTATGGCAGAAGAGGGGTGATGAAATTCCTGTCCACAACAGAGATGAATCATCACATATACAACACACAGGAAGGGGTGCCTCCACAAATGTGAATTTTGTCTGGATTAAGCCTCTCTGGAAAATGCTAGCAAATCGTTCACATGAAGTTTTGTTTTACAGTTGCACAATTCTCATTTATGCTACAGTCCCTTTACACCTCTTTAGCAGCATAATTTACAACTACTTTAAGAGCGGTGTAAAGTGACCTTAGTGTAAACTATAACTAAGCCCTAAATTTGATTAAAAGGTGTTAACTGTGCTTGACATTTACTAATTCTTTAGATGGCAGAGGATAAGATATTGTCCTTTGGTGAATGAAAGACTGTGATTCACTCAAGGCTCGCACTCACCCTGCCAATGCCATAAACCTCAAGTGCAGAGCAAGCAAACTATGGAGCACTGTAGAAGCCTGAGCGAGAAAAAAATAATTGTATATTCACTTTGGGCCATAAACTGCTGCTTCTAAAAAAAATTACCTTTCTTTAGATCAGCAGACAATTCAGCATGAATATTAATACAGATGTGGCATCCGTATCAAAATGATCAATAATTACATGGATTGGTTGGTTGGTTGTTTTTTGAAAGTGTAAAAAAATGCAATAAAAAAATCAGATGGGGAAAAATGTCAAAAATATAATACAAGGAAATGCCAGCTGGAGCTTCCAGTTTCTTGAACTTTGTTTATGATGTCACAATAAATCTTCAGTAGAATGATGCCTGGGTTCCAAATGATTGAAATGATATCCACACCTCTAAGTATATGAGTATGTGTGTGTGTGTGTATTATATAAATAAACATTTTACATGTATAATTTAATCTGATGCTGAATATTTTCTTGAAGACTACTGTAGGCTTCATTTTCAGAGTGTTCTAAGACATTTTAAACATATCAAACCAGAATGGCACTGACACCAAAGTATGACACATCCTGAATTTTAGAGTATGACCAGTTGCGTAGGTTCCAGCAGGAGTTTAACATATATGTTCTCTCTATCATGTACAATATTGACAGAATGACAAACTAATTTCAAAGAAAAGCTATGTGAGGGTCTTTATACATATTTCATTAGTCATACTTACAATGAAAAAAAATCAACACTGATACTAAAAAATACATTAGCCCTCTAAAAACCACCACTGATGTATCAAAAACCTGTCTGTACATGATGAGTGGGAGTCAAGGGAAGTTTCCTTCCTATAAAGGAATAGATGTTTTCATAATTTTCTCTTTCATCCTGGAAAAAGTATAACATTGATTAACTTTTTAAATATTCCTTTGTGTACGCTAAGATCAAAGTGTGGTTTGTTTTTAATTTTGGCCTTTACATCTTGAAATTGAGTAATAGCATTTTTTATTCAATTTTCAGTGAAATGCGGACAGAAGAAATGTGATATCTTGGCATACAATTATTATGATTATTATTCCTTAAAATAAAATAAAATAATCCAAAACACTACCCCTTGAGTTGTAGTCACTGGATATATTCCAGAAAGTTATCTTCATTTTTGTTTTAAAAGAACTAGAAGTCAGCATGTTGCTATTGCTTCTTGACATAAAGA
Source organism: Macrochelys suwanniensis (assembly GCA_033296515.1). Lineage (NCBI taxonomy): Eukaryota > Metazoa > Chordata > Testudines > Chelydridae > Macrochelys > Macrochelys suwanniensis. Next base: position 135,017,442 of record CM065776.1, read on the forward strand.
TAATGTCCTTTATGTCCAGTTTACAGCTCAGTTCTGTAACATCATCATAGCAGAATCTTTACCACTTTAAATGATAAAAGTTTCAATAGGCACTTTAGTGGAATTAAGAAAATTCTACCACTCTTCCACCGTGATGCCAGAAAGCTAGCTTCTGTCTAAGTTGTCATATCAGTACATTGTAGTTAATAGGCCTGAGTTTCTCTCAGTGTTATTCCCAAGTAACAAAAAACAACAACAGAAAAGTATATCTTACAGGGTTTATCCTCCCTCTGCAGACCAAACCAAAACTGACATTATGATAAATATAGTAACTTGCTGGAGACAGGTGCTGTCTTTTATAATCAAAGGAATCTTGTCCTATAAAGCTTGGGTTTTATTTTTAATTTGTTGTTGTTCTAGTTTTCTTATTCTTGCCTTTTGGGTTCCCAGCCCCCTTAAGTGACTTTATCAGTGTTATAATTTTCTTCCTCTCCGAACATCTCTGCCAAGACTTTAAAGCGGGGTCCCCAGTCACTCAGGTAATCGTAATCCTGGTCTGCCTCTGTAGTAAGTGAATCTATAGAGCTCAGAGACTCTGCTACAGATCCATTTCCTTCATAGGCATAGGTTGCCAGTGAATCATAAGGGGGTGCAGTGGGATCTGCATCGTTTTCCTGCAGCCTTTGATTAATGAAATCTCTTATGTCTGTGTTGTCTTCCACTGGTGGTCTCTGACGTGGTAAACATAGAGTGTCTGGTTTTATATCCCTGCGTATTTTGTTATCTTCAATCACTTTGGGATTCCTCAGGGCACCGATGTCGAAAGCCTGGGTGTCTTCCTCCCCACCTCCTTCATCATCATAATGGATGACATTGTCTCTGATGTCTTCTTTAGAGGTCATCAGGGTGTCTTTTTTCTTCTGCCTTCGCAGTGCTACGTACAGCACAACAATGACTGGAACAAGGGAAGAATTGTAAATTAAGACAAGTATGGAAATACCTTAGCTATCCGCTGACACATTAATATATTCTATGATAGATAAGAGCAATCAAAAGGACCTTTTATTTAGAAGACATGCTCCGGCTGCCTTTTTTTTTTTAAACAGTGCTGTAACCAGTAAGGTAATATTTGCAGCTCGATGCACCTAACTCCCATCATTGCTAGCTATGCGCTGAATAATGAATAAATCCACAAATGGCTTGCCTTTACTAGTAAATAGAGCCACGTAGGAATCAGATTTTTTGTTTTGTTTGGAGATTAGTTTCACAATGTGAAAATTTCTTCCATTCCAAAATGGATGGAAGAAAATGGAAAAATGTTAAAATTTCCTGCAAGCTGAAATTGTGTGGGTGGGTGGGTCATTTTGGATTGATCAAAACTTTTCATTCAGATTTTGCCTTTTTTATTTCATATTGTATTTTATAAAACACATTTTAAAATAACTGAAACAAACATAATTTTGAAACAGAAAACCAATGTTCTGTATTAAAGAGGTCAAAATGTTCCTTATCACTGGTGGGTTATTTTTCAGTTTGGAAATTAATTTTCATCAATGGTGACATATTTCTGCTATATTTTTAACAAACCAGCATATTCTGGTGGAAAAACAATTCATAATAATGTCAAATAGAAAATTATATTTGAACATGACCTTGAGGAGTCACACTAACTGACATGATGCTGATAGTGACTTTGCAGTCAGGGACAAATCATGTTCAACATGGTATCAATTGGCTGGGGTTAAACCCTGGTCCTAATAATTTACCCAGGAACCAGTGACAGTACTGAAGATGACTTCTCCCTGTTTACACTGACTGCAGGATCATGGCCAATAATATTGTGTTAATTAACATGGCTCTTCAGTTGGTGTTCTAACTCAGTGTAATTTTCTAGTGAAAATTAACCTTAAGGGTACAGCAGGTTGACTTTTGAAATCAACCTAAGGTTGGTTTCTTAAATAACAATTATGGAGGAGGCTTCTAAGTTACAGATACAACAATAAATAGTAGGAAGTGGGTTCGAGATATAGCAGATCACCTTAGGCTACAGGGAGTACTGAAGATTGTCACTGACAAATTAATGTTCCTAGGTCACGTGTAACATATCACACTGTTACCACACTGAGTGAAATGCAGAGAACCACTAATAGACGCAAATCCTCTACTCTGTACAAAGCCAAAGTAAATGGGTCTCGGAGTTCTGTGGGAATCAGTGATGGAACCGACACCTCAAACGCCAGAGTCACTTAGCGGCTGTTGCTATAGCTCATGTTCTTCAGTAATTTACCCAGTTGCTGTGTCACATCACAGACATGCAGGACTGGAAGGGACCTTGATAGGTCATCTAGTCCAGTGTTTCTCAACCTTTTTGGGCTCAGGAACCATTTGTAAAAGTTTACAACCTTTCTCGACCCAGTAAATAGGCTGAGGGTGGAGGCCCTGGGGTGGTTTCAGTCAGGACCCATCCCCCACAGGGGACAGGATCTGTCAGGCACTCACCCCTCAGTGGCAGCTCCTGCAGCTCTGTACTGTGGGGTAGGTTGGGCTTGGCTCTCCTCTCTGGGCATTGCAATCTCTGGGGTTGAAGCACCACTCAGGTTTGGCCCATCCCCCTGACTGGACTAAATTTGTGTGAGTGAAGTTGTTACCTGGATCATGAGGCTAGAGTGCCACTCACTCACATTTGGCCTACCCACACTCCCATCATCAGGGGCAGCCCATCCAGCGCCGTGTGACAGGAACCCTTGGAGATGCCATGCGACCCTTTGAAACATTCTGGCAACCCAATTTGGGGTCCCGACCCCAGGGTTGAGAAACCCTGACCTGACCAGTCCCCTGCACTGAGGCAGGACTAGTAGTAGTAGTAGTAGTAATATCTAGAACAGTGGTTTTCAACCTGTGGTCCCCAGATCCTTGGGGGTCCACAGACCATGTCTAAGATTTCCAAGGGGGTCCACACCTCCATTTGAAGATGTTGAGGGGTTCACAAATGAAAAATGGTTGTAAATCAGTGATCTAGACAATGCCTGACAGGTTTTTGTCTAACCTGTTCTTAAAAGCCTCCAAGGACAGAGATTCCACAATCTCCATAGGTAATTTGTTCCAGTGCATAACTATCTTATATGCAGGGAGTGAGTGTGTTCATGTGTGTGTCCTCCACCAGTAGTTCTGTGTAAGGAGCACAGATCTGGTCTGAAAAGCTTGGATTCAGGGCATTTAACAGCTTGAAGTGCTATTTTAGGCATAGGCCAACACCTATCAGAATCTGTGTTACCCAGTCTACTGTGCAAGCAATAAAGCAGGTTTGATTACACCACTAGTGTACTAGGGCTTTATTCTGGGGAAGATAGGCAGTAACATGGGCTACCAATGACACTGTATAAGTAAGACCTCATGGTAAAGAGAGCTTGTACTCAAACAGCAATGTCATGCTATGAAATCAGTTTCTGTACAAATGTTGTATTATTTTGCAATGGTCTAGTCAGCCAGTCTACATTATAATTATGTCTTCCTGTCTCATTTCTTCATTCTTCTTACTTAATCCCTCATAATAATTGAAGAAAGGCCCTTACCAGCTAGCTGCTGGTGCGGATTTAGTAATTTTAAATATATGGAAATCAGTTGCTCATGAAAAGTATTTAATCAACACTGTTTCAGAGCAAAATTTGCATTTCAAACCAAACTGTAAGGTATTTTTTCCCACTCCATAAGACATATGTAGTACTTAGCAGCTTGCATGCTCTGATTCAAATTAATGGTCAGTGCTTTGGGATATTTTTCTACAAAGGTAGAAGCATAAAAGTTCTCTTTGTAAACAGTCGTACATTTTCAGTGGCCTTTGTTAAACAATAAATGGAACTATGGTGACTCAAATTAGTTCACAAGTAGAATCAGAGACATGCTTTGTTACAGGATGAAAACTAACCTAAAAGTATAACAATACACAGCAATATTGCGATCAAAGCCCCTGTGCTGAGTCCAACTGGTAGGAAGATTGCTTCAACATTGCAGGATAGGATGGTACCATCAGAATCACATCTACAAACGTGGATAGTCATTGTGTTTGTGCTGCTCTGTACAGGATAGCTGCTGTCTTCTATCACAACTGGGAGGAAATACAAGTCTTGCTGCCTACGGCTGTAGCCACTTCTCCTGGTTTCAATTCCAGCTGTGTTGTCTGCAAAACATGACAGTCATCATAGGATTTTTTTTCTATGGTGCTTCATTTAACATTTAAAAGTTTGTATTTTGTTGAGCAGCAGAAAGATAATCTGTCTTCCTGAATCAGTGGATTATATATGCTCTGTAAATCCCTTGGTTCATTATTACTGAAGCTGTCAAATTTAAATCAGATGCGGCCAAGTTTTTTTTTTCAAAAGCAACAACTAATCTTTGTTGTTTGTATACATTTATCCTGCTAAGCTTGACAGCTAACATTTCAAAGCAGAAATGAAAAAGAATATATATTTCCTTTTTTTTTTCTGTTACAGGTATTCCATTAGCAGGGGATTTCAATTTTTCCTTTCCTTTCCTTGCTGTGGAGTTTGGATCAGGTCCCCATTATGAATATGTCTCACTTTAACCCTTTGGCTTTGACAATGAGGCAGATGGAGGAAGCACAATAGCCCCTCGACTCTCCCCCACCGCCACAAAAAACAGACAATTAAAAAAAAAATTACAGGAATCAACTGAGCCCTTCATGCCATTAGTACATTTACCACTAATCAGTGCTGCAACAGCACAGAGCTCCCAGGAGCTGAGTTTTGCCACTTCTTCCCTGCAGGAGCTGACTACCACTGCTTTACATGAATCAAGCAAACTTGAGTAGGAAGGCAATGATGTGAAGATTAAAAGGATTAAGTAGAGGTGAAAGGAAAAGCATGATTGGAAAGCAATTTACTGTCAGGTCTGATTGGGGATAGACTGCAGTGCTCATTCCCCCTTTACCATCTCCCCCATGTGCATTACTGTCTAGTTCAGATCATTTGCTGCAACATTACAAGAGTTCACTTACTGGATGCTTTTTCCCTTCCCCCTTTGAATCCTGCCACTGAATTGAAAGATTAAGAGCCACATCCAGCTCTCACATACCTATGTTCAACAATCATTAAATCTGATAGGCGTTGAGTGCAAGTAGCTATAGATCAGATTTCTTAAGCACCTAGATACTATTCTGATTAAAGCTGGTTGAACATTTTCCAGCTGAACATCTTTCTGTCAGACAATGGTGTTTCCTTGAAACTGAAACTTCCCACAGGAATGTGCCAGTTTTGACAACATTTTGTCATGGGGAGGCGGGGGAGCTTTTTTGATAAGGTTTCAAAGTTCCATTTTTGATCTGAACATTTTGATTTGTTTAGTATCAACATGACATTCCATTAAGAAAATAATTGTATGTGGTATAGTAATGTCAAAATTGAAACAAAAGATTTCAATAGTCCCAAAATACTTTCTCCCCCCCACCCCCCCGCCCCCAAAAAAAATCTTCCTGGGTAATTTTTGAAGTTTGCTTTTTTCTAAATCAGAATGAAGACAAAGAATATAAAAATTCTGGAATTTACCACAAAACAGAAACTGTGGTTCCCACACAGGTCTAATTCCAATTAGGTGCCTTATGGCTGGTCTACACGTAAAAATGCCACAGCTGCACCACTGCAGTTGCACTGCTGTAGCGCTTCAGTGTAGAAACTACATACTCTGATGAGAGGGATTCTCCTGTCAGTGTAGGTAATCCACCTCTAATAGGTCATATCTAGGGCAACGGAAGAATTCTTATATTGCCCTGGCACTGTCTACAAGGGGACTTAAGTTGGCTCAACTATGTTGCTCAGCGGGTGTGGATTTTTCACACCTCTGACTAATGTCGTTAAACGCCCAATTTTTTTATTGTATACCAGGTCTTGTAAGTACAATAACAGACAGATAGAATTTGGTCCTAAATGTAAATACTAATAGTTATGGGAAATTAGCATAAAAATGGGCCTAAAAAGGCTCTTTGGATGTATGTGTGTGCCTCTGGCACAGTGTTGACAATTCTAGTCACTTTTATTTTATTGTGACTCCTGCAGTGCTGGGTGTTTTTTCTTTCTTTTAAACCCAAACTCCTGGAATGAGGAGAATCTCAGCTTTCATTTTAAAATGTTTTAAAACCTTATAGTTGCAGAGAGAAGCTTAAAAACATGAAGTCACTTAAAATATTGGTTTTTGTTTCTTTTAATGTCTCATGATTTTATGCCATTTGTGATTTTTGGGAGCCTTAACTCAGAAGGTTTGAATGGTTAGGGCTGGCAAAACTGCTGCCATTGCAGTTTCTAGGAGTCAGTACACGTCTTTAAGAGCAGAATCTGGTAGACTACTTTTGTGTGGTTTCCTCTCAGTCTCTGGTCCCACTGATTTCTTCCCCCTGCCCCCGCCCCCTCTCGTCCAAAGGAGAAATTCAGTGTTATAAGACAAACTCCTTCATGCTTCCTTTCCCTTCTGTGCCTTCCTTCTTCATGTCATGGCTGGCCTTGAAATAGAACTGGATGCAGCTCTTTCATGACAAAGTGCTGATTTCTTGAAAGCAAAGCTTCTTGTGGGAATGTAACAGTTTTAATGAGAGAGGTTTCTCAAACCCAGGCTGGAATTTCTGGAGCGGGAGAGAGCGAGCCATCCCAGAACAGCCAATTGCCAGTGGTAAAGGCACTCACGTGGGATGAGAGAGAGACAACTCCCTCTGATTCAGGCTATTTGGGGGTGTCTCCCTCTTTTTTTTTATGGAAAAAAATGGAAAGGTCTCAGTTTTGTCATGATGTACAATGGGAAAAATTCTGACATCTTGAAAAAAATTTCAGGGCAGTCAATAGAGCTGGTAAATAGACTACATTAAATTGAGGTATTCCTCCTACATTCTACTTCACCTCATTCCTTCAACCCCCTACCTTCCTGTTTTGGGGCTTCTCTCACTCTATCATCAGCTTCTTATTTTGCACCTTCTATCATCAGAAAGGACTCACTGGCTGACTATGTAGGGGAAACAGTGAATGTAATTGTGTAATAAGTGCTATCAAATGCACTAAGTCAATGAACTGAAAAAAGAAGAAATGTGAAACTCTTTGTGTAAAACTTCACTGCGCATGAGTCCTGAATCATAATGCACTCACATAAATGGGCTGTTGCTGATGCTGATGCTGTGTAGTTCTCTTTGGCTTTGACAACACAATGCAAACAGGACCAGTGGTACACATTAGTTGGCCCTTTTTTGACTCATTCATTATTCGTGAACAATTAAGGCAATAGATTATGTAAATAAAAACTGTCAGGGATTATTTACATGCTGTATTACATTCAAGTATTCAATAATATTGAAAGATTCAGTTTGCAAAATATGTAAATTATTTACACAGATTAACAAATTTTAAGGCCAAAAGGGACCAGTAGATCATCTAGTCTGACCTCCTGTATACCACAGATCCTTACATTTCACCCAGTCACCTCATTGAGCTCAGTAACTCATGTTTGGCTAACGTATATCTCCTGGAAAGGCACCCAGTCTTGATCTGAAGTCATCAAGAGCTGATGTATCCACCACTTCCCTTGGTAATATGAGTAAACAACTTACTCCTGTAGTCTTGGACTGTGAAATTTGGTTTGGTGGACGCCTCAGGTGACAGTCTAAAGGAAAACCTTTGCCCAGCAGGGGACAAATCTTTGTCCGCAGCACTGACAGTCTGAATTACCTGAAACCAGATTGAAATTGAATTTGTCAGTTCACTCTTTTAAAAGAAACAGCTTTGCAAGAACCTTAATGCAGTCATCAAATGAAACAACAGAAATGGACATTTAAGCAATAAGACCCGACAGTCTGTTTCCTGTTGGGATATAAAGCCATTCCTCTGTGTTGTAAGGTAAGAGGATGAAGGCAGAATGCCACATTCTCTTGCGGAGTGGTTTATCCAAGCAAGTCACACTGTGAACTGTCTGAATGAGATTATAAAATCATCCCATTAAATAATAATGGAAACAAATATTTTGTAACTTGTACCTAAAAAGCATAGTGATGGGCACAGGATAGATATAGATATTCTCTTTCCAAGTAGTAATACCATACTATATAGTTCGCATTAAAAAAAAACATGTGATAATTAGGATGAAATAAATTATAATTTAAAAATAGAGACAGGTTTGAATCAAAACTCCAGATCTGAATGCCTTTCATAAACTCTGTGGAAGTTTGGCTCCCCATAGGCTCTTGGTATAATTGGTTTAGAGGGAATGGGCAAGAGATTGTCTCAGAAGATCTCTTATGTACACAAATGGAGGAAGGGAAGCATCAGAGCAAAGTTGCAGAGGTGCAATAGTTTGTGAGTATGTGTGGGACTCTGACTTTATCTACACGTACATCTTGCACTGGCTTAAGTAAAATTGTTTTTAAAGCTGATTTAGTAAAAACGGTACAAACCCCTTTGTGGATGCTCTTAAGTCAGTTTGCACCAGCTGTATTGATTGCCAACTTAATACCAAACTTATGTAAAGTGCTTTTTAATCAGCAGCTTTCATAGCTTTCTACAAAAGAGGTTAATACCATGTCCTCAATTTAAACATGGGGAAACTGAGACACAGACAGGTGACATGACCTGTCGAAGGTCACAAAGCACGCCAGTGGAAAGAGCTGAGACTAGAACTTAGGTCTCCAGAGCCCCCAGACCAGTGCTCTATCCACTAAGCGCCATAAAAGCATTGTGTAAACTGATGTATGTATGCCTTTATAGGGGCTTCCATTGGTTTAAAAAAAAACACTTTAGTAAAACAACTACAATTTTCATGTGTAGACACTGTCTTAGTATTGGTACCTGTTAAAGCAATGCTCACCTGAACCAATTTTTTAAAGATTTTCCCATCACTAGTAGCAGTGACTAGATAACACACTGATAGGTGCTTTATAAATACCATATATTACATTATACCAGTAAAATAAGAAGGTAAAATACATTAAGACAGATTAGTAGACAGAGGTACATGCAGACCATAGATGCACACTGATTACTACAGCACCTTACTGAAACTGGTTGATACACAATACTCCTTTTGTGGTAAGTTTTGAGCCCTCCCAGCTTTCCTCCCAAAATAAAAACAAGTGGGCTGGCACTGAAGTTGGGATGAAGTGCAATAACTGAAAAACAGCCACCACCTAAATATAGATGTGGGTTAGTTCCCTGTCTTCTCAATGGAGCCAACAATTTTTTGTCAATCATTTTTTATATATGCATGTGTTTTGAAATCACAGCCCAAACTGTCACTTAAAAAAATGAGTATGATGGTTACATAGGCAGGTGTGTTTTGCTTTTCGTTAGTCACTGATTATAGAGCAGGCAAAATCATTCTAATTCTATAGCTGATAACCAATGTTCCCTCTATTTGTTTCCATCCATGTGCGGAATGAATTTTGTTATGTGCATCAGTATGGAGGTAATGTGCGGATGTGCACCACCAGTAGAAACAAAAAACCTAGATACAATATATATTTCTTAAAAGTTACCATAGAGATAATTACTCCAGCCAGGACAGGGTAGGCATTTTTGAACTCGCTACTCAAAGAATTAAATTTAAGCATAAGAGAGAAATCAAAATTATGAAATGCGTAGACCAGCCAAAAAAAAATAAAACAGGGCTTTGAAAGAATAAAATTACAGAGACTATATGTGCATTGCAGGAAGGGTCAAGAAGTAAGAACAACAAGAATAATACAAGTATGTGTTAGGAGGTGAGTGTGAAAGACTCTGTGTGTGTGTGTGAGAGACAAAGTGTGAATGTGAGACACAGAGAAAGTGTGTATGTGTGTGTGTGTGTGAAAGAGAGAGAGAGAGAGACACACACACACACACACACACACACACACACACACACACACACACACACACACACACACACACGTCTCTCCCCTCCGCAGCCCCGAGGCTGGGGGAGAGGAGTCTCTCCCCGGCCACCGCAGCCCCAGGACTGGGGCCGGGGGAGAGAGGTGTCTCTCCCTCCCCCTAGCTCAGCATGCCCTAAGCTCCTCCAAACCCCCATCACCTCACCCCACTGCCCCCATCCTCCTTCATGCTCACCTGTGTGTGTGCTTGCACAGCCCTTGATGGGCTCATGTGTGGCCACAGGGGCACGCACCTTAGAGGGAACACGGCTGATAACTGAAGTAATCAAACTGTTAAAGCTGCAAGCCCTGTTTCCTTGAGGCAACATTTTGATACAGTACAAAAGATGTTATGGCCTAGGCCTTTGCAGACCTTTGACTGTTCAGCACTTAAACAGGATCACATACCAAAGAATTGTGGATCAAATTCTGATACTTCAGTCAGTTGAGAAACATCTTACTCTGCGTATTCTACTATTGACTTAAATGGATCACTTGTGGAGTAAGGTGCTTTTCAGCTGAGTGAGAGTATCACAATCAGATCCTGAGTGTAATGTGTATATTTCAGATTGCTGATTTTGGGTGAAAATAGCTCCGCTTTATTGAGACTTCTTCGCAGGGAAGGAACATATGGATAAAGACACATGACCAAGTATCATCTAATTGTTTCTTTGAGCCCACCCCCTCTGTTTTATCCACCTGTTGTCTATAGTCTTATGTTTAACCCTAAGTTCTTTGGGATAGGAATTGTCTCTGTTATATGCTTGTACAGTGCCTACAATGGGGCCCTGGTCTCTAAGTGCTACCATACAACAAATAAATAGTACCAATAACAGAAAATGTGATGGGCAACAAAAATAATTTCAAAAGGCCATTGCTTGTTTTCATTGGGAACTCATAGCAAATTTCCAAAAGGATTACAAGCTGATACTATCAAAGCTTTCTAGGGGATTTGGATGCTGAACCTTTGATGCTCAAATCCCTTACGCATCTTTGAAAAATCTCATCCACAATTTTTTATTTTTAATTGTGTCCCATGAACAATACAGGTTTTTTTTCAAAACTGGCTTTTACTTTTATTAAATAATAGTAACATTAAAAGGAAACCAAAATATCAAAATACCTGTCCTGGTTTTGCGTTTTCACATACAGATGTCTCATATGGCACTGAAATTTCTGGAGGAAATTCGTTGACATCTAAGACATTTATTATAACAATGACCTTGCTGGTTAGTAATGGATTACCTATAAAAATATAGACAGAAAGAAGGAAAAATTAGAAATACTATTTCTGTATGTCCCCCTCAACAATGCCCATTATCTTGCATGAAACACTCCAGGGTTCCAGATACACTAGTGCAACTTCTTGACTTCAATGAACTTTAGTTTTCATTCTCACCAGTGTGAGATCAGACTTGATTCAAGGGCTTTATTGTTTTAAACCAGATCTTGATTACCTTACTTACACTGAGTAGTATCCTCCTATTCATGGAGTAAGGTAACTACTCAATACAAAAAAGGGGAACTGAAATTGATCCTTCAGATGGAAATTATAGGTGCATACTTTTCTTAAATCACTATAAAAGAATTCTACTGCCAATCATTTCCCGTGATTTAAAACTGTATTCATTTTTTCTAACAATGAAACATAAAAAATCCATAAACTTAATACTTACAGGCTGCTATATATCCTCAAGATTCTGTACAAATTGTAATTAATTAGGAAAGTAAATATATATACACATTGTATGGATGGGGAGTATTAGTGAGAAGGGTTCAGTGACTTGCCAAAAAGCCACAGAGTGAACCTGTGACAGAGTCAGCATTGGAACTCAGGTGTCTCTAGATTATAAACCAATGGTTAGTCCATTAAACTATGCTGCAAAAATTATCCATTTGCTGTACAGTTAACACATACATATGTGCACAAAATAAATATTTAAAAAGAGTATGCATCATGTTAATAGGCAAGGAGCTTCCAACTCTCCCAAATTGCTGTGTTCCACAGATATTACTGGTATGTTGTTTATAGAATTATGTGCAAATTCAATGCTGGTGTAAGCAGGAACAATTCCACTATGCAAAATTCTCTACATTACACAGGGGTAACCCTAGGTACTTAAAAGCAATTGTGTTAGAAAATCAAAGGATAATTTTGTCCCTCAGGGTTGAAAATATGCAGGCATCTATGCAGTTACAGTTAACCATTAAAAAAAAATATGTGTATGTGCCATGAGTCATGCCTGGCAGAGGAACAACAACATGGGATAAGAAATATCAGAACTCTCTTAAACCTTCACCCATTTTTAGAACCAAATTTACACGGAGCCTTTCAGAAGTGCTGAATTGTTTGGATTACTTGCTTATTTTATATATTTTGCACAAGCCACTGCAAGCCTGGGATCTGTGGCCAGCAGAGCCAACAGCGGAGGTGGAGGATATAATAATTTGCTGCGTGTATAGGCTAGCGATTTACAATTCTCCACCTCCAGACCAACATAGAAACCTGGTGGGAAATATACCTCTGAGAGGCACAATTTCATTCCTGTCCAGTGGCACAGCTGTATGCTACCTCTTACAAAGCCATGATCTAGACTTGAATGATTTCCAAATCAAATTCATTCAGTTGCAAGTAAAAAGTTGCTGCTATAAATATACAAGTAAAGTACTGCTGCTAGCTCTGCAATCTCAATTTAGGATCTAAAAAGAAACAACAAAAGAATATAAGCTGTGTTATTTCTTCTTGGGAATCAACACTAGTACAAATATTTTGCAAGTCAAATTCTGTTCCTTTGCAACCCCATTTCCTTCAAATTCATAATCAACTATACCTGTGCAACCTCGCTGCAGCCAAATGGGTATAACAGAGGACAGAATTTGGCCCTGCAGTTGGGAAATAAGTGACAATTCTGTTGCTAGACAATCTAAAATAAATTCTACCCCACTCTCTCAAGGTTGAATAGTCTCTGTAGTGCTAAAAAATGTAGCAAAAGTTTATTTTAGTCACTAAAGAAAGCAACAGTGATTCTGAATACACAGAGATCAGATAGGTCAAGTGAGAAGGTGGTGTTTCCACAGCCTCGATTTCAACAGCACCTCATTTTAAAAATCTTGCTCTTGCAGTGGTGCTCTCTGGAAGGAAAATTGTATATTCATACAGAGTAACTCAGTCATACATGATTCTTTGAGTCTATTGTAAGTTCATTTTAGGGGAAGCAATGAAGATCATTCTGGATTGTATTAGCAGGAGTGTTATAAGCAAGACACGAGAAGTAATTCTTCTGCTCTACTCTGAACTGATTAGGCCTCAAGTGGAGTACTGCGTCCAGTTCTGGGAACCACATTTCTGGAAGGATGTGGACAAATTGGAGAGAGTCCAGAGAAGAGCGACAAAAATGATTAAAGGTCTAGAAAACATGACCTATGAGGGAAGATTGAAAAAAAATTGTGTTTCTTTAGTCTGGAAAAGAGAAGACTGGGGAGGGACATAATAACTGTTTTCAAGTATGTAAAAGGTTGTTACAAGGAGAAGGGAGAAAATTTGTTTTTCTTAACCTCTGAGGTTAGGACAAGAAGCAATGGGCTAAATTGCGGCAAGGGAGGTTTAGGTCGCACATTAGGAATACATTCTTGTCAGGGTAGTTAAGCACTAAAATAAATTGCCTAGGGAGGTTGTGGAATCCCCATCATTGGATATTTTTAAGAGCAGGTTAGACAAACACCTGTCAGGAATGATCTAGATGATACTTAGTCCTGCCATGAGCGAAGGGGACTGGACTTGATAACCTCTCAAGGTTCCTTCCAGTCCTATGATTCTATGAAAGATAGCTGCAGAAAAAGTTCTGAACCTAAGTTGTAGATAAAGATGACAACATGAGGGCACAGTCATCATTGTCAGTTCCTTTGTATCATTAAAAAATATACTGAAATATTTTTCTAATAATGCATTAGTTGTGAATGATGTATGTTCTTGCAAGTGTCTTGTAAATGAAAGCAGCTGACTAGTTAAACTGTTTAAAATCTTGGTAATTCCTATTAAAGTCATAATCTCTCTCTCTATCATATCGATTTTAATTTTCTTTTCAAAGTATTTCATATGAAAGATTATTTTCATTTTGTTTTCAGCTTCTGTAGCACAGTATAGAAATTAATAGGGCTACATTTTAAAAAAAGAAAAGTTAAGAAGGGATTCAAGTGACTGCCATAAAAATCAACGGGAGTGGCTTGGTTGTGTTTTTTTTATTAATTCCTGTGCACCACTTTTGGGCCTGTCATTGATAATCACAAAAGATAATAGAAGGGGCCAGATTCCTCTATCCTTACTCATGTTGGCTAATACCTTACAATAGTGCTTCCTGAGCCTAGCTATAATCATAAGAATAATAGTGGTGCTCCCAGACTTTGTTACTATAAATAATAATAATAAATAGAATTTTCTCTTGCTCTGGTCCTTCAATATATTTCCCATTAAAAAATTATAACCTGAGGTGCTCTGGTGCTAATAATAGCATTATATGAGCCATAGCCAGCATTATCAGCTTGTAAGGAAAGTCTGCATTATTCGTCCATATCTGCATTCAGGTTTATATATTGCCTGCCACTATCTTTAGCAATTTGAGTTGCATTGTACTTGTGCTATTCCTGGAAAGTAACTTGATTTCTTGAGGCCCACACAATCACTCCTAGTCAAGAGTAGTTGCTGTGGAAGAAAGGTAAGATAAGCATCATCACTGATTTTAAATACAGCCCCTCTTGAAGCTACAGATGCGCAATGCAAAACAATAAAGAGTGTGTCCCAGGGATGAGACAGACGTAGTTGATCCACGGAAACTTGTTCGTGACTTTGACATTATTTTCCATGCAAAGTGGCATGGTGGCAAAGCTCAGTTTAATTTATATTTCTCTTTGAGCTGCTGGGGGCCAAGATGGTGGGCAGTATTTAAGTGGAAAACCAAGAAGCAGATGACATAGTCAATTGCAAAAAGGACTTAGGAGCCAGCCAGAAGTGGGATTTTCTCTAAATTGAGGGGAACAATCTTAATATTTGTTTTGTTCATTTCACAAATGTAGATTATTGTACAAGAGGAGAAAACTCTAGACAGCAGAGAAAAGTATTAACTTTTGTGACCCATTGTGCTTACACTGATTTGGGCACCTAAGTACAAGTGATCTGATATTTTCTGTAGAGCTGAGCACAATCAAATCCCAATAAAGTCAATAGGAACTGCAGGTGTTTGGACAATGGTGGTACAACCTCCTGGATCTTGTCTATAATCTCTACTCTTGGGGCTGCACTTATTGGGTAACTATGGGTTGGACAATTCCTAATGAAAAGAAGAGAAGGATGGTTTGTGCTTAAGGCACTGGGTGGGGAGCTGTGACATCTGAGTTCACTTCCTGGCTACAGAACTCTTGTGCGACCTTGGGCAATTTGCTTCACCTGTGCCTTAAACCATAATCTGTAAAATAAAACATGTGGAGAATTGGGGCCCTAGAGATTGCTTTTGGAAATTTGGGCCCTTAGCTATTAAATTTATACCTTGCATATTCGAATTGTATGTATATCACTCCATAAATACACGCGTGGTTAGTCTTTTTTTTTTTTTTTTTTTTAAATAGGCTAGAACTTGAATGGATGAGACAGTTAACCAAATCATTCTCCCTCATCTTGGAGAATTAAAATGTCGATTTTTGTATGTGCTAATTTTCAAAAGTTATTTAAATTTTATTTTGCTGGGGTGGCTTGTAATGGGGAACCTATGAGATTATTTCATCAAAATTGCAAAAGGCAATTGAAAAAAAATATATGTGGGCATCTTTTGCTCACAGCTACAATAACCATTCAAAAGGAATATAAAACCGCATGCTTCAGGACATAGGACAACCTCCAGTTGACAGGGTTAAGGAAGAAACTTTTTTGATGGGCTGGTGTTTCTATAATTGTCCATTATGAGGTATTTTTCACCTTCCTCTGAAGCGGCTGGTAATGGCTACTTTCAGAGACTGGGCTAGATGGACCATTAATCTGATCAGGTGTAGCCATTCCACTGTTCCTACATCAGTATTGAGTGACTGCCATAATGTTCAGTTTTAAAGCAGGAACTCGTCTAAATAATTAAATTACCTTTCTCTGTCTTTTTCCAATGGTCCCCTCACTCCTTCTCCCTGACAGAGGGAGTGGATATGATAAAGTATTTAAAATGTTTCCTTGGCAGGGAAATTCAGAAACTTGCCCTTTTCCCCTTCTCTACTACTACTTAGCATTTCTGAAATCCCAGCATTTCCCTCTGTTACCTCTGAGTCAGACAGACCTATATGAAGCTTTGACAGGTAATATTTCTTCATTCTCCAAAGTATTGCCAATTATAGCTGTACTGTATGTATAACATTTATTTTTAATGACATGAATAACATCTGATGCACAAATATTAAGGTATATGGGAATATGAATTTCAAGTGTATGAGCGGTATAGGTTTACTAGGTGGGCTAATGGTCAGAATTGGGAATTTTATAATGTTGGCTACATGCAACAACTCTAACATAAGCACTATATTACTATAACAGTATTTCCCTTTATATGCCATGTTGGTACACAAATAAGTGAACCTGGGTTTTTTGGCTTGTTGTTTTAATTACTCTGGAGTCTGGGAGAATAATAAATGGATTCACAATGAGTTCACTAGAACAAATGCCTTATTTCAGGACAAGTTCGCAAATCAAAAATGCTCATTACTTACCAATACATCTAAATATTTAAGCTTTGCTTAAGCATTAGCACTAGCCTATTAAGAGACCTCCATTTCTGCAACACCATTTATTTCAAATTCTCTGAAATCATTTTACAATTCTGCTGGCCTACTTTTTTCGAAATCACTCAAGAAAATGTACGTCCCCCCTACAAAGGTAAGGTCAGAAATCACAGGTTTAGTGTATACACATAATGAGATGACTCCTTCAGTTTAAAAGTGTGTAGGCACTTTATTTTATTTCCTGTTCTATCTTCAGCCTTTAGGGATATTCCTCTGGCTCAATTTGGGATAACTACAACTGAGGGTTTTTTTCAGCTGGAGTAAGTTTTAATAATATATATATTTCTCTCTAAAGTTCTACCTTATTATTAGTTATTAGTATGTATTGTTTATTGAGTACTTATTGCTGAATAATGCGTAAGGAAAAACATGGTCCCTGCCTCTGTAACTTACATTCTAAAACAGATAAACAAGATAATATGGTTGTAAAGTGCACCAGGAGTCCAGATCCACAGCCTATTGAAGTCAATGGCAAGAATTCTGTGGATCAGATGCCAGATGATTGGACAACACATTTTTTCCAAAGGATGAAACAAACCTAGAGAATTAACTTTGACAGCGTGTGCTATACAGAAGGACGTGAATGAAGGGGGATGGTTGCTTGATGCCCCATGTGAAGGAGGGAGTTCCCAACATAGGGGGGCAGACTAAAAGAAGGCACTGAGAGAAGCATGGGAGAAAACAACCAGGGGCTTGGACAGACTGAGAGAAGAGATGGATCAGGCAGGTGAATTCATTCAGAGCCTTCCATTCCTGATATCACCTCAGCCTTAACTCCATTCTAATATGTTTTTGTCTGGGAATTAAAATAACCATTATACTCTTCCCCACACAAAGAGGAAAGGTATGCTTTCTCCTTGACTGTCCTCAACTCAATCTTATCAAGTAAATAATAAAACAAAGAACAAGAGAAAGGACTCCATGTGAGAGCACCAACTCTCTCTCTCCGCTGTAGCGCCCAAAGATAAAATGGCAGCTCTCTCTGCAGCAAGGAGGTACTTTTCTCCATTTAAAAGTTTGCTACAGATACGAGACACAAACTACAGTAGTTGCACCACAGTTTCAATTCTATAATTACAGTAGTCCCAGTAAAATGCATGTTCTAATATCATCCTTTAACCCCAACCTCTTTCTGATAACAAAATTTCCATTGACTTCAGTGGGAACTGTGCTTGCATAAGGAGTACAGGATCAAATCTGACTATCTGTGAGTATTTGAATATGATACTTAGCCTTGCGAAACTGATACATTTTATGCATCCTTAAATCATTTCATACTAATAAACATTTTAGAGGAGGCTCACTTCCGAGCATTGTATTCTGAGAGACACTACTTTAGAATCTTAATTCAATTCATGCTATACTTACTAACTTTACTTGCAATTATAGAGAAATTGTACTGTGCGGTGCTTTCTCTGTCCAGTAATTCATTAGTTGCAATAGTTCCTTCAGATCCATCTATTGTAAAGTAGCTGTCTGCATCACTCTTCTGATCTATGAAGTACCTGCATATGAAAAAAGTAGATGCAAATGTGCAATGATTACACATTTATCATAGTGGCAGCCAGGCTAGCTTGACGTGTTGCTTGTTATTTTTTCCCCTCTCTCTGTGTAAACAATGATTTCTTTATTTCAAAGTAAAGGGGAAATGGGAAATAATGAAAGATTTAGTACTACTAAAGTTCATATTATTTTAAGCCCTTGATACCTACAAACTCATCACATGCTGCCCATCTTCAGTGACCACTGATCACTACCACAAATCACCGCTGAAAGTACCAGAGAGACTTGTAGGTGAAAAGGAAGAAGGGATGTGAAACATTGTCAAAGGGCTGGATTCTCTAATCAGATATGGGCACTTTGCACCATCTGGAGGCATAAAAATGCCAGAAACGGGCAGCAACTGGTCTGGAGCAAACTCCCCTGTTGGAGATGAACTCCTTGAAGGCATGAGTGTACTGACTCCAGACTGGGTGCCTCTCTGTCCCCTTGTTCCTGGCTTAGTTGGCATGTCAGGGGCAGGAGGGGTCATGTTGGGGGGAGACAGGGGTGGGAAGTGGGTGTGATATAACTCCACTGCACTACCTCTATCCTTCACTGGTGTAGAGCCCATTGCGGACTCCGTATGAATATATCAAATTAGAGCGGCCCACAAGCAGCCCTGACTTTTGTCAGGTCTGTGGGAATCAGGGAGTTGTAACTGTCTCCCTGTCACTACCTTTGAGCTCTTCTGTGCCAACCAAAGCTTTGGCACAGCAGAGTATCAAGCTCTGTGTATTTTTGTTCTAGGAAGGACTTAATAGTAGAAGGAGATGTGCTTGTAAACAGAGCAGTTCGCAGACAATCTGATAATTTGTTCCAAAATCATTCCCCTTGAATGTAAATTAATTTCTAGTCTAATTTCTCATCTGATGGTACCGTTTACAATCATAACAGAATAATAATTTTTCCGATGCAGTGCCCTGAGCTACTAATTCCTTTTTCTTTTTCATTATCAGGCAACAACAGCTGCATACCTAGCTGCCCTTGCTTGAATAGTAGGCAGGGTGGAATGGACACAGTCATTTGCGAAAAGTAGACAATAAGGATAAAACTGATTGTAACTGTAGGTGAATTTAATAGAATGTAAATATTGGAGGACTGTGGACTTCACACATCTTGTGATTTTACGCTCCCT
Organism: Macrochelys suwanniensis; assembly: GCA_033296515.1. NCBI lineage: Eukaryota > Metazoa > Chordata > Testudines > Chelydridae > Macrochelys > Macrochelys suwanniensis. The sequence goes on from CM065776.1 coordinate 135,036,800, forward strand.
CCACTCTCTTGTGAACCAGTGAGAGTAAATGTAAAGTAGCATCCCATTTGCTATCACTCTCACTCATTGCATGTGATTTATAGGAAGAAAATATATGTACTGTAAAGGCAAGCAGTAGAATACCAGACTTTTCCTCACTGCTGAATGAAGTGATGAGTAAAAGCGATACTTGACATATCCCAGAGTAACCCAACTTAAGCTAAAACTCAAGAACTTCAATTAGAGAAGAGTTACATTAAAGTTCATGCCTGAGATGAAGTATTCCTTGGGGAACGTTTGCTTTCATTAAAAATGTACATGCCCTCCAAGAAAATCCTATATATAGGTGAAATATATTATTGATTAGCAGCCAGCTTTGCCAGTCCATATCTTAATTGTAAAAGCCTTGTAAATGATTAGTTAAAAGCATGGTGTATAGTTGTATACAACAGGACTGCAATGCTCTGATGTAGGTGACTAACATTAGCCAACCATTTTTGAAAATGTGGGTGTCAGTGTTCAAAGTAGGTTGTTATATAAAATGTATCAGAAAGAAACATTGATAAAGGTAATGTGCTGTCTGCAGTGTTGTTGATGCCAGGATATGAGACACAAAAGGTGGATGAGGTAATATCTTTTATTGGACTAACATATGGTGGTGAAAGAGACAAACTTTCAAGCTTCACAGTGACTTGAAGAAGAGCTCTGTGGAGTTCCAACTCACAAACAGAAGTTGGTCTAGTAAAAGGTCACCCACCTTGTCTTTCTCATAGGTAAAATATGGCAGTATGCTTTCAGAAGTGTCTTGTTTAATAAAGTGTGTCTGCTACATGTTTTAATTTGCGATCAATGGTGAAATATACTGGAGACGATCATGAGAAGGCAGCTTCATTTATCTTCCCCTCTTTGGTGCCTATGTTAGCTATGTTCAGTTAAATATCTTTGCATGAATCAGAGAAGATGACTCAGGATCTGACTCACAGCCCTTTGAAACCAGTGGGAATTTTCTATTGACTTCAGGTCCTTGGACCCAGGAGGCTACAGTTCAGGTACCAATCCTACAAACACTTATGTGTGTGATTAATTTTAAGCAAGTGAATTGTTCTGCTGAAGTCAATAGGATTAATCTTGTGTTTATAGTTAACCACATGCATAAATGTTTGCAGGCCTTGGGACTTCAGCCACCAAACCCTAATGCATGTCATTAACTTGACGAATATGTGTCCAATAACACTACTCACGAGTATATGTGTTTACAGGATCCAGGCCTAAATTAAACATTTTATTTCCCACACAGTGGACCTAACACTGCTCCCTCTGAGTCCATGACAAAACTCCTACTGACTTCACTGGGACTGAGATGGGATGAGAACAACGTGGAATGAGAACAGCTGACCATCCTTACAAAAATTGGCCATACTTATGAAAACAGCATGGGTTATTTATGCTGGTAGTACTGGCAATGGTCTGAAAAAGGGGTGGAATCATCATCATCAAATTCAATGAACAATTGTGTCCAGTGGTTGCAGCATTTAATCACTTTCTCTATTGCTGTTACTTTACTAATAGCATATTGAACCATACTTCTAAGGAAGAAAAATATTCCAATACCTTTTAGATTTAATTCAGCCTAGTCCTACATCATCCATTTCATTGATCAATCCCAGTGTTGTTTTCTGCATTTCATATTTTTAACTGTGGCTTAAATAGACCCAGATGTTAAAATAATTCTTAATCTAGGAGAACAGCTTTTGTGTGTGCACCTGATGCATCTGGCTAACATGCTCAATTTGGAACCAGTCTGATTATTTAGATTTACATATGCAAAACCTAAGCACCTGATAAAGCATTTTGTGCATAAGTAGATTCCTGGTGTGATTGAGTATTAATGAAGCATAATTTCTATGAAACTTAGTCTCTCTTTCAAAGCCAAGGTAAGATGCAATTTTTCTACATCAGCATCTTTCTTAATACCCTGTCAACAGTACTGCAAGCTTATTTTACAGCGGTGCCATGCTGCAAAGAACGAAGATCCTGCTCTTTCATTTTCCTGTGGGACTTTAAGTCGCGGCTTGTCTTTGAAGTTCTGCAGAGCTTTGTGACTGATTGTCCTATTTTGCTGCACTGAAGGCAGTGTGTTTTTGATCTGCCAGTCTTGTTGGTTTCTGTGGCCTTCTCCACCTAGAACTGAGCTGCATGGCATGGCTTCCACTAGAAACCCCGGGATGCTTCAGAGCAGTCTGAACCATAGCTCCTGCGTGGAGCCTGGATAGTGTTCTGGGGCTGCTTTCATCTGCTCTTTTTAAAATCTGTCTTCAACTAGAAAAAAACAAATATTTTGCCACTTAGGAGACAATACCTGTTGGAATTACTGTTGATGAGGAACATATACAAATTAGCCAGTCTGAATCATTAATTCTAAGCCACTAGGTGAATTAACAAAAGAACTGACTGAAACCCTGATAACTTACTTTTGAAAAATTAACTGGGAAAGGAATCAGAAGACTAAAGAGTAACCAATGTAATACTGATTTAGAAGGGAAGAAATGTGATCCTGGCAGTTATGCTCCTGTAACTGAATCCTAACTTCTATGTCTAGAAAAAAAAAAAGATGGTTAGTATTTTTTTTCTCTTCATATTTGTTCAAAGATCTGATTTCTCAGGGAGCATCCACAACTACAATAGAAGTCTATGAGAGCTCCATGAGCTCATCACCTCTGAAAATTAGGCATTGAATTATCCTGGATTTGCAAAGGATAATTCTTGCCAGAAAACTTGATGATTGTTGATGTGGGGGGACAAGAGGAGGGTTACAGAGATGTGGACTACAGAAACACAGTACATATAATGTATATTTTTTAATATCGAATGTGTTAACATCTCTCTCAAACTCTGCATTAAAAAAATAACTCAAATGTGCTTGGAGAAACACACATCCCCTGCTCTAGCTCCCACTAGCTGCACTGGGAGCAGTTCAGGTACACTGACCAGCGGAACAAAAACACTGCAAAAAAGGGGAAATGATAGACAACAGTGTATTAATATGTGGGGTGGGGATATTAGTGATGTGTGTCTGGTTTCATTGTTGGGAGTGATCTTATATAAAGACTTAATTTATTATATAGAAAACAACAAGCTAATGACATTCTGAAATTATACTGAGTTAGGATGGATAATTCACCCAAGAGTTGGTATTCACCAGACGTTATTCACCCAAGAGTTCTGAAGGAACTCAGATGTGAAATTGCAAAACTAACTGTGCTGTGTAACATATCATTTAAATCAGCTTCTGTACCAAATGACTGGACGATAGCTAACGTGACACAAATTTTTAAAAAGGGCTACAGAGATGATCCTGGCAATTACAGGCTGGTAAGCCTGATTTCAGTACTCGGCAAACTGATTGAAATTATAGTAAAGAACAAAATAGATGAACATAATTTGTTGGGGAAGAGTCAACATGTTTTTTGTAAAAAGGGAAATCATGCCTCACCAATCTACTAGAATTCTTTGAGGTGGGGGTCAACAAGCATGTGGACAAGGAAGATCCAGTGGATATACTTGTGACAGTGTCCCCAATGAAACTTTATGGGGGAGATGCTTATAAATGTATATATTATGTAACCGGAATATGTTTTAGTGCCATGTAACATATCTCTGTAAAAGTTATGATCTACTGAATCTATTCCTCCTGTTTGTATCATTGTTGTAGTTGAAGTTATGAATATTGGTTTTATATTTGCTGGTTTTATACATAGCCTTTGTAAGAGCCTGGGATCATGTCTTGAGAAAGGTATGTGCATGTAAAGAGACCAATCAAGAAACCCTTACACAGACAATAGGAGGTGCAGACCCCAATCCACATCTGAGCTTGGCCAGGAATGCGACTGGCTGGTCTGGTTAGGGTGCATGGACATGTGACTTGCCCATGTGATCTCAAAACTTCAGGGTAACATGATGCTACACAGGGAGTGGGGAAAAGTCTATTTAAACCCTTGGAAGACCCCTCCATTTTGTCTTCAGCTGGCTAAAGACAGAGGCTCTCACCCCCCAAGGACATACCTGAAAGAGACTGAACAAAGGACAAAGACAACAGGGGGTGTGAGTGATTGCTGAACCCAGGCTAGGAGTTCTATAGCCTGTAAAAGAAAGAGACTGGAACCGGTGAAGTATTTATCTGTGTTGAGTTTGATTAGACATAGACGTGCGTGTTTTATTTTATTTTACTTAATAATTCACTTTGTTCTGTCTGTAACTACTTGGAATCACTTAAATCCTACTTTTTGTACTTATTAAAATCACTTTTTACTTATTAAGTTACCTGGAGTACGTGTTAGTACCTGGGCGGGGGGCAAACAGCTGTGCATATCTTTCTATCTTTGAAATAGAAGGCGAACTATTTATGAGTTTACCCTGTATAAGCTTTATACAGGGTAAAGCGGATTTATTCAGGGTTTGAACCCCATTGGGAGTTGGGCACCTGGGTGTCAAAGGCAAGGGCACTTCTTGAGCTGTTTCCAGGCAGGACTACAGCTGTTAGTGGATGTGGTTCGGATCTGGGTCTGGGTTTGCAGCAGATCAGCGGTATCTGACTCAAAACAGACAGGATTCTGGAGTCCCAAGCTGGAAAAGGCAGGAAAGCAGGGGCAGAAGTGGCCTTGGTACACCAGATGGCAGCACCAAGGGGGTTTCTGTGATACCAACCCGTCACAATACTCTACTTAGATTTTCAGAAAGCCTTTGACAAGGTCCCTCACCAAAGGCACTTAAGCAAAGTATGCTGTCATGGGATAAGAGGGAAGGTCCTCTCATGGATTGGTAACTGGTTAAAAGATAGGAAGCAAAGGGTAGGAATAAATGATCAGTTTTTAGAATGGAGAGAGGTAAATAGTGGTGTCCCCTAGGGGTCTGTATTGGAACCAGTTCTACTCAACATATTCATAAATGATTTGGAAAAAGCGGTAAACAGTGAGGTGGCAAAATTTGCAGATGATACATAATTACTCAAGATAGTTGAGTTCCAAGCAGACTGCGAAGAGCTACAAAAGGATCTCATCAAACAGAGTGACTGGACAACAAAATAACAGAAGAAATTAAATGTTGATAAATGCAAAGTAATGCTCATTGGAAAACACAATCCCAATTATACATATAAAATGATGGGGTCTAAATGAGCTCTTACCACTCAAAGAGCTCTTGGAGTCATTGTGGATAGTTCTCTGAAAACATCCACTCAGTGGGCAGTGGTGATCAAAAAAGTGAACGGAATGTTAGGAATCATTAAGAAAGGGATAGATAATAAGACAGAAAATATCATATTGCCGCTATATAAATCTGTGGTACGCTCACATCTTGAATACTGCGTGCAGATGTGGTTGCCCCATCTCAAAAAAGATATATTGGAATTGGAAAAGGTTAAAAAAAAGGGCAACAAAATGATTAGGGATATGGAACAGCTGCCATATGAGTACAGATTAATAAGACTGGGACTTTTCAGCTTGGAAAAGAGATCACGAAGGGGGGATATGATAGAGATATATAAAATCATGTCTGGTGTGGAGAAAGTAAAAAAGGAAGTATTATTTACTCCTTCTCATAACACAAGATCTAGGGGTCACCAAATGAAATTAATAGACAGCAGGTTTAAAACAAACAAAATGAAGTACTTTTTTTCACTCAACACACAGTTAACATGTGGAACTCCTTGCCAGAGGATATTGTGAAGGCCAAGACTTTAACAGGGTTCAAAAAATAACTAGATAAGTTCATGGAGGATAGGTCCATCAATGGCTATTAGCTAGGATGGGCAGGGATGATGTCCCTACTCTCTGTTTGCCAGAATCTGGGAATGGACAATAGTGGATGGATCACTTGATGATTACCTGCTCTGTTCATTCCCTCTGGGGCACCTAGCACTGGCCACTGTCAGAAGACAGGATACTGGGCTAGATAGACCTTTAGTCTGAGCCAGTATGGCTGTTCTTATGTTCTAATGAACACCATTCAGGTTAGGGAAATAATACAGAGGGACCTACAGAGCCTGGAAGATGATAAAATTAGATTGAATTTTTAAATATGCCAACTAAGGACACTGTATTATTATACATATAATTCCCAGAGGGAATGAACCAGGGAAGCAACAATGAGGACAGGTGGTGTGGACTGGAAGAAAGCAAATTAGTCTTGAGTTTGAGATATAGCTGCAAAAAAGTCTGCAAAAAGGCATTATGTAATGCAGAGGGAGATAATAGACCCTGTTTCTGGTAAATGATACCAAAAAACCCTGAAGTTTCTCTTGGGCACCACATAACAAATAAGATATCAGCAAATTGGAGGGAGTTCAGAGAACACTATTAAAATAATTCTGGGTCTTGAAACAGTGAATTACGAGGAAAGATTAAAAGAGCTAAAATATGTTTAGCTTGTATAAGAGATGACAGGAGAGACATGATAATGGTTGACAAATAGCGGAAGGGTTTAAATACCAAAAAGGGACAAGTATTATTTAGTATTATATAGGGGGATATAACAAAAGTACGGGATGAAATTAAGAAAAATTTAGGTTGACTAACAAAATCTTGCTGGCAGTGATACATATTAAGCTGCAGAGTAGTTTCCTGAGAGAAATGACAAAAGTCCTATTACTGGACATTTTAAAAACTAATTTAGGCAAAATCATAATACAGTTATTGTATGGAAAAATGCTGCACTGGCCGGAAGATGTATTTGGTGATCTCATAGGTCTTCGCCATCTCTAATGTCTGATTATAAACAAACAGATATTTCACACTAAGAATCTAATTACATATAGTAATACTCACAAAGTTTTCATTAAGTTGGAATTAAAGTTGAGAAGATAACAACAAATTAAAGATTAAAAGTTTAGAAAAATGTTGCAGTTATTTAAAAAAACAAAAACACAAGAAGAAATTGACAACATTTGGCTCTAAAGTTATGCCCAAAAGAAATCCAAATGTTTTAAAGTAATGAAGTTAAAATGTGCAAACAGCCTTAACTCTGTCCTTTTAGCCTCCTATCTCAATTTCTTTGTTTCTTTCATACCTACTTTCTTTACAGGATGAGTTATTCTTGGATTACAAACTTTTTTTTAAAGGCATGAAGAACATAAATTTTGGGGAAAACACCATGTGTCAAGAGCATCAAAAATGTGCACCAGAAAGCACTGGTTCACATGTATAGATTTTGGTCAGTGAGATGCTTTGTTATCATACTAACCTTTGTCCTTCTTGTGGAATTGCATAATTTCTTGATGTGGACATAGGAGATTTATGCAGGTAGGTAAACGAGGGTCTGTGTCTAATAACACCTGGATAATTGGCAACACATGGAATTCTAATCAAGAGTGATGAATGATTGCTTTCAGTTTGCTATTTATTTAATCACAAGCTTGTATTACAAGTATGTCTTCCTCTTCATGGCTGTTAAGGGCAGCTGCGACTAGTACAACCAACACTGATCAGAAATAAGGCATTTTTTTTTTGTGATGAGTGATGCTGTTAAACTTCTCATTATGGCTAGACAGAGTAGTCAGAGAGTGGGTTCTTTTTCTCAGGGCCTTCATATTCGGGACAACGTTAAGATTATTTTCATTCATTAACTGTACTTACAAAGGCTTGGGTTTAGTTGAATCTTATTTTGTGTTCAAAGGTCTTGCAGGAGGATGGATTCTGATAGGCCATTTCTGTTTTTTAACTAATGTGATCCTATGAAATAGCTGTATTAAGATTAAATATGTTTTCATAAGCACAGAAGACACAGATGTGGACCACATACAATTGAAGTTGTTCTATGTTAACAGTCCCCAAATCCTTTCTGCATGATTTTTCAACTCCTCGGTACTCTGTACTATCTACTGCCCATAGCATTTTGTACATACATTGGGCTGACTATCCTATATCAGGTTTCAGTGCAGTAGCCGTGTTAGTCTGTGTCAGCAAAAAGAAAACAAGAAAAATACCTGTGGCACCTTAGAGACTAACAAATTTATTTCAGCATAAGCTTTCGTGGGTTAAGAACCCACTTCATTGGATCTTTCCTATATCAGGTATCTTTCAATAAAATCAAATAACACTACTATTTTCTTAGATAAATCATATTTATTTTGAAGTTAGGTGAAGGTTAACATATTTTAGCCTATTAAAAACCTATCGGGAAAATCACACCACTGATTTATGCCAGTTCTAATATTGGGATATTTTCATAATGAAGCATTCCTACTTAAATGATAAAAATCCTGTCAATTTCAACAGAAATCAAGTTAGTAGGTTTAACCACCACAATGCAGAAAATGTGGTCTGATACAGTAATGGCTAATAATGGATTATCTAAAAAAAAAAAAAAAAAAGACCTGTTTCTCATAATATCCAGCTGACACTGATTTTTCTCTCTATCTTTTATTTATTCTGAGCCAAGAAACAGGAAGGACTGGTAACAAAGCTCAAAAGAGGCTAATATATCCCCACAAGTTTTTTTCCTCTTTAAATAATTTAGTAAGGCTAGCTCATCTTCTCTTAATGGGGTCATGAACTCCCTATACCTATGCTGAGGATTTTCAAAGCCTTGTTATTTCATTAAAGGTCAAACCAAATAAAATCCTAATGGAGTTGCTGTCAGCTCTTATCTTATTCTCCATGTAACCCTATGGGTACCAGCTTGATCCCAAAAGAAGCCAATCTATGCAAATATGTTCCAAACAACTTATAACATCAGTGCATAAATACTTGCCGGAGGATATTAGCTAAAGAAAAATACAAACAAAATGGCAGAAATGTCAAAGATAAACAGATTCTTCTTAGGCAGTGTGGCTTACGAACTTCACTAAACCCTTACTTAGCATCCAGTATTTTCCCCATATGGTCCCTTAAATATCTCTACTAGCACACAATATGTGTACGAGAACAGTGAGGTATGGTATAACCTAGAGGTCTTATTAGCATGAATTTGGAATGGTTGCATTATTCACCAGTGGCAAAGTCAAGAGTGAGTTGGGTAGGTCATGTCTAACAAATCACCAAAAAAAACCCCTTTCATTTTGCACCTCACTGGATAAGCATTATAAATGTGCCATATATTTTCCATAAAATCCATTTTACCGATATTGTAAAGTGTTTATAAAATGTTCAGTGGGATTACTTTTTTATTGTACCTTTCCACCTATAAAACCAAGTGTCTTTATTAGTGTGAGGTTTTCAGAAGTATTGGCCTAACTCTTCTCCTATGCAAGTCAACTCTCATTGACTTCATAGTCACAGTTGGGAACTTTTAAAAACCCCAACTATAAATGAAACTGTATAAACCTCTGAGGGAGAGTAACACTAAAATACCTAACCTCCCTGTATAAATGACCCACAATGGCTTTTGTAGATTTAGAAATGTTTAGACTTTAAAGTGTAATAAAGCTTTGATGTTTTGTGAGACCTCAGACCCTAAACTTTTCACTGGTGCGAGACAGAATTTTGCACATTGTGGGCATTGGGTAGTTGTGACTTCAGGAGGGTGGAGGAAAATTCTACATTTGAAGAGAAGAAGAAGAAAACATTTCTCTTCTCCTTATCACATGGCCAGCTCTTTCACATGTGAATTAGATATAAAACATATGAAGAAATTCAACACTTCCATGGACTAGAATTCTTTGCACACTATAATACATGACTTACAGTCTTGCTCACAGCAAGCTACAATCTCGCTCCATTTCTAAATAATGAGGGTGAAAGATTAATGTTTTTCAGCAGCTAGCAGGCCACCTGATGTGGTGCAGGTAATGTCAATACAAACAAATAACACTTTGCTCTTAGCTTCTGATGAGAATAGTAAATGTTTATTTGGCATGATGCAGAACTGATTTACATGAAGGCAATGGCTGTGGGAACACTCACTGATTCTGATGACTACATCAGATTTGACTGAAAGAAGCTGTTAAACTTTTCATAAGCCCTATAAATTTTACATACAAATTTTAGTAAAACACACTAGACAAAATGGGGAATAAAATCTGCTGCACTTCAATTATCAACACTTCCAAACTGCCAATTGTTCCTGTCTACAAATTTCATCGCTTCCTCGCCCTCCCCATCTAAAATGCTGTTCATATGCTCATCAAAATCTTCAGTCAGCTCTGTTGTCTGCTTTGCATTTCTCATGATGAGATGCATATCATAGCAAAAGCTGTTGTCGTTTGGAAAATGCATTGTTTTTATTTTTACTAGTACACTGGGCAGGCAGCGCTGCAAGACCGAGAGAGAATGAAAAGCTGTAACTTGCATTTCAGGCTTAGATGTTTGGGGTAAAATGTATGTATTCAGGAATCTTGCATTTAACCCCTTCAATACAAGCTTACCATACACAACATCTCTCCAGGGCTGGTACAACTGTGGTGCACCTACAGGACAAAATTAGGTTAAGGACAAAGCCTCAGAACCCCATTCTCCTTGATACTGTAATGAATCATGAAATGCTACTTTAGATATTGCTGAGGTTTGGGGCAAACCTGAACGGTGGGGGCCATTCTGCATATGCACTCTCTCTCGCTAACGTGTCCATAATGAGGGAAGGATGGTACCATCTGAGTCTACTGGTCCAGCATTAGTGGGAGATCTGTTTGCTACCAGCTGATTTATTTCCACTGCCTGCAGATGGGAGATCAGACTACATGAAAGTGTTCCTACTCTGCCAGGGAAGGCCATGATGGTGTGGACATTAAAGAGCATCCTAGAATCTCTGTTGATGGGAGGGGCATTTGAAGATGGTTTGGGGCTGTACAAGTTTAAAAGAAAAAAACCCACTTAGAACAGTGGACTGTGGGCAGACAGGGAGCAGGTTGTGGCACCCTAGTTCTCAGCTGCCTGTCTCCAGGCAGCTTTAATTTACACTCCAGCATAATGTCCTCAGGATGTCAACACCAATCAAGAATCAGGGGGAGTGGAGCCTCACTATACCACATCCCTTTCTATTTCTGCGCTTCTCCTGACACACCCAGCCACTCTCCTTAAACCAGGAAGCAAATGTCCAGTTCAGGAAATGGTGGTGCAAGCATATGTGACAGCAGATCTGGTAGAGGAGGCCACAGAGCTTCATACTAGTAATATTTCTCTCACCCAGCGGAAACTGGCTGCTTTGAATCCACTTTTCAGTGTGCAAATATTTGGCGTTCAGTATCCTATCTTAGTCTTTGAGATGCGTTAACTCAATACCTATTCTCATTGCATAAATCAAAACCGTAATGAAGCTGAGGAAGCCCAAAAGAGAAAAGGCATCACACTGAAGACCAGTGGTGCCAAAATTACACTAGTGGGAGCTGTGGACACACAGTTCGATGATTCTGTCACCTACTCTGGCTGGTATGGGGGCCTCAAAAACCCTGCAGCGAGGGGTTTGGTACAGATTTGGGGGTTTGAAGGGGCATGACTATAGTATTAAGCACTGAGGGGGATCATGTGATGCTGTGCAGCCCATAGCCAGCCTTGAGGAGGTGGCCATAAATTAGAATAGTCCCAAGGCTGCTCCAGTTTACGTTGAAGGTTGTTCAAACCCCACAGAAACCAGGAATCCAGAAGGTGGTCATTGGTACCCCTTGACTTCCTCTTCAGCTGTGACCTCTCAGGAGATATCTTTGGAGATTAAGGCCTAAATGAGTTCATTAATATCAGACTGCAGATTTCCACTGCTTGCATCCGAAGAAGTGGGTATTCACCCACGAAAGCTTATGCTTCAAAACCTCTGTTAGTCTATAAGGTGCCACAGGACCCTTTGTCGCTTCTACAGATCCAGACTAACACGGCTACCCCTCTGATACTTGAGACTGCAGATTGTGAATGTAAGATCCATATGGATGCCATCAGCACCATCCCATTTTATGTCTGCTTTTTCATTTCATCCACATACAAAGAGGTGGCCTCAGCAGTTTATTTGCTACTCTCCTACGTGTTGATCCATTTCTCTTAGAGGCCTAAGGACATCCCAGGCTGAAATTGTACTCCAAGCATGTGACCACCCCCTACCCCAAATATATGCGACTGTCAATAAATCCTAGCTTAAAATTGCATTAATGATGCTGCAAGGAAACAATGGCTCAAAATACAAGAACCTCTCTAGATGAAATGCAACAACTGTTTAGACATATACAACAACAAACTACACAACAGGTTAAGACAGGAAGTTAGCACTAACATATCCAATTTAATTAAAAGGGAAATTTAGATAGAATGTATTTCGAGTTTAGCCAGGATACAAGAGCTAACACCCCTATTCTTGTGAAAAGTTCAGTAGGCTCTTTAATTACCACAAGTCCTCAGGGATGTAGTTTTATGTGGTGGGGAACTATTTCAGTTTTGACTAAGCGAAGAGAACCACTTTAAAGAATGATCAACACTGATCCCTGTAGCACCTGGGTTTCTTAGAGGATAGTCCAAGTAATGACCTAAGCAAGATTAAGATGGGTTTTGACCCATGGCAAGATCCCTGTTTGAGATGATATGGCTGTAGCACATGAAATCACTGCTTTTAATCCAGCGATTGCATTTTATAGAGTTTGAGGAATCCACTGCCGCAGAGACTTGGACTGAGGACCTTTCATCCAAAAGCGGCAGTTCTACTACATGAGCTAAAGTACAATTGCAACAGAACGCATATTCTTTGCAGAATCTAGCCACTAGGGGGCAAAAGCATAATATTCTGCTGCTCCATTAAACAACAAGTGGGTGGTTAGATCGTTATACACTGCTGAGCGCTTACCTCCCTCGTCCCTGCTTCCTGGCTGGTCCTAATCAAATTTAGGAGCTTTCTATGCTCATTCAGACTGAACTTGATAAGCTGATGATGGGGCTGGTATGATGCGGTTGCCTATAATGGTATATGGCCCATCCATGACTGCTATTAGGAAATATGTTCAATGGCTGGAGGTGGGATACTTGATGGGAGAGCTCTGAGTTTCTATAGAGAATCCTTTAACAGGTGCCTGGAGGGTGGGTCTCTCCCTTTGGCTCAGGGTCTTACTGATCATTTTTGGGGTTGGGAAGGAATCTTCCCCCGGGGCAGATTGGCCAATCCCCTTGGGGTCTTTCACTTTCCTCTGCAGCATGGGACACAGGTCACTTATTGGTTTGAACTCGAGTAAATGGTGGAGTCTCTGTAACTTGAAATCTTTAAATCAAGATTCAAGGACTTCAGTAACTCAGCCAAGGTGAGGTTCTGTGGCCTGTGATATGTAAGAGGTCAGACAAGATGATCACGACAGTCCCTTCCGGCCTTAAAGAGTGAATCTATGAGTTATGGATCTACAGCCCACCTACTGAGGGAAGAGTACAAATACTTTGTTTTCTTCAAGTAAAATATCAAAAGTAGTATTTGACTTTCTAGTAGTCAATGATTATAAGCTTAGTGGATAGATCACTGAACTGGTACTAAGGAGTTCTGAGTTCTTTTCCAAATTCTGCCATTGACAGGCTGAGTGACCTTGGGCAAGTCACTTCACCACTGTTTCCCTATCTGTAAAATGGGGAGAATGATACTGACTTCCTTTTAGAGCACTTAGAGATCTACTGTGGAAAAGCGCTATGTAAGAACTAGGTATTGCTATTGAAGTTTGTGGGTTCTCTCCTTCCTGGCTTGAGCAGTGAATTCTGAACAATCTCTACAGCTGTGTGGTGAATGCCCATTGCCCACACATCTTAAAACAAAGGGTCTGATCACTGTACATGGAAATTTAGAAATCCATCTTTTTCTCCATGTCCACCATTAGAACAAAGTCCTGCTCTGATCAAACAAGATAGTGTTCAGAATTTTCATGGACAAAGTACCTATACAATTAAATATTTGACTGCCTGCAGATTTTAAACTATGCTGTTAAATTCCATGCAGAAGAGAGGAATTTGTTCCAAGAGAGCATCAATCTCAAAAAGAACACTCAATGATTACCTGTTCTGTTCTTTCCCTCTGGGGCACCTGGCATTGGCCACTGTTGGAAGACAGGATACTGGGATAGCTGAACTGTAGCAGAGTGCGGCAGGGCCCCCTTGGCTCCTGCCTCTGCTAAGTCCACAAAGTCACTCTGAGACCCCGGGGTTAGTATCTACTGGTGCAGTTTATTCACAGGCTTGTTCCCACCACCATTTCACCATATGCAGTTGAACCATCACCATGTGCAGGCAGGAGGGAGGGGCTCCCTGCTTCCACTCCCTGCCTTTTCCCTTTCTTTCTGCTCTTTCCTGGCTTCCTTCCCCTGGGGCTTTTATACAGCCCCAGGCTAATTAGACGGCAGCTGTTTCTGCTTCCCCAATTAGGGCCAGGTTATCTCCAGCCAGCTCTAATTTATTCCCCTAAATGGGAGCTGACCTGAATCAGCAACCCTTTTCCCAGCACCCTGTCACATGGACCTTTGGTCTGACCCATTAAGGCCATTCTTTTGTTCTTAACAGTACAGAAAGTTGTAAGTAGGGGGGTTATATCCTAGTTCTGAAATTCTGGATCTGAGCAGGATGAATGCACAGCCCCTAGGGCTTTTTTTGCTTTAAATGGCTCTGTGGCTCATGAGGTAGGGCACGTGAGTCAAGCAAAGAGGTTCTGCAGGGCAATGTCATGGAGGAGAATATCAAACTCATTTTAATCGGAGTCACATGTGTAGTTCAGACCAAATGTAAAAATCCTTTATCCACTAAGATACATCATCTCCTAGGAAATTTGACATCTTCAAAAGTGCCACTTGAAATGTGGCTTAATCTCACACAGTGTTAGAGAAATCTCTATACTCCAGACATCATTGTATGTCATGGTGATTTTCCCACCATCTACTTATGCTGGCATTTTTGTTCGTTACTTAGCTTTGTCCCTAAGATGTCACATTAGTCTCAACCTATATAGAGTATGTGCAGATGTAAGCATGATTTTAATACAAAACCTGATGCTATCTCCCACCAAAAGAAATTAGATTTAATTGATACCAACATTTTCTGATTTATAAATTATATAAATTCTTGGTGTTTATTTGAGTACAGATGCTTGTCTGTCCTGGAGGGCTTGTAACTGGCATGGGCTAGAGCAGGGGTCTCCAAACTTTAGGAGACAAGGGCCACATTAGATTTTTCTTTAGGAGACGAGGGCCCCACCGCTGAAATGCCGCCGAGGTGTCGTCAGTGTTTGAGCTGCCGCTGATGTGCTGCCGAGGCGGCGGCGTTTGAACTGCTGCCGCCATGCCAGCGAGCAGTGTTTGAGCTGCCGCCAAAGTGCTGCCGACGCGGCAGCAGCAGTTTGTTGGGGGGCCGGACAAATTGAAACCATGGGCCGGATTCGGCCCGCAGGTCGCAGTTTGGAGACCCCTGGGCTAGAGGAATCTGAGAAGAACATGTGAGAATATTTCCTCTCTTTTTCTTTGAGAAGTGCTTTGGGATCTTTAATGGCCACAAAGTACAGAGGATTTCAGCTTAACATTTATGCCAAGCATTTCTTGCGGCGGTATGAAGGAAATGGAAATGGACAGAATATCTCTCCTGCGAGCACTAAAATCTAAATTTAACACAGTTTGAAAATCAGGTGCACTAGGGCAATGTTCCGAAACGATGTCACATAGAGTCATCTTTGCAGGTGCTGACTACCTAAGGCACCTTTTTTGTGTCTTCTTATTTCTCTTTCTCTGAATGTGTGTTCTGAGCCTCCTCATTTCCATATTTCTGTCAACTTCCATCCCCACAATCCATACTTATTCAACCTATGAACCTCTCAGAAACCTCATCAGCCCTAATTCCATCTACTGGAGAAAAATAAACCTTGGCATTTTCAGTGATTTTCAGCAACATAGTCTCCCCTTCCTCTCCCCCCTCCCCCCCCAAACCACCTAAATTCAACCTCCACTATTATTTAGCTACTATCTCCTCCTCCCCCATACATTCAAAACAGAGTTAAACATTTTTGCCTGATAAAGTGGATTAAGTTGCTGTGACTGGTGCATCCTTTAATGTGAGCTGTTTTAGACTGCTTTGTTCTGTAGACTTATAACTTCTGCTGCATACAGTGCAGATTTGTCTTTTATTCGCGCCTCCATTGTTTTGCAGATTGTTGTTGTAATAGGCATCATAATGGCTAAACTGCTCTAGGAAAACAGCTCTGGGAACATGAATTAATTTGTAAAGAAACTGTACCATCCAGCACATTATATTGCCTATTACCTCAGAGAACATTTCTTGCCGTTCTGTGTCTACTTAGAGGGTCTATTTACTTGAAAGCAGTGTTACACTACTTAAGCTCCTTCTTTAAAATATTGTAAAACTGACAGACCATTATTTACCCCTACAAGATAATCTCGATTTTAAATAGCTAAGAGACTATAATTGCTGTAAGACCCATTTGAAAGTTGTAATCACATGCAGCTCTTTGTAACTAATTTATGCTTTTGCTAACTTTTCTTTATTGACTCTTACTTTCAATTAGAGGATATAAACCTTATGGAGTATTGGACTCTAATATGTCAGTAATTAACAACTGTGTCTATGTTCTTTCACTTGAACTAACCAATATGTGAACACAGACAGGCTAAATAGTAAGCAATGAACATCTTACCCCCAACCCCAAATATGGGAGTTCCTTAACTGACAATTTCCACAGTTATAAGGGACTGATCCAAAGCTCAATTAAGCAAATAGGAGTTTTTTCTATTGACTTGAGGAGCTTTGTGTCAGGCACCAAGGCCCAAAGGTATTTGGATGGGAAGTTATACGGGGAAAAGAGATAAGTATGTGTTTTCAGGACCAAAATCATGATGGTTTGTCTGAAAGAAATTATCTTACAGAGTCAAACTGAGGGAGATGTACTGCCTCTACAGCACTTGGTAGTCGTTTTTCTTTTTGTTGTCCCAGCGTGTCTATTGGCCTTCTGGCACTGCCTCACTTATCTGTCCTTAAAGCACAAGAATCCTACACTCTGGGCCTGATCCAAAGCTCACTGAACTCAATAGGAATCTTTCCACTGACTTCAATGGGCCTTGGATCAGGCCCTATGAGCCCAATTTTCAAATCTGGGAGCCTAAATCAGAGTATCTAATCCCTCATTTGTATTCTCAGACTGGCACTTGGACACCTAAGGGCATAGACAATGTGTGCCTCCCCATACAGGGCTGGGGGGAGGGGGGGCAGTGCACAATCTAAAGAGGAGGACATGTAACCTCCCAGCCAGGGTCTCTCAGGCAGAAGTGGCTACATCCAGCTCCCTACCCTGCTGCAAGGGAGAACGGTTGAATGTGCTGGGTGGGGAGGCGCAGGGAGAGGACAGAGCCCTTCTCCTTCCCAGCCCCAGGCAGGTCAATATGGGGGAAGGGGCACTTCCTTCTTCCCCCCATGCCTTCCCTACAAGTTGCCTCTTAACTGGGCAAATGTGGAAATTCATAGATTCATAGATTCTAGGGCTGGAAGGGACCTTGAGAGGTCATCGAGTTCAGCCCCCTGCCCTCATGGCAGGACCAATTACTGTCTAGACCATCCCTGATAGACATTTATCTAACCTACTCTTAAATATCTCCAGAGATGGAGATTCCACAACCTCCCTGGGCAGTTTATGCCAGTGTTTAACCACCCTGACAGTTAGGGACTTTTTCCTAATGTCCAACCTAAACCTCCCTTGCTGCAGTTTAAGCCCATTGCTTCTTGTTCTATCCTCAGATGCTAAGATGAACAAGTTTTCTCCCTCCTCCTTATGACACCCTTTTAGATACCTGAAGACCGCTATCATGTCCCCTCTCAGTCTTCTCTTTTCCAAACTAAACAAACCCAATTCCTTCAGCCTTCCTTCATAGGTCATGTTCTCTAGACCCTTAATCATTCTTGTTGCTCTTCTCTGGACCCTCTCCAATTTCTCCACATCTTTCTTGAAATGCGGTGCCCAGAACTGGACACAATACTTCAGTTGAGGCCTAACCAGCGCAGAGTAGAGCAGAAGAATGACTTCTCGTGTCTTGCCCACCACACACCTCTTAATGTAGCCCAGAATCAAGTTTGCTTTTTTTGCAACAGCATCACACTGTTGACTCACATTTAGCTTGTGGTCCACTATAACCCCTAGATCCCTTTCTGCCGTACTCCTTCCTAGACAGTCTCCTCCCATTCTGTATGTGTGAAACGGATTGTTCCTACCTAAGTGGAGCACTTTGCATTTGTCCTTATTAAACTTCATCCTGTTTACCTCTGACCATTTCTCCAATTTGTCCAGATCATTTTGAATTATGACCCTATCCTCCAAAGCAGTTGCAATCCCTCCCAGTTTGGTATCATCTGCAAACTTAATAAGCGTACTTTCTATGCCAATATCCAAGTCATTGATGAAGATATTGAACAGAGCCGGTCCCAAAACAGACCCTTGCGGAACCCCACTCGTTATACCTTTCCAGCAGGATTGGGAACCATTAATAACTACTCTCTGAGTACGGTTATCCAGACAGTTGTGCACCCACCTTATAGTAGCCCCATCTAAGTTGTATTTCCCTAGTTTATTGATAAGAATATCATGCGAGACCGTATCAAATGCCTTACTAAAGTCTAGGTATACCACATCCACCGCTTCTCCCTTATCCACAAGACTCGTTATCCTATCAAAGAAAGCTATCAGATTGGTTTGACATAATTTGTTCTTTACAAATCCATGCTGGTTATTCCCTATCACCTTACCACCTTCCAAGTGTTTGCAGATGATTTCCTTAATTACTTGCTCCATTATTTTCCCTGGCACAGAAGTTAAACTAACTGGTCTGTAGTTTCCTGGGTTGTTTTTATTTCCCTTTTTATAGATGGGCACTATATTTGCCCTTCCAGTCTTCTGGAATCTCTCCTGTCTCCCATGATTTACCAAAGATAATAGCTAGAGGCTCAGATACCTCCTCTATTAGCTCCTTGAGTATTCTAGGATGCATTTCATTAGGTCCTGGTGACTTGCAGGCATCTAACTTATCTAAGTGATTTTAACTTGTTCTTTTTTTATTTTATCTTCTAAACCTTCCCCCTTCCCATTTTCATTCACTATGTTAGGCATTCCTTCAGACTTCTCGCTGAAGACCGAAACAAAGAAGTCATTAAGCATCTCTGCCATTTCCAAGGTTTCCTGTTACTGTTTCTCCCTCCTCACTGAGTAGTGGGCCTACCCTGTCCTTGGTCTTCCTCTTGCTTCTAATGTATTGATAAAAAGTTTTCTTGTTTCCCTTTATTCCTGTAGCTAGTTTGAGCTCATTTTGTGCCTTTGCCTTTCAAATCTTGCCCCTGCATTCCCGTGTTGTTTGCCTATATTCATCCTTTGTAATTTGCCCTAGTTTCCATTTTTTATATGACTCCTTTTTATTTTTTAGATCTTGCAAGATCTCGTGGGTAAGCCAAGGTGGTCTTTTGCCACATTTTCTATCTTTCCCACCCAGCGGAATAGTTTGCTTTTGGGCCCTTAATGGTGTCCCTTTGAAATACTGCCAGCTCTCCTCAGTTGTTTTTCCCCTCAGTCTTGATTCCCATGGGACCTTACCTATCAGCTCTCTGAACTTACCAAAATCCGCTTTCCTGAAATCCATTGTCTCTATTTTGCTGTACTCCCTTCTACCCTTCCTTAGAATTGTGAACTCTATGATTTCATGATCACTTTCACCCAAGCTGCCTTCTACTTTCAAGTTCTCAACGAGTTCCTCTCTATTTGTTAAAATCAAATCTAGTACCTCAAATGAGTACCTCAAACTAACATAGACCCCAGTACTGCATGGATGGGCTCTGAAGGATTGTTAAATCAGTTATTGTGTTTGCCATAGCTTTAGTTTAATGTTTTAACTAAGTCAGGAAGCTAACAAAGAGAGCCAAGAAAGGGAAGGTGCACTATAGAGTAAGTACTCCAGGAAACTAAGAGATGCCATTCTTCATGCAGTCTTTAGTTTCCTGGGACACACTTCCTTCTGGAGCAGAAACAAAGCAGCCCAGGACAGGGCAGTCACAGGCTATAGTTACACAGAGTAGCAGAAAGTTTGTTACCTCATTTCTGTACACAGCTTCTATTCATAATAAAGGGTTTATCTTGACACTGTTCTGTTCACTATAAAAATATCACCCACAAGAAGTCCCACGGATTTAACCAGCGGTTCCTTTAGGCAGATCCAGTTGCAGGATCAGGGCCTAAGGCACTCAAGCATGAAAACTGGTCTCTCTTAGGGCCAGATTGTCAGCCAGTTACTCTCACTGGAGATCAGATACTTATTCAAGAGATTAACACGGGGCCATTTGAATGAGAAACTGCTCAGAAACATGAGTAAGGGGCTCACTATCTGGCCCTAAGAAAGAGTCCAACTTTCAAGATAACACTAGTTTTGATGGGACTACTTTTGTAAGCTCATCGCTGGGGGAAGAGATTCACAACTTGACCCTTTGTTAGGGATGGGGCGGGGGGGAGAGGAGAGAGGGAGGAGGGAATGTACCTATGTCCCCCAGTCTATATGAAACTACACCATCTTGTGGTGGAAAGGAATGCAGGATGGGCAGGCACAAAAGCTACCTGTGGGAATGAAATCACCCTTCCCATTGCTGTGTCAGCTGTCTCAGATCCTGAACTCCAGTGATATTTGCATTCTAGTCCTGGGCACCTCTGAAAAGACTGGCATTTTTGTTGAATTGTGTTGTCGTTTTGGAGATGTGCTGGTCAATGGTTACTAAGGACAATTACAAGACTAACAATTTATTTTCACATGTTAAATGTAATCTCCACCAACATGTGAACTCAAGTGTCTAGAGTAGAGTAAATTTGTTTAAACATGTTAGCTACATGTGGTATTTTAGGAAACTCTTAATGTCATACAATAATTAATGTCCCCTTTCTAAATCAGAACCATTAATTCTGTTTACATAAAGTATATTTATCATTAGCATCAGACTTTTTTTCTGGATGTCTGAGGCAGTTTTAGAAAGAGTGAGACGTGTCACACTTTATAGTGAAGTTCCATTTTTTTCATAAAGGTTTAATAAATTATTCATGTTATAGACGTGAATACCATGCATAATAAATGGTTGTGAGCACATCATTAGAAAGAGTTAACGATGGATTGTTATATGCAGCCTATTTACCTCTTTGACACTAATAATCTATAACAATTGATTAATTATTTATTACTCTCTATAAACTATTTATGAATGGAACCTTAATATAAAGAGTGACAAAAAGACTATTACTTGGGAAAGGTGCAGCACAGATATCCCTCCATTTATGCATAATATAGGTGTAGTATGTCCAAACCATTGCCAATTCTCCCACCCTGCCTTTCCACATTTGCTCCCAATGTACTTCTAAACTGTTTTTGATGGACTCCCTCTGGGCATGACAAAAGTCTGCATACCTATTCAGTACCCAGAACATCTGCTGAGGTCAAGGGTGTTAGTTAATGTCAACTGGTATGGTGCTTTTTGTGATATGGACTCCTGTTATTCAGTATCTACTATGTATAGATTGACTCATTTCACGCATGCCACCCAATGCAGCATGTACTTTTTGGATAATTACTTTCAGCAACAATTACCTGTGATTTTGACTTTCACGTGAAATGGTTCATATATCATTACCATTCCCCTGATCCAGTCAATCTCATTCTCAGCATGAATTTAGAAAATAATAACATAAGAACGACCGTACTGGGTCAGACCAATGTTTCATCTAGCTCAGGATCCTGCCTTCGGACAGTGGCTAGTGCCAGAAGCTATGAACAGAACAGTGCAATTGCCAAGTGATCCATCCCTTGTGATCCAGTCCCAGCTTCTGGCAGGCAGAAGCTTATGGAAACCCAGAGCATGGGACTGCATCGTGGACCATCTTATCTAATAATCATTCATGGACCTATCCTCCGCAAACTTTATATAATTCTCTTTTTGAACTTTTCTGAGTTTGATTTGTATGAAAGGTATGTAAGAAGGAAAATGTTTCCTTACCTAACAGAGCTGCTGCCAACATCAAGGTCCTGTGCAGTTACAGCACCTATAATGGTCCCAACAGGAGTATCCTCATAAACCTCCATGGTGTACATAGGCTTGCTGAAAACTGGAGGTTCATCCACATCCAACACATTGATCTTCACAGTGGCTGTATCTTTGAATGGACCCACAGAGTGGAATCGATGATCAAGATGCACATTGGAGGCCTCTACCTTAAAGGTATATGCCTTTTTTGTTTCAAAGTCTAATGGCTGTGGCAAGGACAGACAAAAAACACATCATCAGATCTGGCAAAATAGCTTTGTAAAAGTCTCTCCAGACTGTACAGTTTAACCTGCTATTGATGTATCAGAGATGCTCTAACCTATAGTGGATTGAATGCAACATGGCAGTTTAGGTACAGCAAGCTGTAGTTGCTTGACAGAGATACATACAGGGCCGGCGCTCCCATTAGGTGACCCTAGGCGGATTTGGGGGCCGGCGACTCCCAGCGGCGATTCTAAACGCCGCAGAGAGGAGCTGCTGCCCCTGCCGCCGGTGAGCTGCCGCCGGTGGGGAGCCGAGCCCAGTGCCCCGTCCGCGGCCCGCAGGGGGGAGGGTGGGCGGGGAGCCCATTCGAGCCCGGTCGAGCCCAGTCGAGCCCACGGGGCGGGGGGGGGGGAGCCGAGCCCAGCGCCCCCGCCATGACCCGCGGGGGAGGGGGAGGGAGCCCAGCCCAGCCGGCCGCGGGGGGGCGGATGGGGAACTGAGCCCAGCCCGCCGTGGACCACGCGGGGGGGGGGGGGGGGGGGGGCAGGGAGATGAGCCCTGCCCCCGGCCATGAGCCCAGACCCCCCACTCCCTGGGGGGAGCGGGGAGCTGAGCCCACGGGTGTGGAGGCTGTCGTGGGCATTGGGTGGTTTGCTGCTGGGGTGGGGGTAGGTGCCTTTTGCGGGGGGCGCAGGGCTGGTGCAAGGAAGTTTCGCCTAGGGCGCAAAACTTCCTTGCACCGGCCCTGGATACATACTAAAATGGGACTACTTTGATTTGAATTTCTTTCATTATAAAATAGTCTAGTGTTCTTGGTTTTAGTAAAGTGACCGGGGATCTCTCTCCTGTGCATTATTGCAGTGGTATTCTGTACATTATTGTACTCATATCTAGTCAGAAAGATTCAAAAGCTTTACTATCAATGCAGCATTTGGTGGGATTGCCTCTCAGGCTTCTAGCATTTTACTGAAACAGTCTTTTCCTGATGTTTAGATAATACTGGCATCTAGTGGCTTTTAGTTATAATAGCCAAGTTAGAAAATTTCAGTTTAAAAGGATATGGCGTTTGAAGAAAAACACTAGGTTACAACTGTAGGATTGCAGCAAGAATAGTTTGTTTATTTCATTTCCATCATCATAACATTGTCTCCCAGTCAGTTTTCATTTCTAGCATGAGTTTAAACTCTGCCATTTTCTGCCCTTGTCACAACAAGACTATAATTGGCCAGAGGCTGGGCTGGCATAAATAGTAGTTCCATTAAATTAAAGGAGTTATGCTGCTTTACACCAGCTAAACACATTTCATGATGCTTTTAAATCCTTGTGAAAGGCTCTATATTTTAACAGACTATATGGCCAAGCTTTTCAAAGCTGGGGACTTAATGTTAAGCATCTAAGTCTATATATGTCATGTAAATAATCAAGCTTGAAAACTCTGGTTTGGTATGCTCCTAATATCAAACTGGGATGTCTTCATTCAGGAAAAAATGCCATCGGAGTCAGTGTGAATTTCACCTGGTTAAGGACTGCAGAATTGAGCTGACAGGGATCAATTGTAAAGCATGTGCCTTAAATAAATATTCAGGGGTTTTACTTAGGCCCAGCCTTATGATTTGTGGGTTAGAAGTGGGGGGGAGGAGGGGGGAGGGTGTAGATAGCCTCTAAGGGTCTGATTAGATGGCGTTTCAAAGCCCTGTGTCTCTCAGCACGGGTCTTCAGATATGGGCTTGTGCTATGTTGCTAAAAAGAGCTGTGTAGAAAGTGTGGCTCAGGCCACAGGTGCTGAAGCCCATCTCCCCCCCGCCCCAAGGTTCAGACCCTGAGCTGCAGTCCAAAATGTCTACACAGATATTCTAGCACCATAGTGCAAGCCCAAGGCAGTAGAATAAGGCTCTGAGACTCACTGACATGGGTTTTAACACACAGTGTAGTCATACCCTAAGTTACCTTCCCCTCCAGTGCCACCTCAACAACCCCATATTCCAGGTTGAATGAAACATTTTGCTCAAACCCAAACAAAACATTTTTTAAAAAAATGTTTCTAATTTTTAAAAATAAATTTGAAGGAAATTTCAAAACAAAAAATTGTTTTGAACCAAAAAATCAAAACAGTATGTTTTGTAAAGGGTCAAAATGAATATCTTGATCCAGATTTTTTTTTATTACTCCAATGAGTCAGCAACACCAAAGTGAATTTGCAAAAAAATGTTTGTGCTGCTGAATCTGCATTTTTCACTGGAAAAAAAAGTTTGACAAAAAATTTCACCTAGCTCTAGGCAGGAATACATTTGGGACCAAAAGAAGTTACTTGTGTTGCAGAGGACCCTGTCTGACTGGATGTCTGCTTCACCTTCTCTCCCTGGCATAGTGAGTCTGTAATATAGACTGCCCATAAACATAAACTGTACCAAATTAAGAGTCAAAATAATACATTTTATAATACTAATAAATACACTAGTGATGAATGCACCATTTCAGACAAAATACAAATGGCCCAAATGGTGGCATCTTCCACTATCTAATCGTGGAAATACTTCATTTCAAAGATTGCCCGCCAAATGAATGTAAATGGGATTTATATAGACCGAAGTATGTCTGTAGATGCCAACTGACTCAGATTTTAAGGGTGGTTTTTTTGTAAATATCATTTTGTTCAAGAAAGAAACAAGTGCAGTAAGGTTTGGAAGCTCTTAAGCATCATTCGTTGGTTCCCTGTCCTCATCCTCCTCTTCTAGCTGCTTACCTACCTAAAATGCTCTCAGACATTTCATTCAACTCCAGAACGGGCATTGGAAAGATTTACTTTGCAACATGTAGCTCTATGTAAATGAGATTGCTTGCAGACCTCAACCATGTAGATAATTAGTGCAAGTCTTACTATACACCTCAAATCCTGGCATCCAGTTGATATACTGGGCGTCTGTCAGAAAATTTGGTGGTTGAATATATTGGAGCTGCCTAGTTTATAGCCCAGATTTCTATAAACTTTTAAAGTTTTACAAGTTCTGGAATGTAGTTCGTTGGTATTGTTTTTGTGGATGCTTCTCACATCACAAAAGAAGCCATATAGTGCCCTACTCGTGACAGTTAACTGCAGTTTGTTAACCTAGTCTAGCTGCCAAAAAAATTTCACATCTGTGCTGCCACCTGGTGTCTGATCTATGTAACTAAACCCTATTATGCACGTAGCGTTCTTCGTGCTAGTAAACTAGTAACTTTGATGTTCAAGGGCGCCGAGCGCAGCAGAATTTGTACTTGAAAATATTTAGTTCCTCAGCTATTTTTACCTAAAAGAATCCCCAGTCATATCTCTATTTCTAATGTAATGAGTAAAATGCTTTAAAATTCATGAAAGAAGTTAATAGGGACAAAAAATGAGGTTGTTAAAAAAGCCAGGGTCTATGGAAGTTCTGCTAAAAATCTATAGAGTTGAATATGTAATGAGATCCTTTCTACAGTTTTTTTTAAAACCTATTGAAAATTCTTATCTGTACTATAAACTTCTATTAAATTCAAACAGACAGTTACAAAAAACCTGCCATAAAGAAAGACAATCATTTTGTTACATTTCATAGGATTTTTCCCATAAGGGAATGACAGTTCTGCTAGCACCAATGTGGCTATTTTTTCAACCACGTAGCTGTAGAGCTATTATGGGAGCATTTTGTAATGATGTCCTGTCAGTCTCATAACGGAGGAGTTTGGCTCCCTTGGCAGGCACTGTCTTTCTTCTCTCGGTTTCGGCTATTAGCTACTGTATCCAGACTCTTAGTAAAGCACTATCAGTGTATGCAGAGCTGTGTATAGCAATGTCACTTTGTAAATACTAAAATGAAATAACACATAATGACAAACCACATTATTAAGCCTAACAGTAGGTACCAGGAACTGGTTTAATTAGTGTGAACAGGAAAGCACATCAACCCCTCTGGTTTGAAAGTAGAGGTATTTTGAAATATTACTGCTTCCCTTACACCATATGGAAGTGAAGGGATACTGACAAAGAATACTTCAATGGAAATTGTGTAAGTAAAATGCAACAGAGATTTTTTCCTCCCCAACTAGAAGGTTGTCCAAAATTCTAAAGTTGTAAAACGCCGTAGATTGAAAGTGGCTTAATGGGTTTTCCTGATAAGGATGACATAGGTGGGGAAATAACTGTATGTATTCATCTCATTCTCAGAATGAGAAAAAGAAGAGCTCACAAAGAGTGCTGGACAGGCAGCCTCATGACCTCCAATATTTATCCACAGAACAAGTACAGCATGACACAGGCAAAACAAGCTTCCCCAAAACTGCCTCATCCATATTTCACAATTCTGTCATGGAGGGATTTGTGGGTGGGATGGTTGGCCAAGGTTTGAATGAACGTAAAATGTGATCTGTTGAGACTGCCAACAAGGAAATCAATGCACACTCATTGGGATGACATGTTTTTTGTAATGTCTCAACACCTGATCCACAGAAATGGGTTGAGACCACCAACTTTAACACAGACTTCCAAAATATCTGTCAGCTGTTAACTGTTTTTTTCTTTTTTGTTTCTCCCCCCCCACCCCAGGTAATTACTGACCTGTGCTGAATTTGAAATAGTAAAACTAAAGATAAAAGTGACAGGGCATGCTGGTCTGTTAAGGAAGGCTCCAGCTCCAACACTATGTCCTATGGTCCTGATGAGTGTGCAGAACGAGCAATATGCTAGGAGCTATGGTCCAAGGGACAGCTAGGAAATGTTAGCAGTTACTTCCAGGATTGATGAGAAGGAACAAGATGTACATATGAGCTCCATTCCCTCACAACAGGGAGAGAAGCAGCAGCAGGAGGAGTTCTTGGTTTTGGGTGGCAGCTAGGGTGACCAGATGTCCCGATTGTATAGGGACAGTCCTGATTTTTGGGTCGTTTTCTTATATAGGCTCCTATTTCCCCCCACCCCCATCCCGATTTTTCACACTTGCTGTCTGGTCACCCTTGTGGCAGCTTGAGAAGGATCTGAAGCCACCTGGCCAGGGTAAAGCTGCCTGGAGATGGGGATGCTTTCAGCAACCCACAGGAAGCTAGGAAAAAAGAAGGGGTTGGGGCTTACTGTTTACATTGCACTTTTGTGGTTTTGATCATTTTGTTAAGACCCCAGAGAATGTTAAGGACTTTAGACAGAGGTGAAGGAAGTAACCTTGACCAGAAGAAACAGTTTGAGATCTGGACTAGGTGCCAGCTTCCTTTTAGGGGTTTCCAGATGGAATTGGACAGAAGCTCTGCTTCACTCAGTTCACCAAGGTGGACACAAATGCTCGGCAAAGAATGAGACAGGAAAGGGATGTTTATTTTGTACTTTGATATAGTTGGACTGTCATTATTCCCGAAAGGTGTGGCCTAGTTAAGATGGAGAGCTAATCCAACTTCCCAGTGAGAGCAAGTGAGGAAATGGCTGCATTCCCATGACTATAAAGTAAGACCCAGTGACAATGTGGTACATCAATGTTTGTTTTTGCATGCAGTGTGCTAAGAATGGAGTTAATCAGCCTTGTAATAATGAATTATGAGCAAAATTTATACAGAGGGTATACAGTAACAGCTAGAATATTTAAAGTGAACTGGTGGTGATAGACGTCTAACCAAAGGATAAATTTCCCACTCATCTATACGGAGCTCCAAAAACGTTACTAGTCCATACAAACTCCTGCAGTAACTGTTTCAATTTTTAAACGGATACAAAAAAAATAAATCCCAACCAAAACAAAAAAAACAACCTGGCAACACTGGCTGATCTGGTCTTCAGGGACTCAAGAGCTCCACTTCCTGTTTTTGATCACTTCATTAGCTTTGTACTTTTTTGATGACCACCATCATCATTCTGATAGCATTCTTTGCTTTATTGTGGGTATCTACCTCTGCCAAAGGCTTGGCATGTCTACTCCCCCTTGTTAAAATGTGAAGTCTCCCCATACTACACACACGGACCATCTTCTCTTACAATTGACTGGCTGTGCTGTGATGGGTATCAGTGTCTGCAAAAACCCTTGACATTTCCTTGGGTCACATTAGTTTATAGGTTTTTGCTCTCTTGTAATATATCCTGGGGGACGTACAAGTGTCCTGTCATTAACAGGCAGCACAGCTTGTTGATTAATGAAACTTTTGCTTTTTTGTTACTGTGAGAATTTTTAAAAAAGGAAATACGCCTTTGAAGTGCAGGGAAGTAGTGTATTCCAGAAATGGCCTTACAGAAACCATATTATCAGTGCTAGTGAAATAACGGCTGATTTGGTAGTTCAGAATTTCTGGTTATTTTATAATCCCTTTGTAAGTGTCCATTTTTTTCGTATATGGTCTGGTTTCATATACTCAGTGGTATGTTATGGCTTACTGGAAGAAGGTTTAGATACTCTGGGACCTCAGGTGAAAATTCCATAGGTCTGACTCAATATTCATCCCTCTGAGGTAAATAAAGTTAGTGCCATACACCATGCCATAATAACTCCAACTCAGGAACCAATCCATGCAACAAACCTCGATGCCAACTCTGCCCACATATCTACACCAGGGACACCATCACAGGACCTAACCAGATCAGCCACACCATCACCGGTTCATTCACCTGCACATCCACCAATGTAATATACGCCATCATGTGCCAGCAATGCCCCTCTGCTATGTACATTGGCCAAACTGGACAGTCCTTACGCAAAAGGATAAATGGACACAAATCAGATATTAGGAATGGCAATATACAAAAACCTGTAGGAGAACACTTCAATCTCCCTGGACACACAATAGCAGATTTAAAGGTAGCCATCCTGCAGCAAAAAAACTTCAGGACCAGACTTCAAAGAGAAACTGCTGAGCTTCAGTTCATTTGCAAATTTGACATCATCAGCTCAGGATTAAACAAAGACTGTGAATGGCTAGCCAACTACAAAAGCAGTTTCTCCTCCCTTGGTGTTCACACCTCAACTGCTAGAAGAGGGCCTCATCCTCCCTGATTGAAGTAACCTCATTATCTCTAGCCTGACTCTTCCCTGAATATTTATACCTGCCCCTGGACCATTCCACTGCATGCATCCAACCAAGTGGGTATTCACCCACGAAAGATTATGCTCCAGTATGTCTGTTAGTCTACAAGGTGCCACAGGACTCTTTGTCGTTTCTTAGTGCCATACAGTTTACTGTGCTTGGTTCTTTCATGTGTATCTCGCTACTTTGTGTGGTGATTAATGATCCCCTATCAGTTCTGGTAAGATTAGAGGTTTGTCTTGATGTCACAGGGAAATAGATATTAGAGAGACAAGGTGGGTGAGGTAATATTTTTTTATTGGGCCAACTTCTGTTGATGAGAGAGGCAAACTTTTACACAGAGCTCTTTTTCATCTCTGGGAAATGCACTCAGAGTGTCACAGCGAAATACAAGGTGGAACAGGTTGTTTGGCAGAAGTAGTTAATACATATGTGAAAGTCATAAGGTACAATGAACCCCCCTTAACAACCAACAGCTATGGCAACCAGAGGCCACTAGGGGGAAGTAGATGCCTCGCCTACGCAAGATCCTGAGCTTTTACATTGGCCTTCGCTAAGACAAAAATCACTGTCCCAGACCAGTTTTTACTGACCAGATAGCAGACATCCGAGGTCTAGCAAGCACCAATCAAATGTTAACACGACCAGGGCTTTGTCTAAGTGTGTATAAAAGACCTGTAATTTCTGTGTAAATTAGAGCTCTGTACCAAGGTACAGTCTCTCCTTTTTTCTGCAGAATAAAGTAACCCTCTTTCCTTATCCCTGTCTGGCTGTTATTGGCTCTCAGCTAGGTGGACCCGATATTTCGGTAACAGTTTTTGGTGACCACGAAGGGACCTCCTAGCTCAGACATTGGACTCCGGACGGCTGCAGCAAACTAGGAACGGTGCCAACGGGGTGCTTAGCCCCTCTTTCTGACTTCACCGCAGCCCCTGGAGTTCGTGCTCCAATAAGGTGAGTCCTAATAGGATAAGGAAACACTATCTGTTCTGGTTCTGGTTCTGGTATTGGTTAACTGGTTAATATTTTCTGTCTCATACACTTGGGTGTTGGGTGTGTGGGCGGGACTGAGCCTCTCGTTCATAATTCCTCAGAGTGGAAGCCATAGCGTGCGATGAAGCGCTGAGGTCGAATTGAGATCCTTCTGTTCCGTCCCCTGTAGCAGTCAGTGTGAGTAGGGAAAATCTGTACTAGTTTTTCTTTTTTTACCATAATTCCCTCTGTTTTCTGTTTAATTCTCTGTTTGAGTGTCAGGAGAAAGATGGGTGGATCTCAGAGCAAACTCTCTAAGGACAGTCCTTTGGATTATATGTTAAGTAAATGGCCACTGCCAGGTGTTCAAAGAGGGATGTCTAGGAAACGCTTTTTACAACTTTGCACTCAGGGTTGGCCAGCCCTGGGAACTGATTGGCTGAGTACGGCTCCTTTGACATTCCAACTTACTAAACTCCATTGCATCTGGTATATTAAATAATAAGACTAAAGTATTATATAATGCTGTAATGTATATGTGTTTATTTTTTTTTTGGACAAAGGTGTGAGTGGAGAGTGAAGATTTCCTTTGTAGGTTAAAAGAAGCTGAGAAGGGGGGGGAAAAAAAGGAACAGAACGAGTTAATTGTAACTAGGAAGCTCAGTCCAAAAAAAAGAAGAAGATAAGACTCTGGCCTCGCTCAAGGTCTCTGCTCACAGCTAAGACCTGGCTGGCAGCCAAGAAGAAGGGGGGCTTAAGTGTCCCCAAGAAGCTGTAAAATCTACAAATCACTGCCAGGCATTAATGAGACGTGCCTTTATAGCTCTCGTCAATCCGACCCAATGGAATCCGAACAATCCAACCCACATGAGGGAGCTAAAAAGATTTTTAGACTATATTCTAACAGGTATAAAACAAGCAGGGGAACGAACTCTAGACTGGTCAAAGGTCCATAATACTGTGCAGGGGAAAGAAGAGCACCCTTCCGACTTTTATGAGAGACTTTGTAAAGCATTTTGTATTTATACTAACATAGACCCCAAGGCCGCGGACTCACAGTCCACGGTCCGGCTTATTTTTCTCTCTCAGTCAGCCCCGGACATCAAGAAGTGATTGCAGCGTCTTGAGGGAGCAGAAGGAAAGTCCCTGGAAGAGCTGGTAAGCGAGGCCACCCGGGTATATCACACAAGGGAAAATATCCAAGAGACCAAGCAGGTGAGAATGCTGGCAGCCCTTGTAAACGCTGGAAATAGAAATGAGAAACAAGGAGGGTGGAGGGGACCCCCCAAGTGGCAACCTAAAACGGAAAAGGGGGGGCCCTGAGTCGCGCCAATGATATGTGTAACTATTGTAAGCAGCTCGGTCACTGGAAGAGGGAGTGTCCAAACCAACGTACTGGGAGACAGCCCTGCCGGCCAGACCGACCGCAGCAACAAATGGCTGTGGAAAGAGCAGACGCCGTTGATAGTGAGGAATGACGGCGACCAGGGGGTCCTCTTGTCACCTATTCAAATGATTTTACTACTTATGTTTGTTCCCCCAGTGACCGCCAGGTTCATCTAACTTTGGGAGGAACTGTTTATTCTTGCCTTTTGGATTCGGGAGCTGCACTTTCTACTGTTACTACCAAGCCAAAGAAGGGGACCCTCACGAATGAAAACATTCTGGTAATCGGTATAGGCGGAAAGCCATTTGACTGTTCTGTATTACAGGAGGCTACTGTAGAAATCTCTGATATCTCTGTCTTCCATGCATTTTTGCTAGCACCAGACTCTCCGGTTAATCTCTTGGGCAGAGATCTGTTGTGTAAACTACGTGCTCAGATTTTCTTTTCAGATGATAAAATCATTGTCCGGTTACTGCAACGCCAACTTCCCCAACTATGTGCTGCGTTGACCCAGGCTTCTGAGGACCAGATCCTGCCTATGGGCCCGATGAACATACCCCGAGCGACTCAGACAGGGGGTGAGGGGCCTTCCTGTGGGGCATTTCAAAAGCGGATTTCGGAGCACTCCAGACAGAGTCAGTGCGTGTGACCCTGAAAGCGGGCATTGACATTCCTCGGATTCGTCAGTATCCCATCCCCCGAGAAGCCCTGCTTTCAATACTCCCATCCTGCCAGTAAGAAAACCCGACATGGATCCAGATGGAAAACCGGTATACTGATTTGTCCAAGATTTACGTGCAGTAAAGAATGTTGTACAAGCAAAACACAATGTGGTACCTAATCCTTATACGATCCTGACTGCCATTCCAGCAGGTACCGTTTGCTATTCAGTGATAGATTTGTGTAATGCCTTTTTCAGTATTCCTCTAGATCAAGACAGCTGGGACATTTTTGCATTTACATGGACGGATCCAGAGGCCGGGAGAGCAGAACAGCTGACCTGAATTCGTCTTCAAGTAGTTCAACATCAAGAAAAACCCCGACCAGATCTTTCAGATGTGCCCATTCCAAATGCTGAGCTGGAACTGTACACAGATGGCTCTGCACGGGTTGTGGAGGGCCAACTGATATCTGGATTTGCAGTAACTACTCAGTTTGAGGTATTACAGTCTGCGCCTCTGGGACCCTCCACTTCAGCCCAGGCGGCAGAATTGATAGCCCTCACCTGAGCACGTGAGTTGGCAGCAGGTCAGTCTGTACACATTTATACTGACTCGAAATATGCCTTTGGTGTTTGCCATGCCACAGGCCAACTTTGGGCAAAGCCTGATGGGAGAAGAGCCTTGCTCAGAGCTGCTTTGTGGCCTGCCCTACTTAAATTACACCAAGAAACACACGGTGGAGTAGAGGCCATGGCTGCTACTATAAATAGACTTTGGTATGCCCCTGGGGTATTCCAGGAAGCTAAACGAGTCCTTGCCACATGTGACATTTGTGCAAAATTCAATCCAAGGGGGGAACTGAAAGGCCCCCCCGGTGCAAGGTTATGGGCATACACGCCCTTTGAACGGCTCCAAATTGACTACTCAGAAATGCTTAAGTGCCAAGGCTATCAGTAACTTCTTGTGATTGTGTGCCAACTGACTGGCTGGACCGAAGCATTTCCAACCAGACGAGCAACTGCTTTGGAAGTAGGAAAGACTTTACTAAACCACGTCATTCCTAGGTTTGGGCCTCCTAGGTCTATTGACTCTGATCAAGGAACACACTTCACTGCCCAAGTTATTCAATACATTACTAAGGCCCTAGGTATTTCCTGGCTTCTACACACCCCTTGGAGACCACCTTCTTCTGGACAAGTGGAAAGAATGAACCAAACCTTAAAACTTAAACTCTCCAAACTGTGTGCACAGACTGGGTTAAAGTGGCTTCAGGCCCTGCCTCTGGCCCTCTTGGCAGTCCGCACTGCCCCTAGGGGCAGACTCTGTCTCTCACCTTTTGAACTTTTATTTGGCAGGCCATACACCTGATTTGCTGATCCAGGACCTGTGACTGATTTGGCTACTTGGGGTGACGAGGAACTGACCAGATATGTTATTTCCCTCCAAACCACTCTCATGTCTCTCCACAGGTATGCAGCTCAATTTCAGTCCCTACCCGCTGATGTGCCTGCTCACCAGATCAAGCCAGGGGATTGGGTCTATGTAAAAGAGTGGAAACACGAGCCTCTCCAACCCCGGTGGGCGGGCCCTTTCCAAGTCCTTCTTACCTCCCACACTGCCATTCGACTGAGGGAACGAGACACTTGGATTCACCACACCCGAGTCAAGCGAGCCTCTAGGCCAGGGCCAGAAGCAGACGACTCCGGACTTCAAGGGAGCCCCGCCAGCTCTTCCCACCACGACCCGGAAGAGCCTGAAGGAGACGATACTTGGAAAGCTGAAGGAAGGACTCTGGAAGGACTGAAACTCTTGTTCAGATGGACTAAATCCTAAGACTTTATAATTATGAATTCACAGCCAGTGATACAGTGGCTACTTCTTTTGACTTTGCCCTTTCTACATGCCAATGGGACCCTTTACCCCTTAAAAATTCCAAAAAAAAGGCCCAGAACTCACCTTGCCTTCAGCAAAGGGCTTTAATTGTAAAATCAACAGGCATGCGTTATCGGGGCAATGGCTTCCGTCATTCCACCCATTAGGCCCCATAAATGAAACACATGCATACTATATGGATGTTTACTCTGGCATTCTGTTGCCCCACTCATCTCAGAGCTGGAAAAGGCGGTTGTAAATATTTCTGCTGAATTAGAGAAAATAGCTAATGCCTCCATAGATGTTTTTCAAAAGTTGCAAGGAGAAATTGATGAAATAGCAGAGGTGACATTGCAAAATAGACGTGTGTTAGATGTCATGAATGCTGAATTTGGGGGGGCTTGTGCTCGCATAGGCGAAAAATGTTGTTTTTATGTTAATCACTCTGGCTTAATTGCGAAGGATTTACAAGCTATTAAGAATGCTGCTGTTGTTTTTCATGCTCTATCCCTCGATCATACCTTTAGTTTTGAGGATCTCCTCCCAGACCTTGGGTCATGGTTTACAGGACTTTTCCGAACAATTCTTAAGTGGGTTATTTTCCTTCTTTTCTTTCTATGTGTTATTTGGGTAATGTTACAATGTGCTAGATGTCTGTGTACTGCTGTCACCAAAAGCTCTACTACCCGAGGGAAAACCCAGTATGTGTCCCTTCAACTTGATCGTAAACTGCGGAACGGGCCTGACAATTTGGGTTTTGTCAGGCCCGAGGGGGGACTGTGAAAGTCATAAGGTACAATGAACCCCCCTTAACAACCAACAGCTATGGCAACCAGAGGCCACTAGGGGGAAGTAGATGCCTCACCTACGCAAGACCCTGAGCTTTTACATCGGCCTTCACTAAGACAAAAATCACTGTCCCAGACCAGTTTTTACTGACCAGATAGCAGACATCCGAGGTCTAGCAAGCACCAATCAAATGTTAACACGACCAGGGCTTTGTCTAAGTGTGTATAAAAGACCTGTAATTTCTGTGTAAATTAGAGCTCTGTACCAAGGTACAGTCTCTCCTTTTTTCTGCAGAATAAAGTAATCCTCTTTCCTTATCCCTGTCTGGCTGTCATTGGCTCTCAGCTAGGTGGACCCGATATTTCGGTAACACATATTTCAAGAATCCATTGCAGGTGAAGTGACCCATTAGTATCCCTCCAGTCACAGGAGGGAAAGCTGCGGGTGTGGGGGGGCGGATTTGTTAGAAGTAAGTTCCCTAAAGACAAGGACACACTCACGCAAAGCAACACTAGACCTGGCTAGAACAACAAATGCAAAACCCACAGACATATCTCCACTGCTATGATGATCAGCACCCCCCACAACACACCTTTCAAGATGCATGAGTCCTGCTCATGCTGATCACATGTCATGTACCTCATCCAGTGCACTAAATGCCCCAACAACTATGTTGGTGAAGCCAGACAGTCACTACACTCTTGAAACACCTCACACAGAAAAATGGTAAAAGAAAAAACATCCTCTCACCAGTGGGCAAAGGCTTTTCACAAAACAATCACTTGTATCTGATCTCTCAAGCCACATCCTGAATAACATCTTCAAAAAATGAGCCTGAGAGCTTAAATTCATAACTGCTAGATACTAAAAATCATTGACTGAATAGAGACACTGGATTGATGCTTATTACAACAATCTATATGCCACCAACAACCCCCACACACCCCAACGGCTTTTTCCCCTCCTCTCTTCCTTTCCTCCCATGACTGAAGGTGTGTTTAATGGACCACTTCACCTTGAATCTGTCCTCTGGTGTCCATGCCTTGTCGTGGTGGGACAGCTTGCATGCTCTAACGATCCCAGAGTCTGTGTCGGTGGGGGCTTTTTGCTCCTGGTAGGTTCAACCATGCTGGATTGGTCTGTGGGAAAGGGGCCAGATAAAAAAGACACGTTGGTCCTCCAGGTTGGGGCTTAGGCACAGGGCTAACAACCCTGTCCCAGAAAAAAACAAAATATGTTACGGGAACAGTAACAGAGAAATCAACCATTACTGTGTGTGATGGCCTTCAGGAGTCAATGAACCATATGACTGCCAGTGGTGAAAGCCAAAAGGAAGCTACTGACATGAAGACTGAAGTGCTCAACA
Source organism: Macrochelys suwanniensis (assembly GCA_033296515.1). NCBI lineage: Eukaryota > Metazoa > Chordata > Testudines > Chelydridae > Macrochelys > Macrochelys suwanniensis. The sequence goes on from CM065776.1 coordinate 135,073,022, forward strand.
CCAAGACAAAAAACAAACTTCGGACAATGTACGAAACAGGGAAGCTAGCTCAGGTCACAGCAGAGATGAGACGCTACAGCTTACACATCCTGGGTGTCAGCAAGATGGACGGGATCAGGAAGATTAACAACTGCCTTAGGAGAAACTTTGTTGTATTCTGGATGGGATGATGGACAACACCATGAGGGTTTTGCCAATCTTTTGAAGAAGGGAGTGGAGCATTCCCTGCTTGAATGGAAGTCGATCAGCAGAAGACTTATGAGAGCCAGAGAAAGGGAAACATAATAATATCACACTGATTCAGTGCTATGCTCCAACAAATGACAGTGATGGAGAAATAAAGGACAAATTCTACCTTACACTACAGGTGGAGATAGAGAGAGTACCATGCCACAACCTAACTATTGTCATGGGACCTGAATGCCAAGGTCGGTAAGGAGAACACAAACAAAGAGAGAGAGCAATGGGAAGATATGGATGTGGCATCATGAATGAAAACAGAGAGAGGCTTTTTGATTTCTGTAATATGAATGACCTAGTCATTGGCGGAACCCTGTTTCAACGTCGTGAAATTCACAAGCTGACGTGGTGTTCTCCAAATGGCAGAGATAAGAACCAGATTGTTCATATCATGATCAAAGGCAAATGGCAATGCTCACTGACAGATGTGAAAGTGAGAAGGGGTGCAGATGTTGGCAGTGGCCACCACCTTGTGACCTAAAACTGAGATGTGTGGTCCACCAAACAAAGGGCATAGACGTTATGACATTCACAAGCTAAAGTCCCCTAAAATACAGAAAGCCTTCGTTCTGCCACTAAAGAACAGGTTTCAAGCACTTGCAGACCTTGATGAAGAGGAGTGGAATGAAGATGAGGAGATCAACAAGAAGTGGGACAAAGTAACAGCAATTTATACACAAATCAGTGAAGCCTGTCTATACTACAGGCAGAAGAGAAGGAAGGAGTGGATTATATCAAGCACATGGAATGCAATAGAAACCAGACGAACACTGAAGAAAAACGTTTTAGACACAAAATCCCAGACACTAAAGGACAAATACTGTGAGCGGTATAGCAAGGTGCACTGGGAGGTCAAATGCCTTGTGAGAGTGGACAAACGGCATTATATTGATAATCTGGCAACACAAGCAAAGGATGCAGCTGCTCGTGGTGAACAAGAAACCATCTACAAAATGACATGGCTTATCAGTGGTAAACAGCAGCCATGAAACCAAGAAACACTCTCATCAGGGACAAACAAGGCCACCTAATAACAGAAAAAGAACAAGAAATGTTCTGGACAAGAAACAGATCATTTCAAAGAATTGCTGAATAGGTAGCCACCTAAAGAGGAAACAAACATCCAGGAGGTAGAAGATCTTGATATCAATACAGACACTCCAACTAAGGAATAGATCATTCAAGCCACTAAATCCTTAAAAAATGGGAAAGCTCATGGCAAGGATGACTTGAATGTAGAATTGTTCAAGGTAAATCCTGAGTTAGGAGCATCTATCCTGGCCCCTCTATTTACATCTGTCTGGGAAAGGGAAAAAGTGCCGGATGCGTGGACCAATGGGGTTATAGTGAAGATACCAAAGAAAGGAACTCTCAGTAATTGTAATAACTGGCATGGTATCACACTTTTATCTTTGCCAAGCAAAGTATTGTGTAAAATCATAGTCCAGCATATATCAGAGGCAGTCGATAGCATTCTCAGAAAAGAGCAAGCTGGTTTTCAGAAAGGGTGTGGATGCACAGAGCCGACTTTCACGCTAAGAAACGTAATAGAACAATGCTTAGAATGGCAACAGCAACTCTACATACATTTCATAGACTTTGAGAAGGCTTTTGATAGCATTCACAGGACCAGCTTTTATTTCAACTTTATATGCAGTGTTGATCACAGCGAGCTCAGTTTTGAAGTGAAAACAGGAGTACAGGGTTGTGTCATGTCTGCAATCCTCTTCAACATTGCCATTGACTGGGTAATGAAGCGTACAACAGAAGACATGCCCAGAGGCATTAAATGGACACCCTTCTCATCCTTTGAAGACCTGAACTTCACAGATGATCTTGCTCTCCTATCACATACCCAATGATATATACAAGAAAAAAAACCTCAACTCAACGCATTCAGCCAGCAAATTGGATTGAAAAATCAACTGCAATAAGACAGATATCATGACCTTTAATATTGCCTCACCATCACCAGTACGGATAGTGAATTATGTTCTCACCAATATAGAAACATTCACATACTTGGGCAGCACCATCAGCCAGGATGGTGGAACAAGCCAGGACATCCGAACAGAATCAATAAAGCCAGGAACACCTTCAGGAGCTTAAATACAGACTGGAAATCATCAACATACAAAACCAAAACCAAACTCAAGATTTATCAGAGCTGCGTACTTTCAACATTACTTTATAGTGCAGAATGCTGGGGAATGAGAAAGTATGACATGTCCAAACTATCTTCATTCCATACAACCTATCTCAGAAAAATCCTCCATATCCTTTGGCCCAGAACAATCTCAAACCAAGATATATTGACACAGTGCAGCCAAGAGGATATGAGCACCATCATTGTCAGGAGGCACTGGAGATGGATTGGCCATGTGCTTCGGATGATAACTGATTCCATCACCAGAGTAGCAATAACATTGACACCTGAAGGCAAGCGAAAATGCGATCGCCCAAAAACAACATGGCGAAGAGCTGTGGAAGCCGAGCTCAAAAATCTGGGGCAAAGCTGGGGAACCATTGAAAGACTTGCCAGAAACAGACAGGAGTGGAGGAGCTTTGTCGCTGCCCTAAACGCCAGAGGTGTAATGGGAACATGATGATGATCATCTTTAATAGAATCCTTGAATTATGTTTTAACTACTAAGGCTAAACAATCTGTTCCATCTTGTATTTAGCTGTGACATTCTGAGGCCTGATCTACACTACATAATTAGGTCGACCTAACTCTGTAAGAATCTACACTAACATGTAGCTCCCACCGATGTAACTCACCCACTACACTGAATAAATCCATCATGCGTGAAGCGTAGCGCTTAAGTCGAAGTACTTAGGTTGATGCAGTGTCAGTGTAGACACTATGTTGTTTACATTAACTGTTACTGCCTTTCAGAAACCATCCCAAAATGCCCCACATTGACAGTTAAATTGGTACAAGCATTCCTGGTAAGGACCTCACTGCAGACACAAGGAGCATAGTGTGAACATGTAAAACCAATTCAGTCACTGTGGTGGCTGTACAACGATGTAACTTAGGTCAACTTAATTTTGTAGTGTATACTTGCCCTCAGTACATTTCCCAGACCTGAAGAAGAGCTCTGTGTAAGTTTGAAAACTCGTCTCTCTCAACAGCTGTTGGTCCATAAAACATATTAACTCACCCACCTTATGTCTCTATAAAATGATAGTCACTATCTATGAAACAAAGACACATTTATGTACATAGAAATGAATAATTATATGTCTAACTACTAATATTTATGAATCATTTAAAAAACTGATTGATTAGGATGTTGTTTTTAAGCCATAAGGAATTCCCCCCTACACACACTTCATTGCTTTTATTTTCCTTGGAGCTATTCCTATACCAACCACACAGTGGTGCTAAATGCCAGTAGGAGCCTCTGACTTGCAGAATGTAACATAGTAAGTTTCTTGTTTATAGAATGATCATTGTAATAACTAGGCTTATACACCGGATCATACCTTGAAACCAAATGGTCAGCAACTCCATTCTGAAATTTAAGATGTGTACCTATTCCATATGAAAAGCATTGGCTTACAAAATCTATCTAGTGCCAGAGAAGCACAAAACTCCCTCTCCTTGTCAATTCACTTGGAACACTGAAGAGAAAAACTAGCATGGGTCATTTCCGCCAGCAAATACAGCTTTTCACCCAAACAAATTTACAAAGACGTGTTCAACAAGATATTTTTCATTTTCATATAGAAATTTTACCATTTAAAAGAAAAAGCTTCATGTGGTGAATGAGAGGTTCTACCATGGGAAATGTATCATGACAAAGAAAAGTAAGCTTTACAAATAGCATGACTATGTTTTGATACAGCTCAGTGCTGAGCTACAGCAGTGGTCCAGAGATGTTAATGGGCTGTAATACAGGAAGGGGAGAGGGGAAAGCAAACTGGCTTTGTAAGTAGACAATAATTGTTTTGGTTAAGTGGTGGTACTGAGCAGCTGCTTTAGCAAATTGTGATTTTTAGTCAAATAGTTACTAAAGTCCTAAAGATGAACCTGCACGTTAATAGGTCCCAATTTAGCAAAGTACTTAAGCATATGCCTAACTTTAAGCATGTTAGGTAGTCCTGTTGAGTCTGAGAATGTACTTTGAACAGGTTTAATGTTGAGCTTCACAACAACTAGGCCCACGTGAGTAGTCCCATTGACTATATGCGTAGTAAGCGTACCACCCATCGTAGCAGATATCTAAGGGCATTGTGAATGCTCAGCACCTCTGAAAATCAGGACCTAGATCAGAATCCAGGAAAACAGTTGTGACTGTGCTTAATTTTAAGCACGCAGGTATTCCATGGAAGTCCACTAAATAAGTGTCTTGATTTAAAATACATAAACAAATAAAGTTGCTCATAAAATTCATGAATAATTTTAGAGTCTATGTGATGGTCCTTTTAAAAATATGTTCCTCAGTGTAAAGACTAACTAGTATGAAAGGCTAGTGTGTTTGCAAGGGATTTCATTGTGCATATAACAATACAGTAACTACTAGTATCCCAGACAGAAGCAATGCAGATTTGTTGTTTGGCTTGTACTGAGCATGCTCAGTAACATCTGCTGCAGCTGCTGCCCTCTTCCTCTCCCGCCTCCCGCTATCAGCAGGTAGGAGTCTGCATAAAAAATGCAGATGAAGAGCCTAATTGCTGTATTTTATAGGAACAATGCTAAGCCAAATTTCAACATGGAATATATTAGCACTCTTTTACTGGGACAATATTCCAGTTAAAAGACTCATTCCTGAATAGAGGGTGTGTCTCACTCCCTGGTCACAGCATATGTGTGCACTCATTATAACAGACAACTAAGGGAGCAGCAAGTTTTCTGCACCTCTGAAAATCATGTTGCTCTTATTTATGACCCCCTCCAGTAAAGCACCTAAATCAATGGACAACTTTAAGCTTGTGAATCTTTAAGCATCCGAGCCACTGAAGTCTGAAGGGATAAATAAATGGGAATTTTACCTGACCAAAGTCATTCAAAGGGCAAAATGCAGGATCAGGGCCTATGTAAAGGCATCCTTCAATGAAGGGCCCTGCACTCTGGAATGATTCCTTTTTCATTACTTCATTCTGCAGAGCCAGAATTTTTGACCTTCAAAGCCTACCTCTAACTGCAGGCTTTTTCTGATGGGGAAGATTGAGAAGGGATTAGGGTTTGGTGGTGTTTGTTGTTGTTGTTTGTTTGTTTGTTTGTTTTTGTTTTGTTTTGTTTTGTTTTTTTTCCTATTCAGTGCCAGAATTCTGCTGTTTGCATCAGGTAACGGTGATTGGCCAATGTATTACAGTGGGGACGTTTTTATTGTTGTAAATGCATTCAGAAGATAACAGGTAAAGGTTGACAATGAAAAGGCTAAAATAAGTAAATACAGCAAAAATAGTGGGGAGACCCAAAAATAATCAGATTGAGGATTTACCTGTGTCCATGATTTTTTTATGAGTGACTTAATGCGACATTAACCTCTTCCTGTCAAGCCAGTCTTGAAGTAAAGTTGGCAAAACGTGGGATTTCCAGTTTGTGGGACATTCTTCATTTTTGAAATTTGTCTTTGTTTCATATTAGAATGAGTCCATTGGAAAAAAAAAACCCATGAACCAGAAATCCCCCCAACACACAATTCTGTTTTAGAAACACCAACAGATGGTGTTTCCAGAATGAAATCTGCTGCCTGGGCAGCTGAGAGCTGCTGAATGAAATTGACATTATTGTTAATTTCACTGCTGCCCCAGAACCCTGGGCTCTAATAGCCCTGAGAGCTCTGACCAGAGCTAGGGTTCTCAGGGCTTTCAGGCTTCCTGCTGTGGAGCTGGGAGCCAACATCCAGTTAGAGCTCGGGCTGCTATGACTTTCAGGAGTGATGGTAGAGACATGGCAAGCCTCTGTCCCACGGCAGGGGAAGGGGGCGGGGTGAATGTGGGGAGGTTAAGTGGCCTAGCTTCCTTTGCAGTTTTCAAGGAAAACTTTTGTTAATTTCACTGTGGAAGTGAAATTCACAAGAGCCTTACAGAAGGGCAGTCAGGGAATCATCCTTCTTGACCCCCCACCCTTCCAAAAAAACAACAGAAAATGGAAATTTGTTGGCAAAACTGACATTCTCTCAGAGACAAAATTAGTTTTGTGAAAAGGGGACATTTTTCATCAGAAAATCATTGCAAAAGAAGAAAAGTTGACCACCTCTACATGGAAGCAACGTAAGACGTTAGCTACACTGGACTTTTTTTGTTTTTTGTTTTGTTTGGCACTAATGCAGTTGCATCAGTGCAAACCCCTTCTATGCATGTGTTGCTCTGTGGGCGGGAGAGGCGGAAAGGGAATTCAAATAGTGCAGCCTATCCCCGCTTCAGATATTTTTGCACAAGTGCAGTGTGTATACACTGTGGTGCAGCTGCATTGCTGAAGCTACAACTTTGTGCAAACTACTCTCCCTCCCCTCACACACAGCGTAGTAGAGGCTTAAAAGCAAATACAGGGCCAGGGATAATTTAATCTTATCTAAAGCCTACTATGCCTGCTCAATTCCCCCCCCCACCACCAATCAATCATTTACACTCATTACTGGTTAAAACTTGGCATCTGGTGGTCCTCACTGTGTTTTGACAAGTGTGACCATTCAAAATGTAGCTGTTTTTGAGGTATCTGCTGAGGCAAAAGGGTAATCAGAATTTTCCTAAAGTGAGAGCTGTAATTTTTCCAATATTTCATTAGTTAAAAATGACAAAAGAGATTATAGCCAAACTTTTGCAATTGAAGAAGGAAAAAAGGGGTGTCCTGTAAATGACTAGGGACGGAAATGAAAGATTAAATTTAATGCCACAGTGGCCAGTAAGAGAGGAAGTCCCACAATGGCCCTTTAAGTTAGGTAGTCTTAGCCCCAGCTGTGGCTGATTAGCTGCCTCCCAGGTGGTGGGCTTGAAGCCAGGTATTGGGTTATAAACTGCAGGTGACCTGGTCCTTTCATTAAAGGTCAACAAAATATTATAATGGAAGAGAGACCAGCAGGGAGCAAAACACCATGGTTGAAGAACCTGGAAGGGGGTTCTCCACACCAGCTAGGTGGAAGACCTGGTTGGAGAAACCTGTGGCATAGCCAGAGGCAGAAGCCTTACTGGGAAGAGGCTATAAAACTCATCTTGTATAAGTTAATAAAGCAAAACAATGTCAAAATCATAACAAAATGTTTTGATTGACCTGGAATTCCGTATTTTCCAAAATTTCATATTGTGGAAATTTTGGGCTTTATGTTCTGAATTGGAACTATTTTTTTTTTAAATGTAAAAATGTCCTGAAGTATGGAAATGTTGGTTACTGACCAGCTCTAATGATTAGTACATAAATAAAACTCATGTGTCACAGGTCATTGTTGATTGTGTGTGACATAAGAGGTGAAATTCTGGCTCCACTAATGTCCATGGGATCTTTGCCACTGATTTCAATGAGACTAAGATTTCACCCTATATGTCACGTATCATGTTTAGTTGTATAACTCACTTTCAAATTTCAGCCGCTAGATTTGTAGTAAATTAATACCTTTTTCAGTTTGATGATCCCTTCCTGGGTGTTCTCATCTGTGGTGATGTCAAATAAATTCCCTCCATCTCCTGGGACAATGTTGTATTCAATTTCTGCATTTTTCCCAAAGTCAGGATCCACAGCTCTGATTCTTCCAATGGCTGAACCAACAAGTGAGGACTCGGGTACTTTCAAATGGAAAATACCTGAGAAAAAGTGTTAAACAATATTTTTTGGGAGTTAACACAATACACCTGATCAAGAAAAAGTATCCTGTATCAAAATAAACCAGCGTTTGTAAAGATTATATGCTCACAACAAGATCAGGTTAGAAAAAGACATGTAGTGTGACAAGATAAACATGGTACAGTTAAATTCCCAGAGCCCCCAAATATGGGTTTATGAATCCCGGCGAGCTTAATTGTATGTTTTAAAAGTCTGTCTACATAGTTGCCGCTTTTCAATTTGTAGTTAGTGGATGTTTATGAGCATTACTACATAGTCTACTGAAGATGTTTTAATTAATGTAAGCCCTGAGCCTGAAGACTTAGACTGAAAGGAGGTCACTATAGTAATCTGTTGGTGAAACGGGAGTGTCCCAGAGGAGCTTAGGAGCTGGGACTCCATTGGCAAGGGAGTTGGAGAGCTGGCATCTGTTGAAGAGCAAAGAGAGTAGACAGGAAGGGCCAGGCCTCATTTTACATTTCAGTTTTGTGATGGTTTGGGGGCATTGTGGTTAAAATTCAGTTACATTTTGAGTACGGGAGGCAACAAAATGGAATTGACATTGTTTGGAAATGCAAGGCCAAGACACGGATATTAAATGTGCCTGGGCTCACCCTAACTTACACTGCTGTCAGGCACTATTGGGTCAGGGAGCCTGGACAGAGCAGAGGAAAAGAGAGAGAGAGGAGGGAAAAGACTGTTGTCTGCTATTGGGAGAGCCTGTCTAGTGGTAAGGGCTCTGTCAAGTTCCTAGATATCAATGATCTCTTAGAGCCGAGCCAAGCCTGCTCTATTGTGGAGTGTGCAGACTGGTGGCAACTTCAAGGCAGTAGCGGCAGCGTGGTGGCAACAGATGGTACAGGGCAGCAGTGGCAGTAGCTGCAAGGCAGTGGATGGTGCCAAGTGGCAGCAGCAGCAGTTGTTCTATGGTGACAGATGGCTCAGAGTGTTGGTGGCACCTTTCAGGGATGGATGGCTTGGAGCGGCAGCAGAGATAAGCAGCTTGGTCTGAAACCTCAGAAAAAGCAGCTGCCTACCCAAGTGATTCTGGGGTGGGCCTCCCTACCTAGCAATTAAAATAGAAATTATTCCCAGCTGAGTTAGTTAGTTGGGCCTCTAACCAGCCCCACAGCACTGACCTACTAGAATCCTTGAACTTCTCCAACCCAGGGCAGCTAACCATGATTAGGGAGCTGTGGAGGAGGGCAGTGGCCACTCCCAATGGCCAAAGGAGGACTGAAGTCGGGATTATTGTTCAGACACTTTAGAAAATGGAACCTAGAGCCTTTTACTTCTGCCAAGAATCTTTAATATAATGTTGTAACAGCAATATTTTTTTTTTGTTGGAAAATTGGGTAGAGTTTATCCATCCATTTTACAGCGATGGCTAATGGAAAAATATAACTGCACTTAGATTTGACCCTGTCACTTTAAATACCAGTTGAGTACCATATCCAATAAATAGGGCAGCAGATTTGTTTCAGTGGGGAAAAAAGTCAGATAATGTGATTTTTTTTTCTATTTGTCCGTGACTCACCCCATAGCAACATATCCTTTTTGGTCCCTGTCCCATGGTGCTCAGCCTAGCTTCCCACTCTGGGCATTGTGACCTGGTGCTCCAGGTCATACCACCACTCAGGTTTGGCCTGGTCTCCCTCTGTCATGACAGGGAGGGATGGGGGCGGGGGGGGGGGGGCAGATCAAATCTGAGCCCGCACACCTGTTAGATTACAACGTCTGGAGTGAAGACCTCAGCCCAGCCCCACAGGAGGTAGGAGTGACTCTCCAGTTGCCCCCACCCATCATGTCCGGTTGGGGATTAGGGTTGGGGTGCCAGGTGTGGAGAGTGCTGAGTAGAGTGGTTGGTGCCACAAAAATTGATATTGTGGAAATTTTTGGCTTTTTCTTCTGAAGGCAGCAGTCCTAGCCCATGTATGACTCTTACTAAACTTACTGTGACTGCTCTGGGATTTTCGATAAAAATCAGCCCTACCAATAAGTGATGCAATTTCTAGAGCAAAACACACACAGCTTGCAGGTATTAAAATATTAGCCACCAGAGGGTGTTCTTACTAAAATTTTAAGGCCAGACTTCTAAGGCTCCAATTATACACACTAGGGTTTTTTATTTTGTTTTTCATTTGAAAAACCAGACAACCATGAATCAAACTTCAATATTCATTCATAATCACACCCACTTGTGTATGCATATGCAAATTTTGCTCTCACATAAAAAGGTGGCTTGGAACTGAGGCCAAAAATCTTAATTAATATACCTTTCATAAAAGGGCTTCTGAATGCATTAATTCCACCCTAACAAATGGCCTAATCCTGCTTCCCTTGGAAGCAATGGGAGTTTGGACATTGACTTCAGTGGGAGCAGGACAGTAACGAGGACAATGAGGCTTAACTTGAGGCATTGCTGCTTGACTGAAGAGGAAGACAAATGTCTATAACATTAAGCTTTAGCTTGTCTGACGCATTATTATTATTTTTGACCTTTCAACAAAACCAAATCAAGTTTTAGCTTTTGTGTTCATTATGGCAGTGCTTAAGTATTAAAAAGCATGAAAATGGCAGCAGCCTAAGGGCTACTATAGCTATACTAGGCAGTGCACTGCACAAACATAGAGTAGTAGATGGCCCCTGACAAGAGGAACTTACAATCTATATATACCATCCAGACCCAGAGTCGGGGAAGGCGTATAACACAGAGAGTGAACTATGAGGGGGTGACAAATATCATGTTAGTGAAATGATTTTTTTTGAGGGGAGGAGTTAAGTTAGGAGGGAGACCAGCTCAATGAAAAGAAAAGGGAAGGGAAGGGTGAGGGAGTGGCCAGGGGAGAAGACGGGAAGGTTTGGAGTGAAGCTCAGGTGTAGAGAGACCATTGGGGAGAGGAAGGAAGAGGGTTGGAGCAATCAGCCAATCAGCACAGGGCAGATAAAGGCCACTTAAAACTGTTGAAAGTTCTCTGTTCTGGCTGCCTGTGATCCCACCAGTGGCAGTCTCTGGGTGGCTTTTCTCTGCAATTTTTCCCCATAGATGCATGGCTGGAGTATTGCTTCTAGACTGGGGGTGTGGTGGAGGGTTCCCCTGTATAATTCTGAGTCCAGGAGAGTGCTGGAGAGGCAGGGATCCTAGTGTTAATACATTTTAGTGAATCCAAGCACCTCTTTATGCATTAAGAATAGGGTTCCAGAGCTCTTTTGAGTTTGAGGCTCCACCTCCTCCCCATAACCCTCCCCAAAGGCGCCGCTGCGGCGCTCCTCCCCACCCCCAGCTTGCCGCCCGCCGCACAGCTGATGGGTGGCAGGCCTGACTGTGAACTAAAAAAAGTTTAAAAAGCGGCTTCACAGGCGTGCCTCTGGAAGCGGAACCCAGAAGCCAAGGTGAGCTGGGCGCAGAGGGGCTGGCGGGGAGCAGCCGGTGGGTGCTCAGCACCCACCAATTTTTCCCCGTGGGTGTTCCATTCCCGGAGCACCCACAGAGTCGGCGCCTATATAGCATGATACTACAATACGTCTGCTGAAACTAATTTGCAGCTTTAGGAGTTCAGTTCAGCAGGCCCATATTGGCTTTTATGATTTTATCACCACCCTGACGCTCATCAGAAATGGGAAGTTGCTGGACTCTAGTTGCATGGGATCACCCTCTTGCAACTCTCCCGCTGTTTTTCCTTTGGCTTATCAAAGCTTTGCATATGGCTCTTTAAATATGCAGATAGATTAGACCAAACCTACAACCTTTAACTAAAAAAAAAAAAAGTGCCAACATAGGCAGCTTTTACTACATATGATAGAGGCCTATGGAACACTTCACTAAGGCAGTAGTTCAGTCACTCTTGACTGGAAAGGGCTAGGTGAATTCATAGCCCATCTAAAGGCAGGATAGGCAGAGGTGAAGGTAAGCCGGTACGCCCTGGTACGGCGTACCGGCAAGAACCGGTGCGTTGTACCGGGTGGATCGGCTTCCCCAGGCATGATTTAAAGGGCCTGAGGCTCCCAGCAGTGGCTGGAGCCCCGGGCCCTTTAAATTGCTGCCGGAGCCCTACTGCCGGAACCCTGGGGAGGCGTGGTGGGGCTACATTGGTGATTTAAAAACCCCAGGGCAGTAGCGCCAGCCGAGCCCTGGGCCCTTTAAATAGCTGCCGGAGCCCCGCCACAGCTTCTCCAGAGCTCCAGCAGCAGGGCTCCGGGGACGGGGCTCCGGCTGCCACTACCGCCCCGGGCCCTTTAAATCATCCCCAGAGCCTGTTGCAGGCTCCGGCAGGCTCCGACGGCGATTTAAAGGGCCCGGGGTGGTAGCGGCAGCCGGAGTCCCATCCCCAGAGCCCTGCTGCCAGAGCCCTGGAGAAGCATCCGTGGGGCTCCGGGGACGATTTAAAGGGCCCAGGGCTTGGCCGCAGCTACTACCCCGGTCCTTTCAACTGCTGCTGGAGCCCCTGGCTGCCACTGCTACCCCGGCTGGGTGGGTGGTGAGGGGGAGAGGGGAGGCACTTACTGGTACAGGGTGGGCTGTATCGGTAAGTCACTTCAGTTACTTTCACCCCTGAGGATAGGAGACATTCACACTATTGAGAGAAGCTGGAGAGGTCCCTGCTTGGGGATGCAGGAGAGCCACTTCCTTATTGTTTTTTAACCTCACAGTACATTTGGTATCAACTTATTCAGCTTTGCAAAATTTTGCAAAGAGAAACATTCTCAAGGGATTCCTTCAGCGCTACTACATTAGGAACAAACCTTTGTCTCTTGTGAGTTAGGAACACACCAGTAATTATTCATATCTGTATTGTGGTACATACATTATTTGCTGGCCTAGTTGAAGGGGTACTGTGTAATTACGCACTGCCTGCCTTCTCCCTCCCTCTCGGGAGGCATGAGTGTGAGGACACAGTCTGGCTTCCATGATTAAGAGAGAACCCCCAAGTGTAAAAAATTAGTTGGGTCAGCATCCACATTAAATACATTACCTGTATGGCTTTGTAGTATGCATTAACTAAGTAGTAAAAGGTTGCTCAGATACTTTTTCACTATTTTTTCCTTTTTGACGTAACATGCTGAGATGTTTTTCAGCAAGAAAAAAATTATGAGGCAAATAACAAGAAATGTCAAGTCAGACGAGGCTCAGCTATTCCTTAGTGGTACCTCACTGATTTAGATTAAGGAGTAAATTTTTTAAAGTGGTGTACAGGAGGTACAATCACAAATCTTATTATTAGTTAATGAGATTTAAGCTCCATGTGGAAAGTTATTGCTAAAAGAAAAGGGAAACTTGACATCGACCAACAGGGTTTTATTTATTGTGCCCCCACTTAGCTTTAACTCTGTTGTCTGAGTTTTCCCCAAATATTTATGGGGAATATCACAAAAATCATTGTTGCAGCATTGCTCTGTACATCCACAATTTTAATAACCATAAAGCAAAGGAACACAAGAGACTGAATTTCCTCCCTCTTTCCCTGGTAGATATATTCTTAGTGAGCTGAAAAGCACTCAGATTCATTAAGAACAAAACATTTCTTGATAAAATATTGTGCCTGGTTGTAAAGTGCATGGGACTTTAATGGAGTCAAAGAAACTCTACATTACTCATTTCAGATTGTTTAGGCTACATTCGTTTATTTTCAGTGACGTGGCATTTTATCAGTTCCAGAAGTATAACAGCAGTAAAGCTTAATTTGAAATTAAGTGAAGTGACCTTCAACTCTCTCAGAGTCAGATTCCTGAAGATGTACTATGTAACCACGCTTCCATCATGCTCCCATAATAGTACCTTCTTAGCACGTGGAAGCGCTTAATGGTGCTACTTTGAGAACATACTTCTAAAGTAAAAACAATGAATACAAATAATGTAGATTTCTGCCAGCACAGGAAAAAAAGCATCAATAGAGTATAATTTTTGAAAACAAAACTTCCTATTTTCTTTCTTAAAAATTCTTCTTTGTAAAGAAAAATGTGAATTAATATTGGATAATAAGGACTGCTTGTGAAAAAGACCAGAATGACCATTCAGGGAGAGATCTGGCCTCTCCTTAGACTATAATGTTCCACTGTAATGGATTTGCAGTGACACCTTTCTTTTGGTAAATTGTTATTTTCGGTTCTGCCTGTGTACAGTCCTGCATGTATTCACTGCACCACTATATTGAAATCAACTTGGATTAGCAGTCTGTTCAGCCTATTCCCTAATACTCTGGAGACCTTCTGTGGTCCTCCAGAGCCAAAATGAAACATGGGACAAGCAGGACAAACAAGCTTATTCAGAAACTAGTTACACTGCAGAAGCATTTGTCACAAATGGGCAGTCCCCCAGGGCCATGGAGAATAGGGACTGACAGGAGAAACATGCTGATTTCAGAGCAATCTGATTTCCTGGGCTTTTTACCAGTAGCTGTGGGGGCAGGGGGAAGGTGAATGGCTGGGTATTGTGGGGAGAGAGGCAGTGCAGAAATTCAGCACATGCCTGTTCTATAAAGTGACTAAACATACAGATTTAGCAAGAAATGCTTTTGTATAAGACTTGGTACATGTAATCAGAGATAGGTGCTGACTTTTGTAAAGGGCAGGTGATTATGGGATACTAACGGAGGTACGGCAGATCAATCCCTTTCTGTTCTCAATCTGCACTGGGTCAGTTTTTAGCTATTTCTCCGTTTGATCACATTTAGCCAAGTATAGCCATGAAGTGGTATGATTTAACCACAGTACAAGTCCTGTGTAGTAAGGCCAGTGAGAGTGCAGGCTTCTCCATAGCACCCTATCAACATCCCTCAACCCTAACCTGGCTGAAACTTGTAAGAATGGTGTGAGATCCATTAGATTCAATGTTGGTGGACTTTTCAAATCAAAGTTAGTGTGTCTAATCACAGAGCTATATAAATTGTCAATCTCAGCTGACTTGCCTGAAACTCAGCCTACGCCCCACAGAAGTACATAGCCAAAAACCCTTCCCCCAAACCAGTGATTCTCTAGTTATGATGCAAGGAGTTCAGGAATGTCTCAGGCTGCAGGCACAAAAGAGAGGCAAAATGGTTTTCTACAGCACAGCTGTCAATAGCACAAGTTGGCAACCTACCCAGTTCTTAGTCTATGTTGTGAGTATGCAGGAGAATGGCAGACTGAGGAGGTATTTGCAGAGGAAAAAAGGGGGAGGAGGAGGTTGTCTGGGCAACCTTGATGCCACTGAAGATCTCAGGCCTAAAGACTAATGAAGAATCATGGCTGGCCCCTGAAGACACTTACAAGGCCAAGGTGAGGGATGGGCCAAGGTGAGGGAACCACCTGCTACATCCCACCCAGAAAGTTTCAAAAGCAAGGGATAGGATCCCAGATGTTTTTGGGAGAGGGGCAGGGTTGTGTGAGTGAGGAGAGAACAGTGATGTTTGACTGAAACTCAGCCCAAGTGTGCCACACTTTTGGCTCAGCTGGGTTAAGCTTCACTTTCTGAGGCCCAAAACTAGGTGAGTTCTGATTTGTTTTGGTTTTCACCACAAATATTTTTTGCTATACCTGGAGTTAGTTGATGTGTCTCCATTGATTTCTAGTCTGGACTTGGATTAGAGCCTTTATGCCCAGTCAACCCTTGGTATGCCTACCAGAAAAGTTGTCAACTATGATAAGAACAATGGCCTGAGATCACCATTTCATTTCAGAAAGGCCATCAAACAGCCATTAGATGGTATATAGCTAAGTGACTAACAACAGGGGCAGGATCCATACTGTCTTTCAGCAAAATGGCTATAAACCTCATTAACAAACGTCTGGGCTTCTGGTCATCCACAAAACTGTTTTTATGTGTGTAAAATTATCCTTTCCTGCTGTTTCTTCAGATATATTTATTTTAGTTTTTCTTTAAAAAAGTAACATCTAAAGCACTGTTTGCTCACTATTAATGCCATGTAATAGACAACCTAACAACAAATCATTCCTACTGTAGCTTTCTCTTTGATTAAAATCTCATTTGTTGTTGTGGGAGGGAGGTTGTATGTTTGTTTGGCAGAATTTTCAATTTATTATGAACCTTGAAAAGCTAATGTTCAAAAGCAACCTCAGTGAAAAGAGAACCATCCCTCGAAAAATAAAATGAAAACAAATATTGTGTTTCTTGTTAGCTTAACCCACCACGACATCTCAATTATTCAATCCAGAATGGCATCGGAGATGTTTGGGCAAGTTTTTTTAGGTGATATTTGCCTGATTTAAGGAGAATCCAAGAAGGATTGTTCGTGTTTGATGGTTACTTGCCTATAGTCTAATATAATTTGTTGTTGTACTGACAAATGTAAAAGGTAAAATAAAATAATTACTTGGCACTTACATAGTAGGCACAATTCACATTTTTTAATCAGTTCTGATAATATTGTTTAAGTAGCTATTCCTGGTACTTATGGGAATAGCTGCTCAATACTATTACAATCTCCCCCTCTTAGGACTTTGTCTTGCAGAGCTTTCTTAGGGGGAAAAAAATCCCATCAATTTCAGTCCATGGGAATTTTGCTGGAACCAGGACAGCAGGATCTAGGAGTTCGATTGACTATTGGGGCTCCCTATGTGTTGAAAGATAGGCACAGGCCTATACACCTTTCTTAACTGGTGCCTTATTGAATTTCTCCTGGGGAGATTGAGGAATCTTTGAAATAAAAAAGTCAGAAGACAAAGACAAGAGTGGTATTGACTTCAACAAACTTTTTTCAGCCTGGTTTTAGTTTTACAAAACCAAATTTAATGTTCAGATTCAGGGCCCATTTATCTGAACTTCCATCAGATGGGCAGACGGGAGGGGAAGGAAAGGCCTGCAGGAGGAAGGCTGAGGCCTGAAACTATGGAACTAGGCTTATCTGGCCTGCTGATACTATTACCTTTGTGTGAGCTGTTCAGTGGCTTCATGGATTACCTGGAGAGGATGGGAAGGGAGTGCTTTTCTGCATGGGAGCCATTACACTAATGCTATGAAAAGAGGAATGTGTGTGTGTGCATATATATAGCTATTTAATACCAAGAGCACCATCCACTAACACACAAGAACAATACAACATATTCTCACATTAGTAGGTTCAATTAAGTTGGTAGGCATTGCAAATTGATTCTTGAGTACAGCTTTTAACAGGACAGATGAGAAGCAGTTCCCCCAAATTACTGTGGATCTGTGCTGCCTAAGAGAAGGGCAAATTAGCCACTTTCAACAGGACTAAAATGATATAGGAGAGCTGCCAGAGCATATGTCTAACTACCTGGTGTCCTGTGCAATTACCCGATTTCAAAACAGGTTTTTCAGGCATAATTTTGAAAACTGCTTTTGAAAAACTGGTCAATATTTTTGCCTATAGCAAAATATTTCTCTGGTATGGTGAGCCATATGGGAGAGTTCTCTAATGAACAATGGGAACTCCTGACATCTATTCTCTGTTCTGCACTATGTGGCACAGACCACAGTTAACCTCTGTGCACCAGTTTCCTCACTTGGAAAGTGGGGATAATTCAGAGGAAAAAACTAAGTTCACTACCTGACTTTGGAGTTAATAACCTGTTTATACCAAATAGCATGATAGGATAAAAAGCAAAGCATTTAAAGTATGCAAATAAACAGGTACGGGAAAAGGGATAAAAAACCCACATAGTCCATATAATCTCTTAAATAAGTGTACACTAAGAATAGCAGCAATGAATACCTGATTCAGAAGGGTCATGGGAGGATAATGTTCATTAATTCTTGTTTAGCACTTTGAAGGAGTCCACTGAAGTCTACAGAAAACTCTCACTGACTTCAATGCACTTTGAATCAGCCCCTATTTTATTTTATTTTTTTAGTTTCTTGGTTGTTTCTTGCAATCTGAAATAAAAGCTATCTAGACTAAAAAAATATGTATTTTCTCTCTTAAATGGGAAAACATAATAATGTCTTCCATTCACATAAGTTTACAATAGAGATTTTGCAACATGCATATGGACGTTAAGCACAAATGGGAACAATATGGTTAAATTTGTTTTCTATTAATTCTAAGATTTTAACTGAACATTTCTATTTAAATATTTCTATAATATTTATAAAGCACCATAAAGATCTATGGTGCTTCACAGACACAAAAAAGATTATGCTTAAAAGTAACCAACCTTGTTTCAAACATTTCCATTAAAAATTGACATTTTTGAACCAGCTTTGGTGCTGAGGAGTCCACTATACTACCATGGGAGAAAATCACAACAAGTTTGTTTATCTCTTCTATAGAACTTAAACAGTATGGTATATGAGACCACCAAAGTGATAAAAATATATTGCTTGGGATGGGACATGAAGTTTGCGATGCTCTGATTAATATTTCAATGCATTGCTTCTTAACATCTTGTGGAAGCACTTTTCATACTTTCTCCACCAGTACAGAACCACAAATAACAAAATTTTATTAACCCATCATCTCTTAATATTATTTTCCTGATATCCCACACTTGTATTGCCCACAAGAACGTTTATTATGGAACCATAACTTGCACATCCCTATTACGCACAAAATTCTACAGTCAGTTTCTACTATGGAGAAATGTCCACTTCTTTTCAGGAAACTGTGTGCACAGGGTCTGAAACAGAAAATAAGATTTAAGATGTATCTAGATGTAATTATCCATATAGATGTGATTACAAATACAAAATGTAGTTAACCCTGCTTAAATTATGACATTTCTGTATGCAGTTTCTTTAGGCTAATTTTCTCTGCAAATTTTAAAAGTGAGATGTAGTCAGAAAAATAACTCTAAAATTGGGCTGGTGGGATTTCACATTTGTTCTCTCTGAGGTCCATAACAAATTTAATCAGTTTACTGATAGTGCTGAAAATTTTTCAAACTTGTGTGTCTAAAAGGTGAGTTTCTGCAACTCTCACTGAAGCCAATGAGAGCTGTAGGGGCTCAGCCCTTTGGGAAGTCAAAGCACCTATTTAGGTGCCTAAATATGAATGTAAACACCTTCCTTTGAAAATATTGGCCATCACCTTTTGTATACTATACAAACTTGCTGTCTAAGTCACGGAAAGAGAAAAAAAAGTGACCTACCTTTCTGTAACTGTCGTTCTTCGAGGTGTGTTGCTTTTTTCCACCGTAGGTATACAGTTGTTGGAAATTTTTTTCCATCAGTGGTACCCGTGAGGGCAGCTTCAGTACCCTTTGCTGTTGTGTGCCACCATGTGCAAGTATGAGAGGATGGAGCTACGCTCGTCATCCCCACCCTGTTCCTTCTGACCAGAAGGGAAGGATTGCAGGTCATGGATTGGACATCTGCAACACATCTCGAAGAACAACAATTAAGGAGTGTAGGTTGCTGTTTTTTCTTCACTGATTGAACATATTCATTCCGCTGTAGGTGACTCTCAAGTAGATTACCGGGGAGGTGGGTTCGTAGTCTATCTGAACAGCGATTGTAGAACAACCCATCCAAGACTGGCAGTGTTCCTGAACTGGTGGGAAATGGAATAATGAACAGCAAAAGTGTAAACTGATTACCAAGTCACAGCTTGGAAAATATCTCAATAGGTACTTGTTCCGGGAAAGCTGATAAAGCTGCTTCTGCTCTAGTTGAATGGACCAACACTCTAGGTGATATGACATGAACTAACTGTAGCTCAAATGAAAGAAGAAATCCAGGAGGAAACCTGAGTAGAAACTGATTGGCCTTTCACCCTGCCCCAGCTGTGACAAATAACTGAGATGAGGGTGTAAAAAAAGATCTGGTGTGGTCCAAGTAGAAGACTAAAGCTCTTCTCACAGCCAGTGAGTGTGTGTGAGGATTCAGGAAGAAAGTTGGCAAATACATTGCCTGGTTAATGTGGAAACTGGAAGCCATCTTTTTCAAGAATGTTGGGTGAGGACAGAGGTAAACATTATCCTTATGGAAAACTGTAGAAGGAGGGTCTGAGACCAAAGCTCTCAACTCACCCACTTCCATAGAGAGGTGCAGTAGGGAGCAAACAGCAAGAGATTCAAATGGTGGCCCCATTAATTTTTCTAGTACCAGGCTGAGACCATATGCGGAAACAGGTTTTGCATCTGTAGGTATAACAAATCTAACACTTTTAGAAATATGATAGCGATGGGATTTGGAAAAAAGGGTGGAAGGGTGGAAAGCTGAAATAGCTGCCAAATGTACTTTAGTAGAACTAACTGTCAGACCTTGATGTTTTACCTGCGACAGATAGTCCAAAACGTGGTTGATGAAAGCTTCCACTGGAAAGGCACGTTTTTGTTGAGATCAGATAGAAAAAAAATGTTTCCATTTGGCCAGGTAAGTATGCTTTGTTGAAGGTTTTCTGTTATTCAAGAAGCACTTCCTGAATGCTTTTAGAGTACACCCTTTCCAAAAGTGTTAGCCATGAAGCATCCATACTGTCAAGTGGAAGGTATGACACCCTGGCACCCCAATATTCGCCACTGTCATGTAATTAGGATATGTTTTGTTCAAAGTATTCCCTGTGAGCAGTGTTCCCTCTAATTTTTTACATCCATGTGCGGAATTAATTTTATGTGCACCAATATGGAGGTGATGTGTGGTGGGGCTGGGGATGAGGGGTTTGGAGTGTGGAAGGGGCCTGTGGGCTTGGACAGAATGTTGTGGTGCGGGGGGATGAGGGCTCTTGCTGAGGGTGAGGGCTTTGGGGTGGGGCATGGGATGAGGGGTTTGGGGTGCAGGCTGACCAGGGGCTGCGGTGAGGCGAGAGGACTCCCGCAGCCCTCACTTGGCCAGCAGCTCGGGGCTGGGGGAGAGGTGCCTCCGCATGGTCATGGCAGCTCCGGCGGAGCTGGGCTGGGACCGGGGAAGAGGCACCTCTCTATGGCCACAGCAGCTCCGGCGGGGCTGGGCTGGGACGGGGGAGGGGCAACTCTGCCCGGCTGTGCGGCCCTTAATAGCCTGCTGCGCAGCTGTGCAGCCATGCAGCTTAGACAGAACTTAGCTTGTGAGGTGTCATTCTAAAAGTCTTGATCTGCTGGACATTCATATCTCCTTGGATTGTATGCGCTATCATTGTATGTGAAGTTAGGCTATGTATGTGTTACTGAAACATGTTGTGAGACTGAAAACACCCACAAGCAGCCTTTGAGGTATAACAGTAAAAAAGGCCAAACACTGTTAATGGCTTATTGAGGAAGTGCACACAAGCACAAGAATTACCCCAGGGACTGTGTACAATAGAAACCTCTCAGAGATTGCACTACACAATGGGAACTGTTTGACCCAGGTCGCAGCAAAAGAGCTTTCCAGCAAGTGGGAAGAAAATATAAAAGGGGGACAATGACATAATGATGGGACCTCACTCTCCCTACAACAACACACCTGGAAACACTTGAGGAATAAAGACTGACTGGGGGGAAGTGATGGTCCCAGGCTAAGGGATTTATAACCTGTGTATGAAAACCTGGGAAAGCCAAGCTGAAAAGGAAAGGCAGCTTGTGCCTTTAAGAACCTGCCAGGAAAGAAATACAGCTGACAGAGAGCCTCTCTGCCTCAGTTTATCCAAAGTACAAACAATAAGCCACAAGCATTTATACTCTTTCATGGAATGCATTAATTAAAACATCTGCGGTTTATTTATGTTATATCCAGCCAAGATCTATAGGACTGGTCCTGATCCTATTGAGCTAGAAACAGAAATACAAGGCATGATGCAATTGGAAGTTTAAAGAGTGTTGGTTGTGCTGGGGAGAGCACAAAGGGAGGAATGTGGAAACAAGGGTTAAAGGATGTGACTATAGGCCTTTAGTTATGTCAAGACAGAGCACAGTCAAGCTAACTCTTGAAGTTTCATAATGCAAGACTTGGGAAAGCAGACTCTGTGTCTGAAGCAGGTGGGACAGAATAGTTCAGAGTCAGTGTGACCTAGCCGTGAAGATAGCGATGTTGTGAGAACAGAAGTGAGAAAATACTGGAATGGGCAGGACATAACATAAACAAACTGCAGATGTTTTAATTAATGCATTCTATGAAAGAGTATAAATGCTTGTGGCGTATTGTTTGTACTTTGGAGAAACTGAGGCAGAGATGCTCTCTGTCAGGTGTATTTCTTCCCCGGCAATTGCCTGAAACAAAGCTGTCTCTGATTTTGTTGCATTCAAACCTGAGAGTGAGGATTTATTTTCTTCCACATTATCACTCAGGGTGAGAATTTGTTAATTCATATCTACCTATCTAGGGTGTTAAGCTCAGTTTGCGGTTTTGTTTATTTATTAAGGTAATCTGCTTTGATCTGTTGATATCACTTATAATCACTTAAAATCTATCCATTTGTAGTTAATGAATTTGCATTTGTTTTGTCTAAAACCAGTGTGTGGAAATCATAAGTAGGGTGCAAAAAGCTGTTGCATATCTTCCTCCATATTGAGGAAGGAGGCAAATTTCATGAGCTTATGCTGTACAGTTCTCTGTGCAGCTCAAGACAGTATAATTTTGTGTTTACCCTGGAGAGAGGGGTGTGTGCCTTAGGAGCTGGGAGGTGCCATAGCTGAGCCTTCGTATGCAGAGCTGATCTCAGCATCTGTATGTAGCTGCAGCTGGGTGTGTCCCCACCTGTGTGTTGGTGAAAATGTGCGACCTGGAATGTGTATTCAGCTTGTCACAGTATTACAGGGTGGAAAAGGAACCCAGGCTGGTGGATCAGGTGGGCTCAGTGGTATCCCAGTTCCAGATGGCACCCCGAGGTGGGGGGGACCTGTCACCAAGGGGTTGCAGGTTGGGATGGAGCAGATGGCCATGGTCCTGAGAAATCATATCTGGGTCCAGCGGGAAAGGCACAGGAGTTCTCACTGACAACAGGGCTGGCTCCAGCTTTTCGGCTGCCCCAAGCCAAAAAAACCCCAGCCGAAGTGCCAAAGCAAAACAAACAAACAAACAAACAAACAAAAATCAGCTGCCCCAGGCACACGCTTTGCCGTCTGGTGCCTGGAGCCAGCCCTGACTGACAAAATGATCAGTGTTGCCAAGGCCAGGCTGGTGGTATTTATATGAGGCGAGCATGGTCCAGATTTCCCAGAGTCTTAGTCACGACCAGGAACAGTATCAGAGGAAAGGCATACAGCAGGGAGTTCTTGCACTGTAGCAGGAAAGCATCAGTCAATGAAGCTGGGTTGTGACCGCCCACTCCCCACCCCCACCCCAGGGCAGAACCAATCATGTTTTCTCTTGGCCTATGTTTCAAAACGTGTCCTCTTAAGGAGTCCTCCACATCTGAAAGATAGATTTGGCCTTGTCTGGATGTAGTGACCTTTCATGGTGAGTGGAGAAAGACCTGCTCAGATGACCTGCCAATGTGTTCTGCTTTCCTGGGAGGTAATCAGCTTTCAGGTGAATGTAATTGGGTATGCAGAACTCACAGCAGAATTGCCTCTTGGCACGGTTTCAATGAATGTGCTCCTTCCTATCTATGTAAATAGCACATAGTTGCTGTGTTGTCCCTTAACACTAGCAGATTTTTTCCCCACAATATGTGGATGGCAGTGGTACTGGAACAATTTTTATATTGGGGGTGCTGAAGGCAGAAACCCTGTATTTGGATTGTTATTACTACTTCAAGCCAGGGAGTGTGGCAGCACCCCTAGCACTCATGATGGACAGAAGGCTGAACAGACTAGATGGATAGCATGTGACTTCCTGACATCTGGGAGGCCTCAGATCCTGGAAAGATCATAAACCTGAGTTTTCAGGGCTCTCACAAGTGCCCCCCAGCCCAATGACAAGGCATCTGTGACCAACGTAAGTATTGGCTGTGGCAAAATGAAGGGAACTCTGGTATAGACTTTATGAGGGTCTTCCACTAGCCTACAGAAGACAAAATTTACCTTGGATATGTGAACAAGTCTATCTAGATTATGTCAACTGGGATCATACACCGACACTTGCTATCCCCAAAGCCTTCTGAGGTGTAGTCTGGCAAGTCATGCTATATAGGTAGATGCTCCATGTGCCCCAGGAGTCTGAGGCAACTGTGCACTGTGATTACGGGATGTGCTTTTAATTCCATGACCAGGCCCTGGAGTACTTGGAATGTTGACTGAGACAGGAATGCCTTGGATTTCAAAGGCTCCAGGAGTGCTCCGATAAATTCTATTCTTTGAGTTGTTCAGACTGAGTAATAGCCCCAGTGCATTGAAGATGGACTGGGCAATGATAATGCTAGACAATACCTGAGACTTGGACTGGCCTCTCACCAGACAGTCATCCAGGAAGGGGAACATGTGGTTCCCCAGCTGCCGAAGATATGCCCCTACAACCACCATGCACTTTGTGAAAATTCAAGGGGCTTCTGATAGACCAAATGGAAATACTGTGAATTTGTAGTGGTTTCCAACCATAACAAATCTGAGAAACTTCCAGTGCTCTGGACACATCACTATATGAATGTGTCTTTTAAGTTGCGGTCAGTCCCCTTGTTACAGGAAAGGAATAATTTTATTTTCTTCAGATATTTATTAAACTCTCATATCTAAAATAGGCCTGAGACCACCTTTTAGTTTGGGAATAAGGAAATAGTGGTAATAACGCCCCTTTCCCCGAAGACCTCTATGGTGCCCTGTGATGAAGTAGAGAAACTGCCAGTCAGCACAGCAGTGGTTAGAGAGAGCCTTTGGGCCTAGCTAGTCCTGCCCTGTTATATCTGCAGCCAATGCCAAGCCTGGAGGGGGGAGAAAAGGAGAGAGCCTGGCCCAGTTCAGAGCTGACTTCCAAGAAGCAGGAGCTAGCTGTCCCCCTACCTGAGGGAAAGGATTACTAGCCTGCCAGCCAGGGCAGCCATCTGGGAGCAAGCACTGTCTCCCCAGCCAAGGGAGACTGTAAAGGAACCTCCAGCACTGGAGGCAAGTGAATGAGTAAACCCCAGAGACATTGTGGGGCTCGCCCTCACCAACTGGTGGCTACCCCACCTGAAGGAGCCTGAGACCATTACAAGGTGCCACCCAAGATGGGACCCTACAGGAAGAAATCCACCCAGCAATCTGGAATAGAGGCCCAGTGATGTTGGAACTAGGGGTGTTGCCACACCTCCTAGCTTGAAGTAGTAATAACAAATACCAAATACATGGTTTCCATCATTAGCACCTCCACTATAAAAATTGTTCCTACCCATGGAGGGGCCATGCCCCAAACTGAAAAGACTGGTAGGGAGTAGCCCAGGGAAACAGATTCTGACTCCTTGCTGGGAGTCCCTGCTGTTCAGGCAAGAGTTGATGTACACAGGGCCCTTGGCTGGGACCAAATGCAGAGGGAGGGCCTGGGTCTCCACATGCCCCTGGCCTTAAATACTGAGTCTCCTCAACCATGCAAGGGCTGAGAGCCAATCGCTCTAACCACTATGCCACCCAGCCATCCAAACCACCTATTACACTACCTCTAGAAGGCGAGATTGGACCGACCACTGAAGAATGGTGTCATGAGAGTGGTCCCTGAAGAGGGACACAGAAGGAGATGGGAAGGGAAGAGAAACAAATGTAGGGCATATCCCAGATCTACTGTGGTTAGGACCCATCAATCAAATGTGATGTGAGTTTAAGCACAGGGGAATTGAGATGGACAATTGGAAAACATTTGGATAGGAACAGATGGGACTGTAGGAACTGGTATATTGCCCTTGACAAACATATTTAGTCTGTGCTGCTGGTTGAGAGGAACCTTTTGTTGCAGAGGAGGAAGAGATGGGAGGTGATCACCTCCTATCATTCCTGCCACTTTTTCCTCAATGAAGTATAGGCCACGGTATAAAGTTATGATATCTGTGAGTCTGATGGGACCGGAATGGCTTCCTCTTTGTCACTGATGTATACATTCCAAGTGACTTCAGAGTTGCCCCGGAATCTTACAGGCTAGTAGCCAATCATCCATCTTTTCCAGAAAGAAGGAGGGACCTTCAAAGGACAGATAATTTTGTCTGTGGTGCTGATGATCTTGGTACATCCTCGAGGAAGTCAACTCAAGTGGGCGAGGGGACGTTCTAGCATGGGGAGGGGCACTCCACAGTGTCCACAAGGGCCACTCACATGGTGGTGGTGGGCCTCATGCTTGAGCAGACCACTGCCCCCTATTTATCTAGTGTTTGCATATTTGCTGAGCCAAGCAGTAGTGTTTTTAGTGGCCAAATGGAGCTCTCAGAGCCCACATTTAAATTTGGTTAGCGGGCACTCCTTGTATCATTGTTTGATCTGCACCATAGCTGCTGCTTGCATTGTCTCAATGACCCCAGTGGTGCTGGTTGGCTGCACAGAGGACTGGCCCAGTCTGGAATCTGTTAAGAAGGGCCCACTGATGACGTGACAGGTGAAACTGGGTGATATTGAGATAAGCCCACTCCTGGGACTGACCCCAAGGCTGTGATGGAGGGTATGCATCCCATCTCACATGGAACACACAAGATCCCATCTCCAAGTCCAAAGAAGATGATTCAGAGTAATGTGATAATAGTGGAGCAGATCCTGTATGGACAGGAGAGAGATGAGCCTGGGGTTGGCAGTATCAGGAATATTAATGATGGTTTGTCTCTGGCTTTTACCAGCCTCTTTGATACCAGAAGTGTAGAGGGCATTGATACCATATGCTATAAGGAGCTGGTGTAGGAAACACAGTCATTGTGTTTATTAGCTGAAACCCTTCCTGCTCCAATGGGAACACTGGTACCAAAACGTTGAGTAGTCCTCCAGCAGCTGCAAACGCTTCAGTCGTAGGCAGTACCCAGAATTGGGTTTTGAGTTTGATGTCTTTGTACAGGAACTTCAGGTGTCGGCCTCAATGCCCTGGCACAGGTTCTGGAGTCATGGATTCCACCCCTCCCCCACTTCCTAGAAGAGGCATGCTCTGGTGAACATTTCTCCTCAAGAGTCTCTCCCAGAGTCTTTACTGCTAGATGGCCTTGGTACCAATGATCTTGCTAACTGGGGGACCGACTCCTTGGAAGATCCATGTCTTTTCTTCAGTACTGGAGCCATACAATGAAGTGCCAAAGGGAGTACGCTTTGAACCTGATGGCTCTGATGGAGGGCGGAGTGCTGCCTCCATTAGGAAACACTTAAATCTGACTGCTCTATCTTTTTCAGAGCAAGGCTTAAATCCTTTACAATTGTGACACTTGTCACTGATGTGGGACTCCCCCAAACATTCTAGGCAGCTGAGTTGTGAGTTTCTGACTGACATCAGCTGTCAAACAATTGGCAGGACTTAAGCCCCAGAGCGAGGCATGGCTCCAGTCCCAGTACCGAGATTCAAATTTGGTCCAAAATCTGAAACCTAATATTCACTATACTTTCTACCTACCTAGCTACAGAGAGAACAAATGATCTGTATTTAAAGAGTGAGGGGAAAATTTGCAGTAGCAAGGTGGGAAGCACTCCAACAACAGTCATTGGTGGTAAGAAGGAACTGAGGAGTCCAGGGAAGGTGCACAGTGGCAGAAGGCGCTTGCGCTATCCCAACAGGTACTACTGAGGGGAAAAGTTCTCTGACAACTGTGCATTCGTCAGTGGAATGGACATGTGCAATCACTCAAAGAACAAATAAGAATTTGCAGATAATTCAATAGAAAACTTTGAAGGGATCCCTTCCGTTTTTTTTCTGCCCTCTGGTCTTCTCCTGTGGCTTTCTTTGAGAGGTGACCTGACAAAATATATTTGAAACTAGATTTCCATAACTGCTTAGTTATCATGTAGACAAATAAATAAGTGGCCAGATTTTCAAAAGTGCTCAGTAGAACTGGTTGAAAAAAACAAACAAAAAAACCCTTGCATTATGCTTTTTTCCACCGAGAAATGCCATTTTGTCAGCACCCAGAATGTTTTGAGTAAATGTATGTTTTTAAGAACATTTCTCAGATCAGGTCGAGCTGGAGGATGTACTAACAAACACCTCAGAATAGCCCAGTGGCTTGGGCATTCAGCTGGTATGTAGGAGACCTGGGTTCAAGTTCCTATTGTTTCTGCTTCAAAGCATAGCCAATATCCCAGTAGTTAGGGAATTCACTTTGATTTCTGATGTGTCTAACTTGGGTAATTTTCATTCCGTCTTCCTAAATACCCCAGAATAATGTCTTTGTATCTCCTCACAGAAAGCAAGCTGGGTAGAATGGCTGCTATATTTCCACCCAGAGGTTGCTGAATTTCTATGAAGCACTTTTGTATACACCTTTCATCCAGAAAACAACTGATATAAGGTATGATTATTAAGGAAGACAGTCTCCTGTAATGATAAAACATTTCAAAATTAACCTACACATTTTGCTGTTAATGGACAGCCAGCACTTAAAGCTGATGGTAGGGGAAAATAACCCTATTTCATGAACTGAATAAGAATAGACTAATAACACCATCTTTATAAGATACAGATAATATTTATCTTCTAACCACTATTTGGTAAATAAGTGCCATTTATGTTCTGGGAATACAGTGTGTACTGTACCACAGTACTATATTTTATCTATTGACAAATTATCTAAATACTATAGTTATTCATTGCATAATGCCGAGGAACATTCATTTTTTTTGTTTACCTGCTTTGATGTTGTTGATGGCTCAATCTATCTTGTAACAGAGCCTTTTATTTCATTCAGTCAATATTCCAAACAGCCTTTCAGAAAGCTTCATCTGACTTACGTATTTTTGTGAGAGCTAAAAACAAAATCAACTGAATAAGAATATGGCAGACCAAAAAAGCAGTAAATGTTAACAATTTTGAGATGATGTATTACCTGAATGTTTGTCTCTCTCCAGATTTCTGAAAGTATTCCTCACATTTTTTTTTTCAGTTTATGTTTTAAAGGTGTCCTTGCATTCTTCAGTTTAAATAGAACTTTTCATTCTTTCAGATTCTTCATGATCAGGAACATACAATGTTGATAGCTGACTATCAAAAACAAACAACTATCTAAGGAGGCTTCTGCGAAGACTGAAGCGACTGTTGAAGAACTAAGCTGCTCTCAGTGGAAGCTTATGAGAAATTCTGTTATGATTGGGTGGGTATTCCATTAAAAATAATTGGCTTAAAGTTAAATGGAAAACTGAATAGAGATTTAACTACTTTTATTTATTGATATATCCTGGATTAGAGGATTTTTTAAATGTTATTTTTTTAAACAAGTAGGTACATCCATAACTTTGAAAGCATAGTGCTGCATTTGACTGATGGACAATGTGGCATTGTTTACTTGCCACAGGACTGAGGCAGGAGAACAAGGTTCTGGTCTCAACGTTGCCACTGACTGGACATACTGTACAGTCTTGGAAAAAATCACATAACTGAGCTGGGTCTCAATTAGTCTAATTTTACACATGGGAAAAAACCTATAATACTGTTGTTACCTATCCCAAGTTGTGCTGGGAATGCTAATTTGTTAGTTTGTAATACACATTAAAATCAGTAAGTGCCAGATAATAAGTATAGCATAACTTTCATAAAATGCTAAGGCCAAAGGTTTCAGGCAGGGTTGGAGCTGTGCTTAGGTGTTGCACAAATATCTAGGAAGACATAGTCCCTGTGCAATGATTTTAAAAACTAAAGCTCTGGTCCTGCAAACTTTGATAGATATTAAGTGCTTAATTTTACCACTGTGAGTAGTCTAGCTGAAAATAAAATTAAGCATGTGTATGTTTGCAGGATGAGGGCCAAAAGGACGGAATGGAGGAATAGAATAATCTATAAACATTTTAGAGACAGTGGAGCTCTTGGATAAAAATGGAAAAAAATAATTTAAAAAAATGTGAAATATCTAAAGCTCTTTCCACTTTACAGGGTTCAAAATGTACCCATTTTGAATTTTTAAAATTGCAGCTTATTATTTTAGTTTATTTACTGAACTGGATTTTAAGGTAACTGAAAAACTTCTATAACCATGTTGATAAAAGTGATCATAAAAATATGCAAATAGTTTTGATAATGTTGAGAAAATAATACAAATGTTTTTGGTTTTGAAAAAAAAATCATTTCAAATTTTGACTAGCTCTAATGTACACACACACATTTGCAATTTTCTCCCTTGATAATTAAGAATACTCTGTGTAAGGTAAGTGTCAACTGTTGCCATCTGTCTTCACCCCCATTACTAACTGGGTCATTTCTTGGAAGCCGGCTAGTGACCCTACAGAACAATTCAGAGAGATCATTCAGTTCCCAAGGGCAGCATGGAAGAAGGCACGAAGGCAGTGATTTCCCTACACCCCCTCTAGGGGGGGTGTACACCCGCCCTGAATTTTCCCTCCCCCCCCCCGAGTTTTGTGAACTAGTTACATGCAGTGTTGCCAATTTAGTGATTGTTTGGGAATTTGAATTGAAATTGAAACATTAATACACACTTTAAAAGCATATAAAGTATATGATAAAATACGTGTATCTGAAAAAGTGTAATAGATTTGAAAAGTATGAACACAGACTAGCTTCCTTATACAGATTTTGTTTTTTGTGACTGTCAGTGCATTCATTTCGGTGATGTTGGCCAACCTAATAATTTCAAATGTTGATTTGTAAGCAAAGTCTAAAAGAGCTCTCCCTGACAGCTAGTGATGAGCTGGGGACTGAGGGGAAAGGCTTCAGGACTGGATTGTATTTACATTCACACCTAATCTACTTAGGTATCCAGCAAACAGAGCTGTGTTGCCCAAGTGATAGATTTTGACTGGGGTTGGGTTACAAATCATTTGAATGCAGGGGGTAATGAAATGTAGTTATTTTTATTGTATGAGTAAAGGACAGTAGAACTGTCCTTAGCCTGTGCTGATTGAGGGCATCAAGAGAGAGGGTGGGGACAGGTGTTTTGCTTTATGGTCTGCCTGAGTCACAAGTACTATTTGACCAACGCCTCTCCACTGTTTAAAGACAGAGCTGATTAGGCTTCAGAGAGAGTCTTTTGGTTTGTTAAGTGACCACTAGAGCTGAAATCTCTGATAATCAGGTCTAAGTGCTTAGACCGGCTGTGGAACAGTGTTTCTGTGGATGAGATGACCCAGTCTGCACTAGCACCGAAGTTCCTCTCAGCCCGAAGAGCTGAAATCACTGAGAGTCGGGTGGAACCGTGAGAGACCAACTCACAGAGGTCACAGTGGCAGGTGGCAGCAGAAGGTGACAGTGTAGGGCTATCGGGGCAGAGCAACAGAGTGAACGGTGACATGACAAACAACAGCGGCCAGAGCATTGGACTTAGGGTGACCAGATGTCCCGCTTTTATAGGGACAGTCCCAGTTTTTTGGAACTTTTTCTTATATAGGCTCCTATTACTCCCCAGCCCCGTCCCGATTTTTCACACTTGCTTTCTGGTCACCCTAATTGGACTATGTTTTAGTGACCTTTCTCCAGAAGCTATATTTGTGACTGGGAAACTTATATAAATATATGTAGTAGGCCAAGCTTTTAAAAATGCATTGTTTGCCAAGATCATTATCTCACATCATCGCTATCTCAAGAGGTCATTATCTTGGGGAGTTTCTGTACTAAACTTTTTTATTATTATAATTATTTTTAATGTAAGAATGGCTATATTGGGTCAGATCAATGGTCCATCTATCCCCGTATCCTGTCTTCTGACAGTGACTGTTTCAGGTGCTTCAGACGGAATGACCAGAACAGGGAATCATTGATTGATCCATCCCCTGTCGTCCACTCCCAGCTTCTGGTCAATTCAGAGGCTAGGGACATTCAGATCATGATGTTGCATCCCTGCCCATCCTGGCTAATAGCCATTGATGGACCAATCTTCCATGTACTTATCTAGTTCTTTTTTGAACCCTGTTATAATTTTGGCCTTCACAACATCCCTGGCAAAAAGTTCCACGGGTGACTGTGCGTTGTGTGAAGAAATACTTCCTTTAAAACTTTGTTTTAAACTTATTGCCTATTAATTTCATTGGGTGACCTCTGGTTCTTTTGTTAAGTGAAGGGATAAATAACACTTCCTTATTCATTTTCTCCTCACCAATCAAGATTTTATAAGACTCTATCATATCCACTCTTAGTCATCTCTTTTCGAAGCTGAAAAGGCCCAGTCTTCTCTCCTCATATGGAATCTGCTCCATACTCCTAATCATTTTTGTTGCCCTTCTCTGTACTTTTTTCAATTCCAATATATCTTTTTTGAGATGGTGTGACCTGAAATACACACAGTATTTAAGATGTGGGCATGTCATGGATTTATATAGTAAAAGTGGAGGAGCTTGGTTTGCCACACTGATCAGCTAAGCCAATACTGACAACCTATATGAAAAGGCTGCAAAACACCATGCTTCTGGACTGCATCAACATGCAGAAAGCCTTATAAGCCAGTCACTGTCAAAGCCAATTTTAGAAGAACGTAATGAGACTGTTAAGAATGCTGGAGACATGACTCAGTTTATGTGAACCAACATGGCGATTGCATCATATTTTCTGTTTAAGCAAGAGATACCACACACTACAAACTAGAGGCCTATGTTAAGTGCATTGTCACTTGTTAATCCTGAAGTTGGACACTGGTTCCAAACAAGACTGGCAAATGCTCACTATCTTTCTGCAAAAAACTAATCTGACTCTCTTGAAACATGTGGTGCAACAGTGAAAGACTCAGGAGTTGAAAAAGTGAAGAATTCTCTCACTATATTCAAAATATGTGCATACATGGCCAACAAATGCACCAATGCAAATAGGCATCAAGAATTAAGTCATTATGTATGTTATCTTGATGTCTGTGGTAGGCCAGTAGATGCATTCTAGATGTTCAGTTATAGAAGACACATTAGCTGCATCTGTGGCATCTTAGGGCTTGTCTTCACTACCCGCCGGATTGGCAGGTAGCAATCGATCTATCGGGGATCGATTTTTCGCGTCTCGTTTAGACGTGATTAATCGATCCCCGAAAGCGCTCCTCGTCGACTCTGGAAATCCACCTCCGTGAAAGGCGGAAGCGGAGTCGACGTGGGAGCGACAGCGATCGACTCGCCGCCATCCTCACGGCCAGGTAAGTCAATCAACGATACGCCAACTTCAGCTACAGTATTCACGTAGCTGAAGTTGCGTATCGTAGATCGACCCCCCTCCCCCAGTGTAGCCCTGGGCTTAGAAGAGTTAAATGCTTGTAAATTGAACCCCAAACAGATGGCTGCTTGTGCATTTGATGGAGCTACAAACTTCTCTGGAAGACATAGTGGAGTACAAGCTTTGCTCAGAGAAAAGTGTAACACTAATCTCTCCTATAGATACTGTAGAGGCCATCTACTCCAGCTAGCACTAGTACAAGCTGCAGAATCTTCAAAAGACATTAAAAAGCCACAAATTTAATGGATTTTTATACTCTTTTTTTCAGCAAGAGTCCAAAAGGACTGAACATTTTGGAAACAAATAGAAGATACACTGGGATTGAAGTTCAAATGAGTCCAACCTGGGAAAACCTGTTGGCTTTCTCATGAGTGATTCTTGGCAGTTGTCTTAAAATTACTGCAACCGTTATTACTGGCTTTAGAAAGTATCCACCAAGATAGGACAGCTATAAGTAGTGAGGCTGGTGGACTACTTTTGTTACTAAGTTCAGAGAAGACTATCACCATTCTCTCTCTTGTAAGTCTACTGTTGAAACCACTTGGGTCATTAAACAATGTAATCCAGGCATCTACTACAACAGTGGTAGATCTTTGTCCAGAAATAGAAGCTATCCTTGGATCAATCAGAGATATCCATTGAAAATGTACTGGAAGAAGCAGACTTCAATCCAGAAGTTGACTAATGAAGGTACTTATATTAACTCCATAAATGAAGAGGACAAGAAGTGTTTGTTAAGCCACCTGAAAAAGTACAAAGACTTGATTCTTACAAATCTACAATAGAGATTTCTGGATTCTATTCAACCTCCACGTAGCTTTTACAGATGCCAGTCTTATAAAACACCTACAGTTGAGTGGAGTGAGGCACTACCAGCAATGGGGCTGCTATGTGATCAGGGCAGAATAGAGAATTTTTAACACAGAGTGGAATATCATATGATGAACGAATGAAGATTTAA
This sequence comes from Macrochelys suwanniensis, assembly GCA_033296515.1. NCBI lineage: Eukaryota > Metazoa > Chordata > Testudines > Chelydridae > Macrochelys > Macrochelys suwanniensis. The sequence goes on from CM065776.1 coordinate 135,107,000, forward strand.
CTTCAACTTCTTTATCATCACTAGTGGTTCGACCCAATCTTTGTGCTATGTTTTCTGCAATGAAAGTAGGAATTCATCTCTTGCTAATCCCAGTCACAACAGCTACAGCTAACCATAATTTTTCCTCATAGAATAGAATTTTGTGTTCTGAAAGAAGTCGCCTTCTGCCTGATCATGGGCATATCATGAAGGACTGGAAGTAACGGACACACAAGAAGACACCAAGGAGTGCAAAATTACAACAAGAAACCAAGACTGATGTAGATGTAGTGCTTCATAGTAGGCTTGAGTAGCCAACTTTAATTTTTGTGATGGTTTTAAAACATGAGTTAAATCTAATAAAATGGTTGTGAAACATTTTTCAGTTTTTACTATAGTGCCATACAGCCCACCTTTGCCCTCACGGTCTCAGCCCTCGTCGGCTCTCACCCCACCTGAATATTTCAACACCCCCCCTAATTTCAATTCCTGGGGAAGACACTGCACGAAGGTGTCTGTGTGAATAGCTGACAAACAGGAGGGTGAAGCTGAAGTAATTGTTGATGGAACACAGAAGGTAAGGGAGGAGCAGGGTGATAAGAGAAGAGGAAAAGAGTTGACAAGAGGTGGAGTTGTACAGGCCTTGGAAGAAGCTTGAATTTAATGTGGTGAAATGGGGGAAGTCAATGGAGGATCTGGTCAGAACCAAGAGTAAATGAAATTATTTTAGCAGCATTTTGAGAGAGAAGGGAATTAGGGGAAGCAGAGATTACAGTAGTAGTATGAGAGGCAGTTGTGGTCAATGTGTGGGGTTTTTTTTGTTTTTTTTGTTTTTGAGGCCAGAGGTGAGAGAACAGGGCATATTTTGCAGGAAACATTGAGGAGAAAGGAGAGGGATGGAATCTGAGAGTGATGAGGGATGTTAGTAGCCCAGAAGAAATGAATCTTAGGGGTGGCAAGATTAGGATGCATACAATAAAATTGTCCCACGATTCCGCTCCACGGTTCATGTGGGAATATTGTAACAGTATAAAGTATTGATTTGTGAATATTTATCCATGCCTCCAAACACCTCTTGATTTTATTACAATAGTGCTGGTAGAGTGAGCAGTGAGTGAAATCTGGACATAGGCACACAGCCATAGACATTAAATGAGGGTCATCTGAATCTTTGGTAATAGAGGTTGAAACTGCATGACCCCTGCATGGTTTTCTTATTCAATCTTAGAAAAGTTTTGGCCAGCCCCTCTCTCCCCCAACCCTTTCTTCCAGCATATAGCTTCAGGATCCTTCTTTGACTGAAGGTATCCTCAGCGGGGTAGAGGGAAGATGACCTTTGCTCCTTTCCCCTGAAGTCTTTGAAGGCAGATGACTGACCCACTGCCCTCATCTGAGGCTCTTCTATATTGGCTTGCTGGCCCATCACCCCCATCAGCAACCTTTGGAAAATGACAATAGGCCTCCAATTCAAGAATGAATCTTGACCACCCTGATCTAAAGCTGTGGAACAGAACACTCATTGCTATACTTTGTAGAGTGGCATGCACCATGGCCCTTCAGTGTCAGGTCCCAAAATTCCAAATTGGAATGGGAGAGCAGTAAAACTATATGAAGGGAACCTGCATCTTTTGGTTTATTGAAATGACTGAACCAAAATCCCTGCCTTCTTTTAAACTCATTGATAAATCTTGCATGTGATTTTTATGAGGCATCATGCGTCCCAAAGATAACAGAATAAAAAACAATGACCATTATCAGAAACCAGCAATATTGTTCATAAATCTTATTCTATTATCATTTGACAGGCTTTAAGACAAATGTGTTTCCTTTCTACATAAATTCAATAGGCAACTGGAATATATGAAAAATACATATAGGCTTCCCTATACAATACTGATAGTATCTTGAGTAGGAGTGCTACACATTGTAATATTGCTGAAGTCAATATGCTTATAATGTTCAGCAGTGAGAGAGTGACAGCTCCAATTAGATCCAACTTATCCCATATTTAATAGCTTCTATTCAACCTTCTTGGTAAACATTGTACTGTTGATTGTACTACTGAGGGGCAATAGGCATTGCCTCTAATTTTGGTCATGGGAGTGTAACCCCACAGCACTGCTTGTCAGCACTTGCTTGGGAAGAATGCTGAGACACACCTCAACAAAAAGGTTATTTTGAAATCACTAAAGCAGCCAATGATTGACTGATTTATACAGTAGGTAGGGGTAGAGGAGTCAAGAGAATAAGGTAAGTTGGTTTTTTTTCTTGACAAAACCGTATGTTGTTATAGTGCCTAATCTGTGAGAAGGCTCCCATTGCCTTCAACGGGTTTGGGATCGGCTCACAGTGCATTGTTTACAGGAGGACATACACCTAGATGCTAACTGACTTCAAAAATCTAGAACCAAATTTGGTTTATATTTGCTGTGGTGTAAATTCAAGTGACTCCACTTATTTCACTGATGTGATAGAGAGGAGAAGATGAATAGTTAAGTTTCCATCCCTCCTTATGGAGGCAGTTTTGCGGGGTTTCACTAGCAGTGATTGTGGAATGAGTAAGGTGGGCAAGAGTGAGCCCTTTGGGATATGGGCTCCTGTCCCCTAGTAAGTGCTTCAACACATTCCAAACACAGCCACCAATCAATATTGAGATGATAATTTTTGGTGACCAAAAGGTGAAAATTTCTATGTCACTTTAATATTTCCTTAACCATCCACTACTCAAGTCATTTTACTATTATGCAAACAGCTTCACATCCTTCTGCTACAGCACCCAAGAGCATGCTCAGTCACATGCGCTACATTGACTGGCAAATTATGTGACAAAACTCTTTATCTGAATAGGGTTTTTTCAGTAAAAGGTGAATTAAGAAGGTGTCAGGATTTAAAGAAATAACTCATCTGACTTCCAAGAGATACATTTTACGGTGGTCTCGTGTTTGCTAGCATTGGAATGAAAATAGTATACTTTTAAAATATTGATTGATTCTTTTTCTGTATAGGGTGGGGGATGTTATCTTCTAAAAGGATATTTATCTTATTAAACTAATCAAAAAGTGTGCTTCCTTGAATCAGACCATTTCTATGAACATTTATTGTTCTATATATACTATTTTATTTCTCTTAATTGCTTTCACATTCACTCTGTCATCATTGAGAAGAAGAAAGAGGCAGGGCAGCTTAAGCACAATATCATTGCAAAATATGAATTAACCACTTCACTTAATTGGTTTGATTCCATAATGTATAATTTATAGCAGCTAATTATACAGCTTTTGTCATTTAAATGTTGAAGTAAATGCATCCCATCAGCTTCTTCTGAAGCTTATTTTAACAATTGGAAGCCAGCCACAATCATCCTAAAGGCTAGCTCAGAATAGTCTAACACCAAAGTGTTAAGGCTTAGCATATTAGTTTCAAGAAAGAATGTGCTGAATTGTCTTTTTACTTAAACAGTTCTCCCTATGCATTACTAGCTGAAGAGAGAGAATACCCATTAGCTGAAACACACCTGAATGTGAATTGCTTTCATCCAGGCCCAGTCTACACTAGAAAATTAGGTCAACATAACTACTTCTCTCAGGGCTGTGAAAAATAATCACCCTTGATCTGTGTAGTTAAGACAACCTTAATCCCCATCATCAAAGGGCGTGGCTACACTTGCAAGTCTGAGCACATTAAATCAGCCCCGGGCGCCCTAACTCCTGAGGTGTCCACACTGGCAAGGCACTTAGAGAGCCTGGACTCTGCAGCTGGAGCACTCCTGGTAATCCACCTCCATGAGAAGTATAAAGCTTGCTGCGCCCCGTCTGAAATGCCCAGGTGTCAGTGTGGATGATGTGTTGCATTACTGTGCTGTGACTGGCCTCCAGAAACATCCCATAATCCCCTGAAGTCAAGTGGCCACCCTTGTCATTGTTTTGAACTCGGCTGCAGGCATGTGGACATCCCCTTTCAAAGCTCCATTTCTGACAGTGAGCATGCTTATCTGCTCCGGGACAAAGCAAACCATTACTGTGGAATGTTCCTGCTGTGAGTGTGTGAGAGAGAGAGGTCGGAGGGGAGGGGGATCTGCCGCTGTCTGAACTTACAAGACAGCATTCTGACACACTCTCTGCCCTCCAAAACACACTGTCTCTCCCCCCACATACATGCAACACACTCCCTGTCACACTCCACCCATTTGAAAAGCACACTGCAGCCACTTGCACACTGGGATAGTTACCACAGTGCGCTGCTCTTTATGGCATTGCAAGAGCTGCTAATGTGGCCATGCCAGTGTGTTTTCAGCTGACAGTGTAAACACGGGGCAGCGTTTTCCCTGCTGCAGTCTCCGAAGGCTGGTTTAACTCCCAGCGCTCTACATCTGCAAGTGTAGCCATGCCCTAAGATACCATATCTCGGGGAGGTGGATTACCTACACTGACGAGAGACCCCCTCCAACTGACATAGGTAGTGTCTATACTGAAGCTCTACAGAGGCTCAGCTGTGCAACGGTAGCATTTTTAACTGTGGACATAACCTCAGTCTTCTCCATCCAAAGTCTCCTCCTTTCTTTCCCTGAAGATGTATTACCTCACATTCTTGATTACATTGTTCCAGACATCAGCATTATTCCACAGAACACATTTTCACTCCCTCGCCTCTTTGGTAATATAAAGGACCTTTGGATATGAGAAGATGGTCTCCATGTTTACAAATGTATTCTGTCTTTATCTACGAATCATGCCTAGTAATTTAGAATGGCAGCATGATCAGAAGAGTTAGTTATAATAGACAAGTGAAACCCCTATGGAAATATATTCCTAGTAATTAAAACTTTAAAAACATTCATCCTTCCAGTTATATGAAAGTCCATGGAAGCAGGTTATCTTGCTTTCCAAAATGTGGGTCAAGAGTTACCTGCAGAACAAACAGCTCAATCACAGATGTATAATGCTTCATGTTTTTCCCGTTTTCTCACTGGTTCATTACATAAAAATACACAAGATGGAACTTCTCTGTTGAATACTTTCAAAAGCATATTTCCTAAATAAAAATGCCATGTTCAGCAAGACAGTCAATGATCTTTCATCACTAGAATCTGCTAGCCTGTTTAAACCCACCTAGCTCTTTAAAGGAGCCTCAGTGAGAGGAAAGTGGTGTGTGCTTGAAATTTTTTTGGCAAGCTTAAAATCCATTATTTATCAGTGTATAGTTCATTCCTAGTATTAATAATATATGCTGTCTCACTTTTGTTGGGGAAAAAAAGCCCTAACCGAATTCAGAAAATAAGCCTAAACCTTATTTTATCATAATGAATAGTTTCTCACTCTATAGGATAGTGTGGTGTGCAGCATCTTTGGCAACAAGAGTAGTTGCCCCATTAATGGACCCAATTTTGCATGGTCCTGAGCAACTTTGGTGAGATGCCAAATGCCTCAATTGCCATGGATCATGGACTCCATAAAGACACTGGTTTTATGTCTCATTACAACAATCTGTAACCCACTCACCCTCCTTTGTCCTATCTATGACAGCAAAGGTGTTAATTGCCCACTTCATCTTGAATGGTTTGTTGCAATGTGTTAACTCCTTATGTTTACTAATCTGTTACAGTTTGTATTTAGCTGTGACATTCTGATTACCTTTTCCAGACTTGAAGAGCTCTGTGGAGCTCGAAATCTTGTCTTTTTCACCAACAGAAGTCAGTCCAAGAAAAAATACTACATCACCCACCTTCTATCTCTCCATTCCTATTGGAATAGATGAGGGTGTTCAGGGCCTTGCAGGCCTGGGCCTAATATGGAGGCTTAACACCAAACAAAAAATATGCACTAGAAACGCATTCATTGTGACAAGCCAGGATGGGATTCACAAAGATACCTAGGTGCCTAACTCATTGATTTCAATAGGAGTGATGCACCTAAGTACTTTGTGAATCGCACCTGTGTGCATGACGAATCCATCTCAAGTGGGTGTCCAGATTGAGGGCAGGTCCACGCTACAAAATTACTCTGATATAACTACGTCATTCAGGGATGTGAAAAATGCATACCCCTGAGCAACGTAGTTCTAATGACCTAAGCACTGGTGTAGGCAGCACTATGTCAGTGGGAGAGCTAATCCACCTCTGTGAGAGGCCATAGCTATTATGCCAATGGGAGAGTCCCCATTAAGCAGCGCTTTTGCTATTACTGTTCTGAAAAAGCCGTAGTCTTGACTTTTCCTTAAACTAAACCTGTTCCCTCTGTGACACACCCAATAAAGACTGTTTCAGTGATGTGGTTACCCCAGATTACACAAGTCCTTACTGAAAGGAAAACCCCATATCATTCTCTCACATTTTAGCCTTTGGCCATACTAAATGTATGTTACTTCCATTACACACTGTGCACCTCAGATATTATTCCCTTCTGTTTCATCAAGAGCTATTGCTATTAATTGACTTCTGACATTTGATATAATAAGAGATAAAAAGTTTACAACTCTCAGTATGCAGAGAAGAGGAGAAACTTGATCTGTTGATATTTTAACCACTGCACAGAGCCTTGACTGGACTAAAAAGTCATCACTACAGACACACATGAAATAAGACCTTTAAAGCTCTCTTCCTGGAAGTGTAAAAAATAATCTCCTGGTATCTCTATTTTTTTAAAAGTATATTTTGTTCCTTTTCATTTTGAAATGTTTCAGTCTATTAAGCCAAATGGTCACATAAAGTAAATTTGGGGGCTGATTAAAGCCCATAGCAGCAGAGAAAGTAAAAGATACAACTGAAAATCTGCTGGAAGAAGGGCTTTGTGAACCTTGCCACACTGGAAATCTCTGATTTTCAGGAGCTTCTGGGATCTCTCCAGAAATGCAGTGAATTCCATTCCCGAAGGTGGGAAGAACAAATGTTTGAGAGAAAACAATAGTCTCATGAAGACATAGGCATAATCTGCAGCCTATGTAACCAAAGAGCCAGGTTATATGTAATTAAAGTGTGGGGTGTAAGGAATGTAGGAATGTAAACAAAACCATGTAGGAGTGTAATCAAAACAAGGTAGAACCATATAAATAGTGTCAAAAACAACACTCCTGTGCCATCACTAAATTGTTCATTCAAATATTCTAATCTAATAATAGAAGTTTGTCTTGTTGACTGTCATTTAACAACTAAGGGTGGGATTCACCAAGGTATTTAGATTCCTAACTCCCATTGAAACCAGTAAGAGTTAGGTGCCTAAATACATTTGTGAATCCCACCCTAATAGTTTGGCATGACTACGCAAGTTTACAAGGGCTCGATTTTCAGATTTCGTGAGCGCTCACAACTCCAGTAATCTTCAAAAAGATCTGCACGTCCTAGCGCTTCTGAAAATCACCGCCCTATCAAACAACCTTTTTAAATGAGCACATTTCTGAAAAGCCTGATTTCAACTAATTTATATAAAGATCTTTGGTACGTGATCTCCATTCTGATTCCATGAATATTTTCCAGTACAGACTTAACCTCGAGGGGCCCATATGGCACAACAGAGTTGTACCTGCTAATGACAACAATTATTCTGACTGGTAGTACTTCTACCAAATATTGCTTCTTAGTTGTTTCTTTGAGCAATGCCAGCTTATACCTTTAATAAAAGGGACAGGAACATGTGACCCATCCTCAGATGTAATAAGTTTATAATCAGGAGTCATCTGAAGAGTAATATCAGCTTTCCCTGGATAAAATATATGTCCCAAAATGATGTTATAAAAAATTATAACTACTGCCAGCTATGGGCCTGATCTTGCAAGATGCTGCTTACCCTCATTTCCCATTGGATGTTTGGCAACTTGCAAGATTGTACCTTGTGTTCTTTAAAACAGTTCTGATCTTAGCAAAGATCCATTCCATACTTTTCCATCATGCATTAGGGTTCCCTTCTGTCTGGCCTCAAACCCAATACATTTTTTAAAGGAGTCTCCACACTGATGTTATAAACTACACTCCTTTTGAAATTAGTGTATGTAAAATAAAACATACTCTTGGGAAATCTGGGTGGGTTGTCATTGACATCGGTGAGAGTTATGTTTACAGTGGTAGTTCCTGCTAATCCTCCCAGCTGTCCTCCCATATCCTTGGCTTGGATGAGGACTTGATATTGTTCTTTGACCTCTCTGTCCATGTTTGGCAAAGCTGTTCTTATTACACCTTGGAGGGAAAAAAAGAAAAGAGAAACACAATACATATAAACCAAAGCCTTGGCAAAGGTTTTGTTTACAGAATCATATTCTTTCCTATGTACGCTGATGGTCAGATTCCCCAAAGAGTTCATCAACTGGCAGTTCCCATTTAGACACCTGAATGAAGTGCTCAGATTTCTAAAAGAGCGCAGCAGTCAGCAGCTCCCATAGAGAGAGTCGCATTGATTTCAATGGGTGGCCAGAAGGAAGCTTGATTACACAGTAGTATTTCAGGGCCATTCTCCCCTGCCCCACTTTAAATAAACAACATTTTGGGCGGTGGATTAAGATTGACAAGTGTATTTTCACTAGGGATGTGAATGAGAAGAGAGTCAATGTCTCCCATATCAGAATGGAAAAGGCATAAGGGGCAGTGTAGATAAAAGCACAGAGACATTAGTGGGAGAAGAAGGGGTGAAGTGTGTACACACAAAAAAAGTAGAAAGAGGTGAGCAGTCATCACTACTTCTCAGACTGTCTCTATGCCTCTCCTGCATTTGAAACAAAACATCCACTATTGCCACCAATGTAGTGAGGTTGGCCAAAACATCCTTCTGTCCAAAAAGTGGTGTTTGGTTACAAAATATATTGCTGTTCACCTGATACAGCGATTGCTGAAAATGCTCAGGCACTTTTTGAATAGGGTATGGTAAATATCCTACCTGCAATTGCAAACACACAATTAGTCATTAATCAATTGTGTTTTAATCTTGAGTGACTTTGAACAGCTGGCATCTAGGTACACCTTCTGTAGCATTTTTTCTGTTATGTTAAAAATTAGGATCCTGTGACCAAATTCATGGGAAAAGGTATGTTACCTTGTCATAAGCCAACACCGTATAATGCAATATAATTAAACAATATTTCTCAGAAATGGTTCGATGCAGGCAGTTTAATGCAGACAGCCTGTGTAGTTACAAAGTAAGCCAGTTGGAGAGGGATTATTATTATTTCAGAAATTATTATCTATGAACATTAGGCTGGTTGGTTTTCAAATCTGTCTTTTTCCCTTTTGTTACAATGTACACAGAATGATAAGAAAAAAATCTCTCTTGGGATGCTTGTTATTTCTTTGGCAATTAACTCGTGTGTCAACCAGTAAGAATGGAATCAATTAGTTTATAACGCTTGTTAGGAGTCTAAAAATAACGTTGGCTTCGATTCACCACTGGTTCAACTGATCAAAAATTCCTAATAAAATTGATTGTATAAGAAAGAAGTTTTCTTTCATTTGTAACATTGATGATAATAGTAACAATGATTGAAAATAATGTACTGCCTTCTTCCTCAGCATAGCAGTTAAGGCACTAAATAATAACTAATGTCTGAAACAATTAAGCACATGTGCACACACTCTTGAAACAAGGGTTGTTATTCTTTTCTTTTCAAAAACTCAATGCTATTCAAAACGCTCCACTTTTCAAGGTAGAACTCCTGGAGTTTAAAGCTCCAGGATTATAAAAATAACTACAAATACATATTTAAAAGGTGAATAAAATGCTAAAAAGCCCTACTAGCATCATTGAAAAGGGAGTCATTGGAGACTGAAAATAGAAAGGGAAGTATTTTCAATCTTTGGGGGGTTTTTTAGTGGCATTTATTCCAACTTTTGCAAATTGGAACAACAGTATCAGGTTTCCGCTGAAACTTCTTCCCTTTTCCATGATTTTACATCCTGAAATGTTTTACAACATATTTCATATAGTCAAGTCCAAAGAGTAAACGACTATGGAAATTAATTGTTCCCCTTGTTATACTAGCAGAAGAGAGCAAAATAATAATAGTGAAATAAATAAATAAAATTGAAGTGTTCAGCACTCAATGGAACAAGCAGAGAATATTTCATGAACCAGAGGTGCAGTTCACCTTGATTTTTACATTATTTTTAAAGATAATATTGGTTAGCTTTAAATCTGTTAAAAATCTTCCTAACGGATTACAGTACACAAACAATCGGCTGTCACTCTAGCAGTGAAGTGCCTAATCACCCACTGCTTTTCCTGTCTGGAAGTTGGAAGCATTCTGTAGCTTTTCCCATAAGAGATCTCTGTCTCCAACAAAAATCAATGAGAATAATTTCAATGTCAAAAATAGTCCAATGGCAATATTTTTCCTTCACTTTGCACTCTATATTAAAAGACTGAATAAAAATGAAAAACAACCTTTTCTGTAAAAAGGCATGTGTTTATATGGATGTTTCAGAGAGCACATTTAAGAATCTCACTAGAGCAAATCATTATACGGATTAATGATTAACAGGAAAGAAACCATTGCATTTCTTCTTCCTCTTCACAAAAAATATTAGTATTTTGAAACCAAGACTTAATGTAATGAACAGATCTACATGGATTTAGCACTACTCTGACTGTTCCCAGCTTTTATAATTTTAAATCTTTTAGCATGAACCAAAACTGAATAATATTTAAAGGGGATTTTGTTTGTTTGTTTGCAAGAAATACTGATATTGAATGTGAACTGACATACAACGTTCCTGAGGTTGCCAACAGACTGCCAAGTATAAGCTCAGGACCCAATCCTATCATGAGTTCTATGCAGATAGGCCCTGCACCAGACTGACCTCCAGTGATCTTAATGGAGAGTCGGGGGTCTGCCCACATGGAACAACTTGGAGGATGTGAGCCTCTGCGCCTGATCTTGTAAAGAAGTTCATGAGTTAATACTAATGTGAGCAGTTCCCTGGGTGTGAATATAACCCCTCTAGTGTCTTGCATATACCCTTGTATATTGCAAGTTAACGTTGCTCAGAGTAGCATTAACATGTGTGCTCATTTCTGATATAAGTTTCACTTGAGTAGCATGTTCAGAGGGGTTGATGGTGGATGTGTGATATATGGGGTTTCCCCTCTGCATGACTTTCCAGGGCTCTTCTTGTGTAAGCTTTGCCCATCTGCTCCACTCAATACCGAGTAACAAAAGGCAGCATATACCCCAAAGAGCTAAAACAATGCAGGGAATGCTGGTGGGGATATCATCAAGTATTACATGAGAAATATAGACACCTGAATTCAGCTTGTGGCCGGTTAAAGCTTTTCAGTTCACTTTTAAATTCCTCTCCATTTCCCACAAGATTTAATCCAAAAAGAAGCATTAAGGTTAAGATTTTTTTTCCAGGTGTCTGAAAAAGTCAGATTTTGATTTTCAAAGTAGAGTCGTTGAACCAGCTTGCAATATGATCGACTGCTAAATGGAGCATGTGACAGAGGAACGTGCCCTTTGGAGATTCTGCACTAACAGTGTTGGGAATCTCCCATCTCCAATTATTGATTAATCTGTGAGAAAGTCTTTAACATGCCATCTGACATTCAAGTACAGCTTCACTGGGAGAAGAAATTCCATTTGTTGAAAGGGGCATATGGGTGACTATTCCTGTACATATTCAAGATATAGTTTGTAGCATTTAGTGTGTACATTCTAGGTTCATTCACTGAATTATTAAATATAGAAACAGGAATGGCATTTAAAATATAGGACACGATAAAATATTGCAGTCTCCCTTTCTTCTCTGCCAACACATCTAACAACCTCAGACCAACATCCTGTGCCCCAGCAAAAGAAGAGGGCAGGGGCCAATCAGCTGTCCACATTCTCAAATTAAAAATATGCAACACAAGAATCACTGCTAGAGTATTCTTCATTCTAGGCAAGCAGACTGCAAATTGAGTCAACAGGATGAAGACTTGAGATTTGGAGTCAAAACATCCAGGAAAAAAGACAGAACACACAAACTTAACAGCACTTAAAGACAGAAGTAATATTAACAACATGGAAGCAATAGTGCCTCAGGAAAGACCTCTTCAACACATACATACTTTAGACATTCCAAACTATATGGCAGGTTGCAATTTATTCAAAACCCAGTCTGCGCACAAAGCAAATGTATGACTATATATTGGTCTTTGGGTGTATCAGAGCATTAGGTATTTATTTCTATACACCCCAATAATAATGCCCACTTGGATGTTTAATCAAAGTTTAAATGATTGAAAGGGCAATGATAATATTGTTGCTGATGAAACATTTACCTGTCTTAGGATCAATGGAGAAGTATGGTTGCCCCTGAAGAATGCTATAAACGACTCTGGCACTATTTCCGTACGTTGGATCATCAGCATCTGTAGCTTTAACCTGAAGCACGAATGCACCTAGAAAAAAAATGCAGGTGTTTTAATTTCCAAAAGAAAACAAAGATCAGGAATATTGCTGACGTATTATATAGCTAATCCTCTTTTGATGAGGGCATTTGTTGTAACTCCTGCTTCTTTGGAAACAGGGAGAGAATAATGTTATGTTTCAGCCTCACACTGACATAAATGTAAGTAGCAGTTGCAACAGACGGGGAAGGGAAGGGAAGGTGGGCAGGCACCCACTCTTCAGAAGACACTTACCAGCAAGTTGGAGGGGAGGGGTGTTGTGAGGGCACGCCAGTTGCCCACTCTTCAATATGTAAATAGGCGTGGGAGAAACAGGATAATCAATTTCCCCTTCAAGAGATGTATAAAGGCACAGGAAGCCCGCCTATGCCATGTTGGAGGGAGGGTATTTCTTGTGTGTTTTGACAGATTTAATAACACTCACTGGGGACCAAGCAGTTTACCAGTCTGGCTTTGAGGGTTTGGATTTGCATAGACACCAAATTCCAATTGCAACTTGGGAGTCCCAACACTTTGCACACCAAAATCATCAGCAGGGTTTGCTGACATTCATGTGAGTGCTCAGCACCACTGAAAAACAGGCCACATATTTAGGTGTCTACATTTGGATATAGGTGCTTATTTTTAGACAAGATTGAGTATTTGGACCTCTTTATCCATAGGTGTAGTAACACAGCCACAAATATAAGCTCAGCAGGGAAACTCTGGTTTCCAACTTAGTGGGGTATCAAGCACTTTAGTGTCATCTGTCCTCGTTTCTAGTAACAGGGATTCTATAGTTATGTTTACGAATAATATTGGTTCTAAAGACCTCACTTACAATAAGAAGAAGAACATTTCGCCAAACCTGAAAAGACATATTAAAAGTGCTGGGAGCCTGCTCCTGCTCCTGCCATGGGAGATTTGCCATTACCAATAGCATCAGACCTTTGAAGAGGCTTATTTATTTATTTACAAAAATCTTCCCTTTGCACATGAAATGGACACTGGTGAAAATATAGTGCCAGATTTAGAAAGTGGGTGCCTAAAGTGCATGTTGAAAGTTAGACACGGCTCATGGCATGGCAAAACCAATATTTCTGCACGCAACTGGCATTTGCAAAGTTAAATGTATAAACTGGCATTGAAACCAGTACTTAGGCAGGTGATCACCTGATCTGCCTGCAGACAGACCACAAAATACCATGAGAATTATACCGCAGCCTCCTAGAAGAAAACTTTCTAGTGCTAGAATACAAGTCCAAAAAGGAGTCTCTACATTTTAGAATGAACAACGTATTTTATTCACTAAGGTGGTTTTGAAATCAAAGTTTGAGTTTTGTTTCATCTACCTGCCTTGGTCAGAAATAGAGCACTTGTTTCTTATATAGCTCTATCTCACACTTATGTCAGGTGTGTTTATAGAAAGTTTACAGTAAGATAGTCTGCCTTGTGTCCATACATATAGGGGTACTCATAGAGTAGGTTTACTCCATCTCCCCTCTGTGTCACATTGAGAAGTAGTTGTAAAATGGTGGTCTGAAGAGAACTGTAGGGTGGTCTACAGAGAGCAAACTGGTTATTCCTCCATGTTTCTGATGCAAAAGTATATTACTTCCATAATATTATTCCTCCATGTAATTAATTGTGGTAGTTGCCAAAGTGATTTTAAACAATCACTGCATACTCAGAGGGGAGTGAATGGAAGGGAATGTCACGTGCCATGGTGGTCCATCAGGTAATCTTTCTGTTAGGATGGGGTGCATACTACAGCATGTTTGAGAACATCTGGCATTCCCTAGACAATATCCAGGGAATACTGCAAATTCTGCAAAATTATTAGCTATAAAAAGGCAATTGGAAAGTTTTTAAACATCATTATTGTACTAGCACTAACTGTGATGAGCATGTCAACATTTATTTTTAAAAAATAAGCAGCTGATCTGATAGTGAAAGATACTCCAATATAGTCAAGGGAAAAGTTTGAGGAGATTTTTTAAACTCTCATACACATCTCTACTTATGATTGCCAGCACTGCTGGAAGAATTGGAACTGATAGTGAAAATACATTGACTGCTTGTTGGATAGTATTGTAGAGTTGCTCCAGTTACAGATGGTCATTGGCCAAAGCAAAATGTTAAGGTGCCACTGGAGATTTTTCTGTACTACACTGATGATTATGGGGAAACGTGAGAGTTCATGAAAAGCGATTTGATTAGCAAGACCGGTTTTAAAATAATGCTGGTCAGGTTTACAAGGTGAGGGCACGTTTAGTTAGAGTCAACTTTTAAATGAAAGGAAAGAATAGGGGTGCAGTAAATAAAATAATACTGAAGAGATCATCTGGACTTATTTCAGAAGAAGCTTGAGGTTAGTCTTTGATTTGCTAAAGGATGGGAACGTCACATTTTAGAGGCCATGAGGTGCCACAGAAGATCAAAGTCATAGTTCAATATAATGATTATGGAAGCACTGCATACTCAGACATTCATGCCTAAACTTCTCATCTAATACAAAATCAAGATAACAGAATGTGTGCTATGTAGCTCTATTGGGGGGCAGGGGAGTGGCATTGAGTATGGAGGTTCTTTCTCTTTGCCAGGAAAAAAGGAGCATGTTTTACAATACATACAAAACCTTCCATGGACTCGCACTACAAGAGGGTGAAGATAGAGGGGTTTATGTAGAAGGGGATCTGCCAGTCCCAGCCCTGTCAGCACTTGCTGGAATGCAGGGAACCCCAACAAAGCTGAATTCTGTACTAGGGAAGGGGAAAGTGTAGGGATTTCATGGTATATCCTTCATGGTGCCTCCTGAATCGTGTCCCTCAACTCTCACCTTGAAAAGTAGAACTTCACTGGTTCTTCTGCCAAGGGACCCCTAGCATTGCCGAGGAAAAGGCACGATTTTCCACTTACTGCTTAATTACACTAATGGGAGTGCCAAAAACATAACACAATCCAGGTTACCCACAATACACTAGAACATTAATTCACATCCTCAATCCAGCCACAGTCATAAATCTTGATACCAAACCAGGGCATAACCTATGGGATAAATATATACTATGTATTAAGTTGTAGTGGTTGAGAACGTGATAACTCAGGGGACTGGGTAAAAAGGCTGTGCATTTGGGTTCAACAGGAACCTGAATAAACACAAATATTTAGATAAACTTGGCATGTGTCAGTATTTCAATTAGAGTTTACTGTTTCTGTGTGCTTCTTTGAGGAGAGATGCTCAGGAATTCATTTACAGGGCTAGTAAAAGTGTGATCTGTATGACTTTAGGTATTCCCTGACCCATTAAAGAAACCAGTAAAACACAAACCCCAACTACTTATACAAATAAACACAAATACAAGTAACTGCAACCCACATACAGCCCTAATTGCCAAAGGAATATGGAGCCTTTTATCTTGAAAAATGCCCTTATGTCTATCTATCCATCCACATATCCTCCCACCACACAGTATCTTACTATCTTTCCACCATAAAATTCCAGTTTATTCCATTCTTTGACTGAGGGAATGTTTCTTTGTGTCATGGTCATTTTCCCCCTTGTCCTGTCCTGAACACACTCATTCTTCTGCTACTTTCTTTCCCCATACAGCTGGTTTTTGTTCCCCTCTCAAACACTAAACCCAATCATCTGATTCCCTGAATCCTGAGGTTTGAATTATAGTTGGGTGCTTTACAGGTTTGATTTAAATAAACATCCCAAAATTTGTATTCTTACTAAAAACTTGGCTGGTCTTTCAGGCTTTCTCCCCAACCAGATCTCATCCTTTGAACCCATTCCCTCCACACTGTCCCCTACATTCCAGGTTGGTTGCTGTTGTGAGGGGAAGAGAAAAGGTGTTGGGAAGCCCATTTCAGATCTCAACAGTATGTTTTAAGAGAAGTAGGAGACTATTTACCCCTTAATAGGCAGCAAGAGTATCTGAGTAATAAAACAAAGCTCTTTTCCAACATTAACAAAACAATAGGGGGTCTGCCTTGAATTTGTACCCCAGAGTGAACAGAATTCTTCACATACTCCAAATGGAGAGGTACATCCCATTTTTCAAAAATGGTGAATTACATTGGGCTTCTGAATGCGTGTCAGCTGATTTTCAAAAGTGTTGGGCACTAAGCAGGTCTCACTGAAATCAACCAAGATTTTTAGCTTAACTTTAGGCTCCTGTTTTTAAAAATATTGGCCACAATGGCCCCCTCATATGTATTGTCAGAATAATTTGAACTCAGGGGGCCTTCAAGTACAGCATAGCTGTCTCTTAGTTTAACCAAAATAATAACTCTTTTAGCTGGTAGTAGTAGTAGATTGTTATCATCTAGTTGGCCGGCTACCAGAAGGGGATGCAATGCACATTTTGCCAGTGTATTATATAGATACAATTTTTGGATTGCTTCATGCACTCTGGAGCTCAAAATACCAGAAATGTAATCTCTTGCATTTGAAAATACACCTGAAGCTCTATTTACGGGTTAATATTTAGAAACTCTGGTTCAATACAACTCACACACACCTTGAAAATAGCACAGAACATTGATCCATTCCCCAGGATTTTTTTCCCCTTTAGCTGAAATTCTAACATCTAATACTGTATTGAGCTTGAAATTTAAAATCAATACTAGCTGATACACTCTAGCTGCAAAGAGGAAAAATAAATCATAAATCTGATTTTACTTCAAGACATTTCATAAAAAAATTACTGGTGCTGATTTAGTTAATCAGTAACACTTCATTTCTAGCCTTTACAACTACAGCACAGCATCTATAATTATCACCATCATTGGTATTATTTTTAATCATTAGGTGCTCAGTTCATAAGATAGATTTAATTATAGTGTACTTTATAGTACAGCTTCAGATATGCTAGTTTTCCCCAGTTTATACTCATAAAAACAAGGCATACTTTGATCAGGTACATTCATAGAATCATAGGAATGTAGGGCTGAAAGGGACCTCAAAAGGTCATCTAATTTAGCCTCATCTGCACTGAGGCAGGACCAGATATACCTAGACTGTCCCTAGCAGGTGTTTGGCCAATGTGTTTTTTAAAATCCTCCAATGACAAGGATTCCACAATCTCCCTTAGAAGCCTATTCCAGAGCTTAATTACCCTTACAGTTAGAATATTTTTTTCCTAATTCCTAACCTAAATCTCCCATACTACAGATTAAGTCCATTACATCATGTCATAGCTTCAGTAGACATAGATAACAATTGATAAGTCTTCAAATATGTTAAGGACTGTTATAAAGAGGATCAGATCCTCCCTCTGTCCTCTTTTCTCAAAACTAAACATGCCCAGGGTTTTCTTAACCTTCACTCTTAGGTCAGATTTTCTAAACCTTTTCTCATTTTTGTTGCTTTACCCTGGACTCTCTCCATTTTGTCCACATCTTTCTTAAAGTGTGGTGCCCAAAACTCAATAAAATACTCCAGCTAAGGGCTCACCAATATCTAGTAGAGTGGGACAATTACCTCCTGTGTCTTATGTATGACACTCCTGTTAATGTACGCCTGAATGACTTTGGCCTTTTTCACAATTGCATCACATTGTTGGCTCATCTTCAGTTTGTGATCCAGTATAAGTCTCAGATCCTTCTCTGCACCATTACTGTCTAGCCATCTATTTCTCATTTTATATTTGTGCATTTGATTTTTCCTTCCTAAATGAAGTGCTTTGCACTTGTCTTTATTGAATTTCACCTTGTTGATTTCAGACCAATTCTCTAATTTGTCAAGGTCATTTTGAATTGTAATCCTATCCTCCAAAATGCCAGCAACCCCTCTCAGTTTGGTGTTATTCTCAAATTTTATACACATACTGTCCACTACATTATCTAAGTCATTAATGAAAATGTGGAGTAGTTCCAGATCCAGGACAGACCTCTGTGGGACCCCACTATTATATGGGACAAGTCTTGCAGTCTTTACATTGCTCTTACTTAGGAAAAACTTGTGTAGCCTTCATGAGCCTTTTGCCTGAGTAAGAATTTGGTCTTGTATTTGTTGGATTATATACAAAATGTTGTCTCACATTCATATTCTATGTATGTAAGTTAATAGAGTGACACCAAGGATGATTAGGGCCCATTATCCTTATACAACATTACAGTTGTGATATAACCTCATAAAAAATAAAGAAATTTGGAGTTAATAGAGTGAAACCTCTGCCTTTGACTCAGCCCATTATGCCTAGCTATTACAGCACATGCAGCATAGTATTTAATTTCACACAGTGATCTGAAAGAAAAGAAAGTCCAGCACAAAAGAGCCATAAGATTCACTAGGATACAACAGTAGAACATTGTTTAAGGGCTCAATCCAATGCCCACTGAAAAAAAATGGGAAACAGATTGGAACCTAACTATATATTCCCAGACGAACAAAAAACCAAAACAATCCCCCAAAAACCTATCTTGTGGTGGATTGAAGGTTGAATGTATGTATCAGTAACACTGAAGGATAAAAACATTACAGGGATGTTGCAAATGTCAACAAATCAAGGAGTAAAAACCCAAGAAATTTAGCGGTTGCAATTAAAATAAATCCAAACATACTTTGGTAAGA
Organism: Macrochelys suwanniensis; assembly: GCA_033296515.1. Lineage (NCBI taxonomy): Eukaryota > Metazoa > Chordata > Testudines > Chelydridae > Macrochelys > Macrochelys suwanniensis. The sequence goes on from CM065776.1 coordinate 135,125,909, forward strand.
AATGCACTATTAAGACACCAAACAACCTTAACTTTGTCCTGCAGTGATGTCATGGGTTAACCGTACAATTATGAGTGCATTTCAGCATTTGCAGTCCCAAATTAGATTAAACAGATTTTATTGGACACAGTTGGTTATTTTCATATTTTTTTCTCCGACTATCACTACAGACAAAAAAAGGTGGTCGTGCCACTTGACCTGCTCATTTATTTTTGCTGCATGTGCGAGGCTTTATACACATAAGTGTGAAATAAAATGAGACCAGAGTGAATCCAGCTGAAATTAGATGCAATCCCTGGAGGTCCTAATCTTTAACATTGCTAACAGTTGTATCATGTTAAACAAAAGCTTTCTGCTGGAACAATATTTGGGACTGTTAGAAAACTGGCCATGGTTGTGAAATATCGATAGGACGGCTGATAAAGGAAGCACCAATAAAAATCATTTCCCCTGAAAAAGAACCTGTTGCTGAAACCTGTTCTGTCTTGAAGGGGTTAAGGCCAAATTTTTCAAAGGTGGGTGCCCAAAGTTAGGCCCCTAAATTCATACCCATGTTTAGGAACCTAAATAAAAGTACCATGAGTTTCAAAGGAAATAGAAGTTGCAGGTAGTCATAACCTCTGAAAAATCATGCAGCTTAATTTGGTGCCCAAGTATCAATGTAGATATTTAATTTTAGATGCCTAAATACGTTACCTTAAATTCCTTCTCACATATTCTCTCCATACACACACCAGCTAAATTATTCAAAAGAAGATAGAACTGGTGAATAATAAACTGTTTTATTAAGGCAAACACTTAGTCGTGTTTTTCTCAGGCAAGTAGATGCAGGTAGGCGTGGGAATCCCAACAGTAGTGTGTGTTGGTTTTGAAAAATAATATCTAGACATTATTAATTCACCTGCTAGCTCCCCAAAAAACAAACTTGAGAACATGTATAGTGTGTGTTTTTCAGAAAAGACATTTCTTGCTTATTTTTTCTTATGTGGTTCTTCAACTACTCACACACATGTCTAGTATTATGAACAGGTTTTTTTAAACTAGTTTCTCATCTTTCCAATGTTATTGAGCATTGTCTATTCTGCCTGACTAACAAATGTACTGTTTTATAGTAAAGCATAAAAACAATTATAAAACCAGCCTTTATAACTTAGTTATTTCTCCACTCAATAATACAAAGCAATATAGCAGCAATATTCATTGTCTACTAAGCAGTGATGGAGGGTAAAATTTGTTACATCCCCAGGCATTTTAATAAAAAATATAATTTTATTTTTATATCTTTATTAATACACAAACATAATAAAAGGGCCAAAATAAACAAACTATAATTTCTTCCAATGTAGATATGTCAGACTATATTCAGAATAAAATGAAGTTTTATATCATTAATATTTGATCTGTAATTTGGAAATCTTTGTTTTAGAGATTGTAAAATACAGGGAAACAGACTGGTGTGCTTAAGCCCTTGCTCTTTCTTTTTAAGGGTGGGAAAAGGCTAAATTAAAATGCTATGAAATGCCAAATAACTTTAAAGGGTTAAGAAAATGGACATTCTAATGGTTCATCAGGAGTATTTTTATTTTAAAGTGACAGCAAATGACATTGGAGGACTAGTTTCAAATGGTTGCTTCAGACATAACCCATTGGCCTAGATCTTGCTCCCATTGGAGTCAACTGCAATTTTTCTGTTGATTCCAAATGGAACAGGATCATGACCCATGACTTAAAACACCCAGACCAAAGATAGAGAAAAGTATTGTAAAAGTTCACAAGGGTGATATTAGGATGGCTAAGAGAACTTCTACATAGAAAGCCAAGGGTTGTGTATCGTAAAGTGGATGCTGGTTGAAACAGAAGCTAAAATCAAGATTAGTGCAAGTAAAGTAGGTGCTCGGAGAAGTATCTCACACAGTTTGGATCTGCAGCATTTCCAGCCCTTAGCCCACCCAGCGAACAGAATGCTGATACTGTGATATTATGGCCACAAATAATTCTAAAAATGTAATGTTCAGTTCTACAAGTACTAGGGGACTATTCATATGCTTAAAGTGAAGTATGTTTTAAAGTGATTCACTAGATCAGGCCAGACTGCTCAACACATATGAGTATTGAGCCATAAACACAACATAAACTTGTACCCTAAATGACAATTGAACCAAAATCTCCAGAAGTGAAAGGCTAGTGCACTAACCTTTGGTACAACCTAGTTTATATTACAAATACAATCTAGAGCCTTACAAGTGTTAAATCTTCCATTCCTGATAGAAGCTAGCCAAAGGCACACTACAAGTTTATCTAATTCTAGATCATAGAATATCAGGGTTGGAAGGGACCTTAGGAGGTCATCTAGTCCAACCCCCTGCTCAAAGCAGGACCAATCCCCAATATTTTCCCCAGATCCCTAAATGGCCCCCTCAGGGATTGAACTCACAACCCTAGGTTTAGCAGGCTAATGCTCAAACCACTGAGCTATCCCTCCCTCAGTGTCTGGATTCTGGCCAGTATACAGAACTGAAACTGCTTTAGTGGCACTGATGGATGATCTCTTCTCCTCTCAATGATCAGAGGACAGACATCCACTCTTTTCCTGTTGGTCCTTTCTGCAACATCTGACACTGCTGACCACAAGATACCGCTGTCTCACTTGATAGAGCTAGAAAGGGTTCAGAGTAATGCACTACAATGGCTCAAGTCCATTCTGGAGAGATGCATCCAACAACCAGTGACGTAAAAATACATGTCCACCACGAGACCCCTCAGTTGTGGTGTTCCAGGAGCATTAATTCTCTGTTCAGTCCTTTTCAACATATATATGCAACCACTAGATAAACTGGTCAGACAACATGGACTCAAGCGCCCTGAACATGTAGATGGCACATAGCTCCACAAACAACAACACTACTAGCACTAAGATGGCCAACTGCTTAGATGAAGTCAGCTCATGGATGAAAAACAGCTAGCTGAAGCTCGGCCTGAGCAAGTCAGGGGTGATACTGGTGGGAAAGCATTTTGAAGAGTTTGCAGCAACAGTGCAGTCTCCTTTGGGTGACTGTACACATTCATAATTGATCAATTCAGTCTGCCATCAAGGAGTAGTCTTAGCCCTGGTCTACACTACGAGGTTAGGTCGAATTTAGCCACATTAGCTCAATTTTATAAGCAATGCCGCTACACAACGAACCCCGTTCTGTAGACCAAAAGGGCTCTTAAAATAGACTGCTGTACTCCTCCCTGGCAAGGGGAGTAGCACTAAAATCAACCTTCCTGGATTGAATTTGGGGTAGTGCAGACACAGCATTGTGCAATTTAACGGTATTGGCCTGCAGGAGCTATCCCAGAGTGCTCCAATGTGACCGCTCTAGACAGCATTTTCAACTCCGATGCACTAGCCAGGTACACAGGAAAAGCACCAGGAACTTTTGAATTTCATTTCTTGTTTCATCAGCGTGGTGAGGTCAGCAGCACAGGTGACCATGAAGTCCCAGAATCGCAAACAAGCTCCAGCATAGACCGAACAGGAGATTAGATCTATTTGCTGTATGGGGAGAAGAATCTGTGCAAGTAGAACTATGATCAAAAAGAAGAAATGCTAATATATATACCAAAATCGCACAGGGCATGATGGAGAGAGGCTACACCAGGGACAAACAGCAGTGCCACGTGAAAGTTAAGGAGCTCAGGCAAGCCTACCAAAAGACAAAGGAGGCAAACGGTCGCTCCATGTCAGAGCCCCATAAATGCTGCTTCTATGATCAGCTGCATGGCATTTGTGGGGGGGACCCTACCACTACACCACCACTATCCGTGGACACCTGCAAGAGAGGGGGTCTTACACAACACAGAGGAGGATTTTGTGGATGAGGAAGAGGAAGAGGAAGCGGAGGAGAATGTACAGCAGGCAAGAAGAGAATCTGCTCTCCCCAGCAGCCAGGAACTTTTTATCACACTGGAGCCAATACCCTCCCAAGGCGGGTTCCTGGACCCTGAAGGTGGAGAAGGCACCTCTGGTGAGTGCACATTCGTAACTACACTACAGGGGTTAAAAGCAATTGTGTTTAATGTTTGATTTGCCCTGAAGAACTGGGATGCATTCATGGCCAGTACAGCTACTGGAAAAGTCTTTTAATGTGTCTGGGGATGGAGCGGGAATCCTCTGGGGACATCTCCATGAAGCTCTCCTGGAGGTACTCTGAAAGCGTTTTGCAGAAGGTTTCTGGGGAGGGCTGCCTTATTTCGTCCTCCATGGTAGGACACCTTACCACGCCAAGCCAGTAGCAAGTAGCCTGAAATCATAGCAGCAAAAAGCATGGCAGCAAATTGTCCTGAGTTTTGGTCGCATTCATGCAACATTCGGTCTTTATCTTTCTGTGTCAGCCTCAGGAGAGTGATATCATTCATGGTCACCTGGTTGAAATAGGGGAATTTCTGAAAGGGAACAGAAAAAGCACATGTGCTCATAGACTCATAGACTTTAAGGTCAGAAGGGACCATTATTATCATCTAGTCTGACCTCCTGCAGAATGCAGGCCACAGAAACTCGCCCACCCACTCCTGCATAATTCTCTCACCTATGTCTCAGCTATTGAAGTCCTCAGATCATGGTTTAAAGACTTCAAGATGCAGAGAATCCTCCAGCAAGTGACCCGTGCGCCATGCTGCAGACGAAGGCAAAAAACCTCCAGGGCCTCTGCCAATCTACCCTGGAGGAAAATTCCTTCCTGACCCCAAATATGGCAATCAGCTGAACCCTGAGCATGTGGGCAAGACTCACCAGCCAGACACCCAGGAAAAAGTTCTCTGTAGTAGTAACTTCTAACATCCCATCACCAGCCATTGGGCCTATTTACCACTGATAGTCAAAGGTCAATTAATTGCCAAGATCATGTTATCCCATCAAACCATCCCCTCTATAAACTTATCTAGATTAATCTTGAAGCCAGATAAGTCTTTTGCCCCCACTGCTTCCCTTGGAAGGCAGTTCCAGAACTTCACTCCTCTGATGGTTAGAAACCTTCGTCTAATTTCAAGTCTAAACTTCCTGATGTCCAGTGCTGTCTGCTGTGAATTGCTTGATTCACTATGAAAGAGTCTCCCTTTTGTTCTCAGAAATGTATCTTCTTAAATTTTACTCTCCCTTTTTATCCCCTGCAGGTGCAAATGCTTCTATGCTCCCCGTATCATCTCCGTCCCTGAAGTTATCGCAGATTAGAAGGCAAAAAAACCACACTCGCAATGACATGTTTTCCGAGCTCATGCAGTCCTCCCGCACTGATAGGGCACAGCTGAATGCACGGAGGCATTCGGTGGCAGAGGCCAGGAAAGCATTCAGTGAGCGTGATCATAACACGCAGGAGGCAATGCTGAGGCTAATGGGGGAGCAAACAGACATGATCAGGCGTCTGGTGGAGCTGCAGGAAAGGCAACAAGAGCACAGACCGCGGCTGCATCCATTGTATAACCACGTGCCCTCCTCGCCAAGTTCCATATCCTCCTCATTCAGACACCCAAGAACGTGAAGGAGGGAAGGCTCCGGGCACCCAGCCACTCTACTCCAGATGATGGCCCAAGCAACAGAAGGCTGTCATTGAAACTTCTTTGATTTGTAGTATGGCTACAATAAGCAATGTGGCCTTGTCCTTCCCTCCTCCCCCACCCCACCTGGGCTCCCTTGTCAGTGATCTCCCTTTTTTTAAATAAATAAAGAATTCATAGATTCAAAACAATAGGGACTGTATTTCCTTTTCAAGCTCTGTTCGAAAGGGGGAGGGGGATTGGCTTACAGGGATGTAAACAAAAGGGGCGGTTTTTCATCAAGGAGAAACACACACAACTGTCACACTGTAGCCTGGCCAGTTATTAAACTGTTTTTCAAAGCCTCTCTGATGTGCAGTGCGCCTAGCTATGCTCTTCTAATTGACCTGGTGTCTGGCTGCTCAAAATTGGCTGCCAGGCGATTTGCCTCAATCTCCCACCCCACGATAAATGTCTCCCCATTACTCTCACAGATATTATGGAGCACACAGCAAGCAGCAATATCAATGGAATTATTGGTTGCGCTGAGGCGTAACCTAGACAGCAAACAGCGCCAGCGAGCTTTTAAACATCCAAAGGCACATTCTACCACCATTCTGCACTTGCTCAGCCTATAGTTGAATTGCTCCTTACTACTGTCCAGGCTTTCTGTCTACGGCTTCATGAGCCATGGGAGCAAGGGGTAGGCTGGGTCCCCAAGGATAACTATTGGCATTTCAACTACCCAATGGTAATTTTCTGGTCTGGGAAGTAAGTCCCTTCTTGCAGCTGTTCAAACAGCCAAGAGTTCCTAAAGATGCAAGCGACTTGCACCCAGCCATCCCATGTTGATGTTGGTGAAACGTCCCTTCTGATCCACCAGTGCTTGCAGCACCATTGAGAAGTACCACTTGCGGTTTACGTACTGGTTGGCAAGGTGGTCCAGTGCCAAGATAGGGATATGCGTTCCGTCTATCGCCCCACCAGAGTTAGGGAACCCCATTGCAGCAAAGCCATCCACTATGACCTGCACATTTCCCAGAATCACTCCCCTTGTTAGCAGAAGGTCACTAATTGCATTCGCTACTTGGATCACAGCAGACCCCACAGTGGATTTGCCCACTCAAAATTGATTCCCGACTGATTTCAAGCTTCCACAGGGCTATCGCCAATCACTTGTCAACTGTCAGAGCAGCTCTCATCTTGGTATTCCTGCACTTGAGGGCAGGGGAAAGCAACTCACAAAGTTCCATGAAAGTGGCCTTACGCATGTGAAAGTTTTGCAGCCACTGGGGACCATCCTATACCTGCAACACTATGTGGTCCCACCAGTCTGTGCTTGTTTGCCGGGCCCAAAATTGGCATTCCACTGTATCAACCTGCCCTACTGCCACCATGATGTCCCAATTGGCACATCCTGTGCTTTCAGGAACATCTGTGTTCATCTCCTCCTCACAATCGGCCTCGTGCTGGCGTCTCCTAGCCAGGTTCTGAACATACTGCAGGATAATGCATGAAATGTTTACAATGCTCATAACAGCAGTGCTGAGCTGAGTGGGCTCCATGCTTGCCGTGCTATGGCGTCTGCACGGGTAACTCAGGAAAAAAGGCGTGAAACGATTGTTTGCAGTTGCTTTCATGGAGGGAGGGAGGGAGGGGAGACTGACGACATGTACCCCAAACCATCCGCGACAATGTTTTTGCCCCATCAGGCATTGGGAGCTTAACCCAGAATTACAATGGGCAGTGAGGACTGTGGGATAACTACTCATAGCACACCACTCCATGAGTCAATGCTAGCCACGGTATTGAGGATGAACTTCGCTGACCTATTGTGCTTAGTGGGGACATACACAATCAGCTGTATAAAATCGCTTTCTAAATATCAATGTCTATAAAATCGACCTAATTTCGTAGTGTAGACATACACTTAGATTCTTTGCAGACACTAAGATCTCGCATAGCAGCATCCATTAGTAATGCTTTCTATCATCTCCAGTTGGCTAGAAGACTCCATCCTCTTCTACAGGATGAGGATATGGCCTCATTTATTCATGCCTTCATCACTTAACTGGACTAGAGCAATGTGATATACTTGGGCATGAAGCATTCAGCACTTAGGAAACTCTGGCTAGTACAGAATGATGTAATGCATCTCCTTAGTAACACAGGCTACCACGAGTATATCAAACTTGTCCTTCACTCTCTGCACTGGCTTCACATAGAATTTTGAATGAGGTTCAGGGTCTCAGTCTTTATGTTCAAAGTGTTCCATGGCCTGGGCTCAGGGTATCTAAAAGGTTGCTTAAAAATCTTGGATGAAGACCATGGTCAATAATTTTGCTCCTTTAGCACAATGGACCGCTCTACAATAAGGGTAAAATTAGTCTGTGCAGGAGCCAGAATTTTCTTGGGGGCTGCTCTGAGATGGTGGACTGAATCCCCCAAGATCTAGGGACCACCACAAACCTCAATACCTGTGCCATGCATACTGAATGTTCATGGCACATTTCTTTTACCTGCCCTTCTCCTAATATAAATTCATAGCAACATATATACAAATAAACCTAAAACCTCAAGAAAACAAGATTCTCTACTGCACATGCTTCTCCCCTGGGGAGAGAATGATCTAACAAACACTATGCAGCAGATATGAAGTCACGTTGTTTAGTGCACTTCTGGAAGGTGCTCACATAATATGGTGGTAATTATACCTCTAGTTTCTTAGGGCTCATTTCTGCAACCTTAGTTCATGGGGGTAATGCTTACTGTTAGCCAATATATATGTTAGGTCTTGTATACACCACATTAACAGGTATTATGTGCATAGTATTAACACAACATACATTTATATATATACATACAAACACACACATACATATAATAGGGATGTCAAGCGATTAAAAAAATCAATCGCGATTAATCGTACTGTTAATAATAAAATATGATTTATTTACATATTTTTGGATGTTTTCTACATTTTCAAATAGATTGATTTAAATTACAACACAGAATACAAAGTATACAGTGCTCACTTTATATTTATTTTATTATAACTATTTGCACTGTAAAAATAAAAGTAAAATGAATGTAAAATGTAAAAAATGAAATAGTATTTTTCAATTAACTTAATACAAGTACTGTAGTGCAAGCTCTTTATCATGAAAGTTGAACTTACAAATGTAGAGTTATGTACAAAAATAACTGCATTCAAAAATAAAACAATGTAAAACTTTAGAGCCTACAAGTCCACTTAGTCCTACTTCTTGTACAGCCAATCGCTCAGACAAACAAGTTCGTTTACATTTGCAGGAGATAATGCTGCCTGCTTCTTGTTTACAGCGTCACCTGAAAGGAACAGGTGTTCGCATGGCACTGTTGTAGCAGGCGTTGCAAGATATTTACGTGTTAGATGCGCTAAAGATTCATATGTCCCTTCATGCGTCAACCACCATTCCAGAGGACATGCGTTCATGCTGATGATGGGTTCTGCTGATCCAAAGCAGACCGGACTGAAACATGTTTATTTTCATCATCTGAGTCAGATGTCACCAGCAGAAGGTTGATTTTCTTTTTTTGGTGGTTTGGGTTCTGTATTTTCTGCATCAGAGTGTTGCTATTTAAGACTTCTGAAAGCATGCGCTACACCCTGTCCCTCAGACTTTGGAAGGCACTTCAGATTCTCAAATCTTGGGTTGAGTGCTATCTTTAGAAATCTCACATTGATACCTTCTTTGCATTTTGTCAAATCTTCAGTGAAACTGTTCTTAAAAAAACCAACATGCTGGGTCATCATCCAAGACTACTATAACATGAAATATATTGCAGAATGCAGGTAAAATACAGAGGAGGAGACATACAATTCTTCCCCAACGAGTTCAGTCACAAATTTAATGAACGCATTATTTTGTAACAAGCGTCATCAGAATGGAAGCATATCCTCTGGAATAGCGGCCAAAGCATGAAGGGGCACACTAATGTTTAGCATATGTGGCACGTAAATACCTTGCAGTGTCAGATAAAAAAGTGCCATGCGAACAACTGTTCTTACTTTCAGGTGACATTGTAAATACGAAGTGAGCAGCATTATCTTCCGTATATGTAAACAAACTTGTTTCTCTTAGCGATTGGCTGCACAAGAAGTAGGACTGAGTGGACTTGTAGGCTCTAAAGTTTTACATTGTTTTGTTTTTGAGTGCAATTATGTAACAAAAAAATCTACATTTGTAAGTTGCTCTTTCACAATAAAGAGATTGCACTACGGTACTTGAAAGAGGTGAATTGAAAAATACTATTTATCATTTTTATAGTGCAAATATTTGTAATAAAATAATGTAAAGTGAGCACTGTACACTTTGTATTTTGTGATGTAACTGAAATCAATATATTTGAAAATATAGAAAAACATTCATAATATTTAATAAATTTTAATTGGCATTCTATTGTTTAGCAGTGCAATTAAAACTGTGATTAATCGCAGTTAACTCATGCAATTAACTCAAAAATTTAATCATATAAAATTAACTTAAAAATTAATTATAAATATATAAATATATATATTTACACACACACACACATAGGGAAGTTATATTCACTGAATGTATTATGCTCTCCCCATGTCAGGTATCTGACAATACTTTGCAAAGCTGATGTCAGTTTTGGCATTAGAAACTAGGAAGCCTGTCAAAGCCAAGATAGATGAATGGTGTGTCCCTGCATAGGTTGGGAGGTTCCTCTATGCCAACTGGTTTGGAATGTAGCATCCAAAACAGATATAAGAACAAGTTAAGGAACAGGTACAAATTTGTGGGTTGGATTTTAATAAAATGTAAAGAGTTTTTGTAACTTATAAAGTTATATTATAAATACTACTCACTGACATGTATATCTTTGAAGCACACTTTCTGTGTAAGGTGAACACGCTGCAAAAATTTGCTTCCCCAAAGTAAAATATGTTTGTCTTCTTTTCATATGGTACTGTTTTGTCTTCAGACAATAAGTTAGTTATTTGGTCTCTTGAACATTTTAAAGAATGAACTGCGAGTGTAGTCAAACAATGAGCAACACCTTTTAGTAAATATTATGCTCATGACTAGTCCCAACAAATCACTGTGAATAAGGACGGTACTATCGGACCTTCAATTGTCAGCTATTTACATATGCTTGTTTTTTGTTTGTTTGTTTGTTTTTAGCTGCAACTGGTTCTACTGAAGGTTTAAAAGATATGCCATCACCTCATTTGTAAAAACTCTTCCTTTCTACGTGTATACATTTTGTGTGTTTGCCACAGTGCTGGGAACTGAGGGTGCTCAGCACCTTTGGAAAATCAGACCAATCGTACATTAGATTTTAAGCTTTTATATTTTTTCATAAGGGCAGTAGGGGAGAAGGGAAATCGTAGCCCAGAAACCTCACACTTGCAACAACATTCCTCATCAATATATCCCAAAATAGCCGCCTGACATCCAAAACAATGTTCGTCTTCGTTTCTGAACTCAAGCAAAACCTAATCAGCATCTGCCTACCTTGTTTTTTTCCCCCCTCTTTAGAAAACGCGGAGAGTAGATTTATGACTCACTGCAGCACTACATTGCAATTCAGATCAGGAGGCCCCCAGTCTCAAAACACATTCCCCTGACCTGTCATTGACAGTTTTAGCAAAGCTCCAGCATTGTGTGAGCATGTGCATCTGTAAAGAGATGCTGACATTGCCCTTCTGGGGTTTATCTTTTATAGGAAAAAATTACCAATAATATGTTCTGAAGATATACTCTGGAAGCTGACTCGTACATAAGTAATATGAGGAAGAAATATTTTATCTAGAGAGGCCTGTTTCTAGCTTATGCATTCACGGCTGGGCTGCCCTGATAATAACACCACCTTGCTGGCTCCATCAATATCTTGAATACTAGACAATTGGGAAGGCATACTCTTGTCCTGTTTTGCATTCCAGACAGGACACTGAATATAATTTTTTTTCACTCTTAGCTGTCAGAAGTAGCCATGTCCACAAAAGCAATGCTGCCATTCCCCATTATAATTGATGAAGAATGGCAGCCTTTTGCTAATACCTTCAGTGCACCCGCAGCTAGCGGCAATTGGTGCAAGTCTCAGTGTTTAGTGCACGACCAAATCTATTTCTAATATCTCCAGAATAACACAAGCTGATTTATAGTGCCGACTGAGCAGGGAATGTGAAGGCAGGAGTTCACAACAGGTTTTGTTAGGTTGCCGCGCAAGTACACTCTGATTGCATCTGCAAAACACTCAGTTTGGGATTTCTTGCACATTGGTTGTGCACACAAACCAACATTTCAAGGCAAAACTTGAAGAATATGCCCCAAGTAGTTTAAAGGGTAAATCAATCAAGGCTGAACACTTAAGAGTCAACCCATTACCTTACTAGCAGAAATATAAATGTATAACACGGCTTTTGCATTGCAAATTGTTGCGGTCGGTTCCCCTTTCACCCGTGGATGCTGGTAGCTGGGAGGGAAGTGTGAGCGGAGCATGGCAAAATATAACACTAGGATCTTTGTTTTCAGACAATTGTATTGTTTAGAGACCAGTTAGGCATTTATTTTTTCTCTTCCATTGTGATCAGTCAAATATAAGCCACTAAAAATATGTCTAAGCTATTGGTGACTCCGTCTGCTTGAGTAATTATTTAATTTAATTATTTTTTATTAATTTAGATTATTTATTTATTTATAAAGCAATCTAGTTGTATACACAGTCCCAGGGCTGCCATAATGTTTACATCAATTGCACATCTGAAGAAAGCAAGGAGCTCAAAATAGCAGTTAATAAGCTGTACCCAAAAATGCACATGAAGAAGCAGCTGGGTATAAATAACTGCTAGAAATAATGCACTGGGAGAGAAGCACAAGACCCAATTAGTAAATTGGGTTTGCTACTCAGCCATTTAAAATATATGCCTTTTTAGAGTGATTTGTCCCCTCCATTCTCAACTCTGTGGACTATGACACTGTCTCTCATGTAATTTAAACGTATGAAAAGCCAAAACTACCCCAACTGCCACTCAGACTAGTGTTTCAAAAATAATAGAATTTAAGGAAAAGAGAACCCCATATTTGACATGTTGTTTGTTTTTAACATCAGGACCAGAGTGGCACCGCATTAAGCCCTGATTTCACAAGTGGCTTAACTACGTGCCTAGCTTTAAACAGAAGTTGTCCTATTAATTTCAATGGTGCTACATACATGCTAAAAGTTTGGAGAATTTTAGTGTTAGAACCATAAAGGGGACTTGGACTCATCATTGCAATGCCTAATTTAGGCACCCTGCTGCATAGTAGGAGCCACAAACTCTTGTTAGAAGCCCAGGCTCCCTGTACAATGCCGGGAGAGAGATGGGTACCTACAAAAAGGTGCTCGCCATACCCCATCACCCAATAGCTCAGTGGCTACAGGACTGTGACGGTCTACATTATTATGGTCAACACTTTTAGAAAACTATGATACATCTTGTACAAAGTATGCCTTGTGAGGTATCATTTGAAAACTCATAATTGGTTGAACATTATTGTCCTTATGTGCATCAACACTGAATATAAAGTTACAAGATTCTGCTGTATAGTATTGTTGTAACATGTTCCAAGTTTAAGAAAAGCGGTCCCAAACTAGGTTTTCAGAGATGGACACACTAGTACCCCCAGCCAGGTGTTAAAGAGCTATCACCTGCTTAAGTGGAATTCTCCAGCAAGACAAGGATGTAGACAAAAAAATGACATTTCGTTACAGGGACGGTGCAAATCTCACATCCACAACTGACTGTTGTGACTCAGCAAAGATGTTTCTAGCACAAGAAATTGAATTATGAAGATGGGAGGAAAATGGTTGATTGCATTCTTCTCTTCTCCTCTCCTTCATCTCTGCTTATGACATCAATGACTCTCAATGAACTGAGCTAAGGGGGAGGGGTCCCAGGCTGAAAGGAGACACAGCCTGTGATATTTACTGCAATGTATGGTGAGACAAAAGCTTTTGCTTTTAAATTCACTTAGCTTGTTAAGTTTGGTATTATTATTTACTCTTATTTTCCTTTGTAACCAATCCTGACTTTTATGAATCATCATTTGTAATCACTTAAATTTATATTAACATTTTATCTTAACCAGTGTGTTTGGATTAGAGTGTGTGGAAAACTCCATTTGGGATAACAAGGTTGGTGCATATATCATTTTCCTTTGATGAAATGATAGACTTTCTATAAGCTTCCATTGTTCAGTAATGTGCTAGACAGAACAAGATGCACATTTGAGGGGGAACAAGGCTGGGATTAAGACTTTGTGGGTGTTGCCCTCTATGTAATTCATGAGTGACTGGTCAGAGTGCTCATGTATTTAGCTGGGAATGGATCTGCATGCTGAAGGGTATGTAAGCAGGCCAGCAGTGGATGATCTGACAGAAAAACAGTGTAAAATGCGCCCCAGACTCAGTGTTTCCTCTAATTTTTTAAGTCCATGTGTGGAATGAATTTTGTTATGTGCACCACTATGGAGGTGATGTGTGACATATCACCTTCATATTGGTGCACATAACAAATTTAATGTGGTAGGGGTGGGGCCAAGGGGTTTGGAGTGTGGGAGGGGGCTCAGGGCTGGGGCAGAGGGCTGGGGTGGGCAGGGTGCAGGCTCTGGGGTTGGGCTGGGGATGAGGGGTTTGGTGTGCAGGCTGCCCAGGGGCTACAGTGAGAAGAGAGGACTCCCCCCACCCCCAGCACTCTCTCTGCCTGACCCCAGGTGCGGCAGCTCCGGCAGGACTGGGCTGGGCCAAGGAAGGGGCTCCTGTCCTCCAGCCACGGCAAGTCCAGGGAAGGTCCTCACTGGGGTAGGGGTGCCTCTACCCTGGCCATGGCAGCTTTCGCAGTGGGGCCGGTGGGGAGAGGCGCCTCTCCCCGCCGTGGCAGCTCTGTGCTGGGGCCAGGGGAGGGGTGCCTCTCCCCCAGCTGTGGCAAATCCGCACAGCTCCGCGCTAGGCAAGGGGGGAGGGGTGCCTCTGCCCCAGGTGGAGCTGGTGGGGAGGGGCACCTCTCCCTGCCATGGCAGGTCCATGCTGGATCCCTGAGCCCCTGCGCGGGACTTAGGCAGCTGCACAGCCGTGCAGCTTAGAGGGAACTTAGCCCATGCTACGGAATTCAGGGGACACAGTTGTTAAAGAATCCAGATTTTACCCTGGGTAATGTCACAGGGACTCAGCCAGGACATGGGATACCCAGGTTCAAATCTCTTCTCTGACTGATTCAGAGCAGGGTCTGGGTGTCCCAACCGAGTGCTCTAACCAATGGACCATGGGATAGTGTAGGGTAGGTTTCTCATGATGTCTCCTGCTGAAGCTTTTCAACTTCATATAAGATATTTAAATAGTCATTGGGCCAGAGAGGGAGAAAAATAACACTATAGTCCCATGGTTAGTACACTGCCTGGCGAGAAGCAGGGTCCAGTCCCTGATCTAATGAATATTTAAATATAAGGGGGGGCACCACCTCCTCCTGAACAGCATTTTGTGTGAGGTAGGTGTGCCCTAAGAGTGTCTACCAGACTGGGCCCTCAGGCTAGAAAGCTTGTGAGGGAGAGACTGAGTTTGAGAACCTTGCTGGGATTTAGGCACTGAGCTACTTGGTACCGGCATAAATTTAGGTGCCTACAGCAGTGGTGGGCACCTTGCGGCCTCTCAGGGTAATCCACTGGCGGGTCACGAGACATTTTGTTTACATTGACCATCCACAGGCACGGCAGCCCGCAGCTCCCAGTGGCTACGGTTCGCCATTCCCGGCCAATGGGAGCTGCGGGAAGCAGCAGCCAGCACATCCTTGAGGTCCATGCTACTTACTACAGCTCCCATAAGCAAACCACAGTCATTGGGAGCTGCAGCCGGCCGTGCCTGTGGACGGTCAATGTAAACAAACGGTCTCACGGCCCGCCAGCGGATTACCCTGACGGGCCATGTGTGGCCCGCAGGTTGCCCGCCACTGGCCAATAGGGTTAAACAGCAAATCAGCAGGGGTTTTGAGGATCTAAATTTTGGACTTAAGACACTTAAAATGGCAGTTCGGTTCCTAAATCCCTTCGTGGATCTAGTTCTTGGTATTTTATGGTGAAAATGTGTAGCACAGACTAAAACCAAAGACACAATCAACCTCCATAAAGCAGCATCAGCCTCACCATGATCAAAACATGCTTCTCAGCAAGCTTGAACAGAGACTCGCATTTAGTCTGTTCAGTGCATACTACAATATACTGGAACTGATGCCTGGCATTTGAAAATTAATGTGACTATATGGTTGTAATGACATTCAGACGCACAGCATTCATTATTATACGCTGAATGCTTTTCAAAATCCATGCCGTCCTCCAAGTACCAGCTGAAACAGTACCAATGGATAAAATATTTTAGAACCATTTAGGCACCAGCACACACTTTTCCCATCCAGTAGGTCCCTGGAGACCTTGAAGGTGTGAAAAAGGCCTTTAAATTGTGACAAACAGACCCAAAATGACCGACGTGACACAGAGCACAGGAGGAAGCTTGGCATAATGTTCATTTCTTTAATGTGCAAAGTTGTTCATGAGCTGAGTTTCACACCCCAGCATTTCAAATGTCAAATAATTTACACAGTACTTAATAGTGAGATAACTGCAGGTTTACACAGGATAGAAAGAAATATGGGTCTGAAATAAATGTCATCCACACTGTGTAGCAGTTCAGAAGACTTTGCCTTTATTCATGATTTGCATTAGATACAAGCATTGTGCATGTAGGCTTGATTGTTTTAACTGTTTAGTCCAGATTACAAAAGTGATTAAAACTAAATGCATGTATCAGCCACACAGGAGTCCCAGATAAATAAAGCTTGCAATTCTGGGGTAGATTTTAAAAAAAACCTCATTGGTTCCATGTCACAGGAGCTTGCCAGACCCTTTTTGCTAGTTTTGTTTCATTGGGTTCATCTGCTTAGACCATTTTAGAACATTTTCAAACCTAGCTCATGATTTTGGGTGCCCAATCAGGACATCTTAAGGGAGCCAGCTTTTAAGAGTATGGGGGCTTAGGACATTCTGAAAATCAGATCAAGGAAACCCAAAACAGGCAAAAGCCCCTTATGAAAGCTTCATATGTCTTTAGCCTGGGACTCACAGTTTCATGAACAGGCAGAAGAGATTCATATGCAGATTTGTTGCTGAATACAAGTCAACTGGCTACTTGTTTCTTTAAAATGACATGGTATATTCTCCCCCCATGTTGTTATGTTTGTGCCAAAATACTATGCACAGCCACACCTGAGATGAAAATCTTTTTGCCCATAGCAAGTGCTCAAATGCCATCTGTCCCAGGGTGCTCCACTCACTCCTAGTGTGGCACCTCTTCCTGGTCACTCTGGGGATTAGCTCTTAAGGCTAATGCCTCCATCTGCAATTTTCATGCCATCACTCTGACTCTGGTCTGCAGCCCCTCTCCCTGCAAGACCTGCAGCCTCCTCTTTGTGAGTTAGCCCTCCAGCTAGGTCACTCAGTGTTCCCCTTCCAGAGTTCAGTCAATCAACAGTCCTAGGCAGTTTTCCCATTTACTGCCCCCATGCCATTCTCTCAATGGTTGATAGGGGAACCCAGGCCCAGTGTCTCCTCCAGGTTCCAGTCCAGGGACCCTAGCTCAGCAGTTACAGGCCTCCTCTCTAACCTCACTGCTCCTTCCCTGGACAGTGCCTCTATATCGTGATGCCAACTTTTCCCAACCTAGCGCTAAAAAATTCCCAAATCTGGTGAAAAATTACCTGCAGTGCTTCCATATCCCGGGAAATTTCCCAAAACCTGGGAATAGTTGAGTAAAATGTTTCAACTTGGGAAATTGGGAATTTTCATTCAAAACATTTTACTCAACAATTCCCAGGTTTTAGGAAATTTCCCAGGATACAGAAGCACTGCCCCTGGACTGCTTCCTACTCTCTGGCTCCCCTTCTCTCTCCGGATGTGCCAACTCCAAGAACCCTCTTCCCAGGGAATGATGGCCCTTTCTTAGCAGCTATCGCAATCTGAAGCCAGCTTCCTGGCTTTATGAGCCCCACCTGTTCCTGCACAAGTGATTCTGTTCCTAATTAGTTGCCTACAGCCAAAAGCTCCCCTGTTTGAAGCCTAATTAGATGATTGGGCCCAGCTAGATGAATTCCACTCTTGCAGGGCTAGTGTAGGGATCTCACCACATCACACTATCATACAGATAATGCTTGCTATTTAGATGACGAAGGAATGGATTTCTTATAGAATGGCACAGATTCACTTCTGGTCCCACACTGGCTTCTGCTGCTATAAACACTTGGTGGCTTTAAATCTGCCAGGCATGAGACTGCTGCAGAATATAAGATGATGAAATCTCCGCTCCTATGGTGGGAGGTCTTTAAGCAGCCAGAATAACCCTAAGTGGTGCTGGTTGGGAAGGGGGCTTAGATGAGGTAGCCTTAGAATGGAAAGCATCACCTCTGCAGTTTCTGTTGAGACAAAACTACAATTTAAAGTCACACTGCTTTGGTGGAAACCCAAGAGAGGAGCAAATAGCAAGACTCTCAGACAGAGAAGAAATCAGCTGGTGCATAGTAGCGTAGCAAGGGGGGGAGCACGGGGAGCGGCCGCTCCCCCTGTGAGCAGAAGCGGTGCCTTAAAAAGTGCTGCCCGAGCCCCACTGCCAGAGCCGGGCTCAGGCAGTGATTTAAAAGGCCCTCGGCTCCTGCAGCTGCGGGGAGTAGTGGGCCTTTTAAAGCGCTGCCGGAGCCGGGCTCGGGCACTGCTTAAAAAGGCCCGGGGCTCCCCGCAGTGGCTGGAGCCCCGCACCCTTTAAATCTCCACCGGGGAAGCCGGTACAGTCCGGCACAGCATACTGGCTCTTGCTGGTATGCCATACCGGACCGTACTACCTCTGGTGAGGACCCACCGCCGCTGAAGACCCGGAGCACCGCTGGAGGCGCCGCCGGGTGAGTACAGGGGGAGTCTGGGGGGGGTGGGTGCCTTTTTATAGCGCTGCTCCCCCTGTGTTCTGGACCTGCCTACGCTACTGCTGGTGCAGAGAGGTATAATTGACTCCTCCCTCTGCCAATATGCTTGAATCAAATCCTATCTATTAACTTTGAAATTCGCTTTTTCCCTCACAAAAAACTTCTTTCCATGTGCCAGAAATTCTCATTTCCATCTTTCATTTGCTCCCCTTTCCTTCCCTCTCTAAGTTAAATATTAATGTATAGAAGATCTCTAGACATATTAAGCAATATTATTCATGAACTGATACATAGAAGCAAGTTCCTCAGGGATATTGATTCCAAACCTGCTAGTTGTTTTGTTATCAGCTACTTAAGATTTTAAGCTAAATCCTTCATAAAAGATACAGTACGATCTTCCATTTGAGTTTGAAATATGTTCTGATAATTCTGCTTTTGGGTTGTTGTGTTCCACTCTCCTCTCCCCAGCTGCAAATTGCTAAGCCTTCTAAGAGGCAAACTTAGGCATGATGTTCTCGTGGTAACAAGCAAACTTATATTTAGAAAGCAATGCTGACTATTACATTATATAGTGCACGGGACAGCATATACCACTGGTGGAAGGTGTCGATTTTGTTTTAATTTAACACTAACATTTCTTTGATGGCTTATCTACCAAATTAAGCGTAAAGTAATAAAGGAGCAATAGGATTTTACTGTACAAATCTGCTTGTACTAAAATTGAAAATTCTTTGAAAATGTCATCTTGTGTAGATTGACTACATTAATCATTTTCTATTCAGTTCCATGGGAATTTTTCATATCCTCCTGCTTCTTCTACTCTCCAACTAGGCTGCAACTGGGAAATAATAATAATAAAAGCCAGAACCTTGTTACTGCAGGCTGAACTGCCAGGAGCTTCATGAAAATCAGTGGGGTCTAACCCAAGGGTCCTCTCCGGTGGAGCAGCTTCTGAGATCAGAGCTAGATTGTAAACAACCTATTTTAAAAAATATTTTAGTCTTCAGTGGAAGTGCAGATGTGCATTTTTAAGACCTTTCTTTCATCTTTGAAGACCACTCTTGGCTTTGAGATGTACATGAAGCTCTGAAGGAGTTTGTTTTACATGAATCTCTTCCTCTATACCTCTTTAATAGCACTTAAACAAACAAACAAACAAAGCATTTTTTGCTGTGACAATTATCCTGAATGCCTATGGTGAAACTTTCAAAATCATGGATGTTGGAAGTTTTAACATTGACTTCAGTGGGAGCTAGCTTCGGCTAACATTGAGGGCATTTGAAAATCCTTGGAAATCTTTAGGGAACCATTTAAATAATCTTGTTATTTCAAATCTAAAGAAAACATCTTTGATAACCATTTTTTCTCAAGTTAGAATTTCACTTTCCAACTTAACTGATCCCCTCAATTGAGAACTGAATCATACAATAGCAAGCTCAACTTAATAACTGTCCTTGAGCATAACACAACATTTTATTTATGGTTTGTTTTTTAACGGCCAAAGATTTTGGGGAAACAAATACAGGCTGAATATCACATAAAAGCGATATATACTGTAGTACAATAGAACATTCACCAGTAATTCCGCAGCAGAACGTCTTCCTCTTTACTGTATCAGAGGGGTAGCCGTGTTAGTCTGGATCAGTAGAAGCGACAAAGGGTCCTGTGGCACCTTATAGACTAACAGAGGTATTGAAGCATAAGCTTTCGTGGGTGAATACCCACTTCTTCGGATGAAAGCAGTGGCAATGTCAGCAGTGCCCCCACTGAAAACATGGCATGGGAGCACTGTAAAAAACGCGGAGCTGAGCACTACTGGGACCTGGCTCTGAGCAAGTCCATGTTGGAATCCACAGACTGAGGGTGCTGCTGCCCCCAGCATTCCCATTGTTAATTTGAGAACAATACCTGGCTGAAAACTTGGACAGAACTCCCTTCCTCCCCTCAAATCCCCACAGTACGTTGCATATGATTAAAGAAATATTTTTAAAACAACAATCATAGCTACTGTTTTTTAGATAAACCCAACTCTTGGAAATTGTGGTGCAAAACCACTGGAAAGAAGTATCTGCCAGAGAATTCAGTTTTGAGGAGGTGGGAGGGGCAGAGGAAAATTTTCGGTAGTCTCTTTAGTCCTTCACATGCAGCTGTCTCAAATGGAGGTACAAACACCTCCTTGCTTTGTCAGCTGTTCTGTAGATGAGGTCTGACATTGAACAAACTATATCATGCACACAATCAAAGATTGCGCCTTTGGTGGGCAGAGAGGCAGTTTGGGAGCAGCCCCGAATGGCCTGAGGATGCAGTATGGAGCATTGGAATTTCTAAAGCAGAGTAGGAGATGGGAACTTGGCCCACATCCTATATTTACATAATAAACTTTTTTAAAAGTTTCCACTGCTTGCATCCAACAAAGTGGGTATTCACCCATGAAAGCTTATGCTCCAATACCTCTGTTAGTCTATAAGGTGCCACAGGACCCTTTGTCACTTTCTCTTTACTTACATCTGTGGAACTTCTTAGAACAGATGGGCTGTGTGTACACACACACTCATGTAGTGGTGGGGAGGAGTTGCTATATTGTCTGATGTCTGAATGCAGCATTGCCTCAATGTCCCCACCCTTTCAGTAGTTAGTTTTATCCTCAGTCAAACCAAAAAGTCCCCCTATTTAGGGGTAAAAAGCCCAAACAAAATGAAAACCCAGATCTTCCACCCAACTTCCTGTCCATCTTCTCTCTTCTTTGGGTGTAATGGTACTTCACTCAGTCTCTCCCTCTGAATGCAAGCATTTACAAAGTTCTTTCCCTTGGTTGCATGAGAATAATTGTACCATGTCTGGGTGGTACCCTGGTGCTCAATATGACATACCTCCTGCTACCATAGACTCTATCCTGAGACCCTCAACAGTGAAGTGGCTGCCTGAGCCAAACTCAACCGCTCCTGTTTTACTTCCCCCCATGTCCACTTTCTACACTTGTCTATTTTCCTCTTAGACCTCCTACCAGACTCTTTCCTTGGGATTATTTAGCCAATCTCCTTCCCTGATCCTCCCTCCTCTGGGAGCCCTACTGCTGGCCTTGGCCCAGACACTACTCAATGAAAAGTCCCACCAGCAATCTGCTGCTTTCCCCAAGTCTCTCTGCAGTAAACAGAAGGGAGTTCCTTTATACCCTTGTCCACTTCCCCAGCATGCAGTTCTTCTAGTCTTTGACATTCTCCCGCTCTGTTCCAAAATATCTTGCTTCCTCTCTTTGCCTCCTCCCCTTGGTTATATTTTTATGGTGAAATTTAAGAAATTTCTATTGACAAATTTAATTTTTTTCAATCCAGTTGCAAACCTGAAAAGAAGATATCAAGTTTTCTGGGAGTGTATTGTGTGCAAAATGATTGGCACAGCTCTACTAGTTAGTCTTTCCATGTTTATGGTCCCATGACATCCATTGCCAACAACAGACTTCATGCCAAAATACTAGGAAAAACTAGCATTACTGTGACACTTGAAACAAGGTGGAATTTTAAGAGAAATCTAAGCATTGTCAGGTCACTTCTAATGGTTTGACATTTAATTTGTGCATTTTGAATTTCTCTAAAGGTGCAACATGCTCTTCCTAACATCAGTAGCAAAAAAGTAAAGTAAAGATCACTTCAAGGAGAAGTGTATAAGCAGATAGTGGAGAATATAGTCTCATTCATCCCTTAGATAAAGATGCTAAATATGAGATGTAGAATAGAGGCTGGTTTCCATGAAATTTGGTATGCATGTAGAGGTTGTTGTGAATGAGGGAATACATTCTTCGGCCATTATGTAAACATGTTTAATTAATTTTCTTAGTCAGTTTCAATCATAGGCGCTGACTCCGTGGGTGCTCCGGGGCTGGAGCACCCACGGGGAAAAATTAGTGGCTGCTCTGCACCCACCGGCAGCCACCTGCCATCCCCGGGCCCGTGCCTAGCTTACCAGAGCACCGGGTGATGTTGCGGGGCCCCGCCCCCGATACCAGGCGACGTTGCGTCGGCGTCGGGGGCGGGGCCTCGCGATGTCACCTGGCATCAGGGGCGTGGCCCGGCGTCGGGGGTGGGGCCCCGCAATGTCACCCGGTGTCGGGGGTGGGGCCCGGTGTTGGGGCGGGGCCCCGCCCCCACCACCGGATGTCAGCCCCCACCGGCGCCACCGGAAGTCGGCGCCTGTGGTTTCAATGTGTTTCTATTACATTCTTTGGTCTGTTGGGGATCTTATAGGTGATTGATTTTGCACCTGAAATTTACAATTCTGTTTAACTGAAGCCACATTGTAGCCTCATTAGTACAGCATGCCATAGTTTGGTTCTGATCCTATAATCTAAACCTTGTTAAAACGGGATATTTTCTTTTAAACTACCAAAATTAGTATCTGGGGGTTTTGTTTGTTTTTTATCCACTCAGGTCTGACATGGGTGATGAAATCTTTCTCCACTGGATTATTTTCTTAAACAACGTTCATACTTGTGATAAAAAGTGATCAAAAAGTTTAAAACACAGAAGTTAGTATTACAGAAGTCACAAAGTCCTTGGGGGTAAACAGTGTACAGTAGAAAGCAACCCATATCTAAGCAGTTGAGCTTTGTATTTTCTTCTGATTTTCTGTCTCTTCTTTATTGGCCATGATGAATATTGTGATCAGACAAAACTAAGCACTTTACTCCTTTATTATTTATTAAGAGCTTTGTATAGATGGCTTAAGGAAATGCCTGAGAAATTATTTTACTTTTTTAAAGTCTGAAATATTTCCTAAGTGACATTTATTGCAGACAATACTCATGTTAGCACCACACAACACCCACTCAAAATGTGGTGATTCTATTGTCACTGACTCTGAATTTCCTCCTCCTATAAGTTAATTCCCACCTCTTCCAATAAAACATTCTAGTTCAGTGCAGCAACAAGGCATTCATTATTATTTTCAACAGCTCCCTTTACCAGATGAGTTTCATACCCATGAGATGGCGCCATTTTCCTAGCAGGATACGGAACATATGCAAACTTTTCAGTTCTTCCTCATATGCTATATTTAATAATCAATATCTGCCTCTTTGCTATTTAATCTGTGTCTTGTATATTTATGAGTTCTGTATCAATGTTTATTTAAAGGTAGTAACCAATCACAGAACATATTTCACAAGGAAGAGATGACCCAGCATAACTCTAATTGTCAAATGTGCTTGTCGTTTTCTTATTTTCATCATTGGCTAACTACTTTCCTTACTTTTATTCACTTACGGCAAATTCTTCCCTACCATCTGCACTGCAGAACTACTGTGCTCTATACTGGATACTGTATATTGACATGAATGGACGTTCAGCACACAGACCTAGTACAAAATACATGAGGGATCACAGTGGCAGGTCAGAGAAAGGAATGTTACCCTGAGATGATCAGTTATGTTTCTACACTTGAGGTTAAAAGAGTAAATATTTTCTTAATAAAAAAAATCAAAACATTTAGATAGTATTTTGTGTTATATTCCCCTCTGCTGATCAGCGCCATATCTGTGTGATGGGCTGAAGCAAAGGAATTTTGCTGCTCTGCTGAAGTGGCAAAGAGCCACTACTTTTGTCACTGTCACTCCGTATTTCCACTACAAAAAAAAATATACAGAGATATAGTCCCTGCACATAATGTACTATCTTCAAAACTGACACCCTAAAATCTGCATGCAGTCAAGGAAAAAGATGGCCAAAAAACCTGTCCACCAATTAAAGTTTTCCATTTATGTATTATCTAGAAATGTCTTTTTCTTTGCCCACTGATGTGTCTAAAAGATACTTTAAAAATGTTTCTCTTGTTGCTTATCAAATTCAGCTCTGCCATGAGATGTATCTAAACATTAGAAAGAAAAAATGCACACTTTTTGCTGATTTGTTATTTTAAATCACTTGTTAAAAAATTACAACTATGCATAATTGAGGAGAAAGATTATATGGAACTTTTTGCACCAACTGTGCTCTCTCTCTCTTTCATGCGCACGCACACACGCACATCTACACACAGCTGAAATAGCAAATAAAAGCCTTAAAGAAAGTGCAGAGGGCCCAACTCTAATTTTCACTAGGGCTGGTCCACACTGGAGGGTGGGGGGGGGTATCGATCTAAGATACGCAACTTCAGCTACGTGAATAACGTAGCTGAAGTCAAATATCTTAGATCAATTTTTAAAAGTACTTACCCCGGTCCACACCGCAGCAGGCAGGCTCCCCCGTCAACAGCGCTTCCTCCGCTCATGGTGCTGGAGTTCCGGTGTCGATGGGGAGCGGCTCTGGGATCGATTTATCGCATCTAGACGAGACGCGATAAATCGATCCCAGAACATCGATCACTACCCGCTGAATCGGGCGGGTAGTGTGGACGTAGCCTAAGGTCCTTTTACACTACTCTGGTAGCATAAAGGGCCTTAAAATGAGCATAAATATAATTTGCACCCATTTTAAGGCCCTTTTACATTGCCAGAGTGGCATAATGGGGCCCTAATATAAATGAGCATTCAGTCCTTGGAGTAAACCATCCAGGAGATAATGTAACTTTGAAAATGGACTTGTCACTAGACACAAAACTTGATGCACAAGTGACCTCTTTAACAGGATATATGTTGCTAAAGGCCATTAAGAATCTTTACATGAAAACATGTTGTGATAAAGGACAAATAAGGGACTTTTATCATTAGCAGTTTTTTTCAGACCTTATTCCGAAACTGATAAAAACTGGAAATGACTTAGAATCAAAGATCAGCTCAAGCAAAATTAACCAAGACCCCACAAAAGTCCCAATCCAGACCTTGAATTCTGTTTACACCTAGTCTCCAAAATCTGATCATCCTAGAAGGGTGATCCAATTGTATTTGATCTAGGATATACTGTGCACACACACACAAAATGGATTGGTCAGTCAAAACTCCCATTGATTTTGATTGGAGCAAGATCAGGTCAATGTTTAACAATGATCAGCAGCATTAACTAGATTTTTTTTTTTAAAGAGAAGCCTAAAGATTTGTATTGTTTTAAAATCTTTTGCTATTGAGCTTGGGAAGCTGAACCATGTCATTACTTGACTTCACTGGAACTTTATACTATGTGTAAGCGGGGGAATAGTCCCGCTCTTGTGGGGAACTTTCCTCGTCTCTGCACTACCCCGGTGAAATGGGCTAGCAGAAGGATCTGAGTCCTCGCTCCCACCTCCTTTACCCAGAGGCCTCCCTGCCCTCGAGGACTCCCCTTGCACTCTCCTGTCTGGCAGAGTCCTCGTAACCCCCAACAAGGCTGGGCCCAGGATTCCTGGGGGGCTCGACCCCCAACCTTGCTGTGGTCACCTAGGTCAGGGGGTAGGGTGTCCCCACTCCGGGGTACTCTCCCTAAACAGGATGCTTCCCTGACCCACTGATCACTGCATACAATTCAAAGCAAATGCAAATTATTTAATTAACAATTAATTTGTAACAGGAATAAGGAAAAATGGGAAAGGCTAATGAAAACACATCGCCCCGCTCTGTGGCAGGGAACATCCCAACAGTGTCTCTGCAATGTCAGGGCAGTTCAGTCTGTTCCTGTGTAAGTCCCAGGCTCCTTCTCAGGCCCCGGCTGTGCTGCAGGGACGCTGTGGCTTGGACACTTGCTCCGGCGGTGGCCACATGCTCGCAGGCTCTGGGTGGCAGGACCCTTCTTCCCAGCGTTGCCCCCGCCCTGTCGGGGTTTAGATCCCCCTGCAAGTCTGGCCTGCAGGGCCTCTTGGCTGAGGCGTCTCCCTGCGCTGGGCCCACTGCCCAGGGTCCCCCTCGCTCTCCCCAGCTGCTCACCGCACCCGGCTCCGGACTGCTCCAGCCCCAGCTCCACCGCTCTGCCTCAGCTCCAGCTCCTCTGCCTCAGCACGGCTGCTGCTGCTGCTCTGCCTCCAGCTCCCTGGGCTGCTGCCCTGGCCCCTCTGGCTCTGGCTGCTGCAGCTTCTCCCCCCCAGGGCAGGTCTGTCTCCCTGGACTGCACCTCTGCTCCCAGGGCAGGTCTGTGTCTCTGGGCTGCTTTTCTGGCCCCTCCAGATCTGGCCCAGCTCAGCTCTGGCCTCTCCTCAGCTCGGCCCCACTCACTCAGACTCAGGCACCTTCAGCTCACACGGAGGACGGGATTCACCCTGACCTCCTGACTCCCTGATTCGCCTGCCCGCCCTGTCAATCAGGCTGACCTGGAGCATTGGCCTCTCCCCATTGCCCCTGGGGACTGTCAGTCCCATCGACCCTTCCCCTTTTGGTACTGGGAGCTCTGAATGTTAGTAAGGGGATAACAGTCCCCTTACATTCCCCCTTGCTAAAATTCTGCCACAACCACAATGTTTACACTAATACCTCCGGACCCATTATTAACAACATATACCCACATCATATCATATCAAACCCATTAACATCAAAAGAACATTTAACATATTAAACATTTCACATCTACTTCTTCATACTATACATAACAATATTAATTAAAACACTACATAGAACCAATCACATAATCATCTCTAAATTTAACAGGCAGTACACCCTTATTAGCCCTCTGGGACCTTCTTAAAAATGGTGGTTCATTACTCATATTTTCTATTTCCCTGTCCTCGGGTAATACTGGGTCAGCTTGAGGGATCTGGCCATTCTTGTTAGGGTTTGTGTTTGCCCCACTCTGTTCCCCTCTGTACTCAGTTTGTGGGACTAGAACCATCCCCCAATTGGTTTCTGTCTCCTCAGGGTGTGCTGATGTACGCCTCCTATGGTCCCTGACTGGACTAAGAGTGCAATGTTTTAGTTGATCCCTATGTACTAGTCTCTCAGGACCTCCTCGCTCAGGCCGGATGGTATAAACTGGTAGCTCGGGATTGTTGTGAGCAACTACAATGTGGGGATTTGACTCCCACTTGTCCTGTATTTTATTACGCCCCTGTTGTCCATGGTTACGAACTAGTACACGGTCACCAGGCCTGATGAGAGCCCCACTGGACTTGCGATCATAAGTCCTTTTCCTACTTTGGGCTGTGTCTTTAGCTGTACTGAGAGCAACTTTGCTGGTTGTCTTTGGCCTGTAATGGACACTTTTGACCCCGTCATCAAAATTGGTCACCTCATCCTTAGAAAAGGCTACTTGATGCTTCTCTGGCAACACCCTTAAGTTAGCCACCTGTGCAGGAATCAGCCCTTGGCATACCGCTTGAACTGGAACTGGCAGTCTCCCACCACATCTTTCTTGAGGAAAGGTAACTTGTTCTCCCTTCTCCCCAAATGTTATCTTCACCTGAGGGATCGCCTCCTCAGGCTGCAACTCCATAGCCTTCACGCTTGGGTTTAAAAGACTCACTGGTACTCTTCCTTTGATGGCACTAGTCAATACATTGGCTGACTGAAGTCCCTTAGGTAGGCTTGACCCAGTTGTAGGCTCTACCAGCACTCGATATTCATTGGTATTTCCTGGCATCCAGCAGCGTTCATGAAGGATCTTCTCTCTCCAAGGAGAAATAATGGTCTTCCGGTTTCTGCCAACTTTAACATTTCCAATCCACCTTGTGGGGCCCAGGGAATGACTCTGCCTCTCCGCTCGAGCCAGTACTCCACTCAGCACAGCATTCCTCTTAGAGTGCCCATGACGGTTCATCCTCCTGGTTCCTTTTACTGGCAACTGTAGCTCTTTCAGCTCACTAATGATGTTCATCCCCAGAATCCCTGGGACTCCTTCTCCTATATGGCTCCCTTCAGAGGCCTTGTCTTTCAGGATGAAGATGCATTTCCCTGGCAGTGTCTGGCCCATGTAGTCGATGTCTGCTTCGAGGCATCCCACCACTGGGATTGCCAGTCCATTAACTGCTGTTAGATGTACAAACTGTGTGTTGTGCGTGGTCAGCTCCTTGTCTTTCAAGTATTTTTGAAAATGTGATTCAGTAATGGTGGTGACTTCTGAGCCAGTATCTAACAAACATCTGGTTTTTACCCCTGCTATACATACTTCAGCAGTTAGACAGTCTCCAAATGCTCGCTTACAGAAGTCGCTAGATATGCTGGTCCTGCCCATGTTCCTCCCATCACTGTATGCAGAGTGATTTTCCACGAAGGAGAGGCCTAGGAATCCTTCTGCCACTGCTTGGCCTTCTACTGTAGATGGACCACTCGCTCCTGGTGCCCCACCGATTTCGAGTGCCTGGGACTCTGGTCTCCTTCTCAGTGTACAATCTCGGCTAGTATGTCCTGGCCTTTCACAGGTGTAACAAATGTACCTCCCTAGCTCATCCTTCAGTGGAGATCTTCGGGATCCTGGAGCTCTTGGATATTTTGGCACACTAGTGGAGGTATTTCCTTTCATCACCTCAGTCATCACTTTCAGCATCTCCCCCTGTTGGACAGCCAGTTTTTGGACAGCTTCAGTTAGGCTTTCCAATGTTAGCTGTGTTTGGGGCAGGGCCTTTTCCCCAGCAGCTGCATTCACTAGGCCCCCACTTTGTGTATGGGGTTTAGGCTTGGCCCTCTCTGCCCCAGGAACTTCCTCTTCTTCTGACCACATAATGGCAGCCTGCATGAGTTCATGGAACTTTTTACTGGGCTCTTCCTTAAACCTCCTTTTCATTTCACGTCGGAGGGAGTCGTCCCGGAGCCCCAACACCAACTGCTCTTTTAGAAACATATCTGGGTCTGGAACTCGTTGAGAGTCTCGCCGCTCCACTTTGCTCATTCTCTCCTGAAGGTCATATGCGTATGCCCGGATAGTTTCACCGGGCTCCTGCTTTCTCTCAAAGAACTCCTTTAGTCGAGTTCCAATAGGTACCTTGTCTCCGTACACTTCCAGGAGGAGTTCAAACACCTTTTTCACATCTTTCTTGTCTGCCATTGCCATGAACTTTACAGTGGCCTTCGCCTGGCCCTTGAGGTGTTCCTCTATGAAGTCCACATGGTCTTCCTCAGGTACTCTTAGCACACGCAGAGCCGTCTTCACAGACTTGACCCACTCCTCTACTGTAATGTCTCCTGCTCTGGTCGGGAAGCCACCAAACTCTGTGACCTTCTGCTCCCGTGGGACATAAATAGTAGGGGGTTTCTTAGCTTCTGCTGCCTGTTGGTCTATTACAGCCTTAGCCAGTGATAAGGCTTCTCTCTGTTCTGTTCTAGCTTGTTGTAATGCCTCAGCTTGGTCTGACAATCTGCGCTGAAGTTCAGCAACCTGGGCCTTTAGTTCTTCAATTCGAGCCATGGTAGGTTTCTTGACCAGGCCTGGACAGTGCTACCAGAACTCAACCAGTAAACCAATGGGGTGGACCCTGTGAATAGGATCCTGTTCGTGACGCCAATTATGTAAGCGGGGGAATAGTCCCGCTCTTGTGGGGAACTTTCCTCGTCTCTGCACTACCCCGGTGAAATGGGCTAGCGGAAGGATCTGAGTCCTCGCTCCCACCTCCTTTACCCAGAGGCCTCCCTGCCCTCGAGGACTCCCCTTGCACTCTCCTGTCTGGCAGAGTCCTCGTAACCCCCAACAAGGCTGGGCCCAGGATTCCTGGGGGGCTCGACCCCCAACCTTGCTGTGGTCACCTAGGTCAGGGGGTAGGGTGTCCCCACTCCGGGGTACTCTCCCTAAACAGGATGCTTCCCTGACCCACTGATCACTGCATACAATTCAAAGCAAATGCAAATTATTTAATTAACAATTAATTTGTAACAGGAATAAGGAAAAATGGGAAAGGCTAATGAAAACACATCGCCCCGCTCTGTGGCAGGGAACATCCCAACAGTGTCTCTGCAATGTCAGGGCAGTTCAGTCTGTTCCTGTGTAAGTCCCAGGCTCCTTCTCAGGCCCCGGCTGTGCTGCAGGGACGCTGTGGCTTGGACACTTGCTCTGGCGGTGGCCACACGCTCGCAGGCTCTGGGTGGCAGGACCCTTCTTCCCAGCGTTGCCCCCGCCCCGTCGGGGTTTAGATCCCCCTGCACGTCTGGCCTGCAGGGCCTCTTGGCTGAGGTGTCTCCCTGTGCTGGGCCCACTGCCCAGGGTCCCCCTCGCTCTCCCCAGCTGCTCACCGCACCCGGCTCCGGACTGCTCCAGCCCCAGCTCCACCCTCTGCCTCAGCTCCAGCTCCTCTGCCTCAGCACGGCTGCTGCTGCTGCTGCTCTGCCTCCAGCTCCCTGGGCTGCTGCCCTGGCCCCTCTGGCTCTGGCTGCTGCAGCTTCTCCCCCCAGGGCAGGTCTGTCTCTGGGCTGCAGCTTCTCCCCCCAGGGCAGGTCTGTGTCTCTGGGCTGCTTTTCTGGCCCCTCCAGATCTGGCCCAGCTCAGCTCTGGCCTCTCCTCAGCTCGGCCCCACTCACTCAGACTCAGGCACCTTCAGCTCACACGGAGGACGGGATTCACCCTGACCTCCTGACTCCCTGATTCGCCTGCCCGCCCTGTCAATCAGGCTGACCTGGAGCATTGGCCTCTCCCCATTGCCCCTGGGGACTGTCAGTCCCATCGACCCTTCCCCTTTTGGTCCTGGGAGCTCTGAATGTTAGTAAGGGGATAACAGTCCCCTTACATATGCCTGTCTTATTTTAAATTGCTTGTGGTTATGACAAGATTTTTATGTACTGGCAAACACAGCTTCAAAAAGTATTACATTGGTAAGCATGTTATACAGCTGCAAGAGGAATAGTCTGGAACAGTGTTTCTCAAAATTTTCAGGATTGCATCCCTTTATTCAAAGTAAATTTTTTTCCTAACAGCCTTACTATAAAAGAAAGAGTAAAAGTGTGTCTGTGATAAGTCTATGTAATTTATTTGATTTTGTCTGTGTGCATGCATGCGTGTTTCAAATTGTGGATAGAGAATACCTGACCTTGAAGGGTAAGAGAGTGAGATTTCCTTTGCTTTAGGCTGTACTATAATTTTCAATGCCGCATGACCCCCTGCTCCCCACCCTTATTTCCTTTCATGACCCATGTGCCCTTGGAGATTGTAACCCCTGGGTCAAGAAGCAAGAAGCAAGACTGGTCTATAGCATGATATCTGCTTGCATAAACATTTCAAAATATTTCTGCCCACAATAGAAACTGAAATCATGCTAACACTATGATAGCTACAACAATGCCGAAAATGGATGTAGATAGCATGCTTCTAGTGCCAACTCAGACAGAATCTAAGTGATTTCACCTCTGATAATTCTGTTACCACCTGTGGCCCCATACAGAAATGTTTCCTTCTGCCATACCTAGATCAGTACAGAAAAGAAAAAGGGCCCACTGCATAATTAGTTGTAACTCAGGCTGTGGTACAGGCTGACTCCCAGGTCATTCACTATTTGTCTTCTTTAACAAGATAATGTTTTCAATTAACATCACAGGAACTGGGTGGCACAAGAAAGATTAAGCATTATGAGACCCCGGGGCCAGATATCTGGCTCAACAAAGGAGGAATGGAGGAGGGCAGATGACCTGACTTACTATTTTTTTTTTTATTGTAGTGGGAAAAATATATGATTTAGGCAAATGTTGATGATCTGGCTTTATATATCCATAGATTAGAAGACCAGAAGGAACCGTTGTGATCATCTAGTCAGACCTCTTATACAATTTAGAACTTCCCTGAATTAATTCCTGTTTGAACTAGAGAATATATTTTAGACAGACTTCCAATCTTGATTTAAAAATTGGCCATGATTAAGAATCCTCCGCAAACCTTGGTAAATTTCTCCAATGATTAATAACCCTCTTTGTTAAAAATGTTTGCCTTATTTCGAGCCTGAATTTGCCTAGCTTCAGATTCTAGACACTGGATCTTGTTATGTAATATTATCCCTGTAATTTGCTAAAGTAGCCCCTCACTTGTATTGTTTTAAACAAGAAAAAGTAAAACTGTGATGAAAGTAGAGTACAATAAAGGTACATATTTTTTGCCTTTTTTTAATCAATGTGAATCTGATTGAGTGTGATTAATGAGTGACATTTATAGGGATTGTGGTGTGAAAGACTCAGGAATTCTTCTGACAACATGCCACATACACTAAGTGTTGAATATAGACGTCACAGAGGACCTGGGGCAGCTCTCAATTAAAGGGATACAGTCAAGATAGAGCATATTGAAAACAAACACTCCTCACCAATATTGCTAATAGAAAGTTACGCCGCTGAAATGAAATATTTTATTTTTTTAAAAATCTAAATTGACTTTTCATCATTTTTAAACAACTTGTGCACTTGTTCTGCTTCACTCAAGCTTGGCTGCTGGACCTTGGCTAGTCAGGTTGTCTCATCACTGTTTGATTTTTACACAGCAGTACAATGTTGCAGAGTTTGGGCTTTCAACCCCAGAAGGAACTATTCACTGGGCCCAGAGACAGGGGTAGAATATACAAGACTACCATTTTTTAAATTGCATAGGAACCATCACCACCAGCAGCAATGTTGTTTACGGCATGTATTACAAATACTACCCAGAGGTAGCTGCATAGTGGTAAATGAAGCAATACCTGACCTAGCACACAGTCTGTATAGCACATTCAGAGCTTTTTGAATGCAAGACACTACAGACCTGCAGGTTGCTAATTAAACTGTATTCTCGGTCTAACAAACAATTTGGGGGAATTTGTCACCTTAACTTGGTACGAGAATGTATTTCCTATGGTGATAATCCCTCTTTGCTGAACATGGAGCCTCGGGTATTCTCCTAGCTGATGTACTAAGGATTGTCTGTGCTGTGGGGTTTGTTAAAGACAGAATAGGTGTAACTGGATTCACAATTACTTGCTTCATTTTTAGCATGACCAGAGAGGAGAGGAGGGCTGTTGGCATAGGAGCCAGCTTCTGTTGGCTCCGCTGGGTGCGTTGGGGACGGGGCCCCGCAACGTCAGCTGGCGTTGGGGGTGGGGCCCCGCAATGTCGCCCGGCGTCGGGGGCAAAGGTAAGTTCTCCGGTAATGGGCGTGGGGCCGGTGGGGAGCTGACGGTGGGTGCTGAGCATCCACCAATTTTTCCCTGTGGGTGGCTCCAGCCCCAGAACACCCACGGAGTTGGCGCCTATGGCTGTTGGGTGACACCATATTGGGACTGAAGAAGAACCACCTAATCGTGAAGTAAAGTAGTCACATTTAGCATGATACATTGCACTCTCATCCCTTACCCTCAAGGACAGTATAAAGCTCCAGTCAGGCCCGGCTCCAGGCACCAGCAAAGGAAGCAGGTGCTTGGGGAGGCACATCTGAAGGGGCGGCATTCCGGCCATTCCTGGGGCGGCACATTTCAAGGGCCTTTTTTTTTCACATTGTCAGCTCCGGCCCTGTCTCCAGTAAGCAGCATTGAATGTGCAGAAATGCTGAAACTTCTTTCATGCTTATTCCTCTTCAATATGGGCCCAAATTTAACTTCCTATTAAGTCAATGGAGAGACACCCCAACCCCACTGACTTCAGAGCAAGCTGGATAAACCCCTGTGACAGCAGACAAGTGACTGATAGCACAACAGACTGGACACCATCATTGTAATCACCTGTTTATGGGGAGGGGTGTGGAGTAAACTTTTTTGTTCACTGCAGTTGGGAACAATTCCCTTTAGCACTGTTTATTATAATGAGATTAAATGGAATTATTCTAGAAGATATAGGTGAAATCATCACCCAGAGCTGCTGTTCTCCCATGTGGCTGGTACTCCAGTCTCCATGGGCTGAAATAGCAGCCACAACCCCAATTGAACGGGTGACTGGATATGAGGAAACACACATCCCAGAGCCCCTTCCCTGTTGAATCTCTTTTGATGGCCTTCAACACAAGTCTATGCACAGACTCATTCCATGGCATCTAGAAGGTGCATAGGCACCCCATACAGCCACTCTACCTGCAATTTGCCCTCTTGGTGCCTCTGTGCATGACTTATATGGTTCTGTAAGCTTTACCCTCTGTACCACGTGTGAATTCCACTGTCAGTGCATACAGGTAAGTCTGTTGCTAGCAAAAGCAAATCCCTAATATTTTATTTAGGATTCCCACATGCCATTTCCTCTTCAAAGCCCTTTACACTCATTAACTATTGAAATAAGTACAACACAACACACACACACACCTTAAATAACTGTGTTTAAAATAATCAAATTATGAGTGTATTTCAAGTTTTAATTTACAAAGAGCAAAGCAACTGCAGGACATTCCTTCAGATTTCATAATTAAATTCACAGAGGAACTTCAATCCACACCTATACTTACTTTATTTTTATTTTCTCTTTAATCTCCATATATTTGAATTGAATCAAATTAAAGTTACATTTGAAGTGATACCCTACCAGCATAACTACAGTCCCTGGCTCTGCTTTCCTCATGTGTTGATGAAGATTGTGATTCCTGAAAGCGTGCTCAGATTTTTAGGTTATTATATTAAAAGCTATACACTACTTTGGTTTTCTTTTCATATTATATATTTGACTAATTAAAAATTCCTTGGGCAATATTCTGTTCTCAGTTTCATGCATGCAACCCCAATGAAGTCACTAATTAACATTTAATCAGATACCCAATAACTTCTTCTAAGGAAAAGAAGGTGAGGAAGGGAGCAAGAGGAGGGAATGAAAGGGCTGGAAACCTCAAATGAAAGGAGGATCAACTAATGCAAATAAAAACATAAGTGTAACTGATGGCTGAATTTGAGCTTTTTTCTTTTCCTAACTTTGATGACTTTACATTCATAAGAAGTTTGGAGTTTCTTTTTAAAGGGCAAAATAAAAATGAGAAACTGCTTAGTTATGATCCCACTTGAATAGCCCACTGCTGCTATTATTGTGGGGTAGGATACTAGGCACTATCAGAGAAGGGAGGTGGAATATCTGTTAAAAATGTAAAAAATGGATCCATAATTACTTGCCATTTGTAACAGTGGAACTGGAATGTAGGCAGGGTGAAGGCATTTTTATCTCTGTCCCACCTACCCCTAAGTCAAGGTGGTTAAAAATATGTATCCCATCTTATACTACAGATACCACCATTACTATCACAAGCAAAGCTGTTTTAGTAGAGCATTGCAGATTTGAATTTTGCTAGTGTAGTCATAGCTTATCAGAATTGTACTTTCACTCTGCAGACTATGGCTACACTGCAATGCAAGGTGTGAAGTGCAGTTTGGGTAGCCATACCTGAGCTAGTTTTTATGTAGTTGCCATGCTAAAAATAGCAGTGAAGATGCAGTGACATGGGCTTCAATGCAGGCTGTAAAAGCCCACACAGTCTACATGGGTTTGTACTTGTAATGCTAGTCCATGCTGCTGCTTCTTCACTTTTATTCTTAGTGAACTAGCTAGGTTAAAGCTAGTTCTGGTACACCCACCCAATCTATAGTTGTACCTTTGCAGTGTAGACATAGCCTGACATTATGAGCCCCATGCAAAGCTGCTGACATCAAGCTGAATCCTTCCATTGACTTCAGTGGGATTTGGATCAGGGCCGGTAAGAGCTTTTTGCTGTATATGCAGGAAAAGTATTTTTCACATTTTTACTAGTGTTAGGAGTACCTCAGAAGGTTCAGAGTTTGGGTTTGGATCAGATAAGGCCTCAGGAGTCTGAAAGCTAATCCAAACCTTATCTGAATCTGTTGAGTCTTCAGAATTGAGTTTGAAATCTCATGAGAAAAGGCTCTTTCAAGAAAGTTTCCAATGGTTTGGTTTCCAGTCAGGCTAGGAATACTGAAAAATGTCCTTTGTTGATGATTTTTCAGCATTTTTGGTGGGTGGGGGGCACCAGTCTCAGCTGGAAAGCTAGAAATGCAGATGAATATGCAAATATCAGAGAATAAAACTAACCAAATATTTCAGAACTTTCCAAATAGTTTGGATTTGGTTCTAGAATTTATTTAGAGGGCCTTTTGCTTCTTGTTTCCCCATGCCCTTGTCTGCCTATACCTAGTTTTTACTGAATATTTAAGTATCTCTTTATTTTGTACTAAGATTGACTTTACATTAGTTGTATACTTACGACATGTCACTGGGACTCAACAACCCTGTATTGGCAGTATAGGTGATGGATGTGTTCCAGCTTTAGCTTTTATAATTTAATAAAAATGACAAATGCATTCTCACATATTCTTAAAGTATGAGACAGAAATAAATTCCCACATTGTAATGGGTTAGCAATTGGCCCTCCCCCTTTGGCTCAGTGGGAGATCACTCTGCCTCACTGGGGCACTGTCCAGTATCAGGGAATTAGCGAATCAAGTGTCAGGGCTTGAGGCCCCTTTGGCGGGGTAGGGCAGAGCAGCAAAGCAGTTTAGGGAGTTCAAGCCCTCAGGCAGGGCAGAGCAGCAAACAGTTTAAGGAATTCAGGCCCTGAGGTAGGGCATAGTCATAGGCAGTCTTTCTCCTGGCCTCCTGGCTCAGGTAGATGGTAGATACAGGCCTCTGGGCCTCAGGGAGTAGGTGGCCACCCCAGGGGTGGGGCAGAAGCAGGGGGTAGGAGAACTAAGGCCCACCGTACTCCACCGGGTCCCAGACCAGGGCCCTGACGGTGGCAGAGGGCTCTGCCACTGGGTCAGGGAGGATCCCACCAAAACATGGTGACTTGGGTTCTGAGAGCGAATCTGGACCAAAGGCAGGTTTCCCTAGGTACTCCTTGGTTCGGGAGCAGAGCCCAGGGTCTGTAGTGGGTTTGGGACATCTATCTCCTTCCCTGGTTCAGGCTCAACTGGGATAGAGGCTCTGTCTCTTATAGTTCCTGTCTCGCCCCTTAGCTTCTGGTATGAGGGGCAGGCCTAGCCTGGCTCCACCCACCATCAAGCAGAGAGTTGTCCCTCCCCCTTTGGCTCAGTGCAAGGCCACTCCCCCTCACTATACACACTTTTAACTCTGCTGTCCATCTGCTTTTATTATGGGTGTGATATGGATAAACACAAGCTTGCCAAACATTCTACACTTCCATCTATTAATAATTAGCTCATGTATATTACTGTTTATCACACAGTGCCCTTAAAACTGTCCTGTAGCGTGCTTCTAGAAAACTAAATAACTACATGCTCAAAAACACACAGAAATATCGAAACATGGAACCCAATGAAATATATCTCTATAGTCTGGCATGCACTAAACTGCATGTGTCTTGCAAATACCTATTATCATTCAATTTGTCACAGTTGTTGGCACTTATCAGTTATAGATGCATCCACTCTAGCTGCTAGGATCCTATGGTATGTTCACTGATTCCACATGAAATAATATTCACTTACTTTCACTAAGTTTGCTTTGAATGTTTGATTGTGACCTACATGGCAAAGCTGAAATGTAACTTTCATTTGCAATTGGTTTACAGTTTTATAAAATCTCACTGAATTATCTATAACACCTGTAATAAAGCACTATTGTAAAATTATGTTTAATTGGTAATAATAACTATATTCAACAGTAAAATGACAACATTACTTGAAGATGATTTATGGTCTGCTTTATTTTCTAACAATCTGGAAATATGGATCGATCAGAAAATAACGTTGCTCTACAAATCTGAGATGTTAAGTGAGTTTTCTACTTTAAAGCTTATTCCCCCAGGAAAGAGGTGATGACATTCGGGAGTGGGGAACTAGTGTGGGCACTTTGTCATGGAAACTGTCATCACCTTGGATGTTGAGTGAAACATTTCAATATTTGCAGTAAATGAAGCATGGAACACATACTCTAAGGCATGACAGCCAAATTACTGGGTAGGTAAATATTCTGTCTTGGTGTCCTTTCTCTGTCATATACTGTTAAGCATTGAAACTGTGGTTCTACTGAGAAAAGTAACTATGAAAAATGGCAGCTTCCTGCTTCCTATGTTTTCAGAGTCGCACTTGGTCACCTTACCGACTAGATTAGAGTTCACTTCTGCCTGTTACCTTCATTTGTTCTGTACAGCTAACATAGCTATGGGAGTGCGAGCAGGAACTTTACCTCTCACAGACGGAATTGTTCACTAAGTGTCAGTAGCAGAATCTTAATGGTTGCTGCGTCGTGAAGAATAGAGATGATGGTATTGAATCACAATTCCATTCATGGTAATAATATCTGAGAAACAATAAATCAATATTGTCTTCTTGCTTCTTATACCTTGCCTACCACAGTAGCATTTTAGCATTTTAGATTAAATCTGCCCTTGATATTACAATGGTTCTTTTCATAATTTAGAGTTTATGAATAAATAGTCAAAGAACAGCTAGAATAGTTCAAAGTCTGTGTAAAATGTGAGGGAAAAAGGAAGAGCTATGGGGTTCTGGAAGGAAACTTTTCTCCAAATACACACCAAGCTGGCAGTGCAGCTGCTTAGTTCCTGCCATCTGGGTGTGTCTAATTAGAAACTACCTAGAATAGGCTTTCACAGAGCTATTAAAGGAGAAGTTCCACAGCAGATGCTGCTTTGAATCCCCGAGGGCTCAAAGATAAGGCTGCAAGAACCTGTGGATTACTGAGCATTGGGAATATCATATCACCTATCATGGGGCTGTTGTACGATGTGATGTTCCTAAAAGGAACTAAATATCACTTGTGTTTAGAATGTACATGAAATCCTACAGGGAGTGATGATTACAGAGAACAGTGACTATCAAGAAAGTGAAACAACATACATACAGCTTCACGCTGTTAATGCAGACACACCACACTTTAGGCTGAAGTGTTTTTTCTTTCTTCCTTTGAAACCTGATTTTCAGCTTTTAATATCTCTATTTCAAATCAGATTGAGCTAACACTGAATTTGTGTACTTAATTTCAAACATTTATTCCAAAAAAACACTCCCTAAAATAATTTTCAAAGGTTAAATAATGTTTAGTTGAGCATCGGGGAAAAAAACGGTTACTTTTTTCCATTCTCTAGCTAAAAATGGGCTATTTTTTTAAAATGTGCCAAGCCAGTCAGGAGTATTACTTTCATAGTTATTTTGATATAGTGAGTAACTACTTAGGGTCCTAGGCAGAATTATACACGGGGCAGCTACCCTGTCCCACACCCCATGCCACCTTGACTTTGTTTCTATTTTTAGCATGACAGTTTAATCAAAGCTGGGGCCTGTATGTCTACCAGAGCTGGAAATTACACCTTCATCTTGAAATGTAGACATACCTTAAAACTAGGTCTATCTTTGCAGCAGCATGGAGAGTGCAGACATTGCATGCCCAATTAACACAGATACAAATAGCAGTGTAGACGGTGAGGTACTGCTTAGAAGCGTAGAATACAGACACAGCAGCACCCTAGGTTCTCTAGATGTCAGAACCCTACATGGCTTTCTACTCACCCAAGCAGTGCATCTCATGTCAACACTGTTATTTTTAGAAGTGTAGTGTCCCACTGCCTCCCCACTGCCAGAACATTTCCCTGGCAGATGGGAAAAGCTATGGCCAGGAGGTGACAGTGGGGAACTGCTGCTGTCTCCTCCCAGCTACTGCCTTTCACTGTCATGTGCAGCTTGTTTCAGACCTGTTGGTGATGCGCCAAATGGTGCAGACCAAATGTGCGTCACTGTATTTTTATTCTCTATTTCTGAATCCCCAAATAAATTTATATATATAATTCATAGTTTAAAGGTGGTCTTATTGTGCTTTTTGCAGTAATCTTACGAGAGGCATCCTCAATAATGAGTAATGTTATATGACTCTCAGAAAGCAATATGCTTTCTTTCACCAATCTGGCCTGTTTCTCTTAAAATCCAATACAAGAACTTTTTAATACCACCAGCAGCCATTTACAGGCTCCAGTAATTCGGTGGGAGTTTCAGACACCCGGAAGTTTAATTGACAGGGCTGTTGTCCAATGGCATAGTTAACTACCACTTCTTAAAAGACCCAAAATTAGCATAATCCACTGCTGTGGGTAAATTTGGAGATGAAATGAGTTTAGTATCCTCAGCTTAATCTACAGAGCAAAAGTGTCCATAATCACAAGTTTGATCAGAGTTTGTTATGATTTTATTAGAGTTAAACATGATGGAGAGCTTATGCTTAGGATATGCACAAGATTGAAATAGCATGCTTGTTGCAGAAGGGGACCAGAAATGTGTTGGCAAAACAGCGTGGGATAGATTGCAATGCACCTGTCTTTTGTAATTCCTGTCCCTTGCAAATGCTGTCAGTTTGGGTAGAGTAGAGCTTTCAGGAGCCATGCAATTTTCTACCTTTTACTAAAGAAATAAAACTTCCCTTCACGCCGCTGCCTTATTCTGTCAATGAAAAGGTTAATAATGGTGGGAAATGTTAAGGGAACAACACTGCTAATAGTATTTGCATTCAAAATATATTTTAACACTAAAAAGTTATACATATTATAATATGATCAGCAATAGCACAGTCCAGTAATGATACGCCCCTACATTGATGGCTGGGAATCCTACACTTGAAAACATTCTGATGCACATGGCACGTTGTACATGGTCTCTTGCCTGCTCACTCTCATGTCTGTTCTTTAGAACAATATTGTGCCTGCAGAAAAGTTTGTCCAACCTTTTTTCTGTGTTATAAAGGAGAGGTAACCATGGGTTTAGATTGGTACCACATATAAATACCCCACATACCCTCTCTCTGGAAGTCCCAGTTTCCTATGACACAGCTGAAGTGGTATTAGCACCACATGCCTTGTTACATCTCAGCACAGTGATTGATATCTTTGTGCCGCCAAAAGGAGGATTGAAAGAAAGATAACTAAAGTTTATGGGCACTTTTGAATGCCAACAAGCTAATGCCTTGGAAACATCTCAAGACAATCTAGAGGTGTCAGAATGCATATGCTGCAGCATGATTGTGCAGCCTGCAAAAAAGAAATGCAGTGGCCGAAATTGGTACCAGAAGGAACAGTGAACAAGGGTGAATGTGACAAAGTTCAGTTCATAAGTTATGCAGCTAGTCCAGGAAACAGGCCAACAAGCAAAGGGGAATTATACACACTGGTCACTGCACGGGTATGAGATGGCACTTGATGTGGTGAAAAAACAATGAAAAGCTACCATGAACTTTTGCCTGAGAAACACTGGCGAATCAGCAAGGAACCCTCAAGGACCCTCTGCCCATAGACAGCCAGTGGACAGAAGCAGTTTGGCATAGAAGATTGCATGTTACCATGATTTATAACTTGTAATTGCCTAGTAGTAAAGAAAAGATGTGAAGCATGTTTCACTCTAAAAACAGTGAGATCTGGCAACGTACTTCTGACACAGCTTCCACTATTTCAATAAAGGGATATGGAAGGATTAAGGTTGAACTGGTATAGCGGAGGGCAGAATTTGGTTCAACATTCTTAGTTTAATCAATGTGTCATCAGTTTGGGTTCCTTTTATTCTACATGTATAATTGACATGCAGAAGGTGCGAGTATTGCCAGTGCTTAAAATCTGAGGTCTTGATTCAGCACAGCACTTACACAGATGCTTAACTCCCACTGACTTAAATGGGACTTAGGCATGTGATTAAAATTGAAGTTAAATATGCTTAATTTCTACTCTGAATAGCAATCAACTTAAATATGTTCTTAAAATTAAGTATATGCTTAATTTATTTGCTGAATTGGGTCAGAGACCTGTAGGAATATTTGGGAAAGATTGAAAGTGTGCAAAAGGAGCAATATTTGGTAATGTTTTCAGACATGCTAAGTGATTTAGGGACCTAAATCCCAATGAAACTCAGACACTCAAGTAATTTAGGTGCTCTTGAAAATTTTGCCTATTGTCCTGTCAGCGCATGGGAGATCTATGTGTACAACTCTTATTGACTTTATAATAGCTACCCACATAAAATCACGAAATATAAATATAAGAATGCTCCTTCTATACAAATATAGAGCTGAGAAATTCTGAAATTTCCCAACCCCTATGGAAAATTTCAACAGCATTTTCAGTTAAATCTTCCATGGAAAATGTCAACTTTTTGGCAAAAAATTGAACACTGAAAATGTTCAGCTGAAAATTTGTGATCTGGAAATGCCACTGTAGTGCCTCATGGGAGTTATTATTCAGCTGCCTCATGCCTCCAATCTTATCTGTGGGCTGGGGTCCCCGTTTGGGCTATGTCTCAAATGATGCATCACAGTCTTCCCTCTTGCTAAGCTACCATGGTACATAATGGAAGTGTAACTCTAGTGCATCATGGGGGATTTAGTCCAGCTAGGGATTCCAGCCCACAGAGGAGAATGGGATCACGAGGTTCCAAAACTATGACTCTCATGGGTCACCACGGCTGAATTTCCTAATTGAAACTATGTTGGTCAAAAACTGAAAACTTTTTGCTTTTCAGCTGTTCCTTTTTAATTTTTTTTACAAAAAAGTCAGAATGAATTTTCAGGAGAAATCATACATTTTCCTTGAAAAATTTAATTTAGCTGAAACCCCACATTTCTGTCACAATTCAGTTGTAATGGAAAATATTTGACTAGCCCTACGCAAATAGCGGTGGAATGTCAGAAGCCCAAACACTAGGATGGGGAAAAAAGATATAACTCAGGATACCTGAAGAAGAAAGATATCAGCTATGGAGTGAAGCCAGAAGCCCCATATTTGGTATCAGCACATCACATAAAGAAATCTCAAATCCAGGCATCAAAACGTTAAAGTTGCTACCAACAACACTAATGCACAAGAGCATTTTAGTTTCTATAGTCTATATGATAATGATGTGCTTTTAAAAGCATTCCTATAACTTGTCCACCTGTTCTTGTTCTTCCTGATGATAGAAATACACACATAAAATGTTATGTTTGCTGTTATCCATCAAAGAAATCTCATGACAGGGAATCAGTATCTTGCTAACATAACCTGTGAAGAAGAAAAAAGAAAGTGTGACCCCTGAAGCTCCATGACAGTCAAAAAGAAGTGCTGTCACAGACTTTTACATGTGTCTGCTTCTTACCATAGGAGAGAGAGCTGAAACATACTGTGGCCCTGACAGAGACTGCTCTTGCTGCAATACAGAAGAACTCTGGAGCACAGCAACTGTAGGTAATGCTGAAAAACAACCATGATAAGGTGAGATTCTCCAATCCTGCTATCAAGTTACTTATATGATTCTCATCAGATCTGAGCCATTCAGCATCTTTAGCGGATTTTATTCTCACAACTCCTGTTAGGTAGGGAAGTGTAATGCCCACATTACAGAGAGGTGACTGATTTCCAGGGTAGATTATGTGGTTTTCCCGAGGTCACACAGGAAGTATGGGGCTGATCCCAGATATCCTTCCTACCATTCTCCAAATAAATTCTCTATATACTGTATAAAGTTAAACATCCATCCATGGAGTTTGCCTTTGTTGGTAGCTCAAATAATAACTAAAGCTGATCAAATACAGGCATTTCTGTCCCATAGGTGATTGTAATATTTTGACATTTGTTTTCATCTCCAATGCAGATGAAAACAAAAGACAAAATATTGAAGTTTTTCACTGAATGAAAAGTTCCTGAAACATTTTGATTCAAAATGTCTAAATGTTTCATCGTGAGTCAGTCCAAGTTTGAACGGCATCTACCTGAATTACCATGCCTCATGGGGGTTGTAGATCAGATGTCTCATGTCATCATTGTCTCCTAATGGCCAGACGCTCTGGTCAGACTACATCTCCCATGATGAACTGCACTCATAGGACTCCCAGGATG
This sequence comes from Macrochelys suwanniensis, assembly GCA_033296515.1. Taxonomy (NCBI): domain Eukaryota; kingdom Metazoa; phylum Chordata; order Testudines; family Chelydridae; genus Macrochelys; species Macrochelys suwanniensis. Next base: position 135,169,991 of record CM065776.1, read on the forward strand.
AACTTTGGCAACTCAGCGAGAAGAGATACTGCAGTGAATAATGGAAAATATAGTCCTGCCAGGGAATCCATTTCATAGGACATATCCTAAAGCTATGAGATGTCACAGCAGCTCAGGGGAACACAGATTAATGTCAACCCAATCTGAAAAAAAACATTTTGTTTAAATTTTCCCAAATTTAAAAAAAAATAGAAAATTTGCATTTTCCATGAAAAATTTTGAATCAGTTCAAACTACATTTTCTGTCAAAAACATTTTGATGGAAAAATTCTTACCAGCCCTAATACCAACATAACATGAAGTTCAGCCTAACCTTACTTCTGAAGCCTGGCTGTTCCTGAAGTTTCCTACAGGACTTATCTATCTTTGTCCTTTGTTCCTTTTAACCACAGGACCACACCAAACTCTTCTGCTGGAGTGAACAGGCTTGCTGCACTGGACACAATGAGTCAGCAGAACTTTTTTCTATCTTTATGCTGAATTCTAACTAGCTAAAAGGGAGGGTCAGCAGAAGAGATTAGCATTCCCATACAATAACCTTTTGTTTTGGGTAACCATACTCTTGTAGCCACATAAAATAAGAATGAATACATATCTGGCCTCAAGCAAAACATTTAAGCACACTCCTACTCAGCACATCACTAAGCACATTCTTAAACCCACTGAAACTGATGGGATTTAAAGGATGGATTGTTGAATCAGGGTTTTAAAGATTAAATGTGAACAAAAGTCAGCAGAATTTATTTTTAGAATGATTTAAAGATGTGTGGTTATGTAACAGGTAGTTCTGTCCCTTTTACACTGCTCTTGCCTGTCTTACTTTTGCCTCTGGCTCTGCTTCCTACTCTCCCTCTACTGATGAAGAGCAGAACAGGAAGCTGGGAACTTCTGAGATCAAATCCCAGCTCTGGCACTGACTTCCCCTCTATAGAATTGGGTAGGTCACATATCGACTTCCATTTCCCCATCTATGAAATAGAGGCAAAAATACTTACCTACCTCTCAGGGTCATTGTTGTGCTACAGAAGGACAAAATATGTTTTTATTAACAAATATTAATATTTGATAATTCTATAGTGCCTTTCCTCCTAGGATCTCAAAGTACTTTACAAATGTTGATGATTGGTTAAGCATCGTAACATCTCCACGAGGTTAGCCAGGATACATATTGGTATGCATTTTTTTAAAAAATACTGCACTCTTCATTTAAGTTTTGTATATAATTTTTTTAGGAAATATAAACATTTTTAGTATATGCCCTTTGAAAAAGGAATACGAAAAGATACTGAATACCAAAATCAGTTGGGTTCAAAGGGGCATAGAGATGAACTGTAGATGCCTAACTGTCTATGTCTGCCCACTGGTAAGCCTGCAGCACTCCTCATTCATTATTATTTTAGTCTCTTTCAGGTTACAGGTTACTTTTTGCAGTAACCTCAAACTTACTGAAAACCATTATTAACTTTTCATACAAAAAGAAAAGACTCACAGCAAACAGAAGACAACGGCAGTAAAGAGCATGCAAATAACTCCTACTCACTCACTATGCAGGCGTGAACATCTAAATAGTTGTACTACATACCTCCATACGTGAAGAGTTAGAACTATAATGGACAGACAATATCTAGATTTGTGTTTTGCATTGTAGAAATTATAATGACAGATTAAAAAAACCCTCATTCTTGTTAGAGCTACACTGTGTGGGCTCCGGGATAGTTTTGCCCCCTACTTTGCATTTTTTCCTGGTTCAATGATCAAAATCATTCCACTCTGGAGACCAGATAAAACATTGCTTTAGTTTGCACAGTGGTAAAGGATTATAGAAAAAAAAAAAAGGGAAAGGGGAAAAAACAAACTAATGAAAAATAAAGCTCAAATTGTAAAAAAAAGAATATATTTTGCCCAGAGTCTCTGGATGTCATCCAGGCTGGAGTGTGATTTCACCCTCCTTTAACTTGTGACAATTTTATTCTAGTAACTTGTCTTTGTAAGACAAAAAAAGCTCCTTTTATCTTGTTTATGTATAGTCACAAATTCTAAAATACATATCATCATCACATGTATTAGTGAGCCTTGATATAAACAAAATATTCAAGTACTGAAATACTGAATGTGAAAAAAAGACTTTTCTATACATTTAATAACTAACCTTTTTTTCTACATACCTGTGACTATTCCTTAGGTCATACAAACAAATGTCTTTACTTATTCACTCAATATTTCCTTAACATGTTTTTGTAGGTTTCTAATAAAGATGGACCCAAACTGCTAACTTCCAGATCCTGATTTCAAAAGACAACAAACAAACAAAAACCCAGCACAGCCACCACCAAAAACCAATGTGAGTGTGTGCAGATCCCAGGTTTTGTGTTAACCCATTACTGATCTATGGGCCAGCTGATAAATTGAGATCTGAGGACAGGCGCTGATCTTCCTCTCCCAAGGTTGAAGGGTGCTCAGATCCAGAAGTTAGAAGTGCTGATCCATAACCCAGAGAAAATCAAGAGGAGTCTTCCCATTCACAGCTATGTGTGTTGGAACCAACGTTTAATGGCTGATCCAGGCCCCAGTGAAATCAATGGAAGTCTTTACACTGATTTGAATAGGAGCTGGATCAGCCCCCAGTGCAGGCCTGTCTTTAGTATCTATCAAATCCATGCATTTAGGACCATCTATAAATACTTTGCTAAAATGCCACTTACTGATTGTCCAAACTGTCTCTCTTTCAACCCCCTTCCCAGATTAAAAGAAAAAAAAAATAAAGGCTGGCAGATCCCATGTTACTGTCTACTACAAATTGGTAATCTCTTGACTGATTACTCAGAACACAGCTAGAGGAAACTAAAATATCATTCCACTTGTGAAATACCAACACAAGGACAATGAAGTAAAATAAAAACAGAAACAACCAGGCACGTCTTCTGGTACAGATAATAATAAGAGTTGATTTTTCCAAGCTAAGCTTTCTGCCTGCCCGCCCACCTCCCAGTCCTTTTGGCACTGTATCAATCAAAGAGTGGATACAAGTCTTTTCTAAAGAAAAGAAAATGACAGTGATGCTGAACTGTTTTTCAGACACTGCAATTTAAGTGTAAGATCAGATAGCAAAAGAACAGCCACACAACGAAGACAGGAACTAAAAATGCTATGGAGTGGATGTTAATGGTTAGGAATGTGCTTTATGCTCAGGAAATGATTGGTTATAATGTTTATGCTCAGGTCAATCATTATTTGACTGTTTAATGGCCATAACACCTTTCTTTGGTTGTTCAACTATGGGCTGTTGCCTACCTCTTCATTATACAGTTCCTTTCCTTCACATTTGATTTCCTGATTTCCTCCTACACCACACACACACACACACAGAACTTATTTTCTCTAGTATGGATTTCCCCCATTTCCCTTCCCCACCCATACATTGCCATCTTTGCTGCATCATTTTGGATTTATGGATCCAATGAGTGACAGGTGCACACAAGCATAGTAATGCATACTCTCCCCTGACAACTTAGGTACTTATACAGTCCCGATTATTGTTGTATCTAAGCACTTTTCTGTCTCCAATGTATCAGCAACACCCCTGTGAGGCAGAGAAGTACGATCATCCCAGTTTTACAGATGGGGAACTAACATGCAGGGAAATTGAAGCCCAGATCCACAAAAGTACTTAAGTCCTTAAACCCCAGATTTAGGCACATAAGTACCAGATCTCTGTTCACTGTGATCCACATAACTCCTGCTGAAGTCAGTAGGTGCCTACACTCACTTTGGCACTTTGCAAGTTAAAAGTTTCCTAGGAGCCTAAGTTTCTGCCTCTGAACACATGCACTGCTGTCTCCCTTTAGGGGTCTGACTCCCTAACTCCTGCCTAAGCCCCAGAGCAATCTACCTACAGGAGGCAGATATATGTTCAGCTGCCTAAATTGTGTGCACGGCCCGATCCAGTAGGCGTGCTCAGAGGCTGCCTACCAGCTTGGGTCCCATTCAAAGTCTGGACGGAGGAAGAGGTGGTGGGTGGCCCACCTCATAACTTTTAGCCTGGTGAAAAGAATGTTCCCACGGAATGTGGGAAAGCCAGGTTTAATTCCCTCCTCTGCCTAAGGAGAACAAAGGATTTGAACAGGGCTCCCCCATAACTCTCAGGAGATGTCTCTAACCACTGAGACATTCTCATGTGGAGATAACCCCAAACTCTCCTGCTGAAGCTGTTTTTCTGTAGATAAATAATAAAAGAGTGATTGGAGCAGAGGGACTGGATCCAGGGTCTCCCATCTTCCAGGTAAATGTCCTAACCATCGGACTACAGAGTCAATTCCTACTTTGTTTTGCCCAATGACTGTTCCACTGTGGATAAGTTGGACTTAAATTGTCCTTGGGTGTGCACACGTGAGAGAGAGAGTGAGAGAGAGAGAATGAAAGACTCTGTGGTCAGGGCACCCACCTACAAAGTGGGAGACCCAGGATCTAGTCCCCCTGCTCCAATCACTTGTTCATTATTTATCCACGGTGGAACAGCTTCAACAGGAGAGACTGAGGGACCCCCCATATCAGAATATCTTATAGCTCAGTGATGAGAGAATCCTCTTAAGAGGTGGGAGACCCCTGTTCAAATCCATCCTTGCACTCATCTAAAGAGAGGAATTGAACTTGGGTCTCCCACATTGCACGTGACTGATTTTACCACTGGGCTAAAAGTTATAAGGTGCTTGCACTCCCACCCCATTTTATGTGGCATGAGAAAGGTGCCTAACTCATTCTTGCGAGAAACACCTTAGGCACCTAAACTGAACACACCTTTCTGGAAGCATCTTTTCCATTGGCTAGCTTAGGGCACATCTACACTGACAAAGTTACAACGCCGGCAGTTACAGCGCTGCTCAGAGACTGCCAAACGAAAAACGCTGTTATGTATTCACACCGTCAGCTACCTGCGCAATAGCATGTTCACACCTGTGGCACTTGCAGCTCTATTCGGAGTGGTGCACTCTGGGCAGCTATCCCACAGAGCACCTCTTTCTCTTTTGCCGCTAAGACTTGTGGGAAGGCAGAAGGGGTCGCGGGGCATCCTGGGTCCTGTCCCAATGCCCTGTGATGCATTGCTTCGCAACCCAGCAATCCCTGTGCTTCCGTCCGCATTTGGCGCCATCTTTCAACAGTTTGTGTACTGTGCACCCTGCCCTGCCTCTTTCTGGCTGTAGGAATGGATCCCGCTGTTCACACTGACCAACACATTACGAGTGGCAGTGGAGTTATTCCTTAAACTACAAAGGCAAGAGGAGTGCGACATTGATCTCACCACTCGTAGTAGCTACGACACGAGATTTCTTGTGGCATTCACGGAGGTGCTGACCACTGTGGAATGCCACGTTTGAGCTCGGGAAACAAGCCCTGAGTGGTGGGATTACATCATGATGTCCATCTGGGACGACGAGCAGTGGCTGCAGAACTTTCGCATGAGGAAAGCCACATTCATGGGACTGTGTGATGAGCTCGCCCCAGCCCTGTGGCGCAAGGACATGAGAATGAGAGCTGCCCTGCCGTTGGAGAAGTGTGTGGCGATTGCATTGTGGAAGCTGGCTACTCCAGACTGCTACCGATCGGTCACTAACCAGTTTGGAGTGGGAAAGTCAATCATTGGACTCGTGTTGATGCAAGTATGCAGGGCCATTAATCACATCCTGCTCCAAAAGACCGTGACTCTGGGCAACCTGTGTGAGATTGTGCATGGCTTTGCACAAATAGGCTTCCCTAATTGCGGCGGGGAGATAGATGGCACGCACATTCCAATTCTGGTACCAGATCACCTAGCCACCGAGAACATTAATTGCAAGGGGTATTTCTCTACGGTTCTCCAGGCGCTTGTGGATCATCGTGGGCGTTTCACGGACATTAACGCATACTGGGCCGGAAAGGTGCATGACACACACATCTTTCGGAACACTGGCCTGTTCAAAAAGCTGCAAGCAGGGACTTTCTTCCCAGACCAGAAGATCACCATGGGGGAAGTCAAAATGCTGATTGTGATCCTGGGAGACCCCCCTTACCTCTTAATGCCGTGGCTCTTGAAGCCATACATGGGGCAACTTGACAGCAGCAAGGAGCAGTTCAACTACATGCTGAGCAAAAGCAGAATGACTGTGGAGTGTCTATTCAGATGTTTAAAAGCCTGCTGCTGATACCTGTATGGGAAGTTGTACATGGCCGATGACAATATTCTTATGCTTATAGCCGCGTGCTGTGTGCTCCATAATATTTGAGAAGGGAAGGGTTAAAGCTTCACTCAAGGCTGGGCCACAGAGGCTCAGCGCCTGGAGGCTGAGTATGAACAGCCAGAGACCAGGGCTATTAGATGGGCATAGTGCAGGGCCATAAGGATCTGGGATGCTTTGAAGCAGCAATTTGAAACAAAAAGCCATTGATATTTGTTGCTATGCTCAGGACTGCGGTGCTTGTAATGCTAGGAGGTGATTGGTGCACATGATGCAAGAAGGGGTCTTAACATAGCTGTATGTATGTTGCTTTGCAGTACACTTTTTGCTTTCATTTAATAGAATAAAGATTGCTTTCAAACAAACACAATTATTTTACTGAAAGAAAATAACCAGAGGAGAGAGTCAAAGGAAAAAAATCATCAGCAGGGAGGGGGATAGGGGAATGGAAGCAATGGGGGAATGGAAGGTCTCAAGAGAAGGACGGGTCCTGGGATGGCTAAAGATTTGTGCATATCCAGGGATCATACCCAACCATCTCCTTTGGAGTACGATGCAGTGGGTGCTGTACTTCAGCAGGACCAAACTGCATAGTTTGAGTGCAGCGGGTAGCGAGAGTCCACACTGCTGGACTGAGAGGCGGGAGGAGTGGAATGCTTCAGGTAGAGAGTGGAGCCAGGAGGTTGATAAGAGTGTGTTGGCGGTGTGTGGGGGGTGCATGGGAAAGAGTTTTTTGGGACAGCGGCTACCGGGGAGGGCGGGCGCGAAGCTGCCCAGTTTGAAGAGCTAGTATTGCCTGGAGTGTGTCTGCTTGGTGCTCCATAACTGTTAAGAGCCGCTCCGTGGCTTCTTTCTGGTGTGCCACGTTCTCCTTTCGTTCCCTCTTCTCGCTGTCCCGCCACTCCTTCAATTCCTTTTTCTCAGCGGCAGAGTGCATCATAACCTCACGCATAAAGTCCTCCTTAGTTCTTGGCTGCTTTCGAATTCTTCACAGCCATTCTGCTGACGATAAGGGAGGCTGTGCTCTGAAGGTCATCTCTGTGAAGTTTAAATGTGACATTTTACAGAAGAAGTATTGTTTGAAACACAGACAACACTGTTTCAGTGCTTTAAAACACAGCCAGTACTCACACACCTGACACTAACTGGCTGGCCCCGGGCAAGCACACATAGTCACAAGACCCCCAAAATGGTGAGTAGCTGCAGGGGCAGGGTAAATCACTCTTCCGGGGCCCTGCTGTACACTGGGCACATGGCTCTTGGGCACTTGAGAGAGCCAGCACTGTAGGGGGGCGGCCTGATAATCATTCCTGTCCCCACACTTTCCACAGGTGGTGATCATTTCAGAAGATATCTCACTGCTGAGGGTGAGCAGTCTTCTTCAAGGGAGGGTATTCTCCAAGCCTGTGGTTTCCACCCTGGACCCTATGCGGCTTGCCTGTGTGCAGCAATGGTCCCCCACCGCATGACGGCACAGTGGCACAGGAAAGTTACCGTTAATGGGGCAAGAAACAAAGCAGCTCTGCCGAGGAACCTGCGGGATCAGATTGCCCAGTATCTCCACAAGAGTTTCCTGGAGATCTCTGAGGGAGATTCCCGTGAAGTGAGGGAGTCAATCAAGAGCCTGTTCCGCCGTTCAGACTTAGCATGCAGTGGGAGACAAGCCTGCTTTCTGTAACCCTCCTGCCCCCAACAACTCACTTCAGCAATTCCCCAAATCAGATCCACTTACCAGGGGCCTCCTCTCCTGTTTGTGCTTCGCCAATATTCGCCTGCTGTGACTGGCTAGGCTCCTCTGGGGTAGAAAAGAGCTCCTCACTGCATGCATCTCTGGCCTCTGAGTCATCCTCTGCCTCTGGGTCCTCCTCCCCCTCTTCGTCCAAGATTGCCTCCTCCTGGCTCGGTCCACTCTTGACTGGCAACAAAGCCAATGAAGTATCCACAGGGGACTTTGCAGTGGAGGTGAGGTCACACGTCCAGCTCTTTGTAGACCCAGCAGCTCATGGGCACAGCACCGGAGAGGCAGTTTGCCTCCCGCGCCTTGTGGTAGGTGTTCCGCAGATCCTTCGCTTTGACCCTGCACTGCAATGTGTCCGGACATGGCACATTTCTATCATGCATCTAGAAATCTGTCCACAGGTATCAAAATTCCAATGGCTGGAGCGCAGCTGTGACTGCACTGCCTCCTCTCCCCAAATACCGATGAGATCCAGCAGCTCGGCATTGCTCCAAGCGGGGGATTGCCTGGTGCATGGAGCAGGCATGGTCACCTGGAAAGATGTGCTGAGACCACTGCACGCATCACCGAGCAAACAGGAAGGGGACTTTCAAATCTGCAAAGGAATGTATGGACTGGGGCTGATGGTTGGTCACCTGAGGGCAGGGCAGCAGAGTTCAAACCAATGGCCAGAGAGGTGAGAACAGGCATTGTGGGACACCTCTTGAAGGCCAATCGCAGTGCTGTGATCACCACGGAGTCTACACTGGGACTGTAGCCCCGGCACAGAAAGCTCTACGCCTCTCTGTGAGGTGCTTTTTTCAAGTGCTGCATCTGCGCAGTTTCTGCGCACTAAGTGGCTTGGCAGTGTGTACACCCCGGGAGTTACAGTGCTCAAAGCTGCTTTACTGCGCACAAACTTTCCAGTGTAGATGGGGCCATAGACAACTCCCTGCCTAGAGTGCTGGCTTTTGTGAATCACATTCTTAGGCACTTATCTCTCCCCATTCATTGTACATGGAACCGAGGCACCTAAATCAGGCTTTGTGGATAGCAGTGTTGTTCCTGTGATTGTCTATATGCCGTGACATTCAGCATTGTAATACCTAACACCCTTTGGATTCTGCCCCAAGTGATTTGCCCAAGATCACACACAAATTCTGTGGCAGTGCAGGGAACTGAACCCAGATTTTCTGGGTACAAGGCTAGGGTCCTAACACTGGACTATCCTTCCCTTTCTGGGACATGGGAGCAGGAGTTAAGTCCTGAAGTTTCTTGCAGATCCAAGTCTCCAGCACTGCAATATAATCTGCTATGCAATGATTCTAGGTTCACAGAATCATTTAGCCTTTCTCTAGATTGTAAAATTAACCTACTTGGATATAGATTTTAAAGAAAGTTGTCTAAAAAATGGCTTCTATTAACAAGATTTGCCTTGAGTGTGAATGGAACAAAACATTTTAAAAGTAGTGAGTGAGCACAGTTTTCAAAACCATTTAAAACAAATTGCTGCTCCTTCTGCCTTAATTGCAAACTTTACTATAAGAAACTACTTTTAAAATATAGTTATTTAGAAAAGATTTCTGAACACAGCGGAACACAATGTGAAGTCTCAGCAACTATTACACAATGTACAAAGTACCCAGAAGCTCTACTTCATTACACATTTTTAGGTCAAAAAAAACTAATTTGGGTTTCTAAAGCCAGGCATCAAAATAAATTGTGCCTAATATTCACATAGGCATAGAAGATGCCACTTTTGAAAAGCTGGTGCTAAGGGCCAGATATTTTAAATATTTAGACACCTAAAGATGAAGATAGACATCTTTAATCCTAGTGGGATTTTCAAAACTGCCTGACGGCCAGATTTTTAAAGGTGCTGTGCTCAGCATTGTAACGCCTAACAGATTTAGGAGTCTACATCTCATTTTCAGAAGGATTTAGGCACTTAGAAGCCTGAATTTCATTCCGAATCAAGAGGATTTAGACTCCTAAATGCCTAAAAATCTTTGGAAAATGAGATTTAGGCTTCTAAATCAATTAGGCATCGTGACACTGAGAACAGAAATGCATAAATACCTTTAAAAATCTGAGCCTATGTGCCTGACTCACATTGAAATCAACGGGAGTTAGAAACTTTTGAAAATCCAACTTAGGCATCTTTCTGAATCCTTAGGCACCTAAATGCCTTTAAAAATCTTCCCCTGGGGGTATATCTATGAAGTATTTTGGAGTAAGCAGGACCTAGTACCCAGCCTGGATTGACAGATATGGGTTAGTGGGGCTCCTGCTAGCACTCTAAAAATAACTGTCTAGACAGAGCTTTGAAATTGCGGGTCAGGCTGGAGCTTTGGCTCTGAAGCCCAGGAAGGAGGGCGGGCATCAGAGTCTGAGTCTCAACTTCAAATTGCTGTCTATACAGCTATTGTTAGAGCAGAGCATGACCCCAACTAACCCAAGTCTGTCAACCTAGGCTGGAAGGTTCACTCCACCTCACCTAGACATAAGTGAGGATGCCACGGTGCGGGTGTCAGCATGGGCTGCACAACACTGCCTGACACCCTGCAGTACATACTCACTTGCAGAGCCTACATTGCAATGTCCTCACTTCTATTTTAGCAAGCTAGCTAGACTACAGCTAATGAGAGTACATCTACATGAGCTACAAATCACACCAGCGGCTACAGCATATAGAGGTACCCTATGCTGCCTTTTTTACACTAGCGTTTTAGAGTGTCGGTTAGAACATGTTAGCTAACACATTCTGTCCAAGTCAAACACACAGAGCTCCATGTATACAGTGGCCTGAAAGAAAGGATTCTTTTCCCACAATCTTGCAGCTACTCCCACCGTGCACAACCAGCTTCTTGGGCTGTGTTTTGGGGCCAGAATCTCAGCCATAAGTAGTTCAACACCTCTCCATTATTTTAAGCTGCCCACTTGAGGACTCAGAAACACATCCCTGCATTAATGTAACATTCAGTTCACAGTGATAATGGCTAGAATTTTAGCTTATTTATTGATTTGATTTAAATAAAAGCATAACTGATGTAGAAACCAATCAGCTCATCAGGGCAGCGACTGTCTTTCATTCTACGTCTCTACAGTGCCTACCACCATGGGGTCTCCAGCTTGGTTGAGGTACTTAGGGGCGACTGTAATAAATAATGATAAATAATAATCACCATCATCACAACAAGTAAGTGTATCTGTCATTCTCCACACAGACTTTCTATAGGCAAATGGATATGTCAAGCACTGCTCAGGCTTTATCAGTTTATTATATCAAAAATCTTTTCCTCCTCCGCCACTTGCTTTTAAAAGAAAAGCAGGTTTTCCTACAGCAATAGCAGCTGGAAAAGCTCTGGAAGACATGTAAGTTCATCCATTATTTGAACAGCAAGGTGTTTTGTCTCACTGGATTATGTTCAGTGATTACTGTTGGTTTAGATCTAAAAACCTGTGAATAGAGGCTTTTGTAAGCATTACATGTGAGCATTATGGAAAAGAATGTCAAATATCTGTAAAAAGCTGTCTGACAGAGTTAGGTTTGTGTTAGGGATGGGGGCATGGAGTGGAAGGAGCAAGAAAAACTGGATGAGTTTGGAGTTATTGAACCAAAGAAGTAGCAAGAGGGGCTGCTAATTTGACCATCTGTGTCTGTATCATCTCTCACAGGAGTATAAACTGCAACAGTGAGCATCTGAACCTGCCCTTCCAACATGTTTTTTTTTCTTCTGAATTCTTTCAAGTCTGTTTAAAATATTAGTTACCCTATTGCTAAAAAGATGGAGCAGAAATATAGGGGGTTCAGAGGCAAGTGATGAAAATAATCAGAGGTATGGAAAGACTTTCATATTCAAAGAGTTTTAAAAGATTATTACTGTTTAGTTTTGAGATGAGACATGGTGTATAAAATAATCAGTATTACAGAGAAGGTAAACTTGCTGTTTCTACTTAACTTTTCTCATAGTACAAGAACAAAGGGACATTAAATTAAATTGAAAGGTAGCAAATTTAAAAATGATAAAAGGAAATACTTTTTAGATAACACATAATTAACCTGTAGAACTCTCTCCCACTAGAGATCACAAGGCCAAAACTTACAGGAAATTTAAAAAAGTATGAGACATTTATAACAATGAGTTACACTGAGTAGGGTTAAAAAAAGGGATATAAATCCTTAAGGCATAAATCAGTAATGGTTGTTTCGATAAAACTCCCTTATTGGGAGATTATTGCATAACTGTCTGCTTCAGGGATTTTGTACCTTCTTCTGATGTACTGGCCTCTGCCAGAGAGAGCATACTGCACCACCGATCATAGAATCATTGAATTTCGGGGTTGAAAGGGACCTCAGGAGGTCATCTAGTCCAATCCCCTGCTCAAAGCAGGACCAATTCCCAACTAAATCATCACAGCCAGGGCTTTGTCAAGCCTGACCTTAAAAACCTCTAAGGAAGGACCATCTCCCTACGTAAACCCTTCCAGTGCCTCACCACGCTCCTAATGAAAATTTTTTTCCTAATATCCAACCTAAACCTCCCCCACTGCACCTTGAGACCATTGCTCCTTGTTCTGTCATCTGTTACCACTGAGAACAGACTAGATCCATCCTCTGTGGAATCCCCTTTCAGGTAGTTGAAAGCAGCTATCAAATCCCCCCTCATTCTTCTCTTCTGCAGACTAAATAATCCCAGTTCCCTCAGCCTCTCCTCATAAATCATGTGCTTCACCCCACTAATCATTTTTGTTGCCCTCCGCTGGACTCTTTCCAATTTTTCCACATCCTTATTGAAGTGTGGGGCTCAAAACTGGACACAGTACTCCAGAAGAGGCCTCACCAGTGCCGAATAGAGGGGAATGATCACGTCCCTCAATCTGATGGCAATGCTCCTACTTATACAGCCCAAACTGCTGTTAGCCTTCTTGGCAACAAGGGCACACTGTTGACTCATACCCATCTTCTCGTCCACTGTAACCCCTAGGTCCTTTTCTGCAGAACTGCTGCCTAGCCACTCGGTCCCTAGTCTGTAGCAGTGCATGGGATTCTTCCTTCCTAAGTGCAGGACTCTGCATTTGTCCTTGTTGAACCTCATCAGATTGCCTTTGGCCCAATCCTCTAATATGTCTAGGTCACTCTGTATCCTATCCCTACCCTCCAGCCTATCTACCACTCCTCCCAGTTTAGTGTCATCTGCAAACTTGCGGAGGATGCAATCCACACCATCCTCCAGATCAGTAATGAAGATATTGAACAAAATCAGCCCCAGGACCGACCCTTGGGGCACTCTGCTTGATACTGAGTGCCAACTAGACATGGAGCCATTGTCACTATCTGTTGAGACCAATGATCTAGCCAGCTTTCTATCTACCTTATAGTCCATTCATCCAGCCCATACTTCTTTAACTTGCTGGCAAGAATACTATGGGAGACTGTATCAAAAGCTTTGCTAAAGTCAAGGAATACTGTAACACGTCCACTTCTTTCCCCTCATCCACAGAGCCAGTTATCTCGTCATAGAAGGCAATTAGGTTAGTCAGGCATAACTTGCCTTTGGTGAATCCATGCTGACTGTTCCTGATCACTTTCCTCTCCTGAAAGTGCTTCAAAATTGATTCCTTGATTTTTCCAGGGACTGAGGTGAGGCTGACTGGCCTGTAGTCTCCAGATCCTTCTCCTTCCCTTTTTTAAAGATGGGCACTACATTAGCCTTTTTCCAGTCATCTGGGACCTCCTCTGATCTCCATGAGTTTTCAAAGATAATGGCCAAAGGCTCTGCAATCACATCCACCAACTCCTTTAGCACCCTCAGATGCAGTGCATCCGGCCCATGGACTTGTGCTCATCCAGCTTTTCTAAATATTCCTGAACCACTTCTTTCTCCACAGAGGGCTGGTCACCTCCTCCCCATACTGTGCTGCCCAGTGCAGTAGTCTGGGAGCTGACGTTGTTTGTGAAGACATAGGCAAAAAAAGCAACGAGTACATTAGCTTTTTCCACATCCTCTGTCACAGGTTGCCTCCCCCATTCAGTAAGGGGCCCACACTTTCCCTGACCTCCTTCTTCTTGCTAACATCCCTGTAGAAACCCTTCTTATTACTATTCTTTCTACACATCAGGATGGTTTGTTCCTGCAACATCAATAAGGATTCTTTAAAATACAGCCAGCTCTCCTGATCCCCAATCTGATGTTCCCATGTCATATGAATCCTGGCTATCATATTATGAGGTATTTCATGTTATTTTGGATACTCTTTTATACCAGATTAAGCGATGAAAGCCTCTTTTTTTATGTTCAAACATAAGTAAATCTGCACTGGCAGATGAACTACATGATTCACCAGATCTTTTCCAGTTGTAGAATCCATGATCATGTTGTTACCATATCAACATCTGAGCTCTGTATTTGGAGTTACAACTGGATTGCCACCTAATTTGCATCCCAAAAATGGTACACCCACTTCACTGGGTCAATTGCCAGAGAAGAGAATGACTCCAATGAACACCATAAACTCTGAAGAATAGTGTAATGGTGTGAATTCAGTTGTGAATGGTCAATTTCAATGGTATGCGTAAGGTTGCTTGAAACCTTATAATCAGTCAGTAACAGGTGTGAACTGGTGTCTGTGTGTCAGACATTTCTGATTGCATGTCCCTTTGTTTACTTCATGCTTTTACCCTTCTCCCTTATGGTTGTTATTTGAGTTACCTTGGTTGTTGTTTATTCTTAAAGCAGACTATAAAATAAAAGTAAATATCTCCCAGCAATGGGGTCTAGGTGACCCTGAGCACTGGTAATGAGATCTACAGCCATTCCTTTCCTGATTGCCAGTTTGAATCCAACACACATCATTAGTTACTGAAAGTTACCATTGACGGCTGTTCAATGGCTTCTGTGAAGAGAGTATTGTGTGCCCCATTTAACTCTACTTCAATACAGCTATCACCCTTGTTCCTCTCTGACCTCAGCACTTGTTTTTCCTCTTTCTCTGCTCCCAACACCCTATCCTTATCCTCAGGGACGTCAACCTTCCTACTGATGACCTGTTTCACTGCTGCTTCCTGCTTGCTCTTCTAAATTTTCACTTTCAATGTGCAACTCTGAACCAGGACCCCTGCTGGCCTCACCAAGTATTCATTTTGCTCTCTCAACCTCAGCATTCCCTTTCTCCGATCTGTTTTCATACCTCTCATGCAGGGAGAGTTCTGTCCCCATTATACGTCTGTATCCTCTTTCCTTTCTCCTTCGGTGACACTGTATGTGGAGAATTTTAAAAGAAAAACCTTCCCGAGTGACAGCTGCTTTACATTTGGTTGATAGAATGTTATCATCATTGAGGACCCATGGATTACTTAGTAGCTTAGACAGATGGGGATGAATGCTGGGGGCCAGCAAAGAAGAGACGGGTGATCCTTATGCCTTGTGATACTTTCTTGGGGGTGCTTAGGACTTGTTACCCTCCTGCCTCCAGAGAGAAAGAGAGAGGGAGACTTGATGGTGCTCAACTGAATGGCAGCTTCCTGATAACACCAGTCTGTTAGCCAGTCAAACAATCTCTACTCCTGAGGGAATTCTGTGCCAAAACATTAAAAATTCTGTAACAAAAAAAATAAAAATTCTGCACACAATATTTTCAAATTCTGCAAAATTCTGCATAATTTATTTGTCAAAAAGACACAATATAATCACTGCATTTTAATTATTTTTGGTGATTTATTTCAAAATGCCTGTCAGCAAGTATGTCTGTAACTATACAGACAACAAAAACGATTCAGGAAATGTTTTTTGACAAATAGGCATAATACTAGATATATTAATACAGAACTCTGAGTAATAATTCATTTAAACTATAATACAGAACCATATTTCCCGCACCCCTCAGAAGCAGTGAAAGGCTTCGGGGAGTCAGGGGTAATGGAGGAGCTGAGGGAGAGAGAAGTAATTGCGGGGAAGGGGTCTGGGTGTGAACTTGGAAGGTTGTTGGGTATGGGTGGGAAAAGTATGGAACAGGGGTTTTTGGTGGGGGAGGGATTGTTAGGGAGCTTCCACCATGCAGACTCTGGCTAATCCCTAGCTTCTCCCATTGAGTTAGGCACATTTGCCCCTATCCCCATGTGTCCCTGCACCCCCATGTGTTCTTGCACCTCCTGTCCATGTGTCCCTCCACCCCCACTCAGACACCCACTCTCCCCATCCCCATGTGGCTCTGCACCCCTCCCTCATCCCCATATGTCTCTGTGCCCCCACTCAGCCAACCCCCTGTCCCTAGGTAGCCTTGCAGCCCTTCCCCTCATCCCCCTAAGTCCCTGCACCTCCCTCCCCCCTGTGCGCCTGTGCCTCCACACCCATTCAGCCCCTGCCCCAGTTTGTTCTCCTGCACTAGCCTGTCTGACCCACCAGCAGCCCCACACTGTCTGTCTCCCCATATCTCCTGTCTCCTGACCTAGCCCGACAGGTGCTGTGAAGAAGGCAGGCTCTTTCCCTTCCCTAGATGGTCAGGAGCTGCTGCTCTGTTCTAGCGCCACAGTGCCATCTGGTGGGCAAAAGACAGAGCTGCAGCAACTTTCCAACAGAAGCTTTTTTCAGGGCAAAAAATTAATAAGCGCAGCTCATTAATTATGCACACATGCAGTGGTGCAGAATTGCTCCAGGACTACGACAGCTCCCGAATGCTGTATAGATGTACCCTATGTTGTATAAAGCGCTAAGAACAACAGCAGTTCTCAATAAACGATAAATAACAATGGTCTCAAGCCATTTCCTAGAGTGGGATGATGAGCACATAACAAAAAACACAGCCATCATTGGCAATTTGAGCTGGCCAGAAAGTGGAATTTCCATTTTGCAGGAAATTCTGGATTGTTGATGTTTTGTTTTCTATTGGAACAAAACATCAACATTGTGGAATTTCCAGCAAAATGGAACTATCCTTCTTGGTGCTCCCCAAATGCCTGCTGGGCAGTGGGGCAGCTGGCTGGCTTACCGACTGGCTTGCTGCCTGGCCAGCCTACCCTTCCACCAGCCAACCAGTTTGGCAACAGGTAAACCAGCCAGTTCCCCAGCTGGGTGAACTGTCTGGCTCTTTGGCTTCTCAGACAACTGGCTGGTGTGTGGATGGGGTGCCCAGTTCCTCTGCCAGTTTGTCAGGCAGCTGGCAAGCTTGCCAGCCAGATGGGCTACTAGCCAGCCTGTCTGATTTCCTGCCAGCCCAACTGCTCACTAGTTGGCTAGACAGATGGCTGGCTGGCAGGAAACCAGACAGGTTGTCCAACCAGTCTTCCTTCCTGGTTTCCATCAAAAGTTTACACAGAACTGACATGTTCCTGCTCAATATTTTGATTTAGTTTAAACTAGTACTCCTCTTCTTTTTACGGAGACAGGCACACTTAGGCATGCCATTTAAACATATTGTACTGTATTCTGTCCCTCCTTTTCTATAATATTTTTATAGATTTTAAGATATTATTTCACATATAATTTGTCTAAAAGATTACTTTTATCTCCAACACCTGGACTGTATATTGTAACCCTCTTGCACCCCATAAACAAAAGAGAATTTGTCATTTTCACCATATTTGTGATCAGTGATTTTCCTCTTTAAACTCTTATTAATCCAACTTCTTGTGATCACTTTCTTGTCACTCTGAGGGCTTGTCTTCACTACCTGCCGGGTCGGCGGGTAGCAATCGATCTATCAGGGATCGATTTATCGCATCTTGTTTAGACACGCTTAATCGATCCCCGAACGCGCTCCTCGTCGACTCCAGAAATCCATCTTGGTGAAAGGCAGAAGCGGAGTCGACGGGGGAGCGGCAGTGATCGACTCACTGCCGTCCTCATGACCAGGTAAGTCGATTACGATACGCCGACTTCAGCTACGTTATTCATGTAGCTGAAGTTGCGTATCGTAGATCGACCCCCACCTCTAGTGTAGCCCAGGGCTGAGTCTTCCTGGGATTGTAGCTAGTTTGCCACATGGAGTTATTTCTACACCTAGAATTAAAGTCATTAATCATGTTTGGTTTGCTGAATCCAATTTGCTTAGCAATCTTGAGAACATTTTGCCTTCTGCTTTGTCCTATTCTACGGCTGCTGATGACTCGATTGATTCATGCAATCCATCAGTGTCTGGTCTTTTGGACCAGCTTGCCCTAATACTGCAGATGGTTCATGTCTGCTTACTCTTTGGTGTTCACTGCAGAATTATACACTCAAAAATGGGGGGAGAGGGGGATGAAGATGCGCCCGGTGCCTATGCTGTATATCTATTATAATCAGTTTAAATCTCAGCTTGTTCTCATTATCCACAATGTCTTTATGAGAGTACGATGACTGGGACATGATTGCTTGTCATAAACTAAGAGCTGAGTTGTGACAATGAAGTCTTGCGCTTGCTTTCTTGTGTGAGAAATATAAATAGAAGGCAGCTAATAGGAAAAAAATAGCTCAGTAGCTGGAAAGCAACTTTAAAGAAAAATGATGTTCATAGCCACTCAGCCAATAACTGGAAAAGCAGTTTTTATAAAACATACTTAATGTTTAAAGGCACTCAGTGGCTGAGAAAAGTAATACCTTTAAAATATGTTTAATGTTTTGAACTATTCGGTGGCCAAGAGAGCAGCTCCTGCTAAAAAGATCTTTAATGTTTAGAGTTGTTTTGTGGTAAGAAAAAGGAAACTTCATGTTAATTTTTAACATTTACTGCTGATCAGTGGCTACTAAAGCAACTATCAATACATGTTTTATGTTTAGAGAGGCTCTGTGCCTGAACAAAAATAATTCCTATACATCTCAAGCCAATACCAAAGCATTGCAGTATCTTTACCTCAACAATAGCTTCACTGACAAAAGTAACACACACATTAGATAACTATCTAATACTACCTCTCCTAGACCTCAGGATGATTATGCATACCAGTACTCACTACTCAACAAGCAACTGATATTCAGCTTATCAAAAGTGCCTAACATATCCATTCAGTATACAAACAATAGTTGAATCTAAGAGCCAAAATGCTAGCTCTTCAAAGTCTGGGTCTGAAGATCCCTGAATTTTGGGGGTGATGAGATCCAGTGTATTGGCTGAGCTATTAAATTGAGAAGAGCCAGGAGCAAAGATTGGATTTAGGTTTGGATCTGAACTTCTCCAATGCTGAGGGGGATCTTCCAAGATGGGATTTTGGCTTGCCACATCTCTAGTTAAACAAACCAAAAGTCTGTGTCCAAATATAGATGAGAGGGCTCACGTACCCATAGGAAAGGTATATTTCATAGTACCAACTTGGCAACTATTTGGACGTGTGTTTTTACTACATATTGCTTTTTGAGTTTTCACATCCTTCAAAATGTTGAGGTTGTGAATTAGCAAGAACTGTTTACTCAGTTTTCACCTAGCTTTAGTTTTAGCGATTTCTCACTTACAATCATTGTGCTCCAAGGGGTTTGCAGGACTCAGCCCAGTATGGCTTTCATTTTAATGTCAGATAGGCTCACAGTAGTCAGTATTATTTGTCATATTTCATTGTTTTGCTGACAATATTCAAACAGATAACTTTGTCAGGTTGATCATACCAAGCCCATCTTTGAGACCCTCCATTGGTTACCCCTTCACCTCTGATCAAATACAAGCTCCTTATCTTATCTTTAAGGCCTTTCATACCTTTTAACACTGTATCTATGTATTTTGCTAATCTGTCATGATACCAAGCCCCGCTTTGTTCCACCAGCATTCCTAGACTTTGCTCCCTTCCTGTCTCCTTCTCCCTTAAACACCTCTATGCTTACTTCTAGGCTGCTCCTTATGCATTGGAAAAACTCCCTGATAAAATCCAAGCAACCATGACCTTATCTTCCATCAACTCCCTCTTCTGCTATGAAGTTTATAAAACCCACCCTGATGCTCATGGCTAGGTAGTTGACAGATGGTGACTACTGCTTTTCGTTCCTTTCTTTTCCTTGCTCCTTTCTTCTCTACCTCCACTCCAATTTTTAAAAAAATGCAATATAATACATGTATCTAAAAAAGCAGTGGCAATTCTATATCAGGTTTACTGTCCTGTATCTTGTATCCTCACCCGCTACCCTTAATCTCTTTGTGTGTTTAACCTGTAAGCCCTTAAGGACAGGAACTTTCTCATTTGTATTTGAAGAGCACACAACACAACGGGGCCTGAGTCTGACTGGTATTTTGGGATGCAACCAGAAATAATAATATGGGCAGCTGGACTGATGTTTCCTTGTTAAATACTATTTTGGCTCCCCAGAACTGCTTGGGCACACTGTGCAAAGTTAGCTGACCTTTGATATCACTGGTCTACAATTTTTGAGCAGTCGTCTGCTTCAGAGATAAAATGTGCTATTTAGTATGTATTTTGATGTGCTGAATTCAAATATGACAATTAAAATAACTGATTGGCTACTGTTTCTAAGATATTTAAGTTTTAACATTTTATGTCTATGTATATTGTGTAGATAGTAGAGTTTTAATCCTAAATTGTAAACCTAGGTCTTTTCATGTGTTTATGGTTGCTTTACATGATACTATTTCACCTGTCCTGTTTATGTAACACTTTAAAAATCAGCAAAGGGGTTATATAAATAAAATGTATTATGAAACAAAAGGCAAAAAACTATTCTGTACATAGTTTAGTCCTATTCAGTGTCTACTCGGCGCTTCTTGGCTTGTCTCTTGTATTCATTCAATGGAGCATCTCTTGTCACTGTCCAGCAATAGTCTGCAAGCATTGATGGGCTCCATTTGCTCTGATAGCATTTCTCCATTGTTGCAATGTCCTGGTGAAATCGCTCGCCGTGCTTGTCGCTCACTGCTCTGCAGTTCGGTGGAAAAAAATCTAGATGAGAGTGCAAAAAACATGTATCTTTAGTGACATGTTGCAACCAAGCCTTTGTATGCCTTGAGGAGGTTTTCCACCAACAACCTGTAGTTGTCCTTGTTGTTTCCCAGAAAATTTATTGCCACTAACTGGAAGGCTTTCTATGCCTTTTTTTCCTTGCCACACAGTGCATGGTCAAATGCATCATCTCGAAGAAGTTCACGAATCTCAGGACCAACAAAGACACCTTCCTTTATCTTAGCTTCATTTAACCTAGGAAATTTTCCATGGAGGTACTTGAAAGCTGCTTGTGTTTTGTCAATGGCCTTGACAAAGATCTTCATCAGACCCAGCTTGATGTGTAAGGATGGTAACAAAATCTTCCTTGATTCAACAAGTGGTGGATGCTGAACACTTTTCCTCCCAGGCTCCAATGACTGTCGGAGTGGCCAATCTTTCTTGATGTAGTGGGAATCTCTTGCACGACTATCCCATTCGCAGAGAAAACAGCAGTACTTTGTGTATCCAGTCTGCAGACCAAGCAAGAGAGCAACAACCTTCAAATCGCCACAAAGCTGCCACTGATGTTGGTCATAGTTTATGCACCTCAAGAGTTGTTTCATGTTGTCATAGGTTTCCTTCATATGGACTGCATGACCAACTGGAATTGATGGCAAAACATTGCCATTATGCAGTAAAACAGCTTTAAGACTCGTCTTCGATGAATCAATGAACAGTCTCCACTCATCTGGATCGTGAACGATGTAGAGGGCTGCCATCACACCATCGATGTTGTTGCAGGCCACAAGATCACCTTCCATGTTGAAGAATGGGACAAGATCCTTTTGACGGTCACGGAACATGGAAACCCTAACATCACCTGCCAGGAGATTCCACTGCTGTAGTCTGGAGCCCAAAAGCTCTGCCTTACTCTTGGGTAGTTCCAAATCCCTGACATGGTCATTCAGTTCACCTTGTGTTATGAGGTGTGGTTCAGAGGAGAAGGATGGGAGAAAATGTGGGTCCTGTGACATTGATGGTTCAGGACCAGAAGTTTCATCCTCTTCCTCTTCCTCGTCTGACTCAAGTGAGAATGATTCTGGTGCATCAGGAACCGGCAGTCCTTCTCCGTGGGGTACTGGGCGTATAGCTGATGGAATGTTTGGATAATGCACAGTCCACTTTTTCTTCTTTGACACACCTTTCCCAACTGGAGGCACCATGCAGAAGTAACAATTGCTGGTATGATCTGTTGGCTCTCTCCAAATCATTGGCAATGCAAAAGGCATAGATTTCCTTTTCCTGTTCAACCACTGGCGAAGATTTGTTGCACAAGTGTTGCAGCATATGTGTGGGGCCCACCTCTTGTCCTGATCTCCAATTTTGCAGCCAAAAGAAAGGTGATAGGCTTTCTTAACCATAGTGGTGATACTGCGCTTTTGTGATGCAAAAGTCACTTCACCACAAACATAGCAGAAGTTATCTGCACTGTTGACACAAGTATGAGGCATCTCTGCTCACTTTGGCTAAACAGAAATGTGTCCCTTTGCAAAATCAAACACTGACAAATAAGAGAGCACGACACTGTATGATTTCTAGAGCTGATATAGGGCAAGTTGTTCAGCAGAGTGATGTAAGCTTCGTTATGATTGCATCATCCATGACTTCTAGGAATAACATGATGCAATTCATATCATATATGATGCAATACCAGCTTCAGATTGCATCATTCATCGTTTTGCCTAAAAAGCAAGTACTGTCCAAACCCAGTCATAGATTTATTCATAAATCCAGTCAAAGATGTATTTTAGTCATTTCTGGTTTAAATTGATATCCCTTCCCTTTATAACTCACTTATCCTCCGCCATTCCCAAGTCAATGGTTGTATATACTGACCCAATAGCATGTCTTGAAAACTAGAGCCAATCAACAATTTTAAGCATCATTTTCGTTCTCAGTGACCCAGAATTAGTAAAGTTTGACTACATTTATTTCAGAAGCATTTTGGCTGTAGAGCAGTGTATTTAAATTAAAGATTACTTATTATTATAGTGATACTATGGTGAGGCGGTTCATATAAGTGAGAATGAGCTAAAGATAAAGACAGAGGGATAACTTTCCTGGGGCAGCAATATGGTGAAGAGGTTTTACCTTAATGTAACATGAATGTACGAAATGTCTAGTGCAGTGTTTCCCAAACTTGGGAAGCCGCTTGTTCAGGGAAAGCCCCTGGTGCCCCCGTCCGGTTTGTTTACCTGCCACATCCACAGGTTCGGCTGATCGCGGCTCCCACTGGCCGCGGTTCACTGTGCCTGGCCAATGGGGGCTGCAGGAAGCGGTGGCCAATACGTCCCTCAGCCCGCGCCGCTTCCCGAAGCCCCCATTGGCCAGGCACAGCGAACCGTGGCCAGTGGGAGCCGCAATCAGCCGAACCTGCAGACACGGCAGGTAAACAAACCAGCTGGGCGCACCAGGGGCTTTCCCTGAACAAGCGGCGTCCCAGGTTTGGGAAACACTGGTCTAGTGTATGCCCCTGTAATTTTATCTGTTGGTCCTAACTGAGAAATGTGCATGTTTTCTCACATTCACCTTACTTCCATATATAAACATGGAATCCTCTGCATTTTTTACTAACACTGCACTAATTATTTGCTTATTGATCACTGTAATTCATCTGGATGGTCTCTATGTCTATTCTTGGTAGGCAATTAAAACACTACACGCTGGGACCAAGTTAAATGCAAGAAATGAGTTCGCAGGCACTATTCATCATACAAAATAGCTGTGAAGCACAGAAAAGGGAGAGATAGATACCATGTCATCCCACCTGCCCTAGTGTATAGTATGGACACTTTCATCTATACCATGACAAATAGAATCAAATTATAATTATTCTTTGAACAACATACTACACATTCAATTTATGTATTTAGTTTTAAATAATAATTTTTTAAAATGCCGATCCATGTCTCTAGATGCCCTAACACATCATTCATAATACAATCAAATTGCAGCAGCATTGAACTAAACATTTCAACAGGCATGCTACTAGCCAGCCACTTACAGAAACTCCTTTGCACCCCTCCTTCATTGTGGGCAACATAGCCTCAGACTTCTCCAAGAATCTTATCAAACAGATGTTTGTTGCAGCAAGCTCGGGAGGACGCCAAATTTAAAACATTTATATAGATAACTTTAGTATCATTGTGGCGGGGCAACTGCCCCACAAAGGGAGAAGAAGGGGTTAAAAGCAGCACCAGGGAGGCAGCACAGAACCCATGAATCAGGAAAGGATTAATTGAGCCCACCAATAGAGGGAAGGCTTGCTGGAGCAGCCAATCAGTGCTGGCAAGGACCATATATAAAGGGCTGCTCAGCAGAGCAGAAGGGAGTCTCTCCCTGGAAGGCAAGGGAAGAGGACTGGCTGCCTAAAGAAGCACCATAGATAGAGCAGTTCTGGGCAGGGGCTGCAGAGTGCGAGGGTGAGCTGCTGGCTGACCACTGCTAGGCTGAGGCCTTGCTACAAGGGCTGAGAGGGTGCTAGAGCTGAGGGGGAAGTAGCCCAGGGAAAATAGGCAGCAGGTCGGAGGAGGGTAGTAGGTGGCTGCCATCTATAGGGTCCCTGGGTAGAGACCTAGAGTAGCGGGCTGGCCTGGGTCCCCCCCCCTTGCACCTCACTTGCCAATGAGGAGAGTGGCCGGTATCAAGACTGCAGTTTGCCCTTGAAGCGAGGGGCTCGACCTTGGACTGCAGTTGGCCACTGAGGCAAGTGGCGGGACTAAGGACTGCCAGTCCCCTGCAAGGAGGGAGATACCAGAGTGGGGACACACAGCCAGAGGACCATGCCCAGAAGAGGACGCTGCAGTCCAGGGAGCGATGCGGGTCCAAAGAGTGGAGACAGCAGTGACAGCAGGCGTGACACCATTAGCTGAAGGTGGACTGGAAGGGCCGAGAGCTAATTCCCAGGATGGCCAGCAGGAGGTGGTGAGTCCTACTTTATCACAATCATGATACAGAGTCAGTACTAAAGCTATACCAAAAAGAATTTTCAAGTAAAACAAAATATAAATATTTTAGGACACCCATTTTTAGATACTTATTAATTAAAAGCTGTGGAGGCAGAATAATTCCCACTGTCAACAGGGCCAGCGTGCCCACTAGGCGACCTAGGCAGTCGCCTAGGGTGCCAGGATTTGGGGGGCGGCAGGCGGCTGCCGCCCGCCTCCCGGCTCCACGGCTGAGTGTGGAGCCGGGAGGAGCAGCTCACCGGAGGCTGCCTCCTGCCTCTGCGGCTGAGCCAGGAGCTGGGGGGGCACCGCAGGCAGGGAGGGAGGCTGCCGCAGCCCGCGGGCGGGGGTGGGGAGCTGCGGGGGGGCGGGGGAGTTGGCTGCCGCAGAGCAGGGCAGCGTTAGATGGGGGTGGCGCAGGGCTGGTGCAAGGAATTTTCGCCTAGGGCGCAAAACGTCCTTGCACCGGCCCTGACTGTCACCTGTAGTTAATTAAAAAAAACACTTAAAGGACAATACTGGCAATATTTTCTTATAAACGGGCTCAATCACACACACACACATGCTCCGCCTCCACATATCTTTGCATCCCTTATTTGTGCATGTCTGAATGTGTTGGTTCTGTTTTTTTTGTTTTTGTATTCTGTTATGTGTGGAACTCTGTAATTTAATCATTAAAGTCTTTAAAAACACACTTCTAAAAGTGTTCTACTATTTTAAAATAAATAAATAATAATTTGGGCCATTTTAAGATACTTCTTGCACCTTCCTCTGAAACGTCTAGTACTGACTACTGTTAGAGACCGGATATCAGAGTAGATGGACAACAGATCTGACCTAGTATGACAATTGATATATTTCTGAAATATTTGTTTTACATTTGAATCTTCTTTCTGTGTAGGTTGGACAACAATTTAGAATAGATACTTTGCAGTCTGCTATAATTTTGAAAAGGCAATAGTATTAGTAACCAAACAGCAAACAAGAAACTCTGGCACCCTCTGCAAAGTATTTCCCTAAGGAATGCCATGTTATTCCTTTAAGTCTTCAGTTGTCCTTTCTACAAGAACTGCTTCACCATAAAACACTATGAATAAACACTTTTAACTTGCTATGTAAATCACCAACTGTCAACACTGAAAAAAGAAACGGAAATCTATTCATTGCAATGTATTACCCTACATACAAGGGCTGTGATGGGAAAGTATCAAGGAAAAAGTAAGTCAATGTGCACAGCGGCCTGTAGAATGTAACTTCCAGCTGAACAGAATTCCAGGGGAGAGGGCCTGCGAATGGGTGTACTATCCTCATGTCCTCTGCATCAATGAGCTTCCAAGCAGAGTCAAACAAAATGCGTAATCTGAATGCAGTTTACACAGTTGAGTATACAAGATGATAAAGGAAGCTGTGACCATTGAGGGATTTGTACATGGTAACCAGGGCCTCTAATTTCACCTGAAAGTGAACTGGTGGCCAGGGCAGAGGTCAAAGGACAAGTGTAGCATCTTCTTGTTTGGGGACCCTACTTAGAAGAGAGGAAGCCACATCCTGCACAGTTGAAACTTCCAAGAGGTCTTCAAGGTTAGTCTCAGGTAGCATCTACAGAGCACCGATAACAGTGGTCAGATTTGCATCTGAGAAGAAAAGTTCCAATTTCTTGGCTAATCATAAATGACAGAAGGCATTTCTGGACAATGTTGCTTTCTGAGAATCTAAGAGCTGAGGATTGTGACTCACTTTAGTAACAATCACTGAAGTGTAAGTGTGTACTTAGGACATTGATGAAAATCCACCAGAAAAGGTTGAAAAAAAGAAAAAAACAATCTTTAATTTCTCCTTTTAAAGTACAGTTGGAGCTGCTATGATCATATCTTCTAGAGGCAGAGAAAACACCTGGAGAACATGGAGTCCTGATAAGAGGATACTAACAGAGAATGCCTCTTTATAGGCACAGTGGAAATTCAAACCTATGTCTCTGATATCCCAGAAGAATGCCCTAACTGCTGGGCTATTGGGTATTCTGGTGACACATCCATGGACCAACATCAAAAATTCAAGACCTGCTTGCCCCCAGCTGTCTTTTAGGAGGGTTAGGCATGCTCAGCACATGCCTATTGGATCAGACCCCACAGACAAGATAGGTGGGGGAACACCTAGTTTGAGAATTCTGATGGGGCTTATGCATGTCCCAGAGCTGCGAGCAGCTCAAATTAGCTGTAGGACCATTGTCAGAACTTCAACAGCTTTGGGCAGGCATTCCAGTGGAAACTTAGGCATGTATGAGGATTTAGGTGCCTACTGGGTTAGGCAGCAGCAGAGCAGTGGATATTTGAATGTCAGCGGTGCCTACTTTTCGGACTTGGGCACCTACAAGGGCTGTTAGGCACCTAAGCCCCTTTGTGAATCTTCCTCACAGTGCTTAGTGCAATGTAATAGACATACTGCACAGCAGAACCCAAAGGCAGCTCCTCATGCAATAAGACATCTGGTTCTATGTTGTTAGTTTCTATGGGCTGGTCCACACTAACCCCCCGGTTCGAACTAAGATACGCAACTTCAGCTACGTGAATAACGTAGCTGAAGTCGAAGTATCTTAGTTCGAACTACAAGATACTTACCGCGGGTCCACACGTGGCAGGCAGGCTCCCCCGTCGACTCCGCGTACTCCTCTCGCGGAACAGAAGTACCGGTGTCAACGGTGAGCACTTCCGGGATCGATTTATCGCGTCTAGACAAGACGCGATAAATCGATAACAGAAGATCGATTGCTTACCGCCGAACCCGGAGGTAAGTATAGACGTACCCTATATAAACATACATATCAGCAATAGGGGAAAAAAAGAAAAGAATTCCCTGATCATGCAAAAAGTGTTATTGGTCCTCATTTCTTTTTGTCCTTTGGTGTAAGATCATATCCTATTAGCAGCCATTTACTATCTGACACGTCCTCTCATGGGAACTATATTTTGAACTCAGAAATCTAACCAGTTCTTTCCATTATTAACTAATTGAACTGCGTGTGCATTTTTATAAATTACTGAACTTCTCTGAACCCGCTTGTTAGGTCAGGATGATAACATGATCTGACTGCCTGATCATATCACATATACAAATTTCATACACATCCCAGTTAATTCCATAGGACAATTTAGGTAGCTGACGAACGTGTGGTTTTTTTGCCCTCACGATCGTCTATCCAGTCTCCATTATATGTGTTGTTTGGTTAGAGGGCCAGGAAAAGCCGTCTCTACGGTTTCAGAGTTAGAAAGCCTTAGCAATTGTTCATACTTGGAGTTTTAAATTATAGCCTAGGAGGTGATGAGCAACTCTGATTTGTGAATGTGCTAGGAAAAGGGGAAGTAGTTTTGGAGTGAGTGAAGAGGGTAATAAAAAGCAGCAACCAGGCACCCTAGACATGGATATTTGAAAGCTTCTGCTCCCTGCCCCGTAAATCAGAACTAAGCAAAATTGTTGTTGGTCAGGTAGTGCTACCTTGGGAGAGAAATTGGTTCTTGTTGTTTGAATTGAAATCTTTGTTTCTATCCCCAGGTTGTGTGAATAGCTGATCATGATGTGAGCACAGTTTGTGACCACTTAAGAGCCAGATTGTGGCTGTTCCAGTGGATGCACAAAGTAGTGGGAACCACACACCAAGAGTCTTTTCCCCATTGTACCACTGCACAGGCACCTGTCAATCACCCTGACTGCAAAGATTGTGTGAATCTAGCACCACCATGTGGAGTAGGGGTAGGAAATAAGTTGGTGCTATGGTTCTATGCCAAGCCTCTGCCCTGGGCAACTGAGCTGGTGCAAGGAGAGAGCACACCACAATATGCAAAACATCATTCCTGTTTGCATTCCTCACAAAGCCCATGGACCCATTTTGTTTGAGTTATCCTGGTTCCTACTGCTGATCAGCCCTAAACATACTTGCCCCCAATCCTTCCCAGTGCAGACTGTGACTTAAATCGCTTGGTAGCCATTTATGCAGTGACAGTGGGGAAGAGAAGAGACTTGAATGTAAGACGATAATGCTAAAATAAAATTGAAATCTGTATATTCCTAAGAACAAATCCAGCAATTTTCTGTGTTCTAACCATGAATTTTAGAAGCTAAATTTCTCCTGCAGCTTCCTCAGTAGGAAATTAATATTGAAAACCAGTAAGTAGGATCTAGTTAGTTATCAAGAGTGTATATTTCTTACTCACCCACTGGAGACATTTCCGGGACACTGGCAACATATGGCCCATCTAGGAACTTTGGCTCATTATCATTAATGTCCTGCACTTTGATGATGAACTCTGATTCAGGCTCCAGTGGTTTCCTGGTGTCTATATCCACAGCCTGAGCACGGAGTGTGTAGAAAGGCTTTTCTTCTCGATCAAGGCTCCTTATGGCATGTATGTCCCCTGTGGTCTCATCGATGGTAAACACTGTGCCAGCTCCATCTCCTGAGAGGGTGTATTTAACAGTGCCCGCTCCCTTGTCCAAGTCAGAATGAAGCTTAACAACAGAAAAAAAGAAGAGGAAGGGGTATGGAGAGAAAAAATATTAATGGGTCATTCTGTGCTGGAAGACAGCTAGATTATTTTGTGCCCTCTTAATGTCTTCAAGGTATAAGAGGAAATTGCTGGCAATATACCAAAGATCATTTTTATCAGTTACTAATATCTAGGAAGGAAGCATTTCAAAATCCTAACTAATTAGAGCCATGCAAATTTCTTACCATAAAAGCTCAAATGCACCAAGTTTTGAATTTGACTACAAATTTAAAGCTAAGACCAAGTTCATCAGAAGCTTGGCTACCACTTTAAGCAAACCTCGGCCAAGTTTAGAGCAAACGTGAGCTGATTTGCGATTTTGTGTCAAACACATGATATTAATTTGGCCTTTACACACATGCAGATGGTTTGACTGAGTTTTGCTTTTAGATGATAGATTTTTAAACTTCAAACTTGGTTTAAAAGGCATAATGAATTCACTGTATTATAACTTGGTTCTAAACAAGCCAGGAAACTGAAATTAGAATTCATTCAAGGTCAGATTCTACCTTCACTTACACCCATGCCACCCCATTGACTTCAATGTTCAAATATTAATAATTTAGCACACTCCCTACTGTGAACTATAGTAGTTTCATTATACTCTGTGACACAGCAACCCCTTGGCAAAGGGCCCCCTGCTCTTTGCAAGCATCTCTCACCTCAGACCTGAGAATCTCACTACACCAAACATATCTTACAGGATATTTACCCATAAAGTATCTACAGAAAGCTTGTGACTTGTCCAGATTCAGAATCATTGCAAGATGTATGTACGGGTAATATTTTTAGGAATAAAATAAAATATGCTTTGTGGACTTGGAGTAAAAATTAATCACTAGTGGATAATTATCCTTGGTGATGGCCCATTTGGGCAGGGAGAAGTTGTCCCTCTGCCCTATTTAGCCAGTGATGCAACGCAAAGCTCAATTGTTTAGCCTTGTGTTATACTATGACTTTGCCTCTGGTGGTTTCCCAGTAAATGACAAACAATCAAAACCACTTGCAGATAAAAAAGGAAGTTTAGAACAAGAGAGAGATTCACCCTGTCTGTGACTGTAAACAAAAGACTGTTTTCAGTATAACACAGGGAGGGAGAAGCACTGTGAACCCATATGCTAAGGAAGCCCCTTGTGGCGTATGCATATGGGATGAGGGGGCTCATGAATATTTGTATTCTTATTCCTGAGAAACCAGCCAACTCTGCAACAGACTGAACTTTGGGGGGAAACCTACTTTATTAGATAGGAAAGGTAACTATTGATGCATGTAGATCCAGTTTGCTTTTTTTAAAAAAAAAAGAATTGCTTTGTATTGTAACCATTTATTTCCATCATTTTCTCTCATTTCTAGCTAAATCTGTACTCTTTCTTTTAAAAAAAACAACTACTTTTGTTTTATTGTAAGTGCTCAAATGCGCTGGTGATTTACAGAAGTGATGGTTTAAGGTGAAACTGGTAAAATCACCTCAACGAGCAGCAGTTGCTATGTTGGCGGGAGAAGCTCTCCTGCTGACATAGCTCTGTGCATGCTACCGCTTATGCCGGCAAAACTTATGTTGCTCAGGGTGTGTTTTTTCACACCCCTGAACAACATAAGTTTTGCCAGCATAAGTGGAGTGTAGACATGGCCTAAGTGATTTTCCCCACAGAGCCCTGGTCTACAATAAAAATTACTTTGGTATAACTACGTCTCTCAGAGTTGTGAATAATCCACACCCCAGGCGATGTAGTTATATTTACCTAGCCACCGGTGTGGACAGCACTATGTTGGCAGGAGAGCTTCTCCCACTGACATAGCTACCCGCCTCTCGTGGAAGAGGAGTTATTAAGCCTACGGCAGAACTCTCTCCTACCGCCTTAGAGCATCTTCACTACAAGCGCTACAGCAGTGTAGCTGCATTGGTGCAGTCGTGCCGCTGTAAATCTGTAGGGTAGACCTGCCCTCAGAGGGAAAACTGGGGCTAGAACTCAGTTTCTGCCTCACAGTTCCACACATCTGCCAGCCCATTGGAATGGTAATTGTTTATTCTTAATGGGAGAAAAACCAAAACTGCAAGACTTCTGGCTCTAGGACCATCTTTTTTGTTATTAGTTTGAATAGGGCCTAATAGAATAGGGCTTTAATTCCTGTTTGTGGGGACAGGAACTACCACAATAGTAACAATAAATAATATCATCCGGTTTCTTTTCTACATGCTGACATCGGTTTCACACTCACATTTAAGATGAAGCTAGAAAACTTTAACGGATGCCCAAAGTTATGTGTCAGTGGTATGAACTCCCTGGTTTGCCATAGACTTAAACAAGGGGGGACATTTAAGATGCTCCTAGTCTCATCTAATAAGGATGAGATCTGCTTAATGGACATAGCCTGGAAACGAGCTTTCAAGATGCCTCCGAGTGAACTTCCTTAAACTCAGGAGATTATGGCTATAGGCTTTATTTATATTATGCATTGTAGAAGGCAAAACACAATAGAGAAAACATGGAAAGTGAAAGTAAATTATACCAAAAATGCATTACTGAGAGCTAGCTAAATAGTTTCAGTAATGGGGCAAGAAGCTGAGTTACAAAGGAAGCAGTAAAGACATTTATTAACATTTATAGCCCATTCTTCTCTTGAAATTGAATCTAGGTCCTTGTGACTCAGGAGGAGGTCATGGTTTGTGGGACAGAAAGAGCACTCACACACAGAGTTTCCCCTTCCTAAGTTTTTTTAGCCCATCCCTGATCCTCTCTGAGGTAAGGGTACCTAACCCTCCATCTAGCTACCCTATAGGTGGGGTTTAAATTACCTCACCGCTTTAGCATAATGTGTTACTCCCACTGTGTGCTAGGTATATAATTTTTATTAAAGCTAATGTTAAAAAAATATGTAATACATAGGTTGAGAAAAGTGTCTGTACATCTGGGTATAGTGCTTAGATTATCCACAAATACAGAGTTTGTTTTTAAAAGTCATAGGATACATAGAGTACATAATCAGCAATAACCCAAATATAGGTGAATAAATTTAAAAATACCTTTTAGATATTAGATTCAAAGGCAGATTATCCACCCGCTGCTAGGAGTCAAACATCCCCTTTGTTTGTGAAATGAAAAGATAATGGCTCCAGCCCTGAGATAATTAATGTCTCTCTCTCTCTCTCATCACTTTAATTTAAGTGGTTAGTTCACATGCATCCTGCTGCACCATTATACCTTGGTCAGTTAAAGCTGCTTTCAAATGTAGGTTTAAAGTCATTTGAAGAGTACGAGAAGAGAAAACCAAAATAAAAATGAATAAAACAGAAAAATCTTAGTATGGCACAGAGAGAATTGAAACACTTTCTGACATGCATGTTACTGAAATTAAGGCTTTTCCCCCCCGTATGTGTACCATGTGATCTAGGCTGTTCTGGTAGCTATGATAAAGGAGGGAATGACACAAGCCAAATGTTTGAGGTTTGGAAACAGGAATTTGCAAACAGGGAGAATCACACCAACCATAATTTCTTTGCCCCTTCCTCTGGCTTTGGCTCAGGGATGGCTGACTGTGATTCCTATT
Source organism: Macrochelys suwanniensis (assembly GCA_033296515.1). NCBI lineage: Eukaryota > Metazoa > Chordata > Testudines > Chelydridae > Macrochelys > Macrochelys suwanniensis. The sequence goes on from CM065776.1 coordinate 135,202,852, forward strand.
TGCCAGTTGGAGAATCCATGACAGGCTAATAATGAATCAGACATCATTGTACATGGTAGCTATGAGTCTCCATTCTACCAGAGAGGAATGAAAAATTGCTGTGCAGAAAAGTGGCCATGGGAGAAAAATATAAAGTATATGGAGGAGGGGGAAAAAAAAGAAAATAAAGGTTTCTGAGACAATGGTCGAGTGAAAAGAAGCTTAAATTGGAAGAGAAGCACAACCACAAATTAATGTGGTTCATTCAGACGCAATAGGCCTTGCAAGCATTATACTTTGCAGCGTTACAAGTTCAGTTGCCAAAAATATGTTCACTGCGTTCCACACTAGCAATGGGCTTGATCACCAGTCAGTGTAGCTCCATCAATATCAATAGAGTGATGCTGTTTTACACTAGCTGTGGATCAGGCCCATTATGCTTATTTCATCAAGCTGTTTTGTCCTTTGGACAACGGGCAGACCTAGCACTTACTCTATTTTGAGCTATGCAAATTATAGGGTGATTTGTAGATACACAGCATCTCCCTAAATATGATAAACCATCACTCATCTCAACTGAACCAAGTTCTCCAGCAAAGAGAAAGCACATTAACCAGCTGTATCACCTAGCCTTAATACCACTCTCTGAGTTCCAAATTCACTTAGATTTCAAATAACAAGCCATTAAAAAAAACAACCCAGTTGTGTAGGTGATGGAACTATAGATCTGCAGCATCCAGACAGCTGTTTGGTATTGGTGGTAGTGTCATTGTTGATGTTCCGCAAGTCAGCTCAGATGGTGCGTGAAAATCAGATGCCAAGAGAGAGAGAGAAGACTATGATCTGCTGGGTTTGCACAAGAGTACAGGCTGATCTTGACTTTCATTGCTTTAAACTTTACAGAAAGCAGTTTAGTCTACAGAATAAGTGCTTGCTATTCTGTATCTGATTTATATGTTGCAAAGTGTACTGCACTGAAAGAAAAGACATTTATCCTTGTCTAGTCCGAGTTGAAAAGTGCACATAAAATTTGAGATAGCACTTTTTCTATCACTGTGTCCAACAGTAATTTTGTTTCATTCCATTTTTTTCTTGCAGCTTTTATTCATTTTCTATTTCCTGCTTTTCTGCTCTTTCAGCAAAGCTAAAGGGAAAGAGAACAGACCCCTTTCCTCAAATCTTAACTCAAAGCATCAGCTTTGTTTAAATATGGGAGTGACCTGAATTTACTGTACAGTAACTACAAATGATTGCATCCATGCCAATTTCCTTTGCTGTCATGTTTTCTTTGTAATTCTTGAGAATTAAAAAAGCCATGAAGCTTTGAACACATGAAAGATTCATTCCCAGCATTATTCAAATTAGCTCTCTTGCTCTCTGTATCACAGTAACAGAGATAATTTTTAATGTCACATCTTTGTTTAGGCAAATCTTTCCCATATGTAAAATTAAAGATTTCTTACAACAAGCATAGTTAGCACAGAAAATCATGAATATTTCTCTGTATGACAGCAAATAAAGACAATGATTAATAAAAGGAACTCTAGAATCTATCACTTATCATAACACACATATCATACCATAATCTACTGATATATGCAACAAAAGGACATGTACCACTGGCGAGTTGGGTGTTAAAAATATCAGCTGTATACAATTGCTATCATGGAAATGCTTGTTAAGTACCTTTGCTAAATGTACTTGGAAATTAATAGATTATCCTTTGTCAATTCATTTTTTATAATAAACCCCAATAAACTGGGAGAATATCTTCCATAGAGGATTTGCCAAATGAGATCAGGATTTGCTTCATCCACTCTAGCATCCCCCCTTAGGCTGCTATCTTGTAGCTAATACTTTGCTTCAGAGGAGGTGAAAATCACCATAATACACATAGTCACCTATGTAATGCATATGTACATTGAGTTTGTCTGGGATAAATTATTTTTCTGAGCCCCACAGGCAATTAGCTCATGGCTTTAAAAATGAGATAAGATTACTACTATCTTAGCAATAAATGTTATGGGTGGTCATACAACTGCTCACTCCCTTTGAAAATAAAGTCATGGTATTTGACTTCATGACTTGCTAGAACAGTGAATCCACAGGTTTATTATGCACCATACAGTCATCCGATGGAATTAATTGCTGCAGGAGATCAAATTCTTCTACAATATCTCTTCGCTTCGGTAGAACATTCTCAAGGCTTGACTGATGAAAAAAGTCTCTGGCTGCTGCCTCTATTAATGAATGTGTGCTATCCTTCTAATGAAGGAATCTCCAATTTAGGAGGGTCAGGATTCTGTCTTTGGTATTCCATGTCATTTAACCCCATGCGAATACATATCCTTGGTTATACCTTATGTGATTGCCACCAAACAAGCAACATGAATACCTGTAAGCAAACTCAGTCCCTAACAACCTAATGCAGCAGCAAGCTCTTCTTTTGCAAAATGCAAGCTGTTCAACTTTTAGAAATAAATTTTATGCCCCTACTGGAAAACAGTTACATGTTTCTACCATATGCAGTGGTTTTTGGCAAGACTGAACTTTAAAAGAGCAAGAACACTCATAACATCTGAGAAAAAGTAGATGTGCTGGAGTATAATGTTCTGGATTGGAACTTAAGAACACACAGCTGGCATCATATGGATCTCTCAGGAGCATCATGGACTACTAGGTATCAGTAATGCACATGCTGACGTCTCACTGACTTTAGTAAAACAAGTACATGCTGCTTAGGTGTTACCTGAACAGGGATGGACTTCAGCATTTCTTAAAGTTAAACAAGTGTTTAAGTATTTTGCTGAATGAGGTTCTTATTGCTTCAGAAACTTAACAAATTTGTCACAGCCTTACAAAGTCTATACCTGTTCACAGACAACATAATTATTCAGCATGGTAATTATTCCTGCACACTTTATGGGGCACATTACACTGGAAAATGCATAAAATTTCAGCGAGTGTGTCAGCCCTACATACTTCATAAGGTACATAGGAATCGTGGCACAATTGCCAAATAGTCTTCAGGCAGTAATGTGGATTACCAGTGTTTGTTCCTTGGAGATGTACTCTGGCTCCATTCATGACATCTGAATAGCTTATATTAATCTTCTCAGAAAGTCAACATAACTTCAAATCTGCAAGGACCGGTACATATTTCTTGAGGTAGGCAAAAGGCCAAATGCACTTCATAAAGGGCAAAGGAACTGTGATTACAGATGCCGAAAAATTAAGTTGCCCATAGACTCCTACACATTTTGTAAGGTGTGCAAGGCCTGTGATGCTCTTGCCAAGATTATATGTAGCTTACAAAATGCTCAGCAGCTGCAATATGGATGTTGAATAATTAAGTTCCCCATGGATTTGCAAGCCTACTGAATTCAGTAACAAATCTGAAAAGAAAAGAAATCTCTAAAAGCAGAAAAAAAATACCTAAATCAGTCTCCAAACTAACAGATGCAGCCTCTGTTATACTCTGAAAGGCAAGGTTATATTAGCCAATTTCATAAGGTTATCTAAGGGTACAGACAAAAATTCCTATAGCAGAATAAATCTTTTGATGCTATATTACGGTGCAGGTTTGAACATAAGGTTCAAAACAGTATGTTAGCTGCAGAGGTGAAAGTAAGCCGGTACGCCCCGGTACGGTGTACCAGCAAGAGCCAGTGTGCCGTACCGGGGCGGACCGGCTCCCCCAGGTGTCCCAGGGCTCCCAGCAGCAGATGGCACCCTAGGCCCTTTAAATTGATGCCAGAGCCCCACTTCCGGAGCCCTGGGGTAGTGGCGGCGGAGCTTGGGCAGCAATTTAAAGGGCCCGGGGCTGCTGCTGCTGCTACCACCCTGAGCCCTGCTCTGTCGGCAATTTAAAGGCTAGGGCTGTGGTAGCGGCAGCTAGAGCCCCAGGCCCTTTAAATTGCCCCCTTTAAATCACCCCCAAACCGCAAGGCTCCCAGCCGCTTCTGCAGCTGGGAGCTCAGAGGTGGATTTCAAGGGCCCAGGGCTCTCAGCTGATGCTACTACATCCCTAGCCCCGGGGATTTAAATCCTGATTTAAAGGGCCCAGGGATTTAAAGGCGCCACCTCTTCCGGTAGAGGCCACACTTCCTCCGGCTGAGGCCTTGCCCCTTCTGAGGACTCCAGAGTACCAGTAAGTCCTTTAAGTTACTTTCACCCCTGGTTAGCTGTATCCTCTTCACTGTTAACCTTCTCATGTGAGCGCAGACTTTCTCTTTATACAGCCCATGCCCAAATCTTCTCAGTCTTTGCCCCTTGTTGCTACTTTCATTTTTTTTATTATACAATCCCTTCAGCTGGATCCTCCTCCCCCCTCTTCCATATATATATATAGAGAGAGAGAGAGACTAACAGAGGTATTGGAGCATAAGCTTTCATGGGTGAATACCCACTTCTTCGGATGCAAGTAGTGGAAATGTCCAGGGGCAGATATAAATGTGCAGGGAAAAGTCAAGCTAGAGATAAAGAGGTTAGCTCAATGAGGGAGGGTGAGGCCCTCTTCTAGCAGTTGAGGTGTGAACACCAAGGGAGGAGAAACTGCTTTTGTAGTTGGCTAGCCATTCATAGTCTTTGTTTAGTCCTGAGCTGATGGTGTCAAATTTGCAAATGAACTGAAGCTCAGCAGTTTCTCTTTGGAGCCTGGTCCTGAAGTTTTTTTTGCTGCAGGATGGCTACCTTTAAGTCTGAAGTGTTCTCCTACAGGCTTGTGTATATTGCAGATCGGCTACCTTTAAGTCTGCTATTGTGTGACCAGGGAGGTTGAAGTGTTCTCCTACAGGCTTGTGTATATTGCCATTCCTTATATCTGATTTGTGTCCATTTATCCTTTTGCGTAAGGACTGTCCAGTTTGGCCGATGTACATAGCAGAGGGGCATTGATGGCACATGATGGCGTATGTTACATTGGTGGATGTGCAGGTGAATGAACCGGTGATGGTGTGGCTGATCTGGTTAGGTCCTGTGATGGTGTCCCTGGTGTAGATATGTGGACAAAGTTGCCATCGAGGTTTGTTGCATGGATTGGTTCCTGAGTTAGAGTTATTATGGTGCGGTGTGTAGTTGCTGGTGAGAATATGCTTCAGGTTGGCGGAGTTTGTTTATTTAGATTGTAAGCCAGGGTCTGTCTTTTTGTTTTATGTTTGTATAGTGTCTGACACAGTGGGGTACTGGTTAATGACTGTGGCTCCCAGGTGCTATGATAATACAAATAATAAATAATAAAATAATGCCAGAAATAACCAGCATTAATAAAATGTGTGAAACCAGCAAACTATGCATTGATCATCACCATGGCCGTTTTGTTTTGGTGTGATATACCTTTAGCTGCTTTTCCTGGTTTTTGTATGAATGTGTGTATGTGTGTGTGTGTGTGTGTAATTATTACATTTTATTATTATACAGGAAGTTGATTCGTCTATTCAAAGATTTATAAAAATAAACAGCACATATGAAGCATTTAAACATCCATTTAAAGTAAAGATTATGATACTTTACATATGCTATCCAATAAAGTTTCCGGTGCTATTAGCATTAGAGAGGAATTAAACATCAGGGTTTTCTAACCCATTCCTAATTATTTCTGTTTGACAAACAAAGCTGAAGGTTATTTAGATTTAAATTAAACCACCAATTATCCAATTAAACAAAACATTATCTCCTCCTGTCACAAAGGTTTAATTTAAGTACACCAATTCATCCCCCGTTTTTTCCATTAAGGACTGCAGTTGCCTTTTAATAACAGTATTGATTACAACAACAACAACAACAAAGACATTAGGGAAGAGACAGCACTATACCTGATCTGACCTGGCCTTGATACTGCACAGGTATAGCTACCATGGACCTTTCTGGGCCCATGAACCTACTGTGGAGTCTCATTGATTTCAGCATTAGAGCCTATTTTTTCCATAATCACAAGTGTGTTTCATTCTGTTGCATTATCGAGCATGAAGCAGTAATGCATGTCATAGCACATTCTAAAAATACATATTTTACATATTCTACATAAATCAAGATTGGATATTTTTCTAAAAGCTTTGTTCTAGGAATTCTTTTGAGGAAGTTCTATGGCCTGTGTTATGCAGGAGGTCAGACTAGATGATCACAGTGGTCCCTTCAGGCTTTAGAATCTATGGAAATATAATTACCCACAGACGTGAAAAATGTACCTCTAAATGAAAAATGAAGCACTAGTAAAACATATAAAGAGTAAAACCAAAAAACAAACAAAGAAAAGAAACCAAACCCAAACTCTAGCCAACAATGACTTGGTTTTATAACTAGATTTCCTCATTTATTTCAAATTGGAACACACACACATTTTTATATGCATACATACACAGAGAGAGAGGCAGACAGACCTGTCCTTATTTATTACTAATGTTATTTTAATACAGTATGCAATTACTTCTGGTAGTAAATTATTTTTTACTGGATTCGAGTAATACAACCGTGACCCATTTATTTATTGCTTGGTTTACCTGAATTCATACCAACATTCATTTCTAGTTGGAAAAAAAAAAGATTTACTAGGGTTCTTTCATCTCAGCTCAAATCTAATACATGTGAGTAGTGATGGAGAGATTTGACAATGTGATGGAGTGGTTGGTAATTAACATGAAAATGAGTGTGATCATCTTACCAACCCAAGTGTTCAAAAATCATGAGATAGGCTTACAATTCACATGGCTTCAAAAATAATAAGCTTCGGATTCTTTTTATTTGTCATCTTGGTTTTCAGTCTTTTGAGTTCATGTTCCCAAGATTTCCTCTGCAGTCGTAAAGGCTAGAAATTTTTTTATAATTAAAGGCAGAAGTCCCATAACTTAATCTCATGATTCCAGGAGCTGAGTCTTTAAGAAAAAAGAACACCAAAGATTTCCAGAGTTCAATACTACCTCAGTCTATTTCTGGTTAGTCAAGTGGCAAGCTGTGCTTATTGATCCTCACTAAGATTTGTGTACTTTTGTCATTCCCATCTCCCCTGCTGTCACCCTGACTCCCTTTGTTTTCTCATCACCTCTGATGTCTTGTCTTTCAGAATGTAACATTATGGAACAGGGATTGATTTTCTATATGTTTGTACAGCACTTACCCCAATGGGGTCCTGACATGGTCGAGGCCTCTAGGCACTACGACAATATAAATATTTAATAACAACAATACATTTCAATGGAAAATTCCAATATGGTTTGCTAGTCACTAATATAAGCAACAGTTCAGGAAACACCTCTGTTCAGGACAGCACTTGGCCACACGCTAAAAGGTAAGAATATAATTAAGTGATGTTCTGCATATGGATGGACTTACACATGTTTCAATGCTTTCCTGAATCAGGGCCACAATGACTGCGCTTTAATATGTGTAATGCAATATTATTCGTAAGAGGCAGCTGCAAGTGGAAGACTATTGTACGTGTTTACAACATCATCATGTCAGCACAAAGCTAATTTATTTGAAAATCTTTACAGTCAGACAAGATAACTTTATAAATAGATTTGTTCCCTACAAGATGAGGCACCTTTACTAGCTCTGCAGTTTTACTTGCTAAATTTAACTATCTTGAGATAAAACAGGAGGCAGCACCATGTGGGCTTTGAGTGCAGGACAAAGGCCTGATTCTGATCGCAACAGTGTAATTCCACTGACTTCACTGAATCAATGTACAGTTCTGCACAGTGATGTACAGCAAGATCAGAGTCAAGCCTCATGCTTCAGTTTCCAATAACTCACTTTTAAACTTGGGGTTGGGTTTAAACGACAAACATGAACCATTCTTAAAACCTATTTTTGTTTTAATTTTTCCCACCTGGCTAGGTTCAGTCTTACCTAGGCTGTTTGCTGCTGATGCTGTACAAATAACCAATCAGCAACTCAAGCCTTCATTGCTGGCTTACAACCAGCTTGAAAAGGGTCTGATACCACTGAAGTCAGTGGGAAATGGTAGGTGCTTATCTCTTCTCAAGATTAGGTTGGGGTTGGGGGTGGGGGTGAGTGGGAAACCTTCAAAAGACCATTGTGCATTCACTACCAGCACCAACAGAAAAGAGATACTTGAACTCCCACTCCCCCCCAAAAGTTTAAATATCCACTCTGTTAACTAGTTCACTTTTGATGATCTCAGCAGAACATCCAGCATTTGTGCTCATCTTACAGTGATCTCCCTGACTTCTCCAAGTGGGGATGTAATGGCAACAATGTACACAGGGGCATAATACATTTCATTGTATTAATGAGTTTCATATTTAATTAAAAAAAACACACATTTTTTTCATTAATATGAAATAGCCACCAAAATTAGCAGTCAGACACACAAAAGTGCTACAGAATCCAGGGACCTAATACAGAATTAAGTACGGCATGCTGTTGCTGTGGAACACATAGGGACTTGTCCAAAATTCTCACTGTCATGGGCCTGCAATTTATGATACACTGCCTTGTGGCGGAAAAGTCGAGACCAGACCCTCACCTTGTATAAATCAGTACCTTCAGTGACAGCAGACTATTTGATTTACACCCATGGGATCAGGCCTAACTCAGTTCTGCCATAGTAATTAGCCAGATTTCAAGTGGGTAGGGAACTCTGATGGTTGAAGCTGAGGAATAGAGGAAGGGCAACTGTACTCCAAAGAGTCATGGAGAGGGGAGGGTGAAGGAAGTCACAGCTGTGACCAGAAAATATCACCCTACAAATAATTTTTTTCTTATTTAAAAAGAGTGCATGTAATAAATTGGAACTTAAAACTGAATTCCCTATTTATGTTGTTTGTTATGGCCCGGGTCTACAGAAAACCTGTTGACCTTGCTATAATTAAAATGGCAAGTGTAGAGCTGCAGTACAATTATTTATTTGGTAATAATGTGCTTAGTTCTTTCCTTATTGTAACAGAATTCACTGTATGAATATCAGAAAAGAACTGCACCTTTTTGTGTCCCAAATACTAGCAATATATATAATTTTACAGGATGCTCCCTGCTGTAACACATACATAAATTATGAATACATGAAAATATTATGTATGTAACTATAACGCACGAGTAAATATAATAGAAATAAATAGGAGCTACTTCCAAAGCTCTCATATGAAACATGTTAAATCTATAATGAAAACTTAAAATACACATGTTTAGAAGACAGACTATGATTTCGATTGATTGACATTTATGATGATTTTCTTTGTGAAAAGAGATTGCAATTGCTCACAAAGATAGGAACAAGGAGGAATACAGTAGTGTAAGTTGCTACTGAAATTAAATTGCTGGCCAAGTTAGGCTTCTTCACTGTAAAATGATGTCTTTTAAATCATGTACTGAAATTACAAAATCTGATTTCTTTCAAGGATGTGTGAAGGTGACCCATTTTCTGCAGAATGATACTGTATGGATGCCTTTAGCTATAAGGTATAAAATCACCTTGATTTTATATGACATTCTTTTCCTCATTCCTTATCAATTAACGATGTAGGTTTTACAAAGAAAAATATCATTAAAAACAATGGGCACATACATAGATTTCAAATGATGTGTAATTATAGATTGTGTGAGGTTTCACACATCATCTCATAGTCATGATCATAAACAATTATTTTCATTAGGTTTAACTGTTTGGCTCCATGTAAAAGTTGCCCAATCCTGAAGCCTTTCCTTTCTCACATGAATTGTACTGTTGACTTCAGTGGGAATATTTCTGTTAAAGATGTAGGATTAGGCCACTAAAATATGCTGCTAATATTATTTTGGAATAACAGCATGGTTACTGCTTGTGTCCGGTGTATGAAGTATTGACAAAAATAAATTCAGCTGAGAAAGTAATATTCCTGAGACCTACACTCTGATCTATATTTTTTACATCTATTAACATAAATATAAAAATATGAAATGTTAATGATCACATGTAAACCAAGGAAAAACTGGGATTATTACAACCGAGGGGTGAAAATTCTTTAATGGACCAAATTCTAAGAGAGAGAGGGTAGTTCAGTGGTTAGGGACCTAGCCTAGAGGAACACCCAGGTACAATCCTCTGCTCTGCTACAGACTTCCTGTGTGGACTCGAGTCAGCTGACCCATGTTAGGGAACCCTGAGCTTGAGCATCTACATTGTATTTTAACCTTATGTCAAGACTTTTCAAACCTGCACTCGAATCTAGGGCTCTGGTGTACATACTGCGGTGTGCAGACCCGAGTCAAACTAACCATAATGCAGAGTCTCTAGTTCCCTCCCACCTCACCCAAATGTGGCTGCTGTAGCCCTAGGAGCGTGGTGCACAGTGGGAAAACTTTACTGCCCACCCTGCATGTTACCAGGAAGCAGTTCCCCTTGAAAAAGGCTTGATTGGTTCCCTCTCCATTCAGGGCCGGCTCTGGCTTTTTTGCCGCCCCAGGCAAAAAAGCCACCCCCCCCCCCACCGCCGGGGCACCGGAGGGGAGCGTGGCAGGCACACGGCCCTGCTCCCCCAGCCGGGGCGGGGAGTGCAGCAGGCCCCGCTGCCCCAGCAGGGAGCGCGACAGGGGAGGGCGCCGAGCCCGGCCGCGGCGCCACTCTCCCCGGCAGCTGGAGTGCCACGGGGCGGGCAGCGAGCCAGGCCACAGCGGCGCTCTCCCCGGTGGCTGGAGGGAGGGTGCCGAGCCCAGCTGCGGTGCCACTCTCCCCGGCGGCCGGAGGGAGGGCGCCGAGCCCGGCCGCAGCGCCGTTCTCCCCGGCGGCCAAAGGGAGGGTGGCGAGCCCGGCCGCGGCCCCGCTCTCCCCGGCAGCTGGAGCACCGCGGGGCGGGCGGCGAGCCCCGCCGCGGCGCCGCTCTCCCCGGCAACCGAGGGGAGGGCGGCGAGCCCGGCCGCAACGCCGCTCTCCCCGGCAGCCAGAGGGAGGGCGGCGAGCCCAGCCGCGATGCCGCTCTCCCCGGCGGCCGGAGGGAGGGCAGTGAGCCCGGCCATGGCACTGCTCTCCCCGGCAGCCGGAGGAAGGGCGGCGAGCCCGGCCGCGGCGCCGCTCTCCCCGGCGGCCGGAAGGAGGGCGCCGAGCCCAGCCGCGGCCCCGCTCTCCCCGGCAGCTGGAGCGCTGCGGGGCGGGCGGCGAGCCCCGCTGCGGCGCTGCTCTCCCCGGCGACCGAGGGGAGGGCGCCGAGCCCGGCCGTGGCGCCGCTCTCCCCGGCGGCTGGAGGGAGAAAAAAAAATAAAATAAAAAAAACCTGAGCGCTGTCCCCCTCCAGGTGCCGCCCCAAGCACGTGCTTGATAGGCTGGTGCCTGGAGCCGGCCCTGTCTCCATTGCAAACCCAGGAGGCTCTCTGAGGGTGTGCTTGCAGACTGATGGTCAGAAGAGAATGGGTTAATGCTGACCTGTGTTGCTGCTATTTTCCAGGCGGGAGAGGGGAGTGAGAGTGGGCTTTCATTTTCAATAGAGTGTATTGCAGATTGTTGGGATAGAGAGGACTAAGGAAGTTGTACTGTGGAATTATGGAATGCTTCAAGCTGATTCCCAGACCCAAGTCAAGTGGGGCTTCATCTATGCTGCAAACCAATAGGGCTTGGACCCTGGGTCCTGGATTAACTTGAGCTTGGACCCTCCAGCCCTGCATGGTCCTGAGACCCTGGATCAGAGCATTGGGTTAGCGCAATTGCAGTGTAGATGCAAAGGGCATTAGGCTTGAGTCTGGGCTCAATCACAGGCTTACATTGCAGTGTAGAAATACTCTGTGCTTCAGTTTCCCATCTGTAAAAAGGGGGGAAATAATGCTTCCTTGCCATGGGTGTGTTGAGGCTAAATACATGAAAGACCGTGAAGGCTTTGAGATCTACTGCTGAAAAAGCACTATATAAGAGCTAGGTAGTATTACATAGATATAGATTAAAGCAGGAAAGGTAAATAAATGACCTTAAAATTCAGGGCTTGCACCCTTGTAGCTACTATGTAGGTGCCTGAAGAGAAATGATGTTATGACACACTCCAGGGGTACCCAGGTTTGTGAGGCACCTCAGCCTTACCTGCCCTTAGTGTGAAGCATTCTTGTTTGTGCCTACTGTAGCTTAGCTCCCTGAAACCATCAGCCTCTGGCCACACAAACACTGTCTTCCAGACATAGGCGCCGACTCTGTGGGTGCTCCGGGGCTGGAGCACCAACGGGGAAAAATTGGTGGGTGCAGAGCACCCACCGGCAGCTCCCCACCAGCTCCCCCCCGCGCCCAGCTCACCTCAGTTTTCAGGTTCCGCTTCCGGAGGCGCGGCCCACAAAGCCGCTTTTTTTAGGTCACAGGCCTGCCGCCTGTCAGCTGTGCGGCAGGCGGCAAGCGGGTGCATGGGGAAGCATGGGGAGGGGTATGGGGAGAAGGCGGAGCCAGGCCCTCTGCCTCCTCCCCATATCCCTCCCCCAAGGCGCCACTGTGGCGCTCTCCCCCCCCCCCCCACTTGCCGCCCACTGAACAGCTGATGGGTGGGTGGCAGGCCTGTGAACTAAAAAAAGCAGCTTCGTGGGCTGTGCCTCTGGAAGTGGAACCTGGAAGCTGAGGTGAGCTGGGCGTGGAGGGGCTGGTGGGGAGCTGCCGGTGGGCGCGCTGCATTTCCCCTCCCCCCGCCCTCCCAGGTTTGCAAGCCTGGGGAGGGGGAGTGGAGGGGAAATGAAGCGCACCCGGGGGAGGAGGCGGGGGCGGGCATTTGGGGAAGGGGTGGAATGGGGCGGGGCCAGGGGTGGAGTTGGGGCGGGGCCGGGGCGGGGCCGCGAGCTCCCACCGGCGCCGACAAAAGTCGGCGCCTATGCTTCCAGGCCTCTGCAGACCTCACTCTCTACGTTCAGCTTAGTAATAAGCACACCAGCCACCGAGTCGCGAAAGCATTCCCTCAGTACTATCCAGCCCTGTCATTGGACACTCATAGAAATTACCAGGTAAACTGTCACTGATGAAAGAGTGTACGCACAATTTGACCAGTACAATTTAGGACAGATCTTTTTTATAACAAGGCAGCACTAGAATCTACTTCTAGTAGAAATGAACGTAAGTTTAACAATCCGTTGGCATCCGAAGAAGTGGGTATTCACCCACGAAAGCTTATGCTTCAATACCTCTGTTAGTCTATAAGGTGCCACAGGACCCTTTGTCGCTTCTACAGATCCAGACTAACACGGCTACCCCTCTGATACTGAAGTTTAACAATGGATACGATTGAAGAGCTAGTGAGGAAGGATAACAAGAGCAATAGGTTACATATAAAGAAAACTTATAACATGCAATCCTAGGTCTACACTTACCAATAGTTACCTTTCCTATTTAATAAAATATATTTGGATTCAGTCTTTGACAGAGCCGCTGGCTTTCAGTCACAACCAGGATCCAAGTTTTCATGAATACCCCAAACCCTTGCAGGGGTTTCCTCTGTGAATGGATGAGAAAATGTTTTGGGTTTTTTTGCGTCTCCTTATATTTTCCAATAACCATTGTTTCCTCCTCCCAAAACAGGTTGACCCCCCTGGTTCTCTTCCTGAGTTTTAACTCCTAGGTGTCCTCCCATACTCCTGTTTCATTCACAACCCCTTCCATCAACCTGTTTTTCCTGTTGACTTTCACATGTAATTGGAGATTCCATTGTGTTGGCTTTGCAATGCTTAATTTACATCAGGGATAGGGATAGGTGAATAGACATGTTTTGTCTGGCAGAAAACCTGTTTGCCAGCTCTGCCTTGTTACAGACTTTAAAGCATAATTTCAGTGTGTATATGTAACGCCGACAGCCTCCGGTCATCAGCTGGCAGGATTGACCTGGGGACCCCTGGTGCTTAGTGTATGAGTCTCTAAAAGCCAACTGGCTGTTAGCTAAGGCTGTAGAGCAGACTCATTTTCTCTCTCTCTGTAAGTGCTCTCAGTGCCACTAGATGGGACAGAATACCACACCCAGAAGGTGTGTCGATTACATATACACAACTCCTTATATGGTATTTCACAATGATATTAACCACCAGTGCATCACTGGCTTTCATTTGATACCTTTCCAGTCACTTTTCAGATAAATAATATAAAAGCAGCATGTTGGGTACAATGAGTTTGTCAGGTCTGAGAGGAGTTGCTGTTACAGAACAGTGGGCCCTGTGCCAGTTGGCACTGAGGGAGTCTTAGGGTTCCAAATGTCATACTGTTGTGTGTGCACTGCACCTTTAAATGTGCAGGAGTCTCCCTGCATCAGGTAGTGGGCTGTTTAAGGCAACTACATTTTGTGTTTCAGTTCAGATTAAGGAATATGACAAAGATATTTAGAGAAAAAACATAATGCCAGAGAGAGAGAGAGAGAGAGAGAACGAACAAAGTGATCTGTTCTGTGCCATTCTGTATCTCAAGTGACAAACAAAATGGCAGCTGCCTCACAGCTACCACTGTGGATGACAGGGAGACTACTACATATTTATAGGTGTGGTACCCACAAAAACATCATCTCCTTTTAATCTCTGACGTCTCAGTTTCCCTTATGATAAGTAGGGACACAAAGATTACCGGAGAGAATCGTCCTGCATTTCCACAGATACGCCTTTGTTGAAAACTGTGGTTTGCCTGACAGAATGCAAGCATGTTACTATGACTATATTTCAGGGGAAAGTTCTGGCAGAATCTCCATGACAAAAGATTCACACATATTAATGTGAATGGGAGCCCTGTTCCCACATCAAGGGAAGAAAATATCCCTTTAACTTGAAGATGAAGAGAGAGCCTTGCATATGCACTGTAATTGTGTGGTCCCTTGACTCCCTTTCAGTAAACATGCTCTTGGCAGCATGTACTGAAACAGCATTGATTTAAGTCCACTGCATTTGTAGAAGTCAAAGATTTTAAAGGGATTATAAAAGCTTATGCTTAATTTGACATTGATTGAGACTAAGTAGCAAATAAATATTTCACTGGTTTGTTTGTTTATTTCCGTTTGTTGTTAAATGCTACTAAGATTGTATGGTGTTCTGGAGCAAAAGTCTTTTAATTTGGGCTGGTGTAGATTAAGAGAGTCCTTGATTTTGATATTTGAATTATGTGGAGTTATGCCATTTTTTCTTGTGTTTTTAATTACTCTCTTCACTAATTACATTCCAAATAGATACAATATCTCTTTTCCTCCCATACCACTGAATTTAAAAACAAGATGTTATGCAAATCATTCATTTTAAAAGTGCTGTCATTTAAAGCATCTCATTTTTTTAGATAATGACATATCAGAACATGTAGGGAACAATAGAACAGAAACATTCTGCTTCAATCTGCCTATCACAGTTTGACATGGCCTGGAACTGTAAATAATTTGACCAGGTCTCATTCTTTTTGAACCAGGAACAAAATATCAGTTTATATTCTATCACAAAGTTGAAAAATTAATTTTACTGAATACAGTAATGAGAAATTGCCAAGTACT
The DNA here is from genome assembly GCA_033296515.1 of Macrochelys suwanniensis. Lineage (NCBI taxonomy): Eukaryota > Metazoa > Chordata > Testudines > Chelydridae > Macrochelys > Macrochelys suwanniensis. Next base: position 135,218,226 of record CM065776.1, read on the forward strand.
TTAGTAAGGCCAAAATAGGATCTGCCATACAACAGCATAATCTGCTGTGGAATGTCTTCTGCATTCTAAATCTCTCTCACACTCTAACACAGCTTTTTTAATCCAACACTTGGTCAAAAAATTAAAAGCAAAATAGCCTATCAGACAAGATCCGCTAGATCTTAACTCTGCATGGTGGTGTGAGGACAAAACCTCCCTTGTGCCTCTCTGTGTAGGATTAGACACAATTACAACTCCTATATTTCAGGGGGGCACAGTCCATATGACTCTAGCAGCCCTACTGGTGCTAGACTCTCCAGAGAGGGCAAAAATGGGCTTTGGTCTTAATTCCCCACCCCCATTTCTACAGGTAAGAAGAACTGACACTTTACATGATGAAGCTTTTCCTGTCCTCTGTCAAAGGGTGGTATAGCAGCAGCACACTGTTGAGCTGTGAGAGTCATTGTGCCTAATGTCAAGAGTTCCCACTTAATAGCATACCTCCACACAAATAGGCAATAGTCACTGGGCTGTGAATCAGGAGATCTGGATCCAATTTCCCACCATGTCAAAGATTTCGCTGTGTGGCCCTGGGCAAGCTGCAAAATCTTATTGTGCCTTGGCTTAAAATCAACAAAATGGGCATAATGTTTCCTTTCTGCCACCCTTTGCCCATCTTGTGTAATTCAAGAAGAACTTTGCTTAAATATAATCAGAGAAGGATACGACACCCAAATCCCATAATACATAGGGAGGCTGTGTTAGTTCCTTGGATGGTTGTTTAAAGCAGACTTCATTGTACCAGAGGCCTTGCAGTGGAAACAATAGACCTCCGCCGTAGCACTTCAGTGTCGACACTACCTATGCCAATGGGACGGGTTCTCCATCAGCATAGCTAATCCACCTTCCTGAGAGACAGTACCTAGGTCAACAGAAGAATTCTTCCTTCGACCCAGCACCGTCTACTCCAGGAGTTAGGTCTGCATAACTCCATCTCAGGAGTATGGATTTTTCACATGTTGGAGAGACGCAGCTATGTTGATGTAAGTTCCCAGTGTAGACCAACCCTAAGGTATCTTACTTATTATTTGCAATTACATCCTTCTTAATTGAGGCCTGGTCTGCACTAGAAAATTAGGTAAATTTAACTACATCGGTCAGGGGTGTGAAAAATCCAGGGTTGAGCCAACCGAAGTCCCCATGTAGACGGCATTAGGGCAACAGAAGAATTCTTCTGTCAACTTAGCTGCCTCTCAGGCAGGTGGATTGTCCATGCCAATAGAAGAACCCCTTCCATCAGTACAGAGACTAGCAGAGATTAATAAAACTGGGACTTTTCAGTTTGGAAAAGAGATGACTAAGGGGGGATATAATTGAAGTCTATAAAATCATGACTTTTGTGAGGAAAATAAATAAATGTTATTTACTCCTTCTCATAACACAAGAACTAGGGGGTACCAAATGAAATTAATAGGCAGCAGGTTTAAAACAAACAGGAAGTATTTCTTCACACAACACAGTTAACCTGTGGGACTCTTTGCCAGAGAATGTTGTGAAGGCCAAGACTATAACAGGCCATGTTGTGAAGGCCAAGACTATAAAAAAAGAACTCGATAAATTCATGGAGGCTAGGTCCATCAATGGCTATTAGCCAGGATGGGCAGGGATGGTGTCTCTAGCCTTTGTTTGACAGAAGCAGGGAATGGGTGACTTGATGACTATCTGTTCTGTTCATTCCCTCTGAAGCATCTGTCATTGGTCACTGTGGGAAGACAGGATCCTGGGCTAGATAGACCATTGGTCTGACCCAGTATGGCCATTTTAAGTTCTTATATTCAGTATAGGTAGTGTCTAAACTGAAGTGCTACACTGGTGTGGCTGCAGGGGTGCAGTTGTTTCATTGTAGCATTTTAAGTGTAGTCAGGCCCTAAGGCATTGGTCAGGTTTTTGGTACTATACAGCCCAAGATTTAAATTCTTACATTTATTATTATTATTCACTAATAGTGTATTTTTCCCCCATGTTTGCAGTGTTGTTGTAGCCGTGTTAGTCCCAGGACATTAGAGAGACAAGCTCAAAGGCTTCTCTCTCTCACCAACAGAAGTTGGTCCAGCAAAAGATATTACCTCATCTACTTTGTGTCTCAACCTTTTTCCACACATTTATTGTGTACTCAGGAAAACCTCATCTTGGCATCTGTCTGTAGCTCAAGCACCTTCATTGGCTGCGCAAAATTGTATTTAACTACACATCCGTGAATGAGGCAATATAAGAATGGTCTTTGGCAGTGATGGGTCCAAAATACAAAGTTCAGATCTAAATCTAGATCTGCAATTCTCTGACGTTTGTAGGATACAGATCTGGAATTTGGTTCATGCCCATCTCTAGGTCTTGGCTACACTCACGAGTTACAGCGCAATAAAACTGCCTGCAGCGCTGTAACTCAGTAACTGTCTACAATCGCAAGGCACGTGCAGCGCTGCATGTACTCCACCTCCCCGAGAGGAATAACATTTGTTGCGCTGCTGCTGGTGCGCTGCGGCTACAGTGTGGCCACCCAATGCGTTGTTATTGGCCTCCAGAAGTATTCGGAAGTATCCCACAATGCCTGTTCTAGCCACTCTGGTCATCAATTAGCACTCTACTGCCCTGGCCTCAGGTGACCAACCGCCACTCCGACCCTTTAAATTCCCTTGGAATTTTAAATATCCCCTTCCTGTTTGCTCAGCCAGGCGTGGAGTGCTCTCAGCGCATCTTTCCAGGTAACTATGCCTCCATGTGCCAGACGAGCCCCAGTATGGAGCAATGGCAAGTTGCTGGACCTCATCGCTGTTTGGGGGGGGAGGAAACTGTCCAGTCCCAGCTGCGATCCAGCCAGAGAAATTTCAATACTTTCAGCCAGATATCAAGGGCCCTGATTGAAAGGGGCCATGACCGGGACGCAGTGCAGTGCAGGATAAAAGTAAAGGAGCTGTGGAGTGCGTACCGCAAAGCCCGCGAAGCAAACAGCCGCTCGGGTGCTCCCCCCAAAACCTGCCGATTCTACAAAGAGCTGGATGCAATACTTGGGGGTGACCCCACTACTGTTCCGAGCACCACCGTGGACACGGGAGAGCGGGATGAGGAGGAGGAGGAGGAGGGGGTTGAAGAAAACAGAAGCAAGGGTGCTGTGGCTGGGGGAGACACCCCTGACTCCCTGGGTGCATGCAGCCAGGAGCTCTTCTCGAGCAAGGAGGAAGGGAGCCAGTCGCAGCAGCCGGTACGCGCTGGGAGAGAAAGAGAAGAACAGGTTCGCGGTAAGCAGCTTTTATTTTCGGGAAGGAGTTTTTTCGGTGTGGGGTCCTTGGGCGAGGAGGGTTTGCGCTGCATGCATGCCTAGATGCGGAAGAGCGCATTGATGTGGTCTATCACATCGGAGAAATCGGCCACTGTCATCTCTTCGAAAGTCTCAGCAAGAACATGGGCAATGCACTTGCGCAGGTTTATTGGGAGAGCCGCCGTGGTCCTTGTCCCATTCAGGGTAACGTGTCCACACTACTGTGCCACGAGGGGCGGGGGGGACCATTGCTGCACACAGGGAAGCTGCATATGGGCCAGGGCGGAAGCCGCATTGCAGTAGAAAACCCTACCTTGCTTCCCCGGACACCCTCAGCAGCGAGATATCTTCCAGGACAAACTCCTGTGGAAAATGTGGGGATAGTGTTTAGTGTAGGTTCCCCCTGCAGCTGTTGGCTCTCCCCAAGGCACAGAAACCCGTCGGACAGTACATCCGTGAAACAATCAGTCCCCCTTTACTCTGTGCTTACTCACCATTTTGGGGCTCCCATGGGTTCTGTGCGCTCTGTTTGGGACGGGAAAATTGTGCTGTTTTGGAGACTGTGTGTGCCCTCCTTAAGTGTGGGGGAATCATTGCTCTGTCTGGCATAAAACAATGATGCCTCTGTTAAATGTTGCATTTTGCCTTCAAGATGCAACCTTGAGATCTCCGCCATCCTTCTTATCACCGGCTGAGAGACTCCAAAGGCTCAGGAAGAGGCCCAGAAGAACGAAAGAAGACATGCTGCAGGAAGTTATGAAACAGTCTCTTAAAGAGAATCAAAAGGCTTGGGCGTGGAGGGAGAGTGAAAGCAGGCTCCGCCAGGAAAACGCAGCGCACCGGCAGCAAAGCATGCAGCTCCGGCACGAAAGCACAAAGGAACTGATTAGCATCTTGGCGCGCCAAGCGGACTCTATCCAGGCGCTCGTCGCCATGCAGGTGGAGCAGTACCACACCCGCCCCCCGCTGCAGCCAGTGTCCCAAAACACTTGTGCCCCCATGTCACCACCTGCCCACTTCACCCAACATCCAGGTTCTTATCGCCCACACCAGATGCCCCCAACACCTGTAGCTTCACCAGACAGCCCTGGAAACTATGACCCTTACCCACTGCACTCAACTCCCATCCCGCATTATAGACATTCTGAAGTGCAGCACTCACTGCACAGCACTCCAGACAGGAAGCCCGAGTATGAAAGCAGGACATACCATACCCTGTGATTGAACCCTTCCCCACACCACCCACCACCCCCTTGCCCTTTCTGTCTCACAAGCAGTTGTGTTTCTTTTTAATACATGTATTTTCTCTGTAATAAACAGATTCTTTGGATGTGCAAACAGTCTTTATTATTGCATAAGGAAAAAAGATACCTTAGCCCAGGAAAGAAACAGGCAACGCAAGTGAGCTGAGCAAACACAAATCAGCTTAGCAAAGACAGATAACTGATAACATTGGAACCACTTCACTTCAGGGTCGTGCAGGGCAGCACACATTACTGGTGGTTTTCAGCCTCAAATTTCTCCCTCAAGGCATCCCTGATCCTTGCAGCCCCACGCTGGGCCCCTGTAATAGCCCTGCTCTCTGGCTGTGCAAATTCAGCCTCCAGGTGTTGAAACTCTGAGGTCCACGCCTGAGTGAACATTTCACCCTTCCCTTCACAAATATTATGGAGGGTACAGCACGCGGATATAACCGCGGGGATGCTGTGTTCGGCCAAGTCCAGCTTCCCATATAGAGATCGCCAGCGGCCCTTCAAACGGCCAAAAGCACACTCCACAGTCATTCTGCACTGGCTCAGCCTGTAGTTGAACCGTTCCTTGCTGGTGTCAAGGCTCCCTGTGTAGGGTTTCATGAGCCACGGCATTAAAGGGTACGCGGGGTCTCCAAGGATCACAGTGGGCATTTCAATTTCCCCTACCGTGATCTTCCGGTCTGGGAAAAAAGTCCCGGACTGCATCTTCCAGAACAGGGCAGTGTTCCGAAAGATGCGTGCATCATGCACCTTTCCGGGCCAGCCTGCGTTGATGTCAATGAAACGCCCACGGTGATCCACAAGCACCTGGAGAACCCTGGAGAAATACCCCTTCCGATTAATGTACTCGGATGCTAGGTGGGGTGGTGCCAGAATAGGAATATGCGTCCCATCTATCGCCCCTCCGCAGTTAGGGAAACCCATTTGTTCAAAGCCAGCCACAATGTCCTGCACGTTTCCCGGAGTCACGGTTCTTCTGAGCAGGATGCAATTAATGGCCTTGCAAACTTGCATCAGCACGATTCCAACGGTCGACTTTCCCACTCCAAACTGGTTCGCTACTGATCGATAGCAGTCCGGAGTTGCGAGCTTCCAGATTGCAATAGCCACCTGCTTCTCCACCGTCAGGGCAGCTCTCAATCTCGTGTCCTTGCGCCGCAGGGCGGGGGCGAACTCCTCACACAGTCCCATGAAAGTAGCTTTTCTCATCCGAAAGTTCTGCACCCACTGCTCGTCATCCCAGACTTGCATGACAATGTGATCCCACCACTCTGTGCTGGTTTCCCGAGCCCAAAAGCGGCGTTCCACGGTGCATAGCATGTCCGTGAATGCCACAAGCAAGTTCGTGTCGTACGCGTTTTGCGTGACAATTTCATCGTCATCGTCAGACTCCTCGCTGTCACCGTGGATCTTAAGGAAGAGCTCGACTGCCAAACGTGACGTGCTGGCGAGACTCGTCAGTATTTTGCTCAACAGGTCAGGATCCATTTTCCCGCTGACCGAAACGGAGCACAGATCGCGCTACAAAGAAACTGTTGAAAGATGGCGCAAATTGTGGCCGGAAACACAGGGATTGCTGGGATGCGAAGCGATGCATCACGGGGCGTTGGGACAGGACCCAGAATGCACCATACCCCACGCCCCCTTCCCACAACCCACGGCGCCAGAATTGGAAGAGGTGTTCTGTGGGATACCTGCCCATAATGCACCTCTCCCAAAACTGCTGCAAGTGCCGCAAATGTAGCCACGTTAGTGCTCGTTAGTGCGCTGGCGGCTGCCAGTGTGGACAGGCTGCAGCGCTTTCCCTACTCAGCTGTACGAAGACGGGTTTAACTCACAGCGCTGTACATCTGCACGTGTAGCCAAGGCCCTAGTTTGATTGAGCCAGATTACACTATTAGGAGCACAGTTATCATTCTACAGCAGAAGATCTGGTAACTCCATTTTACTAGTGCCCCTTGTTCTGCACAGCAGGTGAGCTTCCAAGTGTGAATCTCGACACCAGTGATATCAGTGAATAAATTCCAAATGACTTCAATAGGGCCAGAATTTCTCTTCAAGCTTTTGCTTGGGATTTAATTTCTCCAGTGCCATGTTAATAGTACAAGTCACACAACAAAACATAACATCAATGAAAGGATAAGATCAGCCTCCTGTTCGGTTTAAAACAGCAAAAATGCAAATATTTCCTTCCCTTATAAGTTCAGTTATTCCACCACTAGCCATGGTGTCTGATGCTAGTTGCTGCCACAGAGGATAGGCTGCTGTGGAGGCAGCAGTGGCAGCTGGAGTGGATGGAACTCAGCTCTAATAGCCTTTCTGGCGATAATGTCAGGCACTGGTGGTGGAAGGGAGCAGTAGTTGGGTAGTTCTAACAGCAGAGGCTGGATCAGGACTCAAGTTCTCCTGCCACTATGAAGATATTGCCCTTTGGGGGTTATAATGGAGAAGTTGCTCTGGAGGCAGCATCAGTGGCTAGGGCTGAGGAGAGCAGGGTTTCCCCTGACTCAAATAAAAGAAGCAACTGGGAAGAGCTGTGAGAAGGACAATTTGAGCGAATGAATGCCTTAGGGCAGAAACAGTATCCTACTATGTATCTGTCCAGTGCCTAACACAAAGGGCCTCTGATGTTAATTGGGGTCTCTGAGTAATACAAATAATAAACAGTAATAAGTGGAGGCCCCAACACCCCCTTCAGAGAGGTGTTTTGTCTTGTTTCCTGGGTGGTTGGTTTCCAGTCTGATCAGCTGATGCACTTTGCACCATAGATCATCCAGAGGTCAGTGAGTACAGTTTTAACAGTGGCTGTTTAACAGCAGAGTCACAACTGAAGCACTATTGCTTAACACATGTTGAAATAATAGGAATAAAAAGAAGCTGCCACAGACAGAACAGCAGTGTGTTGCTGAGACGGTTGGGTTAATGGGGACATTTTAGATGAAGAGAAAGGGAAATATATGGGAATTGCATGCTTTGAAGCTCTGCTTGGTTTCCATTCCATGCAGCATGATGTCACTGGATGACCCCATCATCATTTCACATGCCGAACTACCATAGAAATCAGAGGGAGAAGAGTGCATATTAATAGCAGAATCAGGCTGACTTATGAAGAGAGCTATATTCAATTCAAGCTCTATTAGAAACAGGAAAACATATCATGGATATAACAGGTAGGGATATAAATTTCATTTTGAAGCTTTTGCATATTATAAATAAGAATAAAGAGTATGATCCTGCAGTGTTTTACTTTTGTGCTAGAACTATTTTTATGGATAGTATCAATGATTTCAATGAAACTTTGCATGTCGAGTGCATTCATTTAGGTGCGGCATGAAGGACCAGAGAGTGTAGTAAATATAAATATAAATATAAATAAATAAATACAGCTATGTATAAAGTAACGGACATTGCATAGTTTGCATTTTTATACAGTTAGTCTCACTGAAATATGTTCTGGCAATTTTGCAGGCACAAATAAATGTCTCTCTTACTGGAGTGCTTCAATTAATCTACTTTCAAAACTGATAAAAGGAGGCTCCTGAGGTATAAATAAAGTACCAGACACATTTTGTTCTTCAGGTTTGGGGTTTTTTGTTTGTTCTTTTAAATCAAGTAGCATTTATACTGGACCATACAGAATTTTATGCTATTACGGAGATTCTGAATACATGATCAATCCCCAAGCATTTCAGTTGTTTATAGGAAAATCAACATAATGATGTTTAAGTGCTCAGCTGTCCACTTCCTTTCCTATGTTTATCTCTTCATACTCTTTCACATAACAGTGGAAGAAAAGTTTTGAAGAAATTCATGTTTTTTTCCCATCAGAACCTGCACAATATAATTATGAATTATTTCTGTGAATCCTTTTATAATATGTACCTCTGCACTAATAACCAAAAGAAAAAAATATCCTCCATAGCTTGAGTCTGAATATCATCTTCTGTATAACAGTGTTTGTTTGTTTTTTAATGATTGGCTATTTATTGTCTCTGCTGGTTCCCAGGCTATCCCAATACAATTGTATCAAAATCTGGTTGTTGAATTTATGTCTTCTCAATGTACATAAACAATTTTCTTTCTTTTCATGTCTTTGGGCAAGTCTACAGTACATCAGCACAGCTGCACCACTTTAGTGCATCTGGTGAAGACACACTTTGTCAATGGGAGAGCACTCTCCCGTTGGCATAATTACTCCACCTTCATGAGAGGTAGAAGCTATGTTGGCAGGAGAGCATCTTCTGTCGACATAGTGCAATATGAACATCAGTTTAAGTCGATGTAATTTACGTCACTTTAGGGGTGGGTGTCGTTTTCACACCTCTGAGCAACGTAAGTTACATCAACTTAAGCGGTGGTGTAGACCAGCCCTGCATGGTTTTAAGGAATAATGAAAAAATACCCAGAGCAATTAGTGGAAAGTAGAGTGAAATAGATTGGGAAATTAAAGAGCAGTATGAAATGGAACAGCCATAAGTATATAGATCCATTCAAACCTGTGGTTTCTAGACCTGTAGTCCTACCAATATTCCTTTATCCTTATGAGGCCAAACTATGGCCATCTCCAACACTGCTGTGGTGTGGAGAGAGGGCACAGACAAGTTATTACTCCATAGTACACAGAAAGCAGCTATAATTTGGCTACAGGTAATGAGGAGCATAGGAGAAGAGTAGAGCAAGCTGGGAAGGATGTGTCTGGCTGGGCCCAGCCATCTTGCCAACTGACAGGCCTGCTCTGGAGAAACCGTGGTTATGCTTGTTCTATAGTGTGACGGGGCAAGGCCAGATGGCTATAGTAAAGTGGTGAGGAACCAGTATGTTGGCCCCAGGCTAAACAAATCCCTGATACCTTGGTAACCAAATGGCAGTTGCGCCAGGTTAATCAAGACACCTGGGGCCAATTAAGATCCTTCTAGAAAAAGCAGTGGAGATAGCTGGATTGATTGGGACACCTGAAGTCAATCAAGGGCTGGCTGGAACTAGTTAAAAGCCTCCCAGTTAGTCAGTGAGGTGTGGATGTCAGGAGCTGTGGAAGGAGGTTGTGTTGTTGAAGAGACTGAGCAGTATACCAGGCACAAGGAAGGAGGACCTGAGGTAAGGGTGAAGTGGAGTTTGAGGAAGTGGGGGCTGCTGTGGGAGAAGTAGCCCAGGGACGTGTCCTATTTCTAAAAGGTCAGCTACCATAGCTGATACTATTAGAGTCCCTGGGCTGCAGCCCAGAGTAGAGCGTGGGCCTGGGCTCCCCTCCTTTTGCCTCCCCCACAATTAATCACCAAGACTGGGAGACAACAGAGACTGTGCAAGGGAGGATAGCTTCTCCTCACCTCCCTCGCTGGCTTATGATGAAAATTGCTCAGTAGGCTGTGATCCTTGCCTCTAGAGAGAGAAGGGCTACAAGGAGGGTCATAGTGAGCCTCTGAGGCTAGCACAAATCCGCCAGGGAACGCAGGATCCATGGAGACAAGGACAAAGCTTTGTCACAATAGGTATACCAAGTCTCTCTGCATGTCCTCCCTGGAACATCTAGAGCCCCTAGGATTTTAAAAGGCATAATCTCTCCAGGCACCACAGTGACATAATTGTGCCCATATAGTGAAATCCTGGCCCGAGTAACGGCAATGAATCTCACCCATGGTTTCCTGAAAAGTTGCTATAAAGTGTATATGGTCCCTTCCCTCTGAAACAAATGGAAACAAAATAGGGCTATTTTGGTTTTGTTACTCAAACTAATAATCTTCTTTCTCAAAAGTACTAAAAATAACTTGTGTTTTAAGGGAAAATATTAATTACAGCCTACTCCTGTGTCAAAACCACACAAGTGACACAGGATTTTGATAGAAAACCATGCAATGTACCATGTTTACAGTCTTTTATGCACTTTTCACTAATGGTGGGAGAGTCACATTAGGAATAAAACTTGATCAAGGGAAGGTTTGCACAGTTCTAGTAATAATCCTTCTCTTAGACTGAAATGACTCTGAAGTGTCTTAATTGGAGCAGGAGTTGTTGGTTATATGGGAGTTGGGCCTTATCTATATACTAATGTGCATGGGAGGATGGTTTCTCTCACTGGTAAGTAGCTATAGATATTGACAATCAGGTTTGTCTCTAATGAATTCATCTGGGTTTGATGAAGTCTCTATTTATGTGAAAGGCAGCCATGTCTCCAGCTTCAGCACACCCTTCCCCTTTGTTCATAGTAGGAGAAATGTTCCCTCTAGATAGATGCTCTTCATGCCTGTTTGAATCCAAAATCAGAATTGGTTATTACAAGGGTCTCCAAACTTTATGAGACGAGGGCCATATTAGATTTTTGAAGGGGCGTCGTGGGCCGAAGCGGCTGCGCTGCCAGCGTGGGTTCCTTCACCCAGGCCAGCAGCGGGCGCTGGGTGGGCCCTCCCCCCGGCTGGCAGGAGCCCATGGCGGGATTCCCAGAGCGGTGGCGGGCTGAGTGGCTCAGCTCGCAGCCACTCTGTGGTTCCCACCGCGCACTCCTGCCAGCCGGGGTCCCGCCACCCGATGCGATGTTAGTTGGGGGGCCGGATAAATCGAAGCCACGGGCCGGATCAGTTTGGAGACCCCTGGGCTATTAGATAATAAGAGTTCATGAGCTGGAGCCCTTCTAGGCAGCATAGGACACCTACTTCCACTGCTGTCTGAATTTTCATTTTCATGGATTTACAACACAGTCCCCGTGTTAGTTGTCTTAAGAGGCTTACTCCACATATGGAAAAGTAGATTAATAAATATGCATGCTATAAGCAAGTATTTTTGTGTGCAAAAAGCCCCACCTCTGGACTCACTACTAATGTTTTAAACTTCTTGAACAAAATAGTGCAGGAATATCAGAATACAAACTGGATTGTAGTTTTTGTGATATTCTGATAGTGATTGCTCTTTAAAAACAATCAGTCTAAATGCTCCAGATCTATGATAAAAACAAATCTCTGTGTTCTTCCTATAGAGAAAATAATATATTTCACTCAATGAGGAACAGAGAGCCCATGCTACAAATTAGCTTGTCTAAGCTAACACATTACACCAACCTTGCTGAAAGATAATGAATCTTAACCATACTTGAAAAGACAGCTATAAAGAAACTACATGTTCACTAATGAAATCACAGAGCACTGATAGCCATTTGAAATTAGATTAGTTAATCCTAAATTAATTAGCATATGTTTGTTTATTACGTTAGCAATATTAGCACCATAAAATGATCCTTATTTAACAATGGGAAATAATGAAATCTAATCTACAGAAGACAATAAGTCAATTACTGTAAGGACCCAATTTCTTCATGGAACTTATTATGTAAACTAACTTTGGTTTTGTTTCATGCAAATTAAATTAGCGACAGGTGGTTGCATTGATTGGCTAATGAGTTTGGAGAAAATTAGTTTGCAAGAAAATGCATATCCAGGTTTTTAGGGGAAAATATTCTAGTTAAATATTAAAATGTTAAAAGTTACTGCTTGTAACTCCATTAGCATAGGAAATAAAACTTCTCTTTAGATGTGATACAGAAGATTTATGATCATCTATTTGAAGAAATTCTGTATAATGAAAGTTATCATCAGAGCAATCTCACATTAAGGGCCAAATCCAACCCAAGGGGTTGGGGCTAGGTCTGAATGCTCATGTTATCTAAGAGGCAAGGTTTGGAGCATCTATGCAGCCCCTCCTACAGCCTCAGGGTAATATATCTGATCCCAAAAGTCCACACTGCACACCCACTGTGGAATCTCCTGCTAGGCTGTGCTCCATAGCTTTATCGCCATTTATATTGTGATAATATCTGAAAGCCACAAGCCGGGCTCCGGGGGGGTGGATGGAGTGGAGGGGGCATTGTTCACTGTTCATATACAGTAAAAAGTTCCCTTCCTCGCAGAGCTTACAATCTAAGGACTTGATCCTGTACCATTGAAATCAATGATAGTTTTGTCACTTGTTTCAATGAGAACAAGGTCAGGCCTTGAGTATCTGTCCACCATTCCTCTCCTGCCAAATTTCCCCCACCTTTCCAGGCCCCATTTGTCTCTGCACAATAGAACCAAGATCTCCATCATGGTTGGCCACTTGCAGCTCTCAATTAGAGTAGAGGATGTAGCCCAAATGCTAGGTTTTCCCGAGGATTGGCAAAAAGCATGAAAAAGTAAAGCACTCACTTATAAAGTACATTTTTAAACATTTGGCATAGGGTCATCACTCACTGGCATCCAGTTGGCCTTGCTTTGAGCACTGTAAAATATACTTTGAAAAAAAATACATAGCATAGATGAAGAAAAATATTTAAGCAAAAATGAGCTTTTGATTTACTATACCTGTGCCTTAAAAGTGCATCTTTTTCATTATAATAATACATCTACAGGAAGCAGATATTGCTGTTATGGGATCTCAAGCACCTGTCATAACATGAAATTTTGTGCTATAAAAGTACAAATAAGTTGTGCCCCTGCACAACATCAGCCTTATGAGGATGATGCTTTTGTTATAATAGAAAGCAATTAAACTCCATATTTTCTCCAAATATTCATTTGGAAAGCAGAGAGCAGGTGGCAGGGTTTCTGCTTAGAATTTGGAGGTTCATAAACACAGTAAGCCTTCTTTGCTAATTTATTAGTTAACTTCCTCACCTGCCCAGACTAGCTAATGCTGATTAATATGTTTGTTCTGTATCTTGACTTATCCACTGTACATTAGGAAGGCAGAATTAGAGAGACCACAGTAAGGAAAAGGAATGGTATTAAGATGAAAATCTGGTTGAAATATTTTTGAGAGCCGTGTTTTCACTATTGGAGCAGTGGGGACCTCAGGAAAAATGAAAGCAAAATAAAATAAATTTTCCTTCCTCCCAATGCTATGTACTAGTCACAGCTGACACTCTATCATCATAGCATTTCCACCTTCCTGATGAAAGATCTATATGGGAGCAGCTGTGCTAATGCCCCAAACCACTGATGAGCCATATAGGGTTTGCATCAGCCACTTATTAACAAAACCAGAGTTTGGGTCATACAAAATAGAATTCCAGCTTTCATTAACGTCTCCAACCTTTTTATAGAGCTTCAGAGCTTTTAAGGCCAGCTTATCTAGTCTGACCTCCTATATATCACAGGTCATTAAATTTCACCCAGATACCTCTATATTAAGCCATAGGATTTTAGTTAGACCAAAACATTTAAAACCTCAGAAAACTAAGCTGCCTGACACAGACAAAGAACAGGAGAGACTAAGGTGCCACCAATGCCTGAAATACATTCATGTGATCCCAGCAGGAAAACCATACCCCAAGTGCCAGAGGAAGGTGAGAAAAGAATCCCTGCCAAACTGATCTGGGGGGGAAATTATTTCCCAACCCTGAATCTGACAATCAGTAAGATTCTGAGCATACGAGAAAGACCCACCAGCCAAACATCAATCAAAAAGCAAACAACTAAAGAAGGATTCTCTGTCCTATGTCCCATCTCCAGTTGTGACCAGTCTCTGCTGCTTTAGATGAAGTTGTTAAAAAAAATTGCATCTTGTTTCAAGGTTGAATTTGTCTAACTTCAACTTCCAGCCACTGGATCTTGTTATGTCTTTGCCAACGAGGTTGAACCCTCCCCTCATATATAGTGATCAACTCTCAACCTTCTTTTTGATAAGCTGAACTCCCGAAGCCTCACATTGTAAGGTTTGTTTTCCAGCCTGTGGATCATTTTTGGGTCACTCCTTTGAACTCTCTCCTGTAATTCCACATCATTCTTGAAATGTGGACACCAGAACTGGACACAGTATTCTGATAGTGATCTTACCAATGCGGTGTACAAAGGCAAGATCATTTATCTACTTCTACTTGATAATCCCCTTTTGATACATCCAAGGATCACATTAGCCCTTTTTGCCACAGAATTCCACTGACAGCTTGTGTTGAGACAACTGTCTATGATAACCCCTAAATCTTTTCCTTTGCAATGATCACCCAGAAATGATAAACAGAGATCAACCAATTGTAGGAGTGAGAAAAATATGAAGCCAGTCTCCATGTCATCAGAAAGAGGCTGATGGAATGAAGAGACTCACCCAATGTCTTACAGCAGGGTAATGGCAGAATCTTGGTACAGAACCCAAGTTTCCTGACTCCCACTCCAGTGCCCTATCCATCGGCTGCTTTCCAAAACCAGACAGAACTTGGCAGCTTTGGATGAATGTCACTTTGAGTTGTTTGTTTGTTCAAACACAAAACACAATGTGAAGATCTGATGTGTGAACTTGTTTGAATCAGAGCCACCTAATGTCACAGAGCTTTCATTGGAAGCATCTAAGAAGGGAATGTGCCACATCAGTCTTAGTCACTACTCCAGCTAATTCAGGAGAAGAGGAACAGGGTCAATTAGATCTACAGGCAGCCCCTTATCCTTCCTCGGTATGAAAGTAGGACTTCGAGGCTTGAGGATGGGAATAGTAAAGAGCAAGAAATATCAAGGCTTCAAAGGGACTCAGAAGGAAATGTGGAGGATCAATGCATGGGGAAAAATCTTGATGAAGTGGTTATTAAAACTTGCCCATCACTAATAGTTACATAGATGAATAGATGGTGGGAGGGGTGACTGTTTCTGATTCATTCTTTTCCCTGTAAGGGAAAAATCAGAATGTGATCAAACACATAAATCACATCTCCTAGATTCTGCATTACTAATAGAGGTTACAAAACAGCTAGTAAATGTTTCCAGACAAAGGGGCAAATGGGTTTTACATGTGGAAAATGATAAGTATTTCAAAAATACACATTTGAAAAGGAACATGGAAAAGAAACCAGATGGAATTTTAAACTGGATTCTAAGTACAAGAATTCTCTATCAAGGTTTGTGAATAATGTATGCATCCCTCTGTCTCTTTTATATATAAAGTTTTAAAAAAAACTTTGCAAGATTTACTGTTGTATTTTAAATACAATTATAATGAATAATTTCATTAACATATTTCCAGGAGAAACTATTGCCTTTAGGAATCAGTATGCATTAAGATCTTTTAAGCTATGTTTTTTTAAAGAATGTTTTCCACTCTTCATAGCCATTTTTACATTTTTTTCATAGGGAAAATATTTTTCTCTTGGCAAATTCATTATCGAGTTGAGCTCCTTTTCCTTTTCTTTTTTTAACTGAACTTTGCCTTGCGTTTCTTTCATTACTTCAACAAAAGTCCCTCACTTCATTGTTTCCTAAATCAAGTTTTCAGCATATTATTTTTTCATTTTTAATTTGCCCTGCAGTAACCTACTCGCATTGATTTTGTACACTTACCAGCCTCTAATTGCTTACTGTACTAAGGACTTGTCTTTGCATTGTCGTCTTTTTGGGGGCAAAGCCCTTTTCTTTACCTCATGTACTTTTCACATCCTCTCAAAACAGTTATACCAAGCACAGTTGCCAACATTCACATGATAAATAAGCACCCCGACTTTCACAATAAGCCAAAAATCAAGCTTATCCCATTTCAAAACAAGGCCAAAACAAGCCAATCCCTAAGAACTCCAACACTCTATGTGACTAGATCCCTCCGGCGTGCAGTCTGGCACGGTGGTGGGCCCGCTGTGCACCCTGACTCTCTCCCCCCCTTGCCCCTGCTTACCCCTTGCCCCTGCTTGCCCCTTGCCCCTGCTTGCCCCCTCTTGCCCCTGGTTGCTGGGAGCTGATCAAAAAAAAAGAAGCAACAAGCAACAAGCCAAACAAGCAATGAGCTACAAGCCAAAAACTAGCCAACAAGCAACTCACAAGCCAATTAAGCCAAAAACATGCCCAATTTCTGCTTTTTTTTCACAGGGTTGACATGTCTGATACCAAGCTACTAGACAAAGATCCTACACTCAACCATGACCAAGCTGCACTCAGATGTAGTGGAGCGTGGCAGCTAGAGAGAGCCCATTACAGTGCTCTGATTCAGGGCTGTATGGCTGTGGTGCAAATTATGGCTGAATGTGGACAGCCCTAACTTACACCGCTAATGTAAGTTCTCTCATAGACTTCAGCAGAGGATAGAACATGGCAGAGTCCCCTCCCTATCCCCTCTAAACATGTTCCTTCTCCTTTTCCATATTCCGGGTGTGGTTTTAAAATTTGCAAATTTAAAGGAGACTGGTGACTTAAAAAAATTACAAATGTGTCTGAGGATCCATCCAGCAAAGATTTATGCATGTACATAGTCCTGTTAAATTCAGTCGGATTACCTATGCACTTAAAGTTAACTACCATATATACTCAATCATAAACCGGTTCGTTTATAAACCGACCCTCCCCCTCCAAGATGGATAAGTAAAAATAGCATTTATGACTCATTCATAAGCCGACCCTATAATTCAGGGGTTGGCACACTTTGGCTCCTGGCCCACCAGGATAAGCTGCTGGTGGCCCGAGACGGTTTGTTTACCTCAAGCGTCCGCAGGCACGGCGGTAAACCTAAGTAAACAAAATATCCCGGCCCGCCAGCTGCTTACCCTGATGGGCCGGGACAGCAACTGGTGGGGAAATTTGGTGGGAGAGGAGAGAGAAGCTGCGGGTCAGGGGAGTAACCCCTGTGACCACCCCCACATGACCCTACCCCTAACCCGGGACCTCCCCATGTAACCCTACCCTGCCCCAGCTCTAGCCTGGGACCCCCACACTCTCCCCATCCCTTCCCACCTTACCTGGGGTGGGCCAGGGGAGGATGTCTCTGGCCTGGCCGGAGCTGCTTCGGCAGGCCAGGTGGCACAGCGGGCAGCGCAACCGCAGCCTGCTAGCCCCAGAGCAGAAGCTGCTTTGGAGGCTGGGGGGAGAGCAGAGTGGCCAGAAGAGGAAAGATTCTGGCCCCGCCTCTTTCTTCTAGCTCTGCTGCCTCTCCTTGCCCCCTCTGTTGGGAGTGGGGGAGAAGGAGGAGAGGGCTGTGTGTCTCTCTATACCCGTTCATAAGCCGACCCCCTTCTCTGATGCTTCTCTTTTTTACTAAAATAATTCAGCTTATGAACGAGCATATATGGTATGTGCATAAGTCTTTGCACAATAGAGCCTATATTTTAACCCAGAAGTGTGCGTGTTTCCTTAGTTTTATCCAGTTGTTTACTTTGTGATTGGTAACACTTTGCATTTTCAATTTCACTCTTTCCCTCAATAATCCATCGTTAGGGCCAAGTCAAATGTTCATGAGAGAATATGGAAAGACTAATGTTGATTTCAATAGGTGTTAGATCTGGCCCTTTATCTCCCCATGTTCTTTGTGGGGGCCTTTCACACAGCAACAGGAGACAGAAAAAAACATGTTTTAAATAGAGGAAAATGTAACTGTAAAACCATCAAACAAACAAAAAGAAAATGGCAGAATGGCTCACTAACTCAAATTAATTTTAACTCTTTTTTTTAATTGACTAGATTAAAAATGACAATGTCTATTTTAACTCTTCCATATAGGTAACTTAAGTATATACATTCATTCAACAGTATTTTCAATAAAATATTAATTGCAAAGGACTAAAAAAGACTCCACAATTGTAATCATATACATTACTGTAAAGTGAAGTTCTATATAGTTTCTCCCCTTTCTAATGATATTTGGCTACACAAGGGAGTTTTGTAAATCAATTCTTTTTCTTGTAGCATTAGCTCTATAGAGTAGTCTGGTACCTCTAAAAACCACGTGAGACACAAAATATTGAGAAGATTGGAGGGTTTGTTAAACCTTAAGCAAAGAGGAGCTGAATTTGAACATGACAATGTTCATTTAGCCCTAAAGTCAATCTGTTTAATGCCTTCATACTTGATTTTGATTAACTGGGAGAAAATATTAGCTAGCTCTTGAATGCTAGGTCTTTGAAAAAGAAAAAGAAATACTTTCCGATTATCCTGACCATATTTCACTCTTTTAAAGGAAAAGAAAATGAAAGATAGTTTATTCAGTCCAGCATACAACCTAGTGTATCAGTGATTATTCCTTTAGTTTACATCTAAATTACAATTTATGGTATCTTCTCCTTAAGTAAGAATATACATTTATTATTGGCTGCTTATAAAGTTAGTGCGAGCATATCATGAAGTGAAGTGAAATTCCATGGAGGATGAAAATTTATATCCTTATCGCTAACTGAACACAGATTCTGTAAAATGCGTTTGCATTAATAAAATCTGTCAAAATGTGTAGGATATTGGCAACATTTTGACAAATGTCACCATTATCTCTTGCATAGGCACTGTTTTAGGCCCTTCTTCATCCTGTCCTTTAGTTTATATCACCCATGCACATTAAGACAGTAAGTGACTTCAGCTATTTAAATACATAATCATGATATAATATCAATGGGTTAGCAAAATCCTTGCATAATTTTGCATGCATTTCTTTTTTTAAACTTACTTTCTTCCTGCAGTGTGAGCTACTTTAGTTACACTGGAGACTAACTACTGAAGCAAATAACTTGTGCATATTAATCTGGCTTACACTAATATATGGATTTCTCCATTGGTAATAGTAATAAAAATAGAGCTGACATCCATAAATTGAATGAATGAGTTCTTCTTTCTAGTTTTGTGGATTATGTGCTGCTAGTTAGTAATTACTTTGTTTATATAAAACATATAATCCAGTTTTCCTGGATTAGCATCCCGTGGTCGAGGAAGCCAAAGCCCTCCTGGCTGCGAAGATGGTGTCGTCAGGAGGGCTTTGGCTTCCTCGACCACAGGATGCTAATCCAGGAAGAACTGCTAGGCAGAGATGGCGTTCACCTTTCGAGGAGGGGAAAGACCCCATTTGGACACAGACTGGCTAACCTAGTGAGGAGGGCTGTAAACTAGGTTTGATGGGGACAGGTGAGCAAAGCCCACAGGTAAGTGGAGAACATGGGGACCTGGGAGATGGGTCAGAAATAGGAGGGAGCGTGGGCTCTAATGGCAAAGAGATAGGAGGGTCAGGGCAAAACTGGGAGGCAAGATCAAATCAGTATCTTAGATGCCTGTATACAAATGCGAGAAGTATGGGTAATAAGCAGGAAGAACTGGAAGTGCTAATAAATAAATTCAGCTATGACATTGTTGTCATCACCGAAACTTGGTGGGATAATACACATGATTGGAATGTTGGTATGGATGGGTACAGCTTGCTCAGGAAGGACAGACAGGGGAAAAAGGGAGGAGGTGTTGCCTTATATATTAAAAATGTACACACTTGGACTGAGGTGGTGATGGACATAGAGGACAGAAGTGTTGAGAGTCTCTGGGTTAGGCTAAAAGGGGTAAAAAATAAGGGTGATGTCATGCTAGGAGTCTACTACAGGCCACCTAACCAGGTGGAAGAGGTGGATGAGGCTTTTTTAAAACAACTACCAAAATCATCCAAAGCCCAAGATTTGGTGGTGATGGGGGACTTCAACTATCCTGATATATGTTGGGAAAATAACACAGCGGGGCACAGACTATCCAATAAGTTCTTGGACTGCATTGCAGACAACTTTTTATTTCAGAAGGTTGAGAAAGCTACTAGGGGGGAAGCTGTTCTAGATTTGATGTTAACAAATAGGGAGGAACTCATTGAGAACTTGAAAGTAGAAGGCAGCTTGGGCGAAAGTGATCATGAAATCCTAGAGTTCACAATTCTAAGGAAGGGTAAAAAGGAGTACAGCAAAATAGAGACAATGGATTTCAGGAAAGCAGATTTTGGTAAACTCAGAGAGCTGATAGGTAAGGTCCCATGGGAATCAAGACTGAGGGGAAAAACAACTGAGGAGAGCTGGCAGTATTTCAAAGGGACACTATTAAGGGCCCAAAAGCAAACTATTCCGCTGGGTAGGAAAGATAGAAAATGTGGCAAAAGACCATCTTGGCTTAACCACGAGATCTTGCAAGATCTAAAAAATAAAAAGGAGTCATATAAAAAATGGAAACGAGGACAAATTACAAAGGATGAATATAGGCAAACAACACGGGAATGCAGGGGCAAGATTAGAAAGGCAAAGGCACAAAATGAGCTCAAACTAGCTACAGGAATAAAGGGAAACAAGAAAACTTTTTATCAATATATTAGAAGCAAGAGGAAGACCAAGGACAGGGTAGGCCCACTACTCAGTGAGGAGGGAGAAACAGTAACAGGAAACTTGGAAATGGCAGAGATGCTTAATGACTTCTTTGTTTCGGTCTTCAGCGAGAAGTCTGAAGGAATGCCTAACATAGTGAATGCTAATGGGAAGGGGGAAGGTTTAGAAGATAAAATAAAAAAAGAACAAGTTAAAAATCACTTAGATAAGTTAGATGCCTGCAAGTCACCAGGACCTGATGAAATGCATCCTAGAATACTCAAGGAGCTAATAGAGGAGGTATCTGAGCCTCTAGCTATGATCTTTGGTAAATCATGGGAGACAGGAGAGATTCCAGAAGACTGGAAAAGGGCAAATATAGTGCCCATCTATAAAAAGGGAAATAAAAACAACACAGGAAACTACAGGCCAGTTAGTTTAACTTCTGTGCCAGGGAAAATAATGGAGCAAGTAATTAAGGAAATCATCTGCAAACACTTGGAAGGTGGTAAGGTGATAGGGAATAACCAGCATGGATTTGTAAAGAACAAATTATGTCAAACCAATCTGATAGCTTTCTTTGATAGGATAACGAGTCTTGTGGATAAGGGAGAAGCGGTGGATGTGGTATACCTAGACTTTAGTAAGACATTTGATACGGTCCCGCATGATATTCTTATCAATAAACTAGGGAAATACAACTTAGATGGGACTACTATAAGGTGGGTGCACAACTGGCTGGATAACCGTACTCTGAGAGTAGTTATTAATGGTTCCCAATCCTGCTGGAAAGGTATAACGAGTGGGGTTCCGCAAGGGTCTGTTTTGGGACCGGCTCTGTTCAATATCTTCATCAATGACTTGGATATTGGCATAGAAAGTACGCTTATTAAGTTTGCAGATGATACCAAACTGGGAGGGATTGCAACTGCTTTGGAGGATAGGGTCATAATTCAAAATGATCTGGACAAATTGGAGAAATGGTCAGAGGTAAATAGGATGAAGTTTAATAAGGATAAATGCAAAGTGCTCCACTTAGGTAGGAACAATCAGTTTCACATATACAGAATGGGAGGAGACTGTCTAGGAAGGAGTACGGCAGAAAGGGATCTAGGGGTTATAGTGGACCATAAGCTAAATATGAGTCAACAGTGTGATGCTGTTGCAAAAAAAGCAAACATGATTCTGGGCTGCATTAACAGGTGTGTTGTGAGCAAGACACGAGAAGTCATTCTTCCGCTCTACTCTACGCTGGTTAGGCCTCAACTGGAGTATTGTGTCCAGTTCTGGGCACCGCACTTCAAGAAAGATGTGGAGAAATTGGAGAGGGTCCAGAGAAGAGCAACAAGAATGATTAAGGGTCTAGAGAACATGACCTATGAAGGAAGGCTGAAGGAATTGGGTTTGTTTAGTTTGGAAAAGAGAAGACTGAGAGGGGACATGATAGCAGTCTTCAGGTATCTAAAAGGGTGTCATAAGGAGGAGGGAGAAAACTTGTTCATTTTAGCCTCTAAGGATAGAACAAGAAGCAATGGGCTTAAACTGCAGCAAGGGAGATTTAGGTTGGACATTAGGAAAAAGTCCCTAACTGTCAGGGTGGTTAAGCACTGGAATAAACTGCCCAGGGAGGTTGTGGAATCTCCATATCTAGAGATATTTAAGAGTAGGTTAGATAAATGTCTATCAGGGATGGTCTAGACAATATTTGGTCCTGCCATGAGGGCAGGGGGCTGGACTCGATGACCTCTCGAGGTCCCTTCCAGCCCTATGAATCTATAAAACTGACTTGTGGCATTTGCATAAAGTACTCATCTTGAGTATACAACCATTCTTCTCCCATTATACAGGACAATAAAAATATGAAATAAAGACTATTTTCAAAAACTATATAACCATAGGCTGATCTACACTAGGAAAGTAGGTCAGTATAACTACATCTCTCAGCGACAAAAAGTCCTGTGGCACCTTATAGACTAACAGACGTATTGGAGCATAAGCTTTTGTGGGTGAATACCCACTTCAGATAAGGTGCCACAGGACTCTTTGTCGCTTCTACAGATTCAGACTAACACGGCTACCCCTCTGATACTTTACATCTCTCAGGAGTGTGAAAAATCCACACTTCTGAGTGACACAGTTTAACCAACCTAACCCCTGGTGTAGACAGTGCTAAATTGTTGGGAGATCTCTCCCATCGACCTAGTTACCACCTCTGAGGAGAACCCTTCTTGTTTGCATAGCTAGTGTCTTCACTGCTGCAGCGGTGCTGCTGCAGCGGTTTAAATGTAGGCAAGCCCATAGTTTGTTGGAAAGGTAATATCATTGATCAAATAATGATTGGATGGCTCCTTACATATGTGATTGTTTCCAGAAGTTGCTATTACTAACACTTGAAGATTATTTAACAAAATGATCCGTTGTGCCAGAATCATTTAACATATTTTCAGTAAATAATTATTGCAAATACTGTAGAATCAACTTTTGGAGGCTGGGCACCTCGTACAGTAGGTAAATAAAAGACAACTTACCCAAGCCCTCAAAGATTAACACATTGTTGTTAATGTAGCCTCACACTCTACAAGGCAGCAGGAATGGAGGGAGGAGACACAATAGATGCATGTTAGTGGCTGCGAACATTCCCTGTGAAAACTGAATGTGATGATGAACCAACGCTACCCCACTGAAGCACACCACTCCTTCCACTTTCCAAAGTGCCGGGGGACTGCATGTGTGTGTGTGAGAGAGAGAGAGAGAGAGAGAGAGAGAGAGAGAGAGAGAGAGTGTGTGAGAGAGAGAGAGAGAGAGAGAGGCAAATTGCCCCTTTAAGTATGCTGACCCCACTCTAAGTACACTGCCTTTTTATGTAGATCAGCAAGTTGAGACAGCAGCTGCTGCCAGCAAGCTCCCTCTGTCCTGAGCCCTGTCGTGTCTCCCCCGCCCCCACTCAGTGGAGATGGGGGGTAGGAGAGTGGGGAGGAGGACACCCTGACATCAGCACCCCTTTCCCCTCCCCCACCCCCTGCACAGCAGGCAGGAGGCTCCCGGGAGCAGCTCCAAGGCAGAGGGCAGGGTAGCACACGGCAATGGGGGAAGGGACACCTGAACTTCCCAGCAATTGATAGCCTGCTGGGAGGCTGCAGCATAGGGAACTTAGAGGAGCTGATAGAGGGGCTGTCAGTCTGCCCTGGTTCGAAGCCCCCACCAGCTGGCTCCAATGGGCTGCTCTTTCTTCAAGCAGTGGACAAAGCTGGCGGCTATCAAACAATGTTATATAGGAGCATTGCCCAACTTTAAACGAGCATGTTCTCTAATAGATCAGCAACGTAACAACGAAACAATGTTAACTGGGATGACGTTAAGTGAGAAGTTACTGTAATGGAAAAATTGAGTAGGATATTATGAATTTAACAGCACAGTCCTTTTTTGTTGCATATTTTTCTCTTGTTCTTTTAATACCAGGTAGTTTAGTGTGATGGTGCATGCATGTAGACTTGTTGGAGATAACTTCCCACTCTTCTCTTTCCCATCACTCCCTGGAGCTTAGTTCACCTTGCAGTTGTAAATTTGGTACTGTTAATATCAAGTTGCCTGACTTAGAAACTGCACACTGATTCTAATAAGAACCAGAATTATTGGATTTAGAGAAACCTCATCTATAAGCCTTTTATTTCATTTTCAACAGGGCATATCTCCTCACCAGGATAGTTGCCAGTGCTATGTCACTCAGTATAGCCAGAATTCATGGATCATGAGCCCAGCAACCACCTAATTATAGGTCATCATTCACATAACACACACTATTTTTGGTAAGACAATTAATAAAGCATTAAACGTGAATGAGAAACACTAGGCCAAATTCTGCACTGATGAATATGCCCCATGCCACTGCACTGAATTTGGCTTTCTAATGATAGTATAGACAGGAGGTAGGAAGGATGGTCTATATAGAGCAGGCATCGGCAACCTTCGGCACGCGGCTCACCAGGGTAAGCTCCCTGGCGGGCCAGGCAGATTTGTTTACTTGCCGCGTCCCGCCGGTTCGGCCGATCACGACTCCCACTGGCCGCAGTTCGTCATCACAGGCCAATGGGGGCTGTGAGATGCGGTGGACAGCACATCCCCACAGCTCCCATTGGGGACGCGAACCATGGCCATTGGAAGCCGCGATTGGCCGATCCAGCTGGACGCGGCAAGTAAACAGCCCAGCCCACCAGGGAGTTTACCCTGGCGAGCCGTGTGCCGAAGGTTGCCGATGCCTGATATAGAGCATTGAACTATGACTCAGGAGACCTGGACATGGTTCTGACACAGACTTCCTGTATGACCTTGGGTAAGTCTATGAATATACCCTCTTCCTCAGCTCCCCATCTTGGTAAGTGAAGACAATAACTGAGATATTCAGAGATGATAGTGACAAGGCCCATATATATACCTATATGAATGATTACATTTTATAGAGAGGAATAAGTGCAATATGTAGGGCATTTTCGTGTGGTATACTCAAATATATATATAAAATAGTTGTACAAAACCTTATCGTAATGTTTGTGTATTTTTATTTTAATGAACCAATAAAATATTTATGGGTCTGATTCTCCACTGCCTTGCAACCATAATTTATACCTGTGCAAAATGGGTGGAAAATGATACAGCATACAAGTAGCAGCAATTTATATCCAGTTTGCACGAGTATAACTTATTATTTAGGACACAAAGCAGTCAAGAATCAGGCCCTATTGGAATACTGTAGTATTATGTGAGCAAATCAAATCAATCTAGCTTCACTGTATATTTTGTGTAAAATATAACAAGTTTTTTTAACACCCCCCCTTTTAAAAAAAAAAACACAAGTAAGGATTGTTTTGTGTCCATTTAATTTTTAAGATATATGAAACTAGTCTGTACAGCACAAGAGCTATTCGTGAAAAAGTCAGTATTTTAAGTTAGTTTTATGACTTTCTATTTCTTGACAAAACTGCAATGATTTTATATATATTACTGAAAGGAAACTGGTCATTGTTTCATTTTGCAGCATATTTATGACAGCTGTTAAGCTGCTCGAATGCCAGTTGCCAGAATTAATTAGGATTATGTGTGAATCTTCTTCTGAATCCACAGACATTCATCGATTTATTCAAGGTCTCTACCACTGGCATCAATTAAGGTTAAACTAGAAGCAGTTACCTGTTGTCGGATTGATACAGCTGGTGTTGACAACTAAGGGCTATTAACTGGATTTTATTATTGTCTCAAAAAAGTGTTCAAGATTTTACAAATGGTACATTGCCATAATCATTTAAATGAGATTTTTTTTTTCTGGCTTTCACTCTTAACCGATATGCTTTTGTTCTCAGAAGGAGGAAAACTTATTTCAAGAACAAACAGAAGGTTCTTCACGATACAAATGGCAATTATGATGATTGATCAGACTGCATAGAGGGGAAGGCTCACTACACCTCCCTAATGGATTACTGTGCATGCAAGTTATAAATGTGTATGCATGTGTATGCATACACACACCCACACACCCCTCAATATTTTCAGAGTTGGTGATTAAAATCCATATTTAGGCACCAAAAGAAAAAATGGCCTCAGTTTCAAAGGTGCTGAGCACCCATAAACCCCACTGTCTTTGGAGGCAGTATACTCCATATTTACATTAAAATGAATAGAATATATCAGAATATGCTCCAGGTCTCCAAGTTGGTTAAAAACTTGCTAGTTCATCACTGCTGAAGAGCAACATGACTAGCAGGATCTGAATAGAACACTGTCATCTTCTCAACTCAGTGATCTTACATATTTTCCAGGGATTCTTTTTTGCTTATGGCCATAGACAGAATTTAAAAGGGTGCCCTTTACTAATTAAAACAAGTTTATTGACATGCCCCACTTGAACCATCTTAACACAGAAACAAAAATCATTATGCTTAAGCCTCCCCTCAAGTTTCTTAAAAGAGCACCTGGGCACTGGGCATCAGAGTACATTTTTAAACAGCCACAGGAGTACAGAAAATGAGAAGTCTAGTATAAACATCCCTCATAGACAAGAATGTTTACTCAATCTGTACATCCAGCACATACTATTGGCAAAATTCTCTAGTGTTTACACTGTGTTTTGGAGTTTTCCTCAAAGATTTTCTATAAAGATTCACAAAACATTGACATTATTTATGTAAATTAGATGTATTTATTTCTAATTGCACGTGAGTTTCAAAGGAGGATTTGTTTAAAATACAAAGTGCCTGTGGTAGGAGAAGTGCTCAGTAACCTACAAGATTGGGCCTTTAGTGAACATCCATTATCATCTACTACACAGTGCTTCAAGTAACAGAAGGGAAAGGAGTTGGAAGAACATCACCATCAAGTGAGCCTAAAAAAATAATGTAAAAGGATGATCCATGGAATGCTGTGGGAACTTCAACACCTCTTATGGACTCTTTGAACTTACCAGATGAACACAAAGTTCTCCCACAGAAGCAAACAGGAGACAGGTGTGCCTTATATTCACTTCCTCTTACTTATTGCTATTTATTGTTTCAAGAACAGACACAAGGGGCCAGAGTTTGATCCTTACTCATGTTGAGTAGGCCTTTTTTATGAGTCGTCCCATTGGCATCATGAAAAAGACTACACCATCAAAGAGTGCAGAATCTATCATAAAAGATGTAGGATATCATAGAGCTGGATTTGATATAAAAATCTAAATATTTAAATGGTAAGAAGAATAGAAACATTGTGATCAAGATAGAAGCATGGAGACATGACATCCACTTGGGCCCAACCCTGCAAATCTTAAACACCTTCAACTCTCACAGATTTCAGAGGGAATTGGAAGATGTTCTTGTCACAGATCCTAGTGAGTTCCCCTTCCTGGCCACCCGTAGGACAGCTGTGAGGGGAATCCAAGCCTCTGTGCTCTGGATCCCCAGGGGTGTATTAAGCTTCTGGAGCCTGAACAGAGTCCAGCCACTATCCCAATCTCAGGGTATTTAGGGGGCAGACCTTCTATCTGGCACTTCCTTTCTGTGTATTAGAACCCTGATCCCAGACTCCATCCAAAAGATGTGAAGCTTCTGATTTGCAATTTAATTCCCTCAGGGACAATCAATAGTTGTGAAGCAGTCAACACACACACAAACACACACTTTGTTCAGTCTATCAACTTTAAGCTCTCTATACTTATCATATAAAGCACAGGCTAGTACAGATCACACAAAACCATAAAAGATTCTAAATCCAATGTCCCTCACTAGCTCATCCTGCCTTCAGAGAGCATCTGTGTTTCATCAGCCAGGTAAGCAGGAACGGTCTTCACCACATTGCCTATCATGCCCTTGCAGCAGCCTTTATCATATGTTATTCTGGTACAAGATGGCTAGATGGCTCTCACTCCCAGTTTCTTCCCCCTCCCCCCCGAGTCCCTGTATAGACTCCCGCTGGGGTCTCTTGCTCCTTTTGTTCTCCTGGTAACTTTCCATTAATTCCAAACCCCCTTCCCTTCAGACACAAGGAGGAAGTATCTTCTGCCAGCTAGAGCAGACCCCCAAGGTGTGTGTGTGTTTTAATAGATGCTCACCATTTTCTCTGGCTAATTTAAGGGTTCCTTCACATACATATAGGCTTTCCATGACATAATAATTTCATGATACAATCTCATAAAATCATCCACTATTCAGAACTGGTACAGATAGAACACCCCCTCCCCCAATTCATCACAGTTCTCCCACAGGAAATACTCAGGACCTTATAGGATATGACCAATTGTCTCTTGAAAAAGCAAATAGCATCCATATGACACTCAGGCCTGGTCTACACCTAAAACTTTGATTGACCTATCTGCATCACTCAGACATGTACAAAATTCATATCCTTGACACATGTAATTAAGACGATATGAGCCCTGACATAGCCACCACTAGGTTGACAGAATAATTCTTCTGTTGACCTGCCTACCACATCTCGAAGGGGGTGATTTTATTACAGTGACAGAAAAACTATGTTCATCACTGTATCAATTGTCTGTACTACCAGTGCTGCAGCAGTATAACTGTAGCACTGCAGCTGTAGTGCTGGTAGTGTAGACATAGACTCACTTAACACCTCATTAAGCTGCACAGTGTACTACAGTGCTCACTATTAAAGATTCAGCATTTACCAAACAATTGCTACATTGTGTTATCTGAGATACTGCTGTTATTTACATTCCAAATATAGGAAAATTTCCTATTCTAAGTATAGGGAAATACTGTGGAATCCATAATGATAGTTAAGAATTTTGAGCATGTAGGATAATTTTTGGGTAAACAATTTTCAGTCCAAAACTTAAATGACTCCTATCTGTCTTGATCATACATCTATATAAAATCCTGAGGCAGTCCTATGTAAAGTCAACTACATGATTTGGGGGGCGGGGCATTGCCAAACTTATCTGACTCTTTTTCTTAACAGAGATGATCATCAGATATCTAGTGGAGGATAAGCAGAGCCAACTTACTATTACTGCTAGTAATTATCTTGTTTTTATAACTCTGCTGGATTCTACCACTTAGTTGCCAACATGCAAAACATTTTCCAATGGCCAATTCTCTACTTTGTTGGTGTGGGGCCACTAAGCCACTAGTCACAGGAGGGTAGTGTGGGCAGTATTGCCAACTCTCATGATTTTATCACTACTCTAGCAATTTAGTGGGTTTTTTTAATTGGTCTCTTGAAAACGTGATGAAAGACTGCCAACTCATGAATTCTCTTATTCAAAATGGTCACCATCTCCTAGACTAGCAATAAGTCTGAAGCCATCAAGCCATCAATAAGTCTGAAGCCATTTCCCTATAGACTATCTTCTTGTGGAAGCAAGGCTAGCCTTAAAATTGGCTGTCATGTCCCACTGTTTTCAATGAGATTGAAGCAGCTCACAGACAAAATGGCTTATGGCTGCTCTCTGTGGTTCAGGGGGCTGGAGAAGATATAAGGACTGTGGGGAGCAGCGGAGATGAGACACTGTTAAAGGTGTATGGGGAGAGTGAAGAGGAATAGGGCACTGTGGAAGCAGAAGGCAGATTTAAAGGTTGTAGAGGAATTAGGGGAAGGAGAGATGCTAAGAGGGATGCAGAGGACAGTGGCAGCTCCACCAGCCAGGGGGCAGTGGTGGATAAGGGGAATCTCCTCTAAGCAGCAAGGGTAGGGCAGTGGTGCAGTTTTGCCTGCTCTCACAAAATGATTGCAAGTCATGGTAATTGGGTGCCTGCAGAAGGAGTATTGCAATGATAAGAGAAGCTCCACTGTTTACAAAATGTTCAGGACTAGGCATGTGGACAGATCTCATGTGAGATCTTCAGGACTAAAGACCCGGATCTGCCCTGCCACTGAGCTCTAACTTCATCTATGACTCTTTAGGAGAGATTCCTGGGGCAGCAGGGGGCAGAAAAGTAGGGAATCTTGGAACTCATAGTGATGTGAGCTGGTGTATTGATACTGGAATGTTTCTGTACAATAGACTCATATACTCATAGACTTTAAGGCCAGAAGGGACTAGCTTGATCATTTAGGCTGACCTCCTGCAGATTGCAGGCCACAGCACCTTGTCCATCCACTCATGTAATAGATCCATAACCTCTGGATGAGTTACAGAAGTCCTCACGTCATGGTTTAAAGACTTCAAGTTACAGAGAATCCACCCTTTACACTCGTTTAAATCTGCAAGTGACCCATGCCTCAGGTTGCAGAGGAAGGCAAACCTCCCTTCCCCACGAGTGTCTGCCAATCTGACCCAGTGGAAAATTCCTTTCCGACTGCAAATATGGTGATCAGTTGGACCCTGAACATTTCAAAAAGTCCAAATATCCAGACACCTAGGAAGGAATTCTCTGTAGTAATTCAGAGCCCTCCCCATCTATTGTTCCATCACTGTACAGGGGGATATTTGCAACTAGCAGTTGCCGAATGGCTACGTGCATTTAAGGCAGTTTCAACATACCATTTCCTCCACAAACTTATCAAGCTCAGTCTTGAAGCCAGTTAGGTTTTTTGCCCCCAATGTTTCCCTTAGAAGGCTTCCAGGTTCCAGAACTTTACTCCTCTGATGGGTAGACGTTTCATCTAATTTCAAGCCTAAACTTGTTGAGTGCCAGTTCATATCCATTTGAGTTTAACTTAAATAATTCCTCTCCCTCGCTGATATTAACCCCTACCTGATATATTTATTGAGAGCAATCATATATTTCCTCAGCCTTTGTTTGGTTAGACTAAACAAGCCAAGCTTTTAAGGATCTCCTCTGATGAGGAGGAAGCACTTTTCTGCACCCGTTACATTTTGAATTAATCTTTTTTACACATGGGTGACCAGAATTGCACACAGTATTCCTGATGAGGTCTCACCAGTGCCTTGTATAATGGTACTAACATTTTACTAGCTTTACTTGAAACACCTTGCCTGATGCATCCTAAGATTGCATTAACCATTTTTGCAGCCACATCACATTGGTGGGTCATACCACCAATTAACCAATAAACCCACCCACATCTTTCTTGTCCTTTGTCACTTCCAACTGATAAATCCCCAGCTTATAGCAAAATGTATAGTAGTTAGTTTCACAGTGCATGCCTTTTCACTATTAAACTTCATCCCATTTCTATTACTCCAGTTTTCAAGGTCATCCAGATCTTCTTGTATGGAATTCCAGTCCTTCTCCAAATTGGCAATACCTCCAAACTTTGTATCAGCCACAAATTTTATTAGCACACTCCCACTTTTTGTACCAAGGTCATTAATAAAAATGTTATAAGATTGATCCCAAGACCAATCCCTGAAGAACTCCACTAGCAACCTCTCTCCATCCTGACAGTTCACTTTTCATCATGACCCATTGTAGTCAGCCCTTGAACTAGTTCCTCATCCATTTTAAATTTTCATATAAATCCCCATCTTCTCCAATTTAACTAATAATTTCCTACATGGAATTGTATCAGATTCCTTACTGAAATCCAGATAGATTAGATCTACTGCATTTCCTTTGTCTAAAAAAATCAATTATATTTTCAAAGAAAATGATCAGATTGGTCTTGCATGATTTACCTTTTATAAAACAATATTTCATTGTATCCCAATTACCATTTACCTCTATGTCCTTAGCTATTTTCTCTTTCAAAATTTGTTCTAAGACCTTGCATACATTGGGATCAAACTAACAAATCTGTAGTTTCCTAGATCACTTTCCTCCCTTTCTTAAAAATAGGTTCTATATTAGCAATTCTCCAGTCATAGTGTACAACCCTCCAAGTTTACAGATTAATTAAAAATCCTTGCTAATGGGTGTGCAATTTCATGTGCCAGTTCCTTTAATATTACTGGATAGAGATTATCCGGGGCCCCCAATTTAGTCCCATTAAGCTGTTTGAGTTTGACTTCCACCTCAGAAGTGGTAATTTCTACTTCCATATCCTCATTTCCATTAGCCATCCTGCCATTACCCCTAAAATCTTCATTGCCCTTATTAAAAATGTAGGCAAAGTATTAGTGTAGGTGTTCGGCCATGACTAGATTATCTTTAATCGCCACCCATCCTCAGTGTTTAGCGGTCCCATTTCTTCTTTCCTTGTTTCAATATATGAATTGTGTTGGAGATTATGAACCCTATGGGGCTGTGTCAGCCTGAAAACTCCATTTTGAATGTGGACCCTTTTGTCTTGTCTATGGTCTATTTGTATCCATGTTGGGTTGAGATTCCAAAGGCTGGTGAAAAAAGAATAGAGGGCAACTGACCAAGTCCCCAAACATGAGAGATCTATTCACTATAGACAAAAGACTGGTCCCTACCCAGGGGAATTGGTTTAGCCGGGAGGAGGTCATCTTGGCAATGATATCACCTGGAAGGGGTTTGTGCTCATGTGATGAAGCTGGCAAGGGTATTACCTGACAGAGGGGGACTAAAAAGATTTAAAAGGGCACAAGCTGTTCTGCTCAAGGGCCATTTCCCCCCAATCAATGAGGAAGATTCAGCCACGCATGTTGCATCCCACAAGCTATGCACTGAAGTAGGAGTCTGGACAAACTAAGGGACTGACCCCAGCCTAAAGAATACCCTGGAGTTAGAGCCGTAACTAGGGCGAGGCCAGTGAGGCACTCGCCTCGGGGCGCACAGCTGTCAGGGGCGCAAAAGGCTGCAGCCAGGGGTGCCTTCTCCTCCCCCGCTGCGGAAGCCACCCCGGCTTACCTGCAGGAGGTCCGCTGGTCTCGTTGTAGAAGGTACCCTCCGCCAAATTGCCGCCAAAGCCGCAGGACCGGCGGACCTCCTGCAGGCAAGCGGAAGCGGCTTCGGTGGCAATTCGGCGGAGGGTACGTTCTTCCCTGCTGCCAAAGCTGCTTCTGCTTCCCTGTGGGAGGTCCACCGGTCCCGCGGCTTCGGCGGCAATTCAGCAGAGGATACCTTCTACAACGGGACCGGTGGACCTCCCGCAGGCAAGCGGAAGCGGCTTTGGCAGCAGGGGAGGACCTCCCGCAGGTAAGCCCCTTGGAATTTCTGCGCCCCTGCCTCGGGCACAGAAATTCCTAGCTATGGCTCGGCCTGGAGTGATGAAGGAACAGAAGCAGGAGCATGTTTAGTATTTATTGTTTTATATGATCTGTACTCTTCTGTGCTTTACATGATTAAGTAAAAAGAGCATTAACATGTTAGACTCTTTGCCAAGGGTATGAACATGAGTTAACTGCTTCACAACTGCTGCGTGCCCCTGAGAGCACTAAACTGTAAACTGGAAGCTTCACACCTTTCAGTGGAGTTCTGGGAAGGGTATGTTTAAGTACAAGGGAGTCTGAAGTGTCATCATGGTATTAGGAGGTGTTAGGCAATTGGGCACCAGGTCCTGCTCTCAGAAGGGGTTGCCAAATAGGAGGCCTGGGTCCTGTGAGCGTGCCTAGGCATCACAGGGTTGGGGCAGTGGCTGGACTCTGTTCAGGATCCAGGGGCTTAAAACAAATGAGAGACTTTGATCTCCTTGCAGCCATCCTAGTGAGTGGCTGGAAGGGGGCACATGTTAGGATCTGTCTCAGCCAGGCAGAAGAGAAGTACTGGGACAGAGGGCTGAAAAAGGCCAGCATGGAAATTACTATTAGATTTAGGATTAGAATATAGGAATCCCTTTATCTCAATTCTGTACTTTCTCCACTAGACCAGACTCGATTATGTTATTGAGCTGCTGCTCCTTGCAGCCAGAAGCAGCAGTGACTGCTCAGCAGGCAGTTGTCTGAGAATGAACTGATGGTGGTTCTTATGCCCTCAGTGGCTCTGTGGGTAGCACTAACACACCTCAAGTCATTAGTTGATGATGACTATCACTGGGCAAACACCACAGAAACACCCTGGTCATCCACTAATCGCATATGTTGCCCTGTATCATTGAGACACCATTGAGACGTCAGCCTACAGAAGCTAAGGGGTCCATTGCAACTCCATACAATAAACGAGTGGAGAGAACTATTTTACCGAATACGTGATTAAACCAAATGGAGCATGTGGAGATATTATGTATTGTGTGAGA
The DNA here is from genome assembly GCA_033296515.1 of Macrochelys suwanniensis. Classification (NCBI taxonomy): domain Eukaryota; kingdom Metazoa; phylum Chordata; order Testudines; family Chelydridae; genus Macrochelys; species Macrochelys suwanniensis. The sequence continues at coordinate 135,252,322 of CM065776.1, forward strand.
GGCCAGTTCTGCCCCTTTCCACTTCTGATGCCCTCAGCAAAATACATCTTTTTTATTTATTTTGAGTCACAGCAATCCATATAATTAAAACCAATAAACTAAGCAGAATCAAAACAAACCACAGTAAGTAGAAAACTAACAGTAAGTGCTGATGACAGATGAATCCAAACTGCCGTTCAAAATTATGCTTGCTGTATTAGTTAGAAACGATCACTACTAGCAATGGCACCAGTAAATAGCTGAAGGAAGGTAAGAAATTAAGATAGATTACAAATTATAAATCCCATGGGAAGTAGTATGCAGAAATGGGAGCCAGGGAGGTTTGATAGCATAGTGTTTCTGTTGGAATCCTGGCTCTATTGAAGTCAGTGGCAAAACTAGTATTGACTTCAACAGGCTCAGGATTTCACCCCCTTATTTCCACTAATGCCATTTCTGTAGCTCCCGCTGCATCTTTTTACTGTTGCAATTTCTGCTTCTGCTCAGAATCACTCTCTTTTATTCTTTAGGGTTTTTCAAAATCTTATCTCATATTATTCTATTTTCATCCTGTTCCTTCACTGCCCTGTTCACATTTTCTAGTACAGCCACACAATAAAAACAGAAGATCTTTTTATTAGTGTGTTTGTGAAATTAGGTTACTGTACCTTAATCCAGAGGAAATTAAAATTTAAACTAGAAACTAACAATTAAAACTACATGTTATTTTATTTCAAGTTCAAATGGGTCCATTTTCTTCTGATTCTCTCATCTATCCATCTATGCTCTTGTACCTCACCTATCTCTTACAAAGAATATCATACAATCAGCCAATGGACTAATTGCCTTCCTAGTAGCATTGAAGCATTGTTCTGACAGTTTTTGTTCCCCACTTCTGTCTCTGCTTCTCATAAGTTTCACCCTTGAGGTCAACAGTTTTGTTGTACCTGATGAACATAGCTGATGAGACAGGCCCTCACCATGGAAAGAAAAGTAGTCTATGAAGTATCTTGGGCAATTCCAAAAAGGGTGTTGGAGATTAAAACTGAGACTTTGAATGTGACTTGATGTTGTATGGGAGCCAATTTCCTGAGTGAGGTATTGAGAGAAGATGTGAGCAGTTGGCATGCCAACCCAAAGGCTCTCACACTTCAAACACTTATGTAACAGTGAGAGCTGTTGATCTCCGAGTTTAGATTAAAACTAAGACATGAAGCTGAACTTTACCACTGAACTTCATATAAAATGAGATGTTTGAGTTATGACTCCTATGTGGCTCAACAAACATTGTGCATTCAGTACTGTAGCAAAGCGAAGACTCACCGGCACAGCGCCTCCTGCTGATCATCTGGGAATTAGCTCTTTTCCAGCCTCGGATTGCCCTCTGTTGGCCAGTATCTCACCTGCCACAGGCCCCCCATGTTCCTCCCAGACCCTGGTGCCCCTTTACCTCAGTGTTCTGCCCCAGCAGTGCCCACACACTCTGGGTCTCCCCTCCCAGGGAAACCCCCTCCCCCTATGTCCACCTTGTGTCAGTGGCTACTGCCAGTTGTCATCTAGCCACCGCTCACTCGGGCAAACTGCAGTCTGTAATGGCCACTCATCATTGGCAAGGGGGTAGGACCAGCTGCCTCTGCCTATTCCCAGGCTACACCTCTGCAGCCCCAGTACCTCTTTTAGGCCTTTACCAAGACCTCAGCCTGGGCAGTTGCCAGGCTGAAGCTCCCCAGCTCCTCTTGCCTTTCCCCAGCACCGCTTTGCTTCAGGTACCCTGCTCCCAGGCAGCTAGCCCTTCCCATTCCAGGGCTAGAGTAAGACTCACTCAGCTCCTGGCTCACAACCCAGCTGTGGCCTGATTGGGCGCGGCCCCAGGTGTGGCTGCTTCCCCAATCAGCCTAGCTTTTTCCACCAGAGTGGGGTAACTGCCCTGCTACAAGTACCCTTTGGTGATACTGAGGCCAGCAGAATAACGTTACTAGTATATCTGAATTCTTATTACTTTGGATTTGTATCTATAAAAATTCTACTATATGGTCTATTCTGAACTGTATCTCACTAGATTCTATTAAACCTTTTAGTTATAGTTTATAGGGCAGTATTATGGTATCCCATTGATTTGTATCATCTCACAATGTTTCAGTAATGCCTATTATGTTATGACCACCTTCTATTTCAAGAAACCCTAGTTTTTACTTATACGATTCTTGCATTGATATAGGGACTGTGGGACATTTATTCATTTTTATTTTTAGCTGTCTGACTATTTTTAACTCCCTAGCCTGACACTCATCTGGTTTTCCAGAACTTAATTCTGTGATCTCAACCTGTTCCTCCTTCAGTTCTGATATCATTTCTGTTTTAATTCTTTACTGGATCCAGAGCGGTTTTTGGATTACCAGATGTCTATGTCTAACCTGAGTGTTCCCCAATATCTGTCAGCTTTTCCTCAGCATCTAGATTAAAATCTCCTTCAGACCTTGCAAATCATCTCTGCCAGAAGTCATGATCCACTTTGGCTAAATTAGAGCCCATCCCTTGCATACACTCTTATTTTGCATCCACAAAGTTCCCAAGTGCTCATAAATCCTCCTCCTTCATACCAACTTTTCATCCATTCATTGTGCTTCTGACAAGCCCACATCTGTCTGAAACTGCATGTACAAATATAAGCATTTTAGGGAAATCTACTACAGACACAAGCAGCCTTTTTTCTAGTCATCTAAATTTAGCTTCCATGAACTCTCTCCTACACATCCTTAGATCACAACCACAGGCTCATCCTCAGCACCATCTAGTAGTTTGTGTCTAGATGTCTCATGAGATCTGTTGCCACCAAGCAGGGAAACCACTGAATAGTCCTCACAGTTGCAACACATTCTGCTACCTATGACTGAATTCCATACCACCATCCATTATTGATGTCTCACAACTGTAACCCCTCTCTTGTGTGACCTCCTTAGTGTGTGAGGAATGATCACTGATCAGCCCCCTTTACCTCTAACAGAAAGTGTGTCTCTACTCAAGGAGTTTGTCCTCCCATTCCACCTGGGTCTCCCTCTCATCATAAGTCCACTTTTTTGTCCTTTTGTGAAACAAATTAAAATGAAGGTTTCATCTGCTTTGTTTGATCACCACATATTTTATGTAAAACTTAGCAATGTAAAAACCACAGGTGGAAGCTGTTGCTGTGATAGATGCCTGGGTTTCTAATTTTCCACATAAACTGGCTGATGTCAAGCTTTAAAGAAGCAAATCCACTAGATCAACAATAGCAACAAGTGTGTTATATTTAACTCACAACCCTTTACAACATGTTTCAGTGATAGTGCGTCTTTATGAACCTAATACAAAAGATAAACTTACAAAGGGAAACATTAAAAGCAAATTTAAGTTGCTACTGGGAGTTAGTTTATTTCTACAGCTCCACTTAACAAAATTCCATCCCACAATTTCATGTGCATCTGTCAAATATATTGTGTGTCTTGCGTACTTTATGCAATGAACCAGATGCAAAACTTTCAAAATCCTCCATTTTTCACTACTTACTATTAAAGGAGAGAGGTGAGGGCAAATGTTCTGAGCATAATCGCGTGAGCTGGGAGCTCCTGAGTTCTAATCCCAGTGCTGATTCCCTCTCTGATCTCAAGCAAGCCACCTAATCTCTCTTCCTCAATTTTCCCATCTCTTAAAACTGGGATACTGCTGCTCTGCTAGTGAACTTCACAGGGACATTGTGAGAATTACCTGATTTTTTTAAAGCCCTTTGAAGACTAAAAGTGCTAAGTATTACTAATCTCTCATATATTCTTAAAAGAAAGTGTATGTGTTAGGAACAAAGCAATCATCACAAAAATACCCCCAAGAGGCATGTATGTAGCTAAGAAAGAACATCACTGATTAAGGGTTTATCTAAACTGTAATTGGAAGTGTGGTTTGCAGCTTCTGTAGACATACCTTCTGTAGACATAGTTAGCTCATTAAAAATAGCAGTAATGATGTGGTGTCATTGGCTTCAGTGTGGGCTGCACAATTTTCCCTGCCTCCTTGGGAATGTACTTGCTTGTGCAGCTCTCATTGTCATGACCTCATCTCTATTTTTCGCAGTCTAGCTAGATTTCAGCTAGCATGGGTATGTGTACATGAGATGTAAATCACAGCCTGGCTGCTGTGTAGATATACCCTAGTCAAACAGAAGCATCTAAACTACCAAACAAGGGTCCCAATTTTAACCTCCACTACATTGGTTCATCTCCCATTGAAATTTGTGGGAAGTTTCATCCATGGGGTTGAAGTGGGTGTGAGAGTTTCTGGTGGGGTCAGAAAACATGCTGAATAGCTTATTAATAGACCTACTGCTGTTTTGAAGCTGTTCATTTAACTTTAAATGCAATTTGCCCACAATTCTTTATATCCAACAAGAGAATTTCCCTGCTGGCTCCCTAGTGTAGACATCTGCCTTCCCATACTGGTGTAGAGGGAACATCAGGGGCATGATTGAACGCGGAGAGGGCATAGTGGAGTAACACTGTGTTACACCTATGCTGCATAAGGACCATTAAGAACCTTATGTCCGATGCCTGCTAGCAGCTTTAAATTGTGTTGGGGCTAGAGCTAGTCCTGAGGATCAGGGTCCCCGCATATACCTCACCCTTCTGTGCCAAACAGAGGTCTGAGGAGAGAATTTTGCCCGTTGTGTTATTTTATCTATATATAAATGGAAATAAATCAATTTCATTTGCTATGCTTGATGTCTTTTTCCCGGCATCTTGAGGCATTAAAAATCAAACATTTTATATATATATACATACACATACACATACACATACACATACACATACACATACACATACACACACACACACACACACACACAATGTTTATGCGATTTTTAATGCCTTAAGATGCCGGGAAAGTGACATCAAACACAACAAATGAAATGGATTTATTTCTATCTTCCAATAAGCATGCAAAAATCCTCCTGATTTGCACAAATAGAACTCACGGCAGTACTGGGCACAATATTTGCATTTTATTCTAGAACTGCTACAGAGAACTGCTATAGAGACTTCCCTGAGTCTCTTGCCTGTAAATCTGGCAGATTCTTACTGTGCTCCCACACTACTGTCCAATATTCAGGCACAGGATTTCTGAAATCTTGATTTACTGTTCCATTTACAATGGCCAAAGTGTGTTGTCAAGAGAATTCTTTATGGACAGCTTTCCATGTGTCAACCTTAAGCACTATTTCAGGTTCTCTAACTGTGAACTAGCCTAATCCCCATCCGTTTCTACAGCTATCTTTTGAAATGCAACCTGACACTTTTAAAGATAGTCACCTGAAAATCAACATAAACTGGATTGAGAGTTTTGGCTGATAATATCTGATATTACTGCTATAAATCTCTTCTGTTCTGTTCCAGGTGGCTTCCAAAATTAAGTAGTCATCCCTAAATGTTTTGTGAAATTGGCAGCTGATTTAATAAGCACATTAAACCTTTATTTATAAATTACAGAGGTATTGTTAGTGCTGCAGTTCTATAATAAGCATATAACCAACAGTGCACCTATCAGAGAATTTTCCTGTTATCCTATTCCAAGCACAAAATAGTCTTGCATGCCACATGAAAAATCCTGGACATTCCAATGCACTTAATAACACCTTCAAGATATAATAAAGTAGTGCTAAGTCAAGAATTTCTTCCCAAATATATGGCTTTAACTTGATGCTAAAGAATCATTACAGAATCAATAAAGCAAACACTGGATTTTCAAAAAAAATTAGGAACTCATTTGTGCACCACATGCAAAACCTGACATATATCTCTACTGCTACAATGATCAACAGCCTCCCCCCCCAACACACTTTTCAAGATTGATGGATCTTACACATGCCTATCACAACAAATGGTGTATCTCATCCAGTGCTCTAAATGTCCCCAATAACAACTATGTGGATGAAACTAGAGAATGCTCTTGAATGAACTCACATAGGAAAATGATAAAAGACAAAAACACCCCATCACCTGTGGGCGAACACTTTTCACAAAGCGATCACTCTCTGTCTGGCCTAAGAGTCCTCATCCTCAAAGGAAACCTGCACAACACTTTCAAAAGATGAACCTGGGAGCTAAAAGTCATTACTCTGCTAGACACATAAAATCATGGACTGAATAGTGACACTGGATTCATGGCATATTACAACAATCTGTAACGCACTAACCCCCTCTTTTTGTCTTATGACTGCAGAGGTGTTATTGGGCCACTCTAACTTGAATGGTCCCTTAGCATATATTGTAAGTACTTGTACTAAAAATCTGTTGCTTTTTGCTGTGATGCTGAGAGTACCTTTCCCAGACTTGAAGAAGAGCCTTGTGTGGCTTACAAGCTTGTCTCTCTCACCAACAGAAAGTTGGTCCAACAAAAGATACTACCTCACCCACCTTGTCTCTCTAATAGAGGTTTCATATCATGCAGTGGGGGAATGTCTGCGAATATCCTCTTCCCAGTTGGGTGTGCATCCCTTGCTAGTATTCAAAAGGTTAAAGGGAAATCAAGCAAAGAAGCAGCCACTTAAAATAATGTATTCAATGATCTCAGGTGGATTGTTGGAGATAAATGCTTATGATGGATAAAATTCTGCCTCACAGAGGTAATTGATAATAAGCATAAAGTAGAACCATACATTGTTTCAATACGTGATCGGCTCAAACAGTTTTCATGTCCTGGAAACAGATCTGTGTTTTCTGCCTTAATGTTAATGAGGCATTCATTATCCTTGCTCAGTTATTGTGTGTTCCACGAGCAGATCCTTCATATTTTATTTTTATCTTCTAGGTAGAAGTGGCACACTAGGGGCACATTTCCTTAACGTGTACACTAAGTACTCAAGATGCATCAATATTACTTATCTTAAAGTGCAATTATATCCATACCCCTATGTGTGATAAAGAACTCCTCTTTTCAGCAACTTGAATCGGTTAAAAAAAAGACTTCAGAATTAAAGACAGGCCTGGTTAATCTGTAAATCCTACTCGTGACCAGTATTGCTCCTTAACCATAATGGTTCTTTTGGTTTCACCAGTAAAGATGCACAAATCTTACCCACTGTTCATGCAAGCCTAATATGACCCAGTTATCCCTTTGTCAGTCTAAAACTGCCCAGAATGATTAGCCAATCATCTTACATAATATCACAGAGACCTATGAGCCATGGTGGTGCTATGGTAGCATCGCTGTGTGCTGCGACAGAGCAAAGCTTAGCAATCCTATACCACAGGAGAAGATGTGATGTAAAACCTTGCAATAGGATTTCCTCTCTAGCGTCTTCTGTATAGGACAGAGGAAGGGGTGAGTTAAGAGAAAATATAATGTACAACCACAGCAAATTTGATGATCATTTTTATTATTTACTTATATTTAAAAAAGGGGGAAGGAGATGCAGGGTTTCCCACCTCAGAAGGTCAGGATTGTTTCAGATCAGCAGCGCTGTAGTGTATCAGGATTTTCAACTACTTTGATTGAGATGGGATTTGTCAAACAAGCATCCAATCTCAAATAAACAATCCTAAAGTAATATGAAAAACCCAATACAGGAGACAAAAAGATATAAAGCTCCATTGTCTGTCTGTCTATCTATGTCTGTATACCACTCTTATCACTACAGTATGTGAGCACCTTTTCCTGATATCACCAAACACTGCATGACTCCATGAACTATAGGTACAGTAAATCTCAGACACAGCATTAAGGACCAAATTTTATCATCATATTAGTTTGCTTTTGCTGGGGGGAGGAGAGATGGTAAATAGATTCATCATCTTATCTTTTGTGTTTTGTCCTCAATATATATATTTTGCATTTCAAAATGTTATCTCTCTCTATTTTAGGATTTTATTAATGCCTAAAGCTATAATAGTTGAACACATTCCACTTTAGATTGGCAAAGCAAAGTCCCTAGTGGATTTTATAGAGTCTTTTGCTCTTTTTTCCCTGGTTCTGAGGGGTTTGCTTGGGGCAGGAATGGTAGAGAGGTGAAGTTGTTGTAAATATCATTCAGGTTACAGTTAGAATAGGGTATTCTTTCCCCACATAGACAGACCCATTTAAATTTAAAAACAAAGATGGAAAAAAATCTCTGTGATAATAAACTGAGAGTCAATGCATGATGCTGCATTTCTGTTGTAAGCAAAACTCCAACACTCATTTCAGTGGCAGTTATGAGTGCCCAAGGAATGAATCACTGGCCTCTGACTTCCAGTGAGTAAAGCCCTGTGGTCAATCTAGAATTTATGCATATCAGAGTAGAGGAAAAAATATTAATTAGGTAAAACATCACTGGGTCAATTTTTCAGTGCATCATACAGATTTTGACATATCCTACTAAAACTTAATTGGAGCTGTTAACTACTCCTCCAACCTCTGTGCAACTCTGCACATTGGCTGCCTGATAGTTTAGGTTGTGTCTTATCTTTCATTTCTGAAGACTCTTTTCCCACCGTTGCCCCCACCCCACCCAACTGGTTGCCAACTTATTCATGCAACACAGAAGAAATAATGATCAGTGTAATATACACAGACACACACACACACAGACACACACAGAGTCATGGTTCAAACAAACATTATCTTGTAATGCAGCCCTTATGTTGTGTGTGTGTGTGTGTGTGTGTGTGTCTGCGTGCACGCACACACACACACACACACACACACACACACACACACACACAGAGTACAAGAGCTGCATCAGATTAGTATATTTGTTTGAAATATGTGATAATGAGGCAACCTGTCTACCTGTCAGACATGCATGGAAACAGTAGGAATAATCGGAAAGTGAAGCATATGGTACCACAATATGATTTGTCCTTAACAGACCAAAAACAAGTGTTTGCCAAAAACTAATGTGAGTAATCGTATCCAAACACAGAAATGACAGTTTACACATGCAGCAGCTCAGTATGGATTAAGTGGCAGTATGGTTGCCCCTGGGCCCAAGAGCGGCAGGTCCACATCCGACCCCTGAAATTGATCTTACATCTAATTCTAACAATGATGAACAGCACTATAATAGGTCCTACTATGTTTAGTTATACATACTACGCCAAAATATTTCAGAATTCCCAGATTTATGTTATCTCCAAATCAAGGGATAAGAAAATTAATCAGATGTGAACATAGAAAGTAAGGGTTATAAATTTGTGGATAAAAATAAATTGATATCCACATTAGTCATATGCTGGGATGGGAAGTTGTTTGTACTATAGTATTCTAACAGAAACAAATAGGGTCTAATTTTCAGCTGATATAAATCAACATAACTGCACAGAAACAAATGGAGCTATGATAATTTCCATCAGCTGAGGATCTGATCCCTATACAGTATGCAAACTGCATGTATTAATATCTTTATCATTCTCTTTGCTTACATGGCGACACATATGAACCACCAAAATATGGGTTATTTATTTATTTTTTTATTTTAAAGCTGCAGGAAAAGTGAGGGACTTTCTGAATTTCAATTTAATTTAAGCACAGTTTTGCTTTCATATTTTGGATGATCCACCAGATACACAAAATATAACACCAGAAGACTCACTTTAACTTTATGGGAATTGGGGGTGGGGGGAGGAAGGATAGAGAAAATTCAGCCTGTCTAAAACATATATATTTATAGCTTATATTACGATCTGTCTGTCACTTAAGCATTTAAAGAAAAAGTTAAAATTTACCTTTCCCACATACTGGGGTTCAGAGCCCATGTATTCCTCCAGCACAAAAAACTGATTCCATACCCAGCCTCGTTTGACCCGCTGGGCGGATGACCTCCTCCCTGGCATTGTGATAACATTTTCTCTCGGCTGTGCTTCTAAAGTCTGTTGTAGTTGTGGATGCAGTGGTGTTAGGAGACCTCCATCAAACAGGACCCAGAGAAGCAGGGATAAACAGTTCCTTGTAAGCATTGGCAAAGGCTTCCCTACAGCAAGTAATAAAAACTCCAGCACTTAATGTAGAGCTGTAGAATCCAGTTTTGAGGTGTCTGTGGCCTCCACCACTTAGCTTCGGATTTTATTGCGGAAATGCTAATGCAGACATTAATCCTTCTGATGACAAGGTTTTTGCCGCATTAAATTCCATCTAAAGGGACCTATAAAAGAGATTTACATGGCAACATTAAATTACGTAAAATTATATTGAAGTGTTCATCAAAATTCTCACACCTAGTTAGTTTCTTGAGACAGAGAGAGAGGATCAGGAAGCAGAGTTTAAAAAACTAGTACTGTTTTGCTGATAGCATTGAGTTACTGTAGGATACTGCACAGTAACTGTAGGAATGGTTCATTCTTACTCTGTTTAGTATTACTTTTGTGTCTGTCTGAAGACAAGTACTCTTTTTGGCCTAGTTATCAAATACATTTGTTACACCTCAGCGATTTTTAATATATTTACTCTTGATTCACTCAGGAAATACTGAAGTATAGTGGACCAAATTATCAAGAGGTGGAATGCTGTACTTTTTTTAATCTTCGCCACAAAACATAAGCCTTGGAAACTTTTCCCCTTTTTTTACCATATCTGGAGCTATACACAGACAGCTTTGCACTGAACCTTATTCTCAGAAAGATGAAAGTGTGTGAATTCCACAGGAACTAAAAAGTATGAAAAGGAAACTATGCCAATACAGTGGAATAAAATAAAACCACTGATTCAGAATACATGTGTCATGATTGGTGGTCTCTTCTCAGGACAGGCCTAGTGTTAAATGAAAGGGATGCTGCAGTTCAAGAGTGAACTGGGTCCTTAGCTGGTACCAAAATAAAATAATAATTAATAATAATAATTAATAATCCAGTAATAGGGGACAAACAGCAAAAGGACAGTCAATGGGGAAAACTGCAAAGCTGCACACACACACACAAAATCGGCAATGCAAGACACTGATACACATTTACACTGACATATACCAAACCTACAGATTAAAAAATAAATCAGCACAGTAACTATGTGGCTGAGACAGAACTATCATATCAAGGGAGCTATTACAATTGTAGTGACCCTTGTAGCAGCCAGATGCCAACAATGAAAAATCATATTCTCTGTCTGTGTGCTTGTCTTAGTGAGTCATATTAACACATTACTCTGTGAACCCCAGTGTAGAATATCTCATATGACTGATGAAAAAAAATGTTGTGTTTTCCAGCCAGTGTAATTACAGCGGTGTTCTCTTGCCCTCTCTATTATTTTTGTATTTATGAAATTCTTTGATTCATTGTCAGCAGTTAGTAAAATGGCAATGGCAGAAGGATGCAAAATTAGCAGTTCCAATATTTAAAAAAGTTACGGATCAAATTCAGCCCAACGAAAGTCTGAGCACAGCTACCACAGGAGTCTTTGCACCAAATTCAGTGAGATAGAAATGGTGAAAATTAGCACCGACATCACCTACATATGGCCTGATCCAAAGCCTATTTAAGGTCATCTAAAGATTACCATTTATTTCATTTGCCTTTGGATCAGACCCATACATTTTATCTCATGCCATACCACCCCCAACAAAAGCTAGCTCTCCTGTAAGTGAACTAAAGTCTCAACAGATGAAATGTTGTTCTCAATTTCACTGGTGAAATTTCACAGAATCTGCACTGGAGAATTAGGTAAATATCACAACCTGTCTGCACACAGACCCATTGTGTTGGATTTCCAACAACATTCAAGCAACTGAAGTATGTTTGAACAAATGCTCATGGAAAGTGAATTTTAAGCTTACACATAATTGGGAGGTTAGGGAAATGTAACAAGCTTTGAGAACAAAAGAAAGTAGAAAAAAACTACATATCCTAGTCATAAAGGGTATTTTCTCTTCTTCCCTCCCCGCAAAACCACCACCACACTGAACTCATTGCAAGACTTAAAGAGCAAACAAAGACATGCACAGATATTAATAAAATGGGATATCAAAGTGCAGTGAAAAGGTATTTAGTTAAAGTGACTGCTTGGTCTTTATTTTCAGAAAGGATTAAAGTTTGATATTTGCAGTATAGGAAAAAAAGGGCACAAGCCTGACCCAAACAATTGGTTTTAATAAAGATACTTTCAAAATTTATGCAAGACATAAATCTTTTTTGGTCTCCAGAACTGAGTATTCTTTGGTAACAAAGGAAAACTATTGATTGTCAAACTTTAATACTCTCTCAAACGTCCAACCTACTTTTTATTTGTTGCCTTTTATTGACACCAGCCATAAGAAAGGATTCCTTCGTACTATAGGGCTGCATATGCTCTTAATATCGGTACACATAAAATTCATTTCTTTTAACAGCTTTATTTATTTAACAGTTCAGATGACTTTTTGTGCTTCCCTCTTTAATGCACATACAGTATACAGCATTGTGTTCATCAATAATTCAATTCCAGGGCTGCCAGCTGCACGTGCCTCTCTTGCTGTGCAGTTGCAGAGTTTTTGCCTAGTATGGATGACAAAAATCTCAACAACCATGGATCATCCAAACAGAAATCCACATGTCCCCTCCAAATCCCCAGTCCCAGATTAGCGCTGAAAATAAATAGTGATAGAAAAATGCTCCAGGACAGCTAAAAATCATTCCATATTCAATTTAACAGCTATACCACTGTCCTTTACTGAGGAGGCTCTACTCAATACATTATGGTCTCCCAGCAGATCTCGGCCTCCGGCCACATCCGTCAGCCAGGGAGCTTTTAAAGTGTTATATGGCACCAAAAATAATGCAAAGAGACTGAAGGACTCTAGTGAAAGGGGAACAGTTCCCCCGTGGCTGGAAGGTTGGTATCCAAATACAAATGTATGACTTTAACCCCTTCTCTGTTGGGCTGTTCACCTGCTTTCCAGCATCTCAGCTGCATTTGAATGTTATGATATTCGTTTGAAGCCTCAGTGTGGCTCACATCTTTTACCTGAAAGATCTAAATTGCTGTGGGGGGAAGGGGGAGGTGCGGGGGGAGGAAGGTGATGACAGGGGTGATATGTGAAACTGAGGAGCAGCCTCAACATCAGCTGCACCAGAGTTCACCATGAGAAAAAAAAATCTGCATGTGGACAGGCCCAGAGCTTAAAAGATGCACTCTTTTGCATGAATCTTCTGCTATTTTACACTTGAGCAGTGGGAGATTGAGGCAGAGGGTCAGGAGAAAGGACAAAATAGCTCTTTAATAAAATAAAACTTTTTGCTGACAGCACCAGCGGAAGACTTGAAGAACTGACAAACAGCTAGTAAATTTAGCAATGCACTGGACACATGCATTGCAATTCAGAAGCAGACGTTGTACTAAGAGCTGACAGAGGTTTTTCAGCCAAAATGTGTTTGTCACCAAAAACACCCCCCCAAAAACAAAAAAACTCTGCAGATTCAAATAATCCAAACCATGTTGTGAATCTGAGTTGATTTGGCTAAATATTTCAGTTGAAACAAAACAGGAAATTATTTTTTTGGAAATGTCCAAATGAATCCTTTTGATTTTTCAGACTAGATTCACAAGAGGATTTAGATGCCATTCACAAAAGAAGAGGAACAAGAGCAAGGATACTTTCCTGGGATATGGCAGATCCAGGTTCAAAACCTTGCCCTGGAGCAGGGACATGAAACCAGGTTTCCACAAGTGCCCTAACCACAAGGCTATGGGCTATTCTGGGATTGAGCTCTCTCAAGCTGTTCTTATCAGACCTAGATTCAAGTCTCTGCTCCCGAGTGACAATTCAGACTTAGATCGCTCACAGGAGTACCCCATGCCACTGAGCTACTGGAAGCACTACCTCTTGAGCCTACTTATTTTTAATTTAGCCCTTCTTTTCCTTTCTTTTGTTTAAAATTCCCCAAAACAAAACAAAATAAATCCTTCGTGATTTTTTTTATTTGCCCAAAAATCTGGTTTTGTACAAACACAAATGATTATTTCCTGATTTTTCTGAAAAGTCAGATATTCATAGATTCCAAGGCCAGAAGGGACCATTGTGCTTATCCAGTCTGACCTCCTGCATAACACAGGCTATAGAACTTCCCCAAAATAATTCCTAGAGCAGAGCTTTTAGGAAAAACATCCGATCTTGCTTTAAAAATTGTCAGTGATGGAGACTCCACCACCCTTGGTAAATTGTTCCAAATGGGTAATTACTCTCACCATTAAAATTTATGCCTTACTTCCAGTCTAAATTTGTCTAGCTTCAACTTCCAGCCATTGAATCATGTTACACCTTTCTTTGCTAGATTGAAGAGACCTTTATTAAATATTTGTTCCCTATGTAGATAGCTCTCGACTGTAATCAAGTTACTCCTTAACCTTCTCTTTGTTAAGCTAAATAGTCTCAAGGAGCTCAATCTATCACTACAAGGCATATATGACACTCTGTTCCCCAAAGCAACACTCTGTCACCCCCATATTCACCATGGTTTTATAATTATGTGTTTTGTACACAGCATGTCTTGTAAGGTATCATTTTAAAAGTCTTGCTTTGTTGAATATTGTGCTATCATTGTATGGGATGTTATGAAGTTTTTCTATGTGTATGTTACTGAAATATGTTGTGAAGTTGGAAACACCCCCAACTAGCCTTTCAGGTACAACAATGGAGAAGCCAGACAGTGTCGATGGCCCATTAAGGGGAATCCACACTACTAAGAACTATCACAGGATCTGTATACAATGAAGGCTTCTCATAGAGAGCATATAAACAATGGTCACAAGCATAGATGTTTCCAGCAAGCTGGAAGGAACTATAAAAGAGGGGAAGTGATATCATCATTTGGCCTTTTTCCCCCGCACAACTCAACACCTGAAAACACGTCTGGAGAACAAAGACTGAACTGCGGAGGCGGTATCAGGCTGGAAAGGAGAATCCCAGCTTGTGTATTAAGGAACTATACTGTCAGGGTGAGACGCTGCTTGATCTGAATCCTGTCTAGTTTATAGAACTCAGATTGCAATTTTACTTTTTATTTCTTAGGTAACCAACTTTGATCTGTATGCTTACTACTTATAATCACTTACAATCTACCTTTCTGTAGTTAATAAATCTGTTTTATATTTTACCTAAAACAATGGGTTTTGCTTGAAGTACTGGGGAAATCTGCTCAGGAACAAGAGCTAGTGCATGTCCTCTCCACATTGAGAGAGGGGCGGACTGGGTAATCAACTTATACGGGCCACGCTTCTGACCAGGGAAAGATGGTACAGCTCTGTGATCCTAGGTTGGGGAGCTGTGAGGAATTGGCTGGAGCCTCTCTATTGTTGGTTCATGAGTGGCTGTCAAAAGCATTCATGGAACTCGTTTGAGTGTGTCCCTGCCTGTGGATGTCTCTGTAAGTGCAGTACTGGGAGGGATTTGCAGCTTGTCACAGTGTGAGAAGGAGCCCAGGTTGGTTAGACAGAGGGCTCAGCAGTATCCCAGTTCAAGGTTGCACCCTGGGGAACCTGTCACAACATGTTTTCTAATCCTTTAATTATTCTTGTCGCTCTTCTCTGAACCCTTTCCAATTTATCACAACTCTAACTGTTTTGGGCAAATAGGTATTATGGCTCTATATTTCTGTATATATATATTTGCATATCAACATTTTATGTTTATCAAATCATGATTTAGTTTTTTTCCAACTGTGTCGTGGGCCCAATTTTTAAACCTGGATGCCCAAGTTTGGTGCCTAAATCCTAACATTAAATGTTTAAAAGTGGTATCCAGGTCTCTATATGCCTGATAAATATGCAAGGGGTATTTGGGCAAGCAATTTACATGCCTTAGATTGAAAATTGGGCCTAACACACTTTTGTCTAAACTCTGTGCTCTGTTCACAAGTCTGTTGCTCATCTAGCCACCAAGCCACATGTCAAAGTGTGCTGTTTGATATTTAGCTTTCTATACAGTAGATATTAGCACAGAAGTTTAGATTTTTATCTTGTTGAACACCAGTTTCCCCTCACAGTCCTATTTGTACTTAAATATTGTTACTCAAGTCTTTATCCTGCAGAGGAATCTGCAGGGGAAGACCCTTTTCAGAAGATTGGAATCCTAAAGAAGTCAAAGGGACATCATTTGCATGGACTCCTTTGCAGGACTGGGGCCTTAACCTTTTTCCATTTGGTTACTTTCCCTGACACAACTTCTCTATTAATGGTGGATCTGGCTGACTGCAAATTGGGATGTTCCAAAGAAACATGACCTGTAAGAAATCTTGTTCCTATTTACTCTAGTCAATAAACTGCAGGTAAAGTAGTTCAAGACTGGAGCCAGCCATACAATAGTTTTTCTATCCCATGACAAGTTTTGAGATTTGGGAAATTTTTCTCTTCCTGGATCAGGACAAAATGTCATTTTTGCTTCAAACTGAAAATCCCCCCAACATCCAGTTTGGGTCAATTAAAATGTTTAGTTTGGATTATTTTGAAACTTTTCATTTTGATGTTATTTTTTTTAATTGTCCTACATCTTACATTTCAAGATTATTTCAAGAGTTTTCCATGTAGAGAAATTCATTGAAACTGATACTTCACTGTGCAAAATATCAGTTTTGACAAATTAGCATTTTTTGATTAAAAAATTGTGTTAAAAAATTCTCAACCAGCTCTACTCATAACATGCTATTGAGAAATTGAATATAATAATTTATTAATAATATCAATTAAATACAGTATTATCGTTACTACTTGAAACATTCTAACACTAGAATTAAATTAAGCTGACAAACAATGAACAGCTCGAATGAAAGATTGCTCTAAGAGTGGAAGCACCTGCATGCTACAACACTGCCATTGCAGCCTTTAGCGAAACATATTCTGGTAAAGCACAAGAGGATATCTTCACTGAGCTTGGCAAGGCTACGCCTTTTTATGGAAAGGACAATCATACGTCCTTTGTGACCACTAATCTGCCCATAACAGTCAAATCTACAGAGAACTTTGAAACACAGACCTAAATGAGCTTTGTTGTGTATAAGATAACTGTCGGGGTAAAAGACAGCAGATGAGCTATAGTCCCACGTAGACTAACAAGAAACACTAAAGTTCCATGAAGCACTCAAAACTGTCTTCAGTCCAGCAAAGATGATAATTGCACCACTGTGAATGGAAGTAAATTGCTTACCAACCAAGTATCCATTATGCGCTGATGGTGGAAACATTTCAACACAGCCACCTTAATCATAAATCAGTCATTGCAAAGAACGCTTTTTGCTTATGTGAAACACCAGCTAATGCAGAACA
Organism: Macrochelys suwanniensis; assembly: GCA_033296515.1. Taxonomy (NCBI): domain Eukaryota; kingdom Metazoa; phylum Chordata; order Testudines; family Chelydridae; genus Macrochelys; species Macrochelys suwanniensis. The sequence continues at coordinate 135,269,524 of CM065776.1, forward strand.
GCCATCTTCCTACTCATAAAGAAGTTTGAAAAGTCTTTGCAATAGTGAAAAATGGTAGATCTGTGCCAGATGGAAAACCTACTAAGATGTGAGAATGTGTAATGGCTGACCATCTAACTTCATTTCGCTGCAATATCTGGAAAACAGAAATAGTATTGCAACAGCTAAAAGATGCCCACACTATTAAAAAAATAGATTTTGAAAATCTTAGAATGGAAGGATGGGCCTGGGACAAATAAGTCACAAATAAGTATATCACAAATAAGTGATATACTAAACCAGCATCCAACAAACAAGGCAGAGACCATCTTCTTGTTCGGGGTCTGTTCGCAGTGGGGCTCTGGTCCATGACTGGGACACTTAAGAGCTACTGCAATGCCAATTAATAATGATAGACTCATCATGCTCCAACATATGGTTCTGAAGTGTAATAGGAAAAAGAAGGATAAAGCTATTGTTTTGAAGTTTCTCAAAAAACAAACAAACCTGTGGCTGTGTACTATTGACTTAGAGTAATAGTAAATTATAGCTGCCGAATAAACCAATTAGCGACAAAAAAATAAATGATGGAAAGAGACTGTTTGGAAATAGTCAATGTGACTACAGAACAATATACCACCTCTGTCTACAACTAATTTTCAACATCCAGTGTATCAACCTCATCAGCACCACCAACACATCTATCTAACCCGCAGCAGAACATTTAAGTCACAAATATAAGGCCTAAAACCTGCATTTTTCAAATGTGAAGAGATAATCAATATTAATACACAAATATGCATGAGAATACCTGAGCAGGAGGAGTGGAATCAAAATAACAGGGTGAAGCTTTCATTACAAACCTGAAACAACACTCAATACAATTGGTTCCTGGTTTCATTACCAAGTTGACACAGCCCACTAAGGATCACAAGTAAACCTTGACCACTCAGAATTCAAGTCAAAGCTTGCGTTTCTCTCAAACTCTTATGTAACTCTACAGTGTAACTGCCACAGTTCATTATGTGTTTTTTTTTTAAATGCCTAATAGTAATGTACACTTTTGCCTATTTTCTGGAGATGGTCAAGTGATACACTGAAATCACCAGTCTTATTTCTGTTCTGTTTCACATCAATGTCCATGCGACGTTGGACTCCTCACAAAAGTACTAACTCTCAGAAGAGAATCTATAGCCACTTGGTCAATGATCTAGAATCTTATTTTTTTGATAAATTACAAACATTTTCATTTCTGGTAGGAATCTATCAAAGTCAAAATGTGCACACTTGTGAAACCATCCTTCATTTGATTCTGTCAGCAATGTTTTAAGATAGAGGGGGGAAATACCAAGCTCTTTCAGCACACTAATAATGTCTATAAATAGCAACTTGAAGACAGCAGGCTATGACTGAAAGGTGTTTTTAATTTTACAAATAATAAGTGAGACTGAAATGAATCAGAGCCCATTATAGACAATTATTCTGAAACATGCAATATTGTAATTTTTAGGGGTTTTGTATCAGGTTATCACATATTCTAGAAAAACCTTGTGAGTACTCACATTTTCAGTTACGTTCCTTTTTTACTAAAAGATTCTCTGATATAAACGAGTCTCCAATTACATTTGATTCCTTCATAATTCCCTTTGCTAGGAAAATTACTTTATATTATCAAAATACCCAATGCCAAAATATTCAAAAGGGAGCACTTAAAGTTAAGCATCTCAATCCACATTTAAGCACTTCAATATAAGGGGACTGATTTTCAGCGGTGCTGCGCACATATGGCTCCCAGTGACTTCTATGTGGCTCAGTATGGACTGAAGTATGTAACCTTAGACACCCATTCATGGAAATATTGGTATCAACTTCTAAGGGAGTATTAAAATTGTGTGTGTGGGGGGGGAGCAATGTAAATAAGGAATTTCGATGACCCCATAGTCCTTATTTTAAGAGTTTTTTAACCCTTTGATCTCTTTCTAGATCAGATACTTGGTGGCACAGCTCGATTTTTACCTCACTTATAACTTGGGTTTCCTGAATAATCTAACATGATTGGAACAAATTTGTTATCTATTTAATTCCATAGGCTGATACCCTCTCCAGGGTAAATTGACAGTGTATTTGCACAAAGAGCTAGAAGCCAACACTATTTATCCTGTGAACATTACAATTGAGTAAGCATTGGGCTGAAAAGAAGGCACAGCTCTTTCGCTAACTTCGAGAACATTCATACCAGGGTTCTGAACTAATTTAGCTCACATGGGGCATGCTCAGAAGCTTAACACAAACATTAGCATAGACAAACCCATGCTATCAACGTGTCATCTGTTCTCACAGGGTTTAGATTTGGTCACATCTGTAGATCTATCAGGCCAGATGCTCAGCTGGTGCTAAGTCTCTGGTCTACGTCCCTTCTTTGAAGATTGATATATCAAAATAGAACTTCTTTGTGGTTTGAAAGTGTCAAAAATGCCACTAATTTCTGCAGCTTATACCTTTACTCTTAAAAACTAACAGTACTTTTCTTTGGCCTGGCAGCCATTATAACATGAATATTGAAGGAAAATGTGTTAATAAATAAGGCATGCACTTGGTGATTGGCTCACTGCTATGACCAAAGACGGCTCCGGCCACTGAAACTGGCAACACTGGTCTTAACTAGAAATTCCAGCCAATTATAAATAACTCTAATCAACACAAATCTCCATGTTTTGGTTGTCCAATTTTTCAAAGCAAGAACCAGATGTGTTTCAGAGGGAACCTAAATGTCATGAAGGCCCGTGAATCACCACAGCGATCTCATTACTCCTTTACAGAATTTCCACTACTATCCTTGTAGGAGATTTCCAGATTTGCAGAACAAAGTTAGCTACTAAACAGCTAGACACATTTAAAATAACTATTTTATATTAACTCTCTAAGTAAGGTAGAACAGGAATCTTGTTTGACCTACATCATTAGAAACCCTTAAATGTCTCTGTTGTACATACCGCACATTTCCCAGTCTCATGACTAATGAATTGAGTAATTTCACAACAGATGCTTGCTCTGGATTTCAGCACTTAGGGCCCAATGCTGACAGCATATGGTGTGATAGAAAGACGAAATAAAAAGACACATTTTTTGACAGCTTCTAATGCAATATCATTCTGCATCTTGTCTAAAGAAACAGCCTGGATTCTTACAAACAAACACCCCATTTACCCCTCACCTTAATTTCTTTCATTCAATTTCAATGTATTTCCCTCCAAATATTTGAAATATAAAGGGGAAAATGAAAGCATTATAAAAAGACACAGGTGCATACTAATCCAACAACAAAACTGAGAGAAAATTATAGCAGGCTATTTGTTTATTTTTGCAGTCTCTCATTGTCTGAAACTTCCTTTCTCAATATGGTAAATGAGCTGTCCTGTAATTTTTTTTTATATGAACATATATTCACACTTCCACTCATTCAGGTAGCTCCTTTAATTTCAGAAGTGAATACCTCTTAATGCATCTTATCTCTCACTCATTCTGTTTGTCTTCTGTCACATATACACATCCTCTCATAGTATTATACAATGAATACAAGAAATAGGCATTTTACAGTGAACTGGAAAAAAAACACCTTTAGAGGCATTGCTACAGCTATAGGATATTTTTTCCAGCACTGAACTGTGTGTCCTGCCAATAAGGCAGAGATAAAATAACTTCGGTTCAAAAATGGATATTATAAGGCTAACCTACAGTGATGGCCATACAAAGGCAACACTTGCAGTTAACAGTTTTACCTTATATTAAGAATAGGAAACACAGAGACACCAGTGAATTGTAATTGATGGCAAATATTGGCCATTGTAATGGCAACCACTGCATCATTCAGGGGCATTCTGAAGCTTAATGCATTATGTTAGTTATATAGAAGGTCAGACTAGAGGATCTAATGGTTCCTTCTGCCCTTAACTTCTATGCATCTATATAGATAAAGATCCTTGAGATCTTCAGGATGACTTTTAACAATTAAAACTGTTTTCTTCCAAACCGTTCCTTTTGGATTCAAATCTAATATAAATATAACTATATGGTTATGTATGTGTTTATGTTATATATAAACTAATTCAATGTAAGTAATGGGAAGTCATGTCTGCTTATTGTGTTATTTTTTATAATAAGCATAAATTTGTCTAGTTATTGTACTTTGCAAAACTGCGGTTTAGAAATGAAATCAATAATGCACTTGGACGGTTAAGACTCAGTGAAACAAAGCACAGAAATAGTCCCTGGTGAAACTATAACTTAGCTGAACTGACAAACAACAGCATTATGGGGAGAGGATAATGTCATACCTGCAGTATTATAGATTGTAGCCAATCAATCAGATATACTGTTATAACTAAGGTACAAACCTCCTATTATTCTAAAAAAATCTTGTGTTTCAGTCTCAAGATATGTGGAAAGATAGGCAGATCTGTTTGGAAGCCACTTAGATTGGATCCCCCGTAAAGAGGGGTAGACAAACCTCACCACAGGCTATAGCAAATAAATAAATAAAAGCCTTCCACAAAGAAGCATGGGTATCAGAGCAAAAGCCAGGGAGAGAGTGGTAATGCTTTTAGCACCGGCAAAGCACATACAGAGCCAGATCATGCCATCAGTTTTTAAGCAACATCTGGGTCCCAGTTTATGCCCATTCTCCCGCTGGCTCCTCTCCACAGTCCCTGTGTCCTGCCACTGACCATTACACAGACCTCTTTTCTCTTGGCCCTTTGTTCTCCTTCTGTTGCCTACCGGTGAGGAAGAGGCGGGCAGAGAACTAGCAGAAGAGAGCAGCTCCTACCTGTGCCCTATTTATGGTAGGAAAAAGAAAATGCTGCAGCGGGGCTCTGTATAGCCATTGTCTCTTTTCTGGGATGCCATCATTTCAAGCTCAGAGTTTTCTATGTTTCATACAAATTTGGTATCCCTTCATTTTTATTGTTGAATCTTAGTTGTGGAAGCAATCAAGAAGCATGAACATATTTTTTTTTAATAAACAGTTATTTACACTAAAGGAAGGAATCCCATAATATTTTAAGCTTTGTGCATGAATAATTTGTTTTGTGTTCCTCCTTTTGTGCTTGTGTCACGCTTTATGTTCCACATTTGGGCTTTGGCTGGTCTCAAGATATGCTGCTCAGAAACCAGTCAGAGTGTTACAGGAGTGCTCTGTAAACGAGTGATGTCTATATATGTAAACACTTAGTAAATTAAGGACCAGTAGATGGTGCTCAAGAACACAAAGCATAGATCCTGAGTTTTAAATGGCCAATGGAACCTCATGTTGTGAACTGCAAATGGTTTCCACTGGCAGCTCTTTACATGGAGCACTTAACACGCACAAAGGTCATATAAGCTATTGATGGAAAACCTTTTGAAAATTTTAGTGGCATATTTTAATGTTGTTCCTTCAAAATGAAAATTAGGAGGCACATTCCCTGCCTGTCATAACTGTGTTTCTGAGTAGAAACTTGGCAGATATAAGCTTCAGGTAGTAGAAAGGGTGAATTCTCATAAGTGAAAGGTAAGGTGGCTTTATTCATAATTTATATTTTTACAAATGTTTTCCTTTGATTTCAGAAGCACGTAAACCTGTTTATTTGGTAGAAATAAAGACAGGCATTTTTCTCTGAACACTTATGTATATGTAACCCTTCTGCCAGGAGCTGTCATCCTCACCAGGGGCTGGACAGCAATAGCTAAGTGTGCCTCTTAAACAAATACACCACAGTCTTGAGTTAGCCTGAATTTCTGAGATCACTAAAACCCTTTCCTGGGAACCCTTATATTTCCCCCACTTGCAAACACTGAGCCTGAGTATGAAAAGGGGAAAACTTTATTAGTGGAAAATGGAACTCAAAATCAACATGGGAAAACACAGCAACAATATATCTATATGAATGATAAATAAAACACTCCCCCGTGATAATGATGGCAGTATATTAACTCTGTTCTCCACCCACATGTCCAACAGACTAATGTCCCGTTATGCCATCACTTCCCCTTTCCGCATCCCTATCTGTTAAACCCCATTCATGTTTTCATGTCAGTGGGTAGCATAATTCTAGAGTTGTGCAGTGGACTAAGGCAAACCTGTCTCCAGTCCCTTGGGAAGCACTGCTTGGTCCTCTCCTGAGACTCCACCACTTAACTCAGTGATAGTGATTTCAACTAAGTAGGAAGGACCTCTCATGAATTCCCTCAGCTCTGCGGTGGCTTCAGTAAAGAACCACATCCAGTCAAAGAGTCCTCCCAGTGGCACTAGATCCTCAATGAAGGTGAACCAGCAACATATATGATCCTTAACCACACTCCTTTTCACGAGGTAGGTATCTTTTCCCCCTTCTCTTACTTCAGTTCCACTACCCAACCCAATCAATTCTGAATTTGTGTGCAGTTATAGTGACTCCCAAAGTGCCACTGGAAAAATTCTGGGTAGAAAGGTTATGCAATGAAGCTCTCTCTGTTGCTGTACTCCCCCCTGTCCATTAATACTTGAATTCCTTCCCCTCTGGGCTTCTGTGCATCTGGAATTTGGGGGAAATAGTTAGAGCTGCTCCATATGCATATGGCCCTTCTTCCCTCTGTTCATCAGCATATGGGGTGTGATGGGTTCGGTCACAGGGATCACCTTGGGACTGTCAATTGATGTCCTGAGATTACCTCTGAGCCCATTTTCCCTGCCAGCTTGGGACTCCAGAACCCTATCCTGTTGAGCCAGACATGCTAGCCTGCTGCAACACAGACTCAGTATCTAGCCACGCCCACAAAGCTGCAGACTTTAACCAAAAACAGCTCAGCAGGTCACCTATCTCCAGCACCCAGCCACCCAGTTCCCAATGGGATCTAAACTCCAAATAAACCTGTTTTACCCTGTATAAAGCTTATGCAGGGTACGATCATAAATTGTCCACCCTCTATAACACTGATAGAGAGATATGCACAGCTGTTTTCTCCCCCAGGTATTAATCACTTACGCTGGGTTTCTTAATAAACAAAAGTGATTTTATTAAGTATAAAAAGGTAGTATTTAAGTGGTTTCAAGTAATAACAGACAGAACAAAGTAAGTCACCAAGCAAAATCACACAGGTCTAAGCCTAATACATTAAGAAACTGATTACAGGTAATATCTCACCCTCAGAGATGTTCCAATAAGCTTCTTTCACAGACTAGACTCCTTCCTAGTCTGGGCCCAATCCTTTCCCCTGGTACAGTCTTTGTTAGTCCCAGCAGGCATCTCAGGTGGTAAGCAGAGGTTTTCTCATGACTGGCAGCCCCTTTTGTCCTGCTCCACCCCCTTTATAGCTTTGTCACAAGGCGGTAATCTTTTTTCTTTCTGGGTCCCCACCCTTCCTTCTAAATGGAAAAGTAAAAGATTTAAGATGATTTCATTATCAGGTGACATGGTCACATGTCACTGTAAGACCCCTAGTCTCCATTCCCCATGGGCTGACCCACACATACACAGAAATGCTTTCAAGTATCTAAGGCCATTTAGAACTGATTGTTTCTGGAGCACCCTTAATGTCCTCCACTTACTATGTTTACATCAGTGACACAAGTTTATATCTTATTCTCCTAACTCTAAATATAGAAATAACACAAATAGGCTGAACATACTTAGTAGATTACAAGCTTTCTAATAACATCATACCAGGGGTATTTAGCGTAAAGCATATTCCAGTTATGTCATATTCATAAGCATATTTCCATAAAACATATGGAGTGCAACGTCACAGGGGGAAGCAAGCTTCTTACCATCGAGAGCTTCAGGCCACAGCATTTACATTTACACAGATTTACACACACTGGGCCAAAATCATTCCCACACATATTCTGAAGTAAGAACCTAAGTGGTTTAAATTCCCTCTTCTTACTTCCCCATAAATTTTCTCTTTTTTCCCCCTCTTACACAAAGAGTAAGGTCTCAAAGAGTTATGTCCCATACCAATAGTTGAAGCAAGATAAAAGTACTTCATTTATTAACTCCCCAAATGTGCATTCTGAGATTTTTTTCTTTTCCCAGTAGAACTCCTTCAGTGACTTCACTTACTTTGATGCTTAATTAATTATTTTAATTCCTGGGGTTTGGGAATTGTATGTCTGGGTTTGTTTAACTTTTTAACACCCTGTCTGGTTTACAAGAACATTTTGATTTAAAAGAACATTTTAGTTGTGAGTGACATAAGCATATATACATACACACATACACACACTTTGGGTATCCACATTTTTAAATATCTATATTGATAGATATAGATATAAAAATTTGGATACCCCAAGTATAGGTACCTAATTCAAGCTTCTAAATAAAAGTAGCTTAATTTTCAAAGACTCTGAGTACTCACATCCCATGCTGACTTCAGGTGCCTAATTTAGGCACCAAGGTATTAATATTTTAGATGTGATTTAAGTACATAAAAACTCTAAAATTCTTTGTAAGGAATGGTTCTATGTATGTATAAATAATACAATAATAGGGATATTTTCTGAATAAATATTAAATGTGGTTTTATTTAGGAATGTAACATTTGCATTTAGTTTAAAAAGAATAATTTGCATACCGTGCATATAACATTTTCATCCAATATATTATTTTGCTGTATATTAAAATGTTTTGAGCTATATTTTTGCTATATACGCAGTTAGTAAAACTTGGCTGGTGACACAGATGCTATATGGATAATTTTCAAACTTTAGAGTAAATAGTGTTTGGAGGTTTTCTTTAAGCATATTAAGCACATTCAGGTCCATCAATAGTCTTAAACAAATCATTCGGCTGCTCACCTCCCTGGAGATGCTAAAATAATTTGTCAACATTTAGATTATTATTCAAGAAGATTAGGTGGATAATTCATCCTCCATAGAACCAAGTCTTTCCTTTTCTGCAGTGTCAGTAAGATGTTGAAAACAATCAAGAATATGAAAGATAATACAAGTTTCTCTCTTAAAGAGATTCCAGCTAGACTGCTTTTATTTCCACGCCTTGCTTTAGCTAAAAGTTCCTCTGCTGTTTGAGCTTTTGATATTCCTGGGAGGGCTTTCTCCCCAGGAGGACTCTTGCTTTCCATTACAAAAAGAACTAAAAAGTCTTTGTTTTGTATCCCATTTTGATGCACATACACGTTTGTGTATGGGTTGTTGCTTTAAAGGGTATTAAAAACTAAACCTTGCAATTTAGAAATTGAATAAAGTTTTCCTTTTGAGATTATACCTACAATTACTGGCTTTATTATCCCTTTCATGGGGCAATGAGAATATAATACAATAATCTTATGTGATTAACAAGAACTTTTTTATTGATTCATCATTTGCAACATTGTTTGCCACATGTAATCATCTGCTAACTGGTCAGATACTTTTCTTTTCTATTTACTTGATAGTCTAACTGAAATTCCAGTTCAGAACATGTTCAACTTGGAACAGGGCTGGACTTAAACATGTGCTTAATACTGTACAGACAACATGACCCCATCAGAGGCCCTGATTTAGCAAAGCACTTAAATACATGCCTAATTTTAAACACATGCTTAACTCCCATGAATGTACCTGTGTAAGAACTTTGCTGAATCAGAGTCTTAGTTAACTGCATTCACTTCCCCATTTCAAGGGGTTATTGAAGAAATCACAAGTTTACAACACTGCTACACAAGACACAGCAACTGTAGAAGTAGCCCCGCACAAAATTTGTCTGTCTATCAAAGAGTGAAAGATGAAGAGGGGACACCTTTTAGACACTAAGAGGGAAAAAAACCAATACTAACCAGTAAAACAAAAAGGAAGTGTTCAAATCAGTAGTAATAGGAAGAGTAGCAGCAACTCCATACCCTATTCATTCTTTGTTTCATGATTGATCTTGTGAATAAACCTGAGAAGTTTGTGGGATTTGTAGAAGGGATGAGAAAACTAGTGTATATAAAAGAAAAACAACAGGAATGTTTGCCCATTTTTAGAACCTTTGCTAAGGTTCTAGAAATGGGCAGATAAGAGTTTTACATCTTCACATTCTGGCTGGAACAGAAAGCAGAAGCCTAAATACCATTACAAACATTTTTCTCACAATGTATCCATCTGGGAGCGGCAACAATGGAAATCCAAGAAGCAAGCTTGTTTTCTCCAAATAAAAACCCAGTTTTGCAGATGCAGTAGTTTCACTTTAGCACTAGAGTTTTGGATAAGTAGCCACACTTTAGGACGCATATTCAAAAGCAACTCAAACTCTGCATCATTTGAAATTTGACTGTATTTAATCCATAGAAGGATTTTGTAATCAACAATTTCATTTTCACAATGTCTTTATGTTTAAGGATGACATTCTAATCAAGAGGTAATTATAAAGCAGTATGTTTCCTAGATACATTATTTTGAAGCATTTATAGCTTTCTAATATATTTACTAGAGTAGTAATACTGCAGTTTCTTTTTTTTCAATAATGCTAATTGTAAAGTCACACTAAATGACCAGTTTTCAGTGTAGTAGCCATGTTAGTCTGTGTCAGCAAAACGAAAATAAGAAAGAAAAACTTGTAGCACCTTAGAGACTAACAAATTTATTTCAGCATAAGCTTTCGTGGGTTATTACCCACTTCATCGGATGCATGGAATGAAACATACAGTACACAGATATTTATACAGTCAGAGAAACATGATAAGGTCGAGGTGCATAGACCAACCTTAAGAGGCGAATTAGTTGAGAGGAACCATAACAGCAGGGGAAGAAAAACCTTTGAAGTGATAAACAAGATGGTCACACAGGTGTGAATGAGGATCGTTAACTTAAGGGAAATAGATTCAATTAACGTAATGGCCGAGCCATTCCAAATCTCTATTTAATCCGGACGCAATGCAACCTAGTTTGCATATCAATTCGAGTTCAATAGTTTCTCTTTGAAGTCTGCTTTTGGAGTTAATCTGTCGCAACACTGCTACCCTCAAGTCTGTCACTGAGTGATTAGGGAGGTTGAAGTGTTCTCCTACTGGTTTTTGAATGTTATGATTTCTGATGTCAGATTTATGTCCATTTATTCTTTTGCGTAGAGACTGTCCGGTTTGGCCAATGTACATGGCAGAGGGGCATTGCTGGCACATGATGGCATATATCACATTGGTAGATGTGCAGGTGAATGAGCCCCTGATGGCGTGGCGGATGTGATTAGGCCCTGTGATGGTATCACTTGAATCTATATGTTGACAGAGTTGGCATCGGGCTTTGTTGCAAGGATAGGTTCCTGGGTTGGTGTTTTTGTTGTATGGTGTGTGGTTGCTGGTGAGAAAACTCGCACAGATACAGACAGACATCATCTTCCTTTCCAACTGCAAACAGATGGACATCATACCAAAAGGACTAAAGGTAAAAAATCCATTACAATCTACTTACCACACAGACTATGCTGAGAGATTGTGCCTCACACTCTCAAAGAAACTGCGAAACCACCTGATCAACATCCTATACAGCAAACAGGGAAAGATTAAGACTGAGCTCTCAAAACTGGATACTCCTATGGAAAACCAACCTTCCACACAAACTTCTTCATGGACTGACTTTACAAAAACTAGACAAGCCATTTACAACACAAGCTTTGCTTCTTTACAAAAGAAAAAGGACACTAAGCTATCTAAACTGCTGCATGCTACAAGGAACCACAACAGCAGTTCCCTTACCCCACCCAACAATATTGTTAATCTTTCCAGCTATACTCTCAGCACAGCAGAAGAATAAGTCCTTTCTCGGGGCCTCTCCTTTTGTCCCTCCAGACCCACGAACATGATACAGTTCTGCGGTGACCTAGAATCCTACTTTCGATGTCTCCGACTCAAAGAATTTTTCCAACAGACCTCTGTACAACATAGTAACCCACAGAATCCTTCCTACCTAAACTACAAAAAGAAGGATTCTGCGTGGACTCCTCCTGAAGGTCGAAACAACAAATTGGACTTCTACATAGACTGCTTCCGTCGCCGTGCTCGAGCTGAAATTGTAGAAAAGCAAAATCACTTGCCCCATAACCTCAGCCATGCAGAACACAATGCCATCAACAGCCTCAGGAACAACTCTAACATCATAATCAAAAAGGCTGACAAAGGAGGAGCTGTCGTCATCATGAATAAGTTGGAATATGAACAAGAAGCTGTCAGGCAGCTCTGTAACTCCACATTCTACAGGCCTTTATCCTCTGACCCCACTGAGGAGTACCAAAAGAAACTGCACCATCTGCTCTAGAAACTCCCTGGAAAAGCACAAGAACAAATTTGTACAGACACGTGCCTAGAACCCCGACCAGGTACATTCTATCTGCTACCCAAGATCCATAAATCTGGAAATCCTGGACGCCCCATCATCTCAGGCATTGGCACCCTAACAGCAGGATTGTCTGGCTATGTAGACTCTCTCCTCAGGCCCTATGCTACCAGCACTCCCAGCTATCTTCGCGACACCACTGACTTCCTGAGGAAACTACAATCCATCGGTGATCTTCCAGACAACACCATCCTGGCCACTATGGATGTAGAAGCCCTCTACACTAGCATTCCACACAACGATGGACTACAAGCTGTCAGGAACAGTATCCCCGATACTACCACGGCTAACCTGGTGGCCGAACTTTGTGATTTTGTCCTCACCCACAACTATTTCACATTTGGGGACAATATTTACCTTCAAGTCAGTGGCACTGCTATGGGTACCCGTATGGCCCCACAGTATGCCAACATTTTTATGGCTGACTTAGAACAACGCTTCCTCAGCTCTCGTCACCTAACACCCCTACTCTACTTGCGCTACATTGATGATATCTTCATCATTTGGACCCATGGAAAAGAAGCCCTTGAGGAATTCCACCATGATTTCAACAATTTCCATCCCACCATCAACCTCAGCCTAGACCAGTCCACACAAGCGGTCCATTTCCTAGACACCACTGTGCTAATAAGTGATGGTCACATAAACACCACCCTATACCAGAAACCTACTGACCGCTATACTTACCTACATGCTTCCAGCTTCCATCCTGGACACACCACACGATCCATTGTTTACAGCCAAGCTCTAAGATACAACCGCATTTGCTCCAATCCCTCAGACAGAGACAAACACCTACAAGATCTCTATCAAGCATTCTTACAACTACAATACCCACCTGCTGAAGTGAAAAAACAGATTGACAGGGCCAAAAGAGTACCCAGGAGTCACCTACTACAAGACAGGCCCAAAAAAGAAAACAACAGAACACCACTAGCCGTCACCTTTAGCCCCCAACTAAAACCTCTCCAGCGCATCATCAAAGATCTACAACCTATCCTAAAAGATGATCCCTCACTCTCACAGATCTTGGAGGACAGACCAATCCTTGCTTACAGACAGCCCCCCAACCTGAAGCAAATACTCACCAGCAACCACACACCATACAACAAAAACACCTACCCAGGAACCTATCCTTGCAACAAAGCCCGATGCCAACTCTGTCAACATATAGATTCAAGTGATACCATCACAGGGCCTAATCACATCCGCCACGCCATCAGGGGCTCATTCACCTGCACATCTACCAATGTGATATATGCCATCATGTGCCAGCAATGCCCCTCTGCCATGTACATTGGCCAAACCGGACAGTCTCTACGCAAAAGAATAAATGGACATAAATCTGACATCAGAAATCATAACATTCAAAAACCAGTAGGAGAACACTTCAACCTCCCTAATCACTCAGTGACAGACTTGAGGGTAGCAGTGTTGCGACAGATTAACTCCAAAAGCAGACTTCAAAGAGAAACTATTGAACTCGAATTGATATGCAAACTAGGTTGCATTGCGTCCGGATTAAATAGAGATTTGGAATGGCTCGGCCATTACGTTAATTGAATCTATTTCCCTTAAGTTAACGATCCTCATTCACACCTGTGTGACCATCTTGTTTATCACTTCAAAGGTTTTTCTTCCCCTGCTGTTATGGTTCCTCTCAACTAATTCGCCTCTTAAGGTTGGTCTATGCACCTCGACCTTATCATGTTTCTCTGACTGTATAAATATCTGTGTACTGTATGTTTCATTCCATGCATCCGATGAAGTGGGTAATAACCCACGAAAGCTTATGCTGAAATAAATTTGTTAGTCTCTAAGGTGCTACAAGTTTTTCTTTCTTATTTTCATTTTACTAAATGACCAGTTATTATAAAATGTTCAATTGAAATACCTAAGAGGCATGATCTAGTTATCATTTGTTCGCAAAGTATCTGTATCAAGGGCAAAATAAATCTTAACTTGAAAGTTTGATTGGTGGAGGGGACAAATAAAAATGTCACCAGACAAATTTAATATATCTCAGTTCTCCTCCTCATCTCTTGAGAAAGTGAGCAAAGGGGAAATAAAACCTATCGGCCTTTGGTATCAGTACTGCATCCATGACTGTAATATCTAAAGAGGACTAAAATAATTCAGTGTTTAATTAGTGCATTTAGTATCTGGAACAATATATTAGAGAAGGGTCAGAAGCTATGGTGTCCATGTTTGAGTTGGACAGTAGGATGGAGAGCTCTATGGGAAGTAGACAACTGGGACAGAAAGAATGGCTATATGATTATTTCTTACTAAAATGTATGTAACATCTCTCGGCCAATCAATGGAAAATGATTTGCATACTGGACCATTATTCAGAAATAACTTGAGCAGTCATTATGCAAATCAGGAACCTTCAGCCAGATGACAGAGATTTACATATTTTACTGTTACTGAAAAAAAGCCATTCCATAATTATGCAAGTGAACCTCTCAGATAGGGTGCAGAGAATTGCATAATTGCAAGATAAATGTACAGTTATGCATCAATAGCTGTACAATATCCCTGGACTCTGACTGGCTGAGGTTATTCCATTTAAAATGTTGTACAATTCTATGCAAGAGAGTCTTCCTAATGTGTCAATAAGGTGGGCATAGACACACACACAAAATATGCCACTATGGTTAGAATTTTACATGTGGCATTTTGGGGAGGAAAAGGGAAATATCAGTAAATGAATAGATTAAATGTGCTATAGTCCACATTTTCAAAAAAGTATTTCATCTATATTTAGGCACTTGACTAAAGGTGACCTGATTTTCAAAGGTGTTGTTGGCCCACAACTTCTATTTGCTTCAGTGAGAGTTATGGGTGCTCAGCCCTTGCGAAAATCAAGCCACTTATATATATACACATAGGTATATGATCTAGATATACAAATGAATAATCCAGTCTGACTGAATGGTGCTGAGTGCAGGACTAGACACCACACCCAATCCCTGAGCTGGCCTGGGATTTGCACAAACCCTGAAGGAATTTAGAGCAGCCTCAGGGCTGCTGTTAAGATTTGTCCAGATGTCTACTGCCCCAGAGGCCATTCTAGGGATCACTAGAACACAGCAGAATGCAGGTGACACCTCTTTGAATCAGATATACCATCTATGCCAGAGGATCTCAGGGGTGGTGGAATAGATTTGATGAAGCAGTCACTGGCTGGGGGAACTTCCAGGTAAAGCTAGTCTATGGCCTAAATGCCCTGCTCATAGTGAGGGTCCTGATGTGGCCCCCACACTGCATGCATGTATGGTACCAAGCCAGCACATATATAACTATGAACTTTATGATCCCCTTTGTAGAGAAAAAGTGAAGAAAGTGCAAAAATCTTCAAAAAATTATTACAAAAGTGAGTTGAGTAAATAAAAACATAGCCTGAGATTTGAAATTTTTGTTTGTTTTTAACTAATTGCAATGGGTGTGGCTAGAAACATTTAGAGATTTTGCATCTTCAGATGTTTTACTGAAAAATGTGTGTAGAACTACAGTAAGGAGCTAAGTAGTCTGCAAATGTCAATCAAACTTTTCCAAGCATTTTGAACTCTGAGATGAAACAAGTATGCTCCCACCATGTGCAGCTTTTTCCTTCATGCTTCAGCATTCACAGAAACTGAGCCTCACCGGACACCAGATATTTGTATTTCACAGTAATTACTATTCATTTTCTGTGTAACTTATTTTGATTTTACAAGGCAGAATCCACTAGTATTTTTGCTAATCCTTGATTCGTCTCTTCTCTCTGGGCCGCATTTCAGTTTCTGAAGTTTTCAGGTATTCTGTGAGGCCATTTTTGTTTTTTAAAGTTGGTATGATAGCAGGTGAAGCAGAAGGCTATAGCTTTGTATGGGTTTTGGAGGCAGGTTTTGTAGTAAATTGCTTCACATTTCAGCATGCAAGCCCCAGGCACATTTGGTCCTATATTAGCTACTGATATACCAGCAGTTTATATCCTGCTTTCAAATCAATTACAGTGCATACAGGATATATAAAGACAGATATATCCTTCAATCAATGTGTCTACAGTATTTGGAGCTGATTTAGAATTAGAAACTGCAGACTCTTTCCTACTGAGGAGCTAAGCTTGATACTCTTCATTATCATAACTTCTTTCATAGTAGGTCTCTCCCAAGATGCTTTTCATCATCTCCCTCAAAGTCCCCAATTCAGATGTTGGTCAAAAGTTTGAAAACTGCTCACTGGTCCAATACTTTCACCCATGACAACCTTAAAACTTTTCCTTAAGGGTGACCTGATTTTTAAAACAAAACAAACACATAAATAAATAGAAAAGAGGAGCTGCTCTGAGGGAAGCCCTAGAGAGTAAGGAGAGAAATAGGAACCAAGTTCTAGAAGTCCAGCTGGACAAAATAATGGATATTTTGGTTCTCTGGTAATTTTGAACAACAGAAAAAAATGTTGGGCTCAAACTGTAAATATTTTTTACAAGGATTTCATTTAGATTTTTAGCATTTAATGTTTTTAATTAAAAAAAAGTAAGCAAAATTTTGCAACAAAATGTCAAAATAAAACATTTTGACTTTTTTATGTTTGATCTCCTCATCTCCCCCCACACACACACAAAAAAACCCCACCACAATTTGGCAAAATCAACACAAATTCATTTTTCACTAAGTAAAGTTTTGGACATAAAGTTTTTAAAATCTCTATTCAGTATCCTCATTCCACTATGGCAGTAAATGAGGGGATGGTGGGAAGAGAGGGAAACATACAGAAAGCTGTGGGGCTCCCCAACCAAACTATGTGGGGGAGTGGGAAGTGATACTGTGAGCCCCCTAACAAGTATTATTGTAGGAAGCGTGCTCTAAAATGCTATTTCAGGGGTTCTCTCCCTCCAAAATATTGTTGCGAGGGGATGATATTGCGGCTGAGCACCCCCTCACCAGATCCCTCTACCACACAATATCTAACAGCAATACAATGAAACAACACCTTTACTCACATTCACCTCTCTAATCCATACATCATCATCATCATCATCAACAATAATTATTTGTATTACCATGGCGCCTAGGGGCCCTACTCCTGAACGAGGACCCCACTGTGCTAGGCATTGTACAAGCAGAACAAAAAGACAGTCCCTTATCCAAAGACCTTACAGTCAATATAAAACAAGAGACAACATATGGATACAGACAGATGGGGAAGTGCAAGGAAACAATGAGACAATATTGGTCAGAATGATAGGCTGCGGTCTCTGCACACAAGCAGCATAACTGTTGTCAAGTTTTTTGTAGGCACCATGGCAAAGGAGAGTTTTAAGGAGGGATATGGAGGAGAACAATGAAGTAGCTTGGCAGACGTTTAGAGGATTCCTCCCAAACATCAGGTGCAGCAGAGGAGAAAGCATGAAGATGCTGTTTTTGAACATTTAGTAAGTGGGCATTGGAGACTGGCATCATGGGCCGATCAGAAGCGGGAGTCGATCGTTTGATAATGAATGAGAAATGATGGGAAGATGTGCCACGAAGGGTCTTCAAAGATGGGAGCAGTTGTTCTGTTCACATACAGAATGTGAAGTAGGGAGAGTGCACATGACTTCTAGAGTTCTTTATGAGGCCGACTGAAACAGGGTGCTGGCTCATGAAATCAGCAAGAACCCAAGACACATAAATAAACCCTCTCCATCCAGCACAAAAATTAGCAGGTGTAAACAAGGTGTGAAAACAGAGAACAATAGATCTGATTTTAAAATACACTTCACTGTGAGGTTTAAAAGGTGTTAATAACATAAGTACGGAAAAACCCGATTTTAAAAAATGACTTTCAGAGTTGGTGTCTCTTGTAATCTATGTGGAATGGCAAAGTTTTATCTCCAAACATTAAGATTAGTGTTAGGACATGAGCATTCTTTCTCCCAGAGAAAAATGTTGATTTTTCTGAGAGAAAAGCCAAAGCTAAGTATTACAGATTCTTCTTCCCCACTCTTATTGATTATTCTGCACTCTTAGGAAATCAAGGAGAAAGCTGCATGACCCTTAATTTCTTCAACTTTGTTCAGAATTGCATCATTCACTGCAATTTGTCTGACACAATCCTCTTCCTTTAGTGGAATGGGACTCTCCTGTCACAACTGTTGTTGCTTAAGCTAGAGTTTTCAAACTGTTAGATATATTTCTCTCTCTCTAGCTCTTTTTGGGGGGAGAGGGTATTAATAGGCTTTGTGTGTGTATTTTGGAAAGTGGACCTTTTGGATTAGGGCTTTGGTACTGAGAATGGCCTTACAGCTGAGCAGAGAAAAATATCAGTTATATTAACTGATGATGTTGAGGGCAATGGACATTAAGAATAAAGTGTAATCGCCCATCTTTAACTTGATACTAAAACTAAGTACTTCTGAGGAATAAGAAGGCAATTCTTGACAATTCCAGCCTGACAATCAGAAGCTAATTCCTCAAGTTCTTAGTCAGATGGGAGTTGTTCCCCAGACCCCAGATTCACACACTGAGGAGACCATACATGGGTCTCCCTCCTCTTGCACAGAAGGGAGAGGTAACTGCCATCCCAGCACTGTTCCCCTCAACATCTAGACTCCATAGAAGGCATACTGTGGGTCCAATATCTGTGCAGACTGATGGAGACTTTGTACATATCCTTCCACTATAAAAATAGTGCATAATAGAAAAATATAGCATGAAAAAATACGCACACTTATTTTCTACTGTTTTGCTGTTATTCAATGTATTCCATAACTTGGTGCGCTGCTACCCTCTCAGTAACACCTTATGGCCCAAAGATTATTTTCAGTTCTTACTTTTCCATTGTAAAAGCTAAATCTGGGCTTCCAATTAACTTCTAGCAATTAAGGGGGGAGGGGGAAAGACTTAAATGGCCAAAGGGCTACAAACAAAAGGCTGCTGAAAAGACATACAGGTTCATGCAGGAAAGGCAGAAAGGGTAATGTAGATTAATTCCGAAGGGAAAACAGGAAGTTTAAACTGAACAGGCAGCTTTAAAACCACTCATGATTCAGCTGTGTAAAAAAAAATTGTTTCCCCCAAAAATATAACATTAAAGATGAAACAGTCACTTCCTCTACAAGCCAAACCACAGTGCTCAGCACCACAGCATAATTGAGGTGGCTGAGCTGCATTGAAGCTTTAAGAAGCTGAACTGGGAGCAATTTCAAGGCTCCTTGTTCAGTTGAAGATGAAATGAGATGTTTAAATGAAGAAATCCAGCACAAACGGGTTGGGTGAAGAAGATAGTAACAGTTTAAAATCATAATCGCTTTCTTTTTACACGCTCAGCCATGTTTTTTTCCTCCCCCCCATTGATATTTTCACAAGGCAATAATTGAACTAAGAAACTAAACGGGACATATTTTCTGCCATATTCTGTCCCTTTTGCACCAGCAACACAGAAAATATTAAATCTGGCCATAGGTCTCCTAATGGAGAGAAAAGTCATGCAAATGTGGGGAGGACAAATGGTCAAAACACATTAGGCTCTGGCTATCTCCAGATGGTCATCTGTGTATCATTCCCTACTAGTGCATATTAGACCCATTCCTATGCATTGAGCCTGGCTAGTGAATCAGTCTCACAACCAGTTCACTGACTGCTTCTTCATCCACCTATAACACCAAATGGATCTTGACTGTTGCAGAGAATCTGGACCATCTTACACAACACATTGGGGATTCACTACTTCTTCTGTGCCTATGGAACATGGCCTTTGCCTTCAGGTCAGACAGCACACCTAAAGCATGGTGATATCTTATGACACATGCCATCTCACATAACCTTGCTTTATTAAGCTATAACCACAAATCGTATGTGGTTCCCCACATCACAGGGCTATTAGGGCCCTGGTTATTTATGTAAATTAAGCTAAGAACAACTTTGGAAGACAGTACAGCCAGGGATGCTGAAGTACCAGGGGTGCATACTTTAAGCATCCAAAACTCTTCAAATCAATGTATTTTAGAGGACTAGAGAATCAATTTCCAGGGCTGCCAACACATACATTTGCACTAGCACTAAATTCACTTTAATAAAAATAAACCAAGCCCCAAATAATGAAAAATACTTTAGAGATCTTGGCTTCTGTGTTATCTCTGCATAATGAAGCAGATAATTTGTTGAGCAAAACACTCTTACTGGTGAAAATTATCTTGGAAATCTCAACTTGATTTTGTGCATTTACCAGAATAGAAACATAATACATATTGGCATAAATGCTATGATTATTTTATGTGACCCCAGAAATAACTTTTAAACCAGTTCTCATAATGGAGTTATAGTCATTATTCCTCTGATTCATGGCGTACTAATAGTGCCACATATGCTGAGGCACTATTTTAATCTACAAGTGTCTGAAATAATAACCAGACATTACTACTTAGTTCATCAGGACCAATGTGTATAATATGCTGTCCTAACTGTGGCATTTTATTGAAGCAATAGGTTGTGACCTAATGTTCATTACACATAGTTTCTGAGGTGCTGAAGATTGATGCATGAGCCAAAGTGCATTACTGTTTTCAATGAACCTTTACAGTTATTAGTCACAACTTTGAGGCTAATGGAATTAGTCTGTTAGTGGGATTGATGTCCAAGGTTAGATGAGTGGATGAGCTTCTGTTCTTGACCAGAAATTATTTGCCTGCTAACAGTTAGAAAAGGAAATAAAAAAGGATAAAATGGAAGTTGAAGTTAGAGCTAGCAAGAACAGATATTAGACATACACTATAAAGAGCTATCAGTCCAAATTCTCAATTTCATGAATTTACATTTTGCTACAGGTTGGGTTACATTTGTATGGTACTGGATTAAAAAAGAATGGCATAAAAAAATCTTTCATTCACCTGTTTTCATCTATTTTTTGGTGGTACTATCTTATGTGAAGCAGACTATAACAACATCAGAGGTGACGCAATGAAAGTTAATAAAAATGACTGTAAGGTTTCTCATGAAACATGATCAAATGGGATTTGCAAAAAGTAAATCTGCAAGCCATCTCTGGGGAATCTAAACAGCTCCCTATAGTTAGAAAGCCAAAAGCTACTTATCACCTTTCCTTGATTGCATATTGTGATGCTTTAACAACCTGTCACTACACAATGCATAAAAGCACTGTATGTAATAGCATAATGCAACCGTCTTTCCCTTCAGGACACACATTTTCCACCTTCTCCACATACACAAGGCTTTTTCTTCATCTTACTGACTCAGTTCAAAGATTCAGTTGTCCCTAGAATTTATTTCATTCGTGTTTCTTTACATCACAGAAGAACTCAGATGATTGAATAGATTTACTGCTCTGAACAATATATAATGGGTCTTTTTGTTTGTTATGTTTTTGTTTCCCTTTATTTTCCAGTAGACTATTGGGATATTAATTGCATACTCTTACAAAAATATTTTTATATCACCTTTCAAATCCTTTACATTATGTAATCCTTTTCTTGTTATTCTTTAGTTCCCATTCTTCTTCACAGAAAATTTCATGCAGAAATACAGCAGAGAAAATATATATAGAACATGCATGTAATTAAAAAACAAGGTCATTCACTGAATCAACATTTCTGAGATATGCATGCTTGTTAACTAAATAGGTAAACATTTTATTTTTCAATTTTCCATTTGTAATTACTGGTATTAGAACTTTCCCTCAGCTCTCTGTACTGGAAATCCTACAAAAGGAAGAACATATGTCTCATATTTCTGAGATAGCACAAAGAATTGTTTTCTCATAATGTTCTCATTGGAATTTCCTAAAAACAAGGCAATTCCCTGTTTTATTTCTGGAAAGGTGGTGTGGAATGAGATACGGGAGAAATGAGATAGGGACATATTCCCACAGAAGTCTGAGGAATCCCCTATAGCAACATGTTCTCTGGTAGGAACAAGTGATGTAAAAAACTCTTAAGAAGTGAAAACTTCCTTGTCTACTTGGGACATTTTTTATGTGATTGGTATTTTTGGGAGGCATGCTGACAATCAGAAGTAGTTGGAAAAAACTGTTGAAATGGTTGTGTCAGAAAATGCTGTTTCAAATAAACCTATTTTTTTCAGGAAATCATATCAATTTTGAAAAAGTTTCACTCTGCAAAACTGGAAGATAATTTTCAATATTTTTGGAACAGAAAGGGTATTTTTTTATTCAAAACAACTTTTTGTGTTGTTTATTATGTATAAAAATAAAAGTGGTCAAAATTGAAAAAAAAATGTTTCAACCAAAGTAAAAATAAAGTTTTTTGGTAATTCATTTTGTTAAAAAAAATAGAAATTTTGCCTTCTTGTCATAATTTGGGCTTGATTCTTTTTCTCAAAGTCTCAAAATTTTTCATCGGATGCAAAAATCTGTTTTCTGATTAGCTCTACTGAGAACTGCTCAAAGTTCAAAAAGTAGAACTGGTCTGAAAATGATTTTTATCTTAAATAAGATTTTGATTGGGGGAGAGGATGCCTTTAGTTTTTGCTAAAAAAATTTCCACAAAATATCTGGATTAGTTGCTGAAAAAATCCAAAAAATGAAATATTCTGGGCAAAAATCAGAATATTTCAGCCAAAAATGGGAATGGTGTCTCATGGAGTTGTAATTTCCTCCTCCTGTTCCCATTGTCCTCAATGGGCTGGGCTCCCCAGCTGGACAACATCTCCTCTCTTTTGGTGAGGGGAAGCAACACATCATGGATATGGTAGCTGTGGTACATAGTGGTAGATGTAGTCCAGAAGGGATCCCAACACATAGAAGAGAATGAGGACACAAGAAGTAAACTACAAATCCCATGAGGTACTATAGACTACAGATTACAGGAGGCACCAGGAATTCAGTCTATGTCATATAATTAGCTGCAGATGCAGCATCTCTGTAAATAGTTGTCTAAATAAATGGCCAATTTAATTTTACAAACATGGAATCCTTCCATATTATTACCCAGAATGCAGTGCATTAAACATCCACCTTCCTCTGATCTGATAAGCACAAAGCTTTCTCCAGTTGCATGCTGCCCATCACAGCTGCAGCATCCCTCTTGGCAAGTTGCACCTGCTAACAACATGGAAGCCAGTAGCCATCTGAAAGAGTCCATCAGCTCAGCTTCTGCTTTCCCACATTGTCTCCCTACACATGCACACTTCTCTTCTTACCCCTCAGTACTACTTGAAGTAACAGAACAGACTTTAGATGTGAGCCAAACCCTATAAAATTAAATGAAACTTCTTCCATTGACTTCAGTGCATCCCATCGATATCTGGCACTCCTGATCCATAGGAAGCTGCTCTACCAAGTCAGGCAAAATGAATGATTAAAAAAATGTGCTAAAAATGTAGCATGCCTTTGGAGACTGAAAGATATGAACAATGTTTTATAAGATTACAATTTCAAAAGGATTTAACCTCAGTCCTTTTGAAAAAATAGCAGATCCTTTATCCATTATATTTCAATAAAATTAAATTTTAAAAATTAACAGAAGCATTATAGAGTCAGATTCTGATGACAATTAGACTCATGTGAAACTGAAGTAACTCCACTGAAGTCAATGTGGTTAGTCTGAATTTGACATAGCTCTAAGTGAGATCAGAACCTAGCCCTATAACACTTTTATTTCTTCTTTTTTCCCCCAAAATTATCTATTCATTCAGAATAGTTTTTAATCTAAAACAATACCTGCACATTCCCATAGCTGCTAACCAACAACTTTGAAGTATAATGAATAAAATGTCTGCTCCATATATCCAAAGTACTTACTTAGAATCCTGTTTTTATTTAAAAAAAAGTAATTTTAGATTTA
Source organism: Macrochelys suwanniensis (assembly GCA_033296515.1). Classification (NCBI taxonomy): domain Eukaryota; kingdom Metazoa; phylum Chordata; order Testudines; family Chelydridae; genus Macrochelys; species Macrochelys suwanniensis. Next base: position 135,293,613 of record CM065776.1, read on the forward strand.
TATGGGAATATCTATCAGACTCTCGCCCACAAGCATTTTTCATCAGCCTTCACAAAGATCTACATGAATATAGATTTTTCTGAAAACCAGAATATTTTTGCCTTTCCTCTCCAACAAAAAGCAAGGAGGAGGAGATTTTTTTTTTACATGTTAGCTATATGACAAATAGAAATTAGTGACGGAAAAGATCTTGAAGGTAATTGTATTCACCCACTATCAGTTTAAGGTTGTCCCCTAAAGTACAGTACCTAGTACATTGTCCTGTGAAGATTTACATCTCTCAACCAATGGCCACATTACTTGAGAGACTAATCCACAAATTAATAGCTCTCGTTATCAGGGATTTTTTCCCTTTACTAGTCTGTCTAAATTTCTATTTCATTTGTTTTTCATTTTTCTAATAATAGGGTACCTATCAAAATAAGGTTCTTTTTAGATTCAAAGGTTTTAAGTCAAGAAGAGACCATTCTGATCCTGATCTCCTGCATAACACAGATCATCTATGTGATTCTGAGACTTGGTGTTTAGTCTTTGTTCATGACAGTTGTATGGTAAGATCATGGCCTTTTTCCAAAAAAATCACAAAACTAAAAGTTTAAGTGGTTGGCATGGTCAAAATCATGCCATAGATTCTCAATCAAGGTCCTTATCCTGCAGTTATTGTGTACTCAAAATTCCCATTGTCTGGACAAATAATACAGGTTAATGCTCCACATTTTTGAGCCTTTGCAGAACAGAAGTTTGGGTTCTTAGGGTTTGTTTTGTTTTATTTTTCTTGGGCGGGGGAGAGGGCTCAATTTTTTTCTATATGACTACTGTGAATATTGTTATGTTGTGCATACAGATGTTTTTAAACAGTCCTATATGCATATAACAATGCTTACAATTTTCACCATTTTAGGATGACAAAATAATTATTACTTTCTATTATTGAAGTCATTTTGAGTGATGTAAGTCAATCAGTCAGAAGTGTATTAAGAGGCGATCTTTTCAAAAATAATCAGGCATCCTTTACTTCAGTCTGACTTGGTTCTTTGCCTCTGTCTGTCTGTTGGGATTCAGAAATCATTTGTAAGATCATTTTCCTACCAAAAAGATTCACACAGAAGCAACCTTACACAGAACCGACAGGAGACATTTCATCATTCAACATTTTTTATCCCCATCCTTTTTGTAAGTGAAAATTCAGTCATTTTGTGGGTTGTGAAAGACTGAATGCAGCATTAATATCTGCTGAGGCCTTGTCTTAAATAATCAGTTCTACCCTTTTTGAGGAGAGGTACCTGCAATTATCATATGCCAATCCACACAGCCAGTTTGAAAAGCCTGACCTCATGCTCATTCAGATTCCATGAACTGAAAGCTGACAGGATACTTGCACATCATCTTTAATAATCAAAGAAAGCAAGGCTCCTTGAGCATTGACTTGGATGAAGAGCAAGATTAAAAATGGTTACAGAGTTCCGCATGAGTTATTAGCTGTTAGCTTGCTGTAAACATGACTAATGGATAATGGAATTAGCTTGGCTGAGCAGAAGTCACTCAGAAGAGCCAAACACATCCCTTCCATCATTAAATATTTCTTAGGAGGGGCGAAAGAATGTCTGTGTGTGTGTCACTTTGGGAGACCGGGTGGGTTGTAACATTGTTTGAAATAGAATTCTCTCAGGGAATGCACCTTTGATCTTTACACAAGCAGTTGGAGGATAGGGGGAAAAATAAATAGAAGCGTCATAAAAAAGAAGCGTCTCTGTCTTCACTCACTTCACTTTCATAATGTCCTGTCAGAAACTTTAGTTGTTTTTGTCACTGCTTCCCCCCATACATGGTTTTCTCTGAGACCTTTGCACTTATTATCCTACTTAAAAGGGAAGAACATGTTTATTTCTCTATAACACTCCTTACTCTCCTTATAAGCAGTAGCAGACTTGATACTTCATTATTTAGCACTGACTGTCAGAGACTGGGAAAGTTTCCTCCACAAGCTTGTAGGTTTACAGCTATTTGCCCACTGTATTTTAAAGATGAGCAAGCCTTACAAAAATTCTCACCTCAGTTACACAGATATAAATGCAAATGATCTCCATTGATTATAGTGTAGTTACTCTAGATTTACACCAGCATAACTGGGATTAGAATCTAGCAACTGATATTTAACATTCAAATTATATACACCTGTGAAAAGTACAAAATCTGTGTCCACACACACCAGAGCATGGAAGAAAGATAGGAGAAAGGAAGCATAAAATAGACACTCATGAACCATTTTAGTCTTCTGTAATAGTGAATGGGAAAGAGACAGACACAAAGCAGACACAAATGGAGAAGAGAGAAAGAGGTACAGTGAGGACTGATTCCTAAAGCAATTGATGGTTCTGATGCTGATCCCATGTACACCAGCATAAATCAGGAGGAATGAAATTGAAGTCAATGGAGTTGTATTAATGTACAACTGATCTCAGAGATCCAAATCAGGCCCCTTTTGTCTGGTATCATTGGTCAGAAAAAAAGAAGGGGGGAAACGTTTGTGAAAATATTTGCCAGAAAATCCTTTGCCGTTTTTTACTGAAAGCATTATCTGACGAGGATCTTGAATGACAACCCTAATCTTTGTAGATAATAGGGACTAGAAACACTGTTTTAACATGAAACTTAGATTCCCAAGCAAAAGATGGCAACATCCAATAAAAAGTACTATTATATAAAACCACCGTGAAGCACTCTATTCACATCTTGGGCAGCACCCCAAGTCCCCAAAATCAGCATGGGACTTCCATTATGTTATTTGCTGTACTAACAAACAGGAAGACACAATACCCACTCAGCGCTTCAAATTGAACTAACTTTTCCCATACAAATTGCAAATTCTGCATAATTTCAATGAAAATTAATACATCAACCAAATTTGTTTGTGGACAATTGGTCACCTGAAGAAACCTACGAACACTGGCAAATCTTTCGGAGAATCTGGCATGAGATTTGCATTTGTCCTAAATACTCAGTGACCTCCATGAGTCCCCTGTATAAACACTGTGGTTTTTGCATACTTCCACTCTATACACATTGCACTATTCCATCTACTGTAAACAATGGTTCTCAACTAGAGGCACAACCTAAAGTGGTCACGAGGAGAGTCCCAATGAGTTACATCTAGTGGCTGAGAACTGCAAAATCCCTGAGTCAATAGTTAGCTGCTTTCCCACTTGTTCTTCTGCTGCTGCTTTCACCCACCCCTCAATTCAAGAGCAGCTCCTCACTCATTTTCTGCACACTTGCCCAGCATTCAGCTGTGGAGCCCACTTCACAGTCTCATGAAGCAGCATTTTCCAACCCCTGGAGCCAAGTGTTCCTCAGATCGGTGTAGAGATTGAAGGTGAGGGAGAAGCCTCTTCCACACACCCACTTTTTTTTATATACAACCCACAAAACTGCTGACAAATTGTCCAGTGACCCTAATCCCACAACTTTTTGCACCCATAAAGAATGACAGGCATATGGTAATTTTTCAGCCATTTTTTAGTTTGAGGAACAAAACAAACAAACAAACAAAAAAGGCTGAAAACCCACAGTATTATAACCTAAATGCACTCAGTGTTGTCAATATGTAGATTTTTTTCAAATGTTATTAAGACATCTGGTTATCTCTTTGTTTTGTGTGTTCTAATGTGTATTTTGGTGGATGTGTATCTCTTCAGTACACTAGTCATCAGAAACAGAGGTCATCTCATACTCAACTGAGATATAAACTAAAAAAGTTAAAATTGCAATAGTGTGTTTGTGTCCATCTCTACAACATATCCTTACACTCATAGGTTCTGCAGATTCTAGAAGATCAGATAAAATCCTACAAAAGCTCTATAGCCATTATGTTAATAAGTTCTCTGTTGCTGTTATTATTAGTGAACTGTCCAGCAAAAAAACAACAAACAAACAAACATATCTGTTCTGAATACTAAATATTGAAAACAATATTACTAGTAAACATCACCTGCAACCCTTTACCTCTTCCTTCTCCTGCCCTGAGGGGAAAAAAAACCCTATTAATGGACCAAAATCTGATGTAGAAATAACAAGAACTTTACAATTCATTATTACAGTTACTTGCAAAGTAGTTTGAGGAGTATTTGTGCAGTATATTAAATAGAGAAACATATGAATAGCAAAAACAGTTGTTTATAAAGATACAATTATTAGCCATTCCAAGCATAACTCAATTCATTATGTAAGCAGGGTCTGAATGACCTCTCCCCTGACAGCTAGCTGGGGAGGGGGAAAGGCTTCAGGACCAGAGTGTATTTACATGAATGCACCCACTCTGCCTAGGTATCCAGCAGACAGAGCTGTGTTACGAAAATGATCTACTTTGGTTGGTGTTGAGTTACAAATCACTTTAGTATTGAATGCAGAGTTAATGAAATGTTGTCCTTACTGTATGAGTAATGGGCAGCAGAACTGTGCTTAGCTTGTCCTTTTTGAAGGGGTCACCCTCAACTGAAATTAACTCTTTAAGCAAGGGCTTTGGATGCTAGAGCCCTGTGAAGGGTAAGAGGAGGTGTCCCTACCTGGAGATTGAGCTCTGCTTAAGAATCCTAGGCATGGTTTAACCTGCCCCTCCCCACTGTTCAAAGGTAGAGCTAATTAAGGCTCCATCAGGAGTCTTTTGTTAAGTGACAACTGGAGCTGAAATCACTACTTGTGGGACAGTGTTTCTGCCCAGCCTGCTTCAGCAATGAAGTTCCCCCACTAAGAGCTGACAGTCACAGAGTGCTGAAAATCACTAAGAGCTGGATGGAACCCGAAGAGACTGACTCACAGAGGTCACGGTAGAGAGACAGGTGGCAGCAGACAGTAACAGTGTGCAACTGGCGGGGAAGCCAGTGGAGCAGTGGTGGGCTGGCGGGCAGCGATGCCGGAACAATCAAGGTTCCTTCTACCCCCTCACCCTAGTGGAAGGTGAACTCACACAGATGCAACTCTGAACTCTGGGTCTTTACTGACCAAGGCCAAACACTGTGACTGGGGTATGGTGAGGGAGAAGAGAGGGGCACCATAAAGGAGCTTTTGGTTGTAGAACTCAGGAAGCTGAGGCAAAAGACACTGCCCAACATATTCTGGGTGGATGTTTTGCTCACGGTTTTATGTTTATGAATCCTGCATACTGCGTTTTCCCTAATGAATGCCGGGTGACTTCCCTTCTTTCATTAAAAGTTTATTTTCTACACTCAGACTGTGCTTCTGAGGGGGAAGTATTGCCTCTTAGAGGCACCCAGGAGTGGTGAGTAATTTTCCCAGGTTACTGGGTGGAGGCTCAAGCCGGTTCTGCATTGTATTGTTGTAAAGAAACCCCTAGATATTGAACCCGGACCTGGTTGCTGCTAACTCCACCTGGCAGAAGGGTTACAACTATAATATGCTAAAATTCAACGGCCATACAAGTATTTCTATTCCAATGTATATAGTGCTATCTGTCCGGACATCCACGCACCCATATATTTTCATTAATAACTGTTTATCTAAAGGTCTCATAGCACTTTATAAGAAAACATTCATGAATAAAAACATCACTTCAGGCCTATCAGCAACATGAATATCAGGAGCTTCATTTTATAGAAATAGAAACTGACACAGATGATATATGATTTAAGTCTGTCTGGGCCAGTATGATTAGAACAGAGCTGGGATTAGCACTCATATGTGCTGAATTCCAGTCCAATATTTTAACCACTTGGCAGTCGTTCCTTATTCTTGGAAATACAGATGAAACGAATGAGTTTAGAAACCATTTTAAAAGCAATGTGACCTTCTAATCTGGTGACACAAAATTGTGTTCATAGTTGCTAGCATTTACAGCCATGTGATCTGTAGGTGTAAATGTTGAATTTAGACTTCTGAGGCAGAATTACTGAAATGGAATTATCTGTCATGTTAACTGCTTGCATGCTGCAAGACTTACCAGTAGGGTGACCAGACAGCAAGTGTGAAAAATCGGGATGGGAGTGGGGGGTAATAGGAGCCTATATAAGAAAAAGACCCCAAAATCGGGACTCTCCCTATACAATCAGGATATCTGGTCACCCTACTTACCAGGTACATGGAACAAAATGAACAGCATGTACTGTCATCTATCAGGAATGTAACTTTGAGGCACCAATATTGCTATGGAACAAGGGCATCTTAGAGTAACAGCACAACATTCCATGACAGCATAGAAGCTATATCAGAACCAGAACCAGCACTGATGAGGTTAAGATTTATAGGGAGAGTTTCTTTTTCTAAACAAGGTAAACTTTGTGTTTGGACTTACTGGACTAATAATGTCAAAAATATAACTATTTCACTGGAAATGTTGTAAGTTATCCATAGATTTGTGCTTTATGCTGTTCATAATTATGTTATGTCTTGGAGGGGAGCAGTTATACCTGTTAGATGGCATTAAGCTTTGTGGGTTATGCAAATGAACTATAACAAAAAATATTGCTGAACTCCTCTCTTTCCTGAAAGTAGTGAGTGATTCGCTCCCCAACACCTCTGCTTACAACAGTCAAGGTTTAATAGCACTGTGATGAGTTACTGGATATAGCCTGTCATTACTGAACTATAATGTATAATCATCCTGTACCTTCACTTTTGTTTTTATGAGATGTGATAATTTAGTGAACGTTATTCTTTTGTCTCTTTTAGATGCTGTATTAATCATTGTAAAGATGAACTGGTTAAATTAAGTTATTGAATGGTATGGTATTGCCATTAATAGGAGTGCTTCAAGGATGTTTGTAAGAGGGACCTGAAGACTGTTCAAATCGACATCAACAGCTGGGAAGAGCTCGCCCAGGACAGATGCAGATGGAGACACGCTCTGAGCACTGGATTGAAAACTGGCGAAGACAAGCTGTGGCAGCTTGCCGAGGAAAAGCGGGTTCAACGAAAAAGGAAGCAGTGGCTCCAACCCACAGCTGACACCGCCTTCAAATGCAGCAAATGCAATCGAGACTGCCACTCTCGTGTGGGGCTCCACAGCCACAACAGACGCTGCACAACCATCAATGAAACATTCCCCATGGGCGCATATCCATCGTCTCTCGAGACTAATGGATGCCAACAACAGGAGCGCTACATGCTGATCAAAGAAAGAATAGGTTCCAATTTTGAATAATAAAACAATCTATCTTAAGTATTTCTAAGGTGTTTTGTAGTATCAAAACACCACACCTATTTTAAATGCCAATAAAAGTTATAAGCATACATAATAAATATAGCATTTAGCAAAACATTTTGTTACATTTTATTCCTTCAGTTGTACAGTGTAAATAAATGGTTTTCATTGCAACTATACAAACCTTTCACATTTAAATCCCTAATCAGATAAAACTCTCAGGTCAATCAAGAAAATCTCAGAAACATTCCTCCCAATAATAAATCCCTCTTAGGCAACATTTCTTAGTTCCCAACCATCTTTGAGAGGCCTTTTTGTTGGGAGTGAGAAAGGCTGTAACTTTTCGTCTTATCTGAACTCCCTGGACAAACAGGTTGGCCCCTCCCTCCCAACTCCTGAGGATTCAAAAGACAGTTGTTTGACTGACTCTGCATGAGGTGAGGTAGCCAATATGTCTGTTCTCCCTCAACTTCTAGTTTGTATTTTTTCATGAAGGGTGTTCATTATTTTTTCTTGCAGCTGGAAGACCAAGAAATGTTTCTCTTGTCCCACTGCTGCCAGGTGTCTAGGACATTTACATCACTCTGGAGCAGACACCCCTAAACATGCTTTGGGACTGTCCAGAAGGGGGAGCCTTTATTAACATGGCACATTTGGGGGAAAGAAGTAATCCAGCTTTCCATTGATGATACCAGGAGGAGGCCACCAGTGCCTTCCCAGAATGTCAGAAACCCTGAGGGGGACAGTCAGGCTTTGTATGGAATGTTGCATTCAGAAGGGGAGAGGGACTGAATAATCAAATAAATCTCATTAGTGATCTCTGGTATTCTTACATAATTCTATTAAATCTAAGTGGACTACACAGTTTAATTAATATTAGGATTACTTGAAGCCTGACTGTCCCCCTCAGGGTTTCTGACATTCTGGGAAGACATAATATGAACAGCATAAAGCACAAATCTATGGATAACTTACAACATTTCCAGTGAAATAGTTATATTTTTGACATTATTAGTCCAGTAAGTCCAAACACAAAGTTTACCTTGTTTAGAAAAAGAAACTCCCCCTATAAATCTTAACCTCATCAGTGCTGGTTCTGGTTCTGATATAGCTTCTATGCTGTCATGGAATGTTGTGCTGTTACTCTAAGATGCCCTTGTTCCATAGCAATATTGGTGCCTCAAAGTTACATTCCTGATAGATGACAGTACATGCTGTTCATTTTGTTCCATGTACCTGGTAAGTAGGGTGACCAGATATCCTGATTGTATAGGGAGAGTCCCGATTTTGGGGTCTTTTTCTTATATAGGCTCCTATTACCCCCCACTCCCATCCCGATTTTTCACACTTGCTGTCTGGTCACCCTACTGGTAAGTCTTGCAGCATGCAAGCAGTTAACATGACAGATAATTCCATTTCAGTAATTCTGCCTCAGAAGTCTAAATTCAACATTTACACCTACAGATCACATGGCTGTAAATGCTAGCAACTATGAATACAATTTTGTGTCACCAGATTAGAAGGTCACATTGCTTTTAAAATGGTTTCTAAACTCATTCTTTTCATCTGTATTTCCAAGAATAAGGAACGACTGCCAAGTGGTTAAAATATTGGACTGGAATTCAGCACATATGAGTGCTAATCCCAGCTCTGTTCTAATCATACTGGCCCAGACAGACTTAAATCATATATCATCTGTGTCAGTTTCTATTTCTATAAAATGAAGCTCCTGAAATCTTCATATGGGAGTTGCTACAGAAACCCAAAGCATTATTGTTGCTTTTTAAATTCTCCCTACAGAAATAGTTTTGGTCATAAAAAAACTTTAATGCCTTCATTTTTAAACTTCTAGCACGCGCACACACACAGGTTTGTTTCATGTTTACCACAAAGCTAACAGATCTCCCCTTATATGTTTGGTCCTAGGGATGGATGGAGTAGGAATGGAGTTAGATTAGTGACACTGTGGGTTAAGTAAAGTAACCACCTAGAAATAGCATGAAAATTGCCTTAAAACCCACTTGAAAATGATTTTGTGGCCTCAGCCCATTGCACAGTAGATTTGTGTCCCCATCACAAAGCCACCATTATGTTTCATAGAAAACAGTGAACTTCCTGAGCCCCAAAGCCAAATGTGGGTGCCTCAAGTTGGATTCCTAAAATCTTATTTAGAAACCTAAATAAATAACTTCATTTTCAGGACATTAGGATAGAGTTGTATGTGTCAAAAACTAAAAAGCAGGTGACCTTTATTTAGATTTATTTCTAGACAAGGATTTATGCAAGATGCTTGCTCTGAGGCACACAACTTTGGGAGAAAATGGATAAAATGTGTAGCAACAGGGGGGAAAAGTATAGCTGATATTTTGTAGCAAAAATTCCCCATAACAAAATAGACACTGAATTATCTCAAATGTTTCTCTGAGACATATGTTTGAAGTACCCATTCTCCCACTCTCCTCTATGGGCTGGGCTCCCAAGCTAGACTTTATCTCTCGTGATGCAGCACAGCCATGCAGTTGCCATGATGCACTACCTACCTGCACCAAGAGAAAACCATTGTGCATCATGAGATGTAGTCTGATCAGGGAGTTGGACTATAGAGAAAAATGGGAATACGAGGCACTCGAACTACAATTTATGTGAGGCACCACAGCAGTATTTCTGATTCAAATTACTTCAGTTTTCAGCCACAATACTTTCAGGTTTGATTCCCGCCCCCCCCCTCCCAAAAAAACTCAACATTTTCCATGGGGAAAGAGATCCCATTTCCTATCCAGCTCTAATCCCATCATGTGAGGCATTTTACAAACACAGTAAAAGATTGTACACTCTTTGAGATTATCTAAAAATAGATAAAATGGACAAAAGGCTGCAGGAGAAAAAGGGCCACATAGAGATGAAGTGACTTGCCCAAGCTCACACATAGGTCAGTGTCAGAATCAGGAAGAGACCCCAGGTCTCCTAGTTCTCAGTTCACCAAACCATACTGCTTCTCTCTCTCATATCTCTTTGTAATAAAGAACCATATCATAGTGCACAATGCTGATATGTTCCAGTGTGTAAATAGACACTTCAAATCATCCACTTTTGGGTCAGTCCATAATCTTAATGATAGAATATAACAGTTTGTTACAAACACGCACGGAAACAGTAGGCTCTTTAAAGTGTGTGCGTTTGCAGATGTACAAGCAGGGTGATGTTCTAACATACAGGAAGGGTCCCTTGTCTGATTTGTATTTTGTCAAGCGATTGTAAACCAGACAACCTGAAACAACTGCAAACTGCTGAAACTGCATTAAGGGTCAGACCTGGACAAAAGCCAGGAAATTCAAAGTTGCAGCTCAAGTAGTTTCCTGAATATTTGGCTTATCCTATATACCTTGCTCAGCTATACAGTCCTCCTGAGTGCTGTCCTTTTACCCTCCATTTCCACGTCTGTTTCTGTATTAGACTGACCTACCTTCTTCCACACCTTTAGGTCTGTACGCCACAACTCCCTGTGCTAGTCGGTCCCCAATGTGTAACAAGGAGGTGGTGGTAAGTGTAACACAGGCAGAAAGAGGGGGTAAGGACTTAAGCAGTTGAAAATTTTTAAATGAAATGTCATCTACTGGACTGCTTTCACATTTTCTGAAGCAGTTAAGAGGTTTGAGGCTTTAAAATTTGCCAGAATATGAATGTAAATGGCACAGCTAGTTGAAAACTGATATATATTTTCTACAGAACGTTTCAAATGAAAAAGATATTGTGGCAAATTGCCGGCACTACTATGATGGGTCCCGCACTTTCTCTTCTTGTAGGGGGGTTTCAGGGTGCCATTTCTTGCCCCTGAACTGGGGTAACAGCTATCCTACTAGTATCCCAGGGAAGGGGAGTGGAGAGGGAGGGACCCAGGCCCGCCCTCTACTCCGGGTCCCAGCCCAGGGGCCCTATGATAGTAGGTGAACCACTTGTACCAATGATTCTTTCCCCTGGGCTACTTCCCTCTCCTGACCTTCAGCTTGTGGGGCTTCCTGCCTTCCCTCTGCACAAGCCAGGTGTCCCTTTACCTAGGATCTTGGTCTTCTTAGCCCGCTGCAGCACTTCTCAAAACTCTCCTCCACTTTCCTTCGAACTGCTCTTTGTTCCACCACCAAACCACTCTGCTCCAGCTCCTCCTCACTCTGCTCCAGCTCCTCCTCACTCTAGATCACTCTCCTGCTGCCTTCTGGCCATGCTGTATCACATATCCTCCCCCCCGCTCAACACCATGGGGTTGGGCAACTTGGGACGAGAGGCAATGCTTTCGTGACAAGCCATCTGCGTTGCCGTATTGGCTTCCGGCCCTATGCTGTACTTGGAAATGAAAAGGTTGCAGAGATAGGAACCATCTTGTCACTCTTGCATTCTTCTTGTTTCTGTGCATCCACTGGAGCGGGGCATGGTCTGTCACCAGGGTAAATCACTGCCCCAGTAGGTAGTAACGGAGAGTTTCCATGGCCCATTTTATCGCCAGACATTCCTTTTCAACGACGGCGTACTTTTGTTCCCTGGGGAGGAGCTTCCGGCTGAGGTACAGGATCGGGTATTCCTCCTCCCCTACCATCTGCGAAAGGACGGCTCCTAGCCCTACCTCCGAGGCATCTGTTTGTAGAACGAATTCCTTCTTGAAGTCTGGGGCTATAAGTACAGGATGGCAGCAAAGGGCTGTCCTTAAATCTGCGAATGCCCCTTCTGCTGCATCAGACCACTTTACTATCTCGGGGCCCCGAGCTTTTATCAGGTCAGTCAATGGCCCTGCTCTTGTGGCAAAATGAGGGATGAATCTCCGATAGTACCCTACTAACCCGAGAAATGCTCTGACCTGCTTTTTACGGATTGGCCGAGGCCAATCTTGTATTGCCTCCACTTTGTTCCATTGGGGTTTTACCAAACCTCTCCCTACTACATACCCAAGGTATCTGGCTTCAGCTAGTCCTATCATGCACTTGAGAGGGTTGGCAGTGAGGCCAGCCTTCCTCAGGGTGTCTAGTACTGCTTCTACTTTTACTAGGTGCGTTTCCCAGTCAGGGCTATGGATGACTATATCGTCTAAATAGGCGGCGGCATACCTGGCATGGGGTCGCAGCAATTTATCCATAAGTCGTTGGAATGTTGCTGGGGCCCCATGGAGTCCGAAAGGGAGGACAGTGTATTGGAACAGGCCATCAGGTGTAGAGAAAGCGGTCTTCTCCTTGGCGTTCTTGGCCAGGGGAATTTGCCAATATCCTTTAGTCAGGTCCAGAGTGGTTAGGTATCGGGCCTTGCCTAACTGATCAACTAGCTCGTCGACACGTGGTATTGGATAGGCATCGAATTGGGATACTTCATTCAACTTCCAGAAGTCATTACAAAACCTCCAGGTGCCGTCAGGCTTGGGTACTAAGACGATAGGACTGGACCACTGGCTGCGGGATTCTTCAATAACCCCAAGTTCCAACATCTTCTTCACTTCTGTCCTAATTTCCTCTCTTTTAGCTTCCGGTATCTGGTATGGTCTTATCGTCACCCTTAATCCGGGCCTGGTGACGATATGATGTTGGACCAGTGTCGTACGGCCCAACTGTGTACAGAACACATCTTGGTTCCGTTGGATCATATCAATGACCTCTGTTCGTTGTTCTGGGGCTAACTCAGGGGATATCCTCACCTGCCCCGTCGGTCGTCCGTCTGGGATGGAGCTCTCCGAATGACCAGGCACGTCTCTCGGTCACGCCAGGGCTTCAGCAAGTTTACATGGTAGATCTGCTCTGGTCTTCGGCGGTCTGGTTGTCTGACCTTATAGTCCACTTCCCCAATGGCTTCCACTATCTCATACGGCCCATGCCAGCTGGCTAGGAGTTTGCTTTCTGCTGTCGGCACTAGCACCATCACCCGTTCTCTTGGCTGAAATTGCCGTACTTTCGCCTGGCAGTTGTAATATGTCCGCTGGGTCTCTTGTGCTTTTTCCAAATGTTCCCGTACTATAGGGGTTACTCGAGCTATTCGCTCTCTCATCTGTGTCACGTGTTCAATGACATTCTTTCCTGGGTTGGGTTGTTCTTCCCAATCCTCCTTGGTGATGTCTAATATTCCACGTGGGTGGCGTCCGTATAGTAGCTCAAAGGGAGAGAAACCGGTGGACGCCTGGGGGACTTCCCATATTGCAAACATTAGGTATGGTAGAAGGGTATCCCAGTCTTTTCCATCCTGTGCTACCACCTTCCGGATCATACCTTTAAGGGTGCGGTTAAACCGCTCGACCAGGCCGTCTGTTTGAGGATGGTAGACTGAGGTCCCTATGGCATGGATGCGGAGCAGGGTACATAAGTCCTTCATTAATTTCGACATGAAAGGGGTTCCTTGGTCAGTCAGGATCTCCTTAGGGATGCCCACTCTGGCAAAAACCTGGAGTAGTTCTTTTGCTATTGCCTTGGATGTGGGGTTTCTTAAAGGAATGGCTTCTGGATACCGGGTGGCATAGTCAAGGATGACTAGTACGTTTCGGTGACCTCGTGCTGATCTTTCCAGTGGGCCCACAAGGTCCATGGCTATCCTTTCGAACGGGACTTCAATAATAGGCAAAGGTACTAATGGGGCCCGCAAGTGAGGTCGAGGGCTATGCAACTGGCATTCTGGGCAGGAGGCACAATAGCGTTGGACCTCCGCACGTATTCCTGGCCAATAAAACCTTCTTAGGACTCTATCCAGTGTCTTATCTATTCCTAGATGTCCCCCAAATAAATGACTGTGAGCTAGCTCTAGTACTGCCCTTGTGTGTTTCCGTGGGACTAAGAGCTGCTCTACTTCTTCCCCTCGGATCTGCACTATTCGGTACAACAGATCACGTTTGATCACATAATAAGGCCCCGGGCCTTTGGTCTTTCCTTCCACCGGTATGCCATTTACTTCCACTACCTCCTCCCTCACATTTGCATATAGCGGGTCATTGGCTTGGTCCTGCCTGAAATTCTCACGGGCGGTACCGATCTGACCTAATTCCAGGGGGCCTATTTCTACTCCGCCCCCTGGGTTGCCCCTACTTGGGCTAGGAACTGACTCTGAGTCCTCACTGGCCTGAATTGTCTCCTGGCCTCCTGAACGGGTTCGCTTACCAACAAGGGAGGCTTTCTGGTTCTCTGCTAGAATCCTGGTCCCTAGCCTTTTATCTGCCCTCCTTTCCCGCCTAGACTTTCGGGGTTTCCCAGGGGATGAGAATAGCTCTGGGGCAAATTCAGCAAAAATTGGGGTGAAGCTATCTGTAGGTGCCTCCATTTCCTTATGCCGGGGGTTGCTACCCTCCCTTGGCTCTACTGGGGGAAGTAAGTTCTCAAACCCAGGGAAGTCTCTACCAATTAAGACCGGGTAGGGGAGCCTAGGGACCACTGCTGCAGTTACCCTGGTAGTGTTCCCCTGGATCTCAATCCGTACTGGGATTGTGGGGTAGAAATTTATGGTGCCATGAACGCACGTTACCCCTGTGGTTTTGGCCCGGGTTAGTTGGTCTTGCCCCACCAACTTCCCCGAGACCAGCGTGACAGCACTCCCGGAATCTACTAATGCTGTGGTCACAATACCATTCATTTTTACTGACCTTGTATACCCATGTGGGGTCATTGCGACCCCTACCAAGCCAATTAGGCCACATTGTTCCCCAGGATCCCCCAGATTGCACTGCATAGGCTCTTCCCTGTTGGGGCATTGGGCTGCTATATGCCCCAATTCCCCACACTCGTAACACCGACCCCTTATCCCGGTTGCTGCCCTCTGCCTGGGGCTATTTGGTCGGCCCCCCCAGCCCTCTCTTCCCAAACCCCCAGGTCCCTTCTTGGACTCCGGCCATTCCTCAATGTCTTTCCTCCCAGTTATAGTTCTCCTGTAGTTCTTGGCGGTCCGGGACCTTGGGTTTGGGGCTGGCTTTCTGGATTGCCGTGTTTCACCCCCTGGGGTCTGGAACAGTTCACGGGCTGCTAGCTGTCTTTCCACGAGGGAGACCAACTCATCATAGGTGGAGGGGTCATTCTGGCCAACCCAAGCCCGGAGGCCTGGTGGTAGCCCCCTCATATACCGGTCCAGTACCAGGAGCTCCATCATCTTCTCAGAGCTGAGGGCCTCAGGGCGCAGCCATTTCCGGGTCAGGTGGATCAGGTCAAACAATTGCGATCTGGGTGTCTTGTCCTCTGTATACTGCCACTCATGGAACCTCTGGGCTCGCAATGCCGTAGTTACTCCGGATCTGGCCAGGATCTCTGCCTTCAGCTGAGGGTAGTCTGCTGCAGTCTCTGCAGCCATATCGTAGTATACCTTCTGGGCCTCCCCACACAGGAACGGGGCAAGGATACCGGACCACTGGTCTCGGGGCCAGGCCTCCCGCAGGGCTGCTCTCTCAAAAGCCAGGAGGTATGCCTCCACATCATCCTCCCGTGTCATTTTCTGTAGGCAGTGGCTGGCCCGTATAGTCCGGGTCCCATCGCAGTTCTGGCTTTGCTCCATAAGGGCCTTAATCTGGTTCACCAGCTCCTGCAGCAGGGCTCGGTGCTGGGCAGCCTGACTCATCAACAGACGATTAGTCTCTTGCTGTACCCTAGTCGCCTCCTGTTGGGTGGCTTGTATTAGGGCCTTGATTACGTTGTCCATCTTAAGGACTGGATTGTTTTGGCTAACCCTGGTTTAAGCCCCCAGTGCGGAGATCCCACCCTTGACACCACGTGTGGCAAATTGCCGGCACTACTATGATGGGTCCCGCACTTTCTCTTCTTGTGGGGGGGTTTCAGGGTGCCATTTCTTGCCCCTGAACTGGGGTAACAGCTATCCTACTAGTATCCCAGGGAAGGGGAGTGGAGAGGGAGGGACCCAGGCCCACCCTCTACTCCGGGTCCCAGCCCAGGGGCCCTATGATAGTAGGTGAACCACTTGTACCAATGATTCTTTCCCCTGGGCTACTTCCCTCTCCTGACCTTCAGCTTGTGGGGCTTCCTGCCTTCCCTCTGCACAAGCCAGGTGTCCCTTTACCTAGGATCTTGGTCTTCTTAGCCCGCTGCAGCACTTCTCAAAACTCTCCTCCACTTTCCTTCGAACTGCTCTTTGTTCCACCACCAAACCACTCTGCTCCAGCTCCTCCTCACTCTGCTCCAGCTCCTCCTCACTCTAGATCACTCTCCTGCTGCCTTCTGGCCATGCTGTATCACAATATTTTGTTGTGTTTCAACGTTTTAGTGGATTTTTCCAGTCCCATTTCCTGTCCCATACACACACACACACACACACACACACACGTTTTGTTTTGTTTTGTTTTAATTTCTTTCCCTCTTCCAGTGGAAGTAAAGAGAAGTAAAAAAAGAGGGGGACACCTGGTGGGGTTGAGAGGAAAAAACAAAAGCCACAAAACATTTTCAGTCAAAAAGCCATTTTTGTCCCGTCCCCCCGCCCCCCCCAAAAAAAATGTGAAAACATTTTTTGGCCAGCTGTAGATATAATGCTTTATTGAAAATGTCACCTAGATACCTTTGATTTTGGTAACTATAACTGTAGTATAATAATACACATCATTCTAGGAGCAGCATCTTCTATGCGTTCTTATATATCAGTCCAACTACATCTCACCTTATGTTCTTGCCCTCACCCAGCCCAAGAACAGGTCACATCTGTCCATCTGTATGTTCAGTACTGAAGTGTGGCAGCTCAACTGGCTAAGATGCAATGAGGAGCCAGGTCTTATCTCTTGACTACAATATCCTCATAAGGGTCTTGACTTACTGTGGAGTTTTCCTGCTGAGCAGCAAGGATGAGACTCATCTCGACAGGAGAAGAGAAATCCCTGATAGAGACACCCATCCCAATACAGGTGGGCCTCACTCTAGGTTTCACTTTCCAGTAACACATCTCCAGATGAAAGTCTAGATTAATTTTTTGGCTATTACAGGATAGTAAACCTGTGGAGCAACTAAGTGAAGGGGTGATTTTTTCCAGTAGGTACTTGATCTGCAGTGATCAAAACTGGTCCTGGAAGACCTCCCATAGGATCATGTATTGTGGTCAAGTATGAATTAAATATATATATATATATATTTGCCAAAGATTAAAATATATGTCAGTTCTCCTCACTACTGTATCTGTATTATTGTGCATGCTTTGGTATGTTTGTTTATTATGGGTTACTTGTTATGGATTTAGATTTAAAAATAAAGGTTAAAGGAACCAAGCAGGAAAGATGAAACAATGACCTAGATGAGATGCATGTTTATAGCTGTGATGAGACAACTTCTTGGATCCAGGGCTCATAACAGCTGTTTTGCCAAGGCTGAGAATCTGTAGATCCAAAGACACTGGTTTGTTAAAGGACCTGCCCTACAGAGAGGGCGTGGGGAAGTTGTCAGCTGCTGCAGGCTGACACAGACTGACTAAGAGCCAGAGGTCTCCCATAAGCAGGCTATAACTTAGTTTCCAAGAGATTAGGGGCACACAGGCTAAGTCATGCCTACAAGGACTGGAGGGGAATGCCAAATGTAGGCAAGACATGTATAGGTCTTGGTTGTTTTAAATCTATTTCTCTGAGTGCTGTGAACCATTTAGCAAAACAAATCATACTTTGGTCTGAAGAAGCTGCTTCTCTGACACTGCATAGTGTTACTGTCCACAGGCTTCCAATGAGAAACTCTTCCTATTAGGCCTGCTAGCTATCACAGTTGGCAACCATGAGGGAGCAACACAGAGACTCAGTCAGAAAGTGGCTGGATCCTGGGGTCCCATTCCAAAAAGAAGTGGAAGCATGGTCCTGTCACTCAAGAAAGTTGTATGCAGGGAACTGGAAAAGGGCCTTGGAAGGAGCAACCTATGGACCCGGACTAATAGCATCTGAGATACCACTGATTTCCCCCATACATGTGGGGGCGGAAATTACTATGTTAACTGTTGGTTAATATTGTATTTACAACGGCAACCACTATAGTAACTACTAGTACACTAGAGCAGAAATTGTCATTCTACTTTTGATATCAATGACTTGTATTAAGAAGCTAAACACAATTAATGAAATCCTGACCTTACTTAAGTCAATGGGAGTTTTACCACTGGCTTCAATGGAGCCAGGATTTACATCCCAAAAGTTAATGCATATTAGAAAAGAGGTAACAATGCTCCATTAAAAGATATTGAAGCCTTAGTAAAAACCCTCAAACAGCAAAGAACAAATAAAAGGAAAAGGAAGGCCTGGAATGAGAACAGCAGTGTGAGAAGGAACTTGAAAGAAAGAACTACTGAACAGCTATGCCAACTAGAAGGAGATGAAAATTACATATGCATGGAGACGTCCAAATTATGATGATAATGGTTATTTTATTTAATTCTCTGTACTTGCTGAAGCAGACTCTGTTCAATTAACCTGCTGAAGCTGAATATTCTACTTAGCCCATATTACAAATTCCACCACACTTTTAGCCAGCCGGAGAGCTGACACTTCTCCTTTTCAGCCACACAGGATTCCTTCTTTTCCAGGGCTGTGCAGTTTGATAGTGCTATAATGCAAATTAATTTTGAATAATTACGGAAAACTAAACACTACAACTTTAATTACAAAACCCAAAGCTATCAAAGCCACCAATCCATTTAGCGTAATTGGCAATGTCAATTTAGGCCTTAATAGAAAGAAATAGGGGGTGCACTGTCGGATTGCCCATTCAGCTCTGCCAACAGCTGCTTGAAATATGCTTTGCTTCAGCTAGTGTCATCACTTCTACCCTTTCCAGTGGTATAAAATTCACACACAAGAAGTATACAAAACTGTCTAGTTGGTCTTAAAAATCTAAAGATAACTGTCACTCATTGTTCCCTAGAGCCATGGATCGCTGGATCCTACTTGACACATAGTTCTGTACTGAGATTGTCATTATTGATAAGAAAATGCTGACAACGAGTGGGACTCTCAGCTCTTATCAGAGAATGCTATCCTGATGGAACACCCACTCCACTTTGGCACCTCATAACAAAGACCTTCAGAGAAAAAGAGAAGGCTTTATTAATGCATAGCAAACCCTCAGACATGAACACTTCACAATAATAACCAATGGGACAATCGGGGCACATATGAAAATCCACATGGTTTATAGCTTACTTTACAGAAGAGCTTTTGAAATATATGCAAGGCAAACTGTAATATATAAAAATATTGTGCACTTTTGTGCCTGCCATCTGAGGATTTCCAAATGTAGATTTCTTTTATTAGACTCTTGCACTCAAATTACTTACCCTCCCTTTCCTAAAAATGAGGTTCTCACTTTAGATTTGTTGGTGCAATAACAATACTCCAAAGTCCTAAGTGCCTTTTCTAAAGCAGGGAGATCAAAAATAAATGAAAACCTTTTGTCTTAAAAACTTCTGCATTCTGACAAAGCAAAGTCATTTAAAAAGGGATTACATTTAAACTTGTATACTATATGGCCATTTGAACAGTATGACTTGAAATCCTCCTGGACTATTTGGAGTTTCAGATAGTGCCATAAGTCATTCAAAACCTAATTTCCTCTAGATTTCCAATGAAGTCCTAGATTTGATCTATGACATCTACGTCACAACAAACTGGCCATTCTTAATGTAACTGTGCCTCAGACATATGCTTCCACTAAAGAAAAGTATGGTATGAAGGATATTTGGCCCGGTGGTATGGGACCACAATAATCAATAAATAAACTGAAAGTGACATAAAGAGCCCTATGAAAAATAGGAACATGTTGAACAAACATAAATCATTGCACTAAGCATGATTCGGCAAGATACTTAAGCACATGTCTAACTTTTAGCCTGTAGTAGATCTGTGCCTGTGCTCTCATCCGCCTGGTGAAAAGCGGGTATTGGGGAGAAGGAGGGAGTATGACTGAGCTCTGCTCCACTACTTCTTTCCTCCACTGGCATAGGGCCAAGTGGAGGTGCAATTTAGAACTGCCTGGCAGCAGCAATAAGTATCACTGGGGCTGAGGCTGGTCCTGAGGGCCAGGGAGCCAGAACCTGCTCCCTGATGCCCTCCGCATAGAGCTCAGACGGAGGAGCAAATCTTCCTCTCTAGGAGTAGAAACACCTTCCCCAAATCTCCAGTTTACCACTTTCACCACCCCTCTTTGTTCAAAGACATCCACAATCTCACTTCTTCCGCTGTGTCCATAAAAATTAATTTAGATTATGCTGGAGTTTGGAGGGGAAGAAAAATAAAAAACCTGCACAGTTCTCGTTTTCCCAGTGCCCTTATCTTCCATGTATATCTTAAGTTTTTGAGGCACAACTGTCTTCATTTTTTATATTATCCAATACCAAGCATAGGGTCACTGCCAGATAAATAATCTCCATATGCTAGAGAAGATCTATACTGATATTACCCTGTTTCCAGTTGGCGGCTTGAGAGAAGCAGATCACACAGACACAGTGCAGAGGCAAAGACTATGGAATTGAAACAGGGGTTGCCTCCTTCATCAGAGACACACAAAAAACCTATAGGGGCCAGACCAGGACACTGATGGATAAGCTAGGCAACCAAATGCAGGGCTCTGGGAGTGTACACATGGCTGGGAACACCCTGTTCAACCCACGCAAGGACATGTATTGTGGGACAGAGGTGACTACTGGGGGATGGGTCACATCAGGCAGAGGAGAAGCACCCTTGGAGTTGCTCGCTGCAGCTAAAGGGAAGGTGCTATTTTGTTTCTTGGCCAGAGGGCTTGGCACTGACTGGCTGCTCCAGTTGCAAGAAAGGAAGACTGAGCCTCAAGACTTGGTTTTGCCTTTGAGGACTAACTGCCATCTGAGCCCAGCAGGTCGCCCTGCACTGGGAGCCAGTGAACTTCTAAGGCTTGCAGCCACTATGGACCAACTCAATCCAAAATGAAGAACTATCGGTTTCTCAATGAGGAATACCACTCATTTTAGTCAAGCTCCAACTATGCCAATTATCTAAGGCTTGTAGAGAGATTTTTGGGGAAAGTCCCACCAAGGAACACCCTATTTCCCAGGGGTTAGGGCCCTCAACTAAACTATGAGCACCCAAGGTCAAATCCCTCCTCTACATCAGGCAGAAAAGGAAACTGAACCTGGATCTTCCACATTCTGGATAAAGTTGCTAACCACTGGGCTATTGAGGTGGCAGGAGTGGGGGGTGGGAGGGACAGGGAAGACCACTGGTGTTGTGAATGGCATTTCCTTTGGTTATAATAAAAGAAGCCTATGATCTTATTGAAACATTTAATTTAACCTGAAACAAACTTTGTTTGGGCTTGTCTACACTGGCAAGTTTCTGTGCAGTAAAGCAGTTTTTTGTGCGCAAACTGCAGCAGTGTACGCACTGCCAAGCCACTTTGTGCGCAGAAACGCCTCAGTTGCAGCGCTGCAAAAACAAACCCTCTACGAGAGTCGTACGGCTATTTGTGCAGTGGCTCTAGCGCACTATTGCCAGCGTAGACACTTGATTGCTTTCTGCGCTGTAAGCTGTCCCATAATGCCTCAAGTGACTGCTCTGCTTATTGTTTTGAACTTGGCTGCCCTGGAGACATGCGCCCCTCCCTTTTCAAAGCATAGTTTCTGACAGCCCTTGCGTGCTGTGCTGATCTGCTCTGGGACGCAAAGCCAACCATTAATGTGGAATGCTCATGCTGTTGAACACAGAGTCAGAGAGAGAGATATTGATTGCTGTGCAGACAGCCCAGGGAGGGAGGCAGGGGCTGATGTTGGGGTTTCCCCCTCCCCCTGCCTAAGGACTGGTTGCTTCCTACCGCTTTCTGAACTCACAAGACAGCATGCTGACACACTCTGTCCCCCAAAACACACTGTCTCTCTCCACCCCCTCCACACACACACACACACTCTCTATCACACACTCTCCCCCGACCCCCACTTTAGTTGAAAAGCAGCTGGCAATGTAGTAGGATGCCTATGGAACAATGGAATTGGGAAACCTGCATCATGTGACGCTGTGCATGCCCCACGAGGCATTGCAAACTCTTCCCAAATCACCCTGTGGCCAATAGCACAGTGGGACAGCTACCACAATGCACTGCTGTCTTTGCCGTTGTAAGAACTGCTAATGTGGATGCGCTCATAGGAGCCAACTTTCATGAGCTCTGGTAGGTGCTCATGCCCCGGCCCCACCCCAACGTCGCCCGGCGTCGGGGGCGGGGCCCCGCAAAGTTGCCCGGCGTCCCAGGCGGAGGTGAGTTGAGCTGGGCCCGGGCGTGGGGCTGGCGGGGAGCTGCCGGTGGATGCTCAGCACCCACCAATTTTTCCCAGTGGGTGCTCCAGCCCCGGAGCACCCACGGAGTCGGCGCCTATGGATGCGCTCCAGCATCACAAGGCGCGCAGTGTGGACATGCAACAGTGGTTTAATTCCAGCTTTTAATAAAAGTTGTATAACTTGTGGCACAGAAACTTGCCAGTGTAGACATACTCTTTGTTTCATCTACAAAACTGAGAAATTATTTCAGGTTAATCCAAAACACTGCTCATTCCCCCCCACCCACCCCTCCACCCCTGCCCCTGGATTGGCCAGTGAACAAAAAAAATGATTAGTTACACACTTCTACCTAAAGGGTTATGGAACATTTTGCAACTTCCATATTCCACTATTCACTTGCAGTTCCCAAAATGAGACATATTAATCTTTTTCCTTTAAAATAATTCTTCCCTGGACTTTGGCTCTATAAGGCAATAGAATGAAATAGTGGTGTGCAAATCGACTGTTACAGTAGTAAAGCCAAATAGAAATGCATGAAGTAAACCAGACTCCCTATTACAAAACTATGTGTAAATGCAGCTTCAGCACTACAAACTGACATTTAAAAACAAAATAAGACGCACACATAGCAAGCCAATATTATTCATGTTAAAATACTAATAAAGATACCGATGAGGAAACGTCAACAGTTTCAGAATTTGGTTCAGATAAACATGTGAACATAGACTGTATAACTAAACTCTCCCAATGTTTGCAGTCCAAACAGTCTGCCCCCTTCTTCCCTCTCACTAAAAAGCCCTGTGATAGACCTTACTTCCACAACAACCTCTAACCACCATCTCCCTTAATAGCTCCTATCCAGTGCTGTCTTCAAGGGGATATGTGACCTGCTTAATTTACCTGGTGTCTTTTCATATGGCTGGTCTGCTCCCCTCTGGTGTATTTTGGGATTGTTTCCCCAACCTTCCTCTTACGCTGTCCTGAGAAAAAAATCAAAATGGCTTGTGCTAGGCTTAGCCAATCAGGAATTGTGAAGAAATGCCACAAGATACTTTAACCGGGTGATTACGTAAATAAATAAGTAAGTCTACCAACCCAGGATAAACTTGAAAATAGAACACACAAACAATAATCTGTCTTTGAAAATTTTGCCAAAACTCAGATAGTGGGACAAAAAAATGTCCTAAGGGAATTGTCTGTGGAATCTAGTAGTTTTCTGTCCCTCTCTAACAGCAAAGATTCTGAAGGAAACACCCTTGTAAGTGAGAATTTTCAGGGAACGGCACTAGTTGCTCACTTTCTGCTTCCAGAGTGTATCCCGTCACTAATCAGCTACTACTAGCATACAGTGCCAAAAAGAACCATTTTTTCACCATTCAAGAAGCTGTGAGCCTTGTTTCTAGTTCAATAAAATATCCCTTGTGATTTTTTGTGAGTTTGTTGCATTACCTCTTTCAAAATTCTGTGCTCAATATTATGCTAATAATACTTTACACTTTTATAGTGCCTTCTGTCAAATCATTTCTCAAACATTAATGTACTTCCACAGAAACTTTCTGATATAGGGAAGTACTTGTATCCCCATTTGTCAGATGGAAAAACTGAGGCAGACAGAATTAGCCCCAAATTTTCAGAAGAAGCCTCTCATATTGGGTGACTAATTTTAAACATTTACCTCAATTGAGGCATCCAAAATGAGGGGCCATTTAAAAAAAAACATAGACCAAGTGATTTACCCTAGCTCACAAGGAAGTCTGTGGTAGGGCTAAGAATACAGCACAGATTTTCCAACTCCCCGTCCAGTGCATCAACACAAGCTTGTCCTTCCTTTTTAGTGTTCCTGATTAATTTGTTTTGACAGGCTTCCTATTTTAGAGTTAATGGAATAATACCAATTGAAGAAGAAGTATTTAGGCAGGTCACAATATATAAATAGCATTACATAGCATCATGCAAGTTCTGTCATGGCATAGCCGGGTTAAGATATTTCTCAGCCCCCATTCTCCTCAATATGAAACATCCCAAGATAAACAAAAAGAATGATCATGAATTATCTAAATGCTCCATCAATAGGACGGGAAACTGCATGTTTAATACACCATTTAGAAAAGTTAAACATTTAAAATAAATTAAAAGTATATGTGTGTAGGGTGTATATTATTACACATTAATAACTATTGCCATAACCCAAGGGAGACCATCTAAGACATGGTGCAACACATAGCTGTTCAAACAGGCATTTTAGCTAAGCAAATATTTATTACTTGTGGATGGGAAAGATGGAGGAGGACACAGTAGAAGAGTGGAGAGTTTTTTTAAGAGCCATTGTCATTGGCCATTTTGCAGTGGTTTGTTTTTTTTTAATGTCACCACAAATAGATATGGATTCAGTATGTTCATTGTAAAATACTGCATAAACAGAAAATAAGTCCTGCTGACATAAACACTCAGTGATAAATAATGCAAGAAAAAGGCAATATCATTTTAGTTCCATTGTTGATCAATATTTATTATTGAAGTGTTCAGATTATAATTTGGAACACCTTTTAAGTATGGTTTTAATTATTGCTGTACACCAAGTAGTCCGTCTATACAGTATTTGAATCTTTTACACTGCAAATGTTTATTACGTTATTTTACATACCCAACTAAGGTCTCAGTATTGCAAACATGTTTGTGCTTAAACTTTACTACAATGAGCAGCACTATCACATTAGTAAAGATAAGCATATGCATGCATGTTTTGCAAAATTGGGGCCCAAATTCTCTAGTTGACTGCATGCTGGTCATGAGGTGTGCTTACATGCTGTCAGTTGAAGGCTCACCATCAAAGATTCATATTATTCTATAGGAAGGCTATAAGAGGAACTTACATGAATTTGCTTTCCATGATTCCACTCAGCCCATCCCCATTATGAAAGTAGCAGAGAATTCAGATTACAAAATCAGTTCTCTGAGATATGTTTGGATACCTGGGAGTCAACACAGTCCCTTTGCCTCAGCATTCCCTCCAAACTCCGATTTGTCCCTTGACAGCACATCTTCTTTGTGCTCAAAGATTTGTTTAGTCTAACCTAACATCACTTAAAGGGCAAGTGGACACCCATATGTAAAAAAAAAAAAAAAAAAGTATGTCTACTCCCTGAGTTACAGAATGGTAATAAAATTTAAGGACACAATCCTACAGTTGAGTGTGCATTAACAGATCCTTACGCATGCATGGAGTCTGAATGAAGTTAGGGTGGCTCCAAATGGGCACAAGGATCCACCGGGTTGGTTCTGATTTCAGGATTGGGGTTAAAATGTTAGACTGGGGTGAGAAAATCGAGTCAAAGAGTATGAATCTAAATCAATAAAGATACATTTCATAGGGTTCTAAACCTTTTCAGCTCAGGACCCATTTGTAAAACTTGATGGCCAATCACAACCCAGAGACTTCCTTGAGGCACCCCAGACCTGATCCCCCTTCATGTACAAGGGTCCAGGGGTGGGGAAGGGTTGGTGAGAAACTTGGAGCTAAGATTCCAGATGCTCCAGGCAGATGTTAACTGCTGGGGACCATCCCCCAACAACTGGGAGGAGGCATGGTGAGCCAAGACACCCCCCAAAAATACACAGTCCTCCACCTCACAGGCCATGGAAGACAGACGGTAAAGGAAGGGGAGATTTGGGGGTCCTGAACGTGAAATAGGGAGGTTGAGATGTGTGTGCACAAGTAGTGAGGAAGGACTGGAAATTCTGGGGGTGCTGGAGAAGGAATTGGGGGGCAGACAAGTATGGGGGAGCAGTTGGAGAGTAGGGGAAGGATATGGGGAAGAGGGATCTGTGAAGGGGCAGTGAGCCAGATCATCTCCCCCCAAAAATCAGCCTCCCACACAGTCCTTGAGGGTGGGGGACAAAGTGTAAAGAGACAGGGGCTTGGGGTCCTGAGGATAAAGTGGGGGAGGGCTGGGGAGGCCAACGAATGGGGGTATGACACAGGAGGAGTCACCTGCAATGGGGAGGTATATATTGGGGCACCCATTCTATGGAAGCTGGGGGCAGGACAGGAAACTTAGAAGATGGGTGTTATTTGGTTGTTGGGAGGGAGGTATGTTGCGGGGCTGGTACTTACTAGAGAATGTGTTATCTACAACCTGAAGCAGGAGGTTGGTCTTCCCCTGTGGGAAGAAGGGACAGGTAAGGGGGAGCAACCCTCCCTCCTAGGCCACCCTCCTATGTGTCTCCCACAGCAACCTGCTGTGTCCAATGCAAACATACACCAAGCACTACCTCCTGTCTCCTGTCTTGCGGGGCTGGCTGGGCTGGCCTTTCTGCTCCAGGCATTGTTACCTCAGGGGTTGCAGCACCATTCAGGCTTGGCCCAGCCCCTTTGAGGTGCACCAGCCAGGCCAAAGTTGTGTGAGTAGTGCACAGGGTGAAAACACCTCTTATTCAAATTTGGCCTGGCTAGTCCCCCATCATCATGGTAGAAAGATGGTTGGGCCAAACTTGAATGGCACTGTGACCCTGAGCAACAGGTTACAATGCCTGAAACGAGGAGCTGAACCCAGCCAGCCCCACAGTCCTTTCAGTCATTCTGGCATCTCACTGTTGGGTCATAATCCATCTCTTGAGAAACCCTGCTCTAGAGAAAATTCCCCGTCATTCCCCCCCTTCAGTATTCAGGGTTGAAATAACTTGTAAAATAATCTGTCCAAGTACTAATTCTGTTGAATTTCTATATACCAAACTATATGTCCATCATTATTTTAAACATCACATACCCTCCCATGACATATCCATCTGAATCCATGAATATCAATGATCTTGCCCTGTCATATTACTTTCACCATCCACTCTACTCCTCCTCCCACCTCTACATTTTTACCAACAGAAATGCCAAGTTCTAAAAAGAATGACTATAGAATATTCTGCAACTTATCTTGTTAGCAGAAGTCTTCTTTGTACCAATAGAAATACTCAGATGAGCCAGCCCTGAACAATGCAAACCTTGTGCAGTATCTCAAAAATCAATGTATGATCTCCTGCATAAACCTCTCTCACTCCTTTGTTTGTCCTCTCTCTTTATTAAAGGAAAACTGAGAAAGCTAAATTCTCTCTGATTTGTAGTAGTCAATTAGAAAAGTGTTCACATTTGCTTTTATTTAGCTTCAAATATAAGAATGCTAGATGGGTTGTGTTATATTCTTTGAGTATCTGGATGTGAATTGAAATTCTTCTCCTCAATTTACAATACCTGAACAATTTGGCCTGACCCAAATTCACGGGCAAATCCATGTTTCTACAATATATTTGTTTGTATCTAATTGTTTGAGGGCAGAGTTGCAATAAGTGATGCAAACTGTACAATGACAACCAATTCTCACAGAAAAAAATTGTAATCATTATCTTCAAACGATAGTGCCGTGCTTTGCACCAGGTAGAGGCAGCAGAAACCAAACCTGCATGCTTCTTTAGAATTGTTGCTATCTTTAAAAACAGTCCAAACAACCTGGATACAGGCACACATGCAAATATACATAAATTGGCTACACTAGCTTAATCTGGACCTAACGTAGGCAGAGTAACGAGCCACTGACATACCACCATGGCATATATGTTTAATCAGATTAAATGCTCCTAAAATGGCCAAAGGGCAGAATGAGTCATTGCATATGCCTGAAGATTTTGATGCACAGAACATCTCTTGTTCACAAAACAAATGTAAGTGCCTCGTTGCCCTTCTCCATCATAAATAATTTCTGCAAATGCCCATTCTATTTACTCCTTTTGCTTTGATTGGTTTGGCATTCTCTTTCAAAAAGAAAGTCAGTCATATTGGTTCACCTCTTCAAGTTGTCTGTTAATATTTCAAAACCATGTCACTCTATATTTAACAGCTTCATTCCAATTTCTGGAGTAATTTAGCCAATGTAATGCTCTCTGGTCCAGTTTGAAACCCAGAGCCACCAAACAAAACATGTATCTGTCAATAATCTGTGAATCTCATCTGCTTTATTTATGTATATTCTTTTGGCTTTCATTTAAAAATTATCTTCCCCAACATCGGATCACCTCATCATGTGAGTAGCCATCCAAAGTGCTGGGCCTCCTAACAAGCTCCATTTTGCTTAAGTTTTTAACTATAAAACTGTTTATTGATAGGTCTGTCACTTAACCCAACGGTCTCCAAAGTTTTTGGATCGTGCACCCCCAGGGTGCCGCCGAAGAGCGTAATGGGGAAGACCTGCCACAGGCGTGACACCGAAGAAAGAAGAGGGGAAGACCTACCACAGGCATGACGCTGAAGAAAGAAGACGGGAAGACCTGCCGCAGGCATGCAGAGCTGCCGCCGAAGAAAAAAAAACGGCGGAGTGCCGTCCGGCGGCCTCCTCCTGCTGTGCACCCCACTTTGGAGACCCCTGACTTAACCTATTAACAAGACAAAATATTTTTGACCCAACTTCCTTTTGTCTTTGTTCCAACTTCCTTTAGTTAATAGGAAAATTGTGCCCTATTGTTTGTGTAAATAAGAATTCCACATGCACTTTCTGTGCACACTCTTTGGTCATCTTAATGTGAAAGTTGATGTTTGATTATGTTAGTCAGAAAGTGACTATGTAAAATAAATACCTGCTCACTGCACAGATATGCTCCCTCCGTGAATTTACAGCTATGTCTGTTTTCTTTAGTGAGAAAAATAGGCTTTCCCTACACTACTTCTACCTGGCAAAGCAGACCCGAAACAGCTGTGGGAGAGTGATCTGGATTCTTTTTTAGCTCAGGCAACAAGAGAACTGTTAAGTATGTTCCAAATACTGACTCTTTACCTCATGCTGTGCAGATATACACCTTAACTATACTGATAATACACTTCAGGTGGGATAGAGTTACTGGCAATAGTGCATGAAAGAAAACAGCTTGACCTTCAGACTTCAATGTTAGTTTGCATGGCTGGCCAGGTTAAGTACAGCATCATCATTTTACTTTCTAAATGAAAAAGGTTGATACTGAAGCTGCTGAGTGACCAGAACTGCATTTTAAGGGCTCTGTTCTCACACCGGTGAGCCTGCATTACTAATATTAACTTTAGCCTATATGTCCCATTTGTGAAGCAAATGCAAGATTGCTAACAACACCGGCATTTTCCTCAGCCTAATCTTAAATGAAGCAATGAAGTTTCCTTACATTACTATCACTGTTCAGATGATTCGAATGGTCCTGTATAGTACAGGTTACTCTTAAGTTAAGTGCTAGGCCACAAGTCAGAGAAGGTAAGGGAGATGTAATGTGTCACCATATATCCTCTAACCAGAGATGCAGAAGATATCTCACCCCAAAGGCAAATTCATCAGCATGAGTTTAGATGAGATGCAAATCCAGGACCCGCATGGGAATCCTAGGACCCTACACTTTGTAGCCTGATTTAGGGTGTACTTATAATATTCATGTAATTTATCAATTTAATTTAATTTTATTTAATTAATAGTATGGGTTTTAGGCTTGCCAATCTGTTTGATCAGAAGATAAAAGTTCTTGTCCCGAATCAGGCTCCACAGAATTTACAAACGACCCTCGGGGGTATGACAGGAAGCTCACACTGAGACAGATATAGTCTTAAAGACTTTTTATTAAAATCAATGAAGTAGTAAGTAAATGGTAAAATACCCAGAGTTACAAAGTTACAATTGCATTACTGCTATTCAAAAGATACATATGATAATACAGTATTATATGCAACAAAGCTTTGGTTAATATACGCACACCCTTCCTTGATAACCTGGTGGTAAGAGACACAGGACCAGCCTTGCTGTTCAGGTTTCTCAATTCTTGAGTGAGGGATGCAGTGCTTAGAAAAAGCTAAGAGCTATCAAAGCTGACTTAGGGTTTACTTGACTAACTTAAACTTAAAATCAAAACCTAATAAACAAACTAAGAATAAAATCTTAGGGAAACCAAGCTTAGCCTAGTTCTCTTGAAACTTAAAGTTTAAGAAGAACAAGTATAGCCTACTAATAGTAGTGGCCATCGTAGATAGATAGAATAGATAAAGTAAGTGAGAATGATAGTGAAGTGAAGTGAAGCAGAAGATGGAGTGAAGCACTCTAGAGAGGTGGGGCACAAGTGCCGGAAATCTTTCCTCCTATGCCCAAATCTCATTCCTTACCCACAAAATGTTAGGGTACACTTACTTCATAGGCTAGTAGGTTTGTACGTATTAATGACATGTACCTACACACATACATTTCCTTGTGATGTACCTGTTATGTCTGTGGGTACAACATTCAAAACCCCCCTATGCCATTCTCCATTGTTTATTGGTCGAGATAAAAGGTCATAGACATAGAGGTGATTACTTATCTATTTAAGTAACAAGATATAGGTCAACTTTACTTTTCTGGGTAAATGGTCTTAATATAGATGTGTTAACTTTGCCTTAGCTTAGCATTCAGGATATGGCCTTTAGGTCTCTTGCATTACAGCCACGCTTACTTTAATATAAATTTATAAACCTATTACAATACATCAAATACTTAAACTTATAAGAAAATATATATATATATACATACAAGCAAGCAGGTTAGTCCTATAGGCTACAATTTATACTGGCCTTTTATCAGAACTCGCGTGCCTGTAATCCCAGCTGCTTGGGAGGCTGCATTGGCGGATCGCTCAGGAGTTCTAGGCTGCTGTGCGCTATTTTAATCGGGTGTCTGGTGCTACTGACAGCCTGGCCAGCGGGTAGTTGGAGGACTGGCTAGAACAACACGTCTGACGTGTTGTGATCGGCGCTCTCTTTGTGAGGGTTGATAGACCGATCAATGACAGTGACAGTGACATCAGAGCTACTATCAAACTCAGCACTCGAACTGCCAAGTACATCATCTTGGAAGGTTTCAATACAAATGATGATTACATTTTTTAGATGATCAGAGGAGTCTGACATACTAACCCAGTCAGGACCGCATATCCACCAGGGGACTCTCTGAAGTAATCCCTAGATCCACTCATGCTGTAGGACATGCTTTGGACCTGAACTTTAGCCATAGTGTAGTTAGTGGAAGCACAGTAACTAAAGCTAGGTGAGAAATGTTCTCCTACCCACTTCAGAAAATGTTGATTTTTTTGTTAACAGTCCCTATATCCTTGGGGGGGGGGGGGGGGGGAGGAGAAGAAAAGAATAGATAAAAAAATAAAGCCTTTTGTTCTTCAGATTATAATGGAAAAGAAGATACTTTTAAAGACTAATTTGTTAAATCAAAAATAAATCAGCCTTAACAGTAGAATTATAAAAACAAAACAATGAAATTATTTCAAAAGGAATATATAAAGGAATGTGCCTAAACTACTGCTAGTAAAAAGATAGCTAGCAGAAAAAATATTTTGTGAAAATCTGGAAAAAGAAACATTTTCATTCCATTTGACATTTTTTTCAGGATTTTTTGTTTGTTTGTTTTTTAATTAAAACTTTTAAAACTTTTTTTTATTTGGAAATGGTTAGGGAAATACTACTATGGGGAATGAGTTATATATTTTTTACAATATTTCACTTTTCCCCATTAGGGAGGAGGGAAGCACAAAAACCCCCAAAAACAAAAATGGAGAGGAAAATATTTTTTTCTGCCCACAATTTCAAATTTTTTTTAAACATGACAATTTTTATGAGGGTGGGGAAAATTATGTGTGGTGGAAATTCAGCAAAATATTTTTTCCCCATGAAGAACTGTTTTCAATGAAAAATGGTGTTTCATTGATTTTTCTTTTAACACCTCTATCCTAAACCCTTATTTATTACCTAAACAAATTACATGGATTTTTAAAAGTGCTGGGTATCCAGTATCTCCCAATGAGCTCAATTTAAGGTAAGTACATTAAAAGCTTTTTTTGAAGATAATATTAAGGCTAGTCAAAAAAAATCATCAAAACTGTTTTTCAATGGTTTGACTAAACTCAATATTTTGCAAAAAGTGGTTGCTTTCAATTAAAAAAAATATTTTAATTTAAAAAAATTGGCCAACCTTTTTGTTTTGTTTTTTCCAATAAAAAAATCTGAATTTTCCATGAAAAAAATTCAAACAAGAATAAAATTTGAAATAAAATAAAATAACTTAATTTTCTGACCAGCTCTATTGATTACTTCAACATTTTTTGTCAGCACTTATGATGTATAGATATTATTTCATACTTTCACAACAACCTTTCCGTATTCAGGGATGGAGGCAGTCAAATACAAAGCTAATTTAGGTGAATATTTAGGCGGCCTATATATAGCCACAAATATTATTATTCATCACTATTACACACTCAGTATGTAGTATGTTTTATAAGAAGGCATTCATATGGTATAAACAGAGGGAAACTCTGTACTAATAGATGGTATAGAATAATGAAATGTTTAAAAACTAAACAAAACATTTTCATTGCAGTTCAAGTAATCCATGTAAACAAATTCCTTTCAGAAGAGTCCAAACATATTTTTTAAGAAGTCAAAAGGATCAAAATAAATACATAATATTGGATGCGGGTGGGGGAGTTCTTTTAACCTTTACTAGAACTGTAAATTTGATGTGAGTTCAAGTTTTCTGAATATGGGTAACACCAAGGCAATAGAGCAAAACTAAACACTTTAGTCCAAAAAAGATTGGAAAGGGGAACAGTTACACCAGATACTATCTATGAACAGTACATATATTTATCTCCAAATAAGTTTAAAACCAGGTTTTTCAATATAATAGATTTTCAGGGCAAAATTATTCCTTCCCTTATGTGGGTGCAATACCAAGGGAAAAGTGAGGTCCCAGGGTAACTTGACTCCCAGCAATCCATAATGCAAGGGGGAACACCTGTGCTGCCAGAGGGGTGGCATTTCTGCCACAATCCTGCTCCCTCTGTACGTCAGAATGCAGCCAGTGCTCTTCCCAGTGCAGCCAACAATTTACATGATCAGGAACCCTCTCCCTCAATGATCCCCCAGTCCCAGAATATATTATACTTTTCAAAAGCACAGTGTTTGCAAAAACATATTCCCCATAGCACTACCACTTGTGTGGTGCACTTCCTTCCTTCTTCCAGCATGGTTCAGGCTGTTAGGAACCCTAATGGAGCCCACATTGTCTGATATATGCACCACACTCTTTATAATTTTTGTACAAATACTTTAAATGTTTTGACAGATTGTGTTCTAAGAACATTTAACTGAAGTACCTAAAATCACACAAGTTTTTCTGATGCCATTCCAGTTGATTAGCTATAGTACAGACACATGCTCAAACACAGCAAATGGATATTTATAGTTTGTAAAATTATAAAGATGACATTAAGAGATTCAATATAAAACAATGTTTTCACTCTCTTGAAAGTATGAAACTGACTAGTATTCAGTCTTGGGTGTTTTATTTTTTTCCTCCGCAAGACAAAGGAAAATAAATCTGAATTCATTAGTGGACACCATAAAAAGCCAATTTCAACTAAAATGTGCTACTAGCCTTCTAGCTCAATAGAAATAGGATTTATATCCTACTTATCTATTTACTACTGTAAGGCAGAAGAAATATTACAATATTGACCCTTCTCCCTTTTGATCTTTCTCCAAATTGATAAAACACTTAATAAGGAATGTTTTGTTGCCATGGTTGGAAATAAACCAAACTACAACGGAGCAGTCAACGTCTCTGAGAGGTCTGTTCTCCCATCCATGTATACACATGCCTTCTATTAACACTAATGAGAATTACCCCATGAATTACGGATGAGAGATCAGGCCCCTTAATTTGTTTAGATGGGACCAATTTTAATCAGTGTAGACCACACATAATATTGTACCATGCTTGTGCGGCTGGTGAGTCAATGCATTTGAGGTTATCACTTCTCATTGTAAGGGCTGCTATCCAGGCCAATAATTTTAAACAGAAGCATGTCAGAATGTTAGTCAAGGTTAATATTCTCAGGGTATTTATCCCCTGGTGAAGGAAAAAAAGCCTCAGGGACTTGGAATGACTTTGTAACAGTAAACTACCAGGGACTGAGCACTGAATGTGATAAACAAGATTCAACCCTGACCCCATGGTACCAATGTCTTGCAGCTGCCACTATTTCTATTATATTGCAGACTTTGATTTTGTTTATTAAAACACAGGTCAGCAAACATCTAGTTCTGGTGACGCTTCAAAATTTTCATCACCTTTTACCCTCTTAGTAACCTGAGGTTAAGCTCAGTAAAGACATTTGTTCACAAAACAACCATCAAGGGAAATCATTTAGAAATGCTACATAAATAGCACCCACACACAGTATACAGAGTGAGATAAAAGAACTCAGTGGAGGAGAGATTTCTTTATGCCACTGACTTCCATTTGAGAATTATTCTCAGTCTCAATGAGGGGAGGAGAAAACACTCCCATGCCAAAATGTACATATGCCACTACTTCTCCCTTGTAATGGAGATCATTCTCCCAAACCCACTTGATACAGCTCAGATGCAGGGGGGATATCTCCCCAAATGACTACAAATACTGACATATATTATGACTGATATAATATATAAAGAATATGTTAATCAGTGGAAGCATTCTAGAAATCACTTAAGTCTCTAATGTTAAGGGCCAGGTTTTCAGAAAGGGTGTGTGCATCTGGACATGCCATTTACATGTGCATTTGAAGTCCACAGGACTTTGCTCAAGAGCATGTCCGCTCATGCAGATCCAACTGCAGGATTAGGACCATGTATTTTTCCCTAGTGCCCCCTTCCACATTTCTCCTCCCAACCCTAGTATGATGTTAAGATGTTACTCCTGGTACCACGAGATGGCTATATTCAGAGGACCGACTTGTGGCCCATCCTGGCCGTGCAAGTGTGCCGCTCACTTTACCCACTCATGCTCCTCCAGTCAATCACCCAGATTAATTCAAAGCATATAACCTCTTCGTCAGGGTCGAGTTCATTAACTCTATAGAGAATAACTCACTTCTTTAGTCATTCAAGTTCACATCCATTCTGAGTCCATGTAACTGTGTCTAGGACTCTCTGGCAGATTTTTCTTGCTCCTTTTCAAGAAGTCTCCTTACCCCCCCAACTCCATTACTGGAGCTGAGATTGTATTTCATGGAGATGAAGTTGTGCTTGAAAACAATCAGTCGATAAAGACACGAGCTTTCCTCCTTGAAGCTGTGGACTATTATTTAGACAGTCCCTGTGTCTCTCCTGAAGACAGGAGTCTTGAATATTCGCTTATAGAATCATAGGGATTTACTGAAACTTTGCAAGTAACAACTCCAGCACACATAGTCAGGACTGAATTTTCTGCTAATTGCCCGGATCACATACAACACCACAAGGACACACAAGACAACAACTTAACACTAAGCTAAAGATACAACACAATATCTTGGTAGGTGCTGTCTCCACTGATTACAAAGTATTGTCATCTTCAAGAGATCAGAAATCATGAGTCAGACCCCCACAAATCATGAGATATTTATTAAAAGTTTATATTATGGGGTTTTTTTAGGTCAGTCTCTTGATTTTTGAACTCCACTGCCAATCCCCAGGGTATGAGCAAGGGACCATTAGTGTTAACCACTCTCC
Organism: Macrochelys suwanniensis; assembly: GCA_033296515.1. Classification (NCBI taxonomy): domain Eukaryota; kingdom Metazoa; phylum Chordata; order Testudines; family Chelydridae; genus Macrochelys; species Macrochelys suwanniensis. The sequence goes on from CM065776.1 coordinate 135,329,541, forward strand.
CACATGTATTGGATAAGGTGATTTTGGCCCCTGCTGCTGGAGTTCTCACCCCCACATCTGTCAGTTTCCTGCCCAGAAATTAATCCTGTCCGCCAGTCTCCCATCAGTTCTGTTCCCACCCAACCTCACCTCAAATCAGCCCCCCCTCAGTTCAGTCCCCCGACCCCCACCGCCCTCTGTTCACCCTCCAGCACTCACCCTATCTACTCAGAACCCACCATCAATACAGCTCTTCCATCCCATCAGGCCCCACTCTCCTCATTTCAGCCCTCTTGCAGCCCCAAGACCACAGTTCAGCCCTTCCAGCTTCACCTCTGCTCCTCTTAGGGTTCTTCACCCATGAAGGATGTGGGCGGGGGGGCTCCAGTGGTGTCCGGTCTCTCACTTCTAAGGCTGACAGCTGGAGCCTGGCTGCCCAGGGCTGGCAGCCAGAGCCCATGAAGAGGGGCTCCCACTTTCAGCCCACAAAGAAGGGACAGTGGAGGCTGGCAGCGAGACCACCAGCCAACCGGGGCTGACAGTGATTTCTAAGGAAAAGTAAGCCTCATTCATGATCTCAGATAGAACTCTCAAATGTCAGCATCTCCTGCTATGAGGTAGGAGGCAGCACGTATGCTGGTCGCCTTCCTAAAGCTCATCCCAGTTAGCTGGGTGAGCCTTGTCCCACACACTTTGCACACTTCTTGGTCCTGGACCCTTAAGGAAACAGTAAGAGGATTTCTTCCCAAATACTACTTATTCCCAGGACAGCTCCATCTCTATCAATATCTCCTAAATACTTGACTATAACAGATCTGCTGGAATCTTAAAGGGCAATGAATTCCAGAATACCAGGCTGATTCCAGGCACCATTTCCCTTAAGGGGGCAGACTACTTCGCCACACTTACTTTTAACAAGTCCAGCTCACAACACTTTCAGGCTGTTCTATTGTAACTTCAGGGTCCCATGAGGCCATAAGGTAGGGTGAAGCCATGAGTGAGTTGTGCATGTCTTCCCTAACAAATGTCCACATAATCTGCATACCACACCATGCCATTAGATATACTTGTATATGCCACAGGTATAAGATAATTTTTATAAATGACTTAGAGAGTTTTAAAAATATCTACTTGTTATTATTTTTGTATTCCTTTCCCACATAGCGCCAACTGTATTTGCTACCAAGTTCAACTTTATAGGGCTCAGAAGAAACCATAAACAACTCAACAAAAAGAAGAAGATCTAAAATACACAATGCTTCAATTTTAAGGGCTAATATTTTGGATCCTCCTATCATTAGAAAAAAAATGCCATCCTATTGGAAAGGTGGGATTTTTCCATTTCAATGGTATGCAAAGCTCCCATTTCCAGGCTTCATTACACATGAGATGTCAGAAGTGTATCCTGTATAGTGCATGAGTAAGCATTGCTCTGCACCCCTCCCCACCGAGTCATATTTGGGGCATAATCAACAGTTGTGTGTCGTGGTGAAGGAAGTATCTCTCTTGTGCTTCCCACCCCCCGCTTTTTTTAAAATAATAATGGCAGGTATTTAAAGCTGCTCAGAGATTTGTAATACAAGATGTAGCTCCAGCAGATCTGGATTCATGAGCAGAGTCCAGCTGAAGTGGCCAAAGGTGCATGATTAATGCAATTTATCACGTCTTTGCAATTTATCACATGGCTCTCCCAGGAAGATACATTTCCCTTCTCTCACACAGCTCTAATTGCTTTCTTTGCCTTCAACACCATTTTCCCCTTGGACCATAAGTGGTGCGATGAGCAAGAGAAGCGCAGTATACAAGTTCCTTTTTCAGTCTGGTGAAGATTAAGTATTTTTTAAAGAAGACAACATATTACACCACTGACTTCTTTATGTGATAATATTTATATAAAAGTCAATGCTGAGATTCACATTTCACCTGATGTAGAGTAATAAAAGAATTTCCTTTTGAGCTATTTATTTATGCTAGCATGTTTAACGAATTTTGCAGAAGTTATTGCAGGATGGCAGTAAATAAGAGAAACTGGATTGTGGAGCTATGCAATTTAACACTGGTGATATTCAGAAAATAACTAGCAATTAAAATGTTAACATTACACACAGTTTCCTTGATTTATGAAGGCATTAAAATGAGAAATTGTTAAAAACATTTTAAAGGGAACCGTATTTTAGTTTACTTTAACCTAAATGTATGCAAAGAGCCTAGAGCTATTGAAGCAAATACCTTATTCACATTAGACTGAGGGACACATAAGCTTGAATGTAAACAAACAATGCCCTCACATTAAATTTATCTTTAATTACAGTCAAAGGACTCATTCAGATACATCTTAACAAGATGATCCCAGTAGATATCAGATTGCATGTTGAGTAAATACATTCATCTTTCATCTCTGATGATCCAGATTCAAGTCCACCAAAGAAGTGAACCTGAAGGTTACAGTCTACATTCTGGTAGGGGTTCATCCACATCTCAGAACCATTATGCATTTTTAAGCAAACTCTGCACATCTTTCAGTTTCTGCTCAGGACCATGCTATTCTATCCAAACTGAGTTTTCATACTGTACCCACCCACCATAGTATCTGAGCACCTGAACTGGTTGACAAAGAACTGCCCACTTTCTGCCATGCTATTAGTCTTTTGCTTGCCTAACTGATAAATTCTTCATCCAATTTAAAATGAATCAACTGTAGCCCAGAAAAGCACTAAAAATTCACATAGAAATTAAGGCTTCCCTGGAGACAAGCCATTTAATTAATCTGCTTGGTTTATCATCATCTTTTCATTTAAATATTGGAAGATGCAAGGGTACTGAGAATTAAGAGAATGTCAGGTCCTTATTCTGCTCTGAAAAATGCTGTGAAACCTGCTGAGATTTACTGATCTGGCTTCCACTCACAGAACTATTCAGCAGAAAAGTATACCAAGCCATAAGTATTTTGGTGATGATGTACCGGAACTTCCCACAGAGAGCTATTAGGAAGTAGAGCTGATGCTAAAAACCTGCTCTGCTGAAATTTCTGACTCAGAAGATTTTTTTAAAAAAATGATGTTTTGCTCTAGCAGAAGCAATTTTGGGGAGCTGACAGTCAGTCTTGCCAAAAGATGCCCTCGCTGGTAAGCTGTTCCCATTTGTTTTTAAAATACCTAGTTTCCTGACAAGTGGGATGGGGAAGGAGGGGGGGGGTCATACTCGATAGCCTCAAACTATATATAGAAATATATGTATTTCTCTCTTTAACTCTATGGAAGAATGCTGTTAAGAATGTCTATATCTACAGTTACAAGCTACCTTTTCCGATGAAGCTTTTGAAGACTCTCTGTGGCATAGACATAAGCAAGCTCTTTGTGGAATCCACCTACAACATCAAAGATGGGTTTGAAGCATATTTTTATATCTCTATTGGGGAGCAGTGGTGGGGGAGCTACTTTCTCTCTCTTCCCCCTCCTTTTTTCCATTCAAAAATGGATGAAGCTGATAGGTTGCCAAAGAAAATAATGCAAGCACAATAAAAGTCAGTGTAACCCAGAAGTTTCCCACCAACTAGTTGGTGGGACATCATACTCAGCACATGGCCAGCTTGTGCTTAACGGAGGAACAAGCATGGTTAGGAATGAGTGGTGATTCTGTATTACTCCCCATTACTGCCAATATGCCCTGGGATGAAAGAAAATTTTATGTCAAGTTTCCACCCTGTTTATTCACAGACAGACAAATTTTGTAAGGAAAGACTATAACCTGCTTAAGTCAGGGAGCATCTTTTGTGTTTGAATTGTGGGGCTGAAGCCTTCAGGCACTACCGTGACTAATAAAATATATAGGTATTTGTAGAAAATAAAAATCAAGTCCATCGACCAAATTCAAGGAATCAGAAAATGAAAACGGAACTCTTTTGGGGCAAGAGTGGTAGTAGTTTGTATTGGCTATGTCATCCAATAAGAGAAAAAAAACAAACCACTAACATAATGCGATGACTGGAGAAGCGTATCGGCTGCCACTGGACGTGGTGCGAGGAATGCCAGGACCTGGGAGTCCTGGTGCCACAGATGAAGAATACAGATCATTTATTCTGCCTCAGAAATACAAAACTCTGAGAGAGCACGCCTAACATTTGAACCTTGTTTAGATAATGTGGTTAATCCATGACCATTAAGCCATCCCCCTAACAGTGAAAAGAATGGACTAGATCTGGTCAAAGGATTAAGAACAGTTTACTCAGCAAATTTAGCCCTCCTCCTGTTTATGAATTATCCATGGACAAACTGCATTTCTTTTATGATTTTGTTATTATAAATTGTTCACTGAATGTTTTTGGTCAGTAAATGCCAGCTGATGGATTGCTTGTGAATTGTGATAAATGTGAATATCCACCTTTTTATACAATAATTGCAATTCACTAGTCAAACTGTGTGATTGGTTGTGTTAGTGGTTTGTTTTCTTTCTCTTATTGGATGACATAGCCAATACAGCTAATGTTAAAAATAATAATACATAAGTTGGTAAAAGAGTGTCTGTACATCTGGGTATAGTGCTTAGATTATCCACACATAGAAAGTTAGTTTTTAAAAGTCATATGATACATAGAGTACATAATCAGCAATAACCCACATTTAGGTTAATAGACTTAACAATACAGTTTAGATATTAGAATCCTAATACTCGAGTACATCACTCATGAAAGGTCGTACAGAGATTTGGTTGCGGAAATCAAAATATATCAATGAGTGGAGATTGTCCCTCAGTAATTGAGAATTAGGCTGGTTGTCCATTTAGAAAATACAATCCATGAGGAAAGTATTTGTTACTTTCCTGACTGCGCTTCTCATCGGCGCTCCAGCTCATCCCTCCTGCTGGTATTGTCGATGTCCAGTGATGTGTTCTAAGTAGATGTCCCTTAACAACCGGATGGAGTCCAACACCATGAGTTGCTGCATCAGCTGAGCGTAGCATTGACCGATTCCACATTCTCTCAGCACTTGCTCGTTACTGGGGTCCCATGCGTCTAAGATTCCAATGATCAGCGCGTGTGTCTGGACCTGGTAACCCTTAGCTCTCAAGGTTTTGGTCAGAGGGCATATTTCTCTACCTTTCGAGCTTGGGCATTGTAGAAGGCTGGGGTCCTGTTCTCGAACGGCACTGTGACATCCACCATGATGATATTCTTTCAGTCCTTGTTGGTGATGACTATGTCCGGGCCCAGTTGGCTGTTGGTTCCAGGGATGGTGGAGTTTATGGCAACCTTCCACATGGGTGGCGGGATGGCTCTGGCCAGGTGATCTTGGATGGTGTTGTGTCACAGCTGCCAAGCTCTCGAATGGGGCTTGCAGCTACACAGGACATGGGGGTAGCGTCTTGTTGGCGTAGGCGCCTCAGACCAGCAAATCACTTAAGAATTAATTTAAATGTAAGTATGTGAGTGGTCTCATTAAATTAAAAGTGACTACTTGTGTATGCTTAACTATAAGCACATACTTAAAAGCTGTGCTAGATTAAGGGGAATTCAATCTCTCATCTTAAATTTCTCCATCTTACTATCACATAACATTTGTAAACTTTTATATAAATGTTACCTTTATTATTATTGAAAATCTCTGTTAAAGATGTGGAAAAGATTCTGACAGTTTCAGATGAAATAACAGATAGACTCATAGACTTTAAGGCCAGAACAGACTATCAGGGTCATCTAGTCTGACCTCCTGCACATCTCAGACTATAGAAACTCACTCATCCCAACATGTAATAGGCCCATAACCTCTCACTGGGTTACTGAAGTCCTCAAATGATGATTTAAAGACTTCAAGTTACAGAGAATCCACCATTTACTCTAGTTCAAACCAGCATCCTGGAGAGGAAGGCAAAAAAACAAACCAAACAGGGTCTCTGCCAATCTGACTGGAAGGAAATTTCCTTCCCAACCCCATATATAATGAGCAGTTAGACCCTGAGTATGTGGGCAAGACCCACCAGCCAGACACTTGGAAAGAATTGTCTGTAGTAGCTCAGAGCCCTCCCCATGTAGCATCTCATTGGAGACATTCCCTAATAGCCATCGCAGATGGGCCACATGCCATTGTAAGTTACCTCATTATTCCATCCCCTCCATAAACTTATCAAGCTTAAAACAAGCTAATTTTTTGCCCCCACCCCCACCACCCTGGGAAGGTCGGACCAGAACATCACACTTCCGATGGTTAGAAACCTGTGTCTAATTTCAAGCCTAAACCTATTGATGGCCAGTATATATCCATTTGTCCTTTTACCCTGTTCTTTTAACAATGGTCTTAACTTAAAGAACTCCTGTCCCTCCTTGGTGTTTATCCCTCTGAGGTATTTATAGAAAGCAATCATATTTTGCCTCAGCCTTCATTTTGTTAGGCTAAACAAGCAAAGTTCCTTAAGTATCCTCTCATCAGGTAGGTTCTCCATTCCTCTGATCGTCCTTCTTGCCATTCTTTGCATCTGTTCCAGTTTGAATTAATCTTTCTTAAACATGGGAGACCAGAATTGCACACAAGTATTCCAGATAATGGTAATAACACATCCCTATCTCTATAGGAAATACCTTGCCTGATGCATCCTTGGATTACATTAGCCTTTTTCGTGGCCATATCACACTGGCAGTTCTTAGTCATCCTTTGATTGACCAATACACCCCAGGTATTTCTTCTCCTCTATTGCTTCCAACTGATACATTCCTAAGTTGTAGCAAAAATTCTTATTGTTAGTCCATAACTGAATGACATTGCACTTTACATTATTGAATTTCATTCCATTTCTATTACTCCAGTTTTCAAGGTTGGCCAAATCTTTGTGTATGATTTTCCTGTCCTCTTACATAACGGCAATACCTCCAGCTTTATGTTATACCCAGATTTTATTGCACGCTCCCACTTTTTTATTCCAAGGTCATTAATGAAAATGTTAAATAAGATTGGTACCAAGGCTGATCCCTGAGGAACTTGACTAGTAACCTCCCTCCAGCCTGACAGTTCACCTTTCAGCATGATCTGTTGTAGTTTCCCCTTTAACAAGTTCCTTTTGATTCTCATTAATTGCCATCTTCTCCAATTTAACTAATAATTTCCCATTGGGAACCGTAAGATAAGTTTCATCCATCAATGCTACAATGCTGTCTCAGTTAATGTCTGCACAGCACACTGATAATGTAAAATAAGATGTAAACGCTAAATATTTTGTTATTAAAAGACTCAGGCCATCTCTAAAAATATATCACCCCACTGTCCCTAAAATACAATCTAAAGAGCTTTATCGAAAGCTCACTTTAAACCTTAAGACACTGTTTCTGATTGCTATTGTTTGAGAGAGAAAAACAGTGAACTCTCCCTCAAACTGAATTCCCTAAAGATTAGATGGTTCTGGGTACTGTTGCTTGTTTGTGTTATCCCATTTTTAAGGTAAATATCATCATCGTCAACTGCATGATAGCAGTTCTTACCAGTGCTAGCACAGAACTCCTATGCCAGTGCAGCAGGCCTGATGCTGCCAAAACTAACCTAGTCTCTCATTCATCTCCTTTCCCCTATTCCCTTGGTCTGTGTGCTCCTGACAGACTTCTCAACTCACTTCAACTCTCTTGTTTCAATGGCAATGATATTCTCACTAGCTCTCACCCTGCTGCAGGTATTGGGGGACAGGAGGAGTGTGATGGGGCAGAGCGGACCTGCACTGGTACTGTAGAGGTTAACCCTTCCTTCCTGGTAGAGGAAGCCCCACCCCGGAAGCCCTGCTGGGCATGCTCCAACTGGAGCCCAGGTATAAAAGCCTGCAAAGCGGCTCAGTCTGGGCTGACCGCTGGAGGGGAAGGAAGCATGCTCCCAGCTCCCGAGGTGGGACAGCCAACACCCCAGGATCCAGGGGCCAACCCACCCGTGACACCCTCTGCAGCCCGGATGGAGGCGGCGAGTGGAGGGGATGGACCGGAGAACCCAGTTGACAGTAGGAAGTGACCCAGGGAGACTTTAGAAGCCAGCAGCGTTAAAGCCGCACTGACGCTCAGCGTGTTGCGGGTGGATCCCCACCGAGCTAATCACAAGGGGGAACCCCTGCTTACAGGTGAGCCCTGGATCGGGACCTGGTGGAGAGGGCAGGCCCGGGTCCCCCTACCACTCTGGCTGCTAGGCCACACTGCCCTGATCCGCGGGGCGAGGTATATGGACTCTGGCCGCTAGGCCACACTGCCCTGATCTGTGGGGCGAGGTATATGTACTCTGGCCCCTGGACCACATTGTCCTGAACCTCGGGGCGAGGTATATGGATTCTGGCCGTTAGGCCATACGGCCCTGATACGCGGGGCAAGTCACATGGACTTTGGCCATTGGGCCACAACTGGACGCCCTTAAAGGGACGGGCGCAGGGACTTAAGAGCGGCGAGGCCCTGACACCCCGGCCCCTCCTGCCACAAAGGGGCGCTGCGGTGCCAGACCCATCACAAGGAGGAAGAAAGCAGGCTGTGATGTTGCATTCCATATGCTTTATGGAAATATGCTTATGAATATGACATAACTGGAATATGCTTTATGCTAAATACCTCTTGCATGGTGGCATTAGAAAGCTTGTAATCTACTAAATGTGTTCATCCTATTTATTTTCATGTATTATTTCTATATCTGGAGTTAGGAGAATAAGATATAAACTTGATCACTGATGTAAACATATTAAGTGGAAGTGCTCCAGAAACAATCAATCAGTTGTAAATGGCCTTAGTTACTTGAAAGCCTTCCTGTGTATGTGTGGGACAGCCCATGGGGAATAGGGACTTGGGGGTCTTACAGTGACATATGACCATGTCACCTGATAATGAAATCCATCTTAAATCTGGTACTTTTCTATTTAGAAGGTGGGGTGGGGACCCAGAGAGACACAGGATTCCTGCCTTGTGCCAAAGCTATAAAGGGGGTGGAGCAGAACAAAGTTGGCCAGTCATGAGACAGCCCCTGCTTAACACCTAAGATGTCTGCTGGGACTAACAAGGACTGTACCAGGGGAAAGGATTGGGCCCAGACTAGGAAGTAGTCTAGTCTGTGAAAGAAGCTTATTGGAACATCTCTGAGGTTGAGATATTACCTGTAATCAGTTTCTTAATGTATTAGGCTTAGACTTGTGTGTTTTTGCTCTATTTTCCTTGGTTACTTACTTTGTTCTGTCTGTTATTACTTGAAACCACTTAAATACTACTTTTTATACTTAATAAAATCACTTTTGTTTGTTAGTGAACCCAGAGTAAGTGATTAATGCCTGGGGGAGCAAACAGCTGTGCATCTCTCTCTGTCAATGTTATAACGGGTTGACAATTTATGTGTTTACTCTGTATAAGCTTTAAACAAAGTAAAACGGATTTATTTGGGGTTTGGATTCCATTGGGAACTGGGTGACTGGGTGCTGGAGATAGGTGACCTGCTGAGCTGTTTTTGGTTAAAGTCTGCAGCTTTGGGGGGCGTGGCCCAGACCCCTAGTCTGTGTTGCAGCAGGCTAGTGTGTCTGGCTCAACAAGGCAGGGTTCTGGAGTCCCAAGAGAGCAGGGAAAACAGGCTCAGAAGTAATCTCAAGACATCAGTTGACAGTCCCAAGGGGATCTCTGTGACCGAACCCTCTCACAGGGACATATGTACTCCCCCCCTTTTTTGGGTCTCTCAGTCTAATGAAGCAGAGAGACAGCCTCACTGTCAAAAGGGATTACGAGGATGACAGTGAGTTTCTATTGTAACAAAACCTGAGAATTTTGTGTAGGTCAACAGCTGTTTATTCAGCATGAGGCTCCTAGAAAGAGATTTTCTTTCTAAGTCCCGAACTACTTCTTTCTCCACAGAGGGCTGGGGAGGAGGTGACCAGCCCTCTGTGGAGAAAGAAGTAGTTCGGGACTATTTAGAAAAGCTGGACGAACACAAGTCCATGGGGCCGGATGCACTGCATCCGAGGGCGCTAAAGGAGTTGGCCGATGTGATTGCAGAGCCATTGGCCATTATCTTTGACAAATCATGGCAATCGGGGGAGGTCCCGGATGACTGGAAAAAAGCTAATGTAGTGCCCATCTTTAAAAAAGGGAAGAAGGAAGATCCGGGGAACTACAGGCCAGTCAGTCTCACCTCAGTCCCTGGAAAAATCATGGAACAGGTCCTCAAGGAATCAATTCTGAACCACTTAAAGGAGGAGAAAGTGATCAGGAACAGTCAGCATGGATTCACCAAGGGCAAGTCATGCCTGACTAACCTAATTGCCTTCTATGATGAGATAACTGGCTCTGTGGATGAGGGGAAAGCAGTGGATGTGCTATTTCTTGACTTTAGCAAAGCTTTTGATACAGTCTCCCACAGTGTTCTTGCCAGCAAGTTAAGGAAGTATGGGCTGGATGAATGGACGGTAAGGTGGATAGAAAACTGGCTGGATGGTCGTGCTCAACGGGTAGTGATCAATGGCTCCACGTCTAGTTGGCAGCCGGTATCAAGTGGAGTGCCCCAAGGGTCGGTGCTGGGGCCGGTTTTGTTCAATATCTTCATCAACGATCTGGAGAATGGTGTGGACTGCACCCTTAGCAAGTTTGCAGATGACACTAAACTGGGAGGAGTGGTTGATACGCTGGAGGGTAGGGACAGGATACAGAGGGACCTAGACAAATTAGAGGATTGGGCCAAAAGAAATCTGATGAGGTTCAACAAGGACAAGTGCAGAGTCCTGCACTTAGGACGGAAGAATCCCATGCACTGCTACAGACTAGGGACCGAATGGCTGGGCAGCAGTTCTGCAGAAAAGGACCTAGGGGTTACGGTGGATGAAAAGCTGAATATGAGTCAACAGTGTGCCCTTGTTGCCAAGAAGGCTAATGGCATTTTGGGCTGTATAAGTAGGGGCATTTCCAGCAGATCGAGGGACGTGATTATTCCCCTCTATTCGGCCTCATTTGGAGTACTGTGTCCAGTTTTGGGCCCCACGCTACAAGAAGGATGTGGATAAATTGGAAAGAGTCCAACGGAGGGCAACAAAAATGATTAGGGGGCTGGAGCACATGACTTATGAGGAGAGGCTGAGGGAACTGGGATTGTTTAGCCTGCAGAAGAGAAGAATGAGGGGGGATTTGATAGCTGCTTTCAACTACCTAAAAGGGGGTTCCAAAGAGGATGGATCTAGACTGTTCTCACTGGTAGAAGATGACAGAACAAGGAGTAATGGTCTCAAGTTGCAGAGGGGGAGGTTTAGGTTGGATATTAGGAAAAACTATTTCACTAGTAGGGTGGTGAAGCACTGGAATGGGCTACCTAGGGAGGTGGTGGAATCTCCTTCCTTAGAGGTTTTTAAGGTCAGGCTTGACAAAGCCCTGACTGGGATGATCTAATTGGGTTTGGTCCTGCTTTGAGCAGGGGGTTGGACTAGATGACCTCCTGAGGTCCCTTCCAACCCTGAGATTCTATGATTCTATGATTCAAAGCTGAGTATTAAGAACACTGATCTATACCTGGATTACTTACATTTGAGATATACCCTGATAGCTGATTGAATTTGTGTAAAGTATTATTCTGGCACTAATTTTATATGCACTTTTGTATTACTAGTTTACTCACATAAAGTACATTTGGTATTCACTTTTGGAGTGGGAGTCATAACTTGTATTCATTATCCCCTCCATCTTTAATGACATACCTGCGATTTCACTCCCTACTTCTGATAAATGGCTAACAATTAAATTGAGTTTTTGTTCTTAATTCTCACAACAGTAGCTGTTAGTCCTTTTCTCCCAAGTTCTCTATCTAAAGGTTCAATCCAAATGTCATTGAAGTCAATAGGAAGATCCCAGTTCTATCAATGGGTGTTGAATTACACACTAAATTCACACCAGAAAAATCCAGCTGCTACTTTAGTTTCCCTGCCTGTTCAGTTTATGACATGAACAGAAGTTCAATCAGTGTGGAATAATTAGAACCAGTATCATTTGCAGCTAAGTATTCTCTTTTCAGCATTTTTTTACAATCAAGGCCACTCCACCAAATAGAAAGGGAAACAGGGAGAGCAGCTAAGAGTACTTAGTAATTTGTGCTAAGACCAACATGGAGATGACGAGAAAAATTCTAAAGGAAGCATGATATGGAGTGCTTCATTTGCAGTACCAATGATCTCTGTCAATACTGGAATTAACTGCAGGCCGGCTTTATAAAATCCTGAGATAAAAAGATTAATGCTCAGTGATGTGTTAATTTTAGGAAAAGGATTATCTGAGAGAAAATTTAAACGAGAAGATTTCAAAATGTTCATACAACAACTCTATATAACTAAAACAAACTAGTTCAATTATACACGAATGTTATAGCAGTACTGTAGATATAGGGATGTCTGATCTCGGGGTCATGGGAGCATACAAGGGGCATTCAATCCTCCCCCTACCCTCCCTTCTTGGAACAATTGTGGTACCTTTATTAAGAGGTGCATAGTGTCTGCTCCCTTCACTGTGTCCTGGTGCCACAATCCACCTCAGAGGGAGACACTTTACCTCATCACCCTGTGAAATTGGGATGGGGTGGAAAGGGGAGAAGACTGTGACATCCCAAGGGTGCATATTCCACTGTGCATCAGAGAGCTAGGGAAAAGGTTGTAAGCATGACTTCTTGAGGTATAATCCCTCATTGAATTACCAGTGTGGTGGGATGGCTCTGCGTGGTTTCCAAGGTAGGCCAGTGAAATGCCATGTTCTGAAGTCTTTAAACCATGACTTGAGGACTTCAATAGCTCAGACATGGGTTAGGGGTTTATTACAGGAGTGGGTGGGTGAGATTCTGTGATCTGCATTGTGCAGGAGGTCAGACTAGATGATCATAATGGTCCCTTCTGACCTTAAAGTCTATGACTCTAACTGTGTTACATCCACCCCAAAATTTTAATGCATGGTTTTTCTTTTAAGAATTATGTTCCTGCTGAACTTCAAAACAAAATTGTGAAACAAATTGGTTTCTTCTTAGTGATTACACATTGCAAAGGTTCAAATTAATTGACTTTAAAAAAGAGTTTACAGTGATTAACTCAGGAGCATATTGCTCTGTCATGGTCAGCCTCACTTTGTTTTCTCCCTTGAAATTGATATTTCATGTTAAGAGCTGCACGCTGTCTTAACACTCTGATCTCTGCTTCAGTGTGCCAATAACTCAAGGTCTTTGCTGGGAAATTCAGACTCACAGCAACAAAGTCAAATAATTGTCATGAAATTGGGAGCAGATTCAGCCTCCCGATATTGACTAATTGAGTCACATCAGAGTTTCAATAATCCATAGCTGTACTTTCCTTTTTATTTTTTAATTTTTAGGGTTGCTTGCTGTTGAAACACTAATAACAATGATGAATGTGTGCGAGGAGGAGACAAGATGCATTTCAAGGCCAGCTCTTCTCAAGTTTTAAAGACTTAGCTCTGTCTTCTTTCTGCCTTGAAAAACTCCACTGAAGTCAGAGGGATACATCTGCAGCTCTTGAAAAATTGGCATAGCTATACTGAAGTCAATGGAGCTAAATCCATTTATACCAGCTGTGGGTCTGGCCCAGGAAGTTTTTTTGCTATTGACCTCAATGGGAACTGGATCAGGCTCTTAGTGATGAGATATAAATAATGATAAAGATTTTGATTAGGTTTCAAATATATATTGCATGTTTTTGTGTGCACCACCACTAGCACTTTCACCTCAAATACCAAAGAACAAAAACCAAATCTGAATCTGTTGTCATAATTGGGCTGAACAGGCACAGATGGGCTAGATTCTGATTTCAGTTACACCAACATCAATTTGAAATAACATTGCTGAAGTCATTGGGCTTAAGCCAATAAAACAGAGATCAGAATCTGTCCCATTGTGTCAACTGCAGAGAGCAGTCTACAAGCTGCATAAAGTTTTAATGTGTTTTCAAACTGCAAGCGCTAATTGTGACCTCGGTCTTCCTCAAGGACAAGCCCTTGGAAGGACTGATACCTTGAACATGTGGCGTAAAGAGGTGAGCCAGCATCTTTTGGAACAAAGGAATTAAAGGAGCAGCATCATAATTACCTGAAATGGTTAACTTAAATGTGCCATCTACTCCACTTTCCCTCATCAGTTGAAGCTGAAACATGGATTTTAAAAGATTTGCAAAAGTTTAAGTAAAAAGGAAATTTAAAATGGAAATGTAAGGGGTCTGATTTGGAAATGCAAGCTCCAGTTTTGCCTGCACAGTTTTGTGCTCAAAGATCAGGTAGTCAAATGTATAAATGAAGTTGTTTTCAGCAGCAAAATTGAGCCTGCAAAATGTAAGGTCAGGTTTAGGCATTTTAAGAATCAGACCTATCTATGACTTGTAAGAGCAGATATAATCTAGCAGCTCTTCAGTACAGGAGATCTGGGTTCAGCTGCCAAAGAACTAGATCTTGCAGTCCTCATGCAACCAAAACTCTGACCGTCTTCAAAAGGAGTTTTTGGTGCATAATGAGGGCATGATGCCAAGCTCTCTGCACTCATGTGCACTGTGCCAACTAGGTTGGTTGGTACTAGAGCTGCTCAAAGGACAAACACCTATTTTTGAGGTGGGGGGAAATGAAACTTTTATTTTAAAGTGTCTTTTTTTTTTAATTGACTCCATTTTCTGCAGGAGTTAATTTTTTTTTAAATTATATTGAAAACATTTTTGAAGGGATCAACATTTTTCATTTCCTGAAAATTTTTAACTAATATTTTTGAAAAGGAAAAATCTTCCTCCTTCCCCCCACCCCCCAAAGGAAAAATCCCTGAGTTTTCCCTCCAAATATTTCAATTTGGGGACAAAAGGCCATTTTTCTATGAATACTCTTTTCACTCCCCCAAAATTCCAACCCACTCCAGTTGGTGCTAAGAGGGGGAGATAAAGGAGGAACCACTGGAGGCCTACTTACACAGATATGGTGGCCTCCTTATATACAAGGTGCAGAAGGACAGTGACCACTATTTCAGACAGCAGGATGGAACAGCAGCCACAGAGGGGTTATACGGCCCCATGGTTTGAGTGGTGAATTCCTTCCTCCTCAAACCACACAGTTTTATCCTTTGTGAAATGGAAACAAAAAAGCATGTATTTTCCCCTTTCCGCCACCCAGTATTTTGTATATTTAAAAAAATACAGCAATATGTTCATGTAACAGGGTCACTGCCTCCCAAACACTCCTGCCTGGTTGCCAACCCACTCCTTTCCAGCCAAGATACAAACCAGGATCCTTCCCCTTCCCAACTTTGTCTTTTTATTTTATCCATCAGAGTTATTAGATACAGAACAGTCTCTACCTCACCTGGGTTTCATATAGCTGTATACTATGTTCTTAACTAGAAAAGTCCTTCATCCCAACAGAACTTCATATAGCTTTACATTGTGTCCTCATAGTAAACAGAAAGTCATTTGGGTTTTGTATGGCATTATCCAGGACTCTTAGCAAGCCCTCTTCTCAGAAAGAAAGAAAAAAGCAAGCAAGCAGTGGGCTTTCTCCCTAGCCCAACCTTAAATCCTACCAGAACCTTTCCAGCCTCTGGCAGCTTTCCCTCATGTCTTCTCCACTGGTCTTCCCTGCTCACATTTAGAGATGCCAGCTACCCCACATGAGGTCTGGCAGGGGGTGCTAATTAGTCACAGGTGGGCTGGGCCTCTCTCCCATGACAGGGGCAGGGCCCAAAGGGTGCTGGAATAATTTGTATAGTAAGGGTGTGACATTCTATACCTTGGGGGAGCATCTTGTAACCCCCATGTTCCTCATCTGTATATATATAATTGTGATCTTGCCTATAAGGCAGGCCATGTGAGGTATCAGGGGAAAGGCCATGATCTGCTGAAAGTCATTTTTCTATCTATATATGTATATCATTAATGCATATGAAGCTATGCAAATTGTGTTGTATGGTGTGTGACGGCATGGGGGAGTTTCCTGTTTTCCTTGTTGCCTATCGGGGGGGTTTTCTTGGTTTCCTAGGGTTGCATGCAAAGGGGGTGGGACTCAGTTTCCCTGGGTGTTACGGGTTTAACGAGGTGATGGAAGAGGGAGTTTGTTGTTACAGGGGACTGGCGAGGGAACTGGGGACTCCAGCCATGGACGTGGAAAATGGAGACCCTGGCAACAGGGCCGGTTCTGGCCAGTGGAAAAACAATAGGCTGCAAAGAGAGGAGTTTCAGGAGGTTCCAGCCACAGGGGGCCAAAGACCAAAAAAAGGCCGAGACAACCCTGTTTGCAGGGCTGTTTACCTTAAAAAAAAAAACACAAAAAAACCATGAACAAAGAACTACAGGCCAGTCAGTCTCACCTCAGTCCCTGGAAAAATCATGGAACAGGTCCTCAAGGAATCAATTCTGAACCACTTAAAGGAGGAGAAAGTGATCAGGAACAGTCAGCATGGATTCACCAAGGGCAAGTCATGCCTGACTAACCTAATTGCCTTCTATGATGAGATAACTGGCTCTGTGGATGAGGGGAAAGCAGTGGATGTGCTATTTCTTGACTTTAGCAAAGCTTTTGATACAGTCTCCCACAGTGTTCTTGCCAGCAAGTTAAGGAAGTATGGGCTGGATGAATGGACGGTAAGGTGGATAGAAAACTGGCTGGATGGTCGTGCTCAACGGGTAGTGATCAATGGCTCCACGTCTAGTTGGCAGCCGGTATCAAGTGGAGTGCCCCAAGGGTCGGTGCTGGGGCCGGTTTTGTTCAATATCTTCATCAACGATCTGGAGAATGGTGTGGACTGCACCCTTAGCAAGTTTGCAGATGACACTAAACTGGGAGGAGTGGTTGATACGCTGGAGGGTAGGGACAGGATACAGAGGGACCTAGACAAATTAGAGGATTGGGCCAAAAGAAATCTGATGAGGTTCAACAAGGACAAGTGCAGAGTCCTGCACTTAGGACGGAAGAATCCCATGCACTGCTACAGACTAGGGACCGAATGGCTGGGCAGCAGTTCTGCAGAAAAGGACCTAGGGGTTACGGTGGACGAAAAGCTGAATATGAGTTAACAGTGTGCCCTTGTTGCCAAGAAGGCTAGTGGCATTTTGGGCTGTATAAGTAGGGGCATTTCCAGCAGATCGAGGGACGTGATTATTCCCCTCTATTCGGCATTGGTGAGGCCTCATTTGGAGTACTGTGTCCAGTTTTGGGCCCCACGCTACAAGAAGGATGTGGATAAATTGGAAAGAGTCCAACGGAGGGCAACAAAAATGATTAGGGGGCTGGAGCACATGACTTATGAGGAGAGGCTGAGGGAACTGGGATTGTTTAGCCTGCAGAAGAGAAGAATGAGGGGGGATTTGATAGCTGCTTTCAACTACCTAAAAGGGGGTTCCAAAGAGGATGGATCTAGACTGTTCTCACTGGTAGAAGATGACAGAACAAGGAGTAATGGTCTCAAGTTGCAGAGGGGGAGGTTTAGGTTGGATATTAGGAAAACCTTTTTCTCTAGTAGGGTGGTGAAGCACTGGAATGGGTTACCTAGGGAGGTGGTGGAATCTCCTTCCTTAGAGGTTTTTAAGGTCAGGCTTGACAAAGCCCTGGCTGGGATGATCTAATTGGGTTTGGTCCTGCTTTGAGCAGGGGGTTGGACTAGATGACCTCCTGAGGTCCCTTCCAACCCTGAGATTCTATGATTCTATGATTCTAAAGGCGGGGCTTGGGGCCAGTAATATCCACTGCCCAGCTGGGAAGCAGGGGGGCTCTGGGCTGTAAAAAGCAGGCAGAGCCCACTAAAATACAGAAAAAAGCTAAATGTGCTGGGCTGTGGGGAGGCCAGGCCTGAGACCCTGAGAGTTCCTGTGCTGTGTTCAACGCGCAATAATCCCTCCTGTTTTACGCTGGCTGAGAGTCACTCTGGGCTAGAAAACAGGGTTGCATCGTCCCCTTCGGGGGTAAAGGCCCGGGGGTCCAGAGTGCGTGGACTCCCTGTGGGGGCCCACGGCAAAAGACAGGCGCACTAAGGCTAAAAGAGGTGCGGCTCCAGGAGGTGGAGGGGCTAAACCCCGAAAGAGAGTAGACCCCCCAAGAAGGGCTGTCTCACTAAAAGGGGCACCTCCCACGGACCGCATGGGGCCAAAAGAGGGCACGACCTGTGAGTCCGTGACAGGTTGTCATTAAAACATGCTCTAAATTGGGGAATCAGCCAGATATTAGCTCCCCAGAGAAGGCAGTAAGGAAAGTAACTAACGCCCGGGCGGGGTATCAAACAATCCATCAACAGCCATTGTCCAGCAAGGGAGCGACAATTTAATGACTCACCTGCATGAGGCCACACCAGGAGAATTGCTCAACCTTGCCTGGAGACTCTGCAGTGCCCCCCAGACATGCCTTGACTTGTGTGTTCCCCAAGCACATGGGACTGAGGGTATAAAACAGATCACAGGGGCCCCATGTTGGGGCTTTCTCCTTTACCCACCTACACTGCAAGCAACAAGAACACTCTGAAGACTCCAAATGAGGGGACTGGCCCAGATTTCAAGGGTGAAATCTGCGTACTACAAACTGCAATATCCAGTGGGGTGAAAAAAACTGCTTAATCTAGATATTGCCTAGTTTAATAGGGGTGAGAGGTTAGACTGAATGCTTATATTTAATTTTAGTTACTAAGTCTGACTTTTTGCCTATCACTTACAATCTATCTTTAGTAGTCAAATTTGTTTTACTGTTTATCTTTACCAGTGAGTTTGTATTAAGTGTGTGGCAAAACTGCTCAGGTGTGCAAGATGGCATATTCCTGAGGTACAGTGCTGGGAGCTGGCTGATGCCTTTCCTTGTGTGATCATGAGTGGCTCTGGGAGCATTCATGCAATCTAGGTGGGTGTGGATCTCTAAATGGGGTTGTGCTGAGCGATAAGCAGCAAACCCCTCCAAGTGCTGTTGTCACTAGCAAAGCATTGTGAGAGACAGTCCAGGCTGGAGAGAGTTAAGGGGGACACAGCAGTCCCACAGTCCCAGGCTGCACCCTGGGGAACCTGTCACAGCTATTGAACCAGACTGTAAACCTGTAAATGATGGACCACACTCCTAGTTCCAGCACCTATGCCAGGCCCACCAGCGATAGTCCAGCAATCATTCCCAACCAATAATTCCCATGACTATCAAGTATTTGTAGGCAGTTCTATAACTTGCTTTCCTGACCACACACACTTAGTGTTATAATTATTTCAGGAAAGGTAAATCTACTTGGCATAATGGTGATAGCACTCTTGGCAAGGGGATGGGAATGCGGGAAACAGGGCTGCCAAGAGCGGGTTCGGGCCCCGGTGAAAAAAAAATTTCGGGGCCCCCCAGCAAGGGCGGACCGGCTAGAAATCTTTACATAGGATTTGTATTGATGTGCAAAAAAACCAAATATGCCCTACCTGGTATACAAATGAAACATGCAATAGGAAAAGAAAACAAACATATAAAAAACATAAAATCAATTTTTTTTTTGCACCAGATTTGTGCAAACTTATATGTGTAACACAACACAATGTGTATCACACAACAACTTTGTTGTATTCACACGGTGTTCACTTACGAAAACATACAAATGCGACTGCGCATGATAAGATGAGACTGCACTGTCATACTGTCAATGTGCAGAAGCGAATGTTCATATAGAGTCGGAAATGCTCGGTTCACGGCCCAAGTTCGCAAGCCGTTATTCAGAATTATGCGTGCATTGAACATGAAATATATATTTTGTTAAGAATTACATAAAAATATAATTATATTCTGTTCTTAATAAGTAATTAGTAGTTCTTTGGTTGATTAGAGTCTATATTGGCCGATAACTGACAGAATTTTGTATATCATTATTATTTTATTTGAAATTCACCGATTTTACAATGGATGTCAAAAACAATTGACAAATAAGGATACTACCGAGAAAGACAAAAACATATGCAACATAGTCGGGCCCCGGGCCCCCTTCCGTACTGCCAGGCCCTGGTAATTTGTACCGGCTTTCCCCCCCTCTTGTCAGCCCTGGCGGGAAATACATTTATATCAAATTGCAACTGCCTAAACATATCTGCCACTTTATAGTGGCTGTGTAACCCACTAAATGAGAAACACTGGTATTGGCTGTAGAGTATCAGCTCCGATCTGTGTTCAACTAATTCCATGTGGTCAAGGAAATAATGAGAGATTTCCTTCATTTATTAAAACAATTGGAATCTTTACTTTCAAGATCATGCATAATCAGTACTATCTCAGGACACCAGCTTGAACCCTAAACAACTGAACTTTGACCACCATTCCCCTTTAATGGGTGGTGTTAGTACCATCTCTCAGGGAGACAGGCTTCTCCATCTGAGAGTCCATTTTGACCCCAGATGCATTAACCCAGCCTGCCCACATTTCTTCCTGTGCTGTCATATAAGATGTACTCCACATGAAATAAGGAACATCGACCTTGAAAGGAAAGGGAAGAAAAAAAAAAAAACATTCAGCAGCCCAGACTGAGATCTAGGCTCTGTCAAAATGATTTCTTATTCCATTTTACTAAAGCAGTGCCATGCTTTATCACTTCTGAGTTCATGTCTTACAGCTGAGGCAGCCCACTTGAATTGGTAAGTTGTTTAGTTAAAGTATACATGTGCTATTCACATTGTCAGTATGATTTAAAAGGAAAGAGGCATTTTGCAGGTGAAATACAGCTGCAACAGTCATAGGAAACTGGAACCCAAAACATTAAACCATCTATAATTAATTGCTGTGTGTCTCACTAAACCTTTCTCTGCATTCATGGGCAGTTTACAGTCAGACTTGTGGTTTGAGATGCTGGTGGTCAGTGGTGATAGTACCAGCTTCAGATCATTTGGGAGCTTTCCTAAAGTCTTTCACACAGACATAAGTAAAATGGGTCTGGTAATCTTCGCTAAGTCTGATGAACTGTCACCTGCATCATTAAATCATCACACAAATACATGCACATACACTATGGCATAACTTGCAGCAGTGCTGAAGTTGCTTTCTGAGTATAAACTGTATAATTTCTGGATACTTCCAAACAAAACAAAAAACAAGTCACTGAAATCCTTAGTTTTCAGCCATGAAAGTTAATACTTCATTACACCTTGCTCAGAAGCGGTTGCATTTATTTATATATATTTTATAGAGGTGGTCTGGGATGCTTAACTTCGGCAAAACAGGCAGGGTGCTGCTTTAATATGAAGTATCAGTGGGAGTAATAGTGCAGAGTAATTCTCCTGAAGTAGAAATATCCCTATTAAAGTCCAACTGAGGAGGGCGATTTGCCCAAACAGCAGAGAAATCAAAAGCCTTCATATTGTGATTTGCAAATACGTAAACCCAGATCTGGAATGCTAGAAGTGCTCCCTTAACTCGATTTTAATTTTATTTTAATGTAATTGAAAAATCTGTAGAGACAGTGTTGAAAGTTGTGCTCATTTCCCATTACATTATAGTACAACACCAAACAGTCTATGTGTTTCATGTAAATTAACCACATTATCAGACTACAATGAATATAAACACTCCTCCATCTGTAAGTTCTGAAACGTGAATAAATAAAAAACTTGAAAGTAATGCAGATGAAGGTGCTGACAAAAGAGCTGTACAAATTCAGAAGTAGGTCAAAAGTGAATGCATTAGTGCTCGATATAATTCCATCTGAGATTTTAATGTTCTCTTTCTTCTTTTGTTCTTGCTGCCAATTGATTACCTTTCAGTAAAGTTTACATGTTATCATTAAATGTTAATAATGCATAAATATTAAGCACATCATTGTAAACATAGCAACACTATTAATACCCTCAATCTTGGTAAGCAATATTAGATGATACCAAGATCAGTGTCAATTGTCAAAATCATAAAAACCCTGTCATTCTGAAATTGATAGCTATAAACAATAGTTATGGTGCAATTAATAATACATTCATCTCTTTCTCTGGGGAACTGCATAGAAGGAAGAAAGCAGTGTTAGAAAATCATAAATAATTCCACTTAAAAGTCTTTGTTTTGTTTTTCTAACATACCCCCTTTTAAAACGTTCACTATTTTCCATTCTTTTGTCTGTCTATCTATGGCATTTCTAAGGTATCTGACACCACCTTAGTACCTTGGCATATTCTGCTCCGCAGTTTGTTCAACAAAAAGCAAAATCAACCTTCTGAAGCACAGATGTTACTGTCAGCTTCCCCACCACAGATCCTTGTCAGGCAGGGCATTGTTAGAGAAGCAGGCAAAGACTTAAATATGCATTGCTGCTCTAGATATTCAATCCCACTAGGTGACAACTACTAGTTAAAATATACATGTGCAGTAAGCTTTACAACCCCCTAAGTGTGCTAAATCATTGTGTTGGCTCAAATTTGTTTTTTTAAGAGCTTTGCTGACTTCACAGCTGGTGAGTTGACACTTTCCATCACTCCACCACTTGGCAACAGATGCCTCTCACTTATGCACAGATGCTGAGTATCCACCCAACCCTAACATTAGCCTTGAGTTCTGAACTAATTGGGCCAAACACAGTTGTAATTAAGATTTGAATAATTAGAAAACTAACATGATTACTTTCACACTTAATCCTCAGATTGTATCATTATACTCTTTTTCTGGAATTATGGTTGTTGATCCCTTCTTATTTCTTTGTGACCTGTACCCTCATCAGTCTTCTAATCAGTGGAGTACTAAATTATTTTGAGGATGATAATTACAATAAAATGTTTTTAAAGGGGATTGGTGGATGGCAATCTTACAGTGGTACAATAAGTACTTTTGATTGAGTTTGTCTTCCAATCAATTTGCCTTTTGTATGGGTTGTCCCTGAACAATTTAATAGAAAGAAAAAAATCACAGAGTGAGAAGTCTAATAGAGAGCATTTCAATGCACATGGGTGCAGGACACAGAGGAAGCCGGTTAACATGGACTAATATAGCGAATCCTGTTTTATCCATCTGACTTGAGGTCTGTTCTAAGTTGGTGGACAGTGGGGAGTTACTTTCCAGCAAGGGAACACAGCTGAGGGAAGAAGAGACAGAGAGCTACTTGGCAAGTCTGTCCTCGTAAAATGATTATTTCAGTATTAGCAGACAATAGCAGGGAGTCTTATTTGGAGGACAGATCGGTGAAGGGAGTAGGTGATGTAAGGGAAACCTTTAGAGAACTGAATGAAGTCAGGAAAATGTCCATCCAATACACGAGACGTGTAGATACCATTCCAAACGGGATGATGAATTTACATAAATGAACTATTTAAGGTTCATCAGTCACTCATATACATGGTGTGTGTGTGTGCATGCACACGCGTGTCCCAAATTTGTCTGAGATATGCTTCTAAACACATCCCTAGAGCCCAGATCAGCTCCTGAACTCAGATATTTCCATCTGAAAATGTTAAATCCACAGCAGTTGAGCTATTTTAACCTTTTAATGTTTATCATGATGCTGTATAACTACAGCAGATAGTTTCTGATTCCTAATGTACATTTGTGGTTTCTAATGCATGTTTCTGTTACAGTTGCTAATGTATGTTTCTGGCAAGTGTAGCATTTTATTTTAAAACTTTCTTCTGGATAAGTAAAAAAATATGGTACATTTATATAAGAGATACACACTTCACACAATCTACACACTGGTTTTATAAAGCACAGGGTATCACAATAAGGTTGTATGATATGTGCCGTTTCTGACGGCTGACTCTGGGGCTCCAGGCTTTTTGTTGCCTTTCACCATATAGTAAGTCTGGTCTTTTTTATTTAAGCAGTGATTAGGTCTTAAAGTGTGGACAAAAGCAGACACGTCATCCATAGTATTCGATTGAAAATCAAATTGAATTTAATGGAAGTTTTGTTTGAATAAGGAATACAATATCAGGCCCTAACAGAGTTAGTTGTTTTTTTCTGGAACTAATTCAGATCTTGGCATTCAGTATCACTCAAGAAGTATTAAGAAACCTGCCAGATTGGACCACATGTGCAGATCTCTTCAGCAATATAGACCTAAAGAAAGCTTGGGTGAAAATCTGGTACCATTAGTCACCCTTTTTTACAACTTCTATTATCGTAGCATAATATATTCTATTAAACTCCTTTAAAACACCTGGACATGTATCATAAATATTTAGAGACGTGTTATATGATGGCCAGAACTGTTTATTTCTTATGGTTTAACCTCAACTTTAACTTAAGTTGGAAAATTAAAATATATCATCTGCAGCTGAGAATGTTTTCAAGTTCCCCCCTTCCCTCCCACCACCTGAAAATGTCAAGGTAAAGAGCCCAGTAGCATAGCCAGGGCGGGAGCCAGGGGCGGCTCTCACAATTTTGCCCCCGCCTCTGACACAGGCAGACGTAGCGGGTCCCGCCCCCGATGCCTGCCTGCGTCGGGGGCGGGGCCCTGCTACGTATAATTGTGTCGGGGGCGGGGCAAGGGAAGGGCAGCTGACCTGCCGCCCCATTGCCGCAGCGGCAGGCGAGAATGGGGCGGCAGTCCGAGTCCTGCGGCAGCAATTCGGCGGCGGGAAGAGCGGACCAGGGGGGAGGGATAGCTCAGTGGTTTGAGCATTGGCCTGCTAAACCCAGGGTTGTGAGTTCAATCCTTGAGGGGGCCATTTAGGGATCTGGGGCAAAAATTGGGGATTGGTCCTGCTTTGAGCAGGGGGTTGGACTAGATGACCTCCTAAGGTCCCTTCCAACCTGGATATTCTATGATGATTCTATGATTCTATGACCTGCCACCGAAGTGCTGCCGCGGGACTTGGACTGCCGCCCCATTCTTGTCTGCCGCCCCAAGCACCAGCTTGGAAAGCTGGTGCCTGGAACCCGCCCTGGGGGGAGCAGGGGGAGCGGCTGCTCCCCCTGTGAGCAGAAGCAGCACCTTAAAAAGGAAGCGGCGCCTTTTTTTAGCTGAGCTAAAGGGAGTCAGGGGCGGCTCTCACAATTTTGCCCCGCCCCTGACGCAGGCAGCTGTAGCGGGGCCCCGCCCCCAACGCCTGCCTGCGTCGGGGGCGGGGCCCCGCTATGTATAATTGTGTCAGGGGTGGGGCCCCGCTACATCTGCCTGCGTCGGGGGCGGGGTACCACCGAAGACCCGGAGTAAGTGAGGACCCACCGGCGAAGTGCAGCCGAAGACCCGGAGCGCCGCCAGAGGCGCCGCCCGGTGAGTACAGGGGGAGCCTGGGGAGGTGCCTTTTTATAGCGCCGCTCCCCCTATGTTCCGGACCTGCCTACGCTACTGAAAGAGCCCCTTTAATAGTGATGCATGTAAGCTAGGCCTTTCCAGTAGTCCAAATATGTTGTCTGCTTAGATACATAAACTATTAACATGGAGTACTATCGAATATTTTGTCAGAGACTACATGGCAATAAAAATAGCTGAGGGCAGGTTAAAAGGCAATGCAGGAATTCCTAAGAAACAGAAACTATTTATAATTTTAAATATTTCCCATGAAAACCATGCAAAACTTTTACTTTTTCTGTTCTGTTTATGCATCTTCCCCTTTCATCTCTCCCACTAATGGAGTATACTAAGACTTGGAAGGATTTGATGCTGATAAAACATAGATTTTATCACACACACACACAAATATTTCCATCGATAATAACAAATTTACAGATAGGCAAAGTTGGAAAAATGCCACTTGAGAACTTATTAGCATTGGATTTAAGCATATTTATTTTGTGTCTTTTGACATGTGATGTTTGCAGTTTGTGTTTTAACAGTTACAAAGCTATAACTTTTTGAATCATAACATCTATTGTTGTTAAATAAGTATTGTCTCATCCTCTTAGTGTCTGCCCATACCCATAATTTCCTGCAACTATGAACGTTTAAAATCAGTAAAAATATAGGATGCTTAAAAATAAATATTGACATTATCTGTCAAAATTATTTTAAAAATATAAATTACATTCTGCCAAGCCTATGTATATAGTATTTGATATGTAGAGATAGACCCAAGATAATATCCCAGATCTGAAGAGGCTTAAACTTTATGGAAATACAGACATATTTTGCAAATTGAAGTTATCTCTTATAATATCATGGTAGAGAGTCAAAGAACTCCAAAAATCATGTCAAATAAATAGGGAAGTATGGTCAACTTTTTCCTACATGAATGGATCAACAATTTAAAGAAAACAAATGCTTTTCTGGCTAAAGAAAACCTTACCAGTGTAGCATGGACTGGCTCAGGATGCTTGGCATGCAGAAAACATCATGGTATATGTGGGAAATGACTTGTGATTTTTTTTCTGGTCTTTAGATAAGTGATACTTCAAAGCATGGTATCTCATGAATCACTAGGGATTATAAACCAATGCTACTGTAACACAGTTGATCCACCGGTGACTGTTACTGCTCCCCAGTTAAAGTTCATTTTGCTTGTGTGGTTGGGGTCTATTCTTTGGAGCTATAAGTCCCAGGCAGAGCTGTATAATTAACTGAGTTGTCTGGAAAAAAAAATCACCAGCTTCAGTCCCAGCTGCTGACCCAACCAAAAGGGTTAGTAAGCTATATGCCATTGGACAACCGGAAATCTCACGTGATTAGTGATAATTGTTCCTAGTCTTGGTAGTTTGTGACATATATCAGATTTCAAAATCACATTGTGCTCCTTTTGCTCCCACTTACTTTCCAACTTGATTTTAAACACCCTGGAGCTTGAGAGCTTTTAGAGCTGGAACTAATGCTGAATACTTTCGGATAGCTTTCAAGTAGCATAAAGCATTGATATCCAGCTCTAGGAGTTGGTAAAAATATTGGCTGCGAAAGTAGTGCTGGAACTAAAGTGTGAGGAGAAAGCACATAGTAATTAGAATTATCCTATTTTAAATAATGTGTGGGTGTCCATCTATTATTTCTCCAACATTTTTTATTATTTTTCAGTAGCAATTATTTAAAACCTGAGTAATTTCACAAACAAAATTAAAGATATGTTAATGCTTGCTCCAAGAGGCTACAATTCGCTCCTGCTGCAAAGTCTAAGAAGCTGTTTAAATAGCTATAGAACCTGGTCCCTTAGCTCAAGCTGTATAGGCTCATGTTTTTCGTTATGGCCACACCGCTTTCAATACCTGGTGTTGGACAAGTTAGTGGTCCTCACACAGCCACATTAAAACCGTTGGGATGGATGTCCCCAGGAGTGAGACTGCATCATTCCAGCATAATCACCTTAAGAAGGATATAAATAGAATGGTAAAAAGCTGGGGAAGGGAACAAGTTCTCCTTCTCTCCATCAATGGTTTACCAATGTGCAACACATGGTCAACAAAGTAGAGAGAATATTGGATGGGGATGGAAATAATGACATCCACTGAACTCCAGGTGGGGCTGTTGCAGCACTTCTTGGATGCGGAAACAGGAATTGCTCCTGATGTCATGATATCAGCCTCATGGGAGTCAAACAGCCACTCAGACTTTGCCAGGAGAAGGAACCAGCCACAGCCAAGGGATAAATATGCACCTTTCAATCAGTTTTATGAAACAATTGAAGTTCTGAATAATTAACTTTAATGACAACAAACCTATTGGACTAAAATAGACCAATAAATAAGGAGGGGACTTACACTCTGAGAGCTAATATTTTGTGACTTCCCAGGGCAGAGGAACACTTGGACAGATCACTGAAATTATTTCAGCACCAGTAAACTTTTCTAAACATTGATCCTGGGACAATGACCAGATTGAGGATAGCTCGAACGAGTCCCAGTAGCACTGCCCTGTAAGCAGCAATGTCACTCAGCTGTATGCAGCAGCCTCATCTCTCAGTACCATCTACCCAGCATATAAGGTGGGTGTCTGCCTTCAGTATTGTTGGGGACAAGCAGGGTAGCTGGTGTGTGCACCAGGGAGGACGCATGCCCATACCATAGCATCCTGGACTGTGACACACCATCCCACCCCGGGCAGGAGCATACACTAGCAATCAAAAGCTATCCACTGCAGTTATAACATATCATTTTAAAGGTTAATAAGAAAGTAACTTAGTTGCTGTGGATATGTTTAGATACAAATATGTGAATCTCAGGAGCTTTGAGTCTCTGTGGATATCTATCCAATTTATCTACAGAACTGGGTTTTTATAGTCTATTCATCATCATCTTATAATGCCTTGCATTAAAGGCCTACTACTGAAGACAACAGGACTCTTTCTATTGACTTCAGTGGGGGTTTTCATTGCATCTTAACTCAGGTTTGATTGCTCCCTAATGATTTTTTTTTTTTTGCCTCTATGGTACAAACTTTAGCCTTCTGACTGCCATCTTCTGACCAAGATTTCACTGCTTTTCATCTGCTGCCTTAACGATCTCTTTAGGAACACGACATTGGACAATCAAAAATGCTTGGTAACTTCTTTCCAACTTCTCATTGGTGGACACAAAATCTATTTTCATGAAATGGACAGATCCCTCTCTGCCTAGGTGAGAGCGTTGGACAACAACCCTACTACAGTATGGTTCCCTTTATACCTGCACAGAAGAGTATATATTGTAACAAAGAGGCATCAATAAATCTCACATTCATTATCAAAGAACATTTAATTCCTTGGACACTTTGGAAAGTTTTAGAATTTAAACTAGTAAAACCCAACTTGTTTATAGCTATACAACTCCAAAGCATAATATGCTGATGCATGAAATGGTTGTTTTGCATTTATTTCCTTTTCTGTATATTTATGTTTTAGTATACTTTGGTTTTTGTTATTATAATTTCTTATCTTCTAAAACATATCTCTGGTTATTTATTAATATATCTTACAACTGCTTATCTTGGCATCTGTAATCCTGGTACTTGTCAGGATAAAAATAATTGTATAGCTCTGTACTTGTTTTTGTAAAAGAAATTATTTTTTTAAAAAAGAAGAGGAAATAATATAATAAAGGAAAAGCGTGATGTCTAATTAGACTTCTGAAAGGACACAGACTGCTAGAACAATAAACATGCTTACTCCCCGCCCCCCTTCTTACAAGAGATATTTCTCTATTATCTTTGTATTATGTTTCTTCTTAGATCCTAGTCACAACATTTATCTTAGTGTTATGGTTCTCTCCCCCTTTTCAAATGTTTGCCTCAAGGGGTACTGAAACTACTAAAATACATTGTATTTGGTGGATCTGCATTAAAAATCACTTCTTTCTCCTGACAATTTAAAACAACACATTTTTGCCTTTCAAATTGATCTTTTTAAATATATATAGAGAGAGACCTAGAGCCATCTGACCCAGGTTTATTTTTCTCCAATGATTGCAATTTCCACTTGGGGATATTATTGTTAAATATCTGTGATGGAGATACTTTCAAAAATGTTATTGTTTATTTTTTATTGATTTTTAAAACATGCCATAAGAGAAAATTTATAAGAACAAGTCATAAAAAGGACAACTTAATTATAGATATATCAGAGATAATGGTATAATTATTTCTCAAAATGCATGTTAGGAAAAGAAGAATGATCAAAAGGCCATACCACATACAGATGCAGCCTACATGCATAGAATATTTTGTATTATGTTATTGCACCAGTTATATATAAAATGGGGAGAGACTCATTGGATTTGCAATTAACTTATCCTCTCTCTAATACAGCATCTGTCCCAATAAAATGTCAAAGATTCAAAATAGGTGCCTGGTAAAGAGAGGAGAAGCTGAGATCATCATTGCAGTAACTGAGTGGGACATTATAAGGACCTAGATAGATAGAATAGACATAAACTTTGTGTTGTGCCTTGTATACCATGTGTGACTCTGCGCTGAAACTGGCAACTGAAGTAAGCTACACAGGACCAGTTCTGTCTGTTACTTATCAGAGGAAGACTTACATTAAAATGAATTTGTTACATCTTGAATCTTAGTTTAAATTATAGTATATTACTATCTGGGCATGATAAACCCAATTTTGACTCCTCTCTCCCCCCCCCCCCCCCACACACACTCTGACTGATTTCTGTATTCAAGAAAAATCCAAGCACACTGAATTTAATCATCCAGGTTGCATCTGGTACACTGTAATCCCAGCTAATACACATGGGAATCTAATCCTGAAAAGATCTGAACACCTGCAAAGCCCTGTACAATCAATGGCAGTTCTGGGCATTCAGCAACCCCCCAAGGATCAAGCTCTCTGTTAGCCCAACAGAGAATTTCTGAAAGATACTAAAGTGCATGAATTTCTGATTTAAAATATGCATGCTCATTGATCACAAATAGGGCAAAAAATGTCATACAGTTATTACAGAGAAAAGTGAGTTGATTAAAATAGGTGACCTTTAGAAAGCATTTGCAAAAAAAGGTCTACTGTTTGTTAGAAGATAGCGCCCGAGGGAGTTTCAGACTGGGTTCAATTGAATAGTTTAAATAACAAGCTTAGAAAAAAATGTGGGATTCTATGTTTTTGTTTGTTGTTTTTTTACAGGAAAATATATTTCTTTGGAGTACTCTCTTAGTCTTTTTTAACTTGACCTATTAAAATGTTCAGATGGTTGGCCTGATGTCTATGCTTTATTCTGTCACACATGGGAACTCATTTGAACCCAACCTAAGGTTGCTCACATTATGGGCTGGTGCAGCTCAGATGTGTCATTGACTTGACACACTTGGGCTCTCAGGGTTAGAGAGAGTGACAGGTAATTGCTACATCAGTGCAGCGTGTGATGGCTAATTCAAAGTGGCACTGGTGATGGTCTTGAAAGCTCACCCATTCTAACTAGATAAAGGGCACCACAACTTTCTAAAAGAACGAAGTCATGTTATATAAGAAAATGGTTGTCCCTCAAAACAAAGTGCAAGATTCTTAATGCCAAATCTGCACAGATGTGCAGAGTGCTAAATGCCAAGATGGAAAAGTTTGCCTGGGATGAATGGTAAGGACTGAATACAGAAAAAGCACATAAAGTTAGTTAAATACTAGCCTCAGCAAACCTTTAATTTGCAGACATAGACGAGTTGCTATAAGAGATCAGCAAATCTTTTTTGACATTAACCATATAATATTTTAGTTAATAAGTTTAGTTAACTACATCTGCCTCCCCTTACTCAAATTATTTCACTCCCCCACTTTTTGTACATAGCTACTCTTCAAGGTAGCATCCAGTTTTAAAGGCAGAAGGGCCAAAATACTGAAAGGAAAAACTGTTCTCATGTAAAGTCATGCCCAATTTTGTAGGCCTAGGAAGTTTGACTAATCATTCAACTTCAGGGTGGGAAGCTGAAGTAAAGCTTTTTTGAGACATGCGTATTGTCAGTTGCTACAATGATGAGTGTCCAGTTAAAGGCAGAGGGTCTGCTTTTGCTCATAACAGTAATTCAGAAGCAACTCCAGCGAAGTCAATAGGCTTGCACTGAGGTAGCTTCACACTGAATAGGTCCATTATCTGTTCTAGGGCACAAATGTTTTATCAGACAATGGAGTAAGAAATGCTATTTTTGAAAGAGTGCAATGAGTTCTTGTTATATTTACCAAGTTAGTTAAAGATTTAAAATTAGATTTACTGTAACCAAGTATTTTTATTAGCATTTTAGTTATAAATGCAATAACCATTAACAAGCAAAACATTCACATATTCTTTTGAATGGCTATGAAAAGGCTTTTAGCTTTTGCTGGATAATGAGCACCTCAGTTAAATGACTAAAATGCTGCTTTAAATGAAAGAGCTTTTCCAACAAGCTTGTTAAAAATATAATCTGTGAAATGCTTTGGTCATAAAAATCCTTAACATGCATACTAAATTAAAGAATTATACTCCGGCTATTCAAACCAATGGAAACCCAGTCAAATGTATTAGTCTTATTCTCCCACCAGTCCAGTTGCTACAAATATTCTTAGAACACCACGATTAAATTGTACTACTTGATACATGCATTCCATTCACCAATATTCTTTTTTGTTTGCTTTATTTTCAAAAATGGAAAGAGTGAAACTTGCGACCAAGCCATATTTTAGATCACATCCTGGAACACAGATATCAAACTAAATACAAAATAGATATATGAAAGACTGTAACATGCACAAACAGACTCAATATGTCCGAAGATAGAAATGCCAAGTAGATTATTCTTAGCAAATGCACCCTGCAGTCTTCATATAGGCGCTTAACAGAGTTACTCAAACTACCATTTCAAGAACGCCCAGAAGCCTTGCACACTTTAAAATAAATTAATCTGAGGAGGCTGGATATCTCAAGACATTGAGAGAGGGATACAGAACACAGAGCACGGTTTCAAACTGAGGAAAGACAGGAAGTGGTTTAAAAAAAAGGCTAGAGTGCAATGTCTGTACAGTAGCCTTTGTGAAATGAGTCAGTGTTTCAGGCAAGTTTTTGGTGGGAAGCTCTCCACCTCACTAATACTACAGTTAAGACTGGCACTTGTGGGAGTCTTGAAAGAATGGCCAAGAAATGAATGATCACAGATTCTCAAAGACCTGTCATTCCAACAGGTGGGTCTTAGGGGTCAGGGTCAAAACACAAGGTCAAAACAGATAACTTATGTATCTCTACATGAAGGGGGTGGGGGGAGGGAAAGAGAGGATTTTGGTCTCCAGAGCTATTATAATGAGTAAATAAATAAAATTCTATTTATCAAGAGTGACCTACTATCGTATTGTCAATATGTTTGATGTGTTGGGCAGAGTGGTAACATTATCAGTGAGTTAATGAGTTTGTGATCAGTCATAAATCCGTTCTAACACTGGAAACTGAAACCTGGTGCAGGGTTCCCTTTAATTCATTGTTCCTAACCATCTTCTTCAGAGGATCTGCCACTGAGTACATTAAATCTAGATTTGAAGGACTCAGTCCTGTGAGGTTCTGGGCACTTCCTGAAAAGTGCTAGGCAATCTTCATTCGGAGTGAAGTTAATGTGAACTGAGAGTATCCAGTATATCAGAGGCAGAAACCAGCACCTTTCACGATCAGACCCACAAGCAACATGATCAGAGTGTTGGAGAGCATGTGTCTTGTTAGTTCCAATACTGGGTTTTGTTTTGTTTTTTGGAGAGTTCATTTTTCATGGAGAGGACACTAAAAGACTAGTGGTGGGGCAAGTAGAATAGTAAGGAAGAGGTGTATTTAAAGAAGCAAAGGAGTCAGGGAAAGAATGGATAGGAGGAAATGGGGACAGATGGAGTAGAAAGATATGGGAGATGGAGGAAAGGGAAAGAAAGGGGGGACAGAGAGGATGCTGTGAGCAGACTGATGAGAAGGAGCATGGTGAGCATGGGGAATGAGGTACTATATCAGAGGGAATTTGGTAGCCACAGAGAGACAAGCATGCACATCCAGGAAACAAAACATGAACGTGACATGAGTTCAGTTTCAAAGGTTTCAGTGACAGCGGGAGGCCGCTGGGTATGTGAAGCCCTGCTGGTGACGGTGCTGCTGCTCCTGTAAGGAGTTCTAGGGCTGGAGCTTCAAAGCTGCCCCGAGAGCCTCTCTCTCACTAGTCCTGAGCCTTTACATGGTCTGTGGGCTCAGAGAAGGGAAGCTGCTGGAACTCAGTGCCCCATAGTATCTCCAACATAGTCTTATTTCTCTTTTCTCATGTCCATCTAAAATTATATAGTTATCCTTTTCCCTTTTCCTTCCCTGGCATGAAATTGTTAACTTTAGCCATTAACAAGAATTTCCTTTTTTTCACGCTATCATCGCACTTGGATGAGAAGTGTGCCTTGTTCCTCTACAATGGGTATTGTTATGTCTGCCTGTAGATAGATCTCATTGCTTTTACCTCTGTGTTATTTTAACCTCACTGGTTGTCAAGCTTCCTTTAAAGAAGCCCCAGATATGAAAGTGTTAGTATCAGATACTAATTTCAACTGAGATGAGCTAGATAGCAAGCTCTATCTTCTGTCAGTAGTAATGAAAGTCGGCTTGAGGCAAATATTTGAACACTGGCCTCATTCAAAGACCTAGAAAGAACGGAAAAGAGCTGAAACCTATATATAACACTTAACGTTACTTGCTATGGCCTTATGGTCACAACAAAGGCCCTAAGGCAGGAGACCTGGGCTCTATTCCCAGCTCCGCCACTGGCTTCTTACATGAGTATATCACACAACAGACGAGTATCTTAGTTTCCCTATATACTGTGTTTAATGGGAATAAGTATACTCTCCTTCATCCCTGATATGACATTGAAAGATTAATGCTTATAAATTGCTTTGAAATCCTCAGATAGATGGCTGCTCAAAACAATTAGTATTGTCTTTTATTTCTTTCATAATGTGAAGATTGTATGGGTGGAATCTGCAGGTGTTTGGAGAAACATCCTTATATATGATCCCTAAGCCAGCATATTAAAAAGGGCTCTTCACTTAAAAACAGAAGGTGCATCTGGATTTGGTTTGGTTTTTAAATACTCTAATAACTGAAATACAAGGGCCTATGGGTTTAGAGAGCCACAGACGTGGTGAAACAAAATGTGATGCTTTTCTTTTTATTTACTTCAATGTCTTTGATGGAAATGGAACAAAACCCATTATGTCAAACACTGTTTATAGTTAGCCCTTGTGAAAGACCAGACGGGAAGTTGTTGCTGTTTGCATGTGAGTGCACAAATCAGCAGCTGTGTAAGGAATGCTTATTCTCAAAGCTAGGGAACTTTTCCCTGTAGAGTAATAGGGTGTTTTCTTTTGATTAAATTTTTGGATGGATGTTTTGACTCATGTATATTAATACTAATTATGTTGAGGATCCATTGATTATTCATGAAACACAGTTCAGTGCGGATAGCTAGAGTAGGAGCTAGATTTATCCTAATAAATCCCCTCCCAGCCCTGGTCAAGACAAAGTATCCTCTCTGGGGAGAAGCAGCACATGCTTGAGTAAATATCTCTTCACTACTACAAGGGCTGAGAAATGGGCCAATGTGGCAAACCAAACTAGTTGTCAATGCCTGTACCTACCTCCAAAGGCAACTCCATTCCCGAGAATACAACAGTTACATGGTGACACCAGTCTCAGATATACTGCCTATGGAAATTAGTATTTTCAAGAATGAGACCACATTGACAGCCAATTAAGGTTTTCAGGGCTTTCACTACATTCCCCAAAACCATAGTTCAGTTTCATATATGCTTGCATTTATGAAGGCGGGATGGAAGAAAGGAAACTTTTCATCAGCTCCAGCCATGAAAAGCTGATGGGATAAGCAGTGAACTTGCAGATAACTCCTTTTGTTTCAGGGGGTGGGGAGGTTAAGAAAATCTCTCCAAAAGTGTGTCGACATATTTAATGTATGACAAAATGCTATTAATGATACTGAAAATAATGGTAGCTGCTAAATTATATATGAATGTTTGATGCCTGCCTAAATGATTTTAATGATATTTATAACACTATTGGCTGAAAAATAAGGAAATGTAGTCACACTTTTAAAAACTATCTAGAGGATATACATATGAAAGCAAGTTTTGAAATCAATTAACTCTCAATTGATCTCACAGGGATTTTCTCTGTATTATGACAGATTTTTAAATGAACATATATTCCCTTTTTTCTTCTTTTTATTGCCCTCCCAAGTAACATGCTTAATACAACAGATCTTACTTTGGGTCTCTCGCTGTGTTACAAAGTTTGGACAGTTTAAACAGCTCCTCACATCCAGCTCCTGACTGCATGGACATTAAGTATGGACTGAGCTGAGACGATCAAATTCAATTCACTTTAGACACATTAGGCTGGCAGGTTAACAGTAGTCACTGTAAACATCCCCGACTTTTTCTTAATAATACGTTTAATCTTTCAAGACATCCTCTTTCACCTGTTCTCTGTCCTTTTTCAAATAAACATCTGAATCATCAGTTTATTTCTTTCTTTTAACATGGCATGCTGCTTCCATCACCCCATGAAAGACCAGTCCCCATCCTTTTAATCAAAACAATGATTCATGTCAGACTACTTTTTCGCTGAAAGCTATAGATTTAATTCTCTGACCACTCACATAAGAAACAGCCCTCCTCCCCAGCCTAGCTGCTAGTCCTGCACTGGAAACTGTTCAAAAACATGTCAGATGCTTAGTATAATATTTCAGACTCCTCAATGGCATTGCTAACCTGGGAAGCTGCACACATACTCTCAACTCACATTTGAAATACCTCCTTCTCATTTAAATACTGTGGAACTTTGAAGTCTTTAAACCATGAGTTTCCACTTGAGCATGAACAAACCTCTTTAATCAAAATTAAGTTATCTGTGCCTTGCAGACTCCTTTAAATATATTAAGGGCAAAGAAGAAAGATAGTGTGTTTGCCCCCTTCTCTTCCCCACCCCTTCTTATTTCTAATTGTTTTTGCAAGAGTCAGAAGATCATCTGATCAGAAATATTTCCAACAGTTCAGATCTAAAACTCTTATTCTCTTAAGACAATAGTTCCATTATGGGACACTTATCTCTAAATTAAGGCTTTTACTGACATAACAAACGGACTGTCTTGCTGCAGTGCAGAATGTCAGTTTACTCAGTTAGAACTTTCAATGCAGAAATTCAGCATGATGCAGTCCCCCAGATAAAGCAGCACTTACCTTAATTGAAATCCTTTCTCTGATAGAGCTGAGGCATCAGTCAAATCAGCAGTGATTTGGGGGCAATCTAAGTTTTCAATCAACACCCTCCAGGTAGCTGCATACTGTATTGCCTTTTTTCGTTTGTGCTGAACTCTTCACTGTCTAAAAGAGAGAGAGAGATAAGCCGAAATCCTCAGAGGTTCCCAGTGAGAGAAAGAGTACCAAAGCAATGTTTCTTAACATGAGATTCTCAGCAAACGTGCTCAGGTCTGGAAGATCCTGTAACTGCTGTGATAGGCTCCTGTCATGTCCCGGGAGCCGTGGGATGATCATTGACCTGATTAGCACTGAACACTCCCCACATGCAGAGAAAGCACTGAGAGGATTGGTGAGTTGCAAGGGAATTGGGAAAGGCACCAGGGCCACTTGGGAATCTTTTCTCTTTCAGACTAATGGATATGCTGCAGCTGAGGCTGTAATTTGTGAGGAGGTTATGCACAATGTTAACTATCTAAGGACTTAAACAGCTTTTGCATGCTGTTTCTCAAGGTGCATCATCGTTCAACATAAGGTACATCTGAGTAATTAGAGACTGATGTAGCTGTTTTGTAATATGAGGCTCACTGTATGTAATGTTCTGTAATCTGGGAGATAAAGTAGATTCATACACTTGCCTATGAGCCTGGAAAACAGAGCTCAGTTCCAGCCTAGCATAAATGAAATGAGTTTGTTGGGCTTGTGTTAGTCTCCCGATTTGCCTATGTTAAAAAAAAAAGCAGACTAGACAAAGTAAATAATCATATTTGACATCTTAAATAAAACAGATTAAGAATGCTGAATTATCCTTCAGCAAAGTGCAGAAAGGCACATTCACTTCCACTAGAACAGTATAAGAAGCAAATATAATATAAAACAATTAAACCTTACAGGGCTTGATTTGCCTCCCACGCCACTGTAAATCAGGAAAAAGTCCAATGGACTTAGTTGGTATTGGTTAAAAACAACCTGGTTTAGAGGGGAAGTGAGGGCAGCTATACAAAACATGTATCTATATATAACAAATGGAACAAAGAGGAGGATGATAGTAATGAATATTAATCAGAAGCTAGGAGTGATAGAAAATGGATAAGGGAAACAAAGAGACACGAGGAGAAATCTATGGCTAGCAGAGTAAAGGACAAACTCACATAAAAAAAGTGTATTAGAGTGTATTAGAAACAAAAAGAATCCTAACAGTGGAATTTGTCTGTTACTAGATGGAAATGGTAGAATTATCAGTAATAATGCAGAAAAGGCAGAAGTAGTCAATAAATATGTCTGGTTTGCATTTGGGGAAAAAAACAGATTATGCAGTCATGCTTTATGCAGTTATGATGATAACACTTTTGCCATTCCACTAGTACCACAGGAGGATACTAAACAGCAGCTACAAAAGTCAGACTTTCTAAAATCAGAAAATCCAAATACCTTGCATTCAAGAGTTTTAGAAGAACTGGCTGACAAGCTCATGGACCATTAATACTGTTTTTCAATAAGTCTTGGAACACTGAGGATGTTCCAAGAAAGCTAATGTTGTGCCAAAATTCAAGAAGGGTAATCAGGATGACCTGGGTAATTATAGCCATGTCAGTCTGACATCAATCCTGGGAAAGACAATGCAACAGATCACATGGGACTAGATTAAAAAAGAATTAAAGAAGGGTAATACAAGTAATACCAATCAACATGGGTTTATGGACATTTGATCCTGTCAAACTAACTTGATATATTTTTTTTGTTATGAGATTACAAAGTTTGTTGATAAAGGTAATATTGTTGATATAATATACTTCTGTTATATAGTTCTGTAAGGTACTTGACTTAGTACCCCACAACATTTTAACTATAAAACTAATCACATTAAATGGATTAAAAGCTGTCTAACTGATAGGTCTCAAAATATAATTGTAAAATACACTACACTATTTAACATTTTTATCAATGACCTGGAAGAGAACATAAAATCAGCACTGATAAAGTTTGCAGGTGACACAAGAAATCAGGGAGTGGTAAATAATGAAGAGGACATGTCACTGACACAGAGCAATCTGGATAATACAATTTTAATGTGGCTAATTGTAAATGTATATAACTAGGAATAATGAATGTAGGCTATAGTTACAGGATGGGGAATGCTATCCTGAGAAGTAGTGATTCTGAAAAAGATTTTGGGATTGTTGGGGATAATCAGTGGAACGTGTGGCCAAAAGGGCTATTGCAATCCTTGGATGCATAAACAGGGAAATCTTGAGTTGGAGTAGACAGGATATTTTAATCTCTGTATTTGGCACCAGTGTGACTGCTTCTGGAATACCGTGTTCAGTTCTGGTGTCCACAATTCAAGAAGAATGTTGGTAAATTTGAGACAGTTCAGAGAAGAGCCACAAAAATGATTAACCATTAGATGACAGACCTTATAGTGATAGACTCAAAGAGCTTAATCTATTTAGCTGAACAAAAAGATGATTATGGGATGACTTGATTACAGTCTATAAGTACCTGCATGGGGAATAAATATGTAATACTGGACTCTTTGCATACAAAGATATAACATGATCTAATGTCTGGAAGTTGAAGCTAGACAAATTCAGACTGGAAATAATGCAAACAATGAAGGTAACAATGAAGGTAATTAACCATTGGAACAATTTACCAATGTTCATGGTGGATTATCCATCATTGGCAATTTTAAAATCAAGATTGGATGGAATAATTTTCTGGATGTTCTATGGTCTGTGTTATACAGGTGGTCAGAATAGATGATCCCATTCATCTTCTGGCCTTGGAAATCTATGAATCTGTGAACATTTATGGCTTCAAATAGGTGGAAAACCAGTGTAAGGAGAATCAGGCCCATTATTGTATTGTTCTTAATATACAAAACTCTACTGATATATTTAATAACTCCAGTTAAACAAAACTAGAATGCTGGACAGAAATTGCACAGATCGTGGTGGTCAGTTACTTTGTTTCAGATATGAGAACTCTGGTGACCACAGTCACCTGCTAAGTGCCTGCTCCTCCGATGACCTATGTGGCACTAGTAAACTAACAGGATTTCCCCCTGGGTGTAATCTTTGGAAGCACCTGCTCACTAAAAAAGAGATGAGTTCAAAGAACATCTTCTTTGGCACTGGCTACCTGATGAGGGAAGACCATATGGAAATAACTCTATGGATAAAGGAGTTCAGTATCATTATCTGGTAAGTACAGGTCTGGGATAGGAATTAAGTATTCTGGAAACAGGGTGATCAGTGAAGTGATAAAATTTGAAACGACTAAAATATTTAAGTTAGTCATAATTAAAGAAGATTGTGAGAAACTCCACTGGGACTTATTGTTTAATTGGACAATTGGGCAACTTAAATATCTATGAAATTCATTGCTGACAAATGAAAAGTAATGTACATTAGAAGGAATAAATATGAACCATTCATACAAATGGCTGAGATCTAAATCTTTTAGGGAGACAGAGTACAGCTCACAAGACTAGAAGCCAGGAGATTTGGGTTCTGCATCTGCCACTATCCTGGTATGTGGACAAGTTACTTCACCTTTCTCTGCCTCAGCCTCTGGTTTCTCATCTATATTAAGAGGAAGTGTAATGTATCCTTCTTTGTACATTACTTTGAGATTTATGCATGACAAGCACTGAAGAAATGCTAAGTAGTAGTAGTAGTAAACTAACTGTAACCACTCAAGAAAAAAAGTCCAATGGCAGCATTGTGAACAGCTCAATAAATTCATCTACTCAGTGCAGTTTTGTTCAAAAGAACAGACAATGTATTTGGACGTATAAAGAATGGTATAAAAATAATAGTGACAATTTTCTAATGTCATTATATAAAACCAATGGCACACCTTCACCTGAAATACTGGGTTCAGTTCTGGTCACCCATCACAAAATAAAAAATACAGTAGAAACAGAGCGTAGGGACAAAAATGATCAGAAGAGAGGAAAGACTTCCACAGGAGCAGAGAGTATAAATATATAGCATAAGAAAGTATATAGATAAAAAAGGGTATTCCTTTTTACCCTTCTTTATATTACACAAACAATGGGACATTCAATGAAAATTAAAGGCAACAATTATAGAAAGAGAAAAGGAAATACTTTTAATACACAATCCATAATTAATCTTTGGAACTCATTGCCAAAAGATTTCATTGAGGCCAAGAATTTAGCTGAATTTTAAAAAAAGATTAGACATTTATATGGCTAGTGAAAATATTTATATTAGCATTAAAATATATAAAGGATATAAGACCATAACATAAGAATGGCCATACTGAGTCAGACTAGTGGTCCATCTAGCCCACTATCCTGTCTTTCAACAGTTCCAGAGCCAGCTGCTTCAGAGGGAATGAACAGAAAAGGGCAATTATTGAGTGATCATCCCCGGCTGTCCAGTACCTGCTTCTGGACATCAGAGGCTTAGGAACACTTGGAGGATTGGATTGCATCCCTGACCATCTCGGCTACTAGCCGTTGATGGACCTATTCTCCATGAAGTTATTTAATTCTTTTTTGAACCC
Organism: Macrochelys suwanniensis; assembly: GCA_033296515.1. Lineage (NCBI taxonomy): Eukaryota > Metazoa > Chordata > Testudines > Chelydridae > Macrochelys > Macrochelys suwanniensis. The sequence goes on from CM065776.1 coordinate 135,370,536, forward strand.
AGTTATACTTTAGTCCTTCACCACATCCTGTGGTAACAACTTCCACAGTTTAACTGTGCTGTATGTGAAGAAGTACTTCCTTATGTTTGTTTTAAACCTGCTGCCTATAAATCTCATTGGGTGACCCCTGGTTCTTGTGTTATGTGAAGTTAAATACACTCATGCTTAAGGGTATAAACCAATTATTGACAGAGAGAAGTTGCGGGGTGGTGGGGGGTGGTGGTGGGTGGGATTCCTTTTGGGGCAAGTGATTCCATAATTCCTGATTACAAGATTTATTGTACTTTTTTCTGAAGCAGCTGATATTGGCCACTGTCAGAGGCAGAATGCCAGAGCGGATGGACCACTGGTCTGGCTCAGTATGGTAATTCCCTAATTCCTATTTCAGGTACCCCTGTTGACTTTTAGTAGCAACCATTATTTCTTGGAAAATACCCTGGCCTTCCACTATGCTTTTGTACTTTGACTTATTAATAGTAAAGCTTCAAAGCAACACACTATATCACTGTTCAGGTTACAGAACTCACAGTCAGAGGCTAATAGGTATTCATGTTTCATTAAAATTTACTTTGATTATTATAGCTACAACATTTCATCAGATAAGTGGTACATTTTGATGAATATCTTTAAGACAGACATTTGTTTGGATGGGAAGAGCAAATGTGATGTCAAAATAAATACAGCAATGATGGGCTGGCCTGGTGGGAGTGTACTGCAATTCCATTTGGGAAACCTATCTTCCATTTGCAGATGTCTCCTTCCTCCGCAGCTAAGAGGGGTGAGGAGTATGATAGAGGGGGCACACTATCTTGACAGGATGCGGAAGGCCTCAGGCCATGCTTTCAGCTGTTTGAGGAGCAACACAGATGGACTCCAGAGTGGGTATTATCTAGTCGATCTTGGCTAGAAGGATGGTGACCACGTGTTACCTGAAGGAGTGACCCAGGATAAAAGTAAAACAAACAAAACAAAACAGTTTTAGTCAAAAGAGCTTTTCCTCAAAGGTTAGTGCTCATCAGAAAATAAAAAGAAAATATCCTCCGGCTTGTGCTTCAGTCCTGTAACCCCTGGATGTGGAGCCCTCCCTTTTCAAGGGTATTCCTCTCATTTTATCTTCCAAGAAGCCATTCTTTTAGCTTTTCCCTGTGCAAGGAGAGGGCAACGGTCAGCTGGGATTGACATGTTCACTTGGACCTGCAACCTGCAACACCATGCTAAAGTGAAGTAACCTCAAGGGTTAATAGGAGAAATGGAGAAAACAAACAAACCTCCTGGTCTTTCACCTCCCCAGAGTAAAACATAACCATAACAAACTATTAAATTTGTTGAAAATACTTCCCAATAAACTGCCCAAGCATTACTGAAGAGAAACAATCTTCATATTCTTGGGGAATTCAGCACTCAAACTTTTCCAGGAGAGTTGAGAGCAACCAGGCTGACGACCTGTCAGCAACACCTGAAAACTCCTCTTGCTGGTACTTTGGACTCAGGGGGCCAAGTGCCTAATCTGATTCATATTAACATCAACACGAAGCTCTAATTGACTTCAATAATACAGGATTAAGCCCCACAACCTCAGCGAGCATAAAACAGCATAGCTGCATTGACATCAGTGGAGCTACACATTTTACTCTACATGAGGATCTGACCCTAGGACTGCGGCAACTTCTTATGAGATAGTACCATATATTCTGCTGGACTCCATAGATCAACACCCCTTACATCCATACAAAGTTTTCTAGTTTTTGATGTAGCCCATTTTACAGCCTCCTTTTCAAACTGCCTGGACTTCATGATGTACAGCCACCATGGGAAACTTCTTTTGTATCTAGCAGCAGTGTCAGCATGAACATTCAGCACTTTAATTCATCTCCTTGTCCAACAAGCTGTTGAGGTTAAGTTAAAGATGTTGCCTAGTTGGAAAAGAGCACCTGGCTTCTAGCCACACTCAGTTGAAACTGCTTGACTCATTCACTTTTCCCTGCTGGTAGCTATAGGAATCTTGTTAACTCCAAAACACACTTGTCCTTATCTACCTACTGCTCCTCAACGCAATCCAGGAACAATCCTCCCTAACATCCTTCTTTACCTAGGCCAGGCTTCTAAAGATAAGGGTAGTAGCACAAACAATTGCTCAAAAACATATCCAATTATTTTATTTCATGAAATGCAGGACTTGAATTGAGCTGGCACATTTGCTAAGCAGGGTGATATACTGAACCATACCAATTCTGATGTCCTTGCTTTAATTCCTGGGCTGGCCCACAATGTTGGAGACCTCCAGAGGGAAGAGACAGGTCAGGGATTTAAGAAAAGTTCCAGGAGCTGCATGGAGAGAACACTTTGCAGATGCTAAAGCACGAAACCTCAGGGTAGGATAGATCTTGAAGTGAAGCTGATGTTGGAAGGCAAGTGGTGGCTGCAATACCCAGTGCTCCAGGTTGAGTCAGGTTTTGGAACACAGTCAATGAGAGGAGACTCAAGAGAAACAGGGAAGCATGTAAGGAATAGGGAGTGAGCAGGGCCGGTGCAAGGAAGTTTCGCGCCCTAGGCAAAACTTCCACCTTGTGCCCCTCCCCCACGGCAGCCTTCCTCCCCGCGGCAGCTAACCCCCCCCCTCCCCCGCGGCAGCTAACCCCGGCTGGGGACCCCGCCCCAGCTCACCTCCGCTCTGCCTCCTCCGCTGAGCCGCTCTAATTCTCCTCTCCCACCCCAGGCTTGCAGCGCTGATTGATTGGAGGAGAATTAGAGTGGGGTCGGTGTGCTCAGCAGAGGAGGCGGAGTGGAGGTGAGCTGGGGCGGGGAGTGGTTCCCCTGCACGCCCCCCCCATTACTGCAGGCGGCCCTCCCCACACCCCCTCCCCGCCCCAGCTCCCCTCCACTCCACCTGCTCGCCTGAGCAGGCCTAACGCCCTCAACCACTAGGCGCCTGAGGCAGCCGCCTAGTTTGCCTAGTGGTTGCACCGGCCCTGGGAGTGAGGGGAAAACAAGGATGAAGGGACTGGAGCAGGGGAGCTGGAACAATTTGTATAGTCTGGGTGCTGAGAGGAAAAAAAGACTGATGGGCAGAAGTATTGGGAGTAAAGAGGAAAAGATGGAAGGAGAAGAGATAAGAATGGGACAGAAAAATATAATAGCCAAAAAAGTCATTCATGAAGACAGAGAAAATGATGAAGATGAAAGTGGGAAACAAAAATGGAAAAAGAAAAACACACACTGTTAAGGGCATAAATATTGTGGGTGCGTGGGGAGGAGACTATTTAATTATTCATGCATTTACATTTTATTGTATTTCCTTGGCAGAAAATCAGGAGTAGAAAGGAGGAAAAAACTACTTTAATCCCAGGGTTGGCAGCTGTAGGAAACCTTTTGGTCATCTGAAGCTCGGAAGGAGTGCTGAGAACCTAAAGGCAGCAAATATTTTGTGTATGGGATGGGAGAAGTGTATTACCAACATACTTAGTTCTCCATGTCAGACACAGAGGGATTGGACAATCAGCAATGGATACAATATAAACAAAAATAAAAATTAAGATCTCCCTATTGGGCAAGTGATACCCCCCCTCCCCCAGCTAATAGCACTTACTCATTTCAGACTAAAGTGGGTTGCTATTGCCTTAGGTTCAATTTTATTTTTGTTATGGGAAACTCATCCACTGTGTATCATAAAATATTTTTACAGTGCTGGTTCAAACCATCAATTAAATGCCAGATAGTGACAAAACCAATACGAACAATGGACAATTATTTGACTATGTTACATGCCTAGAGTACTATTTACAGCAGGATATTATAGAAGGCAGCTCTGGTGAAACATAGTATCCTCTCTTTTAGAGAGAGAAAGCTTTTTACACAGGAACTCAGTGTTAGCCAGTGAAATGCACCCTCTGCAGGACAGGAGGAATTTTGTGTCTTATGAAGAGGAGGGAAATTTGTGCCAGGTAACTCATGTAAGGGATTTCTTGCTCCCTTGCATGAAGTCCAAGTTGCAATTTACTCCTAGGATTCTCCTAGGCATTTTTATAGCTAAAGCCAGCTCTGCTACTTCCTGAGAATAATACATTAAATCAAACACATTTTAAGGGCCACATTTTCAGAGTCATAAACTATCATGCCAGTCCATTTTTTTAGAGGAAAATCTAGGATGTTCAGCATTCTATAGCATGCAAAGAGGGTCACGTCTGGGGAGGGGAGAGCACCTCTTCCTGACTTAAGGACAGGAAAATTTCAAGTTTTGTTTGGTTTGTGTAAAGAGTAAAACCTCTACTGGATAACAGATTCAAAACCTCAAGTACAGCAAACTTTCTAACAAATAAATATTGTACAATGGTGCTCCATGTCAGTAGGTATTTTTCATCCTTCCAACCTTTTCTCACTTCCAACCCACAACAATTTTCTTTAGTATCATAAGGTGTCTTTTCTTCTCTCAGACTCATTTTATATAATCTCTCATCATTTATTTATTTTTTTCCTCTAAAACCCTTGCCTGTCTTTCTTCAAGACACATTTTTTTATCATTCTGGTATTTTTTTCCCTATCTTGTTTACCTCTCTAAAATGCTTTCTGTCTGAATCTCTCCTCATCCCTTTTTTTCCTCCACCATTCTCCCTTCCTGCAATTTCTCCTGCCCCCATAAACACCCCTTAGTCTTCTACTCCAAGGATTCTTTCCCCTGGCCTCTCTCTGTCTTGGGTAGAAGCTGTGTAGGAGAGGCAGGGGAGAGGAGATCTGTGCTGCACTCATTCCACGAGTATGCAGCTCCCCTTACTGAGGAAGAGGAGAAAGTGTGGCAAGATGCGTTCTCACTCCTTTGGCTCCTTTGCAGCACTCCCTCAGTTCTTCTTCAGCAGGACCCAACCAACAGGGACTGGGACATTTGTCTGTTGCCAAAATGGCCTGGACTTTTCTCTGTTAGTCTGACTGTGAAGCTCTATTCACCTGTATCTCTGTCTCCCCACTCAACCTATTAAAATTGATTTCTCTCCGAGAGTGACAATAGCTCTCCAGCTAGAAAGAGCAGTTTACTTCTGTGTAACAAGTAAACAGAGGAGACAGTATAACCTGTTGGTTATTTTGTTTTGAATTACAGGGGACAAGGCTGATGAACTGATGGGTTGATGGGAACATTGGCCACAATCTGAGTTGTCCATTAGCTTCTACACACCCCCTTAAAGCTTTGCAGTGGCTTGCCAGTATCTAGCTCACTTCCAGCTGTCAGAGTACTTGTAACATTGGAGGGTGACGCTGGAAAAGGAGATAAGGCAGAGATATCCTTCTAAGCTGCCTGAATAGTGCAGAATTTTCAGAGCCTTTAAGGAGACACAATCCAGATGATTACAATGTGATGGCCTCTGTGAGCCCCCATGCAAGCCATTACTTCTACAATAGCTACACCCGCTCCAAGAATTAATAGGCTGTGGGACTCTCATTTTGAATTTTACGGCCCCCTTATGGTATCCTCTGATGCCAAGGAACCATGAAGTTATCAATCTGGGTAACTAGAGACAGCAACTATTCAGTGATGCCTGAGTCTGTGTAGCTTTATTTTTGTTAATCTTGCTTATCTTCATCTCCCACATTAATCCCCTTAAGTCTGTCCTGTTTCAAATAGCATCATCTAGTAGCGCCCTACTAGGTAGCTGTTTATGCTGCTTTGATTAGGTTGTCTGTCCTCTCTCATCCTCCTGCACAAATCCCCAAACTGTTCCTGTAACTGATGCCTACCCTCATTATCCTACTGCTTCCCTGCACTAGAAGGAGGGTCGCTGCTGGAGGCTCCAAGTGATCTTCAACAGACGTAAATTCCAACTCAAACCCAGGTCGCCAACCATTTGCAATCATCTGGTAACTAGACTAAGGAGTAAGAAGGTACCCATAGATGAAAAATCTTTTCCCCAATTTCTTCGCCTCGCAAACATGGTTTCCAGTAGGACCTATACATTTATGAATAAAAATACTTAAAAAGTTCAGAAAAAACCTAGGACCCATTGCATGGGTGCGAGCTAAGGGAGGCAGGGAGTGGGCATAGAGCTTCCTTCACTTGTGCAGCCCATCAAAGACCCTTAATTATAGGCAGAGGTTTAAAAGAAACACAAGGAAGTACTTCTTCACACGATGCACGGTTAACCTATGGAACTCATTGTTATATGGTGTTGTGAAGGCCAAACAAGTTAGGATAAGTTCATGGAAGATAAGTCCATCAATGGCTATTCGCCACAATGGTCAGGAAAGCAACCCCTATCTCTGGGTGTCCATAAACATCTGACTGCCAGAAGCTGGGACTAGAAGGGAAGGGGTGGATTGCTTGATAATTGACCTGTTCTGTTCATTTCCTTTGAAGCATCTGGCCACTGTCAGCAGACAGGATCCTGGCCTGTATGGATGATTGGTCTAACCCAGTATGGCTGTTCTTATGTTCTGAAGGCCCTGTCACAGTTGCAGTCCCTTCACAGACTGCTTTCCCTCAGTTTTTGGGGTGGAGGTTGGTTGTTTTTTTAAGTAAGACACTTAAATAGAACAAAAACAAAAATTCTGAAAACACTTTAATAGTTTAGTATAGTTGTTTTCCTTAGTAGTTTTAAGCAGATGATCTGTAGGAAGGTGAAAGTCAGACAGGCAGGGAGTAAGTGAAAGAACACTTGATGATGTGGAATAAAGTTTGCATTGGCTTGAGTTTGTGATTAGCACATTACTCAGTTTCAGAACAAGTGTGAGCTATGGCAGTCATTACAACCAAGTGTCAATACAATCTTTATACTGTATCACATCATCATGGATTTTTGCTTATGTCACATTTAACTGAAAAGATACTTCAGATTTTTTTCTTAAAATTGTAATATTGTGTTAATTTTGATGTCCCACTACCTGGAACATTGGGTTGCCATAGGCACAGTACCTGACTTTTTAGGTAGATGGAAATAAAAACAGCACTACTGTATTAGAAAATAGTCTGAACAATTTATAGAATATTTTTCCACCGATAAAATATAAAGTGGCAATCCCTCAAAATGATGTTCCTTTCCCCTCAAATTCTCCTTCCCAGATCACTACAAACTCAAACCCTCTAGGTTCCCATTTTTTGACTAACTCTACCTGTCAGTGTTTGGGCTTTGTTTTCCATTAAGTTTCATACCGTCATTGCCAAGCTATATGTGTTGGTGTATTATATAGATAGCTGCAGTTAAGGCTGTAAATTGTCTGTAAAGGATAAGGGTGGAAATATTGGGACTGTGGATGCTGGAAAGGAGATATGAAAAAGAACTGGCGAGAGAGTATATGGATGAAATATTGACTAGAGCTGGTCAAAAGTTAGAATTTCCCTTCTGTGGGAAAGTCCAATCAAAATAATAATGCTGTTTCAGAATGAAAAGGAGACATTTCAAATTTTCCTGTAGATGGAAAACATCAAAAAACCCTAACCCTGTAGGCACCTTAACTTAGTGACTACATTTTCACTGTAAAAGCCGAGTAGGCACGTAAATTTCTACCTCTGGGCATATGCACTGATGCCTCAGCCAGATGTCTGGATATCTATAATCACACCTTAACCCTGTGTGATCCTCAAACAAGGGGAAAATAGATGACGGAATACCTATCCTGCCTGATGGGCCTAATCCAGTAGGCGTGTTCAGACCAAGCCTAAATCCATGTAGAATAGGAGCAGGGGGCCGGGGGGTGGGGGGAAGGAGGTGAAGGCCTCCTACGTTATAATTAGGGCTCTCAAGCGATTAAAAAAAATAAGCATGATTAATCGCGCTGTTAATAATAGAATACCATTTATTTAAATATTTTTGGATTTTTTCTACATTTTCAAATGTATTGATTTAAATTACAACAGAGAATACAAAGTGTACTTGATATTTATTTTTGATTACAAGTATTTGCACTGTAAAAATACAAAAGAAATAGTATTTTTCAATTCACCTAATACAAGTACTGTAGTGCAATCTCTTTATCATGAAAATTGAACTTGCAAATGTAGAATTATGTTAAAAAAACTGCATTAAAAAACAAAACAACGTAAAATTTTAGAGCCTGCAAGTCCACTTAGTCCTACTTCTTACTCAGCCAATCGCTCAGACAAACAAGTTTGTTTACATTTGCAGGAATTAATGCTGCCCGCTACTTGTTTACAATGTCACTTGAAAGTGAGAACAGGCGTTCTCGTGGCACTGTTGTAGCCGGCAGCACGAGGTATTTATATACCAGATGTGCTAAAGATTCATATGTCCCTTCATGCTTCAACGACCATTCCAGGAGACATGTGACCATGTTGACGATGGGTTCTGCTCTATAACAATCCAAAGCAGTGCGGACCGACCCATGTTCATTTTCATGATCAGAGTCAGATGCAACCAGCAAAAGGTTGATTTTTCCTTTTTGGTGGTTCGGGTTCTGTGGTTTCCACATCAGAGTGTTGCTTGTTTAAGACTTCTGAAAGAATGTTCCACACCTCGTCCCTCTCAGATTTTGGAAGGCATTTCAGAGTCTTAAATCTTGGGTCAAGTGCTGTAGCTATCTTTAGAAATCTCACATTGGTACCTTCTTTGCGTTTTGTGAAATCTGCAGTGAAAGTGTTCTTAAAATGAACAACATGTGCTGGGTCATCATCCAAGACTTTTAGAACATGAAGTATATGCAGAATGTGGATAAAACAGAGCAGGAGACATACAATTCTCCCCCAAGGAGTTCAGTCACAAATTTAATTTACACATTTTTTTAACGAGCGTCATCAGCATGGAAGCATGTCCTCTGGAACAGTGGTCAAAGCATGAAGGGGCATACAAACAAATACATTGCAATGCTGGCTACAAAAGTGCCATGCAAATGCCTGTTCTCACTTTCTGTTGACATTGTAAATAAGAAGAGGGCAGCATTATCTCCTGTAAACGTAAACAAACTTGTTTGTCTTAGCGATTGGTGGAACAAGAAGTAGGACTGAATGGACTTGTAGGCTCTGAAGTTTTACATTGTTTTGTTTTTCACTGCAGTTATGTAAAAAAAAATCTACATTTGTAAGTTGCATTGTCATGACAAAGGGATTGCTCTACATTACTTGTATGAGGTGAATTAGAACAGAGACCCTGGACTTCAGAAAAGCAGACTTCGACTCCCTCAGGGAACTGATGGGCAAGGTCCCCTGGGAGAATAACATGAGGGGGAAAGGAGTCGAGGAAAGCTGGCTGTATTTTAAAGAATCCTTATTGAGGTTGCAGGAACAAACCATCCCGATGTGTAGAAAGAAAAGTAAATATGGCAGGCGACCAGCTTGGCTTAACAGTGAAATCCTTGCTCGTTTTAAACACAAAAAAGCAGCTTACAAGAAGTGGAAGATTGGACAAGTGACCAGGGAGGAGTATAAAAATATTGCTCAGGCATGCAGGAGTGAAATTAGGAAGGCCAAATCACACTTGGAGTTGCAGCTAGCAAGGGATGTTAAGAGTAACAAGAAGGGTTTCTTCAGGTATGTAAGCAACAAGAAGAAAGTCAAGGAAAGTGTGGTCCCCTTACTGAATGAGGGAAGCAACCCAGTGACAGAGGATGTGGGAAAAGCTAATAAACTCAATCCTTTTTTTGCCTGTCTTCACGAACAACGTCAGCTCCCAGACTACTGCACTGGGCAGCACAGTATGGGAAGGAGGTGATGAGCCCTCCATGGAAAAAGAAGTGGTTCAGGACTATTTAGAAAAGCTGGATGAGCACAAGTCCATCGGGCCAGATGCACTGCATCCGAGGGTGCTAAAGGGGTTGGCTGATGTGATTGCAGAGCCATTGGCCATTATCTTTGAAAACTCATGGTGATCGGGGGAGGTCCCGGATGACTGGAAAAAGGCTAATGTAGTGCCCATCTTTGAAAAAGGGAAGAAGGAAGATCCGGGGAACTACAGGCCAGTCAGTCTCACCTCAGTCCCTGGAAAAATCATGGAACAGGTCCTCAAGGAATCAATTCTGAACCACTTAAAGGAGAGGAAAGTGATCAGAAACAGTCAGCATGGATTCACCAAGGGCAAGTCATGCCTGACTAACCTAATTGCCTTCTATGATGAGATAACTGGCTCTGTGGATGAGGGGAAAGCAGTGGATGTGCTATTTCTTGACTTTAGCAAAGCTTTTGATACAGTCTCCCACAGTGTTCTTGCTAGCAAGTTAGAGAAGTATGGGCTGGATGAATGGATGGTAAGGTGGATAGAAAACTGGCTAGATGGTCGGGCTCAACAGGTAGTGATCAATGGCTTCATGTCTAGCTGGCAGCCGGTATCAAGTGGAGTGCCCCAAGGGTCGGTGCTGGGGCCGGTTTTGTTCAATATCTTCATTAACAATCTGGAGGATGGTGTGGACTTCACCCTTAGCAAGATGCAGATGACACTAAACTGGGAGGAGTGGTTGATACGCTGGAGGGTAGGGATAGGATACAGAGGGACCTAGACAAATTAGAGGATTGGGCCAAAAGAAATATGATGAGGTTCAACAAGGACAAGTGCAGAGTCCTGCACTTAGGAAGGAAGAATCCCATGCACTGCTACAGACTAGGGACCGAATGGCTGGGCAGCAGTTCTGCAGAAAAGGACCTAGGGGTTACAGTGGACGAAAAGCTGAATATGAGTCAACAGTGTGCCCTTGTTGCCAAGAAGGCTAATGGCATTTTGGGTTGTATAAGTAGGGGCATTTCCAGCAGATTGAGGGACGTGATCATTCCCCTCTATTCGGCACTGGTGAGGCCTCATTTGGAGTACTGTGTCCAGTTTTTGGCCCCACACTACAAGAAGGATGTGGATAAATTGGAAAGAGTCCAGCGAAGGGCAACAAAAATGATTAGGGGGCTGGAGCACATGACTTATGAGGAGAGGCTGAGGGAACTGGGATTGTTTAGCCTGCAGAAGAGAAGAATGAGGGGGGATTTGATAGCTGCTTTCAACTACCTGAAAGGGGGTTCCAAAGAGGATGGATCTAGACTGTTCTCAGTGGTAGAAGATGACAGAACAAGGAGTAATGGTCTCAAGTTGCAGAGGGGGAGGTTTAGGTTGGATATTAGAAAAACTTTTTCACTAGTAGGGTGGTGAAGCACTGGAATGGGTTACCTAGGGAGGTGGTGGAATCTCCTTCCTTAGAGGTTTTTAAGGTCAGGCTTGACAAAGCCCTGGCTGGGATGATTTATTTGGGGTTGGTCCTGCTTTGAGCAGGGGGGTTGGACTAGATGACCTCCTGAGGTCCCTTCCAATCCTGAGATTCTATGATTCTATGATTAAATGAATTGAAAAATACTATTTATCATTTTTACAATGCAAATATTTGTAATCAAATAATACTTTCATTTCAATTCTAACACAGAATACAATATATATGAAAATGTAGAAACACCATCCAAAATATTTAATAAATTTAAATTGGCATTTTATTGTTTAATGGTGTGATTAAAACTGCAATTAATCGCAATTAATTTTTGGGTTAATCGCGTGAGTTAACTGCAATTAATCGACAGCCCTAGTTATAATCTTCAGCCGAGTGGTTATGGCACTGGAGAAATAAGGTCTGTCTCAGCCCCTATGCCTTTAATATAATAAAAACTACTTATACAATAAGGTATTTTATAGTGTCATTTTAGCAGTATATTTGCATTAGTAAAACAATATCAGCACAAGCCATTTTGAAATATGAACCTTCAATATGAAGTAACTGGAAAGAATTTTGTTCTCTTTTTGAAATTAGCTTTATGTTTTATGCATAAATTTATGGAATTTTGGAATGATTTATCTCACAAGGTTGGTACTGACAACTTAATTGAGCTTCAAATCTACACCCAAAAAATCAGAGTGTCATGCAGCACAATGCTATTTATCTAGAGCTCAGTGGATAACCTTTCATACAGGTGTTTGCTGGTTCTCAGACTTTGGTACCTGCAATTAAACCACCGTATCCGCACATATTTAATTAAAATTTGTTAATATGATCTGAATGTTGCTGATGCCAACATTTTCAAGCATTGAAGGTTATTTTCAGCTAGGCATGAAAGTGTCACTATTATTTTTAGCATTCTTTATGTTTCCATATGGTTTGGCTTTATACTTTTCTTCCCGAATACAGTACATAATTATTTTGGATGCCTTTTTTTATTACGTAATTAAAACTACACAAATGGAATAAAGTAAACTAGCTCTATCACAACTGGCATTTGCACAGCAGTACATTTGCAATGAGCTGAAAGTATATTTGTCCAATGTCATTAATGATATAAAAGATACAAATTACTTATTTATGATGAATATTAATAATACAATATTAATTTCTTCAAGAAAATGCAGTATAAATAATAAATAATCCTGATCTCTTCATGACCAGGGCACCAGGATTAGATTACTCTAAAATAATTTAGAAAATAATTCTACATATAATCACACATGTGAAAAAGGATTCTCTGTCCTTGTAAGCGGTGGTAAAATACAAATCTCAGAACATTGCTTTCAGAACAACCTCTAAGTAAATATCTGCATGGGAATGGTGTTGTAATTTTGAATTAACATACTGTACTGTACCTTAAAACCGAGGTGCACTTTCAAAATGAAAGTGTCATCATTTTTCACAGACAAAATTATTGATTGACAAAAGAACCTCAAAGTCTAAAATCAGCAATAAAAGACAGGAAAGAGGACCTGAAGGAAAAAAGTCCAACAATACATACACATGTGAATCCTTGTATTATTACAGGCTCCAATTCAGGAAAACATTCTTTGTCAGGAAAGCATTTAAGCATGTGCTTAACATTAAGCCTCTGCTTAAGCCCAATTGAAGTCAATACTTTCTTTAATCGGAGCCATTATTAGCAAAAGTATTGTTAAGGAAATTAACTAGAGATGGATCAGAAGAAAACCCTGGATCTGAATTGTACCCAACTCTAAGATTAACTCAGATTTGCATAGCATCTGTCATTCCAGAGAATCCCAAAATGCTTTACAAACAGTCCCTACTTTAGTTACTTGTGCATGTGGCTTTAAACTGATCTACTTTCTTTGTATTCTCCTGCTTGCTTCTTTTCCTTCTCCTATGTCTTCATCCAACCCTTACCCTTTGCAACCTTCTTCCACTCTTGAATTAGTACCTTCTCCCAGGCTCCCCCAAAAGATAAACCACCTTTCTCCTCTCATGCCCCCCAAAATACCTCTCTCCTCCTTCAAATACCTTTTTCAAAATATATTTCTTCCATATAGCTTTCCAATTATGACATCTGCATCCTTCAAACTCATAATGTCATTTACTTTATTACATGCCTGAGCCATTTTTCCTGGTTCTTAACTAGAGGGTGATCCTCCAAACACTTAATACTAGGCATAGTTGCAATGACTTCAGTGGAATTATGACTGGTAATAAGCACTACACTTGAGAGTAAATGTCTGCAAAGTCAAGCCCCCAGACCACTGGGTTCTTAGAACAAGGATTATATCCCATTTTTGTACAATGCAAAGCACAATGTCCATGTTCAATACATTATAAACAATGTAAACTCACATGCGGCAGGTTCTATCCTCAGCTCTACCAGTGCAACTCTACTGAAATTAAGGTATGTGAGAGCTGGATTTGGTTCTGTATATCCAGAGAACACTTCACTCACCACTGTACTGCAACTATTTCTGGGTGAACCATGACAGCTGTCTGAGGGTTTGTCTACCCTGAAAAAATAGATACGTTCTTAACCTACATTAGTTAACCTGGGTTAAAATAGCAGTGAAGACATGGAAACTCAGCTTTTCACTCAGGTGAGCAGCTCGCGTTCAACCTCAGGCTCCCCAACAAGCTTTAACTCAAATTGATCACCTGAGCTAAAAGCTGAGTTGCCATGTCTTCATTTCTATTTTAACTTGAGTTAGCTAACCGAGTGAAGAACACACTTCCCCCCACACACTATTGTTTCTCCCTGCATAAACACCAATCAACAATTTGGGCCACTACCTGAAGATATACAAATGGCAAGTTAACAAAAATGTTCAAAACAAACAAAGGTGTCATATAGTCAAGCATGTAACTAATAAGAAAAAAAAATTAGGCTAATTTGTATTCAACATATTCTTTCACAGGTTGTTCCAGAAAAGTCAATGGGACTAGTCACAAGAGTAAGGGAGTTAATAGAAAAGAAAACTTAGTGCCTGACCCTGAAAAACATATGCAAGTGAATGTCTAATGTGAGCAGCAGCAAAGATTTTCATGAAACTACTAGTGTGTACTCAAATTGTGGCACACAATTTGCTTAAATTCTTCATAAAGTATAGCATTTTATTAGATTAAAATCTGCACGAAATCAAAAATAATGTTTGAACTTGAAAATTACTATTTTCCTCTGGGCACAGATTCTTCATAATGCTACACCTTGCACAACCTTCTACGTCAGCCTAACGTGGAAGGAAAATGTCGCCATTCTACTGCAGTAGGCTTTTATTTCCACTTTTCACTGCTGTAAATGACTACACACAATGCTGGGCAACTAGGAATCAGATTCTGTGTGTTGCAACAATGACTCAACCTGTGACTACTCATGGGAGCAAAGATTTTGACTGAATTAGTCTCTCAACATGAAACCAACATGTTTTTGAGTTTTTTGAAAGTACTACTTTGGGTGAAAAATGTGTGGAACTGCACTTCAGATTTTCACAGAAGTGTTCACAATTAAAAATATTTTACACCAATGAATACTTCATATTGTTATTAAAAGTACATCAGACTCAGTCTCTGTAGGCTTCCTCTGACTGTGTGGACACAAAAATATAACATTTATGATAAAATAAAATTAACAACACCCCCCCCCCCAATATCCTTCTGTCTAGTGTGCTTTCATCTCCTTGCTTGCCAAGTTTGTACAACACTATCTGCCTGACTGATTACCTGGGCATTCCACAGTGTCCTTTTAATTGGTGTTATGCCAGATGTTAAACTGAAGTGCATTATACTACAATTCCCATCATCCAATGCTGTTCTAGCCTGAACCAACTTTGGCTGAAAAACCAACAGTTAATAAATAATAAAAATACTATCCACAGCTGTGCTCACTCAGGACCCCAAAACTCTGTACAAACATTACTGAACCGAGATTCACACATTTGAGTCACATACATTTTACACCCATTTTATAGATGGGGAACCTTGGCTCAGATAGACTAAGGCCAACATGTCCTAACTTGTTTTCCTATGATTAGACACCTAAATCTATATTTAGGCATCTAAACAAACTGTCTCATTTTCAGAGGTGTTGAGTACCTTTATGTCCCGCCACAGGTGCTGAAACTAGAGGTGTTGGGGGTGTTGACACACCCCCTCCCTTGAAGTGGATTCCATTATATACAGGGTTTACAGTTTGGTTCAATGGATCTTAGCACCCACATTATAAAAAATTATTTCAGCACCCCTGTGTCCCACTGAAGTCCATAGGATTTGTAGATGTCAGTAGCTCTGAAAATACAATTACTTTTATTTAGGTGCCTAGATGTTGCTTCAGGTCACCACCCTTAGGCAAACAGGTCTGGAATTGGTGGACGAAGTGACTTGCCCAAGCTCATGCAGTTAGTCAATGTCATACCCAAGCAATGTGTGGTGTTCCAATGAGTGGTTTTAATTTATTTTGTTTTAGTTTCAATCTTCTATGAGTTTGTGCTCACATGTCAATACCTTGTAAGATCTTTCTGCCATGCTAGTGAAAATTAGGTTGTATGCCCAATTTGACCATTTTTATCCTTTGTAAAATTAGACAAATATTTTATACTTTGCAAAAGCAATCTCTACAGTTTTGCCCAGGTCTGACATTTTAATGTGTGTGTAAAAACTCTCGATCTATGCTCTAGATTAGAAAGAATATGGAAACTGATTTTATCTTAAATCAAAGATGTCATTTTGCTACTCCTTAACTCTTCTTCCATGGATATTGTTTTATTATGAGGTAAATTTTCAGTGCAATACTCTAGAAATTAGCCACTCAACTCCCACTGTAATGGGAGTTCTGCCTCTAATTAGCCATGAAGCACACTGCCAATGTACAGACACCCTGCTGTAAGTCCAAGGTAAGTGAAAGCTAAATGGTATGGGTATAGCCAGCAGGAAGAGAACATGCACAAATTAAGAAAACAAGTGAGGGGTTTTTTGTTCCCAATATCAAGCTGATTTTGAAGTTTTGTCACAGGATAAATCTGTCATTTTTGACAATGATGTGTGGGGGGAAAAGAAGTAATTATAGGTAAGGCTGTAAGAAAATCATGAGGTTTTGGTTCAAAAGTTGCAGACATAGTTTGTTCAAGTTGAAGTTTTTGCGCGGTCAAACATCAGCAGGTCAGTGTGGCACTAAGCCCACACTCTCCAGGTGGTCTAGTCTCAGGTTTCCTCTCAACTTGGTTTCTGATGAGAAATTAAGACCTCTCTCCTTTCTATACTCCCCACAAGGAGCAGCAGCCCAGAGCACATACCCACACATAAGTACTAAAGCACCTTCCTCCAAGGCAGTCAGTCCTACCTGCTCTAGCAGGGCAGCAGCGCAGAAGAGAAGCCATATGTCCTACTTGGCTCTCAAAATCAAGAATAATGGAGGGGTGGCCTGGCCAAATTTGAATGGCGTTGTGACTCTGTACCAGGTCACAATGTCACTCACTCAAATTTGGTCCAGCCGCCCTTCCATCGTGACAGAGGGGAAGCTAGGGCAAATGTGAGTGGGGTTGTGACATGACACATAAGATCTCAAGACTATTCAAATTTGCAGCAACTATAAAATGTTTCAGTGTGTGTTAAAAGTTGAAGTTTCCTTAACAAAACCATGGCTCGCAATAAACTGTTACAGAAACCACGCTTTCACATGAAATAGACTAGCTCTTTTCACTGAGGAACTGACTGCCAGTCTCCCATATAATAAGCAGACATCCTAATGTGAAGCACATGTTAGGAGTGCTCCTATAAAGCTAATAGGACAGACATTCCTCTGCATTGGAGATGCTGAGACATGCCACATAAAATGCTATAACCTATTTAAGCAATCTTGGTTTCATCATTATATATCAATCAATCAGATTGAGACACCAACTTCCTACTCCCAGAAGACCAACTTCTACTCTCACACCCACACTCCCTAAACACCACTTGAGCTTATTCCTCCTTTCAGGAACTAGGGAATGTCCATGAAAACAAAGCAACTCCCTTTGGGAACATCCCCAAAAACCTTCACTGTGAGATGGGCTTTTAAAAAAAACTTCATAGCCTGGTTTTGAATTGAAATAACTTACATTAAAGAAAATAAAGATTATGACTACAACCGTTGGAAAAATGTAGAACCATTTCCCATTGGCGAATGCAGTTCCGTCAAAATTGAAACTGTGAAATTCTGTTGATTTCAATGAAATTTTGTTCTCTGGGGAGTGGAGAAGTCCAATGATTAAGAAACATCTCGTATCAACATTTTCAGACAATGTTTTGATTTTTCATTTTGAAACAACTTATTTTCAAAATGGTTTTATTTTGTCAAAATTGAAATGAAACATTTGATTTCACTGAAACATTCTGATCAATCAAAAATGATTTTTTCCCCCAAGAATTTTCCATCATGGAGATTTTTGAAATTTTCAGGTTGCTTTCCAATTCAGAATAAAGCCAAATGAAATGTTTCAATGTTGTTGAAATAAAATATTTAGGTGGATCTCAAAGGTTTTTTGTTTTCTTTCACAGAGAATTTTGAAGTGTTTGCATTTTGTTCCTAACAGGACCCAAAACAAAATTTGAAATTTCAAAATTCACCATGAAACAGTATTTCCATTCTCTGCACAGTTTAGATTATAGTGATTTTAACTCTACCCATTATTATTATCATCATGAGAAATTTTATTATCATAAATTTCTGGCACAATTGACATCAATGGCAAAAATCCCATCAACAGGGGCAAGGTTTAGCCCCTAAATTTATACCTTATGCCATTTTCTCTCTCTCTTTTTTACTTTTCTTTTTTTTAAACCATCATAAGAATGAGACATTGGGTCAATTAAATCAATAGAGTTACACGAGAAATGGAATCGTCTTATTAGACATATCTAATGCCTACAAAATGCATGAAAAATAGAAGTAAGCAATGCTACTGTGCATCCATTTAAATGTTTTCTACTTTGGCTGACAGCTAAAGTTGTAAAAGCTGTGAAGGCAACAGTGAATTTTTAGTCAGGTGGCAAAAGTCAGATTAGCATAGTTTACTGTTGTTTGTCACAGGTGTATAGCATTGTTCTGTGTAAAAAGATTGTAATGAGAACAGAATATGTAACTACATGAATCCACTCTCATGATAATGATTGTAATAATTGGAAACTGTACAAACAAAACCAATCCTGTTACAATTTAAAGATGTTAATCTCATGGCCATTCCCAGTTTCAATCTTCTTGTTTTCAGACTGAATAAAATGCACGTAGAGTTTATGTACAAATTTAAAAGAGGAAATAGCACACCTCATAATAATCATTACATCTAATCTAGCCATCTGTCAGAGTGCACGCATATTAGACAGACAGGTATGTACTAGAGAAATAATCTCAGCATACTGTTGCTATTGTTTTAACAAAGCATTTTGTGCTATATTTTTACAGCATTAATAAACACTGATAAGTTACAAATTATGAAAGGGTAATTCAATTTGACTTATTCTAATGAATCTCTTTCTTTTTAATTTAATTGGTGCGCACCACAATGTTCCAACATTCATTTCAGAATAGCGTGATGAATAATGGTTATTAAATTAAATTTAAAAAGAAACTGACCATTGTTACAATGCCACATAGGAGAAACACAAATATCATGCACTCTATTTTAAAATACAATATGTACGCTCAATACATGCGCGTATATATACACACACAATTGCAAAAGTAAAATGTAACCCTAGAACCTACATTTTCATTTATTTTCCCTAGAGATGTAAACAGAGAATGTTGATTTTCTTTTCACTGTCAACTGTGTAAATTGGGATGAACTGTAATCAATCAACCTACATCAGTGTAATATTAGAGTAAGTGATATCAGGAACAGGAGCAAAACCATGTATGCTGTTTATGAAAGATTCTTTGCACAATGTTACCCCATTAAATTAGAAACAACATAAAGATACAAATTCCTAACACTCTGGTGTACAGAGAGGAAATAAAATAATAGCTTTGTCTTTGAATTGCTTTAGAAATGTAACTCTGTGACATATGTTAGTTTCACTGAATTGTTTATTTTAAGGGGTGAGGAAGGGATATTTTGATTTTTAAGTCTGAAACAAATTTTTGTTTTAAAAGTGCCTTTCACTTTATTTTTAAAAATTCAAAAACATTAACATATATTTATTTTGGTTCAAGCAAACCATTTCATTTAATCCAATAATGCAATTTTTAAGAACTTTTCAATTTGCCAAAATTTTATTTAGCTCTTGCTCAGACAAAGATCCTATTGAGTTCATCTGGTTCAGTAAGATTTTTGTCTGTGCAAGGACCACAGATTTTGGACCAATGAAAATGATGCACACTAAATGTGTTTCTCATATTTGTATTTCTAACAAGCAGTAAAATAATGACAAAAAATATTATAGGGAAGATTGACCAAAAGGCATACAATAAATGTACACTTTAAAATACTGCCATGTGGAATAGTATGAAACTATGGAATTTAGTTTCCATATACCCATAAAACTTAGGCTGGGTCACAAAGTTAAAACACCATATATTCAGCACATAATATCTGGGAGCTGAATGATAACATTTAAAGATACTTCCAATTAATGCCAAGGATCAGTACTTGAAGTATAGCATTCCATATTGTGGGTTTTCTGCATCAGCAAGAAATGACAGTGTGACATTTTCAATAACATTGCAAAAATGTGAAGCACACTAGCATTTGAATACAGAAGGTTTTGAGGTTTGTAACAGCTGCGTAAGTAAAGACAAAGGCAGGATGCTGTTTGGACACTCTTTTGATGTACTCTGAAAGTCATTAGTTCTAAGAGGAAACAGAAAATCTGTAGCAGCTTCCTTGAATTTTGTTCTGTGTTATCTTGCTGTCACTTCCGCAGCATCAAAAAGCTTGTGGGATATGGTAATTTACAAAATAAGAGAAGTGTTCATAGCCACCAAACTGTTTGTTCCATTAGTAGCACTGCAAAATGGTCTTCGGTTTTAATTATATAGTTTTAATTTTCCACCAGGGTCATAGGACTGTGAGCTAATTAGCATACACTTTTGTTTGTTTGTTTCACTTCCTTACTTAGCTTCTATGGTTAAAATGGATCAATTTCCCCGTCCCCTCTTAGGTGATCTTAAGGAACACACAGTGACCTATGCTTCATTAGGCCTCGTGTTACGTGCAAAAGACCTTGTATTTCACCTTCAGTAAAATCAAGAGAGAGGAGCCAGAACTTCATGAGGGGGATCATCTATGGTAATATGAAATGCTTTCCCCAACCAACCAGAAGAAGACTGTACAATTCCATTGTGTCAGGGCTTCCTGGATCAGGAACAAGGAGTGACTGGAAGGGAGATTCCAGAAGCAGCTGAAACCCACAGCAAGTTGTTCTCAAAGCCTCACAAAATATCCTAATGATCATCAATACAAAAGTTAATGCTCCTCTAAACATTAATATTTATAGCATAGCATATCAGGGTTGGGAGAGACCTCAGGAGGTCATCTAGTCCAACCCCCTGCTCAAAGCATGACCAATCCCCAATTTTTGCCCCAGATCCCTAAATGGCCCCCTCAAGGATTGAACTCACAACCCTGGGTTTAACAGGTCAATGTTCAAACCACTGAGCTATCCCTCCCCCCTAAAGTAGTACAATGTGGTTTGAGCATTGGCCTGCTAAACCCAGGGTTGTGAGTTCAATCCTTGAGGGGGCCATTTACGGATCTGGGGGGAAAATTGGGGGATTGGTCCTGCTTTGAGCAGAGGGTTGGACTAGATGACCTTCTAAGGTCCCTTCCAATCCTGATATTCTATGATTAATCATTAATATTGCAGTTGGCATTATGTTGGCACACTATGATTTATTACCCAAGGTGTTGTAGGTGCCTGACATGAAATGGTTGTTCACACTTTTTGGCAGTCTCAGCAAAGAGACTAAGGGTAGGTCTACACTTACCCGCTGCATCGGAGGCGTCCAATCGATCTTCTGGGTTCGATTTATCGCATCTTGTCTAGACGCAATAAATTGAACCAGGAAGTGCTCCCCCGTCGACGCCGGTAATCCTGCTCCACGAACGGAGCAGGTGGAGTCAACGGGGGAGCCTGCGCGCCGCCGTGTGGACCAGCGGTAAGAACTTTTAAGTTTGAAATAAGATACTTCGACTTCAGCTACGTTATTCACGTAGCTGAAGTCGCGTATCTTAGTTCAAACTTGGGGGGTAGTGTGGACCAGCCCTAAGGACTGAATAGGCATGAAGACAACCATCTTTTTACTCTAGAAGTGCTTCTACGAGATCGGGGTTTTGGATATAGGCAAGGCAGTGTGGGAAAGCTGCGCTGACACTACCTCTGCAGTATCAATTCTGTGGATAACACAGAGGGCTTTGGTTTTCACGGCTGACAATCTGGTACCTTTCAGGTTTCAGTGTAGTAGCAGTGTTAGTCTGTGTCAGCAAAAAGAAAACAAGAAAAATACCCGTGGCACCTTAGAGACTAACAAATTTATTTCAGCATAAGCTTTCGTGGGTTAAGAACACACTTCATCGGATGCATGGAATGGAACATACAATAAGCAGATATTTATACATTCAGAGAAACATGAAAAGGTGGGAGTGTCTATATCAACGTTAAGAGGCTAATTAATTGAAAGGAACTGTTATCAGTAGAAACTTTTGAAGTATCAGTACCTTTCAGAAACCCTAAGATTGTTCATAAAGCATAAAGAAAGAGAGAGGAAACAAAAGAATATCCTTGAAAGCTTGTACACATTGCTGGTGGCTTAATAAACAGAGAAGCAGACACATTATTATTGAATATTAATTGCTTGTAATAAGTTACAAACTTGCATTAAGTACCCGTTAA
This sequence comes from Macrochelys suwanniensis, assembly GCA_033296515.1. Lineage (NCBI taxonomy): Eukaryota > Metazoa > Chordata > Testudines > Chelydridae > Macrochelys > Macrochelys suwanniensis. Next base: position 135,392,550 of record CM065776.1, read on the forward strand.
TGCAAGGCCTGCACCAAAGCAATGGACGATCCACACTTAAAGTAATGGAGAAATAAAAGCTTTGGCGATAATCTTACATTGTGTCTCAAACATTTCCAGACCATCAGTGACTAAGCTTGCCAGAAGAACTTTTTACATTGTTCAGGGGACCTTCTAGGTCACTGATCCCTTTACACCTGAATGCTACCCCATCTATGCAGGACGTGTTCTGCAGCATTTTAAATTAGCAGGAAATCCATACGCTTCAACTTCATTATTTTAATATTCAAATACAAACTCATTTGAGCCAGACTATGAATGACCCATGCAAAGGTGTGCAGGAAGAGAGGACTCAAGCAGTCTCCGCACTTGCATGGCCTGAGCATGACCCAGACAATTGTAATCCTTATCTTGTTCTCCAGGAAGTCCACCCTATACGAGAGAATGGGAACCTGAACTACAACTCTCAGAAGGCATTGCACTACAATGGAAAATACTATTTATTTTTTTGCTGAACTAACTTGAAACTGTTTCAAGTCAGTTAAAACACCCGAAATATTCCAAATCAGGTCTAGCAGACCCCAAATGAAATATTTTATATAGATATTCCTGACAGAAAATTGAACATTTTTGGCAAAATCAGAATTTTGATTTTTCCATAGAAACTGCATTTTCCGTCAGAAAATCGTCCTGATGGAAAATTCCTGACCAGCTCTACTCAGAATGAACGTCTCCTACCATAATTTCAGTTAATAAATTGAAAACCGAATTCTGTAATGTGTTGTCTATGGAAAAAATATATGATTTGTCCACTGGATAGGGCTCAGGAAATCTGGATTCTATTCCTGGCTCTGCAATAGGCCTTATGGGAGACCTTAGGCAAGTCACCTCACCTCTTAAAGCCTCAGTTTCCCCATCTGTAAAATGGGGATAACATTACTGACCACTTTTGTAAAATGCTTTGAAATCTACTGATATATAGAGAACTAACATAAGAGCCAGATATTATTTGTTGCTATTTATAGAAAGGCATGGCTACTTTTTGTCAGCTATATGGATAATATTTAGAGTGTGAACAAATCTGTAAGCCTCACTATCTTTTCTCTTTATTAATAATATCTCTCTCTTATGTCTCTCTATGCCATGTAGACATACGGCCCTTCACCATTGCCTCCCTTCTTTGCCAGTCTCCCTACAAGGCATTACACTCCTGCCAGCATAGCTCTTAGTGTCATGGGGGCATGAACACCTTCCTCAAGGTGAAGTCCAGGGGAATGCCTAATTAATAATACATTTTTGTTAATAAGAGTTCTCACATAGAAATGTTTGCAAATGAAATATTAACTGCTTGAAGTAAATGCATTGCAAAACTTCGCAAACTAGCAAAAATCTTGGTTAAAGAAAAAATGTATTAAATAAGAAAATGTATAAGAAATTATACCTGGATATTATGCAGGGGATTGTACAGACAAAGATTTGTCCCATTATGTTAAAATGCAATTTGTTCCTGTGGACTCCAGAGTTTAATTTTTTAAATGCTAACTCCCTTTTCATGTTCATTGCATAGGAAAATAGCCAATCTTCTGTTAGACAGACTATCAACACCTTGTTGATTAGTTTCAGGAAATTCATGGAAGTATCGTCTTAACAATTTCTGGATAAGTACCTCCTCCTAGGCCCCCCAGGGACATATGTATCAGGTAGAATTTCAATAACAACCTGCTTTATTTCCAGACTACGTCATTACCCGATTTTTTTGCCAGCGTGATCTACTGATTTTTCACTAATCTGTTTCTATAGTAACTGTCACAATTCCAAGGTAACTGCACCTTTATTCTCCCTCCTTGGTCCCTTGAGGGCACCCATTTAAAGGTTTCCGACTTCTAATCATCTCCTCTCTTGGGCGGATACCCGTATCTCTTTCCCTCTTGACTCTGAGTTTTAAGTCTGCATACCTTACACTATGATACACCCAGCAAGCCAGATTGTGTAAACAGGCCAGGGCCTGCAGTTTGCCTTCTCCCCAACGGCTTCAACCAGTGAATTGCAAGAAGTTACAAGTTAACACACTCAAGCACATTTATTCTTAAGGTAAAATTGTAAAAAAGAAAATTTATTAAAACAATAAAAGAACCTAAACATTTGCTAAAAAATCTTAACAGAGCTCACCCCCAACTCCAACATACTGTTCTGGGTAAGCCTGAGCTATAGGTTTTAGTACTTCAAAATTCACAACTGGGTTTTCCCCGTGGTTGGAAGTTCATATCCATCTTAGATCCAGATCCAGAATAAAGGCTGGGCAAGAGCAACCATTTCTTTATACATCTTGGGCCTTTGATATTGGCCTTCTATAAAAGGTTATCAGAAGACAGTGACCCCTTTCCTCGGGGAGTAGATTCAAAAGGCTGGGTTTTTGCATAACTGGAGTTGGGAAATTTTCATGAACCTCTCTCTAGGGAATTGCCAGAAAACCTTTATCTCACATTTTTTGTTCTAAACTCCATACTTGGCAGGAACTTTTTCAATATAGTGTATTGAACTGCCAGCTCTTAGATCTGTCAAATCACCTCCCAGAAAAGTTACATATAATGTATGTATTTGTGACGGAGTAGAGAGCGAGATGGATCTGACCTGAGAGGCTGGCTGCATTGGGAAAGGCTGCATCGGGAATGCGAGACTTTACCTGAGGCTGTAACATGAGCCAGGACGGGGGTTGGGAGGTGACCCCTTTGGCTGGGAGAATGGTAAAAGGCTAGGGGAGGGGCCCCAGGGGAAGGGGAAGAGCCTGCTGGAGGTTTGGCTGGCTCTTGGTCAGTTTTGGAGCTGGGTGGTGAAACGCAGGGAGCCCCAGAGCTGGGGTCTAAGCTCCCTGCCCCCCAGAAGGGCCCAGCTGAGGGGTCCTGGTCATACTTACAAGCTCTGTTTGGACTCTTTCCTGACAACCCTAATAAACCTTCTGTTCTACTGGCTGGCTGAGAGTCACATTGAATCCCGGGAAGAGGGGTGCAGGACCTGACTCCCCCACACTCCGTGACAGTATTATACACATATATTATATATAATACATATAAAAGGCACATATCAAAATAATATATAAATGAAATACAATAAGGACTTTCAAGGATTTTGCAGGAAACTGCCATATATGTGGCCTTTCCAACTTATTGGTGGCTTTGTTTAAGTTATTTGTGAAGTCCTGGGCAGAGTATTACTTTAAGTGTAAAAATCTAATGTAGCTACACAAACAGTAATCTTAAAAGAGGGTACAATATTTTATATAATTGCAATAGAATTCCCCTTCGGGGTAATTCACATTTGAAGAGTTAAGCGCCTCTCAAATTTCTTTGTACTGTGATTTTTCCATTAAAATAATTCCACAGAGTCAGCTGTAGTTCGAGACAGACTAGAACAATTAGAAAATTAACGTACATTTGTTCCTCACAGGCCTACACATGGATGAGAAACACGTCAGCCACCTCTGACCACCCCCTTTCCCAGGATCTATACTGATAGCTCTTCATATGGTCCAGGGCCCATCTGTGGGGAGATGATGAGGATGTTTTGTTCTCCCACTGCACATATACACACAAACGCCAGTGAAAAGGGAAACAATCAAACTCTGGCAACCCAACAAAGAACTTCTCTGGGACAGCCATAGGCAGTGGGGGATCTGCAATGAAGCCAATTGATACAGGAGACTCTGAAGCTTCCAGTAGAGTTTGGGGAATCTGGATGTTATAGGTGTCAAACCCTCTGCTTCTTTATGGGGGGTATGGTGAGGGGCAAAGCCCTCTTCACAACAATAGAATTTAGAAGACAATCCACACAGGGAATTTTGCTGATATTTCCTCTTCTCTTGACAATCTCCCATCGGTTTTTCAGTGGGATGGGAGTAACTGAACCACAAAAGTTGTAATTACAGATTAAATTAGTGACCGTTTTAGTGACATTCATACTTTGCATATATACTCTTCACATAGTCTTAGGAAAAATAAATAAATCTTTGTCATCACAGAGTAAAATGTTTGCTTCTAAAATCTTGGGGAAAACTCAGAACTACAAGTATTAATAGTAACAGCTCCTCAAACTTAAGCCACCTTCAGGGTGTATCTACACTATAATTAAACACCTGCAACTGGCCCATGTCAGTTGACTCACGCTCATGGGCCTCAGGCTCTGGGGCTCTAAAACTGTAGACATTCAGGCTTGTGCTGAAGCCTTAGCTATGGTACCCTCCCCCCATTCAGGGTCCCAGAGCTTGGACTCTATCCCAAATCCAAACCTCTGCACTGCAATTAAACACCAGCAGTGAGTCCAGCAGACATGGTCCAGCTGCAGGTGTTTAATTGTAGTGTAGACATACCCTTATAAGCCTAAAACTATAGGGTCTAATTTTTTTTTTAAGAAATAACACTGGTCTACAATTTTTGAGATGTCATCTGCTTCAGAGATAAAATGTGCTATTTAGTATGTATTTTGATGTGCTGAATTCAAATATGACAATTAAAACAACTGATTGGCTACTGTTTCTAAGATATTTAAGTTTTTACATTTTATGTCTATGTATATTGTGTAGATAGTAGAGTTTTAATCATAAATTGTAAACTTAGGTCTTTTCATGTGTTTATGGTTGCTTACATGATACTATTTCACCTGTCCTGTTTATGTAACACTTTAAAAATCAGCACAGGGGTTATATAAGTAAAATGTATTATGAAACAAAAGGCAAAAAACTATTATGTACATAGTTTAGTCCTATTCAGTGTCTACTCGGCACTTCTTGGCTTGTCTCTTGTATTCATTAAATGGAGCATCTCTTGTCAGTGTCCAGCAATAGTCTGCAAGCATTGATGGGCTCCATTTGCTCTGATAGCGTTTCTCCATTGTTGCAATGTCCTGGTGAAATCGCTCGCCATGCTCGTCGCTCACTGCTCCGCAGTTCGGTGGAAAAAAATCTAGATGAGAGTGCAAAAAATGTATCTTTAGTGACATGTTGCAACCAAGCCTTTTGTATGCCTTGAGGAGGTTTTCCACCAACAACCTGTAGTTGTCTGCCTTCTTGTTTCCGAGAAAATTGATTGCCACTAACTGGAAGGCTTTCCATGCCTTTTTTTCCTTGCCACGCAGTGCATGGTCAAATGCATCATCTCGAAGAAGTTCACGAATCTGAGGACCAACAAAGACACCTTCCTTTAGCTTAGCTTCACTTAACCTTGGAAATTTTCCATGGAGGTACTTGAAAGCTGCTTGTGTTTTGTCAATGGCCTTGACAAAGTTCTTCATCAGACCCAGCTTGAAGTGTAAGAGTGGTAACAAAATCTTCCTTGATTCAACAAGTGGTGGATGCTGAACACTTTTCCTCCCAGGCTCCAATGACTGTCGGAGTGGCCAATCTTTCTTGATGTAGTGGGAATCTCTTGCATGACTATCCCATTCGCAGAGAAAACAGCAGTCCTTTGTGTATCCAGTCTGCAGACCAAGCAAGAGAGCAACAACCTTCAAATCGCCACAAAGCTGCCACTGATGTTGGTCATAGTTTATGCACCTCAAGAGTTGTTTCATGTTGTCATAGGTTTCCTTCATATGGACTGCATGACCAACTGGAATTGATGGCAAAAGATTGCCATTCTGCAGTAAAACAGCTTTAAGACTCGTCTTCGATGAATCAATGAACAGTCTCCACTCATCTGGATCGTGAACGATGTTGAGGGCTGCCATCACACCATCGATGTTGTTGCAGGCTACAAGATCACCTTCCATGAAGAAGAATGGGAAAAGATCCTTTGGACGGTCACGGAACATGGAAACCCTACCATCTCCTGCCAGGAGATTCCACTGCTGTAGTCTGGAGCCCAAAAGCTCTGCCTTACTCTTGGGTAGTTCCAAAGCCCTGACAAGGTCATTCAGTTCACCTTGTGTTATGAGGTGTGGTTCAGAGGAGGAGGATGGGAGAAAATGTGGGTCCTGTGACATTGATGGTTCAGGACCAGAAGTTTCATCCTCTTCCTCTTCCTCGTCTGACTCAAGTGAGAATGATTCTGGTGCATCAGGAACCAGCAGTCCTTCTCCGTGGGGTACTGGGCGTATAGCTGATGGAATGTTTGGATAATGCACAGTCCACTTTTTCTTCTTTGACACACCTTTCCCAACTGGAGGCACCATGCAGAAGTAACAATTGCTGGTATGATCTGTTGGCTCTCTCCAAATCATTGGCACTGCAAAAGGCATAGATTTCCTTTTCCTGTTCAACCACTGGTGAAGATTTGTTGCACAAGTGTTGCAGCATATGTGTGGGGCCCACCTCTTGTCCTGATCTCCAATTTTGCAGCCAAAAGAAAGGTGATAGGCTTTCTTAACCATAGTGGTGATACTGCGCTTTTGTGATGCAAAAGTCACTTCTCCACAAACATAGCAGAAGTTATCTGCACTGTTCACACAAGTACGAGGCATCTCTGCTCACTTTGGCTAAACAGAAATGTTTCCCTCTGCAAAATCAAACACTGACAAATAAGAGAGCATGACACTGTATGATTTCTAGAGCTGATATAGGGCAATTTGTTCAGCAGAGTGATGTAAGCTTCGTTATGATTGCATCATCCATGACTTCTAGGAATAACATGACGCAATACCGGCTTCAGATTGCATCATTCATTGTTTTGCCTAAAAAGCAAGTACTGTCCAAACCCAGTCATAGATGTATTCATAGATCCAGTCAAAGATGTATTTTAGTCATTTCTGGTTTAAATTGAGATCCCTACCCTTTATAACTCACTTATCCTCCGCCATTCCCAAGTCAAGGGTCGTATATACTGACCCAATAGCATGTCTAGAAAACTAGAGCCAATCAACAATTTTAAGTATCATTTTCGTTCTCAGTGACCCAGAATTAGTAAAGTTTGACTACATTTATTTCAGAAGCCTTTTGGCTGTAGAGCAGTGTAACCAGTGATTTAAGGTACCCATCTTGAGATTAGAGCAGAGAGGGAAACAATTTTTCCATCTAAGAATTTTTGACATTTGAAAAAAAAATCCATCTAGAGACAGATGGAAAAGTTGAAATCCCAAAAAATTCACAAATCAAAATGTGTGTGTGTGTGTGGGGGGGGGGTGTGGTAGGGTGTGGCGGGGGGGGGGGGGTATCAGTTCTGGCCAACCTAAATGTTTTATTTAATTTTTGACCTTTTTCCCATTTTTAAAAAACTTTTTAGAGTAAATGTACTAAAATTTTGAAATGAAAAGTCATTTTGACTCTACAATCTCAAAACTTTAAAAAAAACAAATATTTTTGAGTTCAATGTTTTGTCGAACTTGACACTGTTTCATAAACAGTTTTGGTGGTAATGAATTTGCATTTTTTCGGGGAAAAAGTGTTGTTGAAAAATTCTCAACTGACTCTACTTGAGATTCCTTGAAGGAGCCTGATTTTCACAGAAAGTATTGGGAACCTTCCTTCTGAAAATAGGTCTCCTTTACAATGTCTCAATTTGGGAACCCAAAAAGTGAGGCAACTACAAAAATTAAGGCCTTTAAAAGGAGTGTGTTGTAGTCACAAGCTGCGGATTTCTCTTTGGTGATGTCAGGTACAAATCTGAGTGAGACATTGCATTCAAAGCCTTGCTCAGTTAGACACAGCTAATCTGATTTTACCCAGGAAGTCACACTTTGTATCTGAAGATGTACTCTGAACAGAGACCATACCTAGATTATTGGATTACACTAATATTTTCAATGTAATAGCCAGGTTGGTATTTTGTTTTTCTTTCCTCCTGCATGCTCCTATGAACTTTGAAAATAGTCAATTCAAATCAAACCCATCTCTTGCAAACAGTGATACCAACAGCATCAGTTGGAGGTTTTACAAGAATATTAACATGGAGAGGTGAGTTATGACAGCAAAGCGCTTAAAGACTTATTTTTTTGGTCACGTACATTTGCCAAAATAATAAAAAAAGAGGAAGTCTTTTCCAGTGACTCATAGCAACTTGAAAGGCAATGGCAAAATAATGGTAAAACCAAAATTAGGAAAATGGCACTCAGGGCCGGCTTTAGGAAGTGCGGGGCCCGATTCCAACAGTTTTGACGGGGCCCCTCCGCCGTAATGCCGCCAAACACAGCGATTGAGCTGCCGCCGAAGTGCTGCCGAGACCCGGACGTTGCGGGGCCCTTTTAGGCACGGGGCCCGATTCGGGGGAATTGGCCTAAAGCCGGCCCTGATGGAGCTGTTAAAATGCTGAGGGAAGGCAAAGCCAAAGGAAACGCGTGGGGGGAGGCATGGGGAGTCACTTTCTCCCCCGCTCCCAGATTTGCTGTTTGGCTCACAGGGACTGAGAAAGGTCAATAACACTGCTGAAGCAGGCTGCCTTCACTCTGCTCCCCTCCCCCACTATCGTCAGGCATGGGTCATCTCTGGGCAAAGACCTTGTTAATACATTTATTTTTGCTCTGATCATGCATCTTTTGTACAGTGGAATGCAAGGTTTTTTTCATTACAGTACAGGTGCAAGCAAAAACTATATGTGGCCACACGTCAGCTTAAGTACTAGGAATTCAAGGAGCTGAGCAGCCTCAACTTTAAATGAGAGAGTTAAGCATGCTGAACACCTCAAAGGAGCTGTCCCTGTGTATGGTGAGCAGAAATCAATCTCAATCCTCAACTCTTAAGGGCACAAGGTAAAAATTGACAAGCTGTGGGGAGAGAATGGGCATGTCTGAAGACACAGCCTAAGTGTGCATGAACTCAGCATGCAGATGAGGTGCTTAGCTGTGTATGTCTCTATACCTGCTTATGGGCAGGAATTACTTGATGTGAGCTCTTTAATGAAAGACTGGGGTCTCTTTCTGGTCCTGTATTTTGCACTCTTGGTTTTACATATACAAATGAAACACTCTGCACCTGCTCTGTGCAGACTCAAACTCTTAAATGGGATGCCCAGGCATGATGGGAGGACCTTGAGATTCTAATGTACCAAAATGTATTCATAACAAAATATAAATGTATGGGCTTCTAGCATATTAAAATGCATGAATATGTCAGAGAAGGATACAAATGTATTTACTTAGTGATATTAACCAGAAAAGGGAATTCTGGTTTAGAGATAAAGGGCTACAGTAAGAGGTGAGTGTAAGTATAAAGGGAGTCAAAGTAGATGTAATTTACACCTTCTGCTGCCCCCACAGCGTACATACACTACATCCATATCACATTCTTTAGAATCCCTCGGACAAACACTAACTTCACAACATGTAACTTACACCTTTGTGCCCACTTACCAACTCTGAATCTGTCAGAATATGAGTGGGTATTACTCAGAAGCTCAGAGTCCAGAATGGGGAGGGGTGGGGCAATCACACAAAAAGTAACTAATAGGAGGGTGCAAGAAAGTGTCAGCCAAATTAGGCCAACCCATATTTTAACTTACATCATCCTCTGACTCCTTGGCGTGTCCTTTACGCTTACTTTGATCCCTTACATTCACTTACGCATGGAATCTCGTTGAGTGTAAGGGAGTCTGAGCTCTGAATTTGGCATGAAATGTGCAATATCGGTCATGTATAAGGCGGTTAGGAGGTTTGTTTCTTGTAATATTAAAACCTTTCAGGATTCTTGAGTTGAGATAAATATTAGACGGAGTCAGGTAGGGGACAAGGGAACACTTTGGTGAGTCTTACCATGTAATTCAAAAGTCCCAAAGGGACATGTCCTGGATTTATATTGAATACTGGTTAATGAGGAGAGGAATTTTGTTTCCAGAGCAATTTTGTGGAACACTTCAACCAAGTATGGACTGTACAGCCCAGAGATAAACTACTTATATTTGAATTTCCTGAGATGTGAAACTTAAATATTCACCAAAATAATATACTGAATGCCTGCCTATAACAAAATAATATATGGATAATACAGATTTTCAGCTGGTGTAAACTGGCATAGCCCTATTGACTTCAATAGAAATCCACCAATTTACACCAGCTGAAAATCTGCCCTGTTGTAATTTCAGGACGGGTGCCCTGATGAACTATTTTTGACCCATGCAATAATACTGAATATATGCAGAATATGAATGTTTGCCAGGGAATGCCCCTCTCCATCTCAGCAGGAAGGAAGTTTGGTCTGACTACAAGGGGAATGGCCAACTCTTGGAAGGTGGAGGGGAGAGCTCGTATCCAGATATACTCGAGCTGAGCCCCAATTTGTGCCTCAAAGTGCAGTATGTGGGAGTATGCCTGGGGGAGGGGCTTCTCTGCCTCCCATTGGCCAGTTTGGGGGGATAATAGAAGCTGACTGGTTTTCATAGATGCTTCCCCTTAATTTAAAGCTTTCCCAAGCAACTGGGAGCCCTCTTGTTGTATTGCTGCCCCATCCTCTCTCTGTGTAGTTGAGGCATCTGATTGGTCACTTGCTTTTTGGATAAGGAAGGAATTTTTTCCCATGGGGCCAAACTGGCAGGGGTCTTGTGAGAGGGGTGGGGTGGGGTGATCTTCCTCACAACATTGTTGATGCAGAGTTTAGGTTAAAAGGACTAAGAAAAGGAATCTTAGTGCTAGACGGAACGTAGGTATGTTCAGTTCATCACAACTTGTGGCTGGTGTACAATGTGGATAAAGGCTAAAAGGGCCACCACCCAGATTATACATGAGACCTGGGGTTTGGCTGAGGGACCTTTTTCCTGTAAGACAAATGGGAGCAGACTGAGGTTCCTCTTTGTATCTTCTACCCTCTTGCCAGTAGGAGGGCAAGATGAATCAGAAGTGAGCTGACTGCTACGTGTTAGGCTGTAGGTCTGCCCTGAGTTATTGGATGTATGGTGGGAGACTTGGAACCCTGCACTTGAACCAATTAAATACCTGGTATGTGGGGTGGAGGGCATGGATAGTGTCCTTTGCCATTGTTAATAAAGTTGTAACCTGTTGGCACCTAAATCCCTCCCTCTTTCATTCATTTATCTGTGTGTCCTGATTAATGTTAATTCCGGTCATAATATCTGCATGGAATGATTCTAAATATTTTTTGAATGCATGACTAAATCTCACAGTACAGTTCTATTTTTCCAGTTGAAATTTATTTTAACAATATAAAACAATCTGAAGTAATGCTGCTCTTCCCCTTCACAGACTACAAGAAATAACGTATTTTAATTATCATAGGAGGAACATTCAAGTTGAATGAATAAATCATTATAGTTCTTATTGATTGCCTCTTTTAGGGCAAATGAGACTTTGGCAACCGAAGACCAGATTCTGATATCTTTTCTCATCCTAAGGAGTACTTTTTCTTGAGTACTCCTAATGAAAACAATGAGGCTACTCAAGAAGTAAGGTACTACGTAAAGTGAGTAAGGGAAGCACAACCTGGCCCCAAGTGGGCAACATGCCAGTTTATATGCATTCACATCCTGTAGTTTTGTTACTGTTAGATAGCTCCGGCTTGATTCATGTATTTTGAATGCTGTAATATGCCATGCAAGAGTAATCCAAATTCTCAGTTAATAAAGTCAGCACTACCTCAGACAAATCACAGAAGTATCATATAATACACTAAAACCCTTTGAACACAGTAATGAAAAAAAACCAAACCTGAGCTGGAACTATACCTTACTATTGAAAATGTATTCCTTAAATGGAGCTTAATGCTCATCCGAGCACTTTAAAGAAAAAACAGACTGTAGAAAATAGAAAATAGAAAATAATTCAATAAAGATTTTAAAAGTTGTGGTTAACTGACCCCAAGATTTTTTTTAAGGGCAGATATATGGTGTTTTAGGAATGAGCAAATCTCACTTAAGTGTACATAAGAATACAATATATTTCTGTCAAAGCCAAATAGAGCAGCTTATTTAGACCAAAACATCCACTTTTTGAACTGTAGGTCATTTCACTATAGGGTGTCACACATTTTCCATTTTGGATTAAGTTTTTAATGACAACATTTTTATTTCAGAACCCAAATACCAAGAGATTTTCACAAGCAGAGATGGACTTCTTAAAATAGTTTCAATTGGAACAGGAATGTTCTTCATTCCAGTGGTAATGAAACAAAAGATGGTGCAGCTGTCATTTTACTTTCCCTTGCTCAGAGGGTATCATTGCATAAGTGAAGCTAAGCAAGCCTTAGTCAGTTTGATTAGATTGAAGCTGTCATCTCCAGGGTCACCAATGTCTGGAAATAATCCATAGTGAATGAAATATAAAATCAGAGGAAAAAAAATCCAGTGAGTCACGAGAAGGGCATTAGAATGCTTACTGTGTAGACTTCTGATATTAGTGTCCTATTAACTACATGGTTAAGACTGTATCCATGTTTCCATTAATAAGTCCCCATTTATAAATACAATTAGACATTAGTGCATGTAATTACTAGTTTTAGGTCAATCCTGAAAAAATGCTGAGCAATCTCAGTCCCGATTAACATCAACAGGAATCAAGGTTGCCCAACAGATCACAGAGGTGACCACCGCCTTGTAGTCTTGGGTTCTATCTTGTGTAATTTTAACGGAGAACAAAACTTACTCACCATATACAGTATATATACACACACACCATTAAAATGTCATCCCTTGCCAATCAGGATATCCAGGGATGAAGCCCTTGCCTGTTTTGGATGGGCAGAAGCCAACGATCTCCAATGGAACAGTGGGTCAGCATCTACATAAGACAATATGAATGGGGCTTCCTGCTCCCTACATGGGAAAAACCTGCAAAGGGGCAAATTACGCCCTTACTTTGTTTATCTAAACTGTTTATTCCCATACATAAAGGGAGCTCATCCAGTGCTCTGAGCACGGCCTACAAGAATCTCACTAACTCTCCCACAGCCATGTTGGCTCTGCCGTGTGAACAGGAATAACTAGTAGTTAAATCCTGTTCCAGTCAATAGTGTATGGAGATTGGACTCAGATCTGTTCACTATGGACAGGCTATTTTTACAGTCAATTTTCTGCCCCAAACCATAGAATCTCAGGGTTGGAAGGGACCTCAGGGAGGTCATCTAGTCCAACCCCCTGCTCAAAGCAGGACCAACCCCAACTAGATCATCCCAGCCAGGGCTTTGTCAAGCCTGACCTTAAAAACCTCTAAGGAAGGAGATTCCACCACCTCCCTAGGTAGCCCATTCCAGTGCTTCACCACCCTACTAGTGAAAAAGTTTTTCCTAATATCCAACCTAAACCTCCCCCTCTGCAACTTGAGACCATTACTCCTTGTTCTGTCATCTTCTACCACTGAGAACAGTCTAGATCCATCCTCTTTGGAACCCCCTTTTAGGTAGTTGAAAGCAGCTATCAAATCCCCCCTCATTCTTCTCTTCTGCAGGCTAAACAATCCCAGTTCCCTCAGCCTCTCCTCATAAGTCATGTGCTCCAGCCCCCTAATCATTTTTGTTGCCCTCCGTTGGACTCTTTCCAATTTATCCACATCCTTCTTGTAGTGTGGGGCCCAAAACTGGACACAGTACTCCAAATGAGGCCTCAACAGTGCCGAATAGAGGGGAATAATCACGTCCCTCGATCTGCTGGAAATGCCCCTACTTATACAGCCCAAAATGCCGTTAGCCTTCTTGGCAACAAGGGCACACTGTTGACTCATATTCAGCTTTTCGTCCACCATAACCCCTAGGTCCTTTTCTGCAGAACTGCTGCCCAGCCATTCGGTCCCTAGTCTGTAGCAGTGCATGGGATTCTTCCGTCCTAAGTGCAGGACTCTGCACTTGTCCTTGTTGAACCTCATCAGATTTCTTTTGGCCCAATCCTCTAATTTGTCTAGGTCCCTCTGTATCCTGTCCCTACCCTCCAGCGTATCAACCACTCCTCCCAGTTTAGTGTCATCTGCAAACTTGCTAAGGGTGCAGTCCACACCATCCTCCAGATCGTTGATGAAGATATTGAACAAAACCGGCCCCAGCACCGACCCTTGGGGCACTCCACTTGATACCGGCTGCCAACTAGACATGGAGCCATTGATCACTATCCGTTGAGCGTGACCATCCAGCCAGTTTTCTATCCACCTTACCGTCCATTCATCCAGCCCATACTTCTTTAACTTGCTGGCAAGAATACTGTGGGAGACTGTATCAAAAGCTTTGCTAAAGTCAAGAAATAGCACATCCACTGCTTTCCCCTCATCCACAGAGCCAGTTATCTCGTCATAGAAGGCAATTAGGTTAGTCAGGCATGACTTGCCCTTGGTGAATCCATGCTGACTGTTCCTGATCACTTTCCCCTCCTTTAAGTGGTTCAGAATTGATGCCTTGAGGATCTGTTCCATGATTTTTCCAGGGACTGAGGTGAGACTGACTGGCCTGTAGTTCCCCGGATCTTCCTTCTTCCCTTTTTTAAAGATGGGCACTACATTAGCTTTTTTCCAGTCATCCAGGACCTCCCCCGATTGCCATGATTTGTCAAAGATAATGGCCAATGGCTCTGCAATCACATCAGCCAACTCCTTTAGCACCCTCGGACGCAGTGCATCCGGCCCCATGGACTTGTGTTCATCCAACTTTTCTAAATAGTCCCGAACTATTTCTTTCTCCACAGAGGGCTGGTCACCTCCTCCCCATACCCTGCTGCGGAGTGCAGCCGCCTGGGAGCTGACCTTGTCTGTGAAGACAGAGGCAAAAAAAGCACTGAGTACACTAGCTTTCTCCACATCCTCTGTCACTAGGTTCCCTCCCTCATTCAGCAAGGGGCCCACACTTCCCTTGACTTTCTTCTTGTTGCTCACATACCTGAAGAAACCCTTCTTGTTACTCCCAACATCTCCGGCTAGCTGCAACTCCAAGTGTGATTTGGCCTTCCTAATTTCACTCCTGCATGCCTGAACAATATTTATATACTCCTCCCTGGTCATTTGTCCAATCTTCCACTTCTTGTAAGCTCCTTTTTTGTGTTTAAGACGAGCAAGGATTTCACTGTTAAGCCAAGCTGGTCGCCTGCCATATTTACTTTTCTTTCTACACATCGGGATGGTTTGTTCCTGCAACCTCAATAAGGATTCTTTAAAATACAGCCAGCTTTCCTCGACTCCTTTCCCCCTCATGTTATTCTCCCAGGGGACCTTGCCCATCAGTTCCCTGAGGGAGTCAAAGTCTGCTTTTCTGAAGTCCAGGCTCTGTATTCTACTGCTCTCCTTTCTTCCTTGTGTCAGGATCCTGAACTCGACCATCTCATGGTCACTGCCTCCCAGGTTCCCATCCACTATTGCTTCCTCTACTATTTCTTCCCTGTTTGTGAGCAGCAGGTCAAGAGCAGCTTTTCCCCTAGTTGGTTCCTCCAGCACTTGCACCAGGAAATTGTCCCCTACACTTTCCAAAAACTTCCTGGATTGTCTGTGGACCGCTGTATTGCTCTCCCAGCAGATGTCGGGGTGATTAAAGTCACCCATGAGAACCAGGGCCTGTGATCTAGTAACTTCTGTTAGTTGCTGGAAGAAAGCCTCGTCCACCTCATCCCCCTGGTCTGGTGGTCTGTAGCAGACTCCCACCACGATATTACCCTTGTTGCTCACACTTCTAAATTTAATCCAGAGACTCTCAGGTTTTTCTGCAGTTTCATACTGGAGCTCTGAGCAGTCATACTGCTCTCTTGCATACAACGCAACTCCCCCACCTTTTCTGCCCTGTCTATCCTTCCTGAACAGTTTATATCCATCCATGACAGTACTCCAGTCATGTGAGTTATCCCACCAAGTCTCTGTTATTCCAATTACATCATAATTCCTTGACTGTGCCAGGACTTCCAGTTCTCCCTGCTTGTTCCCCAGGCTTCTTGCATTTGTGTATAGGCATTTAAGATAACTCACCGACTGTCCTGCTGTCCGAGTATGGGGCAGGAGCCCTCCCCTCTTGCACTCACCTACTTGTGCTTCCTCCCGGTATCCCACTTCCCCACTTACCTCGGGGCTTTGCTCTCCTTCCCCCGGTGAACCTAGTTTAAAGCCCTCCTCACTAGGTTAGCCAGCCTGCTTCCAAAGATGCTCTTCCCTCTCTTCGTCAGGTGGAGCCCATCTCTGCCTAGCACTCCTTCTTGGAACACCATCCCATGGTCAGAGAATCCAAACCCTTCTCTTCGACACCATCTGCGTAGCCATTCGTTGACTTCCACGATTTGACGGTCTCTACCCCGGCCTTTTCCTGCCACAGGGAGAATGGACGAGAACACCACTTGCGCCTCAAACTCCTTTATCCTTCTTCCCAGAGCCACGTAGTCTGCAGTAATACGCTCAAGGTCATTCTTGGCAGTATCATTGGTGCCCACGTGGAGAAGCAGGAAGGGGTAGCGATCTGAGGGCTTGATGAGTCTCGGCAGTCTCTCCGTCACATCACGAATCCTAGCCCCTGGCAAGCAGCACACCTCTCGGTTTTCCCGGTCAGGGCGGCAGATAGATGACTCAGTCCCCCTGAGGAGAGAGTCCCCGACCACCACCACCCTCCTCCTCCTCCTCTTGGGAGTGGTAGTTGTGGAACCCCCATCCCTAGGACTGTGCATCTCATGCCTTCCAATCAGTGGAGTCTCCTTCTGCTCTGTTCCCTCAGATGTATCATTCATTCCACTCTCTGCACTAGTACCTGTGGAGAGAACATGAAAACGGTCGCTCATCTGAATATGCCTTTCTGGTACATGGACTTGTCTCATACTCTTTCCTCTTCTGGAGGTCACATGCCGCCAATTATCCTTTTGTCCCCGCTGCATAGTCTGCTCTGAATCCTCAGAACACTGTGCCCGCTGAAGCCTATCCTGAGGTCTATCCAGGAACTCCTCATTTTCTTTTATGGAACGCCCTTTAAGATTCAGAAAGGGTATTTCAAAAGGAATGTCTTCTTTGTCAATCTGGAAACAGATACTGTTAACAAGAAAAGGCACCCGTGAGACACTGCCACACGGCTTCTGGCTTAAATGGAAAAACAATTCTGTCATGACACCAATTCAAATGGTAAATTTATACTGCAGGATATATTTGCAGAATGACTAATTTGTGTTTCAAATAAAGATTAAATCAGATTCCCCATTTCATAATTTCACATATGCTGCTGATGCCTATATATTCTCCTCTGTACCTTTCAAAATAGGGACATAGCCTGAGGAACTAATTGTCCTCTAAGCGTCTTTAAATAAGGCTGTCCCTGTTTCCTTTGAAGGGAACTTTGTTATGCAGTGATGTCAGTGGGCTTGTGTTATATGGTGAAGGTGAGAAAAAAGATGAGTTACAGGGTGTGAATATGTATATGAAATTTATTTCATTAGGTAGTCTCAATAATTCATTAGTGCTGGACCCTCCAAGATTATTCATAATATTTGCACATCTCAAATAAGATTTATAACCATATTAATATAAGAAAAAGGCTGATTTAACTGTTTGCTTTATAATTTCACTTTTTCATTCCAGCTCCATTCTCCAGATGTCTATAAAACAAAATTCATTCTTTATCCAGCCTGGCTCCCTCAACCAGAAACATCAAATTTAAAGAACTTATGAACCATGAGTCCTTTTGTAATAACTTGCAAACATACTAACATTTACTGTGATAACTAACATAAAATGTTTCATAAATTAATTTAAAATAACTAAAACTACTGTTGTAATGGAATCTCTTAGAAATCTGGTATGTGATATGTTTTGAATGATTTAATTATATCCGTTTCTTTTATCATTTCTGATACTGGTGCATTTTTGTTCAAACACTTACATTGTCATCTTTTATTCACAGCCTCACTTTAAACAAGCTTAATTGTAATCAATTTCCAATACATTAACTTTGACTTCTGGATAATTTCTTGCTCTTTTTCTCTTATCCTTCCTGTGTAGGTATGATCTCTGTTCCTCTCCTCATTCTGGAAGTTGTGCCTGAGTAAGGACTGTAGTACTAAACCAACTAATTGAGAAATTATCAAAACAGAGTCTGATGACGTGTCAGATGCCAGAATCCTGGATCTTGTCACTCTTCACATTAATTAACCATGGTTGCACACACATACAAACACAATGATTATCAGATGGGACTGAACTCAGAACTTTCAACACCAAAAGCACAGGCCCCTTCCAACTGAGGTAAAGGGAAGGTAAAATCTGTTAGTTATGAAATAGCCTACTACTATGTAGTCATTGGGACCAACCACAAGAGGACACCATGGTCATATACATTAGGCCACTATACTACACACTGATGAGGGAAGTACATCCACGTTCATCCAGCTGAGCCTCTGTGTGGTACTTGATATGGTGGCACACAAATTACTCCTATCCTGCTCCTAGGATGCTTCAGAGGTGAATGTAAATACCCTGAATAGTCCCCACTCCTTCCTCTTAAGGAGTTGGTCTATGGTTGTTAGGGTAACAGTTCAACCACCTCCAAAGTCCTTACCTACAAAGAAAGTCCCACAAGGCTCAATCCTCTCTACCTGGCACCTAGCTGAAGTCATTGGGAGAGCCTGTGAAATACAAGCCAAAGTGCCAGCTGTATGCAGACAATATCCTTCTCTACATCTTCTTGAGTTCAAATGCAAACAGTCTCAAATTCCTGATTTCTCAATGTCCAGCCAAAATCAGAACCTTTATGATGAGCAATTAGGTAATGCTGAACCAAGACTGAGGTGATGCTAGTGAGGAGGAAGAAGCAGTCTGTAGAACTGCCTCATCTATAACCCCATCCAAGGGTGCCTGGTGCTAACCTGTTAAGTAGGTTCATATCCTTGGGGACTTTTTGGATAACTACTAGATATCCAAGTAGCCAGTTCCTTAAATTACCCGATAATTTATAAATAAAATAAATAAACAAATAAATAAATGAAAATTTTACATTTAAGAAGGGGCTACTGCTCCTATGGATTTTTCTTCCAAATATTTATTCCAAATGCACACAAGCCATTATACATTTTTAAATAAATGATAGCGTACTTAGAACTCCTTTCAGGTAAATAACATACATGTTATTGATTTATTTTTAAGGGCTCAAAGGAGAGTAATCAGCTACCCTAAATATGTTTGTTGCATAAGTGTACTTTCCTGAAATACTGGGGTGTGTCTTCTCTGTAGTTGCTTTTATAAGCTTTTTATTAATTAAATCATGGCTACTCCACTGTTCACTTCCGTTGCTGGAATTTGACTATCAACTCCTATTGGCCTATCAGCCAGGGCTTTTTGTGCTGCCCCTCTAGCTAACACAATGAATACTCCTAGCCTGTTGGTTTTTTTCCCCATCTACAGCATGTACAGTTCCAGCATCTGACTGTTACCCATGAGTTGTGGTGTCATCACTTGCCCTTCAACCCTGGTACCTTACAATGCTTTGGTACTATAGCTTTCTGCCTGGGATGCCTACAAGCATACAGGTCACACTCTAAGTGTCTGTGTGCTACAGCCCGGGTTCACCAGGTCTGATCCCAGCAGCCGGTCTACAGCCCCACAACCCCATTCTGGCTTCCACCACCCTTAGTCACAACCAGCCAGGTAACACCACCACTCTCCTAATCCTGAATTTTCCCAAAACCGTGTGCTCTGCAATGTCCAGCCCTCTCCCGCACAGTTCAGGGAAATAATAAGGTCTGTTTGTTTAAAGAGATGAAAGCACATAACAGCTTATTAACTTAACTGGTGCAAATACACCCTTTCCTTTGAACACAACATGAGTTGGTTTATAGTAAAAAAAAATAAACAAATGTATGAATAATGGGAGATAGGTTAATTGATGCCTATTAAAAAAATAAAGTTAGAAAGGGTCACAAGGACATACAAATGAAAACGTTTAATGTACAATGACTGACTTTCCCTCAGTCAGGACCTTTCACAGAAGTGCAAGATGCTGGCTTCCCTTGTCTTTCTAGGTGAAAGATCTTTGCTTAAGCAGGTTTCTCACCTACATTCAGTTCCCAAAGACTCCCTCTCCTCCCCCCTGGGGAGGACCCATCTTTCTCAGGTTGCAGTAACTTGCTTCCCTTGTGTCTGTCTAATGATGGATAACTTAGGGGTTCTCTGCCCCTTCCTTTATAATTTAGTAAACATTTGAAAAGCATCTCTCTCAAAGGTCTTTGACTTTGCTTCAAGAGGCAGGATGATCTCATGCTATTCTTCCCTTCCTGTGGTTTTCTCATCCCTCTGCTGATTTCTGTGTAAATGGAGTGTCCATCATTTTCAATGATGCCTTGCTTAATTTGTCTGGGGACAAATAGATAGATGTGATATTCCCTCTTGTCTGGTTAAGACTTGTTTCTCCCTTTGTTTGGGTCACAGCTATTAAAACATAAGGAATTATTAATACACATTCATATTATGTAGTGTTAATACATACAACTCACAATATTAATCACCAGTGTGTCATAGGCTTTCATAAATGACATTGTCCCATACACTTTTATAATGCAGTAATATTGATTCAATTGCTTATCATGGGAGGTTCAGCTCTCCTATCTTTTTAGACCAGTAAACTTTTGCAATGTGTTCCTTGAAAAGTAAAACCCAGACACAGCTTCTCCCTCCTGCTGGGTGTAGACACCATGCTGTCTCCTCCCCCACCTGTTAGCTTTGCTTCCCTAATATATAAATATACCTTCACTCTCTCTACCGGATGATTGGTCTGGTCCAGGGGTCTCAAATATGTGGCCCATGGAGTTATTTCCTGCGGCCCGCCATAGGTGCTGACTCCACTGGAAGCCAAGCTCCAAACATTACTGAGTGTTTATATTTTATTGAAACCCCTCTTTGCATTACAGTTTATTAAAAGTCAATCTATTAAATTTTAATATAATACTGTATTAGTCTTCATTTTTTATGATACTTTTGTATCATTGTATGAAAAGGTTTCAGATATGTGGCCCTCAGGCCAATTTACTAGTTCTCATGTGGCCCTTGTGGTGATTTGAGTTTGAGATCCCTGGTCTGGTAAAAGGATCAAATACACAATCCTTGTCTAAGGAAGACTGTGCTTATGCATTGCTTACCAAACACATTTTAAGAATGTAATTCTTAGATCATATTCATAACTTTTTGTACACACCCTGTGCATACATCATACAAAATATTAATGATCAGTGAGTTATTAGTTTTGCAATGACATAGCACATGACACCTTTTAGATATAGATTGGAACCATCGTGATGTACTGAATTAGTCAGGCCAACTGAAATTCATTACTTGATATCTCATGACCCTTGCTATCTGGAATTGGGATACTCTTAAGGTCACATCTCCCCTGTAACAGAGTGGCACCCACCTCTTGTGGGCACCCCTTTGGCAGAGTGTGTGTGCCTGACCTTTATCTCCCTGTAGCCTTGTCTATATGCAGTCTATAAATGGTCTCGGCCCTGATATCAAGCTATACTCCAGCACTTCCCACCTGGAGGCAATGTCCTCATCCTCTCTAGATCTTTCAGGTCTCAGCTCTTCTGCTGGCCCATAAAAAGAGTCCAATTCCCCTTCTGGGATGTATCAAAGTCCAGGTCACTTCCTCAGTGGCCAGGGGGGAGGGAGGGAGGGAGAGAGGGGGACCCGGGCCCATCCACTACTCCAGATCCCAGCCCAGGGGCCCTATAATTAGCAGCTGTTCACCATGTCCCTTTATCTACGCTGTGTCACTGCTATAAGTCCCTGGGCCACTTGCCCACAGCCCCAGCACATTCTTCACACTTTACTTCAGGGCTTTATCCTAGTTGAGCGCCAGGAACTCCTTCTCGCTACTCCCAATTCTGCCAGCACTGCTCTGTTCCAGGTCCTGTAGCTCCCTCAGCAGCCAGGCACACTCCTCCAGTTTCAGCAAGGAGCTGAACACACTCTGCCCCTGCAGCTCTTTTTATACTAGCCTCCCGGCCCTGACTGCCTGCCTCTGCTGCATTCTCTCTAGGCCGCTTGGAAGACCCCACTCTATTGACTTTTTCAAAAAAAACGGCACACAATTAAGCAAGCATAGGGAAGAGAGGGGAAGCACAGATGAAAAACCTTTGCACTAAGAAAACATACATTTTACAAATGCCTAAAGATTTAATTTTTCACGTATATATTTGACCTGCTGTCTTAGGATCAAATGAGATATTTTTATTGGACAATTTCTGAAGCCTTGTAATGGGGGAAAATATCTTGGCTCAAATCCTGCAATAGAGAAATAGCACTCTAATCTTTTTATTTTTCACTATTTTTCCTCAACTCTTAAGGTGATAAGAAGTGTTTTAAGCTGTGGTGTTCATTTGTATTATGATTTACAGAAGTGCCTCTCTCTGATCTCACTTTTACCAGTGTAAATCAGGAACAACTACTGAAAATGGAATATGCCAATGTAATGTTGGCAGGAAGTCAGAATCAGGCCACAAAAGCAGGATTTGTTTTTCTTTTTTAACATTCACTTTCCTCTAATGTCCTACTGAAATGTGGTGTAAGAAGCAAGTGTCACATGTAAAACTCCATGTTCTGTAGAATTCATGCAGTGTGAAGTTATGCTGTATTCTCTACACACATTGATTTACCTGTTTGGGAGCATTTCTATAGCACTTCTCACAATAGCTCCTGAATGGCCTGAGTGCACATGAACTGTGGCATTGGCACTCAAGGGAGTTACAGATATGAGTGTACGTACTCTATTTTATCGGAGACTGACATCAGCAAAGGAGAGAGACCTTGTGAACCCAGAATAAAAATAGAACACTTAAGTGCTCATGGTCTTGTCTTGGAGAGTTCTCTATTGACTTTAAGCTCCTCTTTGGAAAGAGAGGTAGGTGTAGAAGGTGCCATTATGCATGTATTGGGTGCCTAAAGCACTCATTCATTGAAGTCATGTGCAGACCATGTTCTCCTTGGATGCCTGCTGGTTATAATGAATGGTTCCAGGATATAATACCAAAAAACCTGCTATTTGCCTTTAAAACACAAATCCACTTATTTATCTCTTCTTTACATACTTAAAAAGTACATTTGTTTGCCTTCATTTCCAATCTCACACATCACTCAAACTAATAAATTACAAATATTTTTATTCTGCTTTTATTTATACTCTTAAGATCTTGTACATCATATTTTGATTGCATTAGAGTTTATACTGTAAACATCAAACAAGCATACATTTTGTGGAGTCCTGCTGTGGCACACAGACAACATCTGCCCTATTAGCTTCAATGTTTCAGGTTCAAATTCCACCTGTCTTCTAAGGGGTTTCCTGAGGGTAAATTCTACTGAACAACATTGAGTTCCTAAAGAAAAATCACACTTTAATCCTTCATCTGCTGTAAAACTGCTAATGATTTCAGTAGACCTATATCAATATGCATCAGCTGAGGATCGGTCCCTGGCTGCATTACCTGTAGTAGGACAGATAGAATAAGGCTCCAACACCAAAGGCATCATTTCACAGAACATGAGTCAAGCTGAGACTTCTGAAGACTGCATTGTGTTCCAGCTCAACAGGAATAAATCTTTCCAGCAGTTTTTTTTGCCAGGTCTTTATTTTACTTACATGACCAACAGATTTGAAAATTAGAGCAGATGAGTAGTAAACAGGGTGGCATGAAAAAGATGATAAAGGTTTGAAGGAAGAAGAGAAAATAAGCTAAATACCTGTTTTGCGGGAAACTGGAAGGCAAGAGGAACCTTACATGGCATGATGTTACTCATTATAAAAACAGTTACCTCCTCAAATATGGGTGGAGACTGATTTTGTTTAATTGACAGTTAAGAGAAATAAAGGAACAATCAAAAAGAACAGAGTGAAGCTGAATGGCAGGTAAAGAGCTAGACAGGATTTGTACATGTGTAGCAGTTAGTGTCATGAGGCAGCCACTCTGAGGGCTTGAATTTCTGTTTTCATGGATTTTTATGATCTTTTCAAATAAATAGTGCACAGAAAGGAGGACTCTGTACACACACGCTGCATTAAAACAATATTTTGACTGTTAATGCAGAAGTTCAGGTCAAAAATGGGTGACCAACAAGTTTAGAAATCTCTGCCTAAAATCAGGAGCAGAGCTGATCAAACATGGAATTTCAATCTTGTGCAAAGTTCCAAATGTGACAGATAAGACAATTTCCTGCAATATCCAGAACAAAGCCTATTGAATTAAGTTCAAAAAGCTTCAGAGTTTATTGTATTAAAAATGCAAGTATTTATTTATTATTGTATGAGTGTATGTAACTTCTTTAAAGGGAGACAGGATTAATGTAAACCCTGGAAATGCTATGAACTTCAAAGGCCTCTTTTAAAACAATGGGCCAGACAACACTGAATTTTTAGTCGAGTGAGATTCCTAGAAAATACCTGGCAGGAGGGGAATGCAAACCACCACCACTGGACCCATCCTTTTGAAGTTAGGAGGAGAAATTCATTGTTTGGCTGATTACATATTTATGGTCTCTGCAGATCAAAGACACAAAACTACATTACACAGTGACTTGCAGATTGATGGGGTGCTTGTTCTCAACTTGTGACTACAGAAAAACTCTTTGGTGAGGTATGAAGGACCGTTCACCAATCAGAGCTCATGTTGGAATCGGCATGATTCTCATAAGCTTATTAGTATGCATGCATGCACGTTCTTTTGTTGTTTTAATATGTTTTCTCTGTAATGCTTCTACATTAAGAATAAATGTGCTTGCTTAGAAAGAGCTGTGTGGTAACCTATAATGGTGACAATTACTGTGTTCATAGCCTTCAAAGAGAAAGCAAGGCAGGCCTGCTTGGGCTGTCTGATTTTGCTGGGGAATTTCCCTGCCTCCACTGTGACTGTGCAGCTTGAAATACTCTGGTCAAGTGGGAGAGAAAAAATGTGGGTCTCCATCTAATAGAGGTGACAGCTGGGTGTGAGGCGCCCTAGAGTGGAAGCTCTTGCTGAGTCATGGGGGAAGGAGAAAGCAGGTGCAGTTGCCCTGAACTGACACAAAATGTTTTTTTTTGTCCCAAATAAGGATGAAAAGCCAAAATATCACAAGTTTTGTCAAATGAAAAGTTCACAAAAAATTAGATACAGCAATGTCAACCCTTTTCATGTTCTGCCTGAACTGTTGTAGTGCCTCATGGGAATTGTAGCTGAGGTCCCCTCGTGTTCCCATTCCCACCCTGAAAACTCAGTAGAAAATGCCCTCAAAATCAATCTTTTCCAAGGAAAAAATAAATGTTGACAGAACCCAATTTTATGACATATTTAATTCAAAGTTTTTCAACTAGCCCCACTAACAAATATTTGCAGACCACAGCACAGGTTGTTTTGGGCCCCAGTTGGATTGTACTGCAGTACTGCCAGGGTTGTGGCAGAATTTGCAAGCGTATCACTTAGTATATGAGTCAGTGTCTTGCCTATCAGTACCATAAGAAGTTGTATTTCAATAAAGCACCGTGATTTTGTTACAAAGTAACCTCACCCCACAATGGTGGATTTGCTGAAGGATGTATTTGTTAATAATTGAATGTTGAGATGCTAAGAGAACCCTAAAATGGTGCCATTTTCTTTCAAGTTGTGGTGAACTATTCAGTTGAGTGAAAACGAGGTGAACAAGCCCCTGAGTGCTCTTGAGTTCACTGCCATTAATCCCCCATTAGACTTGCACTGAAGAGCAAGTCAAACAATTGTAGCTGGATGCAGCACCAATGCACCCTCCTGCATGTGCCCCTCTTCCTCCCCCCATATCTACTCCCTCCCTTTGCTCTTTCGAATGCAGTCTGTGTAGGATTCCTGTCATGTCATTACCTTTCTTTTAAAGTACAGTTTGCACAGTTTCCTGTCAAAACCATGAGCAGCAGAAAATAATCCCCAGTAATGTTACCTGCTTGCTTAAAGCTATATTACCAATTGTATTCATACTTATGAATATGTAACCAAACCAATTAATGCAAGGAATGAGTGGGACAGTGTGAGTGTAAGAAACCAGTCACAAGGCTTGAACCGAAATATAACTGTGTAAGGATAATCATGGTATATATGGGGCTGTATATAAACCTATGGCAGTAGTGGTCAGAGAGAGATGTAACAGCACGCTAAACTTGGGGCCGGACCGGAAGCAGTAGAGCCCTCCCGCAGATCCGAAGGGACTCTGGGGACTCTTGTCGCCTTGCGGTTCGATCTCTGGGCAGCTGGAGCTGATCACCCCCAGTCACCTAAGAGCGAAAGCAACATCCGTGCCTCCAGCCTGCCAGTAGAATGTATGTGATGTGTGTGAGAGTATAATTGTGCAGATAAAGGAAGCAAGTAATAAATCAACCCTCAGTACTTCCCTAGTATGACCTTTGTGGTTATTTCTTGGCGGATTCTAAGAACGGGTAACAAAAATATGTTGCTGAGCTGGCAGAACATTTCAGACAGCCTCAAGCACAGAATCCAGTGGAGCTCATGAAACTCTAAAGTAGCAGTTAAAAGCTGTAGGATACTCACTTCTCATACCAATGGTACTAATTGCAAAGATTTGTTAATTTGTATGTATAACTAGCATAGGGTCTTGGGAAGCAATGCCAATTCTAGGACTAACCTCTTTTGCATATTCAGTGGTCTTTAAAGACAGAACAAGTTAAAGAGGTGTGGGAATGTCCTGCTGTACAAAGCTGAAGGCCAGAAGACTCAGAGGAACATTAAAGAGAGCCAGAAGAACCACTAAAAGAGAATGGAGGCATATTGATGAAAAGCTGCCAGTGAGGCTTGGAAAAAAGAACAAAAAGAACACTGGATTTATTGCAAGGACCCACAAAGGTAAGTAGTATTGGAAATGACATAAGTACAGCCACCCAGGTAGGCTAGAGGAGCATAAGAAGGGAACATGGTTATCCACAAGACCATGAAAAAGGACCTGGTGTGCAAAAAGGGAATCAAAGAATTATAATGCATGTAGACATAGTTCCATATGTCAAGGAGCTTACGGAAAACATCACACACACACCACATCACAAACACTCCTGAACTTTATAAAAAAAACGAATGAGAGTGTTAACCAACTTTTCAGAAGGTTCAAGTTGTAGGAATGGGCACAGTTCCAGGGAGTAAAGAAAGGTAGGTTCCCCCTCCCCCCAACCATTCCTGTTCTCAAACAAAATATTTTCTTAAAGGCAGCTACAATGTGTTTTGTTTTTCATTTGATCTCATTCTTGACATCAGCTTCTTGTTTGTATATTTTAGGATTCACAAAGGTGTCCCTCCCATATGCTGCCAACTCATGATATCTTCCATATTTGTATATCTATATATAAAATTTGCCTAGAAGTGCCAGTTATTCAAGTGTGATTAATATAGCTTCAGATTGCTGGAATTAGTCTTTCAGGTCAACCTGGTTGTAGAACCTCAGATCTGAACTCAGGCAAATTACTAATACAAAATACATAATGATTAGTGGTTGAAGATCCTACATGGCACCAGAACTCTGGCTTGACAGATTGTTGGAACAGAGAAAAAAAGTGTAATAATCTCATTACAGAAGAGATAGAAATAGCTAAACTAAGTGTTAACGTGATTTTTTTCTAAATCTGCCTTGAAATTAAGAAAAGTGTAAATTAGGCTAGTTGTAAAATGTCTCACCCCGTCTAGTATTACACAAAAGGAGAGATTCGAAGTTCATGGCGGAAGTCCTGGCCCCACTGAATAGGAGTGTTGCCACTGAGTTCAGTGGGGCCAGAATTTTACCCCATTTAAGATATTATTTTCAGCTCATCCAAAAGCCAAAGAAATGGGGAGACTGTATCTATATGTTGTTTTCTCCTAGAGCTATGAGATCTTAATCAATGCACCAGTCTGGCAGAGTTTTAAACATTAATCAAGCTTAACCTTTTATGCACTATTACAGGCATTTGAACTATAGATATCAAAGTGATACATGTATTTTTATATGGGTGTACTGTGAACTAATTGATTTTTTCTTTAAGGATAACTATAACCACCCAGTGTCAACGTGACTCCATGAATCACAGCTGAGAATACCACATTCTGGACAAACTGCTAAGAAATGGGGCAGACAGACTCCAACTAGTGGTTATT
Source organism: Macrochelys suwanniensis (assembly GCA_033296515.1). Classification (NCBI taxonomy): domain Eukaryota; kingdom Metazoa; phylum Chordata; order Testudines; family Chelydridae; genus Macrochelys; species Macrochelys suwanniensis. The sequence continues at coordinate 135,420,443 of CM065776.1, forward strand.
CTTCCAGAAGATAGAAGTTTACTTTTGTTACTGGGTTGTTATGTCTCACCACATTGGTTAACAAGAAATCAGAAATGCAGCCTCCTTAGGTATCTCAGCCCTTGTTTCACCACACAGACACCAGACTTTATGATGAGTGGTTATTTAAAACCAATTTAATCAAACAAAGGGTTCTTCTAATCCCAAGAGATCAGCCATGTAGCCAGGCCAATACATAACTCAGATCTTACCCAATTATCATGCTTTTGCCAATCCTTTATATCCAATATCTAAAGATGTATTTGTAAAAGAAAAGAAAGAGGAGAGAGTTAAAATGGTCAAAGGAATCAAATACATACACTCATGGCAGAGTTCCTGTATCAGGCTCGAAGAAGCAATGGAATAAACTACTGGCCTATAATGTCTCTGGTAACTTCCAAAAATTGGAAGGTCCACAGTCCATTGTGTAATGCTCCTGTTAATGTAAGTCCATAGTCCAGAGATCAGAACAGGAAAGAGGCAAAATGGAGATGCTTCCATGGCCTTTTATTTTTTCTCCCATGTGGAGGGAAAGCTCTTAGTCTTAGTTTGTGGAAAAGTACAGGTACAAGATGGAGCCCAGGGTCACATGAGCAAGTCACATGCCCTTGTATGTTTTGATGAGTCATAGGAGGAGCCATTACTCATATTCTGGCTGAACTATCCTCAGGAAGACTCATGGCATTGGAATATGCTTCTTCTATCTTCTATTGTGCAAGCTAAGTGTCCTTCAGTGGGTCATCAACTTGAATAGTCCATTTACACACCGTGCTGGAGAGACTGGATGTAAACTAACTCCCTTGTGGGTGTTACCACAGGAGCAAACACTTTTGAAATACAGGTAAATAGTCAATATTAATAACTTCAGACACAAAAATGATATATACATGCAAACAGGATAATCATATTCAGCAAATCATAATTTTTCCATTGACACCTTACAAGACATACTTTGTACAAGATTTGTTGCATTTGTATAACAGTAGTAGTAGTAGCAACAGTGATATATGTCATTGTGGCAAAGTACCTGCTTCTCCTCAGCAGTCTCAGTCCTTTTAAGCCTTGGAGACACAGGCTTGGGCAAGGCAAACATAGCGCAGGGTCTGACTATATCTTCCCCTGGTCAGTCCCTTCAGTTTGTTTTCCTTTCCTTCTGGGGAGGAAATGCAGCCCTCCTTCCAGGAAGACCTCAGTATCCTACTGACAGCTTCCCTGCTTCTCACACCACTCCCTCATTCCTACAGGGGAGGGTTTAAAAAGGTCTCCAGCAGTTGCAGCCAGGTGAACCTAATTAGCTCCCTAGTAACCCCTTTCCCAGCTGAACCTTATTTCCCCGTAGTTATCTCTCCTCAGTGGATAGGGAGAGGCCTTTTAACCCCCTGGGACTAGTTACTACCTCCCCCGTGGTAGCTGTTTGTCCTGGGTTTACCACAGTCATATATAATATATGTCATATTAAATCATATAACATTACATAATGTCATATAACAACACACCCAGTAATTCATGGCCCTTGAATATTCACCAGCTCTAACATCCATGGAGTTGTTCAAAGTCAGATGAGACAGAGAGCTCAGTCCAAATGTGTGTGTCTGTTGGACAGAGAGCAATATGTAAATGTCCCCAATCCCTTTTTAATTCAACTTGAAGAAGGACAAAGTGCAAACCCATCAAAAGAAGAAGCAACACTATTGGCCCCATTTATGTCAGAAGCAGACCTGGTATTTGCAGCTGTTCATGTGTGTATACATCTGGTTTATAGATAATTCATTTGATTGACACATTTAATTGATACATCTGCTGGGAGTGAGCCTCACAGTCCAGGTTGACAAATTCTTGCTAGTGGGGCTCAGGCTAGTGTGCTAAAAATTACTGTGTAGACATTTGCTCTGCAGCCGAAACCCCTCCCTAGATTTCAGAGTCTGAGCTCCAGCCTGAGCAGGAATATCCACATTGCTACTTTTAGTGTGCTAGCTTGAACCTTGCTAACACAGTTTTGTCCACCAGGGCTGCAAGACTCGCTTCCAACAGCCAGGGCTGCTGGGACAATTTGGATAGTGGGGGTCCTGCGAGACATTGAACCAAATTCTAAACCCTGTATATGATGGAAACCACTTCAAGCCAGGGGGTGTGGCAGCACCCCCAGCACCCATAGTTCCAGCACCTATGTCATCAGCTGTGGAGACATTCCCATTGAAGCATCTCTCTACCAGATAAAAATGTCTTAAGCATCTTCTACAACAAAGTATGAATCATTAGCCAATAGCTTACAATAATTAGTGTTTGCTTTTTAATAAATTCATTTTGAGAGGGAGAGAAATAAAAACATTCTTATTGGCCTATTTCCAAAGCCTTTATTTGTCCAAAAGTCCCACTGAAATCAGTGGGCCAAATTCTGCTCTGAGTTGTACCCATGCAAGCCCTCTTTCCTTGGCAGAAATTGGGCAGAATGTAGCCTAATGGGAATTTTGCCTAAGAATAGAATTTAGGATCTGACACATTGTGAATAGCTTTATATCCTAGTCAAATATTTTCTATTTCAGTTCACTGCCCATGTAAATTGTTCCTCCAGTTTCCTTCCCTCCTCGCCCACCCCCCACAAGACATAACAAGTTTAGTCAACTGCAGAAATAGTGTACTGCACAATAAAGTAATGCTCAAGTTCTGCTTCAAGTCAGGTCAGAGGTAACTATAATAAATGCCTCTAATGCCTTCTGAAAAAATTGAATTGTGTATTACAAAGTTAGAATAATGTGATGTGTCACTTCTTGACAGAACTGAGACAGCCTTGTAATACACAGTTTACACAGAACATTTTGACATGCATTGATCTCTGCATCATAATCTAGTTTGCATTATTTTCTTGTGCAAACACACATGCACTTCTTCCGTATCCAGGTACGTTACAATAAACTGATTTAATAACTGATAAAATTTGTTTCAACTTCACCTTTCATCAACTGCTAATCAATTCCCTTCTATTAGTTCTGAGCATTAATTACTAATTTACAGCTCTTCACCGCTGCACTTTTGTTTTCAACTTTTCTCTGTTCAGCATTTACTATTCAAGATATATTAGCTGTTAACAGCCACAGATACCCATATCTACTGTTTAACAAAATTATAGGCGCACCATTCACACCACTCGAGTTAAGGTTGTGTCAGCACTTCTGTAATAAAAATTGCTCTTCAGAGGTTTATAATTCAACCATAAAAATTTGGACTGGGCTGAATCTTGGCATATAAGGTCATAGCCCAAGGCAAATTTGTTTTACCAGTTTTTAGACAAATTGATTCTGCCATTTTGAGTGGTGCAAGTATCAATCAAAATAGAGATTTACAGATTTAAAATTAAAAACTCTGGGCCAGATTCATCCCTGGTGCAACATCATTGATTTTCATGGAGTTACCCCAGGAATGAATTTAGTCTAGTCAGCCTAAACTCTGGATTACTGCGTGTGTACTTTCAAATAAAACAGAGGACTTGGGATTCAAATGGATTATTACTTCTCCCTTAGGCAGTCCTTGGTCCACTTCCACTGACTTAAACAGCTTTGCACTCACCTATTTGAATCCCAAATTTTATACATAGGGTCCAGTCTTGCTTATTCTACCCCCAAGCCGGGTCTATTATACAAAGTTTTCTTAGCTTTGTCAGTCAGGGGAGTGGCGGGAGAAGAAACCTGCACAGCCAACCTAGCTATGCTGGCCAAAACTTCTGTGCAGATACAGCTTCAATGACATAAGAGAGTTTCTGTGACTTAAAGTCACTCAGGGTGGTGGTGTTACTCTGTCAGCAGAAGAACTCCTTCTGTCGGCATATACTGCATTTACACTTGGGGGTCTGCTGGCATAGCTACGTTGACATAGGCGCTGTAGTGTGGACATGGCCACAGTTGTACCAATTTAATTACATTCGTTTATAAATCATGTTTATAAAGCAAGTGATTATATTGGTATGGCTTAATTCTGTAAACTCATGGCTATACTGATATAATTGCCTTTATGCAGACAGAACTACATCCATTGAGGTTTGCCTCAATTTAATGATTTCTATTTCTAATCCGATACACTTACATCAGCACAAAAACTGTGTGAACACAAGCTCTCAGATGACCGCAAATGATTTTAATGATAATCTTATCATTACATACATAATAAAATTAGACAGTCTTTGCTGATGGCAAGCCTAAAACTGGTTCTTATTTTTTATATTAATTGGACAGAGGTTTCTTGTCTTGACAACAGAGCTGGCCCATGTTAGAATTTAATATTAATGTCAAGAACTCAAATGAGTTCCTTGAAGGGCTTACTTTATTCTACCTGGGAATTTGTGTGGGATGATTTGCTGGTAACTACATGCCTTCAGAGGAATTTGTGCATCAGACTTTGAAAGAACTGGTGTTCCTGCAGACAATGCAACTTTGCTGTACTTCTGGGAAGGTAAATCACACCTGTCTGGAGTGCAGTAGTGAGACACTTTAATGGTATCATGTTATATGATGCTGGGGATGTTTGTGTGTGTGACCAATGCAGTTGAAAATATAACAAGTATACTAAATTACAATTCTATCAAGTTAGCATTGTTTTAAACCTTTGGAGCTTGGCTAGACAGAGACCTCCTGAGTATGAATTTATCTAGCTCAGCCAGGTAAGGTACTCCAACATCTTCTCAGTCCTTGTTTCATTTTACCAGGTTTCATCTGTTTATATTATACTTTCATGTTTGTTTGTTTTTCAAGGAGGACATTTTGAAAAATAATTTTTCCTCAAAATTTTGTACAATTTTTTTTCAAAATTTCAAGGGAAAAATTAAAATGGAAACCCGATTTGTTTCAGTTTTTCTTCTCTTTCTCTCCCTGGACTTCTTTTGTCCTTCATGGCTCCTACTTCCCCTTTTCCAGTAGTGAAAAGGAAAAAGCAAAATGACGGGGGTAGCTTAAACAAACCAAAACCAAAGCACAATAAATCAGTTTTCAAAAAAAATGTTTTGGTTTTAATTGAAAAACAAAAACGAAAAATTTAAAGAAAATTCATGGAAAAGTTTCAATTTGGGGAGGAAACAAACACCTTTTCCAAAGGAAAATACCTTAACAGAAAATATTGATCAACCCTAGTAATAAGTATTTTGCTTTTGTCAGTACCAAGCTCATTTCCTCCAGAATAAAACACAAAATAAAGACAAAAAGGGCATTTACATTTTAAATGCGGTTTACTGCATGTGCCTAAACACACTTGAAAAACACATTTGATGTGCGTTTTTTTTAACTTCCAAACTTAGTGCCAATGCACAGCATATGTATACCAAGTATTCTACGAACTCATGTAATGAAAATATATTTGAGAAGTATATCAAAATATTGATAAATTGTGGTAAATTTGCCAGTATTCAAGCAATACCAGAGAAAAGTTTCAGAATGATGACCTCCTTTTTGCATGCACAATATGTGCCTTTAAAGTTTGGGGTTTTGTGGGTGCAATTCAGATACCTGTGCATCTAACATCCGATTTTTATAAACCATCATTATTGTAGTATCTGAGCACCTCACAATCTTTAATATATGTAAACTCAAAACACCCCTATAAAGTAGGGCCAGGGCCGGACTAAGGCATACGAAAGACGGTATGTGCTAAGGGCCTAATTCTTGGGTAGGCCAAGCTGAGGTCCAGCTGGTCTGGTTCACATACTGGTTCAGAAGTTGGCCCAATGGCAATGGCAAGGAGCAGCAGCAGGCCAGTCATGAGGGAGGGCTATGGGATCAAACCTGAGCGGGCAGTGGGGCGGCCAACAGGCTATACTGTGGGGCTGGCTCCTGCACCAGGGCTCCACACCCCTGGGCATGGCCAGCTTCACCCCACTTCCAGCAGCCCACATCCCCACTGTCTGCCCACAGGACTTGCTCAGTGACAGCCTCAAGACCTGCTTCAAGTATGGGGAGCTGTGGTGAGTGACCACACAGGGGAGCTGGTCAGAAGAGGGGTGATATGGAGCACTGGGGGACAGACATGAGAATGTTTTGCCTAGGGGTTAATCCAACCCTGAGTAGGGCAGTACTATTATCCCAGTTTTAAAGATGAGGAACTGAGGCATAGGGAGCCTGAGACTTGCCCAGAAAGTAGGGAACTGAATCCAAATCTGCAGTGTGCCAGGCTAGCACCCTAACCACTACACCACCCTTCCTCTCTAACGGTATTAAGAGGTACAATAGTATCCATATCTTGCAGGAGACATAAAAGGCAGGTAGGCACCCAACTCCCATATGTACCTCAGAAAATCTCAAGCTACACAAATACGTATTGGAAATTATATTTTGTACATAAACATTGGCCAATATCATGGAATTGTTAATATCAGTATACCATAGACTCTATTGATAGTGACATAGTCACGCTCCATTTATAATGATGTTGGATGGAAGTCCCAGATTAGCTGTGCATGGAAACAATCACGCTTCTGGTTTTAGGATCTGTCCATTGAAACCCATGGGAGTCTTTCCATTGGCTTCGGTGGGCAGTGCATCAAAGCCATAGTGATAGCCTGCCTCAGGTGAAATTCGGGGGGGGGAGGGGGAAGAGCGGGGAGGAGGGGGCAATATACTCCAAAATAGGTTTCCAGTCAATTGTATTTATTCACTGTCAAATGCATTAAAACATGCAGTATGTGCAATACATTTTGTATAATATACAGTACATTCAGGGAGAATGTATTGTTTTTTCCATATGGGCAATAGAGCTCAGAATTTTATTCAATCAGTAATTCACTCTGGCATACACAAATGAATAATGCTGCACTGATGGTTTCTGGCAAATTTGTGCTGTACATGGAGCGGCACAGGTGGCTTTGAGATTTACTTGACCTGAGTTGTGCTGGAATAAGGGATATAATATCAACATTTCTCTAACCTGCCTCTTAAATAATTGGAATCACTACTATACTTATCATAATACTTAGCCAAGGGTAATCATTTTAGCTCTATTGTAACAAAGGCACAGAGAGGTTAAGTGACTTGCCCAAGGTCAGTTTTAGAAAGAGAGAGAAACAAAACACATGCCTTAACTCCCAGCCCCGTGTGCTCAGTTCAATACACGATAGCTGCCAGCTGATTATATTACTTGTTATAATGAAAACCAGAGTTACCAAGGATTAGAAAAAAGAAACAATATAGGCTACCTTTGGGATTAAACTCTTTCTTCACTTCATTTGTGCATGAATTGTACTCTGCAAGATTGCTGCCCAGTTCATACAGTGCTGAGAGAAGGAGCCTATTGAGTTAGGGAGGCTCTTTGATGGTTAGCAGAGCTGGTTTTGCCTAAACCGCTTTGAAAACAAGACCTGTATGATCTGCTGCTGCAAATTTATCTGCTGCTTTATCTGCTGCTGCAAATTGCTTCTGTCTATACATTTTTGTGTGTTCATGTTGTCTGCTGTGGTCCAGTCTTCAGTCCGTGTAGATGCTGATGTGGCCTTCATTATCATATATCTGAGCACCTCACAAACATTAAGGAATATATTCTTATTGAACTCCTGTGAAGCAGGAAAATATTATCTTCCGCATTCTACAGATGGGAACTAGAGGAGGGGGATAGATTAAATAACTTGCCCAAGGTCACATAGGAAGTCTATGGTAGACCTGGGAACCAAAACTAGGTCTCCTAAATCCCAGGCCAGGGTCTTAACTGGGGTTACCAGAACCGGAACGCCCAGTCGAAAATGGGCCCTGGCGGCTCCAGTCAGCACTGCTGACTGGACCCTTAAAAGTCCGGTTGGGCACCCGCAGCAGCTCCGCACAGTTCCTGGGGAGCTGCCGGCATCTCCTTCTGACTCGTAGGCATAGGAGCAGCCACAGGGGCTCTGTGCACTGCTCCCGCCCTGAGCACCAGCTCTGCAGCTCCCATTAACCAGGAAACACAGCCAATGGGAGCTATGGGGGTGGTATCTGCAGGTGTGCGTGGCACCTGCAGGCAGGGGCAGCACACACAGTCACCTGGTCACGCCTGCACCTAGGAGCCAGAGGGAGATGTTGCCACTTCCGGAAGCCACCTGAGGTATGTGCCGCCTGGAGCCCACACCCTGAACCCCCTCCTATCCCAACCCTCTGCCCCAGCCCTGAGCCCCCTACCATACCCAAACTCCCTCCCCTCCTGCACCCCAACCACTTGTCCCAGCCTGGTGTCCCCTCCTGTACCCCAAACCCCTCATCTCCAGCCCCACACCAGAGCCCACACTTCCAGCCAGAGCCCTCACCACCTCCCACACCTCAACCGCCTGCTCCAGCCCAGAGTCCCCTCCCACAATCCAAACCCCTTGGCCCCAGTCTGGAGCCCCCTCCTACATCCCAAACCCCTCATCCCCAACTCCAGCCAGAGCCCTCATCCCCTCCTGCACCTCAACCCCCTGCCCCATCCTGTAGTCTTGAACCACTCATTTCTGTCCCCACTCCAGAGCCTGCACCCCCAGCCCAGAGCCCCTATCTCCTCCTACACCCCAACCTCCTGCCCCAGCAGGAGCTCTGAACCTTCAGCCTGGAACCCCCTCCTGGACCCCAAACCCTTCATCTCCAGTTCCCCCCAGAACCTGCACTTCCAGCTGGAGCCCTCGCCCCCTCTAGCACCCCAATGCCCTGTCTCAGCCTGATGAAAATGAATGAGTGAGTGAGGGTGGGGGACAGCAAGTGACAGAGGGAGGGAGGATGGAGTGAGCAGGAGGCGGGGCCTCAGAGAAGGGGTGGGGCAAGGGCATGATCTCCGGAAGGGACGGGGCAAGGCAAGGGTGTCCAGTTTTCTGCAAATAGAAAGTTGGCAATTCTTGTCTTAACCACAAGATCAGCCTTTTCTGTTATTTAACTGCTTGGACTTAAATTCCTTTTTAAATGCTCTGAAAATCTAGGAGAAATTACAGTGTGCATCTGCAGCAGAAGCCTGGAAGAACCATACCTTTTATCAAAGAAGAATTTAAAATCCAAGCCCTATGCCAGTCAAAGGGTTATGGCAGATCCTGCCAAGAAATTCTGAAGGTGGGAAAGACCACAGCCTCAATTTAAATAAAATAACCTTCAGAAAACACATATATCCAAGTGGGTTCTTGGAATAAAGTAAATTATCGGGCATCAGGAGGTGGGGAGATTAGATAAAAGACGATGACTGTTATTTTCTTAAAATGCTTTTTTTAGTTATCTTACTGATTAGCTAAATAAATCATGGTGAGCAGAAATAGGTTCCAAAGCCTATTCTGAATTTTGTGCATAAACAAGCTACTTATCTGTGTTGACGCTTTGAGACTGCAGCAAAATCTACAGCCTGTCAAAACACTACATACAAGTGGCTCTTGAATAAGATGGGAAACAGAGATAGACAATTGCTTCCCAGTAACTTTAAATACATGCATTGACTGTATGTGAGTTTAATTGCTTCTGAGATGCTTTTTCTGTATTTGTTAGGTGGGCAGATAGTGTCACTAAATGGATTTTATTTTAAGCTGGTATATTTGTGAGGTTACTTTTCCACAATCTGATGGGACTTTTTTTTTCCAATCGAATTCTGCACAGGTAACTACCCATATATATAAACTAAACCAAAAACAAACACAAGATGTTCAGTTTTTCACTGTTTTACAAATTGGATAACTGACACAGAAAGGCAGGTTGGGGAGAGAATGATTCTGATTCTGATAATATAAGTTATACCCAAGGGTATCTGTGACCCTAACAGCACTCCTATGCCAGGCAAGGAGATCTCTGATAGGTAGCAGCAAGTTTCAGCTGACCTGACCAGTTCAGTGTATCCCAACTTACTATTGTTATAATCTGTATTTTAAAAGGTTTCATGTAATAATATATCATTGGAAAACTAATAACGCACTGATCATTAATATTTTTGCATGATGTATGTATGATCAACCTACAAAGGAATATGAAGGTATGGTAAAAACTTGGTAAGAGCAGGCATTCAGGGGAGTTGATTAATAAGTTTTCTTAAGACAAAGAGGCCAACACTTCGAATCAGGTGTGGCCAAATTCAAGGGGCTATTCATTTGTACTAGAGGGTGCAAGAAGAAATCATGTGCATTGTCAAAATCCCCAGTGGGGGAGAAGACAGCATGGATTCCACATTAAATAGTGTGATGTCCGCACCCAGCAGTGAAAAGGAACTTCGTGTGGCTATACATTTCAGAAGAATATATTTCAAAGGTTTACTGGACTATAAAGAGAGGGGGAGAGAACCTTTAAGTTATCCTTCACCTGAGGAGACAAGGAAAACCAGCGTCTTGGGTGCTGTGGGGATCATAACTAAAAGCTAGTCAGCCATTGCTGGGAAAGGAAGATTGGTGATGCAACTACTTTGAATAAAGACTGTAACTTGTTAAATTAAATCTTGTAGTGTCATGCTATCTGGAGAGGCTCACAACTGTGAGTTTGAATCTTAGGTCAGACTGTCAGAAAACAGGGCAGACTCCCCAAACTGGTGGTATATTCTATAATTAGATTTAACTAAGCTAGATAACAAATGTGAGCTCCTGGATCACTATACCAGTCTTACCATGGAGTAAAAGATAGTCCCCTTAGCATCCCCAGAATATCTTGCCACCCAGACAAACTGAACTTGGTGATAAAAGGTTACTAAAACCAAAAATCACACCACATCAGGTTGCTCCGAGTCCCAAAGGACTAGCCACTTACCTCACATCAATTAAAACTCCAGACCTTACACCAAAGACAATGCTGGCAGCCTGTTCTATAGTAAACTAACTAATGGTTTATTAGTCAAGAAAAAGAAATGAGAGTTACTGAGAGATCGAAGAAGGTAAAATACATTAACAGGTGAGTCATACTTTGTAACTCCAAAATAAATGCAAAGATATAGCAATCTGCCAGTTTCCCAAAATTCTTTTCAGGGCTACCCAGAATAAGTCTGGGGATCTCCATCTTCTTGTTCAGTTATTCTAACCTGTTAGAATCCAGAGATAAAGCATCTCTTTGAATCAGTATTGATAGCTTCTTTACATGGACAACCATATGACAAATGCCTGTACCCACACAATGGCCAATTGCTTTGAATATAGCACTCTTCTTCATTTACATTCAGTGACTTATTTAGTCCCAGGGATGTACATAATGTAAATGCCTGCCATTACATTATAATATGAATAGAAAAGTGAAAACAATACAAGCAATATCCCATCTGTTTTCATGAAGTTCTAACACCTGAATACACTTTTATATTAACACACACTTTGATTTAGGGTTATTCAATTACTGGGCATGCATAACTAACTTTATCCCTTATGCTTGAACTCACTTAACTCTCTTTGATTAAATAAACTTGTTTTAATTTTTATTTAAATCAACCCAGTGCTTTTGACTGAATTGAAATTATTGTTAATCCAGTCAAGATAACAATCTGTTATTTCTATCTCTTGAAAGGAGCAGCAAACTTCTGCAAATATCTTCTGTGAATGTGCAGTGGTAGAGGTTGTGCACTGCAGAGAGGAATCACTGAGGAGTTCAGGGAGTTCATTGGTGGTTTCTGGAAAGGCAGACAAGCTGGTGTATCAGGGAGTTGTCACAGAGCTTAGCTGTAGCAAATCTCCCACTTGCAGGCAGAGATAGCGCAATGTCTCACTAGTCTAGATAGCCCCAGCAGATTGTCACGGTACCTCTATTGACTTTGATGGAGCTAATATTGATTTTCACTGTGATAAAGTGTGAGTAAAATAAGGTCTTCCCCCAACCCCTAAACAGCTGCACTCACTTTTATCACTAATCTTAGATTTGCGGCTAGCTATTGGTGCAGAACACACCACAACATGGAGCCAACAGGGCTCCATGTGGGCTATGGGGTTTGCCCATGCTGAGCTCATTGCAGAAATGGGGCTTCGGAGAGAGAGTATGCCTGGCCAAGAGCTGAAGTCTCCTATGTTGCAGCAGCTTAGGTATTAACTGCCTATCAAGCTGTTTTGGTCCAATGTGCAGAGCCGTAACAGTGGTTGCCAGAGGGAAAGGAACAGAAGTCAAGGCAAAAAAAGTGATGAGAAAAATGTAGTACAATAGCTGGGATGCAGCCCTAGCAATCAGTCTCCATGGACATTCAGTACCAAGATATGTAAGATCTGTGGGCCCTGTTTCTACAGTGTGCACCTGGCCTTCATGCCCAAGATGAAAAACAATCACTTGGAAGATTGGGAGGAATTTGGGGCATGAAAAATAAATGAAGCATATAATGAAACTTTAATTAGAAAATATGATATTTAATTTTAATAAAACATTTTGAGACAATTGGGAAAACTAAACTCAGCTTTGTCCATCAAAGAGTTTGCAACAGTTAAAAAAAATACTGCCTAGCCGTTCTCTTTCTTAAAACAAGCTTTCCATTATTTCCGTAGACAAGCTACATACTCCGTGTAAATCTGTTTAAACAATAGTTGTAGTTTATAGTCTCCTGGAGAGGCAGCTGTGGCAACAGGTTTAGCGGGAGGCACTGATCAAAACACTAATCTGTGTTGGTAGAAAATGTGTTTCTATTTTCAATTACAACGGAAAATTAGTTTTGAAAACTAGCAACACCTTAATAGGGTTTAAACCTGGGTCACTCTTTGCCACTGAATCTCAGCCATTCTTCAAAGGTGACAGTTGTGCCTGAATAAATGAAACATTTGACAGAACGGGAGACTGTGTCGAGAGGAAAATCAAGTGTAATAAATAAATAAATAAATAAATAAATTAAATAAATAAGTAAGCACTGCTGGGTTGGGAAAGTAATTTGAGTTCTGCCCGTCGCGTAAAATACGATCTGACAGACTCAATCTTGTCTCCAGTGCACTTAAATCCAGAACAAAATTACTTCAAATTCATCACTAGTGGGACTTGGGGCTTGCTGGGTTCCATGAGAACATTTGAGGGTTGAATGCAATAGAAGCTGCTTCTGATAACTGTAGTTAAAGGCCAACTTTCATATTTGTGCAAAAACTCCCGCATACTCAAATTAACATACATTTCTGTAAATTATTATTATCCTATAAGATGCAATAATAACTGTTGTCATTACACTTTTATTTAAATAAACCAGTGCAGCATGCATTTTCTTGACATCCTTCTGTTTTCTGTAGGATTAAATGTGATCGATTTGTAGCCAGGTGTATTTTTTTAAAAAAACAGCATACACAGAATTTTATATATTTATTTATAGGAAACAGATGATTTTCTTCCTTCTTTTTGTTTTTCAATTCATTCCACAAAATGATATCCAGCATGCAGCATGCATTTTGATCAGCAGTGCCACTTCGGGAGGTCACAAAGCCAAGCAACCAGTTAATTAAAAACAAAACAGAACCATTGCTTAGAATCAGCATGTGGTTGGGAAACTGGAGTAACCTCGGAGATGAATTCTGCTTCTACTCATGTGTGCTGGAGTAACTCTGGAGAAATCAAAGACAGGACTGAAAGTGGAATTCATACCTCTGGTATTGAAAATATAAAAGCATAGGGAAACATTTCTTGTACCATTGCAATTTGTGGGCCTGATTCTTCTCCTAGACTGGGGTAAATGTGGAGTGACTCCTCTGAAGTCAGTGGAGATTCTCTGGTGTGAGACAGAAATCAAGCCCATTATAAATAAAAGGCATCTGTTTTAGTCATTCAGAGTAAGGAGAGAGGCATATGGAGCTGGCTGCTGGGAGGGTTAGAATATAGTTGTATGTTTGCTATCGCTCCAAAGCAGCTGTATTCAGAACAGACCAAGTTAGGAAATGAAACAAATGTCAAATTCAAGTAAGTGCAATCAGAATCTGAGGCAAGAAGAGAACAGACTGAAAACCATCCCCTTTCTTCAGAGACAGAGAAGGCTGTTGCCCTTAGGGAGTAGAGAGAGAGATAAGGAGAGGCTGGAGATGGTTTACCTAACCTAATCCAGCATTAAGCAGGATAGGTCACTAATTAAACAATCTTCTGTCAGCAGGCAGACACTGCAGAAAAGACAGAGTTCTCCGAGTCTTGCCCTTCCTGCAGGTGGCATTCAGTTAGAAGCAAAAATACAAACATCATGTAAGGAAACGGACAGACGCTGGCCATAAATTCCATCTATTCAGACACCTGAGGAGTGAATTTTGACAATCTTGCTTGAGGGAATAGAAAACGAAGCATATTTTAATGGCCTTAAGACTGAATGTGGATTTTAACATTTAGTTCCGATGAGCACGACCAATGCCAATCTTCCAACAATAGGCAATGCAACAAAGCCAGCAAATTCCCTCCTTTCTAAAAGCTTCCTGGGTCTTTTAGTTGACTGCTAATTTAAAGAAAGAAATATATTGATCTTTTGGGAAAGTTAGCCCCAGAGAGGAGGGATAGAATCTTAGATTCATAGAAGAATAGGGTTAGAAGAGACCTCAGGAGGTCATCTAGTCCAACCCCCTGCTCAAAGCAGGACCAACCTCAGCTAAATCATCCCAACCAGGGCTTTGTCAAGCCAGACCTTAAAAACCTCTAAGGATGGAGATTCCACCACCTCCCTAGGTAATCCATTCCAGTACTTCACCACCCTCCTAGTGAAATAGTTTTTCCTAATATCCAACCTAGACCTCCCACACTGCAACTTGAGGCCATTGCTCTTTGTTCTGTCATCTGCCACCATGGAGAACAGCCTGGCTCCATTCTTTTTGGAACCTCCCTTCAGGTAATTGAAGGCTGCTATCAAATCCCCCCTCACTCTTCCATTCTGAAGACTAAATAAGAGCAGTTCCCTCGGCCTCTCCTCATAAGGCATGTGCCCCTGCTCACTAATCTTTTTCATTGCCCTCCGCTGGACTCTCTCCAATTTGTCCAAATCCTTTCTGTAGTGGGGGTGGGGGGGGGGGGAAACTGGACACAATACTCCAAATGTGGCCTCACCAGTGCCAAATAGAGGGGAATAATCATTTCCCTCGATCTGCTGGCAATGCTTCTACTAATGCAGCCCAATATGCCATTAGCCTTCTTGGCTACAAGGGCACACTGTTGACTCATATTCAGCTTCTCGTCCACTGCAATCCCCAGGTCCTTTTTCTGCAGACCTGCCGCTTAGCCAATCTGTCTACAGCCTGTAGCAGTGCATTGGATTAGTGTAGGTTAGTAGTTAAACCACAGGACTGGGATTGTGGATACTGAGGTTCCATTCCTGACTCTGTGTAGACTTCCTGTGTGACCTAGGAAAAGCCACCAACTCTCTGCCCCTCAGCTCCCCATCTTAAAATGTAGATAACACCACTCCTTTTCTCCTGATCCTTATCTGCCTCATGCATATACATCATAAGCTCTTTTGGGGGCAGGCACTGTCTCTCTTCATCTCTGTTTATACAGCTCCTAGTGACATTGCTCCTAAGGCAGCTGCAAGAGAAATGCAGAGAACAGCATAAGCCGCTACTCCTTGCCTTCATAGACCTGACCAAAGCTTTCGACCTTGTGAACAGAGATGGGCTGTTCAACATCCTGGCAAAGATTGGCTGCCCACCGAAGTTGCTGAGTGTGATCCAGTCTTTTCACGACAACATGAAAGGCATAGTACTGTATGATGGCTTGTCCTCCGATGCCTTCGACATCCACAGTGGAGTAAAACAAGGCTGCGTTCTCGCTCCCACACTCTTCGGCATCTTCTTCGCAGCGTTGCTGAAACGTGCCTTTGGAAATTCCACAGAGGGAGTCTATCTCCACACCTGGTCTGACGGGAGACTTTTCAATCTGGCTCGACTAAAGGCCAAAAGCAAGGTACAGGAGGCAACAATCAGAGACATGTTGTTTGCAGACGACGCTGCCCTGGCCACCCACACAGAAATCGATCTCCAGGACCTGATTGACCGTTTTTCCAGAACTTGCGAAGAGTTCGGGTTGACAATCAGTCTTCAGAAGACCAAAGTTATGGCCCAGGATGCAGAACATCCAAGCATTGCCATCAATGACTATGTGCTAGAGGTGGTCAGTCAGTTCACCTATCTCGGATCTACCATCATGGACAACCTCTCACTGGACCCTGAGATCAACCGTAGAATCGGCAAGGCCTTCTCAATTTTGGCCAGTTTGTCACAGAGAGTATGGAACAACAACATGCTGACCATCAACACAAAGGTCACTTTGTACTACGCATGTGTGCTAAACACTCTTCTCTAAGCCAGCGAAACTTGGACCCTCTATGCTTCACAAGAAAAGAGACTGAACGCCTTCCACATGCGCTGCCTCCGTCGCATACTCGGGATCACTTGGAGTGATCGAATGATGAACAACGAGGTGCTGGAATGTGTCAAGATCTCCAGCATGTTCACTCTCCTCCGTCAACGCCACCTCAGATGGCTTGGCCATCTAAGTCGTATGGAAGATGGACGGATCCCCAAAGACCTGTTGTATGCTGAACTTGCCTCCGGAAACAGAGCTACAGGATGGCCCCACCTTTGCTTCAAGGATGTCTGTAAGAGGGACCTGAAGACTGTTCAAATCGACATCAACAGCTGGGAAGAGCTCGCCCAGGACAGATGCAGCTTGCTGCGGCAGCTTGCCGAGGAAAAGCGGGTTCAATGAAAAAGGAAGTAGCGGCTCCAACCCACAGTTGACACCGCCTTCAAATGCAGCAAATGCAATCGAGACTGCCACTCTCGTGCGGGACTCTATAGCCACAGTAGACGCTGCACAACCATCAACTAAACATTCCCCATGGGTGCATATCCATCATCTCTCGAGACTAACGGACTCCAACACAAAGTGCAATGGAGCCCTGATCTCATTTGGGGCATCTAAGGGTATGTCTACAGTACAACTAAAAATGGCAGAGCGTCCATGTCAGCTGACTCAGGCTCCCGGGGTTTCGGCTAAGGGGATAGTTACTTGCAGTGTAGATATTCAGGCTTGGGCTGGAGCCTGAGTTCTGGGATCCTCCCCACTTCCGTAAGGGTATGTCTACACTATATTGTAAACCCAGGTTAGTGGGATCCAGGCTTGTGGACTCAGTGTTTCCAAGTCCATTGAGCATCCAACACTGCACTGTAAACATGGGCTTACAATTGCTGGACCTGGGTCTCATAGCCATGCTAACACATCAGTATGGCACTCTGCACAGTTCTGAGCCTTGAGCTGAGCCCACACTGCAAAAATGACAGGGCCTGGTCCAACGTCACAGTGAGACTTGGGCTATGACCCCCCACCCCGCTCCACAGCAGGGTCCTAGGCCTTGAGTCCTTGGTATTTGCTGACCTGAGTGTGACTGATTTGTGTGTGGTGTATGGGGGTCTTGAACTCCAAACTGAGTCAGAGCCCAGGCTTAGTGTACAGTATAGACATACCCTAAGTGCTATAATAAGAGTTCACCGCTTAAACTCAAGCTTGTAATGTGCTTATAAACAGTTAAGTCCCTGATTCATCAAAACACATAATCAAATTCTTAACTTCACGCATGTGCGTAAGTGAATGAGACTGAAGTAATGTACTTAATTGCTTTGCTGAATGGGGATGGAATTGTTCACATGCTTGAATGCTTTGATGACTCATGTAAGAATTCTGCCCATACAGCCCTGCACCTGAAAAAAATAATGATCCATTTCCCTACAAACATTCAGCAGATTTGTAGCTACCGTCTTAACATGGAAAAAGCCCTTTAATTATAAATGCCTAGCACAGATGTATAATTGATATCATAATATACTGTAGGTAGAGATTCATTTCAGATGAACGATGGTGAGCAGTGAATTTTTTGACTGCTAACTAGCTCGCTGGCTTCCTGTACACCAAGGCCAAAGCATTCAATCACCAGACCCCACCTCTTCCTTCATGGGTTGGTAGTTTTGCATTAGTTTGCAACTACTGTAAATGACTCTGACATGCAATAATTTGGGGTGAATTATAAGTACTCTGTTGAAAGTTAAAACCAAAGTGAATATCCAGACTGAATTTTGAAAGTCACAAGTGAGGTATTTCCAGAGATATTATTCAGGTGCCATATAACATAATTTATAATGCTGTTCCTTGAAAACAATACGTAGTAATCCACCCTGTAAACTGAATCCCAGCACTGCAAAGGGAGGGAACAGAGGTGTATCTGAGGGTAGTATAAGTTCCCCAGAGCCTTCCTACCACCAAGGCAGGATGGCTCAGGGGGCAATACATGATAAGGCACATGCTGCCGCTTTAAAAGAAAACAATGCATGCCTCTAACTGGGATTTGCTGGAAACTTCAGGAAAATAACTGGAGGTTCAGCACATCCCTTAGTAACTGCGGAGTGGTTGGTCTGTCTGTGTGTGTGTGCTTGTGTGTAAGTGTAATAGTGAATTCAACAGAGGGTGAAAGAAGCTTCCAACAGCCCATTCCCTTTAGCTCAACACAGGGCAAGATTTGGCTGGTCTAAATTTTCCAGTACAATCCACTCAAGCAGCACAATGTGCATGGATTTCAGACTAACTGGCTGGGACAACCCTTTGCAGAGGGGAACTCCACATTGGCATAAAGCTGTCAGAGCTAGGTATAGTGTCAGCCATCTATCTCTGCCCTGGTGCAGAGTATCAGGTGAAGGAGAAAGGAGGTGCTGCAGTGAGGGGCAGGGAACACAATAGTCCAAAATGTTGATTCTCCCATTGGCTGCTTTAACTAACACCAGGGCCAGGCTGACACTGAATCAGGGAGACGTAACCCTCTCCCTGATGCTCCCCAGCAGTCATTAACTTGTGACAAGCAGAGCTCAGGTGCAGGGGAGAACTTAGCCTTATGTCTTCAAATCAGTGTGATGATCCAAACCTCACTTATCTTTCCAGTAGATAATTGAAAATCACAAAAAGAAATATGATGGTAAAGCGTTTTTAGACATACTCTGCATATTTCACCATGGATGCCTCTCACGGGTGCTGGATCTATTGGTAAGAAGGGGCGGGTTATGCTCATTGCTAAGACCCCTCAGACGAAAAGTCAAAATTTCAAACCGGGTTGACCTTTTAATGACCTGTCATTTGAAAGCAGCTTTAGCGTTTTTCTTCAAACATTGCAGAAATATTCCCCTTTGCCTTCAGAGTAAATATGCCATTTTTTCAGGCCAAATGGACTTCTCAAGTCAAAGTTACAGGGGTGCTAAAACAGATAAATTAATCTATCTGAAATAGATAAATCAAGGTGTCACAAATACTCATAAATAGTTATAGGGCCATAAAAGGTTTGTAGTGGAAGCTTGTTGCCACATTAATCACTGAAACACAGCCACAACTGGAGAAGAATATGGTAGTTTTAGAAAAAAAAAAAGAAGCCAGCGTCCTCTAAAGCACTTTAGGACAGTGTGATGGGGATGTTTTCCCCACACTAACTTTGAAAGGGTTAATGAGGCTGAAGAGAGGGCCAAATTAACATGAGAGGCTACAGCTGAGGGAAATGAGGCTGGATAAGCAACCCTGGACTGAGAATAGAACCTATCTGAGAAGAAAAAGGTAGGGCCATGATAAAGCCATCAGAAAGGGACTGCAGTGTAGAGTCCTGCAGTCACTGTCTAGCTGTAGAAAGAGAAAGGAGGAAACCAGAGGGAGAACAGAACTCTTGGATTCATGGCCCTGTGCTCAGAGATGGGTGGGGAAAGAGCCTGATAGAGGCTAAGCAGGAGCTGTCCAGGGAAACATTAGCAAGGTTTAGGACTGTGCACATCGTGGCTGCTGGGCTGAAACCTAGAGTAGTGGGCAGGCCTGGGTTCTCCTGCCAGCTACTGGGGAAGTGGCACCAAGCAGGCTGTGGACTAGAAGACTGCCTAGGGCTGTCATCCAATAGGACTTTAATACTTTGGAAAGGGAAGATTATAGTGACCTGGCTGGAGGGCCAAGCCATGGAGAAAGAGCAAGCCATGAAGATAGAGCACCCTGAGTTGCAAACACAGAGATAGAGAGAGAGAGGGAGAAGTGGCACGGTGTACGAATGAGCAACAGAAGGGGGTGTTGGACTGTAAAGAGCTAATCCCCAGAGCAGCCAGGAGGAGGTGCCATAGCAGTGAGTGGACCCTGTTACAGACAGGAAATCAAAAGTGGAGGTCACTTACTGTAACTGGAGGTTATTAGAGATGTGTGGCTCCTATCTGTATTCCACACATGGGTATGCATGCGCACCATTAACCTGAGTCTGAAGATTTTAGTAAGCAATGTCTGTTGGCCCACACATGTGCAGTAGATATCCACATGCTCCTGACCGAGGGTATAAGAGGAAGTGCAGGTTGACCTTTGCTCAGTTCCTCTTCTTACCACAAATTCAATCAGATCAGAAGCAGAGGGGATGGAGGACAGGTAGTGGAATATAGTAAGTAATCTCCACTTCTTTTTTCAAATGCTGACATTTATGTGTGTTCCCCATGTGAGAGATTGACAAGCAGTACTTAGATCGAAGGTGGGTGTGAGGAAGCTGGCAACAAAGATGCATGCAGTACCATAGATCTCACTGTTGCATATGCGGTAGAGGTCTGAACTAGTGCATGATTAGCAAATGTGTGTATGGTGCTCCAGGTGTCTGCTCTGTTCTGTATCAGGACCTCCTGCAGAGATGCTACTGTGGCAGCCTGTGCTCCCGTAAAGTGGGCCTTTATACAGGTGGGATGCAAGCAAGTCAATAGCATTTGATAACGCAGCCAGAAACACACTTAGACATCCTCTGAGTGGATTTAGCTTGACCACAGGATCTCTCTGCTATTGCAATGAAGAGTATCACGGACTTTCTGATAGCCTTGGTTCTTTGCAGGTAAAAAGCCAGTGGCCACCTGACACTGAGTGAGTGAAGTCTCTGGTTTCAGGAGAAGCATGGTGTTTCAGAGAAAGAATAGGTATGGGAATACAGTGGTTAAGATGGAAATCAGAGACAACCTTATGTAGAAATTTAGGGCGAAGGCGAAGGGATTCTTTGTTCTTGTGAAACACCATAAAAGGCAGGAGATGCATTTCTTGAAGCCTGGGACTCTGGTCATAGTCCCTGACCATGGGGAGGGAGTCCCTAGTCGAGGGAAACAAACTTCACTAACTATACTAAAACCAAACTGAACTAAGATAAAAGAATAACTATTTACAATCTTATTTACAGGCTTTCTGAATGGCTGAAGCAAGAGAGGACACTGGATTTTGACTCAGGCCATTCAGCTGTAAGAAGGAACTGATGGCGCTTCTACCTTCACTCCCCTAATACCCTCACTTGGGAGTATCAACAGATCTATTGCATGTGCAAGCAAATTGTTAAAATCTCTGTAATTGGGAGCATGGGATGCATGCATACCCACATGTGGAATGCACATATGGACCAGCACTTGAAGAAGAATAGCTAGTTATTATTTACATAGGCAGGTTAAAAGTGTGAATTTGGTTAGGTGAGGGTGGTTAATCCCCCTTCTCTTAGCCCTGGTCTACACTACGAGTTTAGGTCGAATTTATTAGCGTTATTTCGATTGATCCGTGCACCCGTCCACACGACGAAGCCCTTAACATCGACTTCTAGGGCTCTTAAAATCGATCTCGCCACTCCACCCCCAACGAGGGGATTAGCGCTTAAAGCGATATTGCCGAATCGATGTAGGCTTAGTGAGGACGCAATTCGACGGTATTGGCCTCCTGGATCTATCCCACAGTGCAACATTTGACCGCTCTGGACAGCAGTCTGAGCTCCAATGCTCCGCCCAGGTAGACAGGAAAAGCCCCGCGAACTTTTGAATTTCATTTCCTGTTTGGCCAGCGTGGTGAGCTGCAGGTGAGCGCAGATCTCATCAGCAGAGGTGACCATGATGGAGTCCCAGAACCGAAGACGAGCTCCAGCATGGACCGAGTGTGAAGTACGCGATCTGATTGCTGTATGGGGAGACGAAACCGTGCTAGCAGAGCTACGGTCCAAAAGAAGAAACGCCAATACATATGCCAAAGTCTCCAAGGGCATGCAGGACAGAGGCTACAACAGGGACGCGCAACAGTGCCGCATGAAAATTAAGGAGCTCAGGCAAGCCTACCAAAAAGCCAGAGATGCAAACAGCCGCTCTGGGTCAGAGCCCCAGACATGCCACTTCTATGATGAGCTGCATGCCATTCTAGGAGGTGCAGCCAGCACTGACCCACCCATGTGGTATGACTCCGTATGTGGATCATCAGAAACCACAGAGGAGCATGATGATGATAATGATGCTGAAAATAGCGCCCAGACACAGCAAGGAAGCGGAGAAGCCCTTTTCCCCGACAGCCAGGAACTCTTTGTCACCCTGGAGCCAGTACCCTACGAACCCACCCAAGGCGTGCTCGATGCAGGAGAAGGGACCTCTGGTGCCTCTGGTGAGTGTACCTCTGTTAATTAATACATGTTTTATAAGCAAGCGTGTTTAATGATTAATTCGCGGCCAGTACAGCTACAGCTGCTGGAAAAGTCTGTTAACATGTTCGGGGATGGAGCAGAAATCCTCCGGGGACATCTCCAGAAAGATCTCCTGGATGTACTCCCAAAGCCTGTGCAAAAGGTTTCTGGGGAGGGCAGCCTTATCCTGTGCTCCGTGGTAACACACTCTACCACGCCAGGCCAGTAGCACGTGGTCTGGAATCATTGCTTTGCAAAGCATGGCGGCGTATGGTCCCGGTGTTTGCTGGCATTCAAGCAACATCCGTTCTTTATCTGTCTGTGTTATCCTCAGAAGAGTGATATCATTCATGGTCACCTGGTTGAAATAGGGGAATTTTATTAAGGGGGTATTCAGAGGGGCTCTGTCCCTGCTGGGCTGTTTGCCTGTGGCTGAACAGAAATCTTCCCCGCTGTGACCCACGCGGTGGGGGGAGGGGGAACAGCGAACATCTTGGATGTGTGTCTGTGTGTGGGGGGGTGTCGATTAGGTTCGCGCTGCACGTTCACCCAAAAACCGCCGCCCCTCCCTTTTCAATTGCCAACCAGTTTTAAATTGCCAGCCCAAAGGCTGTTTGTTATGGGAAATGAGGGGGTTGCTGTTTGAAAACATTCCCACATGTTATGAAGGTTAAAGAAGCCTATAGACTGTGGCTTACCATGGCTGCCTGCAAGCCGAATTCTGTTGCCCGCCGGACCTGCTTGTGTGATCTCTCACACCAAACCGGCAGACCCTCAATATAACAGGCAAAGTGCAACCTTGGACCAAATGCACATGTGATATGTAATGTTTGGAGCATTGTTCTCTAATATGTGTCTTTTAAACTACTCCTCTCCTGTTTGTTTCCTCCCGCAGCTGCAAATGTTTCAACGCCACCCCCTTCATCACCGTCCCAGAGGCTAGCGAAGATTAGAAGTAAAAAAAAAAGGAATCGAGATGATATGTTCTCAGAACTCATGGAATCCTCCCACACTGAAGCTGCCCAGCAGAATGCGTGGAGGCAGACACTGTCGGAGTCCAGGAAGGCAGATTTTGATCGCGCGGACAGGTGGCGTGATGAAGAGAGTAGGTGGCGTCAGCATGCAGAGAGAAGGCAGGATGCAATTCTGAGGCTACTGGAGGATCAAACGGAAATCCTCCGGCTTATGGCTGAGGAAAGGCGTAGGGTTCAGGAAAGGCCGCCTGAGCCCAGACCGCCGCTACAGCCCCTGTGTAACCAACAGCCCTCCTTCCCGAGTCCCATAACCTCATCCCCGAGACGCCCAAGAACGCGTTTGGGTGGCCTCCGTGCACCCAACCACTCAAGCCAAGAGAACAGTCCAAGCAAGAAAGGGCTGGCATTCAATAAGTTTTAAAGTGCTGTGTGTCCTTGTCCTTCCCTCATCCCCTCCTCCACCACCCATCCTGGTGCTTCCCTTCCTCCACCAGCTATCCCGGGAGACTGTGGCAGTTAGCCCCATAGTTCCCCCTCTTTGTTTTACGAATTAATAAAGAATGCATGATTTTTAAGCAACAATTACTTTATTTCCTCTGCGAGCGGTGATCGTGGGGGGGGGGGGGGAGGGCAGGGCGGTTTGGGTAAAGGGAAGTAGAGTGAATGAAGGGGCGGGGCTTTTCATTACAGGGGAAAAACAGAACTTTCACACAGCATCCTGGCCTTTCATGAAACTGGTTTTCAAAGCTTCCCTGATGCGCAACGCACCCTGCTGTACTCTTGTAATAGCCCTGGTGTCTGGCTGTGCATAACCAGTGGCCAGGCGATTTGCCTCAACCTCCCACCCCGCCATAAACGTCTCCCCCTTACTCTCACAGATATTGTGGAGCGCACAGCAAGCAGTAATAATAATGGGAATATTGTTTTCGCTGAGATCTAACCTAGTCAATAAACTTCACCAGCGAGCTTTTAAACGACCAAATGCACATTCCACCACCATTCTGCACTTGCTCAGCCTATAGTTGAAAAGGTCCTGACTACTGTCCAGGCTACCTGTGTATGGCTTCATGAGCCATGGCATTAAGGGGTAGGCTGGGTCCCCAAGGATAACTATAGGCATCTCAACATCCCCAACGGTTATTTTCTGGTCTGGGAAGAAAGTCCCTTGCTGCAGCAGCCGAAACAGACCAGAGTTCCTGAAGATGCGAGCGTCATGTACCTTTCCCGGCCATCCCACATTGATGTTGGTGAAACGTCCCTTGTGATCCACCAGTGCTTGCAGCACTATTGAAAAGTAACCCTTTCGGTTTATGTACTCGCTGGCTTGGTGGTCCGGTGCCAAGATAGGGATATGGGTTCCGTCTATCGCCCCACCACAGTTCGGGAACCCCATTGCTGCAAAGCCATCCAGTATGAGCTGCACATTTCCCAGACTCACAACCCTTGGTACCAGCAGCTTGGTGATCGCCCTGGCTACTTCCATCACAACAGCCCCCACTGTAGATTTTCCCACTCCGAATTGATTCGCGACTGACCGGTAGCTGTCTGGCGTTGCAAGCTTCCACAGGGCTATCGCCAGTCGCTTCTGTACTGTGAGGGCTGCTCTCATCTTGGTGTTCTTGCACTTCAGGGCAGGGGAAAGCAACTCACAAAGTTCCATGAAAGTGCCCTTACGCATGCGAAAGTTTCGCAGCCACTGGGATTCATCCCAGACCTGCAGCACTATGTGGTCCCACCAGTCTGTGCTTGTTTCCCGGGCCCAGAATCGGCGTTCCACTGTATCAACAAGCCCCATTAACACCATGATGTCCACCTTGCGGGGGGGGCCTTTTTTGAGAGAGGTCTGTGTCCATGTCCTCATCACTGTCCTCAGGGCGCTGCTGTCGCCTCCTCGCCTGCTGTAGCTCTAGCAGCTCCTGGTTCTCGTTCTCCATATACTCCTGGACAATGCGCGTGGTGTTCATAACGGCGAGAACAGCCGCGGTGATCTGATCGTGCTCCATGCTTTCCCTGGTATGCTGTTTGCAGGACAGCAGAGTGGCAGCAGAAGCGGCGGGTGGATAACAATGGAGTCAGCAATATGGCGCCCATATGAAAAAAGGCGCGAAAGGATTTTTTGCTCCCCCCTCAGTTGCTTTCACGGAGGGAGGGGGGAGCAAGGGTTAGGCTCATTTCCTTCTAGCAGCAGATGGTACAATATGCGGTGAGCAAGGGTTAGGCGCCTTCCCTTCTAGCAGCAGATGGTACAATATGCTTGATATCCATCATCATCTCCTGGCCCCCTCAAGGATTGAACTCGCAACCCCGGGTTTAGCGGGCCAACGCTCAGACCGCTGAGCTATCCCTCCGCCCGTGTTCCAGGCAGTACTGAATCTCCCTTAAACAAAATGTAAAAAAGAGAATGACCAGAGTCACTCCCATTTATGTCCAAGCGCCCCCGGCCAGCCACACCATAGGCCGCCGGCCAGGAGCACACGAATTTCGATCATATTGTACAATCTGCAGCTAGAAGGCAAGGAGCTTCTGCTGTATGGTCCCGCGACCATGACCATTTATGGCATATTGCACCATCTGCAGCTAGAAGGCAAGGAGCTTCTGCTGTGTAGTCCCGCAACTACCAGCCTCAGGCGGAATGGCCCCCTCAAGGATTGAACTCGCAACCCCGGGTTTAGCGGGCCAACGCTCAGAACGCTGAGCTATCCCTCTGCCCGTATTATAGCGTGACTGAATCCCCACTAGACCTAATGTCCAGGCGTACGCTGGAGATGTACGGTAATTGTGAGCTGAGCAGGCTTCCGTAGCAAACACAGAAACCCCGGAAAAAAGGCGCGAAAAATATTGCTTTCACGGAGGGAGGGAGGGACGTTTGATGGCTTGATGACATGTACCCAGAACCACCAGCGACAATGTTTTCTGCCCCATCAGGCTTTGGGATCGTAACCCAGAATTCCAATGGGCGGCGGAGACTGCGGGAACTGTGGGATAGCTACCCGCAATGCAATGCTCCGAAAGTCGATGCTAGCCCCGCTACTGTGGACACAGTCAATCGACCTCATGGTCTTAATGCTCTTTAGTGGGGACACACACAATCGATTCCATAAATTCGGGTTTTAAAATATCGACTTCTATAAATTCGACCTAATTCTGTAGTATAGACGTACCCTTAGGAAAAATACAATGGAATCTCTAATGACCACAAGTGCTCTCTCACCTGAAAGCTGGAATCTCAACAGGGCTGCAGTATGTTGCTATTCAGAACATAGGCTGTATACCAATGATGGGCAACCTGCAGCTGATGGGCCACGAGACAGTTTGTTTACATTTGCACAGCTGCCCGCTGCTCCCAGTGGTCGCGGTTCACCATCTCCAGCCAATGGGAGATGCGGGAAGAGGCGCGGGCCTCAGGGATGTGCTGGCTGCCGCTTACCACAGCTCCCATTGGCTGGTAATGGTGAACCGCGGCCACTGGGAGCTGTGGGGGCCGTGCAAATGTAAACAAACTGTCTGGTGGTCTGTCAGTGGATTACCCTGATGGGCCGCGTGTGGGCCATGGGCCCCAGGTTGCTCACCACTGCTGTATATCCATTGAGGGATGTCATTGTCTTGGATTCTCCGATATTAATCTTTCTTCAAAATAAGCAGCATGTCAAAATAAAAACCTTCACTGCGTTAGAATATTTATATTAACGGTTACTCTCTCCCTAAGTTACCCATTGTGTCTATTTCTTGTAGAAGACATGACTGATCTACAATGTTGTATGGGCAGAGTACTTGTGTACAAAATGTATGGTGAAGTGGAATGGCAGTTTTCACTTTATGGGCCTAATCTACATTAATAATTCTTACCAATGAAGGTACTTTCATTAGCTTCAGTGGGACTATTTACAGGGGGAAAGAATTGCTCATGTGAGTAAAAGTTCCAAAATTGATATCAGTCAAGGTCAGGAGGGCCCTGGGACCGGAGTGGGTACAGGTGAGGGGATGACTTTGCCTGATATCAATTCTGGAACTTTTACTCACATGAGCAATTATTTCCCTCTTTACAGAGTCCCACTGAAGCTAATGAACATATCTTCATTGGTAGGAATTATTAATGTGAAATTAATGAGTCTCGTAATGGGGTTCCATTGAACTTCCACTACCAGTGACCTCCTCAAAGGAAACCCAATGTGGGGAGACTACAACTAAATATATAATATTGCTTTAGGCTGTTACACTTTCTTGGGCAGTTCTCCAGGACTTGAGGGGAGGCAACATGAGCCCTCACCCTACACAGATTCAACCTATTCATTGACTTTGCCCCTCCTACTGGTCCAGCCTTTACACTCTCCACCTGCACAGGCTCCAGACCCCTGGATCACCCTCTGTGAAGCCCAGATGTAGAAGGGGAGGGTGCTGTGAAAACATCTGAGCCTCACATGCAGGAGAATCATTCAGGGGGAATGATTCAATCTATTAATATAAATGTTATTTAAATCTATTTGTTTATATCTAAACTTATTTAAAGAAATAGCATAAAGCAATCCACTCTAAAAGTACTGTTTGATACTTAAATATTCTTTGAACTGCTTTCAACTAGTACACAAGAGACTAAAATTCCTCCAAGATGTCAGATTTTAAAGTGAAAGAATGTCAAAAAATACATCTAGAACAAGCCAACTTATTTAAAAAAACCCAGGATTTAAATCTTTGAGCCTTTTTATCAGGGAAAATAAATCACAATTCTAGTATGACAATGTGCTATTTGACAACATTAAACCTGATGTGATGATCAAAATCAGAGTTTATAATGCAGCAACAGACCCTTTTCATTATTACTGACAAGAAATTGTTTTCAGTGAGTAATATATAATATTAAACTTTAATATAAAATTCCTGTACAAAAAACATTTGCTTAAGAAGATACATTTCAGGATGAGACTATATGGCACTTCAACACTACCCTCTAGGTTACAAACAACACCTACAGACTACAATAGTAGCAGCCTCCTTTGTGGCTCAGTTACAGAGTGGGGACACATAGCACACACTGAACAGCGGGTTACACGATCAATGCTCACGTGTCCAAGTGCAAGCCAATAAGCAACAAGGGTCAGGGAAATATTTACTCCCGTAGTATTGCAAAATTAGTTGCATCACTGAGGTTTTATGCATTCCTTTATAGCATCTGGTAGTGGCCACTATGACAGACAAGATGAACTTGTGATGGGCTGGTATCACAGAAACCCCCTTGGAGCTGCCACCTCGTGTGCCAAGGCTACTTCTCCCCCTGCTTTCCTGCCTTCTCCAGCTTGGGACTCCAGAATCCTGTCTGTTTTGAGCCAGATACCACTGATCTGCTGCAAACACAGACCCAGGTCCGAACCACGTCCCCTAACAGCTGTAGGCCTGCCTGGAAGCAGCTCAGGAAGTTCCCTTGCCTTTGACACCCAGGTGCCCAACTCCCAATGGGGTTCAAACCCTGAATAAATCTGTTTTACCCTGTATGAAGCTTATACAGGGTAAACTCATAAATAGTTCACCTTCTATTTCAAAGACAGAAAGATATGCACAGCTGTTTGCCCCCTCCAGGTACTAACACGTACTCCAGGTAACTTAATAAGTAAAAAGTGATTTTAATAAGTACAGAAAGTAGGATTTAAGTGATTCCAAGCAGTAATAGACAGAACAAAGTGAATTACTAAGTAAAATAAAATAAAACACGCACGTCTATGTCTACTCAAACTCAACATAGATAAAAACCTCACCAGTTCCAGTCTCTTTCTTTTACAGGCTGTAGAACTCCTAGCCTGGGTCCAGCAATCGCTCACATCCCCTGTTGTCTTTGTCCTTTGTTCAGTTTCTTTCAGGTATGTCCTTGGGGGATGGAGAGCCTCTCTCTTTAGCCAGCTGAAGACAACATGGAGGGGTCTCCCAGGGATTTAAATAGACTTTCTCCCCTGGATGGATACTCCTCCCCATTCCCTGTGTAGCATCATGTTACCCTGGAGTTTTGGGATCACATGGGCAAGTCACATGTCCATCTCAATAACCAGCCCAGCCAGTCACATTCCTGGCCAAGCTCAGATGTGGATGTCTGCCGCTTCTTTTGTCTGTTAAGTGCTTGCACTTAACTTGCACATTCTTTTCTCCAGACATAATCCCATGCTCTTACAAAGGCTATGTATAACACCAACAAATATACAACCAATGTTCATAACTTCAACTACAACAATGATACATGCATACAAACAGGAGAAATAGATTCAGTAGGTCATAACTTTTACAGAGATATGTTACATGGCACATGTAGCATAAAACATATTCCAGTTACATCATATATACATTTATAAGCATCTCCCCATAAAGTTTCATTGGGGACACCGTTACAGAACTAATGGTCTGTTTAAATTTAGCACCTCCTAAACACCCCCCTCCCCATCCCAAAATTACTCCTGAATAAGCGACGTCAGGTAAGCAATAGGGCTACTTATTAAAGACGAAGAAAAACTGATTTTAACTATATTATTTCATGCTATTCAGTTTTTAGCTACTTGAGTAAAAAATTTCTGTTCATAGAGATGTACATATATTATGATTTCTTTTTCCCCAATAAAAAGGCAAATCTTACTGTATTCTGTCTCTTGTTTGCTTAGTTGACAAACCAAAGTTAAAACTGATATTGTGCACTATTACAGTGAAACATATAATTGCTTCATATCCAGCCTTTATGTACTCTTGCTTTTTGGAAGAGAGCTCTGGCACAATGGCCTTTCCTATCAAAGACTCTGAAGACTTTGAAAATGAAAGATACATTTGCTCTTGAAGAACCACTGCAAACCAAATGCAGTATCCTTCCCAAGAAATTTAAGAGGACAGGTGATCATAAACATTGACTGAGAGACGTAAGTTGTGTCCATTTTTACATTACTCAAAGCTAATTTTGGGTGCTGTTCTAGTCCCTAGACATTCAGTGTTCTGAAGATTCAGGGCTACAGTGCAGCTAACAGGCAGATTGGGAAAGGCTGTTCTGGAGGCTGTTTTGACCCCACAGTAACCCAGAATCCAGGCAACACAAAAATGATGAAGGAGAGGAGCTACTTGTAATGCAACATGAGTGTGATATGTGGAGAAAGTCTTTGTTCTCCCTCAGAGGCAGGGATGTTAAGTTGTGGAACCAGAAGATAGAACCATATAAATGTAGGTCTAGAAGAGACCTCAAGAAGTCATCTTGTCCATTCCCTTGGGCTGAGGAAGGATTAAGTATATCTAGACCCAAACTGGTTCCCAAACTCGGTCTGCAGCTTGCTCAGGGTAAGCCCCTGACGCACCAGGCTGGTTTGTTTACCTGCCATCTCCGCAGGTACGGCCGCTCACAGCTCCCATTTGCCACAGTTTGCCGTTCCTGGCCAATGGGAACTGCGGGAAGCAGAGCAGGCCGGCCCATTGGCAAACCGCGGCCAGTGGGAGCTGCGAGTGGCCATACCTGCGGAGGCGGCAGGTAAACAAACCGACCCGGCGCGCCAGGGGCTTACCCTGAGCAAGCCGCGGACTGAGTTTGGGAACCACTGATCTAGACCAGGTGTTTGTTTAACCTGTTCTTAAAAAACCTCCAATGATGGGCATTTTACAATCTCCCTCATTAACCTGTTCCAGTGCTTAATTATTCTTATAGTTGGAAAGTTTTTCCAAATATCTGACCTGAATCTCCCTTGCTGAAAATTAAGATGATAACATTTTGTCCTACCCTTGGTAGACACGGAGACACTGACCAGTCTCTTTGTAACAACCTTTATACATTATAAGACTTATGTCTCCCTCAGCCTTTTCTTCTCTAGATGAAAAAATGCCCAGTTATTTCAACCTTTTCCTATAGGCCAGGGATCTCAAACTCAAATTACCACGAGGGTCAGATGATTACTAGTAAATTGGCCCGAGGGCCGCATCACTGAAACCTTTTCATACAATGATACAAAAGTATAGTCAAAAATGAAAAAAATGAAGAGTAATATAGTATTCTATTAAAAGTCAATGTATTAACTTTTTAAAAACTGTAATGCAAAGAGGGGTTTTAATATAATATAAACACTCAGTAATGTTTGGAGCTTGGCTGCCAGTGGAGTCGGCACCTATGGTGGGCCGCAGGAAATAACTCCACGGTCCGCATGTGGCCCGCGGGCCGCATGTTTGAGACCCCTGCTATAGGCCATGTTTTTAAACTTTTATTTTTGTTGCTCTCTGGACTCTCTCTAATTTGTTCACATCTTTCTTAAAGTGCAGAGCCCCAAACTGACCTCTGCACTCCAGCTGAGGCCTCACCCATGCTGTGTATAGAAGAAAATTACCTCCTGTATCTGACATATGACTGCTGTTAATGCATCCTAGAATAACATTTGCCTTTTTCATGTTAACATCACACTGTTAACTTATATTCAATTTGTGATCCTCTATAACCCCCACAAAATCTTGTTCTGCTGTTACCTGGTCAGTTATTCCCATTTCTATCGATGCATTTGATTTGTCCTTCCTGAAGTGCAGTACTTTGTATTTGACTGTAGTAAATTTCATCTTATTGATTTCAGATCAATTTTCCAATTTATCAAGGTAATTCTGACATGGTTCGCCCACCAAACAAAGATTTAGAGCATAGACAGGGGACATTTCCTAGAATGCAAGGGGTTTTGGAGGCAAGGTAGCTCACCCCCACAGAGATTTAGGTTACTCTACAAGTAAACTTTCAATCTGCCCACTAATCCATCCATGCTCATATTATTTCTGGCGTTCCAAACAATTTAGCATCTTCAAAACCTGCAATATTTTGGCAGCCTGCCTGAGAAACTGTTTCCTTCTTCCCTTCAAATGTGGAGTTTCTCCTTAGTCCTGAAATAATCTAAGAATAGGGTAATGAGGCTAAGCACCAGCAGCCCAATGAAGTCCACATCCAGCTAGAAAGTCAGGAGGTGATCCAAATTTCCCAGTTTCTTAATCACTGCAACACACCTTACTCCCTTCCCACTTGTCCCCTAGTTTGAGAAGACTTCCAGCTAGAAGGCAAAAAGGTGTCAGAAGAAATGCAACATCAGTTCCATAGCAGAGGCAGCAGTGCAATTAACAAACCACATAACTATTGCTCATTGTCACAACTTTCTTGGTACTAGTAGACTATTTATTTAATTGTGCGATATCACTTGGGAAGCTGCGGTTGGCGGATCGCTCAGGAGTTCTAGGCTGCTGTGCGCTATGTCAATCGGGTGTCCGGTGCTACTGACAGCCCGGCCAGCGGGTAGTTGGAGGACTGGCTAGAACAACACATCTGACGTGGTGTGATCGGCGCTCTCTCTGTGAGGGCTGATAGAGCGATCGATGACAGCGATGACAGTGAGATATATGGTCATGAAAGTGATCAGATACATTTCTGTATTTCACATGAAAGGTTACAGATTTCAAATCAGCATATTAAAACATTATAGAATCCGATATTATGATTCAAGCTGGTTGAAATTTCATGAGTGTTGAGTCTTTGATTAAACTGTTTTTGTTGAAAAAATTGAATTTTTAATTACAAAGTGTCAAACATTTCTGGATGTCTTCAACGAGCTATAGACCTTTTTTTTAATTGATAATTGAAACATTTTCAAGTTTTTTTTATATTTTTTTGGAACAGGTAAATATTTTCAAAAAAATTCTTTGTTTTTCAGCCAATTTTAATCATGTTCTCTATATTGATTGCTCTATCCTCAGCATGCCTCCTGATGGTAGATTATGATGCTATTGGTAGGTAGCTAGACAAGCATCTAGGCCAGAGTATGCATGTCTTTGTTTCTGCTTATGTTGATTATCCACTTCTCATGATAGACCCTTTGTTGTTCAAGATAAAGTGCATCTAGAGGGTCTACATTAGGTAGTTGTTTATACCCCTTTAATTTGTTTGATTGATGTCATTCATCTTTTTGCAAAACCCTAAGCTGTTTCTCTAATTTGATAAGGGTTTAATTATATTAGCCCAGTGATACCTAGCTTTGTAAGGGTTGTCTCAACTAGACTAGAGATGAGTGAAGGAGGTAGAGAGTTTGGACTCAGTAGATTTAGCCTGGGGTTGGGGATAGGGTTGGGTTTAGAACACAGTCAGGTTTAAAGCTAGATTTAGCTGTGCTTAATTTTTATCTACTGCTCAGTGAAGTGACATATAAGAAGTACCGCTACTTCTGACAACAGATAATTTGTAAATTAATGTGTACAACTGTAACTTATATTTGAAAAAAATAGTAATATTTCTAAAATGAAGTATACATTGTTTAAATAACTCTTAATTTCTTATTCCCAGGCTTTTTCCAAAGTGTGTTTCCATGATGATGATGTTCTACAGAAAAAAAGAAAAGACTACAATGGAAGACCTAGAAACAGCATTGAAATATTTTGAATTTAAGATTTAATCTAATAATTATACATGAAACTACAAATAGTGTAGGAACCTTTGGTGACTTTTGCAGAGTTTTCCCAAAGAATTAAATCTGAACAGGTAATGCAGTATTTACTGTATGTGAGGTGTCAATTTCCTTCCTTTCATATATTGTTCAAAATATGTTTACCATGGAAGCATTTTCTTGCCAGGTAGTACACTATAAACAAGACACTTAAACCAGATGCTTTTCTTTAACAAAAAAATCCCAAATCAGCACCACACACAGAGGAGGAAAGCCCCTAATTTATGTTATCACACAACTGAAATCCTATATATATATTTTTGCTTCTTTTCCCAGATCTCAAACATGCTGTATTATTGAAGGCTTTCAGGAGCTCACGTCACATTAAATTTTCAGCAATGACAAATAAATCTCTCAGTGCATTTTTTAAACAATGCTCGCTCTGTGATTATCTGGCATGCCCTGGGATCTTTCACCAGAGATCGAAAAATAAAGATGCCAATCATATATGCAGTGGCGACTAAAAAAAGATGTGAGTCAGTAAAAAGTCATTTGTATTAACCCTGATGCCTGGACAGTTGGTTAGTTTTAGACTCTTCCTATTTGGAAGAGGTGTTGTTATAGTTCATTAATAATCAGAGTTATCTTAGCATTACACATCCTAAACTGTGTATTTGACTGTCGATTAACCATTTATTTTGCTGACATCCTCTGGAGATTAAGGCTGAAGTTTTCAAAGCCACGTAACAGAGTTAGATGCCCAATTCCCATTAAAATTATCCAAGCCCAGTGTAGGTAAACTGCCTTCAGTCATCGTTGTGCATGTGGGTGGAAGGCGTAGCAAACAAGAGTGTCTGCACCTCCTGTGTAAGTGGCCACATTCATCTATTCTGTGCGTGGACCCATTAGCTAGGCCACTGGTACTCACACACAAACACATCACATGGTGAAATTTGTGATCTGCTGCAAAGGTTTCTTAGTGGGGTTTCAACTGCTTTAGTTTCTCCTGCAGCAGATATGCAGCATTTAAGCTGTTTTTGGTCCTTCTGCTCACCCATACAGAGGTTATATTAAAAAGCCAGCCTTCACCAATAGTTGATATGTGGTAGTATTTGCAACTATGACAGTATTGCTCTCTGTTTAGAACTAGATATATTCTTTAATGGTTTCTACTCTACAGTGGTTGCCATTAAAAATCAACATGCATCAATAGTTGCCACAATACGGTACATGAGACAATGCTTTCTCTACTGAGAAAGGGAAACAGTTGTGCCTAGGTTCTGTATCATGGTGACTGGTGCATGGGAGAGACAGAGACAAAGAAAAAAGAGAAAATAAATCCAGATGCCACATTGAAGTAACTGTAAATGACTCTTTAATGGTTACCACTGTAAGTATCCTGGAATTGGACCCTATCCCTCTTAAAGCAGTCCTTCAGTATATATATATATTTCAGCTGTTTGTTACTAGCTTATTTTATTTTCTAAGAATCTTTGATTCCTGTATGATCCACTAGGATTAAGCTGCTCTTGCTGGAGACTGAGAAGACAAAGAGAAGAGCAAGACTTGCATAGTAATAGAGTGTAAAGTATTCAACTCAAATCTAAACATACCTGAAATCAAACTTGGTTCAAATTCCACCTACAGTTCTAAAGCTGTAGGAGTTCATTTGTGTTTTGCCCAGGCCTACAAACTTTCAATCAAATATTATTGCAAACTATATGGCTTTATTTTGCAATCCGAAAACATTTTTAGCCTCCTCTATCAGTGCAATTCAAGTGCAAATTATATTCATTTGGAAAGATCACATGGGGGTAACTTGTATGGTATTTTCCAATATGGCAACTGATCCCACTCCTGGTGAACCCGTGAACCTATGATAGTCTGTGTGAACTGATGCAAACTCATACAAATGTAAGCAAAGCCATCAAAAATAATCATTGCCTATGGCATCACAATGGTCTGTGACATGGAAAAAGTACTGTACTTTTTAATGAAGTAGAGCCTCTGAAATTTCAGAGCCTGTGAACTCATGTAGACCACAAACACACAAAAAATTCATGACTACATTCTATACTGGATTTTAAAGGGGTTGCATGACTGTACAGCAAAACATGTTATTTTTTGTGTATCACTAAGTAAGTAAAGAAAAGAAACACAGATGCAACATTTATTAAGCAAGTTATGAAACTCAGAGATTCAAATTCTTTAGAATGTTATATTTTATAATGAAAGTTTATTTGCCATACCACATTTTGGAAAGTCAAACCTATGCCAAAGTGGAAGACAAAGAAAATGAAAAGTAAATGCAATCAGGAAGAGACCATTAAACTGGAAATTATCTGTTTCAGCTACGCACTATAATAGCAGACTCTTCCAAACCCTTTTGGATTTCAAGTCTAATGAACAAACAAAACAGTTGTAAATATTTGTGAATAATCTGGAGAAAATGGTGAGACCACCATCCAATCTGGCGGTTGCTTTCTTCTTCTCTAGTTAGAAATCCAGGGGTGGGGGGGTAAACTGGTGGGATATGTACTGAGGACTTCTTGATTACTGAATAGCATTAGCATGACTGTGCGTCTGACCACTGTGTGGGTGCACAAAATGGTGATGGAATAAAAGGGCTTTCCTTGACACTTTCCAGCCCTTTGCAGGATGTGGGTATACTGGCAGCATTTGTGTGTGCTTAGGAGGTGAAGCATACTTCACCTATATAGTGCCAACACATTTAGGTGTTATGTGGGTGGAATGAGGAGTTGTTGGGGAAGTGATAACCAGCCCCGACCCAGCCAGGGTCAGGATATCGAGCTACTGTGCAGTCAACATCTCACCAACCCACCTCCACTTGTTATTATCAGCCTCTAGTCTGCAATAGAGGCTACAGAATCTCTATGTGAGTTGCATGGAGTATTGGGCTACTACAACCACAGCTTAGCACGTCCTTATCCTCAATGTGGCCTTCTGTATTAGTCTGTGTGGGCCCAGCATGGAAACTTTTTACATAATGCATAGAGGGTGTACAGGCATGCCTATCTGACCATTGAGGTACACAACCCACACAGACACACAGACACACAGACACACTGTCAGTGCTGAGCTTATGTAGTGATGGGAGCTGCCACAAGGGCCTTTGCATCTGGGTGAAAGCTCAGCGAGTGGTATTGCTGACAACAGATTCCTCAAAGGAGGCAGGAAGAAGGAGGTCAATGGTTATACACAAAGGCGAATTCATGTTGCACACTCTTCCAAGCTAATACAATACCTTGCTCCCCTGCACAACCTACAGTCATAGCAGGCATTGTACCTGCTTACAGCCCTATGCCTCCTGCAGTTCTAGAATCTCCTTATCCCCAAGACTGGATAGCTCTCCCTCACTCTCCAGAACCATTTCATACCTCTAGTTTGGTTTCACAACTTAGGCCATGCAGGGTAACGAATATCAAGGCTAGATCTTCAGCTGGTTTTAATCAGAAGAGATTCATTGAAGTCAATGGAGCTATGCCATTTTACCCCAGCTGAGAATCTGAGTCTATTAGGTGGTCTCTAATAGTGCTTGTCTTTGCGGGAAAAAAAGAATAGAAAGGATATCTTGTGTATAGTTCTGTGGCACCTTATAGACTAACAGACGTATTGGAGCATAAGCTTTCGTGGGTGAATACCCACTTCTTCAGGTGCCACAGGACTCTTTGCTGCTTTTACAGATCCAGACTAACACAGCTATCCCTCTGATACTTGTATATAGTTGTCTTTCTAGATTATCGTTATTTTCCTAGGATCGTGGGCCCAGTCTTGAATGTGCTCCATGCATTACATTCCAGTTCAGCATGCAGAGCCCTTGCAGGGTCAGGCCTCCTTACCAACCTAATATCCTTTGGTATGAATGTGGAGGAAAAGTTACCACTTCGTGTATTTAATACATTCTGCCACACATACTGAATTCCTATGAGATAGGGCAAAGAATCTAATCATCATAATACTTACAATTGTCAACATTGTAATCTTTACGATGTTGTATTTGCAAGTACTGTAGGTAGTGTTACATGGTGCTGTTAACATTCCTAATACCATGGCAATTTTAATGATTTACAAACATAAAGACTGTTATGGTGACCACTGCAGCACTTATATACACACAATTTTGCATTTTTTGAAGGACTATTCAGCTAATTAATCCTCAGAGATCCCCAAACAGATTTTACAGATGGGGAGTAAATGAGAAACAGAGGGACATATTAAGACAGTGTATGAGTCTCACACCACTAATTTGCCTCCAGGGCTGAATTTGACACACAGACACATTTAAGTGGCCTAATTTTTAGAGGAGATGAACACCTACAATTCCTATTGAAGTCAATAGGAGCTGGAGTTGTTCGGCACCTCTGAAAAACAGGTCATAAGTCACTAGTCCCAGGCCCACTGAATTTAGCGGGACCATACATATAGTCAAGTACTTTTCTGGATTGGGAACAGAATGCAGAGCACTTTCAAGATCAAGCCCAGAGTCAGTAGTCAAGCCAGAATTAGAGCACATGAGCTCCTGGCTCCTAAACACATGCTCAATCCTCAAGATATTGCTTCCTTCGTAAATCATCCAGAAAAGAACTTGGTAATCCATTTTCTTTCCTATCTCCCCTCTTCTGTACTACTATGCATCGCACAAGTATCTGACACTGTGCATAGAACTACAGCAATACACTTTATTTTATACACTGTATGCACCAGCAGCTACTCACCCAGGGCCAGTGAAAGGAAGTTTCACGCCCTAGGCAAAACTTCCTTGCACCAGCCCTGTGCCGCGCCCCCCCCCACCGAATGCTGCCCCCCCCCAGCCAGCTCCCACAAGCAGGAGCTCAGCCTTCCCCCCACTTAACCCCCCCACCACCACCCGCGGGCCGCGGCTGCTCCCAGCTCCCCGCTCAGGCGCTGAGCGGGGCGGGGGGCAGCGTGGCAGCTCGCCGTGGCTGCCCTCCAGCTCCCTGCTCAGTCGCTGAGGGAGACAAGGGGCAGCCACGACAAGCCGCCCCTGGTCTCCACACTCAGCAGCTCAGCGGGGAGACAAGGGGCAGCCGTGGCGAGCCGCTCCTTGTCTCCCCACTCAGCAGCTCAGCGGAGAGACAAGGGGCAGCCGCAGCAAGCCACCCCTTGTCTCTCTGCTCAGCCGCTGAGCGGGGAGACAAGGGGCAGAAGTGGTGAGCCACCCATTGTCCCTCCGCTCTGCAGCTCAGCTGCTGAGCGGGGAGGCAGCAGGCAGCCACCCACCGCCCCCCAAATCTTGGCGCCCTAGGCGACCGCCTAGGGTCGCCTAGTGGGCATGCCGGCCCAGTACTCACCTTTGACAGTGCTGAAACACCTTGACAATAGTTATCTGCTAATGCTCTGGTCACTGCAGTTCTGTCTGAAGGTTTGGCTACTCCGTCCTTACGGATAACACAGAAGCAAAAAGTGAACCCTATCTTTTGCACATTAGCTGGCCCAATGAATCAATATGCAAGTGAGACTTGATTCTTAGGCTGCAATGCAAAGTGTAGAATTCCTCCCTCCTACTATTACTGGAAAAACCCTAGCTTTGGATGATTTGAAAAAAAAAATCTGCAGAGAGATGGAGAGCAGCTTCCAGGTTTTTTTGGGACCAGAACAAGAAATTAACACCCACCCCCCATCTCACTAACAGCATTCTCCACTGCAGAAGCCCTGTCCACCAACAGGCAACAGTCTTATATCATCCTTTGCCCCCTGTCCTCCCCACTAAGGGACTCCTCTAGGTTTAGCTCAGGCTCACCATGTTGCCTCCCCTACAACTGCCCTCACACTGCTAGAGATGTACCAACTCTACTGTTACGTCATGGAACATGTGCATGTCTATATGTCACAGCTCTGGGTGCGCGCACCCTGCTGGACACTCACGTGGCTGCTGGGTCTGTGTGTTTTAAGCTTCCCTATGCCTGAGTAGGCTGCTTCTTTCTTTGGCCTCTAGGGTCATCCCTGGCCATAAACCCTCTAGATAGCACCCCTTCTCTGAAGTAAGACCCCCTCAGTCCAATTGCTCTAGGTCCCAAACTAGTGCCCCAAGATTCTCAGTAGCTTAAGCATACCTTCTCCACAGTTCCACCCTAGTAGGAACAACTATTTATAGTTTAACCCTTTGGGGACATGAAAAAGTTGAATCTAATAAGACAAAGACTTTGCAGTGGGATTTCTAAACCAATCACTCTTTATTTTTACTTTTACACAGCATGAGAGATATACATATGTGTGGAAATGAGAAAAACCTGTACACCATTTCCTGACTTGGTTTCCTCAACAATACCAAGCATTCTTTAGGATTTAGTCAGTGGCATTTCAGGATTCTAGGTCCCCTTTCCTAGACTTTACTTCTCCAGCACAGGCTTCTCTTTTCATTTTCATAGAATCATAGAACTGGAAGGGACCTCTAAAGGTCTAGTCCAGTCCCCTGCAATCAAGGCAGGACTAAGTATTTCCAGACCAGAGTTCCGAAACTTGGTTCACTGATTGTTCAGGGTAAGCCCCTGGTGGGCTGCGGGATGCTTTGTTTACCTGAGCGTCCACAGGTGCCGCTCGCAGCTACCAGTGGCCACGGTTCACCATTCCCGGCCAATGGGAGCTGCGGGAAGCGGCACGGGTGGAGCCACCACTTGCCGCAATTTAAGCCCATTACTTCTTGTCCTATCCTCAGAGGTTAAGAACAATTTTTCTCCTTCCTCCTTGTAACAACCTTTTATGTACTTGAAAACTGTTAGCATGTCCCCTCTCAGTCTTCTCTTCTCCAGAACAAACAAACCCAATCTTCCCTCATAGGTCATGTTTCCTAGACCTTTAATAAGTTTTGTTGCTCTTTTATGGACTTTCTCCAATTTGTCCACATCTTTCCTGAAATGTGGCACCCACAACTGGACACAATACTCCAGCTGAGGCCTAATCAGTGCGGAGTAGAGCGGAAGAATTACTTCTTGTGTCTTGCTTACAATACTCCTGCTAATACATTCCAGAACGACGTTTGCTTTTTTTGCAACAGTGTTACACTGTTGACTCATATTTAGCTTTTGATCCACTATGACCCCAGATCCCTTTCCGTAGTACTCTTCCTAGGCAGTCATTTCCCATTTGTATGTGTGCAACTGATTGTTCCTTCCTAAGTGGAGTACCTTGCATTTGTCCTTCTTGAATTTGATCCTATTTATTTCTGACCATTTCTCCAGCTTGTCCAGATCATTTTGAACTTTAATCCTATCCTCCAAAGCACTTGCAACCCCACCCAGCTTAGTATCGTCCGCAAACTTTATAAGTGTACTCTCTTTGCCATTATCTCAATCACTGATGAAGATACTGAACAGAAACAGACCCAAAACCAATCCCTGCGGGACTCCACTAATTATGCCCTTCCAGCATGACTGAACCACTGATAATTATTCTCTGGGAACCATTTTCCAACCAGTTATGCACCCACCTTAAAGTAGCTCCATCTAGGTTGTATTTCTCTAGTTTGTTTATGAGAAGGTCATGCAAGACCGTATCAAAAGACTTACTAAAGTCAAGATATACCACATCTACCACTTACCCCGTATCCACAAGGCTTGTTACCCTGTCAAGGAAAGCTATCAGGTTGGCCTGACATGATTTGTTCTTGACAAATCCATGCTGACTGTTATTTATCACCTTATTATCTTCTACCTGTTTGCAAATTGATTGCTTAATTATTTGCTCCATTATCTTTCCGGGTACAGAAGTTAAGCTGACTGGTCTGTAATTCTCTTATTTTCCTTTTTATAGATGGGCACTATATTTGCCCTTTTCCTGTCTTCTGGAATGTCTCCCGTCTTCCATGACTTTTCAGAGATAATTGCTAATGGCTCAGATATCTCCTCAGTCAGTTCATTGATTATTCTAGAATGCATTTCATCAAGCCCTGGTAATTTGAATACACCTAACTTATCTAAGTAATTTTTGACTTGTCCTTTCCCTATTTTAGACTCTGATCCTACCCCATTTTCACTGGCATTCACTATGTTAGACATCCAATCACCACCAATCTTCTTGGTGAAAACTGAAACAAAGAAGTCATTAAGCACCTCTGCCATTTCCACATTTTCTGTTATTGTCTTTCCCCCAAAATAACAGGCTCACTCTGTCCTTGTTATCCTCTTGCTTCTAGTGTATTTGTAGAATGTTTTCTTGTTACTCTTTATATCCTTAAATAGTTGATCTCATTTTGTGCCTTGGCTTTTCTAATTTTGTCCCTACATGCTTGTGTTATTTGTTTATATTCATTCTTTGTAATTTAACCAAGTTTACACTTTTTGTAGGACTCTTTTTGAGTTTTAGATCATTGAAGATCTTCTGGTTAAGTGAGGGTGGTCTCTTGCCATACTACCTATCTTTCCTATGCAGTGGGATAGTTTGCTCTTGTGCCCTTAATAATCATAGAATCATAGAATATCAGGGTTGGAAGGGACCTTAGGAGGTCATCTAGTCCAACCCCCTGCTCAGAGCAGGACCAATCCCCAATTTTTGCCCCAGATCCCCAAATGGCCCCCTCAAGGATTGAACTCACAACCCTGGGTTTAGCAGGCCAATGCTCAAACCACTGAGCTATCCCTCCCCCCCGATATATTTTCAAATATCTCTTTGAAAAACTGC
Source organism: Macrochelys suwanniensis (assembly GCA_033296515.1). Lineage (NCBI taxonomy): Eukaryota > Metazoa > Chordata > Testudines > Chelydridae > Macrochelys > Macrochelys suwanniensis. The sequence continues at coordinate 135,462,780 of CM065776.1, forward strand.
CAACTGTCTTCAGTTGGTTTTTCCCCTTAGAATTCCTTCCCATGGGATTTTAGTTACCAATCCCTAAGTTTGCTAAAGTCCACCTTCTTGAAATCCATTGTCTTCATTGTGCTGTTCTCCCTCCTACCATTCCCTAGAATCATGAATTCTATCATTTCATGATCACGTTCACCCAAGTTGCCTTCCACTTTCAAATTATTAACCAGTTCCTCCCTATTTGTCAAAATCAAATCTAGAACAGCCTCCCCTATAGTAGCTTTCTCCACCTTCTAGAATAAAAAAAAATGTCTCCAATACATTCCAAGAACCTGTTGGACAATCTGTGCCCTGCTGTGTTATTTTCCGAACAGATGTCTGGGTTGTTGAAGTCCACCATCACCACCAAGTCCTATGCTTTGGATGATTTTGTTAGCTGTTTAAAAAAAGTCTCTTCCACCTCTTCTTCCTGATTTGGTGGTCTGTAGTAGACCCCTACCAGGACATCACCCTTGTTTTTACCCCTTTTATCTTTTCCCAGAAATTTAACAAGTCTCTCTCTTATTTCTATCTCAACCTCAGTCCAAGTATATACAATTTTAATATATAAGGCAACACCTCCTCCCTTTTTTCCCTGCCTGTCCTTCCTGAGTATGCTTCTTCCCCATACTTCTCGCATTAATATAAAGACACGTAAGATACTGATTTGATTCCCCCCCCCGCCCAGTTCTGTCTTGTGTCTCCCTTATTTCTGGTATAACAACCCATGCTCCTCCCAGATTCCGACCATTCTCCCAGGTTTCCATGTTTTTGACTTTTTTCCCTGTGGGCTTTGGTCACCTGCCCCCGTCGAACCTAGTTTAAAGCCCTCCTCACTTGGTTAGTCAGCCTGTAGCCAAATATGCTCTTCCCCTTCCTCGATAGGTGGATCCCATCTATGTTTATCAGTCCTTCTTCCTGGAACAGCATCCCGTGGTCAAGGAAGCAGAAGCCCTCCTAGCGACACCATCCTCACAGCCAGGTATTCACCTCCAGGATGCATCTGTCTCTGCCGAGGCCCCTACCCTTGACTGGAAGGACTGAAGAGAACACCACCTGCACCCCCAGCTCCTTCACCCTTACTCCCAGAGCCCTGTAGTCACTTCTGATCTGGTGAGGGTCATACCTTGCAGTATCATCAGTGCCCACATGGATGAGTAGCATGGGGTAGTAGTTAGATGGCTGGATGATCCTCGACAATCCCTCCATAACATCTCAGATACGGGCCTATGGCAGGCAGCATGCCTCCCGGGATGCCATGTCAGGACAACAGATGGGTGTCTCCGTCCCCCTCAGAGGAGAGTCTCCAACCACCACTACCTATGTTTCCTCCTGGGAATGGTGGTTGTGATCCTCCCAGCCTTGAGGGTACATGGCTTCTCCTCTTCAACCTTTGGGGGTAATTCCTCATCACGGTTCTCCATCACCATGGTGGGTGGGTTGGGAGTAGGGGTGGAGCACTGCCTGCTGCCAGAAGTAACCAGCAGCCAGTGCCCTTCCTGTACCAGAGCCTTATCCTCGTCCCCCCGGTGGCATGACAGCAGTCCTCTCTAGCTGAATAGTGTCCTCAGCCTTGGAAGTCTCCATATGAATACTGTCAATGAATTCCTCATGTGCACAGATGCTCCTTGGCCTAGCCACCTCCTCCTGTAGCTCTCCCACCTTATTCCTGAGAGATTCCACCAGAAGGCACCTCTCACACTGGATGGTCTCCCCAGCCTGGCTTTCTGTGAGTGGGAAATGCAGGCCACAGTCTCTGCAAATCCACACCAGGATCTGGGTAGAGGCTTCCATGGTTAGGTTCTCTGTCTGGATACAGCCACAGGTGAAGGAGACCTGAGCAGTGTTGGCACTGGCAATGCGGCCCTTCCTAACCATAATGATTATATTGTGACTCCCTCTCTCAAACTCTCCTGTTCCCTAGATCCCCTTGGTCGCTTAGCCTCTGGCTTTTAAGGCCTTCCCTCCTAGGTCAGCCCTATCACCTCATTAATCACACAGTGGGAGGGTGATCACAAGGCTGACTGAGGCTGATCAAGGATGATCAAGGGAACAAAGGCTCAAACTGTCCCCAAACACACAATCCCAATTGACCCTGTAACTGAAAAAACCTGAAAGAAAAAGAAAAACACAAACAGCCAAACAAACTCACTCACCCCGAGGTTAGTACTCGCACCTTGTTTGTTCAGCAGAGGGATCTCCTTTGCCCTCTCTCAAATTCCCCTGTCTGCAGTCCCCTGTTCGATAGTTAGTGAGAGCACACTGCTCCAAGAAGACCTAACCCTCCTGGTCAACCTCAAGTTCCCTGTCACCCTTTTCCTCCCCCTGCCTCCTCACCCAGGTGATCAAGGTCCTCTCTCAGGTGGTTGCGTGGTTACTGCCTACCTGGACTCCAGACTTGAAAAACTGGTTAACCATTGTTCTGATAGGGCAGGGCCTGTTCAGTTGTTGATGGTCCTTAATGACCATCTCATACAGAGACACCCAGACACTATTTCCCCACCCCTCTTCTTCTTAACACATGAAATGTGATGCAAGACTTCAGCAAATGACTGCCAAGAGGTATAAACATACAAAGACGTCAGAAAAATCAAACTGGAATTCATAATTTGTACAAAGACAGGTTCCCTGAGTCATCACACTAAGCACTCCGAAAGGAAGAAACAGGGTGATAAGAAAGAGGAAATGTAAAAGGGAAAGATGATTGAAGAACCAGTGATTTTGGTTATGGGCCTGATTCACTCTTGGGATAAATGCCATACCACTGACTTCAGCATAGTTGCATCCTTCAACACAATCTAAGACTAGTTGTGAATTGGTCTTTATGTGCCTAAAATAACAGGTTATTTTAAAACAATCAATACATCAGACAGAAACAGTGACCACAATATATTGGGCCTTGAAGAAAGCAGGTTAGCTTAATGGTCTACAGCCCTGGGGAAGGACAGATGATATTTATGTTGCTTTCTGCATATGAATAAGAATGGGAAAAAGGTGAGGAGGTTATTCTATTAACCAGATCCATCACCCGACAGCATGAAAATTGTATTATATTTCCCAACATAGTCTGGGGGGAATTGTAATGGGTCCATTGATGTTATTTTTTGATTCTGCCTAAATTAAGTGAAGGCTTTACGTTATAAGTTTTCTATTTAGCCAAAGATCAATATTCAATTGCATGTTTCAACTTACTGTGTCCTGTAAAAAGTTTTTGCCGTGATTTATGGAGGCATTTTAATTACCGAGTGCTGCATAAGTAATTGAATTATGAAAAATATGTCCTGTAAAAGACAGACGTAAGTCATGCCCAAATAGAACTGCTTAATAAATCCATGGACTTAAAATATGCAGGTCTTAACTATAGCCTCTAGTTTGGTGACAAGTTGTCCTTTTTAGGAGACTCAGACTTATAGACTTTAAGGTCAGAAGGGACCATCATGATCATCTAGTCTGACCTCCTGCAAATTTCAGGCCACAAAACCTCACCAACCCACTCCTGTAATAAACTCCTAACTTCTGCATGAGTTACTGTAGTCCTGAAATCATGGTTTAAAGACTTCAAGTTACAGAGAATTCACCATTTACAATAGTTTAAACCTGTAAGTGACCCATGCCCATACTTCAGAGGAAGGCAAAAAAACATACACGCACACAAACAGGGTCTCTGCTAATCTGACTTGGGGGAAAATTCCTTTATGACACCATATATGACAATCAGTTAGACACCGAGCATGACAAAGGGTCAAACCAAAATTCAGGATTTGAACATCTTTGTACACTGAGGGAGGATAGTCTTGTAGATAAGATAATGGGCTGGACTCCTGAGAACTGGTTCCGATTCTCATCTGTCCCACAGACATCTGGTGTGATTCTGATCCTTCTCTGCCTCAGTTCCTCATTTGCAAAATGGGGACAGTTATTGTTTCTTTCACCCCCTTTTTTCCTCATCTGTATAGTACGTAATCTCTTTAGGGGAGGGACTGTTTATTATTGTGTATTTGTACAGCATCCAGGACAATGGGGCCTTGAAATCAGGTGGGACCACTAAATGGTACAGTAATGTAAATAATAGTACATTAAAATCTGAAAGAATACAGAACCAGATCAAGATCTGAATTTATAGCTAGTCTCTATAGCCCTCATTTTCAGTCAGAAGGATGATTTTGAGCATCTGACATAGGGCTTCCAATTTCCCAACATGTGCAAGCAAGTCACATTGTGTGTATGTATATAGACATGTATGCATGCAAATCCAAGTCATGTACACACACAAGGGATCTGTTCACACTTGGGTCCTATTCCAAAGTCCATTTAAGTCAATAGAAATATTTCTATTGATTTCAATGGGACTGGCTCAGACCTAGAGCTGACTGGAAGATGACAATTCCTTTTTGTAGCAACTTATGTGGTTTCAGAGTTTGTTTTTGTTCTGCACTGGAATGAAAACAAAATCTATTAAATGCTTCTGCAAAAACACATGCATATATCTTTCTCTGGATTGTTAGGAGACTGGTCTGAGATGTGGGAGACCCAAGTTCTCCACAGGGATTTTAATCTGGTCTCCCATATCCCAGATCAGTACCAGTCATAGAGTGAGTCAGCCAGTAGTCTCTCTCCCAAAAGCCTCTGACAGAAGTTTAGTGAAAACTGATACGTTTTCATGAAATATTTCAATGAAAATGTTCTAAAATCAGGTCTAGTCAGACCTTTAGATGCACACCTGTTTGAAAATCTGGTTAATCTCTGTAAGGACTAAATCCAAACCTAGATCCAGGCCACTCCCAATGTTTGGGAAAAGTCAGAACCAGATCCAAGTATTGAAAGAAATGTATAAGGTAGATTCTAATAAAGGAGGATGGGGGGAAGAGATCAACAGGACCAAGTACAAACATTTGATCCTATCTACTAACTGAAATAATCTATTATTTTCTTATTAGGATGAATAGTTCCTTTTAAATATCAAGCACTAAATGTTTTAAAACACAGGAAGGATTCTTAGCTGTATATTGACAGCCAACATACTGATCCACACGCTGACTATTACTCAAGAAGAAATATTCAGAGGATCATGTTCAGAGGATGACAAGTCATATTTGTATGCTCCGTGGCATATGCAAGGTCATTGTTTGAAATTCAGATTTACCACCAAAAGCAAAATTTGTAAAAAAAAGAAAACATAAGAATTAGCAGCCTTGTCTTCCCAGGTGGAGTGAGGGGAAGGTGTGCTGTTAACTTATACAGGGTAAAATTCTAGTGAAGACAAGGCAATTCGAAGTTTTCATACAGATTAGAAGATTGAGGTAAACCCTAGGCATCCTCATAGTCTTTAACTTGACCTGATGACTCATGTGAAAAATTCAAACTGCCTTGTCTTCGCTGGGACTTTAACTTGTATTAGTAAACTTGAATTAAGATCATATCTTTTTTCCTAGTGAAGACACTGCTTGAATGTCTTCATTTTTTACTTCCACACCTGACATTGGCTGTAAATTCTACATAACCTGTATGAATGATTCACAAAGCTCCAAATAACTTAGCGCTTTCCTATACACAACCAGTAAATAGATTCGGGGACTTATATTTGGTCCCTCTTAAATAAAGACTTATAGCTGCCTTAAAGCAGCAGCTGATGATTCCCAAAGCACAAGGGAATCCTGAGCTGCTGTAACCATACGTATACCTGCCTCTTCTGACCCCTTACTTGCATCCAGTACAGGGGTTACTTGTAGATCACAGCCTCTGCAGCATCCCCTAAGGACTGTTATCTGCTGGTACAAGGTAGAGCAGCACCTATGTGGCTTTTTAAATTGTGCCAGAAGCCACTTTGGCTCCTGAGGGACCCCTTTATAAAGAAGTGGCAAGGTGGAATGAAACTACTTATGTTTTCCCTGACCCCTTCAAAGGCAGGCCAAGCACTGCTCTACTATACCTGGTGATACAGAAAGTCCATGCAATGTAATAATGCTGAATTGCCATATCTTGGCATATAGATTCTCCTTTCCCCACATTTCATCACATAAGGTATGTTCCAGTTTCCCTAAATTCAGAAGAGCCATGATCTCATATCCATAAATATTTTAATCTGCTGGTTGCCACTGAACAGCAAATATCATTTTCACAGGACACTGGCACACAAATTACAGTTAAAATTAATGGCAGGCTAACATTTTTGCAAGAATTTTCTGTTTTCAATCGACAAACATTCAATGGGGAAGAACAAAATGTAGATTTTCCTCAGCATACTATCCATTTAGTCTGGCAGCTGAAGTAGAAAGAACATATTTCATTACACAGTACTAAAGATTAAAAAAGATAAAAGGGAAAGCATACAGCAAAAACCCTTCAAATACAAAGGTTTGGTAGGTGTCCTAATAAATGGGGTTCCTGGTTATAATCATCTCTCTTGCAGAGTTTCAATTCAAATAAGATATAAATCATTGGATGAAATAAAGCCAAAAAACAGGAAGCAGTGTTGTCAGAAACTATGCCTAATCATGCTGAGTAGTATCTTCAATCGTTGGGTTCCCTTGTGGAGTAAAATGTTACTCAATGAGAGTTGGAAGCATCTGGTCAGAGAGCTTTCATTTTAACCATAGACACAGTGGGCATTACACATCACTTGCTGAAGAAGACTCAGCTGCTAGTTCTTTTTAGGAATGGTGGGGAACTTCAGTGCCTCATTTTGTATCCCCATGTTCTGTGTGTTGTAGAGTGAGACATTTATCTTTTATTATGGAAATATTATAGTATATTATTTCTCTTCTCTCGAGCTGGTGCTAGAGGATTATCTGGAAGATGCAGTTAGCAAGGGAACAGCAGCAGTTTGCCTGCTTTTCTCCAAAATAAAGTCCAATAGAAAAGTAATTGAGACATCTAAGGTGCTGTTTCATATTACATTAGCATACTCATTGATAAGGGAGAATGCAGATTATGAAGCAATACAGTATTAAATATGTCATTAATGAGCCAAGAAAGATTTGAATATCTTATATGGGACACTTACTTTGTCATCAATATTTTGAATATTTTACCATTTCCTTTCCCACTACTTACACACACTGAGCTAGATCTCGCTCTCATTCACATCCATATAAATCAAGAGTAAATACACTAACTCAGTGTAGCAACACCAATTTAAAGTGAGATTAGAATCAGACCAAAATCTCCTTTTATGTCCTATCAATATCTTACTTTTAGTGTGTGTGCAAATTACAATACAGTCTCTAACTAGATGGTCATATTATTTCTTCAGTGGTGCAATACAACATTATACTTTTTAATTTCTGAAATGTATCAGTGTCTGAAACCCAGAGGTTGGAATGGCAACCATTATGCAACCTTTACTACAGCAATGTCAGAAATACAACACTGAGCATGTAACACATATTATCTGCTTTCTTTAGCTTTTATGATTCTAAAAAAATATATACCTGAAACACTATTTCAAAGCAAGTGGTAGGCATTTAATACATTCCAGGGAAATTATTTATGCCTATTATTTCCTTCAACTAGGACTCAGAAAATGTGGATTTGAAGGATAGCTGTCAGTCACTCAGAATCATAATACACCTCACTGTTGGCAAGGCAACCGTAACATCAGTAGTACAGTCCCTTCCTGACCTTATGTTCTGTTTTGTGGTTGTTTTTGTTTGTTTGTATTTAAAGGGAGTATTCCCTTTGGATGAATCTTCCTGTTAACAGACCATATTTTAAACAACCAAAGACCAAATTCAGGACACTGACTAACCTTTAAAATATAGGAACATCTCAGACAAGGGACCTGAGAAAAGGCAGGTTGAGCAGGAAAAGCCAAAATGATTTGTGTTGTGGAATCAGTTTTAACCTTACTTTCTTGACTGTGTGCTTTTACAGATGAATCCCATTATTAAAAAGTGAACAAGATTACAAAAACATCCCTAGCATTTAAACATGTCTTAAACTTTAAGCAGGTGCTTAAGATCCTTTACAGTCATGTGCTTAAATGCTGTGCTGACTAGGAAAGGACATGCTTAGGTTCTTTCTTCAATTGAGCTCTTGGATCTTAACGGTGAAAGAAAGGAAAACCACAAATGGATATAGGATTGCAATGCTATGTAATGAATTGCCAAGGGATCTTCCTGTTCAGGCAAAATGTCATGCAATTGAATTATAAGATTGTAACTAGCAGCAAAAAGAGGAATACAACAGTGCATTTTAAAAGCAAATATGCTCAAACAAATTTGTTTAAATGGACACGGACACACACACACACACAGTGGCCAAAATTTAACACCACTGTAAAGTTAATCTGAGTGACTACTGTGAGAGGTTTTAATTAATCACTGATCATGCTAAATGTTATAACAATCGTGTAACTATCCTGATGTAGACTGGACAGAGAACTGCTTTAGGCAGCAGGAGAGCATATAGAAGCTATAGATTATCAAAGTTTCCCCTTTCATTTTAAGAGTAGCAATCTCCCCTTTGTGAAAATGTATCATTCAATGGGTAAGTATTTCATTGTATTATAATTTCAGCATGAATACTCCAGTTGCAGGTTGGAAGCACTCCAATGGCTTCAAACCGTGAACCAAAAATGATAGCTTTCAGTGGTGGAACATGCAGGAGAATACTCTTTCTGTAGGGAAAAGATAGAGAAGAAAATCAATAGTACTTTATTTATGCGAACTAGTTAGTCCCCCCTTGCCAAAAACTGAAAGAATATTCTCAGTGTGATAAGAACATATTGACCGTTGAAGGTAACATATAAAAAGAGGTTCCCTGACTCGAATTTCCAGAACTTGTACCCTAATGATATAATAGATTGGTTCACAATCCTGAGAAGCAGATAGGTTATTAGTTCACACTATCAGATTACTGCCATATCTAGAAAAGTACAGACACAAAATTGCCTTCCAGACTCATTCACCCTGTGGTACTATCAGACTGCTGATCTACAGTAATGAATCATTATTATCTAGCCAGACCCCCTTTGAACAGAAAAACAGTGTTTCCAGCACCGACGCCATAGTTTGTCCTTACCATTGTAATTGTAATCGATGATGATGATAATTGTATGAGTGAAAAGTTAAGGTTGCACTACAAGCACAAGTCTCTATTTGAAGTGCCTTTCCTGGCAGCAGCAGCAGCAGCAGATTCATTAACCTCTTATATGGACCAGCCATTAGTGGAGGGCAAAAAACCAAATTCCCTTTGTTTGAGTTACACATGTAAAGACTAGCTTTGGCATCTCCTGACTTTTGAATGCATGCTAAGCCCTGCATACTAAACTGTATTTTTTCTTAAAGCAAATATTATTTGTTTGTATTTTGCATGTCAAATTCAGCTCTGATGGAAGAAAGCACAACTCTCATTGAATTTGATTCAGCAACTTTAAAATACTCTATCACTGTAAGAAATTAAGCTGAAAAATGCTGGTTATTATTTATTTCTATTACCGTAGCACCTCGGAGCACCAGTTATGGACCAGGACCCACTGAGCTAGGCCCTGTGCAAACACAGGACAAAAAGACAATCCCTGCCCCAAAGGAGCTCACAATCTAAGTATAAGACAAGAGACAACAGATGGATATAGCCAGACAAATAGGGAAATATAAGGTAATAATGGGACAATATTGGTCAGCATGATAGATTCCGGTCTCTGCATGCAGAGTGGAAAAACACTCCCAGAACCATTAACAATGATTTACTGTAACAAGTTAGAGTTACTAAACTGAATGGACTTTGATTTTATTTTGAATGTTTAATCAGGTGGTTACAAAGTTCCAAATATGGCTTGATGAATTGAAACTATAAATGAAAAATAAAAGTGTTTGCACACACGCGATGCCTACTGCTTCAGGACCAACCTGACTGTTCTGAGGTGTGATAGATAGATAGATAGATAGATAGATAGATAGATAGATAGATAGATAGATAGATAGATAGATAGACCCCCCCCCCACACACACACACATTGTGTTCCTAGACGTAAACCTGTAGGATGATAAAGGTATTTGGCTGCTGAAGAAGGCTCACTTGCTCTAAAGTTGAGCTTCTTTGTCCAGATACTCAGCTGATGTAAGCAGGCTTTAGTCCTATTGAATAAAATGAAACTACCTCAATTTACATCAGCCCATTATTTTTCTTTCTAATACTTCAGAAACTGTCACTCTCTCTATCACAAGGGCAATACCTACCCTCCATTGCCCCCCTCCCCCCCCCCCCCGCGATTGTTTTCCTTGGGTCCTGAGCCTTCATAACAACAGGAAGACTAATAATCATGTTGGCAGTCTCAGCTGAGAGGCAAGGATTTAATTAGCATGCATTCAATCTCAACTACCACATTCACATCTAGATCTGGTCTCCCCCCAGACAGATTCAAAGCATATAGAAGGGGAATGAGAATACTCTGGATGATGTACTCTCTGCATGTACATGGGTAAACTAAGGAATTTGGTATCCTGAGTTAAGAATCCACCATCTTTCATCAACTCAAAATTTTACTACAGATTTAAAAGAAATGTGAACAGAACTAGAATGATAGATTCACACTTTTCATAACATTTTCCCTACTCTCCTATTTTGTGGGTAAAGTTCAATTTTCCTAGATGATCACTGCTAAAATGTACCCTGCTGTAAAACAGTATGATTGCCTCTAAATTGACAGGTGTGTTTCCCCCAAATATCTTGCAGTTTTATTTCAGATACCTCCATTTTCCCTTCCAAATTCATAATTTATCACTTAAATAAAGATTATTTTGTCCAAAGAGTTATTTGTTAAAAGGAAATATCTTATGTCTGCAGCAGTGGCATCCTTCTTCAGGATGTGGTTCTGGGCTAGATGCAAAGTCGGGTGAGGCTCCATTGTAGATCAATGCTATGTCTCTCTCCATTTGTCCTGGGGAAAATAAATCCTCATTGGACTCCTGTTTCATTTATTCATTTAATTTTCTTAGAGCTTTTCCAACCTGTCTCCAAGAGATAATCAGAAAAAATACATATAGAAACTAAATAAAAAGTCCTTACTGTCATGAAAGGAGCTCCCAGAGTGTCTAGCAATCTTTCCAGCTGGCATGAGGTATAACATACAGTATATAGCAACCCAGCTCTGTCCCTTACACTAGGGAAAGATTAGCTGCTCCTCACATACTATAAATGACAATTGGCAACCTATACAACAAGAATAGGCCGCCACAATCCACTGAGCCTGGGTCTATGCCAAATGCCTCCAACCATCGTCACAGCCCAGGGACCAAACCGTAATTCTCTGGGTAAATACATTCACGCAAATTACTCCTTTAATTCCAGGCAAATGAGAGCACTAGAGAGAGAAACTGGAATTAACTAACACAATTAGTCGTTGTTTTGGGACAACAAAGTAAAACAGACAAAGCTCTTTGCTTTCAGAGTTAGCTGCATAGGCCAGACCATGGCATGGTTCTGCAAGGGCATAAATAGGAATGAGAGGGATGCTATGTGAGTGATACTTTTCATCCTCCTGGGTGAATAGGAAGTGGGCAGAGAGGAGCAGGGAATGTGTGGCATCTTGAGTCTACTCTCCAGTATGCTTGCCAACACATTGAACTGTCATGGGGAGTGGTCATAATTTGATACTGGCCCCCTTTCCCTCTGTGCAGAGGGAGAGCAGATAGGGTAGTGTGCCACCAAGATGTATAGTTCCTTGCCTGTCCTCTCTCGAGGCAGTACAGCTCCTCCCCTTACACAAGGCTAGTTTTAAATTCTTAGAGCCCCAAATGTGTGAGGTGCAGCACATCTCAGGAGTGTGAGGCATTCAATATCCCTTTGACCATGTCCAGTGCCTTGCTGAATTGGGCCCTTTATGTGCAGCATTTCTCCTTGATTGAAAGGTCACCAAAATTACATTGTTTTTCATGTTTGTGTAGCAACATTTGCTAAACAATATAAATATTCCAATAAATAATTTCACAGATGCCAGTCTGTGAAGCAAACCCTGTTTCTACCATGGGATTGCAGGTCACATTCATTGTTGATTATTTTTGAAACACAACCTATCAGCTCAGTCTTTATATTTGGGTTGAAAATGAAAGAGATGCTCTCAGATGGGCACAGAGGTGGCATCCAGTGCTCAGAAAACACATTTAGAAAATAAATAGGAATTCACTTTGAAGTACAAATCTGCCTGTTTGTGGATGTTTCATTCTGCAGAATTGTCATCTATTCTTATTTTAAAATACAGGTTATCTTGGACACCCATTACAGAGCTGGTTTAACTATACACAAAAGTTAAAGAGACAGCTAAATTGTTTAGTATTAAGCCCTTATTAACATTATTATTATTAATAGATTTCAAAGCCAAACAGGACCATTGTGAGCATATAGTCTGATCTCCTGTATAACACGTTAATTTATTTTGTATTACAGAAGCTCCTGAATGCCCCCTTATTCAGGAATCCGAGCCCCATTCTGCTAGGTGCTATCTAGCAGTTACAGCTATGATCATATCTTAATTTTCATTGGTAAATTAAAGATTGTGAAGAGCTCAGATAACACTGTAATGGGGGCCATACCAGTACCTAGTCATCACATTATCTATTTTAATTTAATTTGGGGCTGAAATCCAATTTTGGGTTTATTATGAGCACAGACCCACTCACTCACTCACACGAGATTTATTCCAAACAAGTACTCAGAGAACCACATTTCAGCCAGCCTATAAATCTGCGAGCATACATTCTGCATTTGTGCACATAAATCATGTAGTTGGTTGTGTAGTTACCTGAGCTCTGTATACAAACAGGTGTGTACAGGTTATTGCCAGTATAAGACTAGAGGTGGTGACTGAAGAGCTGGCCCTAGGTGTGAAGTCCATGCCCCTGGTTCATTGTGTACACTACACATATTTAAAAAGCAAACACAAAACCCTAGTTATTAAGGTTTTGTGAACAAATAAAGATGAAACATCATAGGAGCTACTTAGTCTGATGGAGAGTTTCATAAATATTCATGTACAGAAGGTAATAAAACCTTGTGCAAACCAGCACTTGAATCATCATCCACAATGGCTGGATTCTTCCAATATAAGGAGCAGAAAGTGACATTGACTTATTGCTATTCTCTCTGTAGCGGGGCAGTCACCCCGCTCCGGCCCTGAAAGGGTTAAAAGCGGGCCCTTGGGGAGGGCCGGGTCTGAGAGCCAATAAGAAAAGGCTGACTGAGGAAGCAGCCACATCTGGGCCACACCCCAATCAGACCACAGCTGGCCCTGATAAAAGGGCTGGGAGCCAGGAGCTGGGACTCTCTCTCTCCAGTCTGGAGGGAGAAGGACCTGACTGCTTGAGAGACAGGGTACCTGAGGCAGAGCAGTGCTGGGGAAAGGCAAAAGGAGCTGGGGAGCTCCAGCCTGGCAACTCCCCAGGCTGCAGGCTTTGAGCAAGGCCTAAGATAGGTACTGGGGTTGCAAAGGTGCAGCCTGGGGTTAGGCAGAAGCAGCAGGGCCCAACCCCCCTTACCAGTGATGAGTGGTTTACAGACTGCAGTCTACCCCAGTGCACGGGGGCTAGATGTTGACTGGCAGTAGCCACTGAGGCAAGGTGGGGATAGAGGGTGGGGGGGTGTTCTCCTGAGAGGGGAGACCCAAAGTGTGTGGGTACTGCTGGAGCAGAACCCCAGGGCAAAGGGCACCGGGGTCCGGGAGGGACACAGGGGCCAGCGACAGGAGAGACACCAGCCTGCAGAGGGGGCTCCAAGGCTGGTGCCAAGAGCTAATTCCCAGACAAACAGCAGGAGGCGCCGCACTGGTGAGTCTCGCATCGTTACATTCTCCAAAGCAAGGAATCCCAACTCAAGTCCCTTACAGCCTCCACTGAATGAGCTGGGCTGGGCTCTTGCCCATCTGTACAATCTACATTACTTGCCATTAACTGAAACAAGACTGGAAATAAACTACTAGCCACGTATTCAAAAGGCTCAATAAAACCTATAAAGCTCAGCGTGGCACCACCTGCTGTGGTGAACTGTGTTTTCCAACACATGCAGAGCTGAGAAGAGACCGCTGCAGTTTCCCAGAAATCCTGCATAGGCACAAGGAATATCCAACAAACTGGCAGTGGCCTAAATGGTGATGAAGAGGATCCTGAATGCAATCTTGTGATTAGAAAGAGCCACGGGGGGAAGAGCAGTGCAAAATGCCAGAGATGACACCCCAGATGTGCAAACAACTGGTGATATCACTGGGGGAAAACTCCTCCCTCCCATCCACCCCCCCCCCCCCAAAAAAAAAGAAAAAGAAAAAGAAAGGACAGTTTTCATTTCATTTCATTTCAACATAGAATATGCCTTCATCTAATGTAATGCAAAGATCTCTGTTCCTTTTTTCTATAACAATATTTCTCAACTACTAGGTCACAGCTCCCCCTCTCCTCCCGCCCCCCAGGGGGTTGTCACAAAAGATATCTGGGAGGTTGCAAGCTGTTAACAGTTTTATTACAATCAAAGCAAAGAAAATCTTACTGCCCCATTCACTACACACCCTTACCCTTGAAGGTCAAGTATCCTCTACCAACCTCTCGAAGTATAGACACAAATTATAAAGGCGTATCACAGATATATTTACTATCAAAGTAAGAGTGAAAAATGTTAGGCTATTTTGAAAATTCTTGACTTCAAATAAGTGGATGCCAACCTGAAAAGGTTGAGATACACTGATGTGTAACAACCACCAGCATTCATAGAAGCAGGAAAAGGACGCACAAATCATTCAATGAGCTAAACATTGTAGGTTTGTATTTGGGAAGGTGAAAGGGGTAGGAGGAAACTAGATAGATTATAACCCTGGCTCCTGTTCCATGAAGGAGAATTGGGAGTTGTGAGGAGGGTATAATTACCGGCCTGCACAGGTTACCCATTTTGCAGCTTGCAGCAGTGAGATGGAGAGCAGTCACTACCCAGCTTCTGCTTCCCAGGGTGGTGAGTGAGCAACTCTGGCTTCAACCCCATGTGCTAGCCAGTGCAGCTGAGCAGGCAGGCACAGAGGATGAAGTAAGCTGCACCAAGAAATGGGCTGGCTCAGCACACTGCCCCCATGGAGCAAGGGAGGGGAAGCAGAGAATGAATTGTGACTCTGCTCCTGGGACAGCCTAATTTAGGGTTAATCACAAAATGCCAACCCAGCCCTGAACAATAAATTTACCTAAACTTATTCTCATTTCTTACTTGTGGTGTCTGGAACTATCAACGGCACTACAGTAGACCCTTGTTTTATGATTACCAATCCTATGAATGACTGGTTATATGAATCATTTTTATCCCTCAATCAACAAAGATCCACGCTTACACTGGTAAAAGCACTTTGTATCAGACAAGTCATGCCTCAGAAGGGTTATTTGTGAGTTCCCGTCCCCGTATTCCTTTTTATGATGGCTGAAAAGAAGAAAAAACAGCAATTTCCCTAGTGATCGCAGGGGTGCTACAGCAAAGTATGTACCTATAATACTGTAGGACATAGTTCAATCTATTGGCAAGATACCAATGGGCTCACTGTATACTTTTGTTATGTACATTATCATTGATGTTTTAATGCATTAATTTATGCCCCATACCTACTATAATTTTGTGATGTCCAATTTTATGAACTTTTCCAATCCCCAATTAGTTTTTACTTATATTGTACATGTATATGGTGAGCAAGGTTTGGACCCAACTCTTGGCAGTCTGCTGAGCTAAAAGTTAATGAAACCATCCTTTATAGGCTGATTAAATTTGATAAGCAAGTCAAATTACATGGTCACTTTTCTGGTATGCATTGAAACTGACTGGACATCATTCCTTCTATAGGACAGCATTGCACATTTTATTCCAAAATACATTATAAGATAGTCAATAATGGCTTCAAAAGAGCCAATCATGTTTACTGAGCATATACTGTAGTACACATTAAACACTTTATAAAGTAAAATGGCTCTCTTGCATTTATTAGTTTATTATGATCAATAGGGTAAAAACACATTTTAGAATTTAAATAATTATTCATACCATAGGCTACAATATCAAAGATCTCGTCTGAATTTTCACACATTCCTTTGAGAATATTTCTATGTATTTCTATGTATTATTTCAGAAATGTAAATATTATACAAAATTAACAAAGAAAATGTTAAATGATATCAAAATATATGCTAATTTGGGGCCTGATTCTGCTCTCAGCTACTCCAGTGCAAATCAAGCGTAATTCCACTGAAATCACCAGTCTATGGTTCTTTTCCTGCAGACACTTAAATTCATTACTGTGACTTCAATGGGGACTGCTCCTGTAGTATAGTTAACCATGTGTATAAGTATTTGGAGGATCAGGGCCTAAAACTGTCATAGGCGAGAGGAGATACTATCCCTTTATGTTGATAAGGAAACTCAAAGTCTGCTGCCCTGGACTGCCTGATTCCTCTTTCACTTAAATTACAGTTTAGTTACTGTGGTTTAACAACTGTATGAGGGGAGACTCAGGCCCACAATACCTCTAAATACTGTTACTAGACATCTGCAAGATCACGACAGCAACAGGACTAAAGACCTTTGTGCCAGAACAGTTTTTCCTTAGCTTTAGGTTTCCCTGTTCTTGTGTGTTTATTCATATTTTTAAATAAAAAAGAAAATGCTGTTTCATCTGCTGTATATTTTGGAATTACTTGACCAAGGCAAGTTAAAATTTACATTCCATTCCATTCCAACTGCTACACGGGTCTAGTGAAATCTATACTTTGCTATTTACACATGTGGGTTATATTCGTGTGGGACCTGTGCATGTGACAGAGGCCCAGTCATGTCAACTTTGATTCGCTTTACTCTTGTGAGTAATCCCATGGAGGAAGGACCATTCACATGAGTTTTTGTAGGATCAGACCTCAGGTTACAAAACTAATAATTCTAAAGATAGCTATTCTGCATTTTGAGCAATGGGATACACCAGCACTACAAACTCAATTAGAACTCACATTAATATTTTATACATTACATTTTATCAGTTATACTTGGATGAACAGAGCAACTGAATTAAAATTTGATTTATAATTAAAAACGTATCAATCATCTCAAGAGCACAAGCACAACCATGCTATATACTTGGCACTTCCCTCTCACTGAAAATTGCGAGGTAACCTGTCAGGTAACAAGAGTCATTAGTTCCATGCAGGAGACAATTGTTTGTGGTGATACACTGAGTATTTACAGCTGATCAGCAATGGCATAATGATTTAGTACACTCAGGAGATGTATACTATACCAGAAAACTGCAGATACGCAGTGATGCATAAAACAGCAAAGTTAAATAGTTTTCAAATTTTAAATAGCTCTGCATTGTGGAAGCCTGGTTTGGTTTTTCTTCATCGTTAAATATATAAATGGGGTGGGGGGATGAGAGAAAAGTCTTTTTTACAATAATGTCTGTATAATTCTTTATCACCAGCTTCAGTCATTATGGGCTTGACACGAAGCCCAGTGAAGCCACTGGAGGTCTTCCCATAGACTTCAACAGGCTTTGGATCAGGGCCTATATGTGGATACAAATTGAGGTGTTGAAAGGTGTATCATTATTTCCCTTTCAATCGTCATTTAAAAAACATTACAGATAAAGTAAGCTGATATAGTTTTGTGTTTAGCATTTTGAAGTTGATATGGCGATATGATTATATCATTACAGTAAAGATGATATGCAGGGCTATATGAAGCGACTACCAGACCAGTGTGGGGTTATTTTTCATATTCTGTCTATGTGTTTAAAGGAGCCAATCCTGCTAGGGACTGAGGATGCTGGCCTCAATTCATCAGCATTTCCAATAAACTTTGACTGCAATAGGACTACTCGTGCTGAAAGTTAAGCATGTGTTTAAGTGCTTTTCTGGATCCAAGACAATGTATTCAGCACCTCATTGGTTTGATTTCATATAGGTAAATCCACTGAGCTTTATCCCACAGTATTTAAATAACTGTAGTATGACATTCCCGTAGAAAGAGCTAGTACGTATGCTCACAATAAAGTGAATGAAACTGACAGAACTTGTGTAAGGCTCACTTCATTGATCTTCACTGTTTCCAAATGGACTGATAATCTTAAATAATAAATGCTGACTTGATTAAAGCCATTCCTTTTTACATTAAGTAAAATCCAGGGAAAACCTTGATTGTGTAAGTAATCATACATGAAAACTCATTTTGTAAAATATAGTTCAGGAAATTGCATTGTTTGGGTTATATTGCAAATATTGCAAATGGGTTAAGTAAAAAATGGAGGCCAATGCCAGACACAATTTTTCTCTCTCATTTATTTCCTTTGAGCTCTTTGTTCTGATTTCTTTTTCTTTTACCCTACATCATTTATCTGAGAAAATAAAATAAAATAAAATAAAAACTTAATTCAGGAACATTTACATCAACAATTGTTTAGCCTGGATTGTTGTTTGTAGGTAGGCCATTGAAGACTTGGTAAATAACTGCAGAACTGTGTTACTCAGCGATTTCTAGCATCTTGTATAAGACTATTTCTCTTACAAGCTACTCTGCCTCTCATCCATTACCATCTCTCTTTTTCTCGGACTTAATGAGAAAGCTGTAGGTTGCATCAGCAGTAGAGGACCTCAGGCCTCCAAGCACAACATATAAAGTGCAAATCCCATATGTTCATTTATATGAAGGCACTTAAGTCTGCCAAAACACGTTATTTTCTGGTATTATAGCTAGAGGTACAAATAAACCAACCACCAGGTTTCAAACTCTGTCTTCCCTTAGTAATCCCAACCTTAAAGTGCCTACTTATTAACTACAGTATGTGAGGAGGGCGGAACAATGTATGAATCACTCAGTAGATTTGTTATTCAAAACGCCTGCCTGCCTTCACAATGTCTTTTTTCATCTGCTCCTCATCTAATTAACTGAGAGTGACATTGTATATTTATTCTGAAACTAGGACAATGGAGCTATTTCTCAGTGCCTCTGTGACATATTATGAAGTTGGATCAGGAAAACAAAGGTTGCATACACTGTCTTGTGTAAAACAGGCACATTATTTTGTTGCTTAGGCTGAGATTTTCAAAAGTGCTTATGAGAATTTGCCACTAGCTGGTTTTCAATGAAAGATGGACATCTATCTGCCCTTTCAGTCTTTGAAAATCCCAGTCAAACTATCCAATTCTGTCCACAGATACAGAGATGGCCACCATTGATATAGTATCTGAGCACCTCACAAACTTTGATTTATCTTACAATACACCTTTGAGGTGGGGAAGTGCTATTAGCCCAGTTTTACAGATGGGGCACAGGGGCACAAGAGTCTAAGGGACCTGCTCAAGCTCACACAAAGTCTGTGGTAGAACAGGGACTTAAAACCAGGTCTCCCAAATCCTTGGCTAGTGCTCTCACCACTGAACCACCCTTCCTCTCTAATTAATTTATTTTGCATTCAGGTGCAGGTTGGATGAATGGATGGATGTCTTCCTCCTCTGTGACCCAACTTACTCCAAGGCTATCCCGCACTGAAAATGCCAAGGTCATGGCAGGCTGCAAAAAGGAGAGCAGATTCTCCCAAAACTGGAGGTTAACACTGTGGATAGATTCACCAACCAGTCACAAACTGTGACCCGATCCCCCACACTGGTTATCAAAAAGCTAAAAAAAGAAATCACAGAGCCCCCTATACTACATTTCAATCTCAGGCTCCCAATCCGCAAATAAGTCCAGTAAAGTGAGAAGTTATTTAAAACTCTATTCACTATACAAAATGTTATTCTGATCTTAAAAGGACCAGTCACATTACCAGAACAATACTAGTTTGGATCTTACCAAAATACTATGTTTCCAGCCACTCCTTTAGTATCTAAAATCAAAGATTTATTATAAAAGAAAAAGAATAGAGTTGTTAAATGGTCAAAGCGATCAGACACATACATATGACTTCATAGTCCATATATCAGGTTCTTAACAACATTGGTGGGTTTGCTAGCTTGTAAAGTGTTCCCGTAACACATCCAAAGCAATGGAAGTGAGAAGCAGGACTGAAGACAAAATGGAGAAGACGCAGCGGCCTTTTTATATGCTTTGCCATGTGTCTTGTACCTCCTTTGTCACATACACAAGCTCACAGCAAATGGGCATGGAAAAGTATTTGGAGTCCCCTGTCCATAGGCATATCCTGCTGACTCATAGGCATAGTTCCCGGCTTCTCTCAATGGCGTCATTGTACAGCTGATTGCCCTTGATGGGCCATCAAGCAGGCTGGATAGTGCTGATGCCAGTCTTTCTGGGGGTGTCACCAAGATACACACAGAACAAGGTTGAGATATTAATACACCATGCATATTTATCTCACAATACAAAGATGATACATACATATAAACAAGGTTATCATACTCTTTTCCACTCATACCTTACATGGCATATCTTGTAAAATTCACTGCAATTTTGTAATATTGGTATCCATAATATTATAAATGGTCACCCATATTCCATACCGCATCACACCCTCCCTCCCCACTAGAGAGATACATACTTGATAAGGGTAGTTGAACCCAGGACTTTCAAGTCCTAGGTTAGTGCCCCACCACTGCTAGGTACAAAGTGCCAATTCCCAGGGGATCTGGAAGTGAATCAGGATGCTGGTATGGAACCCAATGTGTGCAATAAACTGAGAAGAGAAAGTGCCACTTCATGATAACAGATATCTCCCTAATGTGAAGGAAGCAAGTTGTGAGTAAAACACAGGTTACACTGACTATGATCCTACTAGCTTTCACAGCTTGGATTCCTGTCCTACCAGGAGGATAAAGGCAGGCATAAATACAACGTAAAACAGTTCAATGAAATAGAGTAGTAGATAGAACAAATGCTAGAGAAATAACTGCTGCTCTGTTCAAGATACAATAGGATAGTGTGTTTGTTCACCTGCAGATTGTTTTGGGTAATTTCACACATCTCTTTTTATGAACATGAGGCCAATGAGTGCATCATTGTACAATATCCTCCAAGAAAAGAAAGAAAAATGTACATCTGATGCCAATGTGATTCTTTTATTAGGGCCAACTGGTATTATACTGGCATGAAGTCACAGAAAGACGAAGAACAACGTAAGGAAGTAGTAAAGATAAAGTAGAGAGAGAGAGAAGCTAAAAGAAATCAATTGAAAAAGAGATGAGCCTAAGTCACACAGTTTGGATCTGGATCCAAGCATCTACTGTGTTCAAGGATGTTGGATACAAAGATTTGGTATGGGCTCATGTCTACGTAAAAATAAGAAAATCATCAAAAGAGCCTGATTGCTCAGATTACAGGGGAAAGAAGGATTAAAGGACACCAACTAGAAAAGAGGAAAATGAAAATAAATGAATAAGGAAGAAAAAAAATGTCACCCTCCTACTTAACTCTGATCAAGATAGAACTGTTAGAAATCAAAGGAGTTATGGGGGGAGCGTCTGGCATTTAAGTAGGTAGAATTTCAGTTTAACATGGCACATAGACAGACAGAGCTGGTCCCACAGCACAGTGTTGAATCTAGTACAGAAGGGCCCACACAACAGCTTGTAGACCACTTAAAATTATACATTTCAAAATTTCAACCAAAAAATGTCAAAATTGTGACTAAACAAGGGAATTTTTTAAATGGAATTTTCATAAACCCCCTCCCCTTATTTTTATATCATCTGATTGGAATTTTTGGTATTTCTATAGCATTTGAAATTTTCACAAAAACGTGAAAAACTATTTTGAAATTGGTTTTCCAACAAGCTCTGGTTAAAAATATTTTTCCTCTGCCAACCCCACTGTAAAAGTGACTTTATGAGGTTACATGGTTATTGTATTTTCAATAATTTCAATTTAAAATAGTTCCAGGTTACAAATAAAAGCTCAGTCTAGGGTCTCAGTCAAACTGGGTTCTTTTCCTTTTACACGTTCACCAGTAAAGACTCTACAGACCAGATTAGATCCTCGGCTATAGATGTACAACCCATTGTCCTCAAATTATGTCATCAATACGCATGGGCGGTGGGTGAACCACAGACTCGGAGAGGCTAGCTACTGGCCTGGCCCACCCCTTCTGCATGAGGCCCTGCCCCTCCCATGCCTCTTCCCCAGGGAAGCCCACCCCCCACGGCTGCCAGGTCCCCCCCAGCCCCAGGCTGACTGAGCGCTAAAGCACCATGCGGGCAGCATGCAGCCCCCTCCTAGCCTCAGAGCACTGATTTGCACGTGTGCTCCCCAGCCCTAGTGTGCTGGGCAGCATGGTGCCAGCACTGGGTGCCCCCCCCCCCACAGTGCTGGGCAACCCCAGCTGCTCCTAATCCCAGCCACACTAGCCCCAGCCCAAGACGGCTTCCTGGAAGAGAAGCAGCCTGCCTGGGCTTGGGCCAACTAGTGGCAAGCAGGAGGGAGCCTCGGGGGAGAGCGTGGGCAGGACCTTGCGAGGCTGTTTGGAGAGGCACAGCCTTTCCCTCCCTGTGTTACCCACTGCCCATGTCAACAGGGATGATTTAAATATTTTTGATGGAACAGTTTTCTACTGAGAAATGCTATTTTGTTGAACTCTAAGTGGAGCATGATGGTTTAGATTACATTTTTGGTGAAACATTTTGGAAGCAATTCAAAATCCAAATGGAGTATTTTCCTCTGACTTTCACATTTCATTATGACTTCCTTGTTTTCTTGTGACTTGCTTGTTTCATTTAAACTTTTACATCAAACTATAAAATATTAATTTTAATGTTCTATTTTGTAATCCATATGAATTATATTTAATATTTTGTTTTATGTTTTGAAAGTCTCCAAACATTTCAGTCTGGTCACTTTAATGGTTCTAAATATATTTTTTTTTCAGAATTTCCCTTCTGTGGGAAAAAAAATGAAATTTTGACTTTTCACCCTGATTCGAGGGATGGGAATTCAACTAGCTCTAGTCCTCACTGACGCTTGTTGAAAAATACCCATCATATTCAATAGGTTTGGACATATGGACCTGATCAGATGTTAGTAAATAGGTCTACTGGTGATGGACAAGAAGGAACAGAATCCTGTTCACTGTGTCTTAGCTGTGTTGACTACGCAGGCTAAAAAGGAGAAAAGAGGGAAAAAATATATTTTTTAAATCACTGACCTTGAATACAGCAGAAAAAAAAGATCTGTGGGGCAAGAAGATTCCATTTTCATTATCACCTTTTAGAGCATATCCACTCTAATGTGCTTAAGTAGTGCTGTGCAGCCCACCTGCAGGTGGTCGGATTTCACCCTAAGACCTGCTATCAGTGCTGGCCTAGGAATGGCTTCCAGAACACTGTTCCAAATGAAATAAAATCCTTGATCCTTAATGTTTAATTAACACCTGTAGACAGGGGCATAGAGCAGCAGCACTGAAACAACGGGACCCGAGGAAAGTTTATCCGAAACAAGCCATTTCTTGGTAATCATTGCATTTCATGGCAGTTATTTCTCATTTCATTAACAACAACATCACTCTCTTTTTTGGACCATAAGGAACCTTGCGAAAAAAAAGGACTTGCTTGGTTGACATAAAGAATTTACTACAGCGGAAGCCACTAATTGGTGTGACGTCAGGTCAAGTTGCTTTGTCACTGCACTTACACTGGAGGTAGAGGCAGAGTGGCCAGTGTAATAGCTCATGAAACCTGGCCAGGGATAATGAGCGCCATGTCAACATAATGCATCAGAAATTGATTCCCGGTCTTTGCAATTAAAGCAGAAATTGTATCACTTCTTATGGGCTGATAGAATTTTTAATTAAAAAGACAATCTTCCTTAGCCAATGGACCATCACCTATTTTGATTTGGGGAGATGAGGGCTCCTTTCTTCAAGCAGAAACAGAGCCCATTTTCAAAGCATAGCACAAAGAGAAAAGGGAGAGCTCAATTACAAAGTGTAGCACAAGCGAAAGGGGAGTTAATGCTCACACTTAGCTACTCTTGTACTGTGACAGCTAACAAATATGCTTTGTCTTTTTCAGGCAGGCATCATCATATGTGCATCTTAATTACTAGTGATGGAAAAGAGAGGGATGGTTACTCCCACGGGAGATCATGCCCATGCTGCCTTGTGGGTATTCGCTGATGAAGAGTTCCAGCTAAGACATACGGTAGCTGGGACTATCCCCTCAGGGAACTAAATGGTTCACTTTAATCACATTCATCCTCTGTGTGCCCAGACCTGGGGATATACCGCCACTTTGATGTAAGATCTCCCTTCTGGCACAGCAATGTCAGGAGTGTGACACAAGGGAGTTGAGCATGTTCAGCTATCAGCAGACGTGCCTCAACATTGACTAGGTTCCAACTGTTGCCTGCGAAATCCTGCATAATGCACTCTGAACACCTGCTGCATTAAAAAAAACCTGGAGTATCGTATCCTATTATTGTAATATGCAAAAGAATGCCAGGAACGTATCTAGTATGGTACCAATAATGAATATAATTCATAATGTAGTGGGTAGTTTGCATTTCAGCTGCCTTGTAAGATTTTTGTAAAATTATAGCTATAAAGAGTTGGGATTTAAAAAAAGATGTTTTATATATTCTATGCTCTATTCCACTGCATAATTTCGCAATTTTAAGTAATTGGGATGAGTTTTATATGAAAACGATAATGCTTTTATTTTAAAAAATCCCCTTTTTTGAGTTATGTATATCACATAAAAAAACAAAGGCCCCCACCATTAATAGCACCCTTCAAAAGCAATATAGGCTAGCACTTGCAGGACATAAATTGACTCTGAGGGCTGGCACTGTAATACACATCCTTTTTTTTTGTGTGTGTAGGGCAGCATATGGTAGTTGGAAATGAAATACATTTAGTACTTCCTACTCTATTTCAGCCTTGGATCAATGACTTCAAAGCATTTCAACTACTTTGCAATCTAGAGTTGTTCATTTAAAATAAAATAAGCTCAATAATAATAAAAAAGAGAACACATTTTTTCCTGAATTCAAACATATGTAACACATTTTAAATGTACTGACCTTATTTGAAATGATTTTTGAGGAAAAAAATAAATGAAAAGAAACAGCATAACTAAAAAGATAATGATAATCCACATGCTGTAAGTATTGGGTCACATATGTAAAGGGGCCACACCATCCAGCCTCTAATCTTGTACATGCAAGATCAAATTTACCCTATGCAGAAGGTCCACACATGGCCTAAAATTCGAGTTAAGACCTCAAATAAGTTAAAGCAGGACTTAAGTGGCATATATACCTTGTGTAAAACCCTCTATGCAAGAATGATTTTCACCTGCAATGAACTGCAGGCATAATTAATTCCAGGGGCATAGGATAATATTCAGCAATCTACCTGAATTCTGGATGCAAATTGGTAGGTAGCAGATGACTGTGGGAGCAAAAATATAGTCCACCATGCATATATATTCAATAACAAACTATTAATAGCACTGGATGAACTAGACTGGTAAAATAAATATTCTTTTGGCCCATCTCAGTCAATCATTTTGCAAGTATGGATGTGTCTGGCTATGAACCCCCACACTTTTCATTTAATCAGGCCGCATAGTGCTTAGAGTAGTACAATTACTGCACCAGATGCTCCCAGAAGAGGATTAGGGTGAGAGACAAGACACCTAACTGCTCTTCAAGAGGGAAAAAAATAATAAAAAGAAAAAAAGAGCATAACATAGTGGTTGCCCTGAGGATAAGTACAAAGTGACTATGCCCATTCTCGCTTTAAGCCTTGAGTGTGCCCAGTGGGGAACAGACATTTTCAGAAGCTTGAGAAGACTTGAACTGAGCTGGGTGCTCATGAAAGTCAGAAAAAGTGCTGTGTCCTTTCTCCTGAGGAAACTGACTCTTGAGTGCCCTCCAAACACTCTATGAGATGGTGTCATATCCTGTATATAAGACTGAACTATCGGACGTGGGGAATCAGGTTGCTGTGCTTCCCTCTTAACCAGGAAGACCTTTGGGCATATCATACAAATCTAAATTACACCATATATTTTAAAAGTGGATTTTTAATCTGACAGACTGTAACAAAGGAGCCATTTTGCAAATCCTTCTTATTCTATGCACTATTGATTTGAGTCAATTGAGCTGCCAAGCATGTGAAATGAAGTCCATGTGCCAAAAATAATCCTCATAAAATACTTATTGGGGAAAAATACTTCATATTTGGACTAGTGACATCTACAGTTTTGTATCTCGGGGCTTTTAAATCTACTTTTTATTTCTCCAAATTACCAAAACCAACCAGACAATGTCATAGAACAATCATTCACCATCAAAGATATACTTTAGCTCTCTGAAGCGAGAAAACCACATAAAATAGATCACATTCACATGATCCTTTCTACTGCTCAGTCGTGTAACTTAAAAATGGTCACATTTCAAGTGTCAACCAAAATCCAATTTTCATAGTCTACTGCAACCTCCTAAACAAAGTTTATAATCAAACAGCAGACAGAATGTATATAGCTAAGAGTACATCATATAATGAAAGCTCTGCTGTATATTCAGGGAAGTGAGTGTGCGATATCTGTCTATTCTTTTAAGGCATTTAGAAAGGGCTTGTGACTGTAGATTTAAACCTCTCGCCAGACTCATCATGCTCACCTGTACATAATAATTATTTGTTCTGATATAATAACTATCATATGAGTTTCTCAAAGCACTGTGCCGCATGATAATAGTAACTGACAAGTTATGGTCCAAGTCTGGCTGTCCTATGTGAGACAAGCCTCTCATTAACTCCAATGTACAGCATTACTGTTGAAGCTCAACACAAATGGGGTTTTCCCTGAGCAAGAACGGCATGATTCCACTTTGTACATGGCATAGGCTCCTTTGAGTAGCTTTGAAACTTGTTTGTTTTGGAAGAATCCTTGTATTGCCTGCCCCCCCACCCCGACCCCCGCATCAGCCCTATGTAGACACCTAGGAAATGGTAACAGAACTTCAGACTGTACAACCTTTTCCCATTCCCTCCTCCATGCAGGGAAATTATGCAGGAGATCTTCACTGAGGGACACATCCTCAGCTGGCATCAAATGCATAATTCCATTGACTTCAGTAGAGGGCAGCTGATTGACACTAGCTGAGGCTCTGGCTGAGAGTTTTCCTCCTTGCAAACCTCATCCCACAGGTATCTCCATAGGAGGGGAAGCTCGGGGTCTTGGACCATACCGCCTCCCCCTCTCCTTCTTTTCTCCTCCATGAGGCTGCTGTTACTGCTGCTGGTATCCTATCACCTTATGGCAGGATGTTTGTTATTATTTTACAAATTAATCCTTTTAAAGATTTCCATTAGATACTTTTTATTTTCCAAAATATTCCCTTTTGTTTCCCAGGATTTATTTTCTTTCCCTTCCCCACTTTTATTTTTTTTTCCTGCAGTAATAGGATCATCATTTTCATACCACCATTGCTGCTGCGACTGCTACAGTTCAATTTATTTCATGAAGACTCAATCACATTTATTTCCTAATTGTATCGTGGCTATATTTTTCTTTTATGGCTAAAGCATAGTATGTATTTCACAGCTCTTGCTTCTTGATTCAGTGACATTTCTAATGTGCTTTGTTGTCTTATTTTGGAATATGTGATTCATTTCACATTAGGACTAGTGGACTCAAGATAGTACCGAGCTCTGCAATGTCACAGCGCTGCGTTTATACTTGACAGCATACAGCAAGTTGCATATGCCTAAATACTCTTTCCTTTTCTAATGTGCTTTCATTCCTGATTCTCATTCTCAAGAGACACTCTGTTTCATTCCCCACTGTTTGCATTAATCTAGAATTTGTCTTATTCTCAGCTTGATTTAGTGTTGTCTGATTTCTAAGTATCTTATCCCCATGTGTTCAATTTCTACATGTCTTTTTTCCCTCCATTTCCTCATAATCTAGATAAATGCATCAACTTTGTCAATGCAGTGTTGGGGTGGAGATTTTATAGTCACAAAAGCTGGACACTGCAAAAGTCTGGGGACTAATCCCTTTAGCAGGAAGTACCCAAACAGAAACTAGGGGTATGTCTACACTACGAGAGTAGTTCGATTTTACTTAAACCGAACTTGTGAAACCGATATTACAAAGTCGAACGTGTGAATCCACACCAAGGACATTAATTCGACTTTGTGAGTCCACAGTAACGGGGCAAGCGTTGACATTGCAAGCAGTGCACTGTGGGTAGCTATCCCACAGTTCTTGCAATCCCCGCTGCCCATTGGAATTCTGGGTTGAGCCCCGAATGCCTGCTGGGGCAAAAAATGTGTTGCGGGTGGTTTTGGGTAACTGTCTTCATTCAACCCTCCCTCCCGCCCTCCCTCCGTGAAAGCGCCGGCAGGCAATCAGTTAGCGCCCTTTTCTGGTGATTGACAGCGCGGACGCCACAGGACCGCGAGCATGGAGCCCTCTGCGATCATCGCTGCTGTTCTGTCTGTTGTCAACACCTCGCGCCTTATCATCCACCTTTTCCAGAGGCAGATGCTGATAAATCGGGCGAGGAGGCAACGGAAGCGCCGAGAGGACATTAACTCTGAGAGGGGCACACACCTCTCACAAACCACGGGACCCCGGCCCCTGGACATCATGGTGGCAATGGGTCATGTTGATGCTGTGGAATGGCGATTCTGGGCAAGGGAAACAAGCACTGACTGGTGGGACCACATAGTGCTGCAGGTCTGGGATGAATCCCAGTGGCTGCGAAACTTCCGGATGCGTAAGGGCACTTTCCTGGAACTTTGTGAGTTGCTGTCCCCTGCCTTGAAGCGCCAGGACACCTGGATGCGAGCAGCTCTGACTATCCAGAAGCGAATGGCCATAGCCCTCTGGAAGCTTGCAATGCCTGACAGCTACCGGTCAGTCATGAATCATTTTGGAGTGGGCAAATCTACCGTGGGGGTTGCTGTGATGCAAGTAGCCAATGCTATCATTGACCTGCTGCTCTTAAAGGTAGTGACCCTGGGAAACGTGCAGGTGATCATAGATGGCTTCGCTGCAATGGGATTCCCAAACTGTGGTGGGGCTATTGATGGAACTCACATCCCTATCCTGGGACCGGACCACCAGGGCAGCCAGTACATTAACCGAAAGGGCCACTTTTCTATGGTGCTACAAGCACTGGTGGACCATAAAGGACGTTTTACCAACATCAACGTCGGATGGCCGGGCAAGGTTCATGACGCTTGCGTTTTCAGGAACTCTGGTCTGTTTAGACAGCTGCAGGAAGGTATTTACTTCCCGGACCACAAAATAACTGTTGGGGATGTGGAGATGCCTATAGTGATCCTCGGGGACCCAGCCTACCCGCTAATGCCCTAGCTCATGAAGCCGTACACAGGCGCCCTGGACACTGAAAAGGAGCTCTTCAACTACCGTCTGAGCAAGTGCAGAATGGTGGTGGAGTGTGCTTTCGGATGCTTGAAGGGGAGATGGAGAAGCTTATTGACTCACTCTGATCTCAGCCAAACCAATATCCCCATTGTTATTGCAGCTTGCAGTGTGCTCCACAATCTCTGTGACAGCAAGGGGGAGACGTTTATGGTGGGGTGAGAGGTTGAGGCAGCCAGACACCCGGGCGATTAGAAGAGCACAGCGGGACACGCTGCGCATCCGGGAAGCTTTGAAAGCTAGCTTCCAGAGCGAGCAGGGTAACCTGTGACTATTACCTTTGTGTAAGCAGAACCTGAACCTGCCTATGTTTCTTTACCCAGTTAATGTTGCCTATCCGCTCCAATTTCCAAAACCCTTCCCCCCTTCCTACACTGCTTTAAAAATAAAATAAATAAAACATTGTTCATTAAAACCGTCTTCTTTATTAAGGATTTCTCGGTAAAGGGTTGAAACTGGGACACCTACTGCAGTTGGGGAGCGGGTGGAGTGATGGAAAGGATGCTTCCAAACTCGGGGAATGACAGGCTCCTGCTCCTAGAGCAGTCCGCAGTGGTGGACTGCTTGTTTCAACGGAGCCTGCCACCCCTCCTTTTTGGAACTCTGTGAGGGGGGGCCTGTGTGACTTTGTGGCCGGGGGTGGCAGTTACAGATCCCCTGCTGAGTGGCTCTGTCATGCGGGCTACTGACCACTGCAAAAGATCTGTAACCACCCTCCCCAACCAGAAACTCACAGAGCCCCCCCACACAGAACTTGAAAACCACCTCCCAGAATGACCATGGTGCCTAGTGAATGCAATGTGAGTGTGACGTTCTGGTGAACCTGTCCCCCTCTCTGTACCCTGGTACAGGCACCTATCGTCTCCAATTACCAACCACCTGCCCCCCCTTCAAACACACCATCCTTTAAAAGGAAATCAAGGAAACAGTACTTTACAGAACCACAATTTCTATTAAGGACAGCACAGTTATGGGATGAAACTTGGACGGGGGCTAGGGTGGGGTGCGGTTGGAGGGAAGGAAAGGATCCATCAAATCTTGAGGAATGAGAGCCTTCTGCTACTTGAGCAGTCAGCAGGGGTGGAGTGATTATTTCCACGGCCCCTGCCGCCCCTCGTTCTCGTGACTTTGGGTGAGGGGGGGATTGGACTTTGTGGCGGGGGAGGGCGGTTAGAAATCAAATAGAGCGGGGCTCTTTCGTCCTGCCTCCGGTCCTGCTGAACATCTACAAGGCACTGGAGCATGTCCGTTTGCTCCCTCATTAGTCCGAGCAGCGTTTGAGTCACCTGCTGGTCTTCCTGCCGCCACCTGTCCTCCCGTTCGCTGTATGATCACTGGTATTGCGACATGTTCTCACTCCACTGGGTCTGCTGTGCCGCCGCGGTTCGGGAACAGGACATAAGTTCTGAGAACATCTCATCCCGTGTCCTTTTTTTTTCGCCGCCTGATCTGTGCCAGCCTCTGGGAGGGGGATGCGCGGGTACTGCGGGAGACACTCGCAGCTGTGGGATGGGAGAAAGGGAGTGAATTCCTCACAAAGATACATTTTCCTGAACAATGACTATACTCTCTGCCTGGGAACAAGACCATGCACACTACCTATCACATGTGCACTCAGTACAAGGTCGAATATTCTGTCTTTATATTGAGTGCCTGGGGTCTTGGTGTACAGATCACACAAGCGGGGCTGGACACCAGAATTCTGCTATCTGGAGACCATGGTAAGCCATAGACTTTTGCCTGCTGAGAGCTTACTTCACAGCAGCGCCCTACTACCATGTTTCAAGCACAGCTCCTAGCGGTGGCCAGTTCCTGCTGCCGGCAAACCGCTCAGCAAGAACGGTTTGCCTCCCCGCCCCCACCGCGTGGCTGGGCTCGGGAAAGATCCCTGCCCACTGCCTGCGAACCGCTCAGCATGAACAGTTCGCCTCCCCGCCCCCACCGCATGACTGGTCCCGGGAAAGATCCCTGCCTGCTGCCTGCGAACCACTCAGCATGAACGGTTCACCTCCCTGCCCCCCCCACCCCCGCGTGGCTGGTCCTGGGAAAGTTCCCTGCCTGCTGCCTGCGAACCACTCAGTTTGAACAGTTCGCCTCCCCACCCCCACCGCGTGGCTGGGCTCGGGAAAGACCCCTGCCTGCTGCCTGCGAACCGCTCAGCATGAACGGTTCGCCTCCCCGCCCTCACCACATGGCTGGAAACCGCTGGGTAGAGTTATTTAAAGGAACAGGCAATCAGTCCCCATACTAAAATACCCCTAATTCAAACCAGGGCACCATGACTGATATCACTCTGATGAGGATTACGGAGACAGAGAAAGACCGTATGCTACGTGAATGCCAGCAAACACCGGGGCCGTATGCCGCCATGCTCTGCAAGGCGATGATACCGGAGTACCTGCTACTAGCCTGGCACGGAAAAGTTTCCTACCATGGAGGAGACAATAAGGCTGCTCTACCCGGGAACCTGATGCAAAGGCTTTCACAGTACCTCCAGGAGAGCTTCGTGGAGATCTCCGAGGAGGATTTCTCCTCTATCCCCAGACATATTGACAGACTTTTCGAGTAGCTGCAATGGCAACGACTCAAAACTAAAGCGCCTAGGGCAAACTAAGCAATAAAAACCCATTGCTAACATACCATGACTATTCTATTCAAACTAAATGTTTAAAACACTGACCTGATGATCCTTCCCCTGATTCACGGTCCGGGTTACTGTCTTGGGAGGGTTGGTAGGGGATCTCAGTCAGGGTGATGAAGAGATCCTGGCTGTCGGGGAAATCAGCGTTGAAAGTGCTGTCGACTGCCTCGTCCTCCTCATCTCCTTCCTCATCTTCACCGTCCGCGAAAACCTCCGACAACGTGGCCGTAGATAAGACCCCATCGTCGGAGTCCACAGACACTGGTGGGGTAGTGGTGGCAGCACCACCGAGCATTGCATGCAGTGCCTCGTAGAAACGGCATGTTTGGGGCTGGGCTCCGGAGCGTCCGTTTGACTCTTTGGTCTTCTGGTACGCTTGTCGCAGCTCCTTGATTTTCATGCGGCACTGCGTTGCATCCCGGCTGTATCCTCTCTGTCCGTCATGGCTTTTGAGATCTTGTCGTAGATCTTCGCATTCCATTTTTTCGATCGCAGCTCCGAAAGCACGGACTCATCACCCCACACAGCGATCAGATCCAAGACTTCCCGATCAGTCCATGCTGGGGCCCTCTTTCTATTCTGCGATTGCATGGTCACCTCCGCTGGAGAGCTCTGCATCGTTGCCAGTGCTGCTGAGCTCGCCACGAAGTCCAAACAGGAAATGAGATTCAAACTGGCCAGACAGGAAAAGGAATTCAAATTTTCCCGGGCTTTTCCTATGTGGCTGGTCAGAGCATCCGAGCTCGGACTGCTGTCCGGAGCGTCCACGGAGTGGTGCATTGTGGAATAGCTCCCGGAGCTATTAACATCGAATTCCGTCCACAGTAACCCGAATTCGACATGGCCATGTCGAATTTAGCACTACTCCCCTCATCGGGGAGGAGTACAGAAATCGAATTAAAGAGCCCTTTATGTCGAAATAAATAGCTTCGTAATGTGGACGGGTGCAGGGTTAAATCGAGTTAACGCTGCTAAATTTGACATAAAGTCCTAGTGTAGACCAGGCCTAGGAAATTCAGCAAGTTAAAACATGGAGAATTTCCATCCTATTGTTCTGTCTGGGAGGGAGGGAGAAGTGGGGAGGGGGAGAGATGCCTTCATGTTGAATGGACAGACGCAAGATCCATTAAATTTGCATATCACCTGAGTTAGGCAGGAAAATGTTGCCATACTTGGCAATAGGGACGGGCAATTTTTTTTGAGTGAATAGTAAATTTACCCCAAAAGTGAGGTTTTTTAGCACACCACAACTATTTGCAAATTGAGGTAGAATTCTGTGACTAGTTTCATCTGAAAAAAATGGAAAAAATAAATTATCAATTCAAAACATTTTTGAAACAAAATGTCAATTTGAATCCACATTTCATTTAGAAAATGTCATTTTGATTTCCATTGAACACATTTTATTCAACCCACACAATTTTTTTCATTTTTGCAGTTTGAAGCAAAAAAATCAATTATTCACTCATTATTCTCTACTTGATAGACACAGACACCCAGGATAGGGCAGTCCAACTGAAGCTCATGCCTCCAATTTGCTACTTGAGCACTGTACTTCTCTGTGACAACATGCTCTTTCCTTATCTGTGTTGTTATGTTATTCCCACTGAGTGCTTCTCTGAAGCTACCCTTTGGGAGGGGTGATGTGTGGGATTCACAGCACAAGGGGGCGGGGGGAAAGAGGTTCTCCATACATTCTTGAGAAAATTCTCATGGGTGTTGTTGGACAGGATCCATTCTGATACCATCAATCAGTACCTTACTCCTTAAGGAGTTGCACTAAAGTTAATGGAACTATTTGTGGCGTAACATGCTCCTCAACTTAAGCGTAACAGAATTTGTCCTTAGCCAGCAGCCATCCCCAGTCCCGGTATACCATGGTGGAGAGCACTGACTGAAAATCAGATCTTCAAAAACAGGTGCCTAAAGTTAGGCTCTTATTCTATGCCTGAGCACCTTAATAAAGGAAAAAATTCCAAAATTGCTGAGCACTCAGTAATTGCATTACTCAGCAATTCTGAAAATCAGCCTGCTTGCACTAGTGCCCAACGATGGCTTTAGGAGCCATATTTCAAACACCCATTTTTGAGAAAATTGTCACTGACAGAAAATAATAAATACTTTCTACATGGAGCAGTATCAAAAATTCAGCATAGGCAGAATCTGTTAGAGAGAGAGCCCCCTTCTTGCATAAAGCACAGTCAGTCATTTCTGCTTAAGATTGCCAGTTGGCATTCACATAATCAAGCACTTGACCAAAGGTCACCATGCTTTCTGGGGGAATTATTATAAAATCAGATTACATATCATCAAATTCTGAACTATTTGTCACATAACCTATTATTTAATGGTAGACCCCGCTTTACGATTGTCAACTGCTTTCTGTTTACGATAAAAAGTACCGGGAGGTTTTCATTTGTTCTGAGCTTGTGAAAATGTCAAAAGGAGACTTCTATTGTGTGTGACACCAACATCACTTCTTGTGGTATTTAGAAAAATCCCACTTATTTGATTAATACTGAATCAAAAAGATCTTTGATGATGGGGAAAACACCACCCCAAACAATAACAAAAACAAGGCTAGCACTAGCCCAAGTAAGCTTGGCTAAGTATTTTTGGCCTAACTTCTCCAAACTATATTGCAATGTGTATAATGCAATGAATAATGTTATACTAAGCAGGTATTTCAGGTAAAGCCAAGTGTACAAAAGCTCTCAGTTAAAGGCATATTGCCTACTTCATGTATGCTTATTTCGCTTTCCCCCATGCAAAACTTTCCCCCAAGTACCCCTGTTAATATTTTGGCTCCTAAATCAACCTAAGGTTTTTTTTTTCTCTGTGATCATCCCAAGAATATGGTTTTTGAACTCCGAGCCCAATTCATGGATGCTATTAGCCCCCTCTTTACTCAACAGCCAATCTTATATTTTTATTCCAGTTGTGAAAAGTTTTAGGACCCTTCTTTCCAGTTCCCCGGACCCTATATTATGTTATAGTGTTGGGAAATAAACTAGGAAAAATCGACTTTACCCCTACACAGCCCCGCAGCTTAAAATATGTAGAACTTGTGTAACAAGTACTCTATGCCCTGTACAGCTGCTGGCAGAGAAACTGGCTCTGATCTTACCTCCCACAGCCTCCTTCAGCTCAGCCACTTTGGTTGGGTAGTTGTTTATTTCTCTTTTCCTTTCATCTCCCTGACCCTTTTTTCTAAAATGTTGAACAGTGTTTGGAGTCAGTGATGAATGAGATGTGATGATGAAAATCATACTCAGGATGCAATGTGTAGGCTTCTTTCTCGGGCAGCACAAATATCAGACAGGCAGGGGGCGGGGGGAAAGTAGAAATCTGACAAGTTTAGTCCGCTGACAGCCCATGTTTATGGGCTCTGTAAAGAATACAGATGAGAGAGAAAAGAGGAAGAGATGACTATGGCATAATAAATCTTAGACATAGTGTTTTCCACCAAAAAAACTGAAGAAATAAAATCAAGTTTTGGATGTTGTTAATGGTTAGGCTGTCACAGGATAGAACCTTTTCACTGTCTGCTTCTCTGGATGAGAAGATTCATTAGACTTCTCTTTATAATACTTATGTGAGCTGCAGCCGAAAAATACAGAACTTCTTTTCCTTTTGACCACAAGGCACTTTGGATAGTAAATAAGTTGGGTATTCTGGTTCAAATCCATAGGGTGGTGTGTCTGTCTCCTATGTACCAACAGGTTCCTAAAATATTCAGTGGGAAAACTATGGTGTGTACTATATATTTTTAGTGAATTAATGTTTGTAAAGTGCTTGGCAGTAATGACTTACAGGAATTGAAGACAATGAAAATAGAGCTGTGTGACCAACACTGAAATGGAAACCCATGTTCTCCAAAAAGATAAGTACTTGGGTAGAGAAATGAAAGCAAAGATACTATAAGTAAACAACTATTTTTTTTTTTATTTTTTTTAAGGCAGGATCCTTAATTACAATGAAGGAATTGTTTCTTTTGGGGTTACAGTTGGATTCATTTTAATTAAAATAAAAACAACACGCAGCTCTTACACAGCACTTTTCATCTAATGTCTCAAAGAGGTTTCAGGAAGGCAAGCATTATTATCCCCATTATATACATACCAAAGCAGAGGCACACAAAGATGAAGTGATTTGAACAAGATCACACAACATGTCAGTGGCAGAGCCACAAATGGCATTCAGACTTGCTGAGTCCCAGTCCAGTGCAGTTGCCACTGGACAGCACTGCCTCTCACTTAAAATGCATCAAACCTTTAAGGTAAGAATCAATGTTAATAGTAGAAGCCGAATTAAAAAGTTCTAAAAGTGTGAGAAAGCTTCATGAGAATAATTTCTGTGAAAATAAGGTTGTCCAAAGATGGCCATCTGCAGTCTTTCTTGGAATTCCTCATAATCTATTTCACATCTTTAAGCAGATATACGCTAAATATTGTCAAACAGATTATAAACATTACCATTATCATAACCTACCGTAATACTTACTAACACTAAATGCACACTTCACCTCCATGACAACTTTCATTTCCCCACAACACTCAAAATTATACCCCGTGGATGTTTTGGCTACCGGTTAGTCATTCCCTGCCAAAAGTAAACCATGTAAAGGAAAATAAAAGTGTAATCCACTGTTTCTTTTATTACATGTCCTCAGTTCACAGAGGATGCAAATATGATACAGGTTCCAGCTCCCGTACAGGATCTTACACTTTAGCTCAAGCTGTAGAGGCTCATGCTTTTAGTTCTTGAGGTCCTCTGTTCAATCCCAGGTGTCAGCCAAGATGGCGGTCATCACAACATCATTAGAATGCAAACCCAGGTCTCCCACATAAAACTGCAGACTAGCACCAATAGGCTAGCAGACAAGACATAAATGGCTTGATTTACAGATGTGCTGACAATTCACAGGCCCTGCTGCTCAGCACTTCTGAAAATCAGGCAATACATATAAATAAGAATAACATTTGAACAAAAAAAATTGAAATATTTGAAGAAAATGTTAACATAAAATCATTAAAAGCAACCATTGATGGGTCAAAGAAACATAATATATTCTGAGCAACAGAAGTCACCCTTCCATCTACTAACAGTGGTAGAACATCTTCCTAGTGTCCTGGATAGTAATTCAAAAATGTTGCTCCCTCCTCCATCCCAGCCCATTGACTAAAATATACCTCAAAGCAGTGAGTATAAAATGTGTCCATGCTCTACGTAGTCTATCTAATGTTTGAATGTGGTCAACAGAATGTGGTAAACTTTGAGTATGTGCAAAACTGAATTAGGAATAGTGTCCAAATGATCATAGAATACTCACTGGGTTATAATTCAACATAGAATCAAATCAAAACGATATGAAAGAGTGTCTGTTTTCTCCCTCTCATCATTCGATTGTTAACGATCATTTACTATTGTCTCATCTTTAGCCCATAGGTAAACAGCACTGTTAACAAATGCGAAACTGGTTTTGCTTCTAAAATCATGCAAATTATATTCTACATATAATACAAATATTGCAAAATTATACCTCTTGACCTGTTCATTTTCAAGCATGCAGTCAGTGCACCTCCACTTTAATGATGGAGAAACAAATGAATGAGGAAAAAAATCCTGTTGTGTTAATGCACTACTGGAATTCTGAAATTCTGGTGTCAGGGTCACATCACACTGAGAATTAAAAAGACAGGGCCCAACAAGGTAAATATAGCCATACAAACAAAACACACAGACTGAGGTTTTCATCTAATAAGGCTAAGATATTGGCCAAGTTTTCAAATATAACTTGCAATTTTTGGATGCCTCAATTTGGTACTTCAAAAGAGCCTGATTTTCAGGAAGTGCTAGACACCTGTCCTTTGAAAATTAGGCCTCTTTTAAGGAGACTCGATTTGGGTACTCAAACTCACTAGCCACTTTTGAAAATTGTGACCATTGTCTCCTGGGTTAAAATAAATTACCTGCAGAGATAACATGATCACTCTGTGACTTTGTACATGATAACAACATTTGATGGTTATGTAATAGCTTTCATCTAAGGATCTCAGATAACTTTACAAACATTAAATAGGCAAGATTCTTGATACCCAGTAAATTACTTAGATATTATATTAGTTCTACAAATTAGTAAACATATATAAGGAGATCAAGTGATTTGCCCAACATCATCCAGACAGTCAAGAGTGGAACCTAGAAATTCTAATTTACAGCTGCTAATCTAATTATGAAACAGACCTGAATTACTGCTTGTTACCAGTTACTTTATCAAGGCCTACCCTGGTCACTATGTGCAGTATAATATAGCACATATTTATCATCAACTCTATTACATTTACTCTGGCTAATGGGATTCCTTCAGGCCCTGCAGAGAAAAGATTTTTACTGAAGGGGAATTATTTACTGGCAATTATGTTACTTGTAATTATTTTCTTTGAAAGTCTATTAAAATGCTTCTAGCTCTTCTCCCACAGAAAATAGGGAGGCAGTGGAACAGAGACTAATACACAAATTATAGCAGATATATAAACAACAAGAATAATGGAGAACAAAGGAGAAAAATCACAGGAATAACCAAGTAGTAAGAGAGCCATTATTCTCTAGAGAGCCAATCCTATATGTATACCATTGCAGCTACTGCCAATTAAGCAAGATTACTTGTGTTACTTATATTTTAGTATTTTTATGTACAGCCATAGTTGACAACTGTTTGAATATTGACAAGTTGGCAGTTGGAGGTCCAACTTTTCACTGCCTCTAAATTATGCTTATTTAATTAAGCAAAAATTAGAGACACCAGGGATGATGGGTCTGATTCTGTGCTTAGTGCAGGACCAGAGGAAAAAAGGGAGCAAAGGCTGTAACCCACCCTTGTGCCTCCCTAATTCTGGCCCTGGCTTCTGTCACTTGTGCCAGCGTTGTGCCCCAGCCATGCCTACGCTTTCTCTCTCCCCATCCCCTTCCAGTCCTAACCTGACCCTGATGCACCTCTTTGATTGGGGCCGAGGTGGATGGCAGGGGAAGAATGGTGTAGAACCCCCCTTCTCCATTTGCAGGTATAGGAAGGTGCAAAACCAGAAACCATGGAAGTTGTTTTAAACCTACTTCATGTTACATTTTTCTTAGAAACCATTTTTAAAAGTACCATTGGTCAACCAATCTAAAAGAAATGTAAAGAAAATAACTGGGATTCAGTTAATTAAAAGTGCCTCAGGAGAATGTCCCGTGCTATATGGGGCCATCCATCATAACATGCCAGAACACCATGCTGGAGAGAGAGGAAAAACAGGAAGGGTTATGCTTTGTCTGAAATGTTGACTAGACATCACACTTACAGAAAGGATGAGACCATACTAAGAGAGGTGGCTGCATTTCAAGACTGTTATTTTGAAAAGATATGTGACTCTCTAGTGCTATCTTCAGAGTAAAAGAGCCTGCGATTAAGTATTTTTTTTGCTATGAGAGTATTCCTTGCTTGCCTGCCATGTTATCCCTGAAGGTGTTAACTGAGACAATCAGAGTACCCATACTGAGATGGAACCCTGAGTGAGCAAGGAAAAGCAACTGGGAGCTCAGGAGGGCTAAGGCACTGTGTTTGCGGGTTTCAGGAAACCAGTTATGGAGCCCCACATCCGAAGGAAGGGTGACAGACATGGGGTCTGCCCCAGGAGTTTACCTTAGAGGACTAGAGCTAAGAACAGAGACTCAGCTCTGCCCAAACACAGGGGGGTTAAAATATGTGGGAATGTGTAGCGGAGTTTGTGAGTTGCTCAGATACCATGATAGTGGGGGTTAGATGTAAATATCTATGTATAGACAGAATCATTGAGCTGTGAATATGGTGGGGGATACACAGCTGTCCTCTCATTGCATACTTCATTTGCTGCAAAACATCCTAAGACTTAAAAACAGCAAGAATTGATTTATTTTTAATGGAAAAATTGGACAGCAGCTAGGAGAAGGATTAAACAGCAGTGCACTCAACATTTCTGTCATTGTTCTGAGATTAAGCATTTCATGTGATGGGGAAAATCTCCATGTCACAAAAGGATATTTTTCTTATACCACAGCTGGAGGTGTGTGCTAGAGAACAGTGCTTTCGCAAACTCAACATTGGGTTTGACCCAACCCCCGTTGAAATAAAAATGTTCAGAAAGTTCTCCACAAACCACAGATTCATCTGGTTTTTTTTTTTTTTTTCCCTCCCCAGGGGACCCCCAACCCACTATCCCCACCCTGCTCCTCCATGCCGTCGTCAGGAAAAGAAGCCCATTGATTTGAAAACTAGATTGGGATGTTTGTCTTTATTTCCGAATGGAAAATTAATAATGACCCATCAAAAACACACCAACTAATTAAAACATACAAAAGGTTTTATTTTTAGGTAGCATGATGTAATGGCTTATTAAATATGGAGACCAGAATGCAAGATCAATGTTATCATAGTAGTCAAACTGCTCCCAGCTTCAGAGGGGCATGCTGCAGTGAAATCAATGGGAGTTACAGCCATGTCACTAAGGGCCTGATCCAAAGCCATCATTCAAATAGCATGTTTTGGAAGAATCAATAGGTCAGTGTATCTAGTGACCTTGCCACTTTACACTGCTTAGATGGCATAAAATAAATGGATATTGCCTGCATTTGGGAAGCTCAAATTTTCCCTGGTCAGGGAAGGAGCTCTCAGCTGGCATAAAGTTGGTGGAGCTGGCTCTTATGCTACCCTCCATCCCAGATCCTGGCTGGAAGGGTGTGCTGGGTGGTACAGGAGCGACATATTATGAATGTTCATAAATAGTGTGTTAGTAGATAAGGTGCCAGTAGATGTCTGTAGTGAGGTGGAGTGGCCTCCTTCTAGACTTGAAAGCAAGGGACCACTGCACTCCCTCTGGTGGGCAGAGCCAAACCTGACCCACCCCCATCGCTGGAAATACTGGGGTGGGTTGGGACTTGGTGGAGTAGGATGGGCCTGGTTTCCCCTACCCCTTGCCACCAACTCCACCCCTGAGATGGTGGCCTATTCACCCCTAGGACAGAAAGTCTGTGCGTTGCTTGTGATCTTCCCCAGCCAGGAGATTATGGGCCGTAGACTGTTTGCTTGCAATCTGCTTTAGCCAGGAGGCTTAGGCAAAAGCCTACTCCCTGCTCTGCCCTGCACAGAGGGACAGAGCTTACCTTATAGACGGTTAAGTGCTATCTGCCCCAGCCAGGAGGCTATGGGCTAAAGACTGCTTGCGCTCTGCTCTGCCTAGAACAGTGGTGGGCAACCTGCAGGCCACAAGTGGCCCATCAGGGTAATCCTCTGCCGGGCCGCCAGTAGGGCGACCAGACAGCAAATGTGAAAAATCGGGACGGGGTGGGAGGTAATAGGAGCCTGTATAAGAAAAAGACGAAAAATCGGGACTGTCGCTATAAAATCGGGACATCTGGTCACCCTAGCTGCCAGACAGTTTG
Organism: Macrochelys suwanniensis; assembly: GCA_033296515.1. Lineage (NCBI taxonomy): Eukaryota > Metazoa > Chordata > Testudines > Chelydridae > Macrochelys > Macrochelys suwanniensis. Next base: position 135,504,240 of record CM065776.1, read on the forward strand.
TTTACATTTTCACGGCCACCCACCGCTCCCCCAGTGGCCACAGTTCGCCGTTCCCTGCAGCCTGCGCCGCTTCTCGCAGTTCCCATTGTCCGGGAACAGCGAACCGCGGCCACTGGGAGCTGTGGGCGGCCGTGCAAATATAAACAAACTGCCTTGAGGGCCGCTGGCGGATTACCCTGACGGGCTGCATGTTGCCCACCACTGACCTAGAGGGAGCTAGAAGTCCAGACTGTTAATGGTTGTTTGCCCCTGCTAGGAGGCTATGAGCTATAGACTGCTTACTACTCTGCCCCACCAGGAGGACCTGAGCCGAGTGCTGCTGCCTGACGCAAGTGAGGCAGAGTGGCCTCCCTCCCCACTTGACAGTGAGGAACCACTACAATGACACTCAGAATAGAATATTCAGCAGAATTCCTGGGTTTTCTAGGATCAATAAAATGTGTTGCATTGTACAGTGCAAATGGCTTCCTGGTGCAGGATTTTTCATGACACCGGGAAGCAGAAGGGTGCATGTGGCTAGATTGTCAATCCTCCATGCCAGTTTTCAGTTGGTGAATGGTCCAGATGGTTCAATAATGGGGCTGGTGTTGAGCAAAGAAGGGAATGAGGGAGCTGCAGTTGGCACACTGATGTCTCATTCCCTTCTCCTGCACTGAGCCAGTGGCAGATTAGCCACTGGGCCAATGGGGCCCATGCCCGGGGACCCCGGAAAAACGGGCACCCCACCCGTACCCGCTCCTTTTGCCAGGGAGTGGCATCGGGGCATGAGGACTTGCCCTGTTCCACCCACCTGGCACTCCTGCCGGGAGCAGGGAAAGCCATTGTGCCCCAACCCCGTTCCTCGGCAGGAGCACTGGGGGGAGAGTGGGGGGAAGGAACTGCAGGTGCAATGGATGGGGAGAGGCCCCTACTTGCTCTGGCCAAGGTCTCTCAAACACCTAATCTGCCTCTGCACTGGGCACATATAGGCACAAAAGAAAATCTGGCTCAATGTATACTCAAGGAAGTTACATTTCCGTTGAAAGGGAGGGTTCTAGAATATGAACCTGTGACTAAACATGCCCTGTGGAAACATACAACTGGCCATGGTCAAATACATCATCTCTAGATGGCAGCGTGCACAATTAATTAATTAATTAATTATTTTTTCAAATTGCCTTCCTTATAAATATATTTATGTCCATTGTCATATTCATAAATACACATGGTCCCAAAAGTGACCTCTATTTCTCCAAACCGGAAGCCTTACACCCAGCATAACCAACTTCTTAAAAGAAATGTAAAGGATTTCTGTAAATAGTGACCTCTGAGATGCACAGAAGTGCACTTAAATGGTTGAAATCCAATAAAAACAACCGTTGACCTTTTGGTGTCCTCTGATGTAAAGGTGGGGGACATGTCAGAGCTTTCACGTGGGTGTCCTCCATTAACCCTACAAGATGGGAGGAAATAAGCTTGACAACATGGCCATTGGCATGCTAACAATCTTACAGCAGAATGCAGAGGTGATTTCTGCCCCTAAGATGTTCTTCAGTAGCTAGCCGCTAATGTGATAATGCTTCAAGAAAGCCATTCCACCAAGGAATCTCAATTACAAATTAGGGTTTATCAGATTGTAGCTGCCACTCATCATCAACAGTTCAGAATCTGCACCTGTATGAAACTTGGACTTATGTTTCAAGTACCTGGAGAATCTGAGGAAGGCAACAACATCACCTGGCACTTTATACTTGAAAATGGAGTAAATATGCTGAATATTTACCCCTGCCCCTTTGGAACAGTGGCAACATCCTCCCCTGCCTCTTGTTCCATATACTGCAGTGGTATGCAGAGTCTTCATTTCACCTCTACACAACTGCCAGCCACCTGATATTCATTGATTGGGCAGTTGCTGCCAAACTATCCTGCCTTTATGAGTTAATGCAGTCTCATACTTTCCACTCAGCTTTTTGGGATACCAGAGCTCATTTTTATCTCTGTAGATACTCCATTTTCAATCTCACAGCATACATTTGGAAACTTTCCACACTCGTAGCATTGCCCCCTTTTAACAGTGATAGCAAGTCTAGAGATTGCACCGGCTCAAGTCAACACATAAAGTAGATGGAACTTTTGGTGTGCTAGTTGGGAACACTTCAGATAAGAAATACACAAAGACTCTTCATAGTCAAGGAATTATGGCATATGGCTGATGATATGAACTTGGCTTACAAGGTCTTCTGTGAGACGTTATTAAGTGTGGCTAGAAAGTTGACATGTTTTCACAGGGCATATATCTCCTGCTGTGATGATGTCAGTGACAAACTCTATCAAAAAGAGATACAGTCTTCTTCACCAGACACGCACACACACACACAAGTCATTAATATATTAATGGAATGTTTTAATGTGAAGAGGCGAGAAAGGTAGCATGAATGTTTTGAATGTCTAGACTTCATGCGCTCAGGAAATAGGGTTTGGGGTCTTCTTTGTCACTTTTGGGCAAGGGAAACCCCCAGATGCCCTACATATCTCAACAAATGCTGCGGCAGCCCACCCTGTGCCCAACAGCTGATCACTAACTACAAATGAGGAACATGATTGTAAGGTATTGCCTGTGCTCAGAAAGTTTTGGTCAACCCCCTCAGCCAACTCTAGCTTCTTCCAGACATTCAGTAGGCAGGAACTGTGATTTCATTCTTAAAATCTTACAAGGTTCCTGGGCTAGACAACATCCATGGGGAGTCCCTGCTTCATATGAGCTCATCCTGTTGCAACCTTCTGTTAAGACTCTATAATACTTATCTGGAATGCAGTACTGTTACAAAGATCTTGCAGAAGTCACACTTAGTGGCACTTCTAATGCCTGGAAGGAAGATGGATGACCCAAAGAACTATAGCCTAGTAAAAGGGTGTCATTTTAAGCAGCTTAAAATAACTGGTGCTCAAATGACTCTTGCCTTTTATCAACCCACAATTTCCTCATCACCAGGTATGGTTCTAAAGGGCTTGTAGTACTGAGGATGAAGTGTTTATTGAGGATGCCTTTGAGGCAGGACAGCAGGTTGGCACTGTTTTTGTTGACCTTTCTTCAACATACTACAAAGTTTGGCACCATGAAATAGTCTTAAAATTGTATTCCTTGGTCCCAGACAAGAAACTTGTAGAGTTTATTATACAGATGATTTCTAAAAGAATAGTGATCATCAAGTGTAGAGATGGTTCAAGTCACCAAGGCCGAATGAACAAATGACTTCCCTGGGGGCTCTACTCGCTTTCATGCTCTTTGATATAAATGCAACTGACCTGCTGCTCACCTCAACAATTAAGTTGGTGTACTCTGAGGACAACTGTCTGGCAATAGACAGAAGAGCTCTGTGGAGCTGGAATCCTGCCTGTCATCTGACCTTGGTGTGCTTACCAAGTACTTTTTGAAGTGGTGACTTAAACTAAATGCACTAAAATTGTTTCATCTTGTTCACATCACACCAGCTGGTTAGCTCATCAACAGTTACAGGTCCTTCTAAATAATCAGCCCATCATTTTTTAACCATACCCAAATTATCTGCGGATGAAGCATGGCCACTGTCTGTCCTTTCAACAACAAACCTAGAAGATATGCTAAAATCTAGTTGAGAGTCCACATCTTTGCATGTTTGTTGGCAATTCATGAAACACCAATGCCGCAAACTTATGGACATCTACCAATGCCCTCCGTGCAGCATTATGGAGCTCCAGTCATCATTGTTGCAATGATCAACTCTACCCTTCGCATCATCACTGGTGTGACCTGTACAACTCCGGTCTCCAACCTTCTGGTCCTGGCTGGCATTGGTCCCCTGATGATTAGGTGTAAAGGCAGGGCCCTGGTCTCCTTACTGCACTCAGACAACTATCAAGATGTCTTACTTCAAAATTTCATCTCAAAACACACAAAATATTTGTTGAAGTAAAGATGTCCCTTCTATGAAATAGTTGAGCATTTCAGAGTATTCATCAGACATGACTTTTCTAAGGAACAGCAGCAGCAACAGATGGTGCAGGACTATATTTTGGGTCAATGGTGCATTTCTTGGCAGATGGACAACTCAGATCTGCATCCCCTTGCCTCTCTGGATCAGCTGTCACATATCCTTCATAACAGCCTTATGAACCAAAAGATCCTTCTTTCTTACAACAGGATACGTTGTGGTCATGGATGGTTTAACTTTCATTTTTTACAGTCAGGGCTTCTTGAGCTCCCCATTCTGCCGCTGTGGAGCTCAAGAACAAACATTGTGCCATTTGGTTATCAAATGCCCTCTTATCATCTTGATGGTGGATGGATGTGCTTGACATCTTCTGGTGCTGCTGCCATGATACAGGGGTTACATCTTTTACCTAGCACAGGGGTCGGCAACCTTCAGCACCCGGCCCGTGAGGATAAAGCCGCTGGCGGGCTGGGACGGTTTGTTTATCTGAAGCATCCGCAGGCACGGAGCCCTGCAGCTCCCACTGGCTGCAGTTCGCCATTCCTGGCCAATGGGAGCTGTGGCAAGCAGTGGCTAGCATGTCCCTTGGCCCGCGCCACTTCCCGCCGATCCCATTGGCCCAGAATGGTGAACCGCAGCCACTGCAGGGCTCCGTGCCTGTGGACGCTCCAGATAAACAAACCAGCCCAGTCCGCCAGCGGCTTTACCCTGGCGGGCCAGGTGCCAAAAGTTGCCGACCCCTGACCTAGCATCTAATTCACTGTTTGCACCTTCAGAAACCATACTCCAAAAGAAGAAAAATGTCAAATTTCAAATGTGGGATTTTCTTCTGTACTCTGTGGCCCATAATGAATGAATACACCACATTTCAAGATACTAGCTCAGTGGGAACATGAATGTTGTGTCAGTCAGTTACTTGTTGCAAGACTGTTTTGTGTACACACATTATGTGCATATTGTGTATTTTCACACTCTATAAGACGGACATCTAGGGCTTCATCACCCATGCATGCAGAATATTATTCTTGTAGCTGTTTCTAGATCTTTTGGAGGAGACGGGGATCATAAGACTCTTACTTAGCAGCAAGAATAGTATCAAAAAAGTGTGGCTTTGCAGCACTGACTGGTCTCCATCTGTGGTGTCAAAAGGGAATTCCATTACACTGAAGAGCAGTTCCCCAGAGCCTAAGGGGCAGTTCAGCTGTGGCTCAAGGCGTTGCTAAACCCATTAGGCATAATGTATCACGCACCCTTTGTATCGATCCTGTAACCTATTATCACAGCACAAAGGGGCACATCCAGCCACCTACTGTGTGGATGGCCTCTTCACAGTGAAAATGATGTGGCTTCACTGTGATACAGGTGACCTTGATGCATGAGTGGCACACAAAGGGTGTTCACTTGGTCTGTATGAGATCTGTTTGGCAGCTTGTAGGTTTTAGGAGGGGTCAGACTTGGCAGGATTGAGGAAGAGAAGGCTGGGATATTCACCACTGTGCAGATCCTCTCTTTGTCCCAGGAGAGTGTGGCGCACATATTGGGGGGATGCAGAGCATGTAAGGAACTGTAAAGGCCATCCCAGTCATTTCGCAGCCTGGTGGAGGTGTATTCCTCCTGGCTACAATCCCATTTGCCCTGCTATGCATACTGACAACTGGACTCAGGATTTATTACTCAATGAAGAAATATTGGGAGTTGTTATCACACAGGAAAAGCCGTTGCTTGCTATACACTATATTTGCTCTACCTTTGTTTGTTACCATTGAATCACTTTTCTCTAATTCTTAAAGAGCAACAGATCATGTATTGGAAGCTAGTGGTGAAAGTTCAGAAAAAATCATTAACATTCCAATTTCATTTTAAAAGGGAAGATGATACTCCCTTCAGCCTCTCTCACATATCTACTAAGTTTGTTTTACAAAACTTTAGCTTGTATATAAAGTGCCAGAAGAAAGCTCCCCTACTTCAAAAGTTAAGCTGAAAGGCTTTTTATCAGCCAAGATCTGAGCTACCGGTGCTTTTTCCCAGGACAACATTTTACACCACCACCACCTAAAACAGAGCAGGAGGCTATATTATTTACATTGCATTAGTTGTTAATGGTGTTCTGAGCAGTCAAAGGTGAAACACAGAATCCTGAACTCAAGTCTTTGCTAGAAAAATAGATACTCTATTACTACTCATTAAATCAACTTGAAAATAATATAATATAGTACTTTCACTGCTAAAAAGGCTAAAGGGGTGTCACATTTCTTAAAATAAAGTTAAAGTGTTAATGGTTTCTTCGTATGAACTTCTAACATCTGAAGTTAACCCATACTGTTACACTTTGAGAACTAAAGACAAGCAATTCAAATATACAAAAAGCAACAGGGCTAAGTCAAACAGCAACTGTTGCAGCCAACTACTGAAAATTTTGACTTTACATCCCATGAGTAAGACATCTTTTGGTCAGTTAGTTCTGTCACTGAGTAGCAAAATAGAAGTCTCAGTGCAGGCACAGAGCCCAAGGCTTTGCAGATAGGACAGAAAAATAATTGATTTTTTTAATGGTTTTCTTTTAAGTTTCATTTACATGTGATTTTAAAAGTCTCTTTAGATAGGATTATTTCATAGATTCATGTATTTTAAGGCCAGAAGGGATCATTAGATCATCTAGTCCAGTGGTTCTAAACTTTGGTATTGGTGACCCATTTCACACAGCAAGCCTCTGAGTGTGACCCCCACCCTGTACAAATTAAAAACACCGTTTTTAATATTTAGCATTATTAGACTCATTGACTTTAAGGTCAGAGGGGACCATTATGATCGTCTAGTCTGACCTCCTGCACAATTCAGGCCACAGAATCTCACCCACCCACTCCTGTAATAAACCCCTAACTTATGTCTGAGCTACTGAAATCCTCAAATCATGGTTTAAAGACTTCAAGATTCAGAGAATCCTCTAACAAGTGAACCATGCCCCATGCTGCAGAGAAAGGCGAAAAACCTCCAGGGCCTCTGCCAATCTGCCTTGGAGGAAAATTCCTTCCCGACTCCAAATATGGTGATCAGCTAAACTCTGAGCATGTGGGCAAGACTCACCAGCCAGACACCCAGGAAAGAATTCTCTAGTACCTCAGATCCCACCCCTTCTAACATCCCACCACAGGCCATTGGGAATATTTACTGCTAATAGTCAAAGATCAATTAATTACCAAAATTAGGCTATCCCATCAAACCATCCCCTCCATAAATTTATCAAACTTAATCTTGAAGCCAGATATGTCTTTTGCCCCCACTGCTTCCCTTGGAAGGTTGTTCCAGAACTTCACTCCTCTGATGGTTGGAAACCTTCATCTAATTTCAAGTCTAAACTTCCTCGTAGCCTCTTTATATCAATTTGTCCTTGTGTCCACATTGGTACTGAGTTTAAATAATTTCTCTCCCTCCCTGGTATTTATCCCTCTGATATATTTATAGAGAGCAATCATATCTCCCCTCAGCCTTCTTTTGGTTAGGCTAAACAAGCCAAGCTCTTTGAGACTCCTTTCCTAAGACAGGTTATCCATTCCTCGGATCATCCTAGCGGCCCTTCTCTGTACCTGTTCCAGTTTGAATTCATCCTTCTTAAACATGGGAGACCAGAACTGCACACAGTATTCCAGATGAGGTCTCACCAGTGCCTTGTATAACTGAACTAACACCTCCTTACCTCTACTGAAAATACCTCGCCTGATACATCCCAAGACCGCATTAGCTTTTTTCCATGGCCATATCACATTGGCGCTCATAGTCATCCTGTGATCAACCAATACTCGAGGTCCTTCTCCTCCTCTGTTACTTCCAACTGATGCGTCCTCAGCGTATAACAAAAATTCTTTTTATTAATCCCTAAATGCATGACCTTGCACTTTTCACTATTAAATTTCATCCTATTACTATTACTCCAGTTTACAAGTTCATCCAGATCTTCCTGTATGATATCCCGGTCCTTCTCTGTATTGGCAATACCTGCCAGCTTTGTGTTATCTGCAAACATTATTGGCACACTCCCGCTTTTTGTGCCGAGGTCAGTAATAAAAATATTAAATAAGATTGGTCCCAAAACCAATCCCTGAGGAATTCCACTAGTAACCTCCCTCCAGCCTGACAGTTCACCTTTCAGTAGGACACATTCTAGTCTTCCCTTTAACCAGTTCCTTATCCCCCTTTAAATTTTCATATTGATTCCCATATTTTCCAATTTAACTAATTCCCCATGTGGAACCGTATCAAATGCCTTACTGAAATCAAGGTAAATTAGATCCACTGCATTTCTTTGTCTAAAAAGTCTGTTACCTTCTCAAAGAAGATCAGGTTGGTTTGGCACAATCTACCTTTTGTAAAACCATGTTGTATTTTGTCCCAATTACCATTGACCTCAAAGTCCTTAACTACTTTGTCCTTCAAATTTTTTTCCAAAACCTTGCATACTACAGATGTCAAACTAACAGGCCTGTAGTTACCCAGATCACTTTTTTTCCCTTTCTTAAAAATAGGAACTATGTTAGCAATTCTCCAGTCATACGGTACAACCCCTGAGTTTACAGATTCATTAAAAATTCTTGCTAATGGGCTTGCAATTTCATGTGCCAGTTCCTTTAATATTCTTGGATGAAGATTATCTGGGCCTCCCGATTTAGTCCCATTAAGCTATTCGAGTTTGGCTTCTACCTCGGATGTGGTAACATCTACCTCCATATTCTCATTCCCATTTGTCATCCTGCTATTTTCCCTAAGCTCCTCATTAGCCTCATTAAAGACGGAGGTAAAGTATTTGTTTAAATATTGGACCATGCCTAGATTATCCTTAACCTCCACTCCATCCTCAGTGTTTAGCGGTCCCACTTCTTCTTTCTTTGTTTTCTTCTTATTTATATGGCTATAGAACCTTTTACTATTGGTTTTAATTCCCTTTGCAAGTTCCAACTCTACATGGCTTTTAGACTTTCTCACTTTATCACTACATGTTCTCACCTCAATAAGGTAGCTTTCCTTGCTGATCCCTCCCATCTTCGACTTCTTGTAGGCTTTCTGCTTTTTCTTAATCACCTCTCTGAGATGCTTGCTCATCCAGCTTGGTCTACAACTCCTGCCTATGATTTCTCCCCTCCGTCTTCAGATGCAGGCTTCTGATAGTTTCTGCAACATTGACTTGAAGTAATTCCAGGCCTCCCCCACCTTTAAATCCACACGTTCTTTAGTCCAATCCACTTCCCTAAGTTCCTTAATTTTTTTAAGTCAGCCCTTTTGAGATAAAAAACCCTAGTCACAGATCTATTTTTGTTTATCCTTCCATTCAGTTTGAACTGAATTAGCTCATGATTGCTCGAACCAAGGTTGTCCCCTACAACCATTTCTTCTATGAGGTCCTCACTTCTCACCAAAACCAAATCTAAAATGGCATCCCCTCTTGTTGATTCAGCAACTACTTGGTGAAGGAATCCATTAGCTATCGCATCTAGGAAAATCTAAGCCCTATTATTATTACTAGCACTTGTTCTCCAGTCTATATCTGGGAAGTTAAAGTCTCCCATGATCACACAATACCCATTAGTATTTACTTCATTAAAAAAATTAAAGAGGTCTCTATCCATATCCAGACCAGATCCCGGTGGTCTATAGCAGAGGTTCTCAAAGATGATCCAGTGCTTGTTCTGGGTAAGCCCCCTGGTGGGCTGGGCTGGTTTGTGTACCGGCTGCATCTGCAGATTTGGCTGATCGCGGCTCCCACTGGACGCGGTTCACCACTCTAGGCCAATGAGGGCTGCAGGAAGCGGCGCGGGCCAAGGGATGTACTGGCCGCCTTTCCTGTAGCCCGCATTGGCCTGGAACAGTGAACCGCGGCCAGTGGGAGCTGCGATCGCCCGAACCTGTGGACACGACACACAAATTGGCCCAGCCCGCCAGGGCTTTCCCTGAAGAAGTGGCGGATCAGCTTTGAGAACCACTGGTCTATAGCACACCCCAAACACTATCCCAGGGGTGGCTCGAGTAGCTTTCTTCCCCAATGTGATTTTTGCCCAGACAGACTGTCTTATCTATTCCATCGCCTCTTATTTCTTTACAGTCGACCTCATCATTGATATACAATGCTACTCAGGGACGGCTCCAGGCACCAGCTTTCCAAGCTGGTGCTTGGGGCGGCATCGAGAATGGGGCGACAGTCCGAGTCCCGTGGTGGCAATTCGGCGGCAGGTCCGCTCTTCCCACTGCCGAATTGCCGCCGTGGGACTCGGACTGCCACCCCATTCTCGCCTGCCACGGCGGCAATGGGGCGGCAGGTCTGCCGCTCTTCCCTTGCCACCGTGGACTGGGACTGCCTGCATCGGGGGTGGGGCTGCGGCAACTGCTTGGGGCGGCAAAATTGTGAGAGCCGCCCCTGATGCTACTCCACCACCTTTACCTTTATTTCTGTCTTTCTTAAACAGCACATACCCTTCAATACCTGTACTCCAGTCATGACTACTATTCCACCATGTTTCTGTTATCTCTATAATATCTGGTTTCACTTCCTGAACCAGTAGCTCCAGTTCATCCATTTTGTTACCTAGGCTCCTTGGATTGGTGTACAAACATCTTAATTTTTGCTGTTTGGCCTTGCTCACATTCTTTACCCAATTAGCCATGGACATTCTACCACCAGTATCCCCTATTAGACTGGTATCTACACTACCGTTCCTCCTTATGTCCATTCTCTTACCCACAGCTGTATCCTTTCTTACTTCATTTTCTTCCCTCTCAATGTTAAAATCCGGAGTGGAGATTACCTGGACATCTCCCAACCATCTCCCTCAAATTCCTAGTTTAAAGCTCTCTTAATCAGTTGTGCCAGGCTCCATCCTAAAAGTCTATTTCTCCCCCGCCCCCTACTCAGGCGAAGTCCATCCCAAGAGAACAGTCCTCTGTCCATGAGGCAGTGGCCATACATCCCAAAGCCCTCCTTATAGCACCACTGCCTGAACCATCTATTGATCATCATAATCTTGTCACACCTTTGTTGCCCTTCTCTAGGAACAGGCAGAATCCCACTGAAGATCACCTGAGCCTCAATTTCTGTAAGGGTCTTTCCCAGCCTGGCATAGTCTCCCTTGATACATTCCAGCGAGAATCTGGTGGTATCATTTGTTCCCACATGAAGGATAATCAGTGAATTCTTTCCTGCTCCCATTAGGATCCTCTTCAGTCTCAGGTCCACATCCCATATCTTAGCACTCTTCTGTTCTCTGGATCAGCTCTGGTTACAGGCCTGTCTATTCTTCTCAGTAAGGAATCCCCATTCACGTAGACCTGCCTTTTCCTGGTGATGGTGTGATTCTCCAGTCTATCCCCTGTTCCCTCTGGCTGCAAGTTCTCTCGATTCCTATTCTCCCTTGCAATCCTCTGCAATGCATCCTGTATCCTCCTAGGGCCCATATTCGGTGTTATCTCCATTGACTTCTCCTCTTTTCCTATAGGACTAGTTGCTCTTCTCTTCTTCCTTGCCCTCCCACCTTCAGTGACCACCTGCTATATCCCTTCTTCATTTTCCAACTGCGCAAACCTGTACCTGAGCTATATTTCTTCTTCACTAGCCCGTCTTTTCCTCTGTCTGGTTCTCTTGGTCACATGCTTCCACTGTCCATTTTCCTCACCCAGCAGTCTCCCCTCAGAGTTCTTTGGTCCTGCTTCTGTCTGCAAGTCTGAGATTTTCCCTTCTGCCTCCATCATCTGCTTGAACCCCCTTCTAAACTCAACCAGGGTTTCCACCTGCATCTCCAATCCTCAGATCTTTTCTTTCATCAGCTCTATCAGTCGGCACTTCATGCAGATGAAACTCTTTTCAGGTACCTCCTCCAGTATCATGTACATACCATAGCTTACACATCCAGTCGTCCTCATTGTGTCCTCCACTGCTTGGGTCACTACCACTGCTGCCTCTGTATCTGTCATAGCCTTCCCACCTAGGTCCTGTTAGTCAGGAAACACAAACCAAACCAAAATACCACCACCCACAGCAAAACAAACCCCCCACGAGCACCACAACACTGCCAGACCACCACACACTCCCTTCACTAGCCTGTCTGTTCCTCTGCCTCATTCTCCTAGTCTTCCCCGAAGCTTCCCTTGCAAACTCCCACTCAAACTCCCCTGTTCACAGCTCTGTTTGCTGGATCCTGTGCCTCTGCAGCTGGAGGTGAAGCAGGGTTTGGGTGGAGGCTGACAGCTCACGCCCCCCCCCGCCCCACATAATGACCTCGCGACCCCCTGAAGGGTCACAACCAGTGTTCCCTCTAATTTTTTACATCCATGTGCAGAATGAATTTTGTTATGTGCACCATATGACACATCACCTTCATATTGGTGCACATAAAAAAATTCATGTGGTTGGGGTGGGGCCGAGGGGTGCAGAGTGTGGGAGGGGACTCAGGGCTAGGGCAGAGAGTTGGGGTGTGAGGGGAAGAGGGCTCTGGCTGGGGATGCGGGCTCTGGGGTGGATCTGGGGATGATGGGTTCGGGGTGTAAGAGGGGGATCAGGGCTGGGGCAGAGGGTTGGAGTGCAAGGGGCAGTGCAGGCTCTGGGGTTGGGCCAGGGATGAGGGGTTTGAAGTGCAGCCTTCCCCAGGGCTGTGGTGGGGAGAGAGGACTCTCCCAAGCCCTCTGTTGCCGCATCAGCTTGGGGCCGGGTGAAAAGCATCTCTCCCCGGCCATGACTGCTCTGGCGGGGCTGAGCTGGGCCGAGGGAGGGGATCCTCTCTCTGGCAGCTCCGATGGGCCCTTGAGAGCCTGCTGCGCAGCCGCACAGCATACAGGGAATATAGGTCACAACCCCGTTAGAGAACCCCTGATCCAGTCTGGCCTGCTACATAACATAGGCCATGGAATTTCATTCAACTACTCCTGCATTGAGCCCACTAATTTGTGTTTTGCTAACAACTTGGGTATTTATGTGGACTGTTTCCAACAGAGCAGACTGCAGGGTAGTATCTCCCTTTTGAAAACCAGAGAGGTGGCAAACAATGGCAGATGTCACCACTCATTTGCTCCAGTAAAATACCCCAAGGGAAAAATAGGGGAAAGGGGCAGGCTAACAAATACCAGGAAACTAAAGTGTCAGAGAGTAGAGGAATCAGTGCAGAAAGGCATCAGAGGGTTTTGAAAGAACAGCTGCATTCCGGTAGGGAATAGAAACATAGCCAGAAGCCACAGTCATGCTGTGTTTAATATTGGAAGCTATAAACAAAGGCAGATGGGACCAACCTTCCTCAAGTCAATTTGGGAATCCACAGGTTCAGGGTGTGGGTGTCCCCAGTTCTACTCTAGTGAGACGCTATCACAGCTATGGAGATCTGAGATTTATTTGGTCCTCTCCACATGCCTCCTCTCAATATCAGGCTCCAGCATTGCTCACTGTGAGGTATCATTAACTTACAGGCTTGTTCAGAGAAAATCTGGGACCCAGTTTCTTGAATCCTTAAAACAGAGACCATGCACAGGTCCACTAAAATGTCATCCTTCTCAGACAACAAATAGTTTTGGAGACAGTGAAGGAAAGATAACCATCAGATGACATTTGGATCTATACTCTGGTGAAAGGTATATATAAGCCCTCTGCTAGCTTACAAACTCAATAACGTTGAAGGCAGCAGTCTTTCAACCACTATAAATGACAGAATATCCCTACCAGTGATCAAGAAACCATCACTCAGTGCAAGTGATCTCACTGTCACCTAGCGTCTAATATTGTCCTCCTGAGCAATGCAATTGAGAAGGTGATAAAGAATCATCTCCTTCTACAGCTGATTTCTCCCAGTATCCTGGCTGTTTCATTATCAGGCTTAGAACTGAGCAATGACACAGAAATGGTGCTGCTCATGCTAGTAGATTATCTTCTCCTGGCAATGGACAATGGGCAAATATTTATTGCCATACTGATGAACCTCTCAGATGCTTTTAACACAGTAGACCATGAAAAGTTGGTGGCATGCCTTGAAGATCTGGCAGGAATGAGGTGCCTTAATAATTAGAAATAGCAAATAGATATTTGTACATACATTTATTTATCTACTTAAAAACATTTCAGTTTACTTCAGTAATATACCATTGTGGCAGTTTGGAATATTTGCATATGAAAAAATCTCTATCTTTATTAAATCACACTTTCCTTTTCCATTTATTTTATTTTCTCTCTCTCTCTCTCTCTCCCCTCTCCACCCCGCCTCCCTCTCTTCACTGTGTATGCTTGATGCATAGCAATTGGAGATCCATAGTGTACAGCAATTTAATAAGATGCAGCATCAAATTACCTAGAATGCCAGTTGTGAAACAACTTAATGTTGCTTAGAGTCTCCTCTCACCCTTGTGAAAACTTTTCTTGAGGCACCACTTTTCTTACAGTTGAGGAGAGTCGACGTTCAAGATTAATGCAATTTGGTTTTTGACTTTTCGAGGACAGTCATACACCAAACGTGATTTAATTTTGAATTATTGTATCATGAGGATTGCTGTTAAACCATCTCATCCCTTGACTTACTGTATGAGTTTCATTGGACAACATTAAACCCATAGAATTTTCAAACTGAATGTGTTGCTGTTCAATAAGTTATTAAAATTCAAGACAAAATGCATTAATGTATTGGGAGGGAAGAAGCTGAAGGACCTTTTCTCATTCCTAAAATTCATATATTTTCCCTTGCAGAGATATATCAAACATATTACTTCAGCTTGCCTAGCAACTATTCCATTCCTAATATTTATGCAGTATTGTTTGGTTTGGTTAATGATGAATGTTTTTCGATGCTACCATTAACTGAAGAAGTAGTGTGATAACTCAACTACAGCAGCAATAAATAGCAAAAGCAGTTTTGATCAGTAAAACCATGTTTGTTATGTAGCTGCAAAAAAATGTGCACATTTGGTGTGCAGCAGTTCTGCATATTCTAATTGGTGATTCATTCATTAAACCTTTAAATAGCAATTATATTTTACATTTGGTACTCTCTATTTTTAATGTGGTGACTTATGATTAAAAAGCAAATTATTTCAAAATCATTGCTCCTCTTGTGTGTCCCATCCTTTGAGCATCTAAATGATATCCTATGAAAGTGAATGTTTTTTTCAGAAGGTTATTATTAAAAAAGCTATAGTAGTAGTTCATTTTATTAGTATTTATTATTTATTGATATCTTTTTATAATCTGGCTCCTGTACCAAGCTCTGGGCACCTAACGTTATTTAAAATACATTACCACATTTTTTTAATCTAAAAAGCAAAATTTAAAATGTTCATTTATTCAATTATCCAGTAACCTCAATGGCCAATAAAGATGATAAAACCATCCACCAAACTCCCAAGACTCCAGCTAAACCAACACGCTGTCTGCAGGCCCATCCACATCTCTCCCAAATGCCAGAGGATTAACAACTCTGAGGTCTGGCAGAGGGGAGCAAATTCCAGAGCCAAAGAAACCACCATAATAACAGCTCCCATTTAAACCCAGGGAATCCAGTTTACTGTGGGGGTATCACACAGGGAGACATTAGAGATGTTAAGGAAATTAAATTTTCCTTTGTTTTTAAGTGTCTGACAACATTTGGGTGGGGTCTAAGCAAAATTTTGGAATAATTAAGTGCAGTAAAGAAAGTTAAAGTTCTAAAAGCCCTTTTCATGCACAAATTTGATCATGAGGAACAAACAGTCATGGTGGTGCTTCCTTCCAGATCACACAGCCCAGAGGAGCTCTGAGCTTTATTTCCACTTTTGTTACTGCCTGGTTTTATAGCACTTGACAGTCTTTTCTTTAGTTAGATGACAAGGAAAAAATAATTTTCCCTATTTTATGCACCAGGAATAATGTCAGGGAAACTGAGGCTCAGAAAAGTTAGTGATATATCCAAAGTCAGTGTCACAACCTGGATTAGAGCCGGAGTCTCTTGACTGGTAAGGTGCATCTTTAATTCACTCACCAGCACTGCCCTTCAGGACAATCACTATGTCTTGGTTTCCCCAGATGCAAATCTGGAATAACACATGTGATTATGAGTAAAATTTTGAAGAGAGTAAATATTTCATGTAAAGTTTCCAACATAATTTTAAAAAACATTTTTTTTTAAGTTTTGTTTTTTGTTTAGTCAAAAGTTTTCAGTTTAATTATTCTTTTACCTTATTTTTTTTTCATTTTCCCAATATAATCAAGGGTGGATGAAAAGAAATGGAGGAGAAAAGGGACAAAAATAAAACCCAAAAGCTGAAAAAGGAAAATAATATTTTTGAGCTTCGGGGGAAAAAAAAAACACTATTTTTTTTAGAAGTGAATTCTTCCAGCACAGGAGCTGAGCTGCTGGCTGTTGTCTAATTACAGTGATGTAGCTAGAGTTGAAATTTTGGAGGGTCCTGACTTATAGTGGACAAGAAATGCCCAGTGGAAATGGGAGATCCCTGCAGACTCAGGGGCAAGTTCTGGTTGAGCTGGGTGGAGGAGTGGTCAGCAGCTGTATGGGACCTGGCTCTCAGTGAAGTTGACCAGGGCCAGGAGAAGTTTTGGCACTTGGAATTCATACAAGCTCAGACTTGAATGTGCCTGGGTGCTAATGGGATGGGCCATGGCCCATCCAGGCTCACCTGTGTTAATCCCCCGTTACACACCCTGACATACGGGATTTGCCAGAGGCAGGACTCAGGGTGAAACAAAGGTGGAGGAGGTGGAGATGAAGCACATATTTCTGCTGAGATTCTGGGCAGAGCTGCTGCTCACTGGCAGCTAAGGACAGGCTACCATAACTCAGGCATCCTCCAGATACAGCACAGCATGTCATCCTTATTTTGCAGGTACTTAGCTGTACAACCTGCCCTCCTAAACAGTGTGATCAGGTCTTGAATAATGTCACTGTTCAAGAATCCACCTCTTTAAGTAACAGTTACAGGAATGATATCACCACCTCACAGAACCTTCACTGACTAACAAATGGCAACAGTATTCCTGAGTGTACCATATCCTGTGGCAATATATCATGTCAGAGAGTGCTTCTGATTACATACACAAATAGATGGTTATTTTTGGGTTATGCATGCATTCTTAAGAGGGTCAAGCATCCTACTGTTTGTTCCTCTGTTGTAGACAACAAAAAGAAAAAAATATCACTTACTTGAAGCAATATTTAAATAGAAAACTCACACAGTGGCAGTTACTTAGAGGTCAGTGAACCTCAAATGAATCAAAATGTTGGTGAGTTGTAATGTTTAAACCATCTTCACTCAGACATTCAAGAAAGCATCACCTGCATTGTATGCATTACAGTGTCCAATCTGATAAATGACCATCACTGCAAACTTACTAAAACGTGCTGTCACAAACTGCAGCTAAAGTTATGGAACTGCAACATGCAAGTGTAATGAACTAAAGGAAAAAACAAAACTCCTTTGATTGTATATTATGAAGGATAGTAAGCAGTGGCTGGATATCTATTTACATATTTTGTATATTACATGTGGTGAAAACATATCTATATTTTTTCATGATAAAAATAATCATCATTAAGTAGACATACAATATTTTTTAAAAACTCTCTGAAAATGTTATATCTAACAGTTTGTTATGACTTTACTATCTCATATGCCTAGTTTTATGATATGTGAAAAATGATGTAGCTGTGTCTTGTTAAATTAAATTACGTACCACATACGGCTTTAGCAACTGGTGTAATTACTCTATAATTTCTAAAATATGTATAATAGGAATGCATAAATGATATAAAGCTCATTATTCTGTAAACAGAGTAATTAATACAGAAATCTCAAACTCTCCTGACTGTCAAAAGCAATATGATTGCAAACTTTGGGAAGGTCTGACTTAGTGCCTTGAAAGACTGTAGAAGAAACAGTGTAAGCAGCTTTCAGCACAATAAATATATTCATAAAGTATGCAAATGAAATTCAATAGGTATTATATAACAAACGCCCTAGGATGTGAAGCTATGATTCACCATTTGTTTTTTCTCAGGATAATAAAGACTAATTGTGACTGTGCTCATCTGAGTAGGAAAAAAAGCCATCAATCTTTGTATCAGAATACAGAATGTGATTTGGTGATTCGCATCACATCTATCCTCATTGCTTTGTGGTGGGCTCTACTCCACTCACGTTTATGCTGGAGTTGGGCAGACTCTGAACAAAAAAGCGGTACAGGACACCTCTTTTCAAATGACTCAAAGTCAGTATTTTCCTTCTGACAACTCAGGGCCCAGTTCACCATTGGGTTACTCTGCTTTTACCCTGATGTAACTTCATTGATTTCAACACAATTACACTGGTTTAAAACCGGAACAATTCAACCGTGAATAAGGCCCTTAGCGATAGCAGTTGAGAGTGGAATCATTCAAAGGGCACACTGTATATGTCTGTAAGAATTCAGAGGAATTACAGTGAGGATGAAGAGGCCTAAAGAAGCAATTTAAAGTCCAAACTATTTTTATTATTGCAAGTTCAATCCCACCCAAAGAGTTCATTAGTGCCAGCAGCAAAGGCTCTGGAGGCCAAAGCTTTCCAAGAAATAGCTGCCTAAAGAGCATTCAGCAGGAGTCATTGAAAGCAATTCCTATTACCCGAACTAGTTCATGCCCATTAACCACTTGCGAACGGTGCATCCTTATGAAGAAAATTGCTTGGAGCTGAATACTATGTCAAACACAGAACACAAAGCAAACTTCTATTGTCTTTTAAAAAAATGCCCATATTCTCCATCCATGTTCAATTAGCCATGGGTGAAATGGCATGGATGAAATAAGAACCAAGCTGCTCAAAAGTCAGACTGAACCAGATAACTAAACTTGTCTGAGGTTTGAAAAATGTGTTACTAAGTTGCTGTCGTTTCCTTTTTCGCACCCCTCCAATCTATGCAGTTGAGGCAAATTTCTGAAAAACTGTGAGAAAAAATATTATTATTATAATTATTTATGGCAGCACTCAGAGACCCCAACCATGATGAGGGCCAATTGTAGTAGGTACTGCACCAACAAAAAAAGAGTAAGACACAGTCCCTGTAACAAAAAGTTTACAAAGACAAGACAGAATAAGAAGGCAGAAAGAAAATACCATTATCTGCCATTTTATAGATGGGGAACTGAGGCAAGGAATGATAAAGTGACTTGCCAAAGTCACCCAGAAATAGAGTTGTACAAATAACAGATTTCTCAGTTAACTGACAATTCCAAACAAATTCATTTCAGGTAATCCTCAAAATGATTGTTTTTTTTAATTTTCAGTGAATCAAAATGTATAAAACATGGTTTGGGTTGAAAAATAAAATGCTTCATTTTAATTCTGAGCATTTTAAACATTTTTCAAACGAAATTGAAAGAAATGTCTAAACAAAAAGTCATTTTCAATAAAAAAAGATTGCTTCATTTAAAAAAATGTCCAACTAAATTTTAATTTTTTGAGACTTTTTGTTAGGTGTTTTTTACATGAACAGTTCAGTGACACTGACACAATTCATGAAATGCTCTGGTGTCATAGAATCTACATTTTTCACCGAAAAAAGTTTCAGCCGGAAAATTTGCCCAGTTCTACAAGGAAATCCTGTGGCAGAGCCAAGAACCAAACATAGATCTTTTGAGTCCCATTCCAATGCCCTACACACAAGATAAGAACATTTCAATAATCCCTCCATCTCTGTGTTTTAAGTTAGAAATATTTAAGTAAACAAGTATTCCTGTTTAATTTGTTTTAGTAGAATTTAAATATTGCCTGCACTTGACTTATTTTATTTCCACAAATTCAATATTTTTTTTCAACCATTGTTCTGTACCTATACTGCAGATGTATCTATTTATAGTACCTGATAACTGCAAGCACACACACATGCACACACACAAAATTGGCCTGTCCATGTCATCTCCGTAGACTTCAAACTACCAAACACAATGCAACTTTGTAGGACTGAGCAAACTGCATGATGGGGGGGTCTAACAAATATATCATAATTAGGTCCTCAATGTTTTTAGTAAGCACACTTATAATGATCCTAATTAACCATCTCTAATATTAAAATGTTGTCCTGTTTTCCAAAATACAGTACTTCAAAGCCACATAGTTGTTTCCAGGGTAGTGTGCATATTAGAATCTAAAAATAATAATACTAAGAAGCTATATAGTGCTTTTCATACACTGGTCTCAGCAAAGAAGGTTAAGTGAAAATATCCATGTAGTAGAGCAGGCCTGCACAACTCGTTAAGCGGCGAGGGCCATATTACTCCAAAGAAAACAGCTGAGGTCTGAAACCCCCCCAGCCCAGTGGAAACACCTCCCCAGCACCGCCCACCCTGCGGAAACAACCCCTCCTTCCCCAGCGCTGGGGTGCGGAAGCCTGTAGAGGGGGAAAGAAACAGCGCGCATAGGGTGACCAGATCACAGCAGTAAAATAGGACCCGCCCCCTCCCCGCTCGGCCCCACCATCACACCCCTTTTCACCCCTCCAGGGGTCACTATATTACTGCACACAACAGTCAATCAATGCAGTTGTAGATAAATCTCTGCATTATGCATTTTTGTATAACTTTTATATGACTTTGTATTGAACCTTGGTAATATGTTATAGCGGGCCCCTAAGGTAGTATAATTAAGGTAAAAGAAAAATGTCTTTATGCTAGAAGTAGAATAAGATCTTCCCCCCCCCTTGTATTCAATTGCCCTGTTGAATGAATGAGGTGTGAATGAGGAAGGCATGGAAGGCAGGCACCTCCAGACAGCTGCATCCCTTGGAGAGAGGATGGGAACCAGACCAAGGACAATCAAACTTGTCAAGTGGGCTGACTAGAGAAGAGCAGACATACTGACAGCCTCGGGGGTAGAAGGAAGCATCTTCCTTTGGAAACACCCTCTTTGCAGCATTGGGACAACCCCCAGCTCAGAGACAAGCAGCAAAAAGGACCAACAGACACAGTGCCAGAATCTGCCAGATTTGCCCCCCTCCAGCCACTGACTTGCCAGTTGCCTCCTCACCCCCACCCCGCCACCCCCAGTATAAAGCCTTGCCGTCACTGCCTGCCCGGCTCATCATCCCCCCACGCCCCCAGCTCGCCTCCTCAGCACCCCCTGCCACCCACTCACCTCCTCAGCCCCCCACCCCCCCGCCGCTGGCTCACCTGCTGCCCTGCCACTGCCCGCCCACTCGGCTCGTCATCCCCCACCCCGCCCCGCTCACCTACTCACCCCCCACTGCCCGCTCGCCTCCTCAGCACCCCCGCCGCCGCCTTGCCTGCTCCCCCCGCCATCAGCTCACCTGCCTGCCTGCACTGCTGGCCTCTTACCTTCTGCCGCTGCCCCCGCCCCTGCTGCTGGCTCACTCTCACTCCCCAGCCTGCCACTGGCCTCTTCACCAGCCCGCCCACCCACCCGCCGGCCGGCCAGCTGGCCATCGGCTTGCCCCACCCCGCCGCTTGCCTACTCACCCCCACCCCCCCCCGCGGGCTGCACAGTGAGCCCACGGTGGGCCGCATGTGGCCCCCGGGCCACATGTTGTGCAGGACTGTAGTAGAGAATAGCAACAGAGGAAGTCAGTGGAAAAAATTGCTCCTCCTGTGCGCTATCCATTGCACTATGATACCTCCCTGTAAAAATACAAAAGATCCAATCTGACAAGCAAGTGATAGTTAGTTGAATAGTAACACTAAGGGTACGTCTATACTTACGCGTCCCGTCGGAGGAGTCCAATCGATCTTCTGGGTTCGATTTATCGCGTCGAACCAGGAAGTGCTCCCCCGTCGACACTTGTAATCCTGCTCCACGAACGGAGTAGGCGGAGTCGACGGGGGAGCCTGCGCGCCGCGTGTGGACCCCGGGTAAGTACCTTTTCATTCGAACTAAGATAGTTCGACTTCAGCTACGTTATTCACGTAGCTGAAGTTGCGTATCTTAGTTCGAATTGGGGGGCTAGTGTAGACCAGGGCTAAGTTCACCTGCAATTCCCATCAAGTCTGCGTTACTTTATTAATATACCATCTGGATTATTTGTCAACAGAAATTGCTTCTGATATGTTTCTAACAGTTGTCAGAAAAAGAACTAGGAAGCTGGTAAATTCGAGGAAGGGGTGGCATGGAGAGGATTATGCTTTCCATGTGGATTGTTTGTTCCAGTAAACTCAGTCCACATGCCTATCAAACAATAGCTAACCTTAAGCAAAAAGCTTGGTAATGCTTTTAACTACTCATGAGTTATGAAAACAACAACAACAACAACAAAATAAACACACAGAAAACCCCAACACACAAACCCCACCCCCACCATCCAAATCATCACTACACCAAAAAAAACCTTCTTTCTACTTTCTCCTGCTTTCCTGTTTTCAAAAACAGACAACTAAATTAGACTGTTTAGAACTTGCTGTATCCTATTTGCCATCTGCAACTGGAACATCTTATTTCAGCCTTATTGTACACAGCCCAGCCAGTCTTAAATAGCTGGCTCTCTTCGAACCATGGGAAGTGCAGCATAGCAGACACAGATGTTAGAGGAATACTGAAACAACCAAAAGTTATGTTATTTTTGGCAAAGTTTTTGCATGTTTGTTTATTGGCATCTCTTTAAAAGAATTGTCCTGGTAACTGTTTTATGCAAATTGGTCAATACCGGGGATTGCAGAAGCATGGTTGACTTGCTATGAAAGTCTATAGCTGGCAGGTTTAGATTTATCTTTTATTCCATGACTATGAAAAGTATGTACACAAAACGCAGTACCACAGCTGGAGTTTAAACAATGACAATCCATTGTTTTTTTCCCCAAAACATTTTAAACATCTCTTTTCATATCAGACAGCCCAAGGGCAAACAAGGTTGCTTGTCAATTTATAGGCAAGTTTATACCTGCAAAGGTCCCACGAGGATGTTCTTAAGCATCAAACAAATGTCCATTTCCTTTATGATGCATTTGGGCTTTTGAGACCAATATCCTCTAGGTGCATTATCTTTGTCTGAGACTCATTAACATGGTTAGATAAAAATTGTAAATGACAGACTGTGAGATGGAATCTCACTTTAGCATTTTAAGGGCTATATTTACTAAAATTCTGTGTGACAAATATTTGGTACTGTTAAAAATGAAAGAGAAAAACAATGTTTCAATATAGGCAAGCTAATGATTGGACAATTCGAAATAAGGGGATACCCATCTACACATGCATATTTCACTAAACTGCTTAGACATTACGCGGCAGAGATCAGTAAAGAAGAAAAATACAATTGGATCTTGAAAGAGTTCAGTATTAACATTTCAAGACATCTCACTATCCATTCATACCTCTCGTACAATATTTATCACTATTATTCATTTGTACATACAACTCACAGTCACTTACTAATGTTTCCTCTTTAATCTTTTTTTTTAGGAATATGGTTTATTTTCCTGCCCCCAAATATCACACATTGTAAATCTCTTTTGTCCTGGCATTCCCCATCCCCATTTAATTAAATATTCTGAGATCTTTCCCCAAACACATTTGATGATAATAAAATCAGCTAGACAGAACATGACTGGTGTTGAAAAACACACACAGAGGATACAGACAATTTGTCAGCTAAAAAGCTTTTTTAAAAGGATATTTAAGCCCCTCAGCAAGAATATTATTTCTTAGGGGTAACCCTGTCTTCTCAACATTTTTTTCTTCCTTTCACCCGGCAGTCTGCTCATTTTCTCCTGTTTCCTCTTCTCTCATCTCCTTTACTTTAATTACCATCTCCTCTCATGATGCTTAGGGGTGCAGAGAAAATAAAGGAAACTTAGGTGCTCTACAAGGAGTTTCAAACGGTACAAAAGCACAATCTAGCAAAGCACTTGGGGCCCAATCCAACGTCCATTGAAATCATTTGAAAGACTCCCACTGACTTCACTGGGCTTTGGATCAGGCCCTTAAACGAGTGCTTAACTTTAAGCAGGCCAATGGGATTACTCTCTTGTAGGAAGGTAAGCACATGCTCAAGAGCTTTACTAAATCAGGACCAATGCTAGAATAGCTTTAGACATAGGAACAAAATATATACTTGCACGTTCTGAGATGGCATATATACTTACCTGTTTAAATATCTCCAAGCCCACTGGTAAAAGCTCTTATCTATTAATAAAAGCTAATAATCAGTTGATAATTTATGAACTAATCAAGGTAGTTTTCTCAATACCTAGATTTACTTCTTACAATACCACATACAGATATTACAAGGTGCACTACACCCTGGAGTAACACATTATTAATACAGAGATGAGATCCCCCATCCACTTTACAGTTATATTTTTACGTGATCTGTTAGCAATTCCTTTGATTTCAGCACTGGGCAGGTCTGGGTGATGTACATATCCTTTTATCTTTGTTCTCTCATATATTTTTCAGTCATCTATTCCATGGCTTCTGAGTGCTCTTACAGGTATTTCAATAGCCTCTATAACAACATGCAGTAAATCCCAATACTAAGAAATACACATAACAGCTTTCACAGTAGTAGTGTCAATAAAGTACTTATGGACTCTTAACCTTTATGCTCCTAATCAGGTTTGTATTCGCAGCAGGTTCTCATTTAATCACATACATATATGTTTATTGACCTACTTGCGTTTTAGCTCATTACTCAAAGGTACTCTTAGTAATCAGGGGAGTATAAGATGAAAGCAGCGTGAAGGAAGACCTGATTGAACCAAAAAGTGGAATTGCTGTTTTCAACCATCACGTGCTGTTTATCTACCAATAGCTTCAGAAAAGCTGCCGACAAAAAACAAACAAACAAACAAACAAACAAAAAAAACCCCAAAAAACAAAAACAATACATGTGCTTCACTAGGGAAGGAGAGAAAGCAGTTTTATTTCATTGGTAATAGAGAAAAGCAACCCTCTTAGGGCTAGTCTACACTTACCCGCAGCGTCGGAGGCGTCGGATCGATCTTCTGGGTTCGATTTATCGTGTCTTGTCTAGACGCGATAAATCGAACCAGGAAGTGCTCCCCCGTCAACGCCGGTAATCCTGGTCTGCGAACGGAGCAGGCGGAGTCGACGGGGGAGCCTGCGCGCCACCGTGTGGACCAGGGGTAAGTACTTTAAAGTTCAAAATAAGATACTTCGACTTCAGCTACGTTATTCACGTAGCTAAAGTTGCGTATCTTACTTCGAACTTGTGGGCTAGTGTAGACCAGCCCTTAGTTATCAACAAATCAGGATGTTTATAATACAGCTGGTTGGAAAACACAAGTTCCATTCCATGGGAAATGATCTTTAAAAAAAAATGTTCCACATGAAAAGATTTTTGCAGAATGGAAATTCCAAAAAATATTCAATTAGGAAACATCTAAATATATTGTGTTAATAAGGTTGAATAATTTTATTTCAATTATGTCAAACGTTATACAATAGCGTACATATATTTAGTAGTAAATGATTTGTATTACATAAAAATATTACTAAAAATATTACTATTAGTCTTAACAAAATTAAATTAAACAAACAGAACAAAATGCATTTACTTTTTCTCAACAAAATGTTCAGACATTCTTGAAATTAAATGAGCAAGCCAAAACTATTTGTTTTGACTTTTTCCTGTTGAAAATGTCATCAAAATCAATGTGTTCCCATGAAAATATTTCCATTTTGACACAAATGCACTATCCTATAGAAAATTGTTCCATCATTTTTTTCCAGCTACCTCTACATTTTGAAGCTCACATTTTGTCTTTTAATCCCATACTAATGAGCCTTTTCAACATTGTCACTCTGTTCTGCTCTTGCTGTCTGTAGTCATAACAGAGACCACAAACTAAGCCCTAATTTTCTTGTGAACAGTTTGCATTGAACATAGCAGAGAAAGATGGGTGAAGTAGAGTCTGTACTAATTTCATCAGAGAAATTCCATGGGCATATAATGGACGTCTTATACACAGAGCAAGCGTAGAATATGCAAGAAAGGTTCAGCTTAAAGAAGGGAATTTTCTCTATTGAGAGTAAAACTGCTACTGAAAAGATGCCCTTGTACGTAGCCTACTGGAGAGTTCTGTAATTTACTGGGGGAAAAAACTGATTACATTTTTGTTCTACTTTCTATCATGCATTGCACATTTAGCGACTGTATTCAAGAACACAGACAAATTGTCATAGGATAACATTAATGTATTTTTTTTAAAAATGCCCTTTTATGTTCTTGCCTAAAATCTGCATTTGATTCATGCCACTGTAGCAGCCACACCATTTGCAACCACTCAAACGAATCTCATGTATCAAGGTAATGACTTGGCCCTTAGCTTGATATATTATATGCTACAGTATCTTGAGAAATGAGTAAGTAACACATCGTTGTGCAAAAAATCCCTCAAAACATGTATTTAGCAGGAAGAAGCTTCTATGTATAAAATACCAGGAGTCTAATGTTTAAACTGTGCATGTGGGTGGTTCTTGCTGATGCCAGAAAACTGCATGAAATTTCCTTAAACAAAAAAAAATGACATTAACAAATAACGTGACTAGTTATTTATTTATTTACTTCTTTATAGCCTAATAAGAACCCCATGGATATTTTTTCTATATCTGAAACAAATTGACTTTATCCTTGGATGAGACATTTGTTTATATTAGAAACAGTCAGTCTCAGCCACAAGAAGCAGGTGGCTCTAGATTGCATCCTCCTCGGGGTATGGATAATTTCTTTTTAGGTTACCTGATACAATGGAGCCCTGACCCAGGGCGGGGTTTCTCGGTGTTATCACAACACAGATAACAACATACCATAAAAGCATTGAAACGCTGTGTTAAAGTACAAAGTGGCATTAATATTAAGATTACAAGTTTAAAGCCATGAAAGTCAGGAAATATGGAAGTTAAGGTTGAAGGAACCTCTGCTCCATTATGTGTATGCATTTTTATTTATTTATTTATGTATTTGTATTACTATAGTATCTAGGAGTCATGGACCAGAACCCCATTGTGCTATGAAACAATTTTCAAAAACACCTAAGGGAATTATTGCAGTATAGCTATTCCTGGTTAAATCCCGGTGTGGATGCTCATCTTCTAGAATAAGAGTGCCTTACTCCAAATTAGTTTAATCCACTTCCAAAATGGAGTAAGCTAATTCAGAAGAAGGCTTGTCTACACTGACATTTAGTTCACAGCAAGTTGGGGTGTGAATCTAGCCTGATGCACACTAAGTGTCATCGTGGACCCTACTGATGAACACCAATTATTCCTTAGTGCTCTTTGATCTATTCCTATTTCAAAGTGGGGCAAATCAAAGCATACCAGGGAACCATTAGTGTGCATCAGCAGGGTCTGTTGTGATAATTGAACCTACAAATTTACCCGTATTGTGATCTCAACTGTGAAAAAGTGAATGAAAGTTCATAAAACGTATAATAACCTATAAAAACAAATGTTGAAGAGAAAAAGGGAGACGTGAAGACTGTATTAGTCTGAACAAAAATGCTTAATGTTGTAATTCTAAGACTGGGTTAAGGTCATGTCTGGTAAAGAAGTGCAGCAGTGGACTGGAATTAACCAGCATTGGTGTGGAGGAAATTAGGCCTAATTCGTGGGCAAAATAATGAGAGGCTGGGCTATTCCACCTGACACTCCCCTTTTGGGGTCCTCAAAAACACTCTGGAGGGAAATTTGGCAAGTGAACGCAGGGATGTGAAAGCTGACTGAAAGAAGGAAGGAGCAAGTTTCATGATCATTGTGGCCATCTGCACAGTCCTTTGGGACCCAGGGATCCAGTATTACACCCCTATACCTTTGTTGTCCTGATCCTGAGAGATGTCCTGACCAGACCGGGCCAGAGAGAGGAAGCCAGATGACAATAATAATGTATAGAGTTGATGAAATCCACATCACACCAACTAGACATTGCCTGTTACTCACACCCAGGGTGAGGAAAGAGAGAGAAAGATAATGGGGAGTCACCTCTATGCTGTGACGTTGTTTTGCATTTTTGTTTTTTAGTATTTAGCTTAAATGCAGCCAGGAAAGCCATTCAAACTCAGGGCAACACACGGAAGAGAAAAACAAACTTAAAACTGCTCTTTCAAAACCAATTTTCTTAACACGCCTTTTCCCTTCTCTAGGAAAGATTCGTCACAGCAACCACCATTAAACAACCTGATCATTAAAACATTTGTGAAACATAGAGCTCTATTCCATATATTTTGCAAAGAAATGGGCCAAAGCCATAAAGTTTGCATCATGATCTGAATGAGAATTCCCCCATAGGTTCAGTATACTCTGATTCCGTGCTCTTGTTCAGCCTATTTGAGAGAGTTTGGATCTTTCAGTCTGTGAAAGAGTTGTAGCATCTGGATCCAAATTTAACCATCCCCATATCTGGGGATGGTGAAAGGGCTGGATCTGGTGTTCAGATTCAGGCCTGTCTTCCAGAACAAGAAAAAAATTCACACAGAGTCAGAAAGAAAAATTGGAAGAAAATCAGCCCATTGGAAGGTACGCAATCTGGGGCTATCTGAAAAAGCTTTTGATTGTGCCCACAAGTCATAGAGAGATCACCATAGAAGCATTTATTTAGCCTACTCTCCTCTCATGCTACTCCTCCAGGGCCAAATTTAGTTGTAGTTCTGTCTTCCTGAATCACCAGCAGTGGGTAGGTTATGCGCTACTATTGACAGAGGATGAATGTATGGCAGGAATAAACAGACTTTTCTAGGAACTTGCTCGACCCTTCTTAAATATAAAGGCCCAGATTCTCTTGTCCTGTTCCAGCCACTATGTGCCATCTGAGCTGAGTAACACGGGCAGAAACTGGCCAGCTGAGAATTTACCAGCATAGAGGAGCTCACAGAAGATGTACAGTGATGTAGCTAACTCCTACACCAAATGCACCTGGCAGGGGGGGCATTATCAGGTGGCACTGGAGTTAAGCCAGTGTGTTCCTGCACTGTCCCAGTTCACAACCACCATATAGTCCCACAGAGTCTGCAACCACCTAGCATACGTTAGAGCAGTTTAGGAACCTTGCTGACTTATACCGAGGGGCTTGGGACAGCATAGAGGCATCACAAGAATCAGGGAGGTGTAACATGTTTCCTGATGGGTCCCTCCCTCTCCTATGCCAAGTGAATCTCAGCACAAGAGAGAAACTGGCACAAATTCCCTGTTTTTAGATGAAATCTTATGAGAACTTTAACGGGAAATAAAAACACAAATTGAAAATGGACAACGTAACTAAATGTTAATGTCCATCTGGTAGGTTGGAGTATATATGGACATTTCCAGTCAACAGGCAGCTGTGAAGGTTTAGGAATAAAATCTTTTTAGACTCTGTGGCTATTACACTGAACAATCAATGCTGATATCCTATATTGAATAAAGTGGACATCCACCCAAGCAGTTTAGTCAGTCATTCCATTCTGTACTTATTTGATTATTAGAAAGATGCAGAGTGATCTTTTAGACACACAACATTAACCTTCAATCAATAAACACTTTAATGGCAGATGGACCTCTCTTTCTTCAGTCTCTTCCAGCTGCATTATTGTGACACCACCATTTGGATAATGATTAACATGTTCGATATGTCAAAGTTTAATTCCTGTTTACACTGAAAGATGCTGCATTACACGTTCCACATTTCTATACAACATTCCAGGTAGTGGATTCTGACAAGGATAGGCTGTTGATTGCTTTCAGAATGGCCTCTGCTGAAGAACAGAAGTGCTGTCCCTTTTTCAACACTGCAGATCAATAGGTGAAAGTATGTGAAATGCTACTATTTGGGGAGTTTTAAACTACGGGGGAATATATGTACTAAACTCTAATGTGCTGAAAACAAACAGGAATAAAAGCAGAACCAAGGATGATATTTTTTCTGCTCTTCTGATTTTTTAGTTGCAGACAAAAATTAAAGGGTAATCTAAGAGGGTAATTTGCTGAGTAGAAAGCTAAAACCAAGCTAAGTCTATCTTTTCTTTGCTGACATAAACTGGAACACGTATATTCAAGGGATAGCCATCTGCATCATCTGGTAAAGAAATGCTGAGAAGTTTAAAATATGGAAACCCTTTACAATAACGATTAATTCTTTTACTTGTATATTACAATGAAATTCCTATAAGTAATATGAATAGCACTCAGCAATCAGTGTTTGCAAATCAGAGATAAAGCGTCAAAACAAGCAAAACCTATTTCGAAATCAAGACTTTGTAGAGCTTGGAAATTGTTTGACTTTCTCTCCAAACCTCCCATTTGACCCCATTATGAGAAAAATCACAACTCTGAGCTGATAAGAAAATTTTCAATTATTTTTAAAGGAAAGGAAGATCAGAAACAATTAGTTATACAAGTATTTATTGTATGTAAAGTACCTACTATCTGTAGCTTTTCTGCCTATTCATAAATAAGCAAGTATCTTATGTTAGGAAACATTTGCTCTTCTTTGTACAACATTTTTAAGTAATTAGTTATTAACATGTTTTTATGGTGCACATAGCAAAATGCTCTAGGCTCATGTACCAATTACTAATCACTCAAATGTGATAGGAAAGTATAGATTCTTCATTGTCCTGTTAACCCAAGAGGATGCTATATCAAAATGATCAGTAAGCCCTCACCATAAGCACTCTCAGACCACTCCCATCTCAAAAGCAGCTTCGCTCTTGTATATGCAGTGTATCCTGAAGCTCAGCAGACTCAAGCTCCCATTGACTGGAAGGGAACTAAATATATAGGCAAAAGACACTCACTGAAAATGCCCTGCTCGCTCCCCCCATTTAAACCAGCTGGATGCAACCTTGATTGCCGCAGCTGACCCCCAGTGCTAGGCTCCATCTTATGAGAGAGAGTTAGCTGCTAAGCAGACAAGGCCTTAAATTTTTATGGGTCGCAAACCAACACTTCAAAGTGCATGCAGAGATGAACTGGAGACTGGTGCAGATGATGGAGCACAGGTCTATGGTGTTCACTGCTTGGCTCCTGTTGGATTCTGGGAAGAAGGTGGGTGTAAGCCTGCCCATGGGTAAAGGTCTCTCCCCCAGCTTAAGAGGAGGAGCCACTGAGTGTGGGACTTAATTAAATACAGAGAACAAAAGAAGAAAAAACGGGATAGGTGTGAGGGTGAAAAGGTCAAAAGTAGGGAACATGAAGGGGAAACAAAGCAGAGAACCCCGGATAGCACCCACTGCTCCTCGAAAGTGTTAAGGGAGCCAGTGGACGCGGCCCAGAGGAAGTCTGCCCATATACGTGAATGGAATGAGGAACAGAAATAGGCCCCACAGTTGCAGAGAACCCCCTTGGCCAACATCCTCTCCCTGGTGCTATAAATGGTCACTTTGGCCATCCCTAGGAGGAAGTTGACAAGGAGGTCTCATTACTTCTTGGGGCCACGAATGGGGTATGTGTAAACAAGAAGGTCGGGGGAGAAAAAGCAAAAGCAGGTCCAGGAGGAGCCTGAAAAGTGGCTGCATCCTGGCGCAGTCAAGATAGGCATGCGCCAGGGTCTCCCTCACGCCACAAAAGGAAAAGGCATTGGGGACAGGGGTGAAATGCGCCCGGTACGCACCTTTGCTCATGGCTCCACGAAGGAGCTGCCAACTAATATCCCCAGCAGGCCGTGGGACCAAGGTGGAATACAGGCTGGCCCACAGGGCTCACTGCTTGGCTAGCAGGCAGCCACATTCCACACTAGCTGAAGGTTCTAAGCAGTTTACACGTGTAGTTCACACAGACAGCATTGCCACTATCAAAAATCCAGTGAAATTAATGAAACTATGACCATCTGCATGAGCTGAACAGCAACCCCAGGGATGAAATTCTCTCTCCATTGGATCAATGGGAGTTTTGCCATTGTCTTCAATAGTGCCAGGATTTAACCCCAGGTGAGGAAGGTGTGGCAAGCCATAGTGAGGTCCACAGCCAAAATAAATAGTTGCTAATGTTCTCTTCTAGACTAGCCTAGATGGGGAAAATATGGCCACTGTTGCCACCTGGATATCCAAAAGCAGCTGGTGATCTAACAATCTCTACACATTATGAATGTGCCGAACTAATAAAACTGGTCCCAATTTTGGTGGGTTTTTTGTTTCATCTACGTTTTGAATTTCAACAGAAAGAGGAAATCTATTTTTGAAAAAAAAAAAGAGAAAAAATCCTCATTTTCCAACCAGCTCTTATAACAAGTAACAGGCATAGTCCCCTAACCAAAGGAGATGACAGAGCTACCACTATTCCTTCTGTAAGAAAAGAAAGAAACTGAGCTAAGCAAAGAGGAGAGGCAAGGCAGAGGAAATGAAGGAAATATGGCACTCAGAACCTCATGTGAAATGGGTTGCCCTCTCATGCTAGCTTATCCCTGGATCTACTAGAGAATGGTAGGCAGAAAAAATATCTTTAGACTGAGAAGGGTGCATCATATACACTATTTCTCTGTTCTAAAAGAGATATTAGATACAGAAGATGGATCACATTATGCAGTCCTCACTAAGGGAAAATTACCCTGGAGATCATAAGAGTGACATAAAACTGAGTAAGGTCTGCATGATCTGATCCTTTTAAAAAATACAAATAATCCTGCTTTTCTATTCCTAAAATGAACAAACAAAAATTAACAAACAAAAACCAATGTACACGATATTGGTTTGCAAGGTGTATTTTCCAGTTTCTTCTCACATTTTCACTTAGATGATATTCTTGTTCACTTCCTGTCTTAAAATGTTATGTAGTGTTAAAGCGTGCATTGTTTAACACCTTTCATGTACCACCCCAGAAGTAGCTGCACTTCAGTGGTAGGGAAAGTAAGGCATCTACATTTCCTACAATAAAAAGCACTGTGTACATGCAAGAAAAAAATACTATAATCAAGGCTTGATTTAGACCTGCACTTTAAAAAAGAGGTATTTGTAGCCTTAGAAATAGGTTTTAGTTAAGACTAAGGGCTTGTCTACTGCAGCTGTGCTGCTGTAGCACTTCAGGGTAGACACTAACTATGCTGAGGGGAGGGGTTCTACCAGTGGAGTAGCTAATCCACTTCCATGACAGGCAGTAGCTAGGTCAACAGAAGAATTCTTCCACAACCTAGCACTGCCTACACTGGAGGTTAGGTCGGCTTAACTATGCCCCTCCGGGTTATGAATTTTTCAGACTCCTGAGCGATGTAGCTGGGTTGACCTAACTGCTTAGGCCTAAATGGAAACCTCTATTAAAGATTTTGATAAAGTGAACAATCTACTCTGTTTAGTATCCATCAGACAACAGGGCTATCGGATCAATTTCTTTACATATCAGATGTGTTTAAAAACACACCATTTTAGTATATTGAATCCACATAGCCTAGTTAGAGAAGCAATTGTTTTCTACTAACATTCAATTAGTTTTGTAGTGCATCATCTGAGGATGTTTATGTAGAAAAAGAACAATCAAAAGCATTATCACAGCAAGTCAGCAGGATCAGAATAGCATGTAAACAGCAGTCCAGTGGTATCGGGCAAGAGTAGAAAGGCAAAACTGAGAGTAAAAAGGGCAGGCTGACAGTGATGGCTGGACAGCTCAGCATTTGGACATAGATAATAAGGAATTCTGGGGATTGCTGCAAGTCATAACCATTTTAATTTCTCAATGTTTCTGCCTCTTGGAGTGTTTCCAAAAATAGACAACAATCCCCTTCCCCTCCTGGAAAATACAATATTACAACATAGTTACTATTATCTATCATACTTACTAATTACCTGATCCTGCAATCTTTATGCGTGCCAGATTCCCACTGAAATCAATGGGGAGTTATACTTGAATGAAGACGGCAGGGGTGAGTTCTAAATTTAAAGTGCCTGAGCAGACAGCAAACTATGGGGGTTTATCCACTCTGATTAAAAACCTGAAGTCTGCAAGTGTTTGATGGCCAGTGGGTAATATCAAGGCATCTTTAGTCTTTTTAATTTGCTAAACTGTACATCCAGGGTACTTTGTTAGCAAAAGCGTGCTATATTTTACATTCAAGACTCTGCCTTAATTGCACAACGCTGTGCCTCGTAGGAATTACACAGGAGTGTAAAACTGCAGTGAGTAATAGATTTGTGGGCAAGAGGCCAACAGTTGTGAGACTGTGACTGACAGTGGGGTTTTCATTTTAAAGTCTTCTTCCCTGCTCTAATTACTGACATTATAAGCAAAGGGATATTTGACTTATTTAAAACAGGCTACATCTAATTAGCTGGCTTTTTGCAAGCACATACAAATTCTCTGTGAGGTCAGCTATACTTTCAGGCAATGGCTGCTGAATTTAGAGGACAGTATACAGTTAACTGCAATGGTTATTTTCAGCTTTAGTCATCACTGGAGCTTGTCAAATTTACGTGTTTTGATCTCTCCTAAGCCCTATTCACCTGCATCATGTAAGGGCCACTGATGATCTAAAAACATTAGGGCACTGTAAGAGCTCACTTTAGATTAGCAAACAGCTTATGATGCCAGCTGTACAAAGGAGTCTTATACTGCAGTGCAGCATTCTTTTCCCATTGTCAGCTTGCAGCCAATAACTTAATGGGACAAGAGAGGGCTGACGGAGACTGATGAGACCTGAGTTTGATGACAGCAGTTAGAGTGTAGCTCAACCAAACTAATTTGGTGCTGTGACTAACTAGCCAATATTATGATCAATAACACCTCTTAATCTTTCATATTTCATTGTATATATTATTGTGTCCCTCTTTCCCGCCCCCACCCCCTTCCCCACCCAGTAATTACAAAATGGTACTGATACCTCTGGTGGTGGTGATCAATTTTCCACTAAATTAGCCCATGGTTGGTAATTCCAGCTTCTATCCTGAGACAGCTTTGTGCATGCTCCAGAAATTTAACAGTAAAGGAAGCCATTCAAGGTGTTAACATTTGCAGCACCTACCTGATAATGGGGATCACTGGAGCCTTATGGCACAAACAAACAAATAATAGAACCTCTCATGACTACTTCTTGTAAGGAGTATGGCGAGGAGAGAGGACTTGTTCAAATAAAAGCAAAAAAAGGTATTGGTGTAAGGCTAGCAGTTTAAGTGAAGCCACTAGGCTAGACCCTCAGCTGGGGTAAACTGAAGTAGGTCCTTTAGCTTCCATGGAACAACATGGAGTTACTGCACCAGATCTCAGATGGTGAGATTGGAAAGGACAAAAATAGTGCTATATCCTTGTTCCACCTTTGAAAACTGTAACACCTTGTGATACGGTGCTTTGAAGAACACCTCTTCTATTTACCTATTAGCTACACCTATTATATTCTATTGACTATAGAAAAGTAGGAGTGTTGGTGTGAGTATGGGTTTGTGGGAAAACCATCATCAACATCTTCTCTATGATTTTTTTGTACCTCAGATCTGAGCTTCACTAAAGTATCAAGTATCATTGTATCTAGCTGCTTAATACAAAAGTAAGAATCGCCTTATTTGGCAGAGTTTATTGTCTCTGAACCATTTTTTTAATATATGACAAGGCTAGGTATTTCTAGTGGAGTCCCATAAGGATCTGGCGAATGCTATTCAACATCTTTATCAATTATCTTTATGAAAATATAAATTATTGTTGATGAAGTTGCAAATGACACAAACATGGATGGATTGGCAAATACTTATAAGGAGAGGTCAGTTTACAGTTTATAAGGAGAGGTCACTTGGTAAGCTGAGCTCATTTGAACATGTGTTTTAATACAGCCAAATTTGAGGCCATACATGTAGGAACCAAGAATGTAGGTCACACACAAAAGACTGTATCCTGGAAAGCAGTGATTCTGAAAAGGATTTAAGGAGTCATGGCAGACAATCAACTGAACATGAGCTCCCAGTGCAATGTGGTGACTAAAAGGGCTAACAGAATCCTTAGTCTTATAAGTAGGAGAATATCGAGAATAAGTAAGGAGGTGGCATTACTTCTGTGTTCAGGAGTAGTGAGATCATTACAACAATGCTGCATTCAGATCATGGGTCCACATCTAAAAAGGAATCCTCAAAAATGACAAAGGCTCAAAAAAAGAGCTACAAGAATTACTCCAGGTCTGGGAACCCTAACATGTAGTGAAAGGCTAAAGAAGCACCATATGTTTACCATATCCAAGAGACGATTCAGTCTAAAAGTTCCTATATGAGAAGAATATTTCTGAATGGACAGGGCTCTTTAATTCAGCTAACAAAGTCATCGCAAGATCCAGTGGCAGGAAGCTGAAGCTAGTCAAGTGCATACTAGAAATATGGTACTTAAAAAAACCAACAGGGTGTGTGTGTGTGGGGGGGTAATTAACCTATGGAACAATGCATGTAGGGATGTGGTACATTAGAATCATAGAATATTAGGGTTGGAAGGGACCTCAGGAGGTCATCTAGTCCAATCCCCTGCTCAAAGCAGGACTAACACCCACTAAATCATCCCAGCCAGGGCTTTGTCAAGACAGGCCTTAAAAACCTCTAAGGAAGGAGATTCCACCACGTCCCTAGGTAACCCATTTCAGTGCTAAACCACCCTCCTAGTGAAATAGTGTTTCCTAATATCCAACCTAGACCTCCCACACTGCAATTTGAGACCATTGCTTCTTGTTCTGTCATCTGCCACCACTGAGAACAACGGAGCTCCATCCTCTTTGGAACCCCCCTTCAGGTAGTTGAAGGCCGCTATCAAATCCCCTCTGACTCTTCTCTTCTGTAGACTAAATAATCCCAGTTCCCTCAGCCTCTCCTCTTCTTCCATCATTTTAAGTTTCTAACTCAAAATTAGATATTTTTATAAAATATATGTTCTACCGTATCCAAAAGTTATAGTATTGCTGCAGGATTACACAGTGAAGTTCTATGGCCTGTATTATGCAGGAGATCAGACTAGATGATCATAATGGGCCTTTCTGGCCTTTGAAAATCTGTCCATTTATAAGTTCCAATTGAGTTATTTCCTCAGAAGCCTTTTTGAAAGTGTAAACAAACTTTCTTATTGTCTTTGTTATACTACACACTATTTTGTTAACTAGTTAAAAAATTCCCAATATATTAGCGAGGAATAATGTGTACTCTTAGAAATGTCATGTTGCTTTGCTGCTATTGCTGAATAGCTGTTATATTTGTAATAGCTAATTATTTTCTCACCTAGCATTTTTTCCTGTTGATGAGTTAATCATCATTAGATTATAATTTCTGTGATCACTCATTTCCCTCTCTCTCTCTTTTTTCCTTTTCTTTAATTGACTGGTACCACATTCAGTACCCAGGCTGCAAAGAGAGCAGCTGGCCCTGTAGAAGCTGCCAGGCTTTTTAAGACCTAGATTTAGGTTTCAAACATGAAATTTGGATCTGACTCCAGATTTTGACAAAATTCCGAGGTGTTTGATGAGGGCTTTGGTTTGGGTCCATCTGTATCAAGTTCCCACTATGGATCTCACATAAAATCGGTAAACATGGGGAATGGAGTCTGGTATTTATGTGATAGAAGATACTTTGGAATGGGGAAGGGGGTAAGCTGATGACACAATCCAAACTTTGAAAAAGTTCTGGGTTTAAATTAAAGTTGAAAGTTCAGTACATCTTCCCCCAAGTGGTCTTCCATAGCCAGTACTGATCACATTCTGAAAGAAAATGAATGCACTTCTTCTGTGTCGTCTTCTTAGCCAAAAGAAACATTGGAGTGAAAAGAAGCCAGCATCCCAACCTAGGCAGCTCAGCTTTTCATTGAATACAAACAGCTAACTAGACAATAAAATACACTACATTCCCAACAGGACAAAAATTTGAGTGAGTGAATGGCAAAGACATAAATGCATACCCCTCCCAAGAGTCATCATGAAGTTTAAGCTTAATGGATCAATTATGAAACAGTTGATGTTAAATAGTCTCTGGTGGTGGTTGTCAAACACATGACGTATACCTCAACTTAACATTGATTTACATCCAGAAAGCCTTTAAAACTGCAAATATTCTATCATCTTTATGGGATTCCATTCATATTCGACAGTCACAGATAAACAATTATAATGAGGAAAGAAAATCTATATTCTACTATTTCCCATTAACCATAATCACTCTGTAATGTCTATAGAGAAAGGTTTACCGACAAAAAATATAATGAGACTAACTCTGCTCACAAGACATTTGTCTTCTTATGTGATCTGATTGGCAGGATATTGGTCTCATAGTCCGGTAACAGAAGTTACTGTATTTCACCAGCTACAGGATGCAGAAAAATGTTATGACACAATCTGTCCACTTCTTTGAGAGCAAAATATCGACAGTTTAGTGGTTGTAAAAGAAGATCCGCAAGCGCCTAAAGAGACTTTTTTTTTTGTGGGTCACGGAACCCCAAGAGAAAGACAGACAATGATGTGTAGAAAGTGGGTTGAAGAAAGGACTATTGGAAGATCTTTTTTTACAAAGTCATCCACAGAGAGGAAATGATGAAGAACTCCTGGACAAATGGGACAAAGCACACAATCCTTACTGAAGAAGACAGCAGTGATAGTGATAGTTGATAGTGAAGACAGTGTGTGATACGGGCATATAATTTCAGGATATAACCCTAAAGCAAATTGACATTTTTCTCATATTACTTTAGACAAAAACTAGCCATTTGTCTAAGTACATAGTACAAATGATTTGATGTAAAAACGTGTTTGAGAAACCTGGTCAGCAAGATCAAACTGTGATGATATTTACTTGCAGTTGTATGCGTCAACCACTAGATGTCTCCATGCCATATTGTAAATTCCAGGAACAGATGTGTGGTCTTTGGATTCAAAGATGGAAGCCATCCTGTTTTACTAGTACCGTGTTGCTGTTCTCCCTAATAAAGACCTATTTTTAAAAGAGATTTGTGGCTGCATATAGTATGACATTCACAATGTGTATAATCCAGACCTCCCGTCTCCAATACTTCACCACTCCTTGCACCTCTCCCAACTGCTGTATTGCCAACCCTAAGCATTCAAAACGCAGGAGTCAGCCTCCAAAATATCACAAAATGGGCTTGAAAAATCATGGGATTTTAAAAATAATCAATTTCAGGTTTTTTTTAATATTTGGCTTGTCCTGTTGGAGCATTTAGGGTTCAGGATTTCGAGCTTTTATCCACAACTGTGAGGGATAGAAACATACATTTTTTAAAGGAAATATGAGATTCTCAGGTAATAACCTGAAGGGGTTTAAAGGAAAATACCATGAGACTTGTAATAAAATCATAAGGCAGCTACACTGCAACCCCAGTCATTAACCTTCTGCATCACTTCACCAGCACACAAGGAAAAACACAACTTGTCTGCTACAGCAGCAGCTAGAAGACTCTGAGCTGCAAACCTTTGTGAAAAAAGAGTGTGGTACAAGAGAAAGATTTTTCCAGTACCCAACTTATACACTCAGGCATGCAGAGCAAAAAAGATGCTCCCTGACTGTCCTTAATCTTTTTCTTTGCAGTTTTATTTGTTTGCTCGCTTTCTGTTTAGTGGGCATTGGATTCCTCAATATGGAGGCAAACTCTTATTTTTTACACAAAATGCAACATCATACCATTTCAATATGATCAGAGGAGAAGAGTTTGCCCTATCAATAGTAGCACCTTCTATCTGAGGGTCTCACAGCATTTTACAAGCCTTATAATTAAATCTTAGTCTTATGAGTAACTGTTATTTCATCTGTTTTATAGATGGGAAAATGGAGGTACAAATAAATTAACTGATCTGCAGAAGATCATAGAGAGTCAGGCATAAAACTCTGGATTCCTAGTGTTTGCAGTATTCCATATACAAAGATCAGCCAGACATTCTCACTCTGAAGGATTTGTTTAGAATTAGTAATAAATCAAGAAAGGACAAGGGTAAAGTCTTCATGAGAAAGGGTAGTGTGTTTCTCCTCTGCATAGGCTGTAGCAAATATGAGAGGAAAAATGGTCACTGATCTTCACAATTCATTTATAGAAATGTAAAAGGGACAGTAAACACAACACAAAGGTAATCCAGTTTCATAGTTACATACACCACACTATCTCCTACTCTAAGTGCTTGAGAAATTGGAGATAGTATGATTAGGGCAAGTCCCTCCTTAAATCATAGGACTGTTTGTTTCTAAATGTTCTATAGACACTTTTTGTGTATTTTAAATAAACACACATTCTATATCATTTCAGTAAAATGAAGGAGAAATGTACTCTAAATATATTTCATACAGTTTCTTGTCTTTTTTTTTTTACAGCTCCTATGGCTTTTTGAAGATTTCATGAAGCACAGGGTCAGCTAAACATATAAATCATGTTTGCTTTGCTACTTCTTGTGAAATAACTTTAATTCTTCTAATCTTGCCTCTGACAGTGGACAGGCTCGCAGGTCTAATGGATAACACTGCAATAGCACTTCAATAGCTTTCATCCCAGAGAGTTTTAGCCCTGTCATTACATTCTAGTGCAGGGGTTGATTTAAGAGTTATTTAAAGGTTAGATCACAAGTGATAATAGACTGGTGTTTGGGCCTTGTTTGTTTGTGTTTTTAATTTGGTTAACTATCCTGTTGCCCTGAAGAAAACTGAGTTGCTAAAAAGAAAGGTTACTCTTGACTTTATCATGCCACAGTCATCTTTCATTCTGTGTTCAAGGGTTAAAAGGATATACTGCTCTTTGGAAGAGGTAGTTTGAAAAGCAGACAGGATTGCTTGAAGAAAGATTCAGGCAGAGATGTGTGAATAAACTGATGGAGAATGCACAACTGGAATTGTCTCAAGGAAAGATAATCTGAAAGTAAAACTTGATATGGTACAAAAAGAACAGTCTTTCATTTCAGGTACTTATGAGCACCTAATATAGTGAGCTCTGACATTCTGCTGAGACAAATGAAAATGCCTTTAAAGGCACAGATTAGATCAGAGGGTCTCAAACTGTGGTATGTAGAAGGCTTGCTGGTGATCTAGGCAGAGCCGGCTGCCTGCTTGCTAGTTCTAGTTCCTTGTTTCTGCTAAATCAGCTACAACTCCTCAATACTTTCCTAATATTACTGTTCCATATAAGCAATTGGTTTAGTTGCCAAAAGGATGTTATATAATTCCTAATGGGAAAGCAGGATGGTCCAATGAGCTGGCCCGCAGTATGGAAGAGTTGGAGAACCCCTAAGGCAAGATGTAGATAACACATTGCATGAGGGATTGTTCCTTAGAGCAACATGGGATGGCAAGACTACAACAATCAGTGACCCTTCATAATGAGTAATTGCATACAAAACATTGGTGTAGGCCTCTAAATCTCTTTGGAGATTTTAAAGCCAACAAAAAGTTATACAAGAACACAGAGAACAGGGCCTGGTGCTAGTGATCATGAAAAATAACTACTTGATAACTTTTGTCTAAAAAAGAACAAACACTGATAACATGAATTAATAAAAGAGATAAAGGAAAAGGAGGAAGACGTGATGTGTTAGTGAGAACAAGGAAAAAATCTAAACATGTTATTTCTGCAAGGATGCTACAAGCACATTATTTCCCCCTGTCTTATATAAAAGGCAAGAGCATAGATCATTCACTGACCACTACGGTGCTGTCAGAAGGAGAATGTCAATCATTTGAGTGTGATCAATTTTTTTTTTATTTTTTAAGAACTAAGTGGTATTTAAAAAATAATAATATGGTGGAATATTCTCTTTCTGTGCTGGATTCTGCTGAATGACAATCCTGAACCTGCATCACACAGCAAACTCTTTTAAACATTATTTTAAAAGTAGCTAAAATTCCTTGGAATAGTGAAATACCAGTGCTGCTATTGTTACCCATGCCTGCTTGGTGTCACTTTGTCCCCTTTTAGTGGCAACTAGGCCAGCTCGAGTTCAGTGAGTCTGCTACAAGCCTTGGATAACAGAGATGTATCTTTTAGTTCATGCAGTAGAAGCTCATGCGTTACATTCCAAGAGTCACAGATTTGATCCCGGCCACTGCTAACAAGGATCTGTTGCCATAACACTAAGGGCTGGTCTACACTAGCCCCGAAGTTCGAAGTAAGATACGCGACTTCAGCTACGTAAATAACATAGCGGACGTCGAAGTATCTTATTTCGAACTTCAAAGTACTCACCCCTGGTCCACACAACGGCGCGCAGGCTCCCCCGTCGACTCTGCCTGCTCTGTTCGTGGAGCAGGATTACCAGGGTCGACGGGGGAGCACTTCCTGGTTCGATTTATCGCGTCTAGACAAGACGCGATAAATCGAACCCAGAAGATCGATCCGACGCGTCCGACAGAGCTGGTAAGTGTAGACTAGCCCTATGTGTTGCAGACTTAGCTCTAAGGGGCAGCATGGTTAGGGCACTGTACTGGGAGACAGAATACTTAGGCTCCATTCCCAGCTCTGCTGCTGATTGTCTGTGTTTCCTTGGACAGGCCTCTCCAGCTCCTCACACTTCTGTTTCCCCTCTGCTCCTTTGTTTTGTCTATTTAGATTATAAAACTCTTCAAGGCAGTTTTTTCTGTTTGTACAGTACCTAATACAATGGGACCACAATCTTGGTTGGAGCCTGTCAGGGTTCCCTCCACAACCTGAACTCTAGGGTACAGATGTTGGGACCCGCATGAAACACCCCCTAAGCTTATTTCTACCAGATTA
Organism: Macrochelys suwanniensis; assembly: GCA_033296515.1. Classification (NCBI taxonomy): domain Eukaryota; kingdom Metazoa; phylum Chordata; order Testudines; family Chelydridae; genus Macrochelys; species Macrochelys suwanniensis. The sequence continues at coordinate 135,546,737 of CM065776.1, forward strand.
GGTTACAAACTCCCCAAGGCACAAACTTTACAGGGTACTCAAATTCAAACACAGAGGTTTCTCCTCTGGGCAAAACCTTAAAGTTACAGAAAACAGGAATAAACCTCCCTCTTAGCACAGGGAAAATTCACAAGCAAAACAAAAGATAAATTAATCCGCCTTGCCTGGCTTACCTATATTGGTTGCAATATTGGAAACTTGGATTAGGATGGGTTGGAGAAGATGGATTTCTGTCTGGCACCTCTCAGTCCCAAGAGAGAACACACACACAAACAAAGAGCACAAACAAAACCTTCCCTCCTCCCAAGATTGGAAAGTATCTTCTTTCCTCATAGGTCCTCATGGTTAGGTGCCAGCCAGGTTATTTGAGCTTCTTAACCCCTTACAGGTAAGGAGGAATTCTAGGCTACCCTTAGCTGTATGTTTATGACAGAGCCTCTAAACACTACTTTTAATTAATTATGCAAATAAATAAATAACGTGCTTTCTGTGTGCTGTATTACTAGTTTGATCTCTTTGTTCAAGATAAAATGTTGCTTTGGTTGAAAAGGACTGGCATGATAACAGGAAACTTTCACAAATCTGTCTTTTGTGAGGGCTTATTTTTTTTATAGAAAGCATTTGGTTAATGGAAATCACCCTTTAGGCTTTCTCGCTCACAGTCTGGCTTGATGGCTGATGCCCTTATTTAGTGACTAAACCTGACTGATATATGCTTTCTCATCCACATAGCCACTTAACTACCTTTTTCAAATCTTTCCCCTGGGCAAGTGTGATAACAGTAAAACTCTATCTATTAGTTTGAAGGATATTCCCATATGAAACTAGTTGATTTATTCATTATGGGGGGGAGGGAACCAAACTTGATCAACTGAATTTAACTTTCCTTCCTGTTCCTAAGTTTTTGGTGAACAAATCACAACTCTTATAAATGTATTAGTCACACAGATGTGTGTGCAAGTATACTTCAACTAATATAATGTTTGAGTAATGTTTGTGATGATCTTTAATTCAAGCACTTGGAATTTGCTATTCAGGGTAGTCGTCTGGTCACCTAATTCACATGGCATTATTTCTCCTCCCTTATTATATGAGGAACACTTTACAAATGGTAGGACTGTCTGAAGTAATCACTGGTTCTTTGATTCTCCCAACAGATGTTGGAGTAGGGAGGAAACATGTAGGGGGTGGGTGGAGATGAGAATGTGTAGAGAACTTTAGGAAATTCTAAATCTTTTTCTGTTTCCTTGTGCACAAGATCATAATATTTGGCTTTTTTTCATGAACCCAGGTTTAAGAACACTTAAAGTCTGTTCTGGAAAGAGTGAGAGAGAGAGAGAGAAGTCATATTTACCAGCTGTTTAACAGACTTCAGTTTTGCCTTATCTCATTCATATAAATGTGAATGTGCTCTTACCACAGTGCACGTGTTCACTTGTTTTCGCCTCTCTCGTTTGAGCAGTCGCCGAGTGCCAGGGACTTGAGTAGCTGCTGTGTATTGTCATATTCCACGTGCAACACATTGGGCTAGATGCTCAGCTAGTATAAATGGACACAACTCCCTTAACATCCATGGAGCTGCACCCCTGTACACCAGCAGAGAAAATGGCCCACTATTTTGTACATCAGCCAAGTTCATGAATTGAATCTAAGAGGCTTAATTTTACATCTAAGCCATATGTGCCGACTTCCTCTCTACCCAGGGGGTGCTCGACCCCCCACCCCACCCCAGGCTTTGTCCCCACTCCACCCTTTCCCCCAAGCCTCCACCCCACCCCACCTCTTCCCGCCCCCGCTCCATCCCCAGCCCCACTCCCACTCCACCCATTCCCCGAAGGCACCACCCCGATTCTTCCCGCCCCCCCCTCTTCCTCACCTCTTTCTGCCCCCTCCTGCACACCGCAGAACAGATGACCCATGGCTGGTGGGAGGCGCTGCGAGGGATGTGGAGGAGTTGATCTGCGGGACTGCTGGGGGGCAGGAGGTGATGAGTGGAGGAGATAAGGGGGGAACTTGGGTGCCGGTGGCTGCTAAGCACCTGCTAATTTTTTTCTGTGGATGCTCCAGTCCTGGAGCACCCATGGAGTGGGCGTCTATGATCTTAGCTTTCACCAAGTTCTAAGCAATCCAGTCAAGGGATCTTTCATTCAATCTTCCCCTCTATTGCTCACTGTTGCTCATGCAGATTTTTTATTTTTTTTGAGAAACCAGTGATCTTAAAAATATTCTCCCTCCTCCTAACATCCTCACTGACAAAGAGACAAAATCAGTATAGACAGTGGTTAATGAATATATAGTTATGCCAGCACAGATATTCACATTAGCATGTAAATATTCTCATATGCACTAGAATACACATAGTTATCTTTAATATAAGCACCTGCTCACACATTTATGCAAACAAGAAATACTTCACAGTAACGTTAGAGGAAAAGCAAAGAAAAAGGGGTTGCAGACAGGGCAGAATCATAAAGAAATCCAGAATTTGCAAAAAAAAATGACAAATAGTTTAGATTTTAAAGCACACAGCTGATTTGGGATTTTCCTGGATGTATTATTTTTATTTTTTGCTAACATGTAATCATTCCTTCCGTCAATACTTTTGTTGCAGAAGAAGTTGGCAAACTCCATGCTGTTTACAGCTCATTTGCAATTAAGAAAAATGTACAGAAAGCTGGTGAAATATGGATTATCTGGATGGCACTCAGTCTGCAAAGAGATTTCATCCCTTTGCGATTTGCTTTGATAATGGTGATGGTGAAATATGGAAGCAACCGTTAAAGTACTGCATCTCCTGAGATGTGGTGTTCAACTGGCATAACTACAGACACACATACATGTATGCTTGAGTGTCAGCCTGAGTTTTGTCTATTAAATTTTATTTTTCCTGCCAGAACCATTTAATAAATGTAACATTGCTTAGGGTAGCTGGATGTACGTACATAAGCACACATATGCATATAATTTTAAACTCCCAGCATTTCTTGTTCTGTGCACTGGATCTCATGAAAGAATAAGAGAATTATGCTTTCAAAATAAAATAGCTTTAATTCTATTTTAAAATGTAGGTGCACCCAATATGTCATTTGACAGCTGTCACCTGAGACTATTAAACGTCAACTGTTGCATAATTAATCTGTTACACTTGGACTTCATGAAGTCTCTGGGACTGATCAAATTGCTCTTGACTCATTTTGCATAAAGCAGCAACTTGAACTTGAGGCCAGATCCGAAACTAAAAAGTTCTGCAATTAATGCACTAAAGCCCACCTTATACCTTGAACAAGATAATTCTTAACTCTGCAAAGCACAGTTAGGATGTTCGCTATGCAGAACAAGTATTTCACATAACACATCATTTATTACCCATGAACCTATCACATTAATTAACAAGTGTCCTAAGGAGGAACTCACCCAAAGGGAAAACACATTTTCTAATAAACCATTGTGACAGAGCGCTAAATTTATCTTTGAGCTATTCAGTTTCTCAACTTTTCATCCAGTAACCTTGAAAGAAAATTGCTCTCTCTTTACGATGTTGATAATTCCCATCAACAAAGCCACAATGAAATTAAACATTAAACCTCATTAAAATCAATGGGAGTATCCTTTGTGTCCCATATCTGCCAGGAGAAGACTCTGTTGTCCCATGCTGGAAGGAGACCTATGTACCATTCTGTACTATAGTACGAAGAACAGACTGTACTTTAAAGAGGCAAGAATCTTTTTGTACTTGTGTTTAAAAGTTTTCATTCCTGTTTTCATGACACTGAAAGATTTTTAAAACTTAAAATAATCTATCATTTTTTGATCAAATGTGTAGTCCCCTCTCGACTGTTGTAATTTCTTTTTGCTTTTGCCAGTTTCATCTTAGTTTATGATTGCTCACAAATTTCACTTTCTGGTTCTCCTGCACTACTGAAATGCACTCCTGCACTGCTGAAATGTTTGGGTTGCAAACACTGCAGGGAAATGTTTGTATGGGGTATTGTGTTTGTTGTTTAAGTGTTGATAAACAAAACTTAATTTCGTGAAAGCAAGAATGTTGGTATTAAATTCTGTTTGTTTTTATGGATTCCTTTAAAACTGTCAGACATATATATTAGCCACAAATGGAGCTTGAGTGACCCTTTTAAAGAGCTACCATCAATGTGATTAATATAAGCCTTCATTAAAAACATATGCAAATTTGATTTGTACAAACGACACAGATATGATAGGAGGGTTTACAACAGATGTAGTACATGGGATTCTTTTTATGTGCCTACTTCCAAATATCTTGCAAAAACAGAATTAGTAAATACACACACACACACACACACACTTCCATGTCTTCTATTCTGGTGGGTCTCAGCCTTTCCAGACTATTGTACCCCTTTCAGGAGTCTGATTTCTCTTGCGTTCCCCCAAGTTTCACCTCACTTAATAACTACTTGCTTACAAAATGAGTCATAAAAGTATAAGTGTGTCACAACAAACTACTACAGAAAAATTTCTTACTTTCTCATTTTTAACATATAATTATAAAATAAATCAAGTAATTTAAAAATTGTACTTACATTTCAGTGTATGGTATATAGAGCAGTATAGGCAAGTCATTGTCTGAATTAAATTTTAATGTGTATTGACTTCTCTAGAGCTTTTTATGTAGCTAGTTGTAAGACTAGGCAAATATCTAGGTACATGTACCCCTGGTTGAGAACCACTGTTCTATTCTATTTAGTATCTTCTCTATTAAGAATAGCTAGATAGACATCATGAATAAGTATAAGACACTTTCAATGGATACAGTTCAACAGTTACTCTCAAAACCATTCTTGGGACTGTATAATGAAGAGAAACTTCAGGTAAAAATATTAGGACCTCATCAGCCTGATCTAAAACTCAAGCAGTCCTCAAAAAGACAGGAGTAAGGAGTATATTTGGAAGCGGACAATAGCATGGTGGAATGTGCTTTTAGAAAGTGATTGTTCTACTTTGTCTTCTTGCTGTTTGGAGTGAATGATTTAAAAAATCCTTTCAAAAATATCAAGAAACACTAATCATGTGAATGCCGCTTGAACATCTGTGACCTTATATGATTAAAATCTGACCATGTATATAATGTTTGCTATCGCTGTTATACAATTGCAACAAATCTTGTACAATTTATGTCATGCAAGGTGTCGACGGAAAAGTTATTAGTTGCTGAATACGATTATCCTGTTCTCATGCATGTATCATTTTGGTATCTACAGTTATGAATACTGATCCAAGAACTTTGCAATGAGTGTATGTATTTGCTTTCTGTGACCATTTTAACTCTTTCCTCTTTCTTTTCTCTTACAAATAAACCTTTAGATATTAAATACTAAAAGATTGTAAACAACATGATTATTGGGTAAGATCTGAGTTATATATTGGCCTGGCTACATGGCTGATCTCATGGGATTAGAAGAACACTTTGTTCGATTAAATTGGTTTTAAATAACCACTCATTGTGAAGCGTAGTGTCTGGATGGTGAAAAAAAGGGCTGGGATGACCAAGGAGACTGCATTTCTGACTTCTTGTTAGCCAGTGTGTGAGACAGAAGTTTACTTTTGTTATTGGTTTGGTATATCTTATGGAAGAATAAGCACCAGTCTTATTGGGGTGGGTCTGCCCTGTTTCTCAGCAGTTTGTAGTGAATCTGATATTCTCAGCTGTGACCCACTCAGGCATAGTGACAACATTTCAATAAATCTGGCAATATCTGGAAGTGTAAATATTGCAACAGAGCTGGGCAAAAAAAAAATCTAAGGGAAAAAGGAGTTCAGGAAAGCTGGCATCTTCTCAAGGACATAATATTAAAGGCACAACTGCAAGCTATCCTGACGCGAAGAAAAGACAGGAGGACTAGTAAAAAGCCAATATGCCTCCATCAGGAGCTCTTTAATGACCTGGAAATGAAAAAGGAATCCTAGATAAAGTGGAAGCATGGGCAAACTGCCAAGGAGTACAAAAATATAGGAACAAAAATCAGAAAGGCTAAGGCACAAAATTAGTTACACATAGAAAGGGACATAAAAAGGCAATAAGAAGAGTTTTTAAAATACATCAGGCACAAGAGAAAAACAACAGAATGTGTATGATCTCTACTTAGCAGAGGAGAGCTAATAACTGATGACACCAAGAAAGGCGAGATGTTTAATATCTATATTGCTTCAGTCTTCACTGAAGAATGAAAAAAGGTTTCTGGTGACCAGATACTCAAACAATTAATATTAACATCAAGGAGAATGAAATGGAAGCCAAAGTAGGGAGGAAAAAAACAGGTTAAAGGATATTTAGATATGTTAGATACAGTGTTCCCTCTAATGTTTCCCAGACATGTGCGGAATGAATTTTGTTATGTGCACCAATATGGAGGAGATTATAGGGAGGTGACGTGTGTCACACATCACCTCCCTATTGGTGCACATAACAAAATTCATGTGGCAGGGTGGGGCTGAGGGGTTCAGAGTGTGCAAGGGGCGTCAGGGCTGGGGCAGAGGGTTGGAGTGCGGCAGGGGGGGGGGAGGGTGTGAGGATTCCAGGTGGGGGTGCAGGCTCTGGGGTGGGGCCAAGGAGCTGGGGAATGAGGGCTCTGGGGTGGGGCTGAGGATGAGGGGTTGGGGGTGCAGGCTTCCCTGGGGCTACAATGGGGAGAAAGGACTCCCCTCAACTCTCTCTCCCTGCAACTGCACCTGGGCTGAGGGGGATAGATGCCTCTCCCCTGCTGAGGCAGGTCCGGGCCAGGGCTACGTTGGGGCGGGGAGAGGGGCACCTCTTCTCCAGCAGCGGCAGGTCTGGGCCAGGGCTGGGTTGGAGTGGGGGCGCCTCTCCCCCTGGCTGTGGCAGGTCTGGGGCTGGGCTGGGTTGGGGCCAGGAAAGGGGCACCTCTCCCTGCCGCAGCAGGTCTGGGGCTGGAGGAGAGGCATCTATCCCCACTGCAGCCCTGAGCGCCTGCGCAGCGCTTAATAGGCTGCTGCGCGGCCGTGCACCTTGGAGGGAATTTACGTGACATATATTCAAGTCAGAAGGGTCTGATGGAATTCATCCTAAGCAACTTAAGGAACTAGCTTACGCAATCTCAGAACCATTAGCAATCCTTTTTGAGAACTCATGGAAGATGAGCGAGGTCACAAAAGATTAGAGAAGAGCAAATGTAACAACTATCTTTAAAAAGGGGAACAAAGAGAACCCAGAGAATTATAGACAAGTCAGCCTAACATCAATACCTGGACAAAAATACTGAAGCAAATTATTAAACAAACAATCTGTAAGTATCTTGAAAACAGTAGTGATCTAAGGAATAGCGAGCATGGATTTGTCAAGAACAAATCATTCCAAACCAAGCTAGTTTCCTTTTTTGGTAAGGTTACCGGCCTAGTGGATAGGAACGAAGCAGTATATGTGATATATCTTGATTTCAGTAATAATTTTTGCACATACCCAGATGATATTCTCATGAGGAATTTAGGGAAATGTGGTCTAGATGAAATTACTATAAGATGGATACACAACTGGTTGAAAGACTGTACTCAAAGAGTAGTTCTCAATGGTATACTGTGAAACTGGGAGTATCTAGTGGTGTCCCACAGGGGGCCAGTCCTGGGTCCGGTTCTAGTCAATATTTTCATTAATAACTTGAATAATGTAGTGAAGAGTATATTTATAACATTTGCAGATGACATCTCACTGGGAGGGGCTGCAAGCACTTTAGAGGACAGTATTAGGATTCAAAATGACCATGACAAATTGAAGAATTGGTCTGAAGTCAACAAGATGAAATTCAATGAAGACGAGTTTAAATTACCTCACTTAGGCAGGAAGAATTAAATGTACAACTACAAAATGGGGAATAACTGGCTAGGTGGTACTACTGCTAAAAAGGATCTGGAGGTTTTAATGAATTAAAAATTGAATATATGTCAACAATGTGATGTAGCAGCAAAAATAGCTAATATCATTCTGGGGTATTAACAGGAATGTCGTATATAAGACACGTGAAGTAATTTTCCTGCCCTGCTAGAAACCGGTGAGGATTCAGCTGGAGTATTGTGTCCAATTCTGGGCACCACATTTTAAGAAAGATGTGGACAAATTAGAGAGAGTCCAGAAGAGACCAATAAAAATGATAAAAGGTCTAGAAAATCTGAGGCGGAAAGGTTAAAAAATTGGGCATGTTTAGTCTTGACAAATGAAGACTAGTCTTGAAGGGGGGAATCTGATGACAATCTTCAACTATGTTAAGGGCTGTTACAAAGAGGACAGTGATCAATTGTTCTCCATGGCCACTGAAGGTAGGACAAGAAGCAATCAGCTTAGTTTGCAGGAAGGGAGATTTAGGTTAGATCTGAGGAAACAATTTCTAACTGTAAGGGTAATTAAGCTTTGGAACAGGCTTCCCAGGGAGGCTGTAGAATCCCCAGCATTAGAATTTTTTTTTAAAGTGGTTGGACAAACAACTGTCAGAGATGGTCTAGGTTTGCTTGGTCTTGCCACAACATAGGAGGCTGGACTGGATGACTTCTTGAGGTCCTTTCCTGCTCTACATTTCCATGAAATCTATCATTTAGGAATTAAAAAAAATAACAAGGAAGTTGACAGGAACCAGTAGATTCTGTCAAAATGAATTGTTTGTCTATGCTTTTGAATTGGTATTGTTTGGTAATGAAACAGAATCATCTTTGAATCTAGGAGTGTCTTGAGGTCTAGCAGATTTTTTATCCAGTATAGACAGTGGAATGGAGAAGTATGTAAAAAATACAAGTGTTTAAGAGCCTTTCAAAAACTATGCAGAACGAGCTTGAATGTATGCTGCACGTGATTAAAGAGTCCATTATCCAGCAGTTGAGAAGCACCTAATATTTGGCTATACAAGCTGCTGATCAACAGTACTAGTTTATTGGTATATTGATGGACAAGGGCAAAGTTTTTGAAAGGTTTTATGGTTTTATATATTTAAAAAATCTTGTGCAGAATCAATTGCTACAGCTTTGCTTGATCAATTAAATAATGTTTTCTTTGAGCACTGTGACAAACAGAAATTGATTGCTCAAAGACATGATGCTGCCAGTGCAATATTTGGAGTGTTTGGCAGGATCCAAAGGATGGTAAGGGACAGAAAACCAAATGTACATTAGGTTTATTGTTATGCCAACCAACTAAACCTAAACATGGAGCAAGCAATATGTAAAATATTGCAAGGGAGAATTTTCTTTGGCTTTGCAGCCTTCTTTACACACTCTTCAAAAAGGACTGAAGATCCGGATGCCATAGTGATTAGAAGGTTTCAGAATGGGGTTGCAATGTGATGGAACTTTATTATTTAGACACTTAATGTCATCTCTCAGTATGAAGAGAATCTTCTTGAATATTTTAAGACAACCAAACTTTTTGATGATTTTGAGTCCATTGTGATTTGGTTGTTCAGGGGATTTCTTAGAATGCTGGAAATCAGGGAGTTCCTTCCCTCCCCCCGCAATAGAATGTGCCATGTTGATGTGTTGTACAGACAGCTGCAAAAAACACGACATTGACACAGTATATCTTGAGAGAGTTACTACTTAGCTTGTGAGCAGTATCAACAAAATGTGGCAATCCCTTGAGGATCTGGGATGTCAAGTTGCTCAACAAGCAGCAGCTCTGACTTTCTAATCTCTGCCTCAGGCCCTGCCCCCAGTCCACCTCAACCCTTAAGCCCCCGCCTCGCCTCTTCCCACCCAGCCCCCGCTCCAACCCCACCCCGCCTCTACCCTCCCCCGAGATTGCTCCGTCCTTGCTCCTCCTCTTCCCTCCCAGTGCCTCCTGAATACTGTGGAACATTTTATCATGGTGGCGAGAGGTGCTGGGAGGGAGGGGGAAGGTGCTGATCGGCAGGGCTGCAAGCAGGTGGGAGGCACTGGGGGGAAGGGAAGGAGCTGGCTGCTGGTGGGTAATCAGCACCCACTATTTTTCCCCATGGGTGCTCCAGCCCTGGAGCACCCAAGGGGTTGGCGCCTATGTCAACAAGTCTGAGTTTCCCAGATGTAGAACTGAAATGAAGACAATGAAGCAAGAGACACAAGATATCTGTGACAATATAATTGTTCATGTATATGGAAGCTTTGTATTCACAAAACATCTGGTGAGTACAAAGCTATTGCAAAATGACCTGTTTGAACAGCATAACCAGTGTTTTCCACTGTAAGCATTAGTCAACACGGTGCAAGCGTATCTTATACTGAACAAATTAAAATTGGACACCGAGATTTCAGTTATGCACAGGAATCCAGAGTTTAGTGGTGCTGTGGCACTATTTTGGTTATTCCTGAGAACAATCTGAAGGACACATTTTCATAGACTGTGAATTATTATTCTCATAACAACACCCATCACAATGGTGGAATCCTAGAGATCCTTTTCTACTCTAAAAAGGATAAAAGGTTTAAGAAACATGATTAACCAGGACTATCATAGAATCACAGGTAAGGCTACGATTATGTCACGGAGGTCACAGAAGTCACGGAATCCATGACTTCCAAGACCTCCATGACATTATCTGCCCCAGCGCTGGAGCTCCCAGATGCCACCCCTTCCCCCGCAGCTCCCAGATCCCACCCTGGTAGGGGGGCCCTGCAGCTTCCAGCTGTGGCAGGCATCGGGGGGAAAACACCTCCACAGCTGCCAAGTCCCGGTAGGGGGACCCTGCAGTTGACCAGCCATGGTGGGTGGCAGAGGTGCCCCACATAGCTCCTAGGTGCAGTGGGAGGCAGGGGCCCCCCTGCCGCTTCCCAGCCTCCGTGGATGGCAGGGGACCCCCTGGAGCTCCCTCCTGCCATGGGGGAGGGGCCTGGTGAGCCCTGCCACTGCAGAGGTCCCTCCCCCACCCCAGAGCTGCTCAGCCACCATGAGGGACCCCGGAGCTCCCACAAGTCGCAGTGGCAGGAGACCCCTGAGCCACAGCAGCGGTGGGTGCTGAACCTGCCTCCCTCCCCATTTTGTAAGGGATATTTTTAGTGAAAGTCAGGGACTGTCAGCTGTGCTTTTTTATTTCAAAAAGGGCAGACTGGAAAATTAGAAGTCAGCTACACTGAAAAATTCAAGGATGAAATGTGGAGGAGGCCTGGAATTTCTTCAAACCAACTGTACAAAAAACTATACTCCAAACGAGTGGTATAACATGTGTAGGGAAAGGCTCCAGATTTTTCTGGACGAATAATCACCATAAAAACTACTTCATGGAGGTTAAAACATGTAGGAATAAAGTGAGAATTGCTAACAGCCAAATTGGATTAGCTCTTGCCTAGGAAATTAAAAGAAACAGAGGTATGAGTTACATCAATAAAAAGAGAAAAAGGAAGGATGAGGTTGGGCTACTATGCAGTGTGGCTGGGAAAGAGATGAAAGAATCAAGGTATAGATCCAAAACTAAACTAATACTTTGCCTTGGTTTTCAATAAGGATGATAATATGGAACATGTGCATGAAGGCAGTACAGCAAATGGAAATGAGCATCTAGAAATGGATGTTACTATATCTGAGGTGGCAGAAAAACTTAACACAAGCAAATCAGGAGGAATGGGCCATCCCAGAATATTGAAAGAATGGTACATAGAAAACATACAATCATAGGACTGGAAGGGACCTCGAGAGGTCATCTAGTACAGTCCCCTGCACCAAAGGTGAGACTAAGTATTATCTAGACCATCCCTGACAGGTGTTTGTCCAATCTGCTCTTAAAAATCCCCAATGATGGAGATTCCACCACTTCCCTAGGCAATTTATTCCAGTGCTTAACCACTCTGACAGTTAGGAAGTTTTTTCCTAATGTCCAACCTAAACCGCCCTTGCTTCAATTTAAGCCCATTGCTTCTTGTCCTATCCTCTGTGGTTAAGAAGAACAATTCTTCTCCCTCCTCCTTGTAACAACCTTTTATGTACTTGAAAACTCTCTCAGTCGTCTCTTTTCCAGAATAAACAAACTCATGTTTTTCATTCTTTCTTCATAGGTCATGTTTTCTAGACCTTTAATCATTTGTGTTGCTCTTCTCTGGACTTTCTTCAATTTGTCCACATCTTTCCTGAAATGTGGCATCCAGACCTGGACACAATACTCCAGTTGAGACCTAATCAGCGTGGAGTAGAGCGGAAGAATTACTTCTCGTGTCTTGCTTACAATACTCCTGCTAATACATCCCATAATGATGTTTGCTTTTTTTGCAACAGTGTTACACTGTTGACTCATCGTTAACTTGTGATCCACTATGACCACCCACATCCCTTTCCACAGTACTCCATCCTAGGCAGTCATTTCCCATTTTGTATGTATGCAACTGATTGTTCCTTCCTAAGTGGAGTACTTTGCATTTGTCATTATTGAATTTCATCCTGTTTACTTCAGAACATTTCTCCAGTTTGTCCAAATATCCTCCAAAGCACTTGCAACCCCTCCCAGCTTCGTGTCATCCGCAAACTTTATAAGTGTACTCTCTATGCCATTATCTAAATCATTGATAAAGATATTGAAAAGAACCAGACCCAGAACGGATCCCTGACGGACCCCACTCATTATGACCTTCCAGCATGATTGTGAACCACTGATAACAACTCTCTGGAAACGGTTTTCCAACCAGTTATGTACCCACCTTATAGTAGCTCCATCTAGGTTGTATTTCCCTAAGTTTGTTTATGAGAAGGTCATGCGAGACAGTATCAAAAGCCTTAATAAAGTAAAAATATACCACATCTACCGCTTTCCCCCTATCCACAAGGCTTGTTACCCTATCAAAGAAAGCTATCAGGTTGGTTCTTGACAAATCCATGCTGACTGTTATTTATCGCTGTATTATCTTCTAGGTGTTTGTAAATTGTTTGCTTAATTATTTGCTCCATTATCTTTCTGGGTACAGAAGTTAAGCTGACTGGTCTGTAATTCCCCAGGTTGTTCTTATTTCCCTTTGTATAGATGGGCACTATATTTGCCCTTTTCCAGTCTTCTAGAATGTCTTTCGTCTTCCATGACTTTTCAAAGATAATTGCGAAGGGGTCACATATCTCCTCAGTCAGCTCCTTGAGTGTTCTAGGATGCATTTCATCAGGCCCTGGTGATTTGAAGATATCTAACTTGTCTAAGTACATTTTGACTTCTTCTTTCCCTATTTTAGGCTCTGATTCTACCTCATTTTCACTGACATTCACTATTTTAGATGCCCCATCGCCACCAACCTTGTTGGTGAAAACTGAAACAAAGAAGTCATTAAGCACCTCTGTCATTTCCACATTTTTTGTTATTGCCTTTCCCCCCTCATTGAGTAATGGGCCTACTCTGTCCTTGGTCTTCCTCTTGCTTCGAATGTATTTGTAGAACGCTTTCTTGTTTCCTTTTATGTCCCTAGTTAACTACTTAGGTCTCTGATTTCGTTTTGTGCCTTGGCTTTTCTAATTTTATTTTTTGTGTTATTTGTTTATATTCACCCTTTGTAATTTGACTGAGTTTCCACTTTTTGTAGGACTGTTTTTTTGAGTTTTATATCATTGAATATCTTCTGGTTACGCCAGTGTGGTCTCTTGCCATACTTGCTATCTTTCCTACGCAGTGGGATAGTTTACTCTTGTGCCCTTAATGATGTCTCTTTGAAAAACTGCCAACTGTCTTCAATTGTTTTCCCCCTTGGACTTGCTTCCCATGGGATTTTACCTACCAACTCCCTCAGTTTGCTAAAGTCTGCCTTCTTGGAATCCATTGTCTTTATTGTGCTGTTCTCCCTTCTACCAGTCCTTAGAATCATGAACTCTACCATTTCATGAGGTTGCTAGTCCAATAGTAACGATTTTTAATAAATCTATCTATTTGTGGGTAGAACCATATGACTGGAGAATTGCTAATGTCATATTTGTACTTAAGAACAGGGGGGAAAGGATCTGGGCAATTACAGACCTGCTAGTCTGACCTCAATAGTATACAAGGCTTTAGGATTATTTTTTGAAGGAAAGAATAATTGAATTCCTGAACATAAATGGTAAAGGTAGACCATGCCAAACTAACCTGATCACCTTCCTTGAAAAAAATAACTGATTTGTTAGATAGGATAAGTGCAGGAGATCTAATACACTTGGACTTCAGTAAAGCATTTGACACAATATCACATGGGGAATTATTAGTTAAATTAGACAAGATGGTTATCAGTACAGGCATTGTAATGCGGATAAATAACTGGTCTAAGGGGAGAAGGAAATAGATTGTGCTGAAAGCTGAATTATTGGATGTAAGGAAGGTTACTTGTGGAGTATTTCAGAGATGAGTCTTGGGACCAATCATTCAATACTTTGATTAGTTATCTTGACATACAAAATAGTAGTGTGCTAATGAAATTTACTGATGATACAAAGTTTGGAGCATCATCAATACAAAGGAGGACTGGAATACTATGGAGAAAGATCTAGATGAACTGTAGTCCTGTTGGCCCCAGGATATTAGATAGACAAAGTGGGTGAGGTAATATCTTTTATTGGACGAAATTCTGTTGGTGAGAGAGACAAGCTTTAAAGTTTATATAGAGCTCTTCTTCAGGTCTGGGAAACATACTCAAAGTGTCAGTTAAACACAATATGAAATATGTGTTATCTACTTATGCTAAACAATCTGTTCAAACCTTGTATTTAATAATGACACTTGAATTAGTTTCTCAGACCTGAGGAAGAATTCTGTGTAAGCTCGAAAGCTTGTCTCTCTCAGCAACAGAAGTTAGTCCAATAAAAGATATTACCTCACCCACCTTGTCTCTCTGAAGGCTGAACTAACAGAAATGGGATGAAATTCAATAGTACAAAGTGTGAGGCCATGCACATAGGGTCTAATAATAAGAATTTCTGCTACAAGCTGGGAGCTCATCAGGTAAAAGTGACAGAGAAGGCAAGAGAAACTTGGGTGTATGGTAATCAGAGGGTGACTGTGAGCCACCAATTTGATGCATTTGGGAAAGAGGCAAATAAAACCCTAGGATGCATCATGCAAGGCACATATAGTAGAGAGACAGAAGTATTAATACCATTGTGCAAGGTAAGACCTCATTTGGAATACTTGCTCAAAAAAATAATTTTAACTGGAACAGGTCCAGAGAAGAGCTACTATGATGATGAGAGAGAAAGAGCCTATCTTATCAGAGAAAGAGCTTGGCTTGCTTAGACCAGTAAAAAAAAAAAAAAAAAAAAAAAAAAAAAAAGCTAAGCGGTTATATAATTGCTCTCTAAAAATTGAGGGGTAAATACCAGGAAGGGATAAGAACTATTTACATTAAAGGACAGCACTGGCCCAAGAACAAATGTATTTAAACTGGTCTTGAACAAATTTGGCCTGGAAATTGGAAGAAGGTTTCTCACTTTCTGAGGTTCTGGAGTAGCCTCCCGATAAGAGTTGTTGGGGGACACAACTTAAGTAGTTCTGAGAGAGATCTGGACAAATTGATTAGTGCAATGCCGGGGTTGCATCTGATGGGGGCAGGTCTCAACAGCCCTAGGGCTGAGTTCTGTTTGACATATTATTGACTAATAAGGGTTTATTAGGTTTATTATTAATAATTCTACTTCAGGGTTTCAGATGGTCAGGAAAGGATTCTTCCCTGCAGAGATCAGGAAGGGATTCTTCCCTCACCCAGAATACATTGCTTTTTCTGAATCATTCAATGCCATCATTCTGGGGTGGCATTGAACTTCTCTCTGTCTCAGGTGCTTGGCTGACTTTCTCTGTGACGTGCTCAAAATCTAACTGATTTTCTTCCCAACCACAAATTTGGCATTTTCCCCAAGGTCAGATTGGCAGTGCCCTTGGGTTTTTATCACCTTCCTCTGACGTGTGTGGGTGGGGGGTCACTTGTAAGGATTATCAGGGCATATCTAAATTATTTCCCTGCCATTGCAGGTTCCTTGGGCATTGATGCACCTCAGTCCCTCCTATTCTCTGCCTGTGGCACATATTCTAGTCTAATCTAGCAGGTGCTGGGTGGTGTTGATGCCCTGTTATATAGAGGAGGTTAGAGTAGATCATCTGGTGGTCCCTTCTAGCCTTCAACCGTATGACAATATTTGCAAACTATAAAGAAGAATACTAAGCTACTAATACTAAACTACTATTTTGTAGTTTTCTTAAATTCTCTGAATTTCAGCTTTCATTAAAAAAAAATATCCTGCCCTCATCGTTGCAGAGGAAAGCTTGGAAACATTAATCCTCAAAGTTCCAAAACAAGAAGGCAAATAAACAGAACCCAAAATTTATTAAGATTTTAAACAATAAGATTTTAGCCAGTCTCATGATTTTAGGGTGTTTGACTCATAATTTTTGGGTTTTGAATATGAAAACTTTCTTCTCAAATACAAAGCTTTGAATATTGTATCATAACACAGAAATCTTGACTGACACAAAAAAAATATGGTTCTTTCATCAGTAAAATAGGTGCAACACAAAGCCCTTCCAAAAGAAACAACTTATATATGTACTTATGCAACGTTGACCAGCTTCAAATGCCAGGCTGCATGCATATATGATTTCATCACAAATTGATAGTGGCATATACCTTTCATATTAAATTACGATGAGAAAAACTAGTTACAGGAAATTTACCACCAAAAATATTACTGTCAATTGATAATATATTAACTGATATTTCCAATTTAAAGAAAATATTTAGATATTGAAATCAAGGGAAATAACACATTAAAGAAAGAAACAATCTATCAATTGGTTGGAGGTAACATTGTTATGTTACGATGGAATATACATTCATCTATACTTGATAAGAATAATGTGTTTATTATGTGGGAGTGTAAAGATTTATGAGCTCCTTAACTATTAATTTCCTTGTTTTTGAGTGCTTGTGCTGTGTAAATAATGAGACAGTTAAGTACATTTTTGTCACTCAACTGCTTTTATTTTTTAATTCTGCATTTTTTTTGCAGGCCTATTATCACTGATTTTTTTTTATTTCCTCATCTTGAAGTCTGTGAATATAGCTGTCATTTATTTCTACATTATAGACAATGTCTCTGCTGCCTTACCACA
The DNA here is from genome assembly GCA_033296515.1 of Macrochelys suwanniensis. Lineage (NCBI taxonomy): Eukaryota > Metazoa > Chordata > Testudines > Chelydridae > Macrochelys > Macrochelys suwanniensis. Next base: position 135,563,776 of record CM065776.1, read on the forward strand.
GTCTTCAATGTCTGTGATGCCTCACGACCTCCTTATCTTCTCTACTACCTCCACTCTCATCCCCTTATTTTTTGATCCCTCAAGTCCTTTGTGACAAATAGGGCAATTTCCTGCCATAAGTTTTGGAGACCTTATTGAATTAAGTTTAAGTAGCTTTATGATCCATTATATTACATGAACGGTTTTATATCATTGTGGTCCAGAATTGTATGTAACTCTCGACAGGGAAGTGAAAATAAACTCCCCACCTCCAGTTATGCAAAAATCCAGTTTTTAGAAGCTATGCCCTGAGGACCATTGTCTGCTCATGACCCCTGCCCAGAAACTGAAGATCAAAGACCCAAGCTGTATAAAAGAAAGACTGAACTATTCATGGTTACTCTTGTTCGGCCCTATGGCTGTTATGAACTTGTAACCACAAGAAAATCCTACATTTAATCTTAGCGTGACAGCATTACAGAGAAAACATTAAAACAATAAATATACTTGTATGCATGCTAAGAAGTTTACCAGAGCTCATCCTCCACCCAACTCCAAAAAGGGCTCTTTTATCAAGCAGTGTTTAAAACCCCACCAACAGCTTCACTTGTGCGTATAAGTTCATAACAGTCTTATCTCAAAACAATCACACCCATTAATAGTTCAGTCTTTCCTTTATACAGTTTAGGCATTTGATTTTCAGATTCTGGGAACATGATATCAGCAGACAATGGTCCTCTCCTCAGAACATAGCTTCAACTGGGTTTTTGCATATCAGGAGATAGGGAATTTTCATTCACCTTTCCCTCCAGAGGTTACTTGCAATTCTGACCCACAATAATAAACCATTCATTTAATAAATGGACCACAAAGCTACTTAAATTTTTGCATTCATACACCATGAAAGAACCTCAGAAGAAAATGAATCTATAAATATTTCAGCGTGTTACTGAACTCAAATGCTATTCTTAAAAGTGTTAACTATCGAGATACATGTACCATTTACCAAAGTAATTAACTATCTATTGTTTCTCTTGCCTTCCCATCCACATGTTTAAGCCACATGTAGGTAAATGAGTGTTAGTCAATGGGAGTCTAAGTTAGTATAGTTTTGTGTGCTAAACGGACCAGGAGGTGCTGTAAATTACACAAACTTTATGACTTGTCTACACTGACAAGTTTCTGCACAGTAAAGCAGCTATCTGTGGTGTAACTCCTGATGCGTACACACTGCCAAGTCACTTAGTGCACAGAAACTGCGTAGTTGCAGTGCTGTAAAAAAAACACCCCGACGAGAGGCGTACAGCTTTCTGCGCTGAGACCAAAGAGACACCCTGCTTGATTATAGCGCTGCAATTGGCCTCTGGGAGTTGTCCCATAATGCCTGTTCTCACCTCTCTGGTCATCAGTTTGAACTCTACTGCCCTGCCTCAGGTGACCAACCATGAGCCCCACTCGTTAAATTCCTTGGGAATTTTGAAAGTCCCCTTCCTGTTTGCTTGGTGAACCATGCAGTGGTCTCAGTGCATCTTTCCAGGTGACCATGCCTGCTCCATGCACCAGGCGATCCCCTGTTTGGAGCAATGCTGAGCTGCTGGACCTCATGAGCATTTGGGGAGAGTAGGGTGTCCAACTGCACTGCAAACATAGGCATTATGATGCCTACGGACAGTTTTCATGGTGCATGATAAAAATTGGCCATGACCGGGACACACTGCAGTGCAGGGTCAAAGTGAAGGAGCTGCAGAATGCCTACCACAAGGCACAGGAGGCAAACAGCTGCTCTGGTGCTGCGCTATACTTGGTGGTGACCCCACCTCCACTGTGAAGGTCACTGTGGATACTTTGGTGGCTTGTGTGTCAGTCGAGAGTGGACCAAGCCACGAGGAGGAGGAAATCTTGGATGAGAATGTGGAGATCTCATGGGGATACTGGGCAATCCGCTGCCGCACGTTCTTTGGCAGAGCTGCTTTGTTTCTTGCCCCATTAAGGGTAACTTTCCAGCACCACTCTGCCGTCACTGGAGTGGGGACCATTGCTGCACACAGGTGAGCCGCTTAAGGGCCAGTGTGGAAGCCGCAGTCTTGGAGAAGAGCCTCCCTTGATTCCCTGCTCACCCTCAGCAGCAAGATATCTTCCATAATGAACACAGCCTGTGGAAAATGTGGGGACAGGAATGATTATAAGCCCCCCACGCCTTACAGTGCTGGCTGTCCACAAGAGCCACATGCCCAGTTTACAGTACGGTCCTCGAACACTGATTTCCCCTGCCCCTGGGGTTACTCACCATTTGGGGGGTCTTGTGGCTCACGTGTGCTTGCCTCGGGTCAGCTAGTCAGTGACAGGTGGGTGAATAGTGGCTGTGTTTTAAATCACTGAATCAGCAGTCTGTGTGTGGCAAACAATACTGCTTCTGTAAAATGTTGCATTTTGGTTTCACAGATATCACCTTGGAAGCCCAGACTCCCTCTTTGTTATTCCCGGCCGCGTAGAATTAGAAAGCAGCCACAAAGAACTAAAGAGGACTTTCTGCGTGATGTCATGATGCACTCCACGGACGAAAAAACAGGAATTGAAGGAGTGGCAGGATAGCAAGAAGAGGAACCAAAAGGAGAACTCAACATGCGAGAATGAAGCCGCTGAGTGGCTCTTAAAGGTTATGGAGCTCCAAGCGGACACGCTCCAGGCGCTACTAGCACTGCAAACTGAGCAGCTCAATGCCTGCCCTCCCATGCAGCTGCTGTTGCGAAACTCTTTCCCATGCCCCCACCCCACCCCACCCCCGACGTGCCAACACACTCTTATCAACCTTCTGGCTCCAGTCTATACCTGTTGCATTCCACTCATGTCCCATCACAGTCCAGCCCTGTGGACTCCCAGTACCCACTGCACTCAACACCCGTTCCCCTCCAGTTTTGCCCTGTTGAAATACAGTACCCACTGCACTGTACTCCAAAGGACAAGGCTGCATATGATACCTGGACATGCCCAAATCTTTAATCGTCCCGGGAGCCCACCTCCGCCTGGGACTCTCTCTTCCCCCATCCCCCACAGTGCTGATAGGTTTGGGGGCTTTTTGGTCCCTCTCCTCCGGTGGATTTTTTTTTAAATAAAACACTGGTTTTGGTTTGAAAGCAATCTTTATCGCATTAATTGAAAGCAAACAGAGCCCTGCAAAGCAACGGGCAGTTTTCTTAAACCTTCATAGTGCATCATCTGCACCAGTCACAATCACCTCCTAGCATTACAAGCACTGCATTCTCGAACATAGCAACAAATATTAGTGGTTTTCAGCTTCAAATTGCTGCCTCAAGGCAACCCTGATCCTTATGGCCCTGCACTGCGCCTTCTAATAGCCTTGGTCTCTGGCTGTTTAAATTGAGCCTTCAGGTGCTGAGCCTCAGCGGTCCAGCCCTGACTGAAGCTTTCACCCTTCCCTTGACAAATATTATGGAGTGTACAGCACGCGACTATAAACATAGGAATATTGTCATCGGCCAGTTCCAGCCTCCCATATAGGCAGTGCCAGCGGGCCTTTAGACAGCCAAAAGCACATTCAACATTTTACTCAGCCTATTGTTGAACTTTCCCACTCCGTGCTGGTTAGTGACCGATCGGTAGCAGTCTGGAGTAGCCAGCTTCCTCTGTGAATGCCATAAGCAATCTCATGTTTTAGCTACTATGCATGGCAAGATCAATGTCAAACTCCTCTTGCCTTTGTAGTTTAAGGAATAACTCCACTGCCAGTCATGATGTATTAGTGAGAGCAAGCAGCATACTGGTCAGCAGTTCGGGATCCATTCCTGCAGATTGAAGAGACAGGACGCGCAGTGTACAAACCGATGAAAGATGGCACCAAATGCGGACCCTAAGCACAGGGATTGCTGGGATGTGAAGCAATGCATCATGGGGCATTGGGACGGGACCCAGGATGCCCCGCAACTCCCTCCCTCCGCCTTCCTCAACTCTTAGTGGCAGAAGAGGAAGAGATGCTCTGTGGGATAACTGCCCAGAGTGCACCGCTCCGAATACCAATGCAAGTGCCACAAGTGGGAACACACTATTGCGTAGGCAGCTAACAGTGTGAACACACAACAGCGGTTTCCCTTCAGCGCTCTCTGAGCGGCGCTGTAACTGCCGGCGCTGCAACTCTGCCAATGTAGACATACGTTCGACTTCTGTATTTACCCTCTGTCTTTTAGGTGTCTGTGAAGAACCATATATCTGGTGTCTCCAGGTCAGGGCACAGACACAGTGGTGGGGCAATACATCTGAAGCTAGCAGTGGCATTGTCCGTGCTATATGAATGATGTGGATAAATGGAAGACTTTAGTCAGCAGGGCCATCAATATGACAGATGTTACTTTTTTTTTTAAGGGCACAGTATGTGAGATTTACATGCCTTGTATCCTAGCCAAGATTATCTACAAGTATTTTTTTAGTACAGTGTAGAATATAAATGTTCAACATGTCTGATGATTTATCATATACCTGCCCTGCTTCCTTCTCATTACTATTCTTCACAAAATTTGCATGCGGTTATAAAGTAATTTTAAATCCTCATTTTGAAACATTCTGATGTGCCAAACAGAGATGGTAGGAGTATCATGTTGTGTCATGATTGAATTAGAATAGATTGTTTCCCATCAGTTCCATGTTTTCAGTCATTTTTAAAAATGAGTCAACAGACTCTCCATTGTGGCATAAAGATATTGTTCATGAACACTGTTTTTTTTCAGTGAGATCAATTCTAAGTTCCTTTATTTTTTCCATTTATTTTAAAAATAAAAACACTATACGTAAACATAAAATGTCTAGTATCTTCCAAAAGCTGTATGCAAAGAACAAATGAACAGGAAAAAAAAAAAACTCTAGGCATAGGACATTTAAAATATCCAATATGAAAACAAAGACAATAAAAATTAAGGCTTTGATTACAGACTCTACTCTTATCTTCTCCATGAATTTTCCTACAGCACATCTGGCTTCCTATTTTTTTTTTCCTTTCTTCTGATTCTGCACCAGTACCACACAGCTATTATTCAAAGTATATTTTGACAGTCCCTGACTTGTGCAGAGCCTCTTCCCCGCATGGTATCCTCATGCAAACTTAGCACTGGTTAAAAAAAAGTGACTTCATCTCAATTTTTGTTCAATTTTTTAACCAGCTCTTTAATTGGCTGAAAAAATAGATGATTTTTAAAAAATGCAAAAAGTTCATCTCTGTTTTGGTTGAAATTTTTAGTTTTAACCAAAAAGAACCCCATCAAAACATGGAAAAATTCAACAAGCTTTAATGCAAACACATATCACCTGGATCACCTGGATCGATCGGACTTCAGCTGTCGTTAAGACTGCGCCGATCACAACACATCTGCCATTCTTCTCGCACTCTTGCCTTTCTTCTCCACGTTCGTCCGAAACGTTTAAGGATGTCATCTTCCCATCTTCTTGGAGGCCGACCGGGGGGTCTTTTCTGTTCTCGTGGGTACCACTCAGCAATGATTGCGGTCCACCTGCTATCCATGAGCCGTGCTATGTGGCCCGCCCATCGCATCTTGTTATGTCTGCTTTCCACGACAATATCTTTCACACCACTGCGTTCCCTGATGATTTCATTTGGTATATGATCCAGAAGGGAGATTCCCAACATAGCTCGTTCCATTGCCCTTTCAGCTACCAACAGCCGTTGCTCTTCTCTCTTCATCAGTGCCCACGTTTCACTGACATACAGCATGGCTGGCAGCACTGCTGAATTGAAAATATTTTACGTGTGGTCTTGTCAATTTTTCCTTTGAGGATGTCCTTGATGGAATTAAACGCAAACCATCCTGCCCGAATCCTTCGCGAGAGTTCTCCGTTCAGGTCTCTCAAGTCATATTAACTTCTTGGCCCAAATATATGTAGTGTTCCACTTCTTCGATGTCTTCTCCTGTTACCGTTATTCGGGCTTTTCGTAAGACGTCTGATCGCATATATTTCGTTTTGCAGCGGTTCATTTTCAGGCCGACCTGACTACTTTTCTTGTCGAGTCTTCGTAGCATGCTCTGCAGTTGGTTGGTGCTTTTGGCAATTAGTACAATGTCGTCTGCAAATCTGAGATGAGATAATCTCTCTCCGTTTATGTTGACACCACTCCTCCAATTGATCTTGTTCATAACCATTTTGAGGCAGGCGGTGCATAGTTTCGGTGAAATTGTATCTCCTTGCTTTACGCCTTTCTCAATTGGGATGCGGAGGGGAGTTTCAAGGAGAGTAATGTCAGTTGTACATCCAGTATTTGCTTCCTTCAACAAACTAATGTACTGCGTGTTAATGCCCTGCTCTGTGAGCACCTTTAATACTGTGTTAAACTCAACGCTATCGAAGGCCTTTTTATAGTCGACAAAAGCAATGCACAGCAGGAGTTTGTATTCCCTCGCTCTTTCTAGGAGCTGGCTAAGGGTAAATATATGGTCGATTGTACTGAAATTTCTTCAAAACCCTGCCTGCTCTCTCTGCTGTTGTTCATCCAGACTCTGAGAAAGTCGATTCGTTATCACCTTTGTGAAGAGCTTGTAGATGTGAGAGAGCAGGCATATAGGGCGGTAGTTCTTAAGATTTTCTCGATCACCCTTCTTGTGCAGCAAGATGGTATTCGACTCCTTCCAGCTTGATGGTATTTTTCCTTCTTCAAGATATCGACTGAATCTTAAAGCGAGGGCCTTCCAAAGTTTTTCGCCTCCTGCATAAATCATTTCTGACGTTATTCCATCTTTGCCTGGAGCTTTTCCCTTCTTCATCTGGTGTAGTGCGCTTCGGACTTCGCTGACGATTATTGGGGGGACGTGTTCTTCTGACTCTTCGAGGGTTGGGAGGGGGACGTTGATTCTTGATTTGAACAGTTCTGTATAGAAGTCCTTGCAGACCTCCTCCATCCCTGCTCTGTCGATTACTGTCTCTCCATCCTTGTTCTTCAATGCTGTTACACTCAATCTATACTGCGTCAATTCCTGCTTGCATGTCCTGAGGCTCTTGCGTGATTCAGCTGTTTTAAGGAGTTCTTCTTTCCGGAAGTTCTCGAAGTCATCCTTCAGTTTTCGCCGTATAAGGTTGCACAGAATGGAGTACTCGAGCTTGTTATCCGAGCTCCTTTTCATGTTTCTCCGCTTCTCCAACAAGCTTTTCGTTTCAATCGAGATTCTTCCCTTCACCTTCTTCAGCTTTTTAATTTCAGCTGCTTTTATGCAACATCTCAACTTGTCAGCAAAGATACTATAGTCCTCATCACACTTTTCCATCTGGCTTCAGTCAAACCCAGAAATCGCTTTTTTCAGCTTTGCTTCATTGAATGTCTTCGGCTGCTGTTTCCAGTTTGCCATCTGTAACTCATTCTTTTCCACCGCTTCGTCGAAAATCAACTTCGCTCTAAGCAGGCGATGGTCACTGCTGGTGTTGAATGGCTGCACCACGGAGACGTCTTGAACGATGCGCCTTTTATTGACTAAAATATAGTCGATTTCATTCTTACTCTTCGCGTTTGGTGTGATCCATGTCCACCTTCTTGAGATCTTCTTTTCGTACCAGGTGTTTGCCACATACAGTTCTTTCATTTCTGCCATCGCTACCAGCCTCTCTCCTCTTTCATTCCTTTCGCCGCTGCCGTATCTCCCTATGAACTTTTCGCCAGCTTTCCCTTGCCCGACCTTGGCGTTGAAATCTCCCATCGTGACAGTGTAAGTGGACTTTTGCGCGAGAGCTCTTTCAAGCTCTCGGTAGAATTCTTCCACTTCTTCGTCCTCACTTGCACTTGTGGGAGCGTAGGCCTGGATGACCTTGAGGGTAGCTTTTGACTCCATCTGAAGATGCAGCACACCGATACGTGATGATGTTAGCGGGCATGATATGACTTTCGAAGACCAATCTTTATTGACAATAAATCCAACTCCTCCAACATTTCTAGCGCCATCTCCCTTTCCGAGCCTCACAGCACTTCCATCCTTCCAGTTGACTTCCAACTCCTTCTTTTGTCGGGTTTCGCAGACACCGAGAATATCGCATTTTATCCTTTTCTTCTCCTCCATCAGATGGTTTAAAGTTTCCTCCTGTGCCAGTGACCTACAATTGTAAGTACACACAGCAGGGATTGTCCTTTTCCATGTTGGCCTAGCACCTGACATTTTTAGCAACCTCTTGTCACTCAATTTCCACTCCACCACCATAGAACATGCATTTACTCGTGTTGTTTTAGCCGTTAACTTCAAGCCATCCCACTGGCTAGGTGGGCACGCATGCGTACCTCCTCAAGCTTAGCTAGCCTTCAACCTCTAAGGAGAAGGAAAAGCGCTCTTTCCTCTGAGAGAGCAACCCTCCTCCCTGGATTGGATAGTCCGACACCTTTGCAGCATGGTAAAACCTACCAGGGCATACGCCCCGCTACTATAGCTGTCAGACGGCCAGGGTCACCGCTGCACCACGTTGAGGCGCTGAGGTAGGATTTTGCAGCAGCAAACACATATAGCTCGTTCAAAATGACATAATCCAGTTGGAAAATTTTGGAAACTTTTCATGAACACATCCCCCCTCCCCATTTTTCAAAAAGCTCATTACAGACAATAGATATATTGTCTTTCCAGATAGTATTGTAATAGATACAATAGTCTAGAATAGATATATATTTTAGGCAGCATAACCTAGTGGACCTAGATTCAGAAGACCTGGGTATTATTCCTGATTCTGCCACTAGCCTGGTGGGTGATCTTGGGCAAGTCACTTCACGTCCCCTGTTCCTCAGTTTCTCCATCTGTAAAATGGAGATAATGATATTGATCTCTTTAGTAAAGAGGTTTGAGATTGAGATCAGCTTATGAAAAGTGCTATGTAAGGCATAGGTTTTATTATTAATTATTATTATATGTGCAAATACAGTACATAGCCTTTTACTGCAAAGCTACATGTCTGAATTTCAACCAGAATGGCAATGGCAAAATATTATCTCTTGGCTGTTTAGTAAACTATACAAATAAATACAAATTGGTGACACTAGACTACTTCCTAGTAATAGATGTCTATTATTTATAGAGCATCATACATGCCAGATTCTGGGTCCTCCTAGGCATTTGGTCAAATGACTGAAAAAGGGAATGAAGCAATTGATTAAATGCCTAGAATTACTCATTGAATTAAACAACCAAAGGGATAAATGCTTCATTTGGCAACAGAATAGAACAGATTATCAAATGTCATTTATTTTCCATCGCTACAGAGAAAATTTACTTCCTTTTCCCTGATGGAGGAGTGCCCGTGCAGCTGAGTTGTCCTCGGAGTCTTTTGGTGCTGTAGTTACCATAGGAGTTGACCAGGATGGGCTGTACAAGGAATTTAATACAGGGGAGGAGTGCCAGGTAAGAGATTATTCTCTATTTCTCTACTTAAGCACATGAAGTCTGTTGTCTCTCTGCTCATATTATAGGCTCTAGCCCAGTGTAGTCAATACTATTCAGCTGTATTCTGAGGGAACTGAATTTGTAGTCTCCACAGGTGGTCCATATGCCTGATGGCCACTCAGCTCCCTCCATCAGGATCGGAGTTTGCAGAGATGAACCAATAGCAAGGACAGGACCAGTGCATCAACTGAGGCCAAAGGGTTAGCTAGATCCAAAAGAGGATTGGACATTTACATAAGTACCAAAAACAAAGACTTACACTAGAGGAATAAATAATCAATTAACATCTATTTTTTAAAAAGGGTTTGAAAGGAATATAAACCAATATTGCAAACCCCAACCATTCAAAAATTATGAGTCAAGCTCCAAATACTCATAAGAGTAGCTTCAAAATCATTAGGACTTTTAAAAAATAAACAAGTGTATGGGTTCTTTTTATTTGCCTTCAGGGTGTACTCATTTCATATGTTCAAACTTTTCTCCCTAATCATACTTTAAAAAAAGAAAGAAAGCTGAGATGCTCATGCATTCTCTTGATTCTAGCAGCCAAGACTTTAAGAAAAACATGAAATAACAGGTTTCAGAGTGGTAGCCGTGTTAGTCTGTATCAGAAAAAACAACGAGGAGTTCTTGTGGCACCTTAGAGACTAACAAATTTGAGTATAAGCTTTTGTGGGCTAAAACCAACATCATTAGATGCATGGCGTGAAAAATACAGTAAGCAGTATAAATATTACAGCACATGAAAAGATGAGAGTTGCCTTACCAAGTGGGGGGTCAGTTCTAATGAGGCCAATTCAATTAAGGTGGAAGTGGCCTATTCACAACAGTTAAGAAGGGGTGAATATCAAGAGAGGGAAAAGTACTTTTGTAGTGCTAACAAGGCCAATTCAATCAAGGTGGATGTCACCCATTTCCAACAGTTGACGGTGTGAGTATCAGCAGAGTAGAGACTGTCTGGTTTGGCCAATGTGATATATGCCATCATGTGCCAGTAATGCCCCTTTGCCATGTACATTGGCCAAACCGGACAGTCTCTATGCAAAAGAATAAATGGACAAATCAGACATCAAGAATTGTAACATTCAAAAACAAGTAGGAGAGCACTTCAATCTCCCTGGACACTCAATAACAGACTAAAAGTGGCAATTCTTCAACAAAAAAACTTCAAAAATAGACTTCAATAAGAAACTGAAGAACTGGAATTAATTTGCAAACGGGACACCATCAAATTAGGCCTGAACAAAGACTGGGAGTCGATGGGTCACTACAAAAAGTAATTTTCCCTCTGGTGATACTCACACCTTCTTGTCAACTGTTGGAAATGGGCGACATCCACCTTGATTGAATTGGCCTTGTTAGCACTACAAAAGTACTTTTCCCTCTCTTGATATTCACCCCTTCTTGTTAACTGTTGAGAATAGGACACTTCCACCTTAATTGAATTGGCCTCCTTAGAACTGACCCCCCCCCCCCCCCCCCGCCGCTTGGTAAGGCAACTCCCATCTTTTCATGTTATACTGCTTATTGTATTTTTCACTACATACATCTGATGAAGTGGGTTTTAGCCCATGAAAGCTTATGTCCAAATAAAGTTGTTGGTCTCTAAGGTGCCATAAGGACTCCTCGTTGTTTTTATGAAATAACAGGAGGCTCAATAAAACCATGAAAAGTTGCAAACACTGATCAGCTACATCCTTCAAGGCATAATCCAACCTCTAACTAAAAGGGGATTAGGAGGAAACTTTCCCTGCAACAGGCTACCCCGTAGCTGCCTAATACAGGGTTTCTTGCACCTTCTTCTAAAGCACCCATTGTTGGCTTCCATTACTGACAGACTATTGATCTAATCCACCACAGAAATTCCTGTGAGAAAGGGTTAATGATGGACTATTATGTTGGAGAAATTAAACTCACAAGTCAGTCAGCTGATTTGATTTATGCACATTCAATTGGTTATTTATGCTTGATTGAAGCTAGCCGGACTTAATATAAACACACACTCATTCCTTGTGAGATACCTCTGCATCCTACACAGAAAGCCTGAACATGCTTGCCACCATTGAGCTTAGTGCAGCCCTAGCAAATAGGAAAATAAGGAGTTATCCCACCTCTTATTCCCACATTGTCCCACACTCGGCAGTTATAATGTAGATACAATAAAAAGATTTGATGAGCATGAACCCACAGGCCTACATTAAAAATCCAAATTTAGCTTTCCTTATTGCAACCAATATAATTTTACTCAGCAGTATTTGTCAATTACTATATAAATGGATTCCCCCAGAAAATATACAGAGCAGGGCAAACTCAATCAAATTTGAGAGTGTTATTACAGCAGTGACTGTTTGATTGTTATTATACTTCCCCGCAAGGTTAGCATGACAAAATGACCCTATGGATTTTCTCATGGGTCTTTCAAGAATGAACTCTAGTGATATAATTTCAACAGGATATTCTGGTTCCATGATAATTCATACCACAGTTTCTTGAAGACACTGCACAGACACCCAGCTTTACCCTGGGAGATTGCAATACAACATTGAGAGAGAGAGAGAGAAAGAAAGAGTGTGTGTGTGTGTGTCTTGTCCTTCTCCTTTGTTCCTATCTTGAGAAAAGGTAATGGATGAAGAGTGAAGTAGTGCAGAAAAAAATAGTGTGTTACGGCAGTATTCTCAAACTATTATTATCCGTACTACCATACCACCTAGGAGCACTAATCAAGGACCAGGTTCCCTTTGTTCTAGATACTGTATAAATAAAAGAAAAAAGTGGTCCCTGCATCAAGGAGCTTACAATAGCTTGCAGACCACCAAAGGACTGTGGGGCCCTTTCTACTGATCCACTACTAGACCATTGGAGAAAACAGAGAATGCAGTGGGGAAGGCAGCAGAACTGAGAAGTTGGGAGTAGCAGATGATTCATCTCTTAAAATGTTCCACAGAGTAAGGAAATGTGAGAACTACTGTGTCTGAGGTTAGAAACCTGACCAACTAGTCAAAGTTCTCCTTAGCCAATGGCTCACTGGGTTGGTGGGGTAAAGGTGCATCAGTTTCATGGCCAACAGTACGCAAGGGAGTAATGTGGCAAGCATCATGGTTGAGTGTCCTGACCCAGTGGGTCAGGTGGTTGAATGGTTAAGATGCTCAACTGCAATACTGAACATCATGGATTTGAGTCTCACTTGATCTCATACTAAAAGTCAACCTCTAATTCACCTATCTAATCTACTAGGGACATGGGCAATTGTGGAGCAGAAAGAGATGAAAAGGGAAGACTGGTGAATGAAGCTGTATCTGTGAATAATAAAAGCTACAAAAATAAGATTACTTCCCGGTGAGCAAAATTCAAGTGTCCTGTCTTTGAGTGTGGGTACAAGAATAACCTAGAAAAGCAGCTGTTTATTCAGGTTCAGTTGATTTGCCATCATAATATTCTGTAACAACCACCAGGTGGTGCATTAACATAACCATAATACACAAGAAAGGGTTTTTCTTTGTTCAGCACACTTATTTTAATTCCAGAATGCCTCAAAACAGAAGTAAGAGTTCACTTGGCATTTAATGTGTTGTATTTAATTAGTTCTGAGGATTTTTAACACAATGGAAAAGAAACAAGAACAAGTTAAGTACTTCTTGTGATTTCAGTAAAATTCACTATGAATAATTCCCTTTTGTGTCTGTATCTGGTATTTTATTGATTTTATTTGTAACCTTTGTTACAGACTGTTTCAAAGCTTAGAAGTCTCTGCATTGCTGTATTTCAAATCCTATTCCAATTGAAGGCTGTTATAACAAGCATTTCCCTTTAAAAATAGATGACCAAAAGCAGGGCTTGTGCTGAAAGTGGAAGCATTGTGTTGTGTTTTGTTTGTATTCTGTATCTCAACACAATATGTTCAACCTTCACAATTCAGAGGTACATGTTGTTGGTACATTCAGTTGCCTTACTCAAGTCATTGTAATTTAGAGACTATATATAGTCATCTCCAATCTTGCCAGAGAGGGCTGAAATGTTTCTAGCTAAATGTTTTTCTGGTAGGACAGGGTTTTTTTGGACAGAATGTTTGTTTTGAAATGTCATTGTCATATTTATGGTTTTTTTCCCCATAAAAAATGTTGAAGCAAAGTAAATAAAAAAGGTGACCAAGCCATTAGAAGCTTTGCTGCACTTGTCTCATCTGGAAATTGCTTTTGGCAAATTTATAGTATGATCCCTTGAATTATAAAAATCCGATACTTCGTATGCACTAATTGTCAAAAGAGACCAGCAGGTCAATAGAGCTGTTTTAATTACTTTTTATGGATTTTAATTGGCTTTACTGTTGGTGATTTTGGCTTCTGTTATCAAAGACAAACTTATGTGAACTTAGCTACTACACTAGAATCATACTAATGTAAAAAAACCCCTACAGATGTGAAAATGTATAGTTGAGGGATACCTTCATGATTTTGTAAATAACAAATGATGAAAAGCACAGGAGGAGATGAGAGAAGCAATACTTAAACACTAAATTTCTTCAATATATGAAAGGGTTGGTACTCTGCAAAAATAGAATATTTATGGAGTAAACTAGACATCATTTGTATAATCAGAGCATTCTTTGTAGACACTTTGACAACAGAGTACAAGAAACAGCACAGGGATGTCTACCATCCAATCCAAATTATTTACATATCGTTTCTGTAATTTTTTCCATAACCCATCTGTGGTTTATTCTATGCCACCAATTATGGTCTTGTTCAGGGTAGTAATGGAACTTATGTATACAAGCTTTTCTACCATTTATTTAGCAATGGATTTATCTTTACAGTTGGTAAAACCTGGAATGAATGTCTACAATGAACTAGCAGTTACCCCCACTATGGAACAGCTTGCTTTTTTGAGTGAGATTGCCCTCAGTCACAGATATCATCTATGGCTACCAGCCATAACCTATTGCAGTGAAACCAATTAAGCTGGGCCTACATTTTTTTTTTGTGTGCAAAGTCTGTGGATGCTGCATCATTCTGGTGTTGCAAACTAGAAGTGCTGTTGCAGTTTCTTGTACGTTTGCAAGAAAAATGAGGTTTTGAATAAATTGAATATGAAAGTGAATGATACTGTTGCTACGATTGTAAATTATCTTTATGCTGTCTCTATGTTTTTAATTTTCAATATGCATCAGATTTTTGTACTGATGATGTGTAACTGCAGTAGTTATGGTGCAAGTTGGCTATTTGCCAACTTGACTAAGGACAGTTGAGAGTGTCAGTACCTGAGAAGGCCTGGGAAGCACTTTAGAATTGTGGAACAAGCACATTAGCTGGGTGTGTCTTCTAAAATAATCACATTAAATAGTTGACAGTGTTGACATTTGCATTATTATCCTTAGGTTTCAGAGTCAACAAGTCACTGAAATAAATGAGGCAGTGTGCACCACTCAGAGCTGTTTCAGGCTGTCTGTAGACTCAGGAAGCAAACATTGTACTGCCTTCTACTCACTTTACATTTTCAAAGTTGTCTTTATAGCCAGGAGGGCTAGAAATACATATTAATGAAAATTTAGATTTTGAACACAATTCTATGGCAAGTGTTGAGCAAGGGGTGGATTCTATTTCAAATAGTGAACTATGCAATCGCAGAACACACAGAGTCCAAATTACATTCTACGTTTCACTTAGAATGGACATCTCTTTTCTGCTTCTCTGAAGTCACCAGTGGCAATGTACAAATAGTAATAAATGCTGTATTTCAAATCCAATGGATTGGCATCACAGGGTACCAATGCTAAAATCATTTATATTTATAAGCAGGGATTTGGAGCAATCAAATTTTTGAATTGCTCCGCTCCGGCTCTGCTCCAGCTCCAGGCATAAACCTGCGGCTCCGTGCTCCAGCTCCGCTCCAAAGCCCTGTTTATAAGCTTTTGCGGGGTCTTTTTATTGTATGTATGTACACTCAGCGCCTAGCACAAAGGCATCTGATTCCCCATCAGGGCCTAAAGGGATGACTCCAGTACAAAAGTATCTTGCTGCAGAACAAAGTTGAACTTTAATATAGCGTCACCTCCTACAAACAGAATGGTCTTAGAGCATTCCCATCACTAAGACTACTCAAGTGGATAAAGGTGGTTTTGCTATATGATATTAGTGAATACCTCTGATATGTGTCTCTGTGATGGCTTTACCAGAGTAAAGAATGCAACACAGAGATGTATTGTCCAAGCGGGAGACTACAAGGGAGACTTTGACTCCAAGAGCCATCAAAATACCCCACTATTAATATAATTAATGGTCCTTACACCTCAAATGTTTAGCACCAAATAATAATCACCTCAAATCTCTACTGAGACAACATCAGATCCCCCCAAATCCCAGTCTCCATCCAAGCTTCTGAAAGCAGAAGATGAATAAAGACAACTCCATGTTAGTTATTATTATTTTAAATCTCCTGATGTGTAAACCAACCTCATGATCTTGGCAGTCCTTGAGATTTCTGTAAGTTTGTGGCTGTCAATACTGGTACAATGCTTAGCTGAATGGGCCCCTGATTTTGTTCAGAACATCTGCACATTATTATAATACAAATATTTTTATTAAACTAGCAAGAGTACAATCCACAGACTACGGGATCTGTGCCAACAAATACTAATGCAGGACAAAGTTCAAGAGTGCTGAATTTGATCACAGGCTACATGGCTGCTCACTTAGGACTGAATTTCCTGACAGATAATGTTGTAAAATTGATCTCCGTTCTTCACAAACAACTTGTTAATTATATTTTGTCTCCTCTTTCAGTAATACTACCTTTTAAATAGAAAGATTATTTATATTTGTGTATAGCACTCCCTGAATACAGATGCATTTTACTTTCCATATGGATTAGATACAACATGATACTATGCAGGGACAGAAGCCATTAGTCAAGATTGAGGACAGGGTGGAGGCTTACCCAAAATAAGGTTATGAGTTTTCTCCTCTACAGTATGGGGATGGCATGTTAGTTCATTTTAAAAACATAAAGTTAAGTGTTTGATTGGCATGTGAGGGTTACTCTTTGCAGGAAAGATTATGGAAATGTGTGGGTTTTGACGGGAATTTAAGGAAGAGATGATGAAAGCACTCTGGGGTCGATCAGGGAGGGTAGTCCAGGCATAAGTGGCAGAGCAGAAGCAAATACAGAGGCACTTGTTGAAGAAGAGATACAAATGGAATTAGCAGAATTTAAATCACAGGGGTGACACCAGAGATTAGATATTAGCAGGGACAGAGCTGTGTACAGCCTTCGAGGTGAGGATGGGAAGTATGTATTTGAGGTGGGAGGATTAAAGAGAAACTCTAGAAAAGCAATGTGGTCTATCAGCACTGGATTAGGAGTCTAGATTGATGAGTTTTAATCCTGGTTCTACTTCTCCCTTGTGAAATATTGGACAAACCAGATAGACCCTGATCCTGGAAAGATTTCTGCATGTGCTTAACTTTAAGCACATGAGTAGTCCCACTGCTTCAAAAGGTCTAATCCAGGGATCGGCAACCTTTGGCATGCGGCCCACCAGGGTAAGGCCCTTGGCGGGCCGGGCCGGTTTGTTTACCTGCCGCGTCTGCAGGTTCGTTTGATCGCGGCTCCCACTGGCTGCAGTTCGCCGCTCCAGGCCAATGGGGGCTGCGGGAAGTGGCGTGGGCCGAGGGATGTGCTGGCCGGTAAACCAGCCCGGCCCACCAGGGGGCTTACCCTGGGGGTCCGCAGGCCAAAGGTTTCCGATCCCTGGTCTAATCATATGCTTAAAGCTAAGCACCTGCCTAAGTCTTTGCAAAATCAGGGCATCAGACATAAATTTTCAAACGTGACCTTTAATTTTGGGAGCCTCCAACTCTGGGTACGCCATTTTAGAAAATCAAGGTCTCTAAAGTTGGGAAAATCGAAGAACTAGGGCACCTAAACTCAGAGATCACTTTTGAAAATTTTCTCCTATATTTCTCTGCCTCAGATACCTATCTGCATTGTAGAAGCGACAAAGAGTCCTGTGGCACCTTATAGACTAAAAGATGTATTGGAGCATAAGCTTTCGTGGGTGAATACCCACTTCTTCAGATGCATTGTGAGGCTCACGGTACTTCTCCAGATGGTGTGAAGACTAGCTAGTTAATGTTTGAAAAGCACTGTATGAATGCTGAGCATTAGAATTATTATATGCAATGTCATTAAAAAGGTCAGTAGGCACCTATACAAAAAGACATCTTTTTAATGAAAATATGGACTTCCCCATAGTGTTTTCTTTCCTGTGGTTAAAATAATAGATGTTTACACTGACATTTTAATTTTATTTTCAGATTTCCCTCTCTTTCACTACCAGTCTCAGGCTCAAGGAAATTCCATTACTGCCTATATGATGTATCCAGGTAACACTTACCAGCACTTTACAATGTTTTAGCCTAAACACAATGAGATTATTTACTTTAGCGCTATAATTATTATCTGAGGTTAAACTGTATCCTCAGCACCGAAATTAAATTCCTATCTGTTCCATGTTCTGCATCTCAAAATGTAGAATGTCCCCAATGGAGAAGTGTGCTTTATGCAAAGGCAGAAGTGTTCTCTATAATTCAGTTCCTTTCCATACCTTTATCGCCTTAGTACTGTAAAACTATTTTTCAGCAATCAACCATATGGCATGGCCAAGTCACAGCTATTGAGAAAGTCCTTATCCTTTCATATATTTACAAATGATAACCCCAGCGTGTCCCATTGGTCAGAACAGCAGAATGTCATCATATCGTTACAACACTATGTGTTGTGGCTTACATATCAAATTACTTTACAGACCCTGTGCTAATTTCAGCTCATGATTCAGAATCTTCAGGTCAAACCAGGCACACTTTTACAATAGAGAGCACCTCCAGAAGAGTATCACCCCCAATAGCAAGTTGGAGAATTGGTTAAATACAGATTGAGAAGGGAGAGTGCCACCAACTGAATTGACAACACCATTTCACCAGGGCCACCTGGACTTTCCTTGTAGATTTATCATGAAAGTACTGGTCAGACCTGACTCTGCTTAACTTAAGGGATCTGGAGATAAAAGACTATTATTGAACCCTGTATTTAAACCAGGGACAGTCAAAATTATCTGAATATCTATTTTTGATGAACATTTTCATTGAAATATTGAAAGTCAATAAAAATGGAACATATTTTCCCCCTAAAGTATCTTATTTTTCAACTACTTCTAATTTAAATTCAGGCTGAGCTAAATATTGTTGTTGTCTTTTCCTCCAAACACATATAGTTTTCAGACTGTGATCAGAGGACCACTGGAGATCCACAGAGACTCTGCAAGTGGGTCAAGGACAGTTCCAGATGCACATGATGCTGTTGACTTCCCCTTATGCATCCTGGAGCTGATGTGGCTATAGAAGCTGAGGGGAAGCCAGCTTCACAGCACTTATTAAGGGGCTGCAAAAGGATCCTGGGACCGAAACATCTACCAGAGGACCTGGGCTCTACCCCAGGGGCTGCAATACTATGTTCTGAGGCCTTAAGCCAGGAACTACCAGCCTAACAGGTAATGCAGGAGGAATACAAGTCAAGTGTCCTCCTTGACCATGAGTGAAGTTCTCTTCTTTTCTCCTGTCCCCATTACCCTGAAACAAGTCCTGGCCCAGTGCCTTATTCAAGTGTCCTAGCTCTTGAACTACTCCTTCCCTCCCCCAATTAACTCCAATAATCCTCCTGCTACCTTGCTTTAAATGCTGGCCACTGGTAACTTTCTCCTCCGCTATTTTGCTCTTTTAGTTTCTGCTGCAGATTGGGTACTATGTTCACCCTGGATGCAGCTGTATTTTAATGGAAAGTGACTGATTCTTCAGAGTGCAGTCTGTAAGGCACTCTGGGATCCTTCTGGATTTAAAGGACTGTATAAATATGACATTTTGCTGTTATAAATAAATGGGTAAGTAGAAGATATAGCACAGAAGATCCACACAAGGTAGGATGACCATTCACTTATGAAGCTACAAAGAGTCCTGTGGCACCTTATAGACTAGCAGATGTATTAGAGCATAAGCTTTCGTGGGTGAATATCCACTTCGTCGGATGCATGCAGTGGAAATGTCCTGCCTCTGGACATTTCCACTGCATGCATCCGACGAAGTGGGTATTCACCCACGAAAGCTTATGCTCCAATACATCTGTTAGTCTATAAGGTGCCACAGGACTCTTTGTAGCTTCTACAGATCAAGACTAACATGGCTACCCCTCTTATACATTCACTTATGTTATGGCTCGTCCCTTGTTTGATGCCTCATATCCAGGGCCGGCTCTGGCTTTTTTGCAGCCCCAGGCAAAAAAGCCCCCTGCCACCCCCCCGCCCCGCCGGGGCGCCGGAGGGGAGCCCGCTCCCCCGGCCGGGGCGGGGAGCACTGCAGGCCCCGCTGCCGCAGCCAGGACGCAGCAAGGGAGGGCGCCGAGCCCGGCCGCAGCCCCGCTCTCCCCGGCGGCCGGAGAGCACCAGGGGAGGGCGCCGAGCCTGGCCGCAGCCCCACTCTCCCTGGCAGTCAGAGGGAGGGCGGCGAGCCCGGCTGCAGCACCGCTCTCCCCGGCAGCCGGGGGGAGGGTACTGAGTCCGGCCATGGCGCTGCTCTCCCCGGCGGCCGGGGGAAGGGCACTGAGTCCGGTCGCGGCGCCGCTCTCCCCAGCGGCTGAGGGGAGAGCACCGAGTCCGGCCGTGGCGCCGCTCTCCCCGGCGGCCGGAGGGAGGGCGCCAAGCCCGGCCGCGGCACTGCTCTCCCCGGCAGCCAGAGGAAGGGCGCCAAGCCCGACCACTCTCCCCGTAGCGCCGCTCTCAGGCCGTGGCGCTGCGGGCCCCCGAACAGCCCGCCAATATGTTTTAAAAAACCAAACAAAAAAACCCTGAGCACCGCCCCCCTCCAGGTGCCACCCCAAGCACGTGCTTGGTAGGCTGGTGCCTGGAGCCGGCCCTGCTCATATCCAATATAAAGTCAATATAAATAACACAATTTGTCCTATTTTTCAGCAATAATCATGCACAGAATGACACAATGACATACAATGTAATATGAATGCAATTTTAGGTTGTAATCCTGCAAAAATAAGCTCTGTCAAGTAGTTTTCATACAGCTGTCCTTTATTTCTTTGAAACATAGGCAGTCAGCCGAATAATATATATTGGGGGTATTGTATTCAGAGCTCCCTATCCACACATATGTAGATAGACCTTTCCTGAAGATTTCTATCTTATGTTATGTATCTCTTCTCCCAACAGACAGTACATCTACTTCCTTCACTACAAGCCCATCCATTTTCTGTGGAAGCCCATATTTTAGGACTTCTGTTGGCAGAGGCATGACATATTGCATTTTTTGCTGAATCAAGACTTTGGAAAAGGATGGAAAGCCCAAGCAAGAACAATTGATCAATAAGATAATCTTGTGGACATGGGGCCAGATCCTCAGCTAATGTATCTTGGTGTAGCCCCATTGACATCAATGGAGCTATGCCGATTTAGATCAGCTCTCCTTTTGTCACCTACCATCTTTTTTTTTTTTTAAGATAGATGTTTAACATTGTACAGTACAATTGTTTTATTAAAAGTTGAAAAGAACTCTTGGCAGATTAAGGCACATATAAATATTTCTATGTTAATGTCTACCAATATCAGGTTGTCAGGTTACCATCTCCTATCAACACAACAACATTGTTTTCCAAACCTCTAAAATTTTTCTCTGTTAGAATTTTAAAAGGTGGACACACACTTTATCACGGAACAGGGAAACTTTTGGTCATATAATACAAATCTGAACAAGAAATAAATACAGTGTGAATACATGATAAGCAACATGTATAAGTTTGATGCACAAAACATAAAACATGATTATAGGTAATTAAATAAAAGAACATGAGGCATCTCTGTTAATGTCAGCACAACAAGCTATCTTACAGAAATAAAACATTGTCTTTGAGATGGGAGTAAAGTCAAAATAGCTAGTTCTGTGATTTCATTGCTAGATTCTGCATATTTAGTAAAAGAAGACCAAACTGCAAAGTACAATACAGTAATGGATATTTTTAATTGTTTTTCAGGCTTGTAATTTCATACATTGAAAGAACATTCAAAACCTTATTAAACTAAATATTTAAAATGTGAATGTATGTTCCAGCCTGAGGCAAAGGAAAGAGATGAACTGCAATCAAAAGAAATTTAAGAAGACAGTCTACTTTCCCTTCAATGATTTTCATTATTCATACCCAGGAGATTGACCGACATATTTAAATTAAATGACATAATCATCATTTTTTTTAATATATTGAGAAATTAATTTCCAAAATATTGTAACTCTGGGTCAGCATAGTTTCTGAAGGCATTGATCACATCACTACCAAAATGTGTCTTCGGTGAACTCATTTTATATCATCCCTGTGATGTAAGATATGCAAAATTTGATAATTTCTATTTAAATACAGTCTAATCTTGCAAACACTTGCACAAGCAACTTCAATGAGACTACTCACAGTTCACTCAAATAATCATGGGTATACAACTTGATAGGATCAGAGCCATGGTTTGTACATAGGTTAAGCAGATTTCCATAGCTTTTCTAAAATGTGTTGACTGTGCCCATGGTGATTAAGATATGTTGCTTCCATCTTTTGATAGATTGTCTAGAAAGGGCTTTATTTTTCTACACTTACTTATGTGAAAGGTCTAATTCGGGTCAATGGAGCTGCTCATGTAAATTACAACTCAACTCCAGTAAGGGACACGGAATTAGGCCCTCAATCAATAAAGTTAATGGGGCTGTTCATAAGCACTACTTGGTTTGAGCAAAGGGTTGAAGAATTTACCTTTTGTGGGGGTTTGTAGCTTTTAATAGTATTGCCTAGATTTTGAAATATCTTCCTTTGTATAATAGTGAAATGGTTGGCTGAATTTCTAAGCCTGTTATTGGTCTTAATGAGGATTCTTTGTAATTATGCAAATATAACAGTTTTGATACTATGGAAATAAATCTAAGTTAATATTGTGTTGAGTTTTTATAGTGATAAAAATTAGATAACTAAGCATTTGTTCAATATTGATTATTTGTATAAGAGTTGCGTCCTAAAGATTCCAACCAAAATCAGGATCCATTGTGAGAGGCACTGTACAGGCACATAAGGAAAGAAAGAAAGTCCCTGCTCCCAAGAGCCTAAAATATAAATACAGAAGGATGGACAGGGAATCAGAGGCACAGAGTGGTGAACTGAATTGCTCGAGGTCACACGTCGGGTCACTAAAGGAGCGAGGAGAAGAACCGAGGTCTCCTGACGCCAGGTCCAGTGCTCTATCAACTAAATCACCCTGCCTCCCCATTTCCCTGTAGCAGTTGACCAGATACAAGTTATCATGTATACTGAAAATAATCTAGTGCGTAAAGAAATAGTGATTTAAAGAAAAATGTATTTAACAAACGACAAGATGGAATATTCAGAATTTGTATGAAAGAAAGAAAAAGAAAATGAAACACTCACATTATTTGTCCTTGTAAAATGGAGTCTCTTCGTTGGTAATTTGTATCTACTTTCTAAGTACCCTGCATAAATTGTAATCCCTTCAAAGTAACCCTCAACATGATAAAACAAATACTCAATTATTCATGAGATAACAATCCTATGTCATCAGATATCCTTTTCTAATATACTAATATGCATGCTGATATGGCTACAGTAGCCTGAACAGAAGGAATGCTTTCTAACTGGCTCATTCACGCTATTAGAGTATCCCTGTCCCCTCCTTCTGCTCAGTCACATTCCATAGGCAGCTTTAGTTCCAAACACATTACATAACCCTTCACACTGGCTGGAATGACGCCAAAGGAATTCTTGGTGCATTTGAGACCCAAAGATGCCCACTGGATTGCTAGATTTGAAGGCCAAAAGGAATCATTATGAGTATGTAGATGCATAAGTGAGCAGAACTGGACACTTCCAAACCTTATTAAACCAATTATTTAAAGTGTGGGTATAGGTAGTACTCCAGCCTGAGGCAGCGAGACAAGGGTAACTGAAGTAAGTCCATTGGTAAGTGACCACAGAGGTTCCTTTACGAGCTCAGTGGTGGCCCATCAGAAGTTGTGCCCTAGACACCCACCCATGGCAATGATACTTTGCAAGTGTCTAGAACTGTTTATCTTATCTGGATTTAAAATTATACTTCACTACCTCCCATTATTTATTTTCAGGCTATTAAGAGTATACGTCTTGTATGAGAAATTTCACGTAGCGTTCTGTTTTATACACAACTTGTTCAAATAACTGTTCAGTTAAATGTCAGTGTGATGGGCTGTACAAACCCCACAGTGAGGAACAAGGGGTTAAGGAACTACTCTGGGCTCAGCCAGCCCCACCCTGCCACACCTGTAGGTGACTGCACTAACTTGAGAAGGAGCTAAAAGGCAGGAGAGCAGCTCATTTGGGGGCAGACCAGAGGGGAGAGCAGACCTGCTGCTGGCAGCTCCAGGGAGAAGAGCTGAGGGAAGGCAGAATTTCTCTCAAAACAACTGCCCAAAGGCCAGTCCCAGACGGAAAGGAGGGCCAGCTGCAGAGACCGCCTGAGAGGGAAGCAGAGCCCTCTCATATGAAGTCTGGACTGGATTGAGCCCCTTTATTTTTGTTTGGATTACCCCTGCAGAGGGAAGCCTTGGACTGAGCTGGGCCAGGAGGCTGGGCCATACCCCAGGAGGATGCAGTTGCCCTCATGCCCCAGACAGTGACCTTCGGACAATTGCAGGGAGGTGGCTCAGGGAGGGCTGCCTTAAGCCTCCCTAGCTGTCAGAGCACTGATAGCCCTCAAAGGGCCCTGGGTCAGAGCCCGGTGGAGTGGGAGGGCCTGGGATCCCCTTCCAACAAGCCCTCTTCGTGTCACTGCCTAAGCCCTAACCACTAAGCCGTGCTCCCCTACCAACCAGCTCTGAGTGAGGGCCGTCACAGTCAGCAACGGCATCCTTTTGCATTTTACGCTTTTTAACAGCAAAATCTTTTAGGAGTACATTATACTGTGAACGTAAACCCAAACTCTGGCATTAAGCCACTGACCCACGTAAGGGGTGGTGTGAAGCTGCATCACCCCAAGGAGAGCTTGAGAAGGAAGTAAGCACCAAGCAATAAAACCCCTCGTTGAGTGGCGCACAGCACAGTGGGACTATGCAGACTGCACTATTATTGACAACAGTGCAGCCTGCTTCCCTCTGTGTTGGCCAACAGACAGGATTGGGTGGGGCCATTGCCTTGCCTCTCTTTGCTTCTTTTAGGGCTTTGTATGACCCAGGGAGGAGTCCCTGCTCAGCATATAAATTATACTACCTTATCATCCCAGCAATTTATGCCATGTCTGAATATGGCCCATAGACTAGGTTGGTTTGCTTGTGGGTGTGATGTCTGTGTTAGCCCATGTGTTTCAGAATAATTAAGCAGTGAAACCACAAAGATCATGATGGGAAAAAAGCTAGGTCCGTCCCAGATCCACAGCTGCTAAAGTTGCCTGGGTTCATTATACCATCTCATCATCATCACTGATACAACTGATTGCATAGCAGGCCAGATTCAGTGATTTTCCATGATGTCCCTAAGTCCTATTTCCAGTGTCACCTGAAGCTGACTGAAACTAAAGGAACCAAAAGGCAACTCTCAGAGTTCGTTTAAATTGTTGGGTCTCATATGGAGTTTCGCCAGTGTCCTATCGGCCTGAACTAAACAGAAATTTTAGGTGAAACTGAAGGGATGTGAAACCACATCAACGACAAACAAAAGGTCTAATATAGAATTGATTTTAACATTCCAGTCAAGGGAATAATCCCATCAGGTTCAAGTAATCGGCTTCCACACCATACTTACCTCTTTTCATTGTCTCTTCCTTAGCTACACTCAGCTGTTTCTAAAATCTAGTCTCCTGAGTAAGGGCAAAGAATTTTCTTGGCCAGGTACCATAAAGAGCTCTGTTGTGAATCTTCAAATATAAATATCTAATTCACCTGTGCCAGGATCCCCGGGCATTGTATTTTGAATCCGTCTTCAAAACTACCATGCCTCACACTTGACATTGACAAGATGAGGTATAAGACATTCTGAAAGAAGACCTGGAGACAGGAGTAAGAAAACTGCAACAGATCTGTGGCAGAAGTGTCTTGATCAATGGCAAGATACAGTATTCTGGCAGGGACCATTTGGTCATAATGGCTAATGAATGGCCACTTTAGTCTGCTTCTTCTGAGCTCCTTCCCCAAACGATGAACAGCTCAGAAAAAAACAGCATTACTAAATAATTGCCCTCATAAACTGCTGGAAGCAAAGAGAAAGGGGAATTGGCCCTCACAATTACAATACTATAATACTCTACAGGGCAAAATAAAATTCTCAAAGAAATAGGTTCAGGACACTACCTGCCTGAATTCACTGCTCTTTTTGTAACCCTTCTGCCAGGATGAGTTGACAGCCGCAAGGGCCAGGTTCAGTACATAGGGGTTCCCTTCTCAACAATGCAATGCAAAACCGGCTCAAGCCCCCACCCAGTAACCTGGGAAAATCTTATACACACCCCTGGGCGCCTCAAAGAGGCAATACTTCCCCTCTCGCAAGCACAGAGCCTCAGTGTAACAGAAATCTTTAATAGCAGCAGGTAAACGATACCAGCCTTAAATTGGGAAAACACCGCAACTAGGATCTATAAGCCAAACTGTGAGCAAGACCCACCCCAGCCAATTGGGCCGTGCCCTGTCCCTTGGGTTCTTGAGTCCAGCAACCCAAACGTCACCCAAAGTCCCCAAAAGTCCACGAACCCAAAAGTCCAGTCCCAGAGTTCAAAAGTTCATCTGCAGGGTGCTACACGCCACCTGCCTGGGCAGCAATGGGAAGGGGCGGGGGGTAAGGGGCACCTTACGTGGCGTGAAGATGATTGCCTCACCCCTCCGTGGGGCTTCACTCTGCTCCGCCAGCCGTCTCACTGGCCGCTCTGCTCCGCCAGCTGTCCCGCAAGCCGCTACCGCTGTCCCCACGAACTGCTCTGTCCCACCAACAGCGCCGCTCCACCAGCCATCCTGCAAGCTGCTCCAACTGCAACCACGAACTGCTCCGCTCTGCCAGCAGCACCACTCCGACTGTCCTCACGAACTGCTCTGCTTTGCCAGCAGCACCACACCATCAGCTGTCTTGCCAACTGCTCCACCAGTCACTTATCTTCAGGCTCCCCCACTACTTAACACAGTGCTCAGTGATTTCAGCTTAGTGATTTCAGCTCATAAGGCTGTTAGCACTTTAGTGATTTCAGCTTGTAGTTTAGGGGAGCCCTAGTGCTCAGTTGCACTATTAGCCCAGAGTGATTTCAATTCAGCAGTCTGAAACCAGACTCTCAAGGAACTCAACATTAGCTCTGATATTCCACAGTGGAGAGAGGCAGAGATGCTGCAATTGGTGTCTCAGACCCTCACAAGGGTCCTACACCACCAGGTATTACGCTTGATCTTAGCCAAAAGGCCAAGAAGCAATCCCCTGTCCCCAGCCTCTCTCAATTCACTGGGCTTTGGAACCCATGTCCCTTGGCTGGCGAGTGTTGTTTAGTTAATGGCAAGTTCCCCTTTAACATGACAAAAGGCCAAGTACAGTTCCACTGGCCATGATTTACATAAGCAGTATAACAGTTTATTCTTCCTGCCCCAATAACAGAAATTCCTGCCCCAATACAGAAAACTGAGGATCCTACAGCAGCCCAAAATGCCCATTTGGGCCACTATGGTTCGTACCAGGCAGGGTGGGTGTGCCTATGCAAATTGGATCAGCCCCTGGAGTGCTTTGCCATGACTCACCACCAGATGTCAGGGTGGAGCTCATCCTGACTCTGCTTACATTTTTAAAACTAAAGTCCTATTATTATAGTATTTAAATTTCAGCATCCTTTGAACATTTTCCCCATTATTATTTAACACCCCATGAGTTTTCTTGCCTCAAGAATCCTAATTTGAGGGAAGAGAAATTAGCACATTTGACACATTTATTTTCTCTGGTTTTCCCAATTCCAGAGAGTTCCACCTCTCTTCTGCTCCCTCCCTTGAACCTAATGTGAACCATAGCACCTTCCTACACCTCCTCTGATCCCCTGAGGAACTCCAAATGTGGGTTCCCTCACCATGCAAACTGATGAGTTTGCCCCATTGTCACCTTCCACTACCAGACCTTCATCCCTTGCTGCCTCAAACTTCCTCAAACGGCCCCATTACCTTCTATACCTTTCCTACACAAATACCCTCTCCCTCGTGTGTTTTGCTCTGAAGGCGTATTTGGCATTAAAATACAGCAAAAAAGCAGCCTGGGAGAAGAAGACAATTCAAGAGTCATTGCAGGCAAGACTCCTGACCTGGCCCCATCTTTTAGCAGTCAAACTCTCTACCCTCTCAGCACAGTAAACCACAGTTTGCCACTTCTTAACCCCAGGGAAGTGGCTGACCCTTAAGTTATAACACACATGAAGATTATCTAGTCACCAAGGCTTAATGCAATTCTGAACTACTTTTTAAAAAAGTTTCAGGTTTCTATTTTAACACTTCTTTATTTATAATATAGTCCTCAGAAATTTGAAAATACTTCTTTCCCTATGGGTTTTATCTTCTTTTCATTTAGCAGTCATTGATGTCTCACCCTCTCCCCATGTTTCTTACACAGCAAAGTCCACACAATTATGTTTTCTTTACATTCTTATATGGGTATCAACATCATCAATGAATAGTTCTTGACAATTTTTTGTTTGTTTTTTTTTAACTTGTACTCCATAGCAAATCACAAAATATTGTAGCCCTCCCCCATAAAGTGACTATTGTATTTCTATGCAACAGTGATAACTAAACATACATAGTATCAGAGGGGTAGCCGTGTTAGTCTGGATCTGTAGAAGCGACAAAGAGTGCCACAGTCTATAGGTGCCACAGAACTCTTTGTCGCTTAAACATACATAGATATTGCGTATAGCGCAATTTAAAAAAATGTTAATAGGAGGTTAAGGTTGAGCGTATGTATCAGTAATTTAAGAATAAGAACACATTACAGGGATGTTGTAATTATCCCCAAAACAAATTTTAACTATAAAAGTTCCGCTAGTATTAGGGATCAGAGTTCCCAAGGACTCATGGATTCGTGCACAGTTTAGCAAATCTGCCATCCACAAGTGATTTGACATTCTCAAGAAAGACAGCACCTAGGAGCCCTACTGGTTGACAATACACTACTTTGGCAACAATAGAAATCTCCATCCACTCTTAAAACACAAGTGACTAGGTAAGTGCCATTGTATCTGAACTAGAGCTTCCCCAATAGCTATTTAAGTATAAAGGCGAGTTCTTTAACCATTATACTAAGGGTTATAAGAGCAACCCTGGTGCCACTCCCGCCACTTTTCACTTTATTTATTTTCAAAAATGTCCAAGAAGAAATTAAATGATTTGTTTGCCATAACATTTTTTGTTGATTTTTTCTTCGCCAAAATTAAACAATAAAAAGGGTTTTTTAACCCAACCCCTCAAATTTTGTAAAAAATCCAGAACTGCCAGGAAACTGAAAAAAAATATCAAACCAGTTATTTACAAAATTCTAATCTGCCTGCACTGAACAAGATTTCAATTACTACTAGCACCATCAAAACTGATGTTCAGAGATTCATCAAATTTAAGACAAGAGGAGACCATTAGACCATATAGTTTGACCTTCTGTATATCACATGCCATTTCGCGTAGTTATCCCTACGATCTTTATTGTTCATATAAAATATGGGTCTGATCCAGCATACCCTCCATGTGTACAAGTCCAATTCAAGTCAATGGGAGTTCTGCATGAAGAGACCTTACCGTATAAATCCTGACATTGTTAATCTTCTCTGTTAAATATACTAAGATACTTTATACTTATCATAGAGTCTCCAACCCTACTTCTGTTAAAATCAAGGGGAATTCTGCTAATTGAATTTATTCATACTTTCAATTTTTAGCAGTTAGCATTAATATTGGTTGTATAAAGTATAATTCCATATAACTATCAACATGGCATCTTGTGTTTCCATGCGTATCGTCTTTGAATGATTTCCTGATCAGATCTGCCTAGTTTACACGTGCAAAAATGAGTTTCCTAACTGACAGCACTCTAAATGCATGGGATCTAAAAGCTAAGCTGAATTGTTTTCAGGTCTTATGTCACCAAAACAATTGGAGTTTAGGTAAAAACCCAGCTAATTTTGTGAGAAATGAACCCAGCTCACTGTCCCGGAGCTGTATTGCTCTGCAGTGCTATCAGGAAGCAGTAAAAAGCGTAATAAATACCATCAAAGTAGTCAGCTCTCACTCTGGATGAACACAGGAAGCAGATCCGTTGAGTAAAATGGAGCCATTTTTACATTGCTGTTTTTCATGGTAGAACCTCACTTTAAATAAGTGTGCAGAAGCACGCAGTTGGCCTCAGGAGAGCTGCTGTCTGTTTCAGTGGGCAATTGCATTTTCAGCATAATTTGTGATATAATTGTGCATTTAGATTTAGTCAATTCATTCATTTGTTCACATAATTAATTCTGATTTATTTTCAAGCTCTCTTTTAGCAATTCTTTGTTTTTCATTTTCCGCTTATCAACTTGCTGAAGGATAGATTAGATTCTGAAATACTTTGGAAACTGTTTTGATCTTCTATATTGAAAAAATTAGAAGTGAGAAGTCCTTTTTTGCTCCTCGACAATAAGGCAACAAGTTGTCATTTTTATTTTTAACATTCTCAAAACAACAAACATTCTAGAAAAATCCAGAGGTCTTTACTCGTTCTTTATGCAGCACACTCCTTTACAAGTTGCATGGTTCAACTGTGGGGAAAAGCTAAAAGGGAGCTACAAATTTGGCTCCCTATTGTTGCTCTAACTCGCACTGGAGGTATTGGTCCTGCATTCAGTGGCCCCATGATGAACTCCATGCCACCTTTGCACTCTACCAATCCATGTTGTGTGCAGTTCAGCATAGGATCTAACCACATAGCCCCGGTGTTAGATTTATGAACTGCTTTTACAACAGTTGGTCTTGAGCTGTTGATTAGAATGGAATCCTAGTGGAAATAGATGTGGCTGGCCTTTCGTGGCCTCATTTCTATTTGTTGTGCTTAGTGCAGTTTTGGATAGTTGCTTGTCTGCTCCAAGAGCTCTCTCATATAAGGTTTGGCAAGATTCCATCCTGTCTCCCTCTCTTCTTCAGTATGTACATGGGGTAGGGTTGCTAACATTGTATTTCAAAAA
Organism: Macrochelys suwanniensis; assembly: GCA_033296515.1. Lineage (NCBI taxonomy): Eukaryota > Metazoa > Chordata > Testudines > Chelydridae > Macrochelys > Macrochelys suwanniensis. The sequence continues at coordinate 135,594,460 of CM065776.1, forward strand.
TATGGGACTGTTTTATTAGCACCCTTAACCAGAAGCGACATGTTTGAGAGGGTGGTGGAAGGAGAGGCATGCAGGGTCACGTGCTCCCCCCAGATATGCTGAATGGCTTGTACTGAGCATGCTCACACCAAACTGAGCATGCTTAGTAACATCTGCTGAAGATACTTTGCTCACTTTGCCCCCACCCCCATCACTAGGTACAAGTATCTCTGCCCCCTCCCAATATTAATTATTATTATCATCCTCCTCTCATCATCATCAAATAGTATTCACCTACATTCACCTATATCACGCTACTTTTTTTGCAGCACTTAGCAACTCCCAGTCTTGTTGTACAGAGATGAAGAAATCTTTGTACGATAACTGGAAGATTATGCAAATGTGGAGGTCGATTTTAATTAAATCTCTGTTGCATGTATTCTGTACATCAGACCATTTATTCCCCATTAATGAAAAAATCCTCACTACAAATTTGATCCTGGTACACTAAGTACAAATGACATAATCTGGAACAAGTTTTTTAAGTTTTCTCTTCCACACTTCTGAAATTCATACACCCATTTTTTTTACTGATAGATTTGGAAATGTCATTTCTTGATGTTTTGATCACATCACGACTGGTGCAAAATTCCTCATAGAGATGGTCCATGTTTATGATTTCCCTCATTTTGAGTGTATCTGTTACATCCTCAAGATCTGAGAAACTAAGCTTCTCATAGAGACCAATGGTTTCAACTTCATCACCGTATTGTCAGTAGAGAAATCAAACCATTTATTGATGTACAAAAGCAGAGAGTCATAAAACCTAATGTAGTCTTGCTTTACCTTTTCTTTTTGTTGTGGTAGTAGCTTTCCCATCAGTTGTTTGGCTTGAAATCCAAAAAAACCCAAAACAATCCTTTTTCTGTTTTGGCATCCTCATCTTAAAACGGCACATCTCTACGTACACATCAGTAATGTATAGCTTTGATTCCTCCAACTTTCTCACGAGAATGTCAAAGACACAAGCCACTTTGTAAAAAAACACGTATGTTCCCACAATGCAGGTATACTCACCATCTTCTGTGAAAATGTTTTTTTAATGCTACTGGACAAGACTACCATAGTGACTTGAAGTAGGCTGTAATTGCTTGAGAGTTTCTCAAAACTCGATTGACTGCTGTGTTAAAGGATAGCCATCTTGTACTGAAGGGTCTCAGGACTTCTTTCCATACACTGTGAACAAACTCAAAAAAACCCAACTTTGGAGTAGTTCTTCACATATTGCAGACACAGAAAAATTGCTGTACATTTTCAACACAAATGTTTCTATATCAACCAACAACTGATCACTCACATGTTTGCAAGTATAATGAGCTATGTGTGCAGGGTATTTCACCTTCAAAATGGGGTCATTTTTAGGACATAACTGATATACCAAATTGTGTTTGCCATAGTTCACATTTGCATCAGCAGCAGAGTATGCAGTAATGCAATTAACATTAAGCTGGTGTTTCTCTAGGCAGTTCATTACAGCATGATGAATGCTGTTTACAGATTCATCACTGTCTTCATAAAAATTGAGCCACTTGCACTGAACACAGGTTGATATGGTGAAATATCATAGGCACATTGGGAACAGCTTCCTGTTCCCCTTATTTGAGGCATCTGTTGCTACAGAGCAATACAAGTCCTGTTCTGGGGGCGATGGTAATAAATCCCATAAACAATCCCCCACAGACTTTGGGACCAAAACATTGGTCACTAATAGCTCTGCTTTGGTTCTTCCACAACACAATTTGTCCGCAATATTTGAATCACTAAATATTTCACTGGCAAGCTTATTACCACAGTCCATACTGTTGTAACTTGGGTTGTGTTTAAGTGTGTGGAAAACAGTTGGAATTTCTCATGCTGCGATTCTGTCACTTCAGTGTCTGAAGAGACAAAGAATTTGCTAATATTTATCATAGTTTTAGCCTGTGTGTTCTTCTTATGTCCATCTCTTGCTGTGTGCTTCTTCAGGTCAATTTTGCGTGATTTTGAATTCACACCGGCACAAAGTACAAAAGGTTTTACCAGAATCACAACTGACAGGTTTTACCCAGTTGTATTTTTCTTCCCATTGACTTTTATATCTATACTGTCTCTTCATTTTTTTTTCTGTTTAGGTTCAAGAGGACTGTCTGGTGTTCCCTCTGCTTCACTCTTGATTGCATTGAACATTCTCCTGACCATGTGGTTAAAGTGTGCTGCAGCTAATGTTAGCCGCAATTGTAATAATACAATTTCCAAATATTAGTTCCGCTATATTTGCTCAATAAATCATGGGACCGATTCTGCATTACTACATTGCCTAATTTGAAAAAAAACTTTATATCATTGGAAGGTAAGGTAATAATAAAACTGCCTTTGCATGATATTTTGAATATGTTGAAATATGGGATAAAAGGCATCCCGTACTGATTTAGTATGGGATAGGCAATTTTATATTTAAATAAGGGACATCCCTTGAAATATGGGACTGTGGGGAACCCTGCAAGGGGCCATTAGGAAGGATGATGAGGAAGCATGGGTTATGGTGTTTTCAGTAGGTTGATGACACCCACCCAGTTCCATAGCTATATCCCACTAATCCAAGCCAAAGCCACTGAATTCTTTACCCAGTGTTTGGTAAACAGTAGGACATGGAACACATCTAGCTGGTTGAGCTTTGAATAAGATTGAAGTATTTCAGGTAGGATGAGGAAGTAACTAGAAGAGTTGGGAGATTATATCTGCTACTTTCCTTGAGGGTATGTTGCAGTCATTGGTTACAAATATTATTTAGGGGCATGGCTGGATCCCTCAACTGCTAGTAAATGGCCACACTGCAGCAACAACTAGGATGACTTTTTTCAGTATACATCTCTGGCCAGGAAGTTGCAGACTTTGCTAATATAATCCATGTCTTGAGACTAGACTGTATGAATGCTCAATCTGCAGGGAAATGGAAGACGGTGCTGCATACACTGGCTTATATCTTATAGGCATTTTTTTTATTACAAGCACATAGCAACAGTTTTCCATGATCTGCACTGCCTTCCTATCAATTTCCAGGAGAAATGTAAGATGATATTCTCATCCTATGAAGCTTTTGATGGATGTGTACACTTTGGATGAGCAGCTCCCCACTGTACCCTAGTGCTGTCTTTGATATCAGCAGAACTGCTACAACTGAGGCTTCCTCAGTTCAAAAGATAAGCATTTTCTATAAGGGGCCCTCATCTTTGGAATTCACTAATCTTCTTTGGTCTAGAATAATCCACTTCTATGGACCTTAGGGACATCATGTAAAACACATTTCTTCAACCAAGCTTTTGGACATGGAAGGACACATTGGGTAAATAATTATTATTTTTACCCTGCTTTTGGGGAAGCTGCCAGGCTAATTTGTGTTTGAACCTGGATTGTCCTTTTAGCAGATTTCAAAGGAGCACAGAGAGGAGGACCGGTGCTTTTAAAATGTATCATACAAATCCAAATAAAATAAATATGCAAAAATTATGGGAGAGGCGAGTGCAGATCTGAATGGGATCAAATTTAAATTAAGATAGAGTTTTAAAATCCAACTTGCTCACCCTCTTGCAGAACATTTATTTGTAATATAATTCTTTTTCTTTCCCCCATTGTCATTTTTATCATTTTGGTAAAGGTGGATCAGCAGATTTTACCTGCTATTACAACAGCTTTACAAGCCTTAGTTAAACTCCACAGTAGGTTGGATCTTTATGTTGGCATCAGGCCAGATAATAGGCCTCTTGAGGGAAATGGAAGAATACACCTGAGCCCTTTCAGACTTTCAGTGCTATTGTGCTGGTTGTGTATTGGACTGGTTTTGTTTGCCTTTATTTCTTTTTAATGAAAATACTGGAAGAAAGAAAGTGACTTCTATGCAATTCTAGAAAGGACAGAGGGAGATTGCTTGGCTCTTTCATGACAATCGTATATGGAAGCGCATGCTAAAATATGTTTTCAAGATGTAATCTTGTTTAGCCCTTATTTCTCATAGAGAATTATTCAGTGAGTGGTATAAATCAAAGATGAAAATAACATAGTGAATGAACACTAATACACAGAGAAACCATTTCTTGCAAAGGGAAACTGCAGAGATTAGTCAAACTAACAGAGATAGCTGAACAAACACCCACCCACATGCTAGTATGTATATATAAAACAGAGTTACTGAGAATAAAACATATAACACTGGTCTACAATTTTTGAGAAGTCCTCTGCTTCAGAGATAAAATGTGCTATTTAGTATGTATTTTGATGTGCTGAATTCAAATATGACAATTAAAACAACTGATTGGCTACTGTTTCTAAGATATTTAAGTTTTTACATTTTATGTCTATGTATATTGTGTAGATAGTAGAGTTTTAATCATAAATTGTAAACCTAGGTCTTTTCATGTGTTTATGGTTGCTTTACATGATACTATTTCACCTGTCCTGTTTATGTAACACTTTAAAAATCAGCAAAGGCGTTATATAAATAAAATTTATTATGAAACAAAAGGCAAAAAACTATTCTGTCCATAGTTTAGTCCTATTCAGTGTCTACTCGGCGCTTCTTGGCTTGTCTCTTGTATTCATTAAATGGAGCATCTCTTGTCACTGTCCAGCAATAGTCTGCAAGCATTGATGGGCTCCATTTGCCCTGATAGCATTTCTCCATTGTTCCAATGTCCTGGTGAAATCGCTCGCCGTGCTCGTCGCTCACTGCTCCGCAGTTCGGTGGAAAAAAATCTAGATGAGAGTGCAAAAAATGTATCTTTAGTGACATGTTGCAACCAAGGCTTTTGTATGCCTTGAGGAGGTTTTCCACCAACAACCTGTAGTTGTCTGCCTTCTTGTTTCCGAGAAAATTGATTGCCACTAACTGGAAGGCTTTCCATGCCTTTTTTTCCTTGCCACGCAGTGCATGGTCAAATGCATCATCTCGAAGAAGTTCACAAATCTGAGGACCAACAAAGACACCTTCCTTTATCTTCGCTTCACTTAACCTTGGAAATTTTCCAAGGAGGTACTTGAAAGCTGCTTGTGTTTTGTCAATGGCCTTGACAAAGTTCTTCATCAGACCCAGCTTGATGTGTAAGGGTGGTAACAAAATCTTCCTTGATTCAACAAGTGGTGGATGCTGAACACTTTTCCTCCCAGGCTCCAATGACTGTCGGAGTGGCCAATCTTTCTTGTTGTAGTGGGAATCTCTTGCACGACTATCCCATTGGCAGAGAAAACAGCAGGACTTTGTGTATCCAGTCTGCAGACCAAGCAAGAGAGCAACAACCTTCAAATCGCCACAAAACTGCCACTGATGTTGGTCATAGTTTATGCACCTCCAAAGTTGTTTCATGTTGTCATAGGTTTCCTTCATATGGACTGCATGACCAACTGGAATTGATGGCAAAAGATTGCCATTCTGCAGTAAAACAGCTTTAAGACTCGTCTTCGATGAATCAATGAACAGTCTCCACTCATCTGGATCGTGAACGATGTTGAGGGCTGCCATCACACCATCGATGTTGTTGCAGGCTACAAGATCACCTTCCATGAAGAAGAATGGGAAAAGATCCTTTGGACGGTCACGGAACATGGAAACCCTAACATCACCTGCCAGGAGATTCCACTGCTGTAGTCTGGAGCCCAAAAGCTCTGCCTTACTCTTGGGTAGTTCCAAAGCCCTGACAAGGTCATTCAGTTCACCTTGTGTTATGAGGTGTGGTTCAGAGGAGGAGGATGGGAGAAAATGTGGGTCCTGTGACATTGATGGTTCAGGACCAGAAGTTTCATCCTCTTCCTCTTCCTCGTCTGACTCAAGTGAAAGTGATTCTGGTGCATCAGGAACCAGCAGTCCTTCTCCGTGGGGTACTGGGCGTATTGCTGATGGAATGTTTGGATAATGCACAGTCCACTTTTTCTTCTTTGACACACCTTTCCCAACTGGAGGCACCATGCAGAAGTAACAATTGCTGGTATGATCTGTTGGCTTTCTCCAAATCATTGGCACTGCAAAAGGCATAGATTTCCTTTTCCTGTTTAACCACTGGCGAAGATTTGTTGCACAAGTGTTGCAGCATATGTGTGGGGCCCACCTCTTGTCCTGATCTCCAATTTTGCAGCCAAAAGAAAGGTGATAGGCTTTCTTAACCATAGTGGTTATACTGTGCTTTTGTGATGCAAAAGTCACTTCACCACAAACATAGCGGAAGTTATCTGCACTGTTCACACAACTACGAGGCATCTCTGCTCACTTTGGCTAAACAGAAATGTGTCCCTTTGCAAAATCAAACCCTGACAAAGAAGAGAGCACGACACTGTATGATTTCTAGAGCTGATATAGGGCAATTTGTTCAGCAGAGTGATGTAAGCTTCGTTATGATTGCATCATCCATGACTTCTAGGAATAACATGATGCAATTCATATCATGTATGACGCAATACCAGCTTCAGATTGCATCATTCATTGTTTTGCCTAAAAAGCAAGTACTGTCCAAACCCAGTCATAGATTTATTCATAGATCCAGTCAAAGATGTATTTTAGTCATTTCTGGTTTAAATTGAGATCGCTTCCCTTTATAACTCACTTATCCTCCGCCACTCCCAAGTCAAGGGTCGTATATACTGACCCAATAGCATGTCTTAAAAACTAGAGCCAATCAACAATTTTAAGCATCATTTTCGTTCTCAGTGACCCAGAATTAGTAAAGTTTGACTACATTTATTTCAGAAGCATTTTGGCTGTAGAGCAGTGTAATTTGTCCTTTGTAGCTCTGCCCCTGTGGACCATAATTAAAACTGCAGTTAAGCCCGCTTACTGGATTGATTTTCTTGTTCTACGTGTACATTTGTTAATTATTATTCCAATACCTTTTTTTCTTGATTTAAATTCATACTGTTGGATTTGTGACTTCACAATTATTTCCATCACAACAGACAATGATATCATAACCAAGTTTTATGATTACTCTGCAGATAATACACATGGGGACATCGAGATGGGTAGGAGACAATTTCAATAATAGCAAAGGCAGAAGGAAAATACTGGCCAAATAAATTTGTATTTTTAAAGCTTTTTCCCCAGTGACACTATATAAAGACTATATTGTCATTGATTAAACTACCAATTTAACCCCTTAGTTCTTTATAAGGATCTTCACAAATTGGCATGTTATTGATACATTTCTGCACTAATAAGTCCCTTGGCATATTCTCTTGGCTTCTGAGTAAAAAAAAATTAAAGCCCATCTGCCTTTTAAGCCCCCTGCACCCATTCCCCCAAATCCAAACTAAAACAATATTTCCTTTCTTTCTGGAGGTTTGAATAGCAGAGAATCATCTTCTTCCCTTTTTTGTTTCTTCAGGAAGACATGGATGAAATGTACTAAGTCACAAGGAAGGAAATTCTCTGAAACACCAGCTAATGGATTCCTTGCCTGACCCATCTTCTCTCTTTTTGCCACTGGATGAAAGGTACACAATGAGTTTCAATGCAGACGACTTGCCTTTGAAGATTCTGTACCTGTTATATTCCATTTACTGTATTTATTAAAGGGTGATTTTATGCTAGAGGTGAGTGATGTGGAACCTTTCCAAATGTGAATGAGAAAAATGACATTTTGATGTCAGGTGCCCCTTTACTCCTCTATCTCTGCCTTTTTTGTGCTCTCTCTCTCCCACTCTCATCCCTTCCTCTTTTTGTGCATCATTTTGCCCATTATGCACCTTTCACTCCTGTTTCTTCTCTCGTACCCTTTTCTATCTATATATCTAAGATACATAAATGGTCCTCATCACCATAGTATCTGAGCATCTCACAATCAAACGTATTTATCTTCACAAACACTCTTGTGAGATAGGGAAGTGCTATTATCCCAGCTTTACAGATGGGGAACTGAGGCACAGAGAGGCTAGGTGACTTGTCCATTGCCACACAGGAAGTCTGTGCCATAGCAGGGCATTAAGCATGTTTCCCAACTGCCAATCTAGTGCCCTAACCACTGGATTACTATTAGAATAATAGAATCATAGAATATTAGGGTTGGAAGAGACCTCAGGAGGTCATCTAGTCCAATCCCCTGCTCAAAGCAGGACCAACACCAACTAAATCATCCCAGCCAGTGCTTCACCACCCACCTAGAGAAATAGCGTTTCCTAATATCTAACCTAGACCTCCCCCACTTCAATTTGAGACCATCGTTTCTTGTTCTGCCATCTGCCACCACTGAGAACAGCCTAGCTCCATCCTCTTTGGAACCCCCCTTCAGGTAACTGAAGGCTGCTATCAAAATTGAAGGCTGCTAATGGAAGGGGTTCTTCCATTGCTTTAGTAAATCCATCTCTCTGAGAGGCAGTAGCTAGGTCGACAGAAGAATTCTTCCATTGACCTAGCGGTGTCTACACCAAGGCTTAAATCAGCCTAATTGCATCGTGATTTTTTTCTGAGCTTTGAAGTTATCTCGACCTAACTTTGCAGCAAAGACCAGACCAACATTTTGTTGAATTCAGCACAATTTCTTGAAGTGTTTATATTTAGACAGAACTACATTTTCCGGCAGAAAAATATTTCATGGAAGTTTTTCCAGCCAGCTCTAATTCACAATTTGTGCTGGTCCTCTTGCTCAACTTCCAGTGCAGTTTCAATGTACACCTTAAAGAGAGGGAATGGAGAATGCTTTGCATAAACCATTAGGTGACCGAGCTACCACCAGCCATCTTCATTTGAGCTTCCCACATCACACACTTGGGAATTTAGCCACCCACCACACAGACTGCCTCATTCAAAGTCCAGAACATCATTCCATTTGGGTTATCTGCTCCATATGGTTTTCATTATCTCTGCAGACTGAGGAAATGCATCAAATGTAAACATCTTCCCTCACTTCCAAAAGGAATCTGTGTATACATCCAAGCACATATGTGGTCATGTCACACTTTAACTATATTTTGGTCTAGTTTTAACAGCTACGTTGCAAGTCTCTAGCCACATGTGTTTTGTTTACTCTCCTTGTATCACAAACAAATAAATTAGCAAAACCCTCCTGAAAATGAAGAATTTCTGTTTGTCTATATGGTAATTTTGGACAGTAAATACTATAAGCCATTTGACTCTTTTTATTTTAATACATAAGAACATAAGAATGGCGCTACTGGATCAGACCAAAGGTCCATCTAGCCCAGTATCCTGTCTTCCGACAGTAGCCAGTGCCAGGTGCCCCAGAAGGAATTAACGGAACAGGTAATCATCAAGTGATCCATTCCCGGTCACTCATTCCCAGCTTCTGGCAAACAGAGGCTAGGGACACCATTTCTGCCCATCCTGGCTAATAGACATTGATGGGCCTATTCTCCATGAATTTATCTAGTTCTTTTTTGAACCCTGTTATGGTCTTGGCCTTCACAACATCCTCTGGCAAGGAGTTCCACAGGTTGACTGTGCGTTGTGTGAAGAAATACTTCCTTTTATTTGTTTTAAACCTGCTGCCTATTAATTTCATTTGGTGATCCCTAGTTCTTGTGTTATGAGAAGTAGTAAACAACACTTCCTTATCTACTTTCTCTACACCAGTCATGATTTTATAGACCTCAATCATATCTTCCCTTAGCTGTCTCTTTTCCAAGCTGAAAAGTCCCAGTCTTATTAATCTCTCCTCATACGGAAGTCGTTCCATACCTCTAATCATTTCTGTTGCCCACATCTGCACACAGTATTCAAGATGTGGGCATACCATGGATTTATATAGCGGCAACATGATATTTTCTGTCCTATTATCTATCCCTTCCTTAATTATTCCCAGCATTCTGTTCGCTTTTTTGACTGCCGCTGCACATTGAGTGGATGTTTTCAGAGAACTATCCACAATGATTCCAAGATCTCTTTTTTGACTTGTAACAGTTTATTTAGAACCCATCATTTTATATGTATAGTTGGGATTATGCTTTCCAATGTGCATTACTTTGCATTTATCAACGTTAAATTTCATCTGCCATTTTGTTGCCCAGTCACCCAGTTTTGAGCGATCCTTTTGTAGTTCTTCGCAGTCTACCTGGGTCTTAACTATCTTTAGTGATTTTGTATCATCTGCAAATTTTGCCATCTCACTGTTTACCCCTTTTTCCAGATCATTTAGGAGTATGTTGAATAGGACTGGTCCCAGAATAGACCCCTGGGGGACACCACTATTTACCTCTCTCCATGCTGAAAACTGACCATTTATACCTACCCTTTGTTTCCTATCTTTTAACCAGTTACCAATCCATGAGAGCACCTTTCCTTTTATCCCGTGGCAGCTTACTTTGCATAAGAGCCTTTGGTGAGGGACAATGTCAAAGGCTTTCTCAAAATTTAAGTACACTATATCCACTGGATCCCCTTAGTCCTTGTGCTCGTTGACCCCTTCAAAGAATTCTAGTAGATTGGTGAGGCATGATTTCCCTTTACTAAAAACATGTTGACTCTTCCTCAACAAATTATGTTAATCTGTGTGTCTGACAGTATTGTTTCTTATTATAGTTTCAACCAGTTTGCCCCGTATTGAAGTCAGGCTTACAGGCCTGTAATTGCCGAGATTACTTCTGGAGACTTTTTTAAAAATTGACTTCATATTAGCTATCCTCCAGTCATCCGGTACAGAAGTGGATTTAAATGATAGGTTACAGACTACAGTTAGTAGTTCTGCAATTTCACATTTGAGTTCCTTCAGAACTCTTGGGTGAATACCATCTGGAACTGGTGACTTATTGCTGTTTAATTTATCAATTTGTTCCAAAACCTCCTCTAATGATACCTCAATCTGGGACATTTCCTCAGATCTGTCACCTAAAAAGAATAGCTCAGGTTTGGGAATCTCCCTCACATCTTCGGCCATGAAGACTGATGCAAAGAATTCATTTAGTTTCTCCGCAATGGCCTTATAATCCTGGAGTGCTCCTTTAGCACCTTGATCATCCAGTGGCCACACTGGTTGTTTAGCAGGCTTCCTGCTTCTGATGTACTTTAAAAAAAATTTCTATTACTTTTTGAGTCTTTGGCTAACTGTACCTCAAATTCTTTTTTGGCCTTCCTAACTGTATTTTTACACTTAATTTTCCAGTGTTTATGCTCCTTTTCATTTTCCTCACTAGGATTTAACTTCCACTTTTTAAAGGATGCTTTTTTGCCTTTCACTGCTTCTTTTACTTTGTTGTTTAGCCACGGTGGCTCTTTTTTGATTCTCTTACTATGTTTTCTAAATATGGTGTATACATTTAAGTTGAACCTCCATTATGGTGTCTTTAAAAAGTTACCACGCAGCTTGCAGAGATTTCAATTTTGGCACTGTACCCTTTAATTTCTGTTTAACTAACCTCCTCATTTTTGTGTAGTTCTCCTTTCTGAAATTAAATGCTACAGTGTTGGGCTACTGTGGTGTTTTTCCTGCCACAGGGATATTAAATTTAATTATATTATGGTCACTATTACCAAGCGGTCCAGCTATATTCACCTCTTGGACCAGATCCTGTGCTCCACTTAGGACTAAATCAAGAATTCCCTCTCCTCTGGTGGGTTCCAGGACCAGCTGCTCCAAGAAGCAGTCATTTAAGGTGTCAAGAAACTTGATCTCTGCATCTCATCCTAAGGTGACATGTACCCAGTCAATATGGGGATAATTGAAATCCCCCATTATTATTAATTATTATAATAATTATTATTGAGTTTTTAATTTTAATAGCATCTCTAATTTCCCTGAGCATTTCACAGTCACTATTACCATCCTGGTCAGATGGTCGGTAATATATCCTTACCGCTATATTCTTATTATTAGAGCATGGAATTTCTATCCATAGAGATTCTATGGTACAGTTTGATTCATTTACGATTTTTACTTCATTTGATCCTACGCTTTCTTTCACATATAATGCCACTCCCCTACCAGCATGACCTGTTCTGTCCTTCTGATATATATATTTATATCCTGGTATTACTGCATCCCATTGATTATCTTCATTCCACAAAGTTTCTGTGATGCCTATTATATCAATATCTTCATTTAATACAAAGCACTCTAGTTCACCCATTTTATTATTTAGACTTCTAGCACTGGTATATAAGCACTTAATATACCTGTTCTGAAAATGTATTTTTAGGCAAATACTGAACAAATGTTTAATTTAAAATTGTCTTAGCAATTAACAAAGTAATTTTACTTCCAGAGGGTCATTAACCTACTCCTGTACTCACTCAACCTCTAGAATAATTGGATGCTATCGTAGTAGATGTGTACATTTTATTTTCCAGGGATATTTTCATGCCCCCTTAATTTATTTCAGGATTACCCAGTACATTAACCAGTGGCTATGAGTCCCTTGGGCCACACTGCATTGAGGTATGTAGTGTATGCATTCCCACAGCATAGATTTTATAAAGGTGAGTCTTGAATAGCAACAGTTTTGGTTTGCGCAAAAAATTCTTCCCATTCTGATGGAAACTTCTGGGTTTGTATATGAGTTTCAGGCCCATATAAACATCCCATTTCAAAAAAAAAAAAAAAAAAAAAAAAAGCACCTAAGCTAGGACAGATGAGATACTAAAGATTGATACCGTGTGTGTCACAAAGTTATATGAATCGTTTCCACCCAACCCCATCAATCCCTCAAAAATTTAGTACAGATTCATAAAAAGGTATGCAAACTTTTGGTAAAGCTGGCTTGAGCTTCACATTTGAAATGAAAGCTGAAACCACGAAAAAGTGTCACAACAGTACAAGCAGTACTCAAAAATCTCACTAAGAAAGTTTATATCATTTTTGACAAAGATGAGAAACGGTTGCAAGCACACACTTTGCTCAGCATGATGCAGCTGTTTCAGCTTTCAGTAGGAAACAAACTATTCCAGTCATGGCAAAACAGCAAAGACAACCAGGACATGCTGTGCTGCAAAAGTCAGCTCCCAGCCCAGTGCTGCATACAGGAGCTTATGCAAATCACCATATGTCAGGTAAAGCTGACTGAGCTATAGCTAATGATATTTCACTGCATTCCACTTGTCTAGGGCATGAAAGTCCAGAAAGTGTATTTGATGGTTGTTTGGCAACCTACAGTATGTGAAAATAATTAGTGGTCATATGAGCAAAAGCAGCATGAGACTGATTCTGTAGCTTGGTGGTTAGAGCACCTACCCGCTTTGGCTTCCCTGCTCTAATTACTTCTAGAAGTTATTTTTCCACAGTGGAACAGCCCAGTGGCTAGGGCACTCATGTGAGAGGTGGCAGATCCCATTTGAATTCCATTTTCCTGCTCAGGCAGAAGGAGAACTTGAACTCAGGTAGATAAACAAAGGATAAGAATAAATGGTCAGTTTTCACAATGGAAAGAAGTAAATAATGGGGTCCCTGAAGAATCTGTACTGGTAGCACTGTTGTTCAACATATTTATAAATGATCTGGAAAAAGGGTAAACAGAGAGGTGGCAAAGTTTGCAGACAATATAAAATTACTCAGTATAGTTAAGTCCAAAGATGACTGTGAATCCCTCAAAATTGGGTGACTGGGCAAGAAAATGGCAGAAAAAATACAGTTTTCATAAATTCAAAGTAAGAAATATTGGAAGCATAGGAACAATGAACACTGAAAAACTGAATAGAGATGTTTTATTTACTCCTTCATATAACACAAGAATTAGGGGTCACCCAATGAAATTAAAAGGATTTAAAACAAACATAGAAAGTACTTCTTCACATGACACACAGTCAAACTGTGGAACTCATTGGCCTCTGTGAAGGCCAAAAGTATAACTATATTAAAAAAAGAATTAGATAAGTTCAGAGAGGATAAATCCATCAATGGCTATTAGCCATGTAACCCCTTGCTTCGGGTGTCCCTAAATCTCTGATTGCCAGAAGATGGGACTGGATAACAGGTAGGGTTGCCAAGCCTCCTGGATTGGCCGGGAGTCTCCCAGAATCGGCCTCAATCTCCCAGTTGCTATTAAAAGCAATCCAGGAGATTTTAATAGTCCAAAAGTCCATTCGGTGGAGGCAGCACAGCAGGGCTGAGGCAGGCTCCCTACCTGCCCTGGCTCCGCATGGCTCCCGGAAGCAACAGCATGTCCCTGTGGCTCCTAGGCAGGAACTGCAGCCAATTGGAGTTGCAGGGGCAGTGCCTGCAGGCAGGGGCGGCACACAGAGCTGCCTGGCCACCCCTGCTTGTGCCTAGGAGCCAATGGACATGTCACCGTTGCGGGAGCTGCCATTGCGAAGTGCCGCCCGGCCAGAGCCTGCACCCCACACCCCCTCCCGCATACCAATCCTCTGCCCCAGGCCTGAGCCCCATCCTTCACCCAAACTCCCTCCCAAAGCCTGAACCCCACACCCCAACCTTCTGCCCCAGCCTTGAGCCACTTCCTGTACCCCAAACTGCACATCCCCAGCCCTAGACAGAGCCTGCACCCCCATCCACACCCAACCTCTCTGTCCCAGCCCTGACCCCCATCCTGCACCAAAACTCCCTCCCAGAGGCCACACTCCAAACTGCACACTCCACACTCTGCATCCCCTCCTGCAATGGAGGGGTGAGGAGGGTGGAGCATGCGGGGATGGGGCCTCAGAGAAGAGGCAGGGTGTGGCCTTGGGGCAGGGGGCAGGATAAGGTTGTTTAGGTTTGTGCAATTAGACAGTTGGCAACCCTAATGACAGGGGACGGATCACTCGGATAAACAAACACTCTAAATACATCAGACAAGATAAACCATATAATAATATCTAATGATATACACTGAAGTTCAAACTTGGGTTCTGGCACCACACACACACACACAAAGAAAATGAATTACAAAGGCAGAGGGGACTGTTGACAAAGAAGGACATTTCACCAACGAAGATGCTAAATATGTCAAAGCCATGGAACAGGTGTCTTGCTGCCATTAAAATTAACGGTGGTTGGGAGTTAAAATCTTCTCGGGCCTCTCTCTACGTCCTCATATCCGGGCAATGTCTAAATCTTGAAGATTCTTTCTGAATAACATCTCTAAGATATAGACTTTCCTATTCACAGCTAAAACTCTTGTCAAAGTTCACATCATCTTGTGTCTCGATTACTTCAGCATCCTTTTCTTTGGCTTTGACAAATTCAATCTCACATCATTTCAGAATCTCAATGATTATTGTCATTAATTAATTGTCTGACCCTCCCAAATTTTTTATGCAACTGTGAACATGTAAAAATCAATACAAAGAAATGTTGGAAACCCACAATTTTGCATAACTATGAACCTTTACATCAATACAAATGTAAAAATATGCTTAAAATAAACAGATATTAGCTATCAAAATTATTTAAAAAAATAAAAATGGAATTCTGCCAAGCTTATAAATATCACGTAGGGTCTGTGGTGAGAGGTGGTCTCTCAAATATCTGGATCTCAAATGAGTCGATAATAGGCTCGGTATCAATCTGATAGCTTTTGTCAGCCATTAAGGACATGGAACCATTCCACAAGTAGCTGTCCCACAGCATGGACATTCTCGAGCTTTCTTCATGGCACGGACTGGCATTTTGATAAAAAAGGATTGTCTTTGGGACACCTATCCCAAGCACAATTCTACTTGTGCTATACACCTGTGACTACAATCTGTAAATACGCTGTAAGTATTTTAGTCGTCTGACTGTCACTGTTTGCCATTGCCCCCTGACCTGGAGCACAGGAGCAAGGCAAGACCAGTGGGACAGACAAATGTTGGCTACATGGTCTATGCCTAAAAAATGCCCCAAAACATCTTTTGCTCCTTCATCAGCTTGTATCAGCCACAACATGGTCTGTGGAATGGGATCACAGAAAGGGTATAGCTTCAAGATTGTGAACCGAAGCCACAGGCCACAAACCAAGGTGCGGAGGGAATAACTGAGCAAAATGATACTACCCAATTGCTGCTACTTCATTTGCAAGTCTATGTCCTCTGGATGAGCAGAAATCTTTCCAGACTTTACTGGGAGTTACTGTGGCTCTACATGATTGGAGTTTGGTTTCTATTAGCTCTATGCTGCAGGGTCCCAATCATCCATGGAGAGGGCCCTGCTGGCTTTGTCTTCCATCCCCTGCCCTATCCCCAGTCTGTCTGATACCAGTATATACCATTGCCTCCTGGGGTTGTGGGGAGGGGAAATGAAGCTTTTATAGGCTTCCCTCTAAGCCCAGGGCTACACTGGGGGGGGGGGGGGGATCGATCTACGATACGCAGCTTCAGCTACGTGAATAACGTAGCTGAAGTCGGCGTATCGTAATCGACTTACCTGGCCGTGAGGACGGCGGCGAGTCGATTGCTGCTGCTCCCACGTCGACTCCGCTTCCGCCTTTCGATGAGGTGGATTTCCAGAGCCGACGGGGAGCGCTTTCAGGGATCGATTAATCGTGTCTAAATGAGATGCGAAAAATCGATCCCCGATAGATCTATTGCTACCCGCCGATCCGGCGGGTAGTGAAGACAAGCCCAGATACTGTGGCTCTCCCTTCTAAGGCCCTGTGCACAGCTGAAAGGAAGTAGCCTGTGGGAAGAAGACAGGGAGGATGGAATCATCCGCACAAGCTGCATGGGGGGATGTCAGGCTTTCTTCACTGATGGGCAGAGGCTATTACTACAACATCTGCCCATGGATATAGGGAGAAAATAACAGACATAGCCCTATCTTCCCTCCTCACTGTTTGGAGCCCCATTGATCCAACCTCTGCATAGGCTGACTAGCCATACCTCAAAAACGGCCTCTTTCCAATCACTCCGAAATCCAGCACACTGCTGTCAGAGACATCTGCTATGACGTAGGAGTTGAGGCTCCTTTGTTCAGATACTTCACTGCCTGGCCTCCCAAACAGTGGAAATGTGGTAGTTACGATGTGTTTAGGGCCACACACACTCATGAGCAGGCCTATGACCCTCTCTGTGGAGAAGCGGGGACCTGAGAAATCCACTTAATCCCCAACACAAGCTACCTGTACCACGTCACAATGTGGGTGAAGAGCAGCTAATACAAGCTGCTATTCTCCCCACTGTACAGACAGGTAGGCAAGAAGTGGGTGCATCCTTGACTGCAATCCCCTCTTCCCAATAAAGCAGCCAACATAGCTGAGCTGGCATAGAGGAGGCAGGCAGCTGCACGGGGAAAAGGGATATCATAGAGTATGTTGTGACTGAGTTACAATTCTTTCCCCGCTGTGCTCCTTGGACAATGAAATTATATGTTACCCCCTACTGATGGCAGATTGCTAGGGGCCAAATCCAACAGATAGGGAACAGCAGTATTTGCTCCTTAACTGGGGGTGGGGGTGAAAACAGTATTAACACATAACATAGGCAATATCCTACAGGGAGGGAGTGAATCCTTTAAAAAATTACTTTTAATTTTATTTCATTTTTGAAATGTCTTATAAATGTTTAAACTTCTCCCATCTCTTTTGAATAACTATTGTGAAGGAGTGCCCATCACGCCAGTGTTTCATTGGCAGCATCTAAAGACGTGTGTTATGAACGTTAGAGTTGTGGCTGATGTAATTCAAGCAAAATTACCTTATAACAAAGAAGTATGTAAAACCGCGGTGTTAAATTTTAACATGATTTGACATAACTCTAATACAGAAAAGTAGTGAAACCGACAGCTAAGTAAGTCTTCAAACAAATCTTGACACTCCTCATTGTCTGCCTCCTCCTCCCTGCCCATTACCTTTCAGTTAGGTAGCAAACTGAAGTCAGGAAAGCTTTAAATTGTTTATGCATCATCTGTAAAAGATTGTACTTTACATGCTCACAAGTTCTCTATCCTTCGCCCAGCAAGAAACCACCATGAAAACTAATTTTAAAAAACAGGCCACAAGCTCTGAATAGGACAGTTATACAGTCCAGTTCTCAAGTCAGATAAAATTTCCTATCAATAAATAATCAACATTAAAGGATAAAATATCTCTAGATGAAGGGAACATTAAGGTTACATCTTAAAATTACAAAAGCTAGGGCATTAAGAGCTAACACAATACCCATGAATGTGATTGGGTAACTGCAGAGATCAATACACAATCAGTGTCCCAAACTGGTATCATGTAGGGGGAATGCCATTTTGAAGTGTGTGCCACTCTACCTCCACCAGCGTGACCTTGCACACACAGTGTGTGTGAGATCAAACTGGCAGGAGTAGGGTGGTGCACTCTTCAAAATGGTGTCCTCCATAATGTGTAATCTTGCACATACAGTGCATGTGGGGTCACACCAGCAGAGCGAGGTGCTCTTCAACATGGTTCCTGCAAAGTCATGCCAGCAGGGGTAGGCCCACACCATTTCCAGAAGTACAAGAATATCCAATATTCTGGAGATGCGTGAGTAGCCACCCTAACATACAAGTCTGAAGCTGCAAACATGGTATCCAGGCCCACAATTCACTAGCCCTTCATTCTTAACTCATCCTGCTGTGCATTTTCATTGCAGAACTTCACTTTCTTTGGCCCTAATTTCATATTTCAGTATTTTATCAAAATATCACAGGATAGGTGACTTGTCAGCAGAGATAAAAGCATAGTATAACAATGAATGCTGTTATTACATATATGTGTCAGATTATAATGAGTATCTCTTTCTTTAATAGGCCTTTGTCACATGAACACATGCAGCCAGGTTAACTGATTTTTCAGATGACTCTCAACTAAGGATACTGTAACCAAGATTTTCAGAAATTACTAGTGATTTTGGATGCCTCAATTTTCACGTGCTCAACCCGACACACTTTGAAGGAGCCTAATTTACAGAGGGTGGGTGCTCAGCACTTACCAGCAGTTCAAGCTCTGTAATGTGTCTCAAGCTGGGAACCCCCAAAAATTGAAACACCCCAAATCAGTATTTGTTTTTAAAAATCTTGGCCATCATTTTTCCTTTGAATTTTTATGCATGTAAATATTTTATTTTGAACAAATATATATTCCATATAGTGCTGGACAGCGATGTAAGCCATTCCACTATACGCTTGAACGGCTTAATTGTAGAAAGGAGTTTCAGTAAGTTTAACCAATGCTTGGCTGAACTTCTATTTGGATGCCTTATTCAGCTAGCTAGATCCTCAGCCGGTGTAATGCAGAGACTTACACCAGCTGAAGATCTTACAGCAGGTTTAGTCAACTAGGTATTTGAAAGTGAATATAGCACAATGTTTTTGCAGCTATTGATTTTCAATTCTGAATGTCCTTGGTTTTTGGCACATACACAATATCAACTTATTATAGTCTGTATGTATTTAATTTCCTCTTTTGGTTTATGGTCTTTCAGAGACGAAAATACATTTTACTTATAAATATAATAGAGATGACAGATAGCCCATATCGTCTAAAATAATCATTTGACAATTTTATACATGTCTATTTTTCTTCCATAAAGTTTTATTACTATTTTTATAGCATGTACTATGTACCCACTGAACCACAAAAGTCTGAATCCTCATAATAGTTCATCTTGGTAATGCATATTTAAATAACTCTTAAAAGCACATTATGTACAGCAATTGAAAAGCTAGGTCCTGACCTTGCAAACAAGTATATTTTTTGGTGAGTAGTCCCATTGATCCCAATGGGCTCAGCAAGTATGAATCAAGATTACTCATGTGAGTAATGGTATGAAGGCTCAGGCTCTAAAAGGGCTCTTCCACCTATTGTACCAACTGTCAATCTCAGTTAAAATAAATGCAGTCTTGGTAAATTCTCATGTGCAAGGCTATTTCAGTGAATAGAAAAGTGGCAGAACTACAGGAAGCACCACTGACACTTTCAGACACCCCAAAAAGGGAATAGGCTATTTGTGCTACACTTAGAAATGCTGCAGGTGAAACAAGTTTACATTATTTTGTACATGCAATGCAACATAGCAAATTATCTTATTTATATGGCACCAGTGTGCGAGAGCACTTAAACATGCAGGAAGACAAGGATCTTGCCCCAAAGAGCTTATAATTGATAGCGCCCAGGCAGACTGAGTGATTTCAATGGATCACTATCTTGCAGGACCACAGTCTAAAAAACATATACAACAATGTTATATATATTTTATAAAAAGCATACAAAGAACTGTGACAAGGGATAATGCATGCTTCAGAAAAAAAGTTTTAAAAGGGGGCAATGTTGGGAGACCAGGATCCATCATTTCTATACCACTGGTTTTAATCCTGTCCAACCTTGGACTGTCACTAGCTTATAATTCTTCCACAGCATGATTGTGTCACTATAGACCTTAATTAACTGGACCAATTGGCAATGACAGCAGAGAGATCAAGGACTGTGGGCAAGGAATGGATATTGAACTATCCTCTCATCCCTAAGCCATTTCCTTCAAATCAGGACTGAGGCACATTGTCAAGAGGAGTTTGCACTACCCCTGACTGTACTGGCTGTGTTCAGTAACTGGATACTTTACATTCCAAGGCAGTCAGAGTTTCGCTGGGCAGGGTCCACTGACCCCTTGGACTCCTCCTCAAGGCAGTGGGCAACATCCAGGTCCTTGTGACTTGCACACCCATTCTTGTTTGTTCATGTTTTGTTCATCTGTACTCAGTTAAGTGTTGGTACTGTGGCCCCTTCCTCCTCTAATGAGACAGCCTTCCACTACTTTGGGGGGCTCTTTCCATCAATCCCTGAATGTAAATAGGCTTTTAAAAGAACCAAGGAATTAAAAAAGGGTCACAAACAGAGGCATTGTTTCCTAGTGAATAGAGCAGTGGACTGAGACTCAAGACACATGGGTTCTGTAAAACTGGTTTACTATTTTCTGCCCTTCTTGAGGGAGAAGATAGAGAAGTTTTGGCAAAAAGTGTCATTTTTTGGAAACCACACCTAAAATGGAAATATTTTCAAAAACTGGAAATTGAGTGGTCTAAATTTTCAGAAACGACTAGAAATTTTCAGACATTTGAAGGGGCTCATTTTCAAAAAGTGTGAGCACCCACATTCTGTAAACAGCTTCTTTAAAGTGTCTGAAGTTGGGTTCTCAAGATTTGAAGCACTCAAACCCATTAGCCACGTTTGAAATGTACATATCTGTTTTTTGTGCGTGCGTATATGCACAAATCAACTCAATCCTAGCTATGGATATGTAACCTGTGCCCCAGTGTTGTACATGCATACATACATATATAATCACTCTTACATACATATTCTGAACCTATCAAAGTGTTAAAGTTACTGTTGGCATATATCTATAGAAAAAGAAGCCACTGAAAAGGAAAAATAAACCAGCAGAGGGAGCACAAGTTAACTAACAATCTGCCTGGAAGATGAGCTCTGTGTGGCTCAAAAGCTTGTCTCGCACACCAACAGAAGTTGGTCCAATAAAAGATATTACCTCTCTCACCTTGTCTCTCTGATCTATTTAATGAATTATGCAGTCATAACTGATTACATGATCCATAATAGCGATATCAAACAAGGTAACAAAGGAGTCACAGATACCTTGGACTGTGTTCTATATGAGTGAGAGAGAAATTATATGCCGTGCTTTAGAATAAGAAAGGAGAATATTGGTAGGGTAAAAAAATCAAGTTTGTAAAAAAGTATTTCCAATCATATAATTTAAAAAGAAATCTAAATAAAAAAGTTATAAAAAGGTAGTGTTTTAGCATCTCATTAACTACATCATTGCTGTCTAACGTACCAGATACACAAAGAAACGTCCACATCCATGGTCTCCATTATCGAGAAGATATCCAATTAAATATCAATATCCTACGGTAACACTGGCAATTAAATTAACACCTATGCATTCAGAAAAAGCAAAGGAATGGTAATCTTTTTAAAAAACAAATATTCCAGAATACGGGGAAAAGTGCAAGTCAGATATAATTTGTTTGGATTATCAACGAATATAAAAATTATTTTATGTGAAGCCTTTAAAGCCTTTTAATTTGGTGGGGGAGGGGGTGCAAGGTTCAAACTGAGCTGGCTTGTAGCATTTCAGCAAACCAACACTGTGATGACTGCTATCTTCTGTTTCAAACCCTAGGATTTCTTTCTTTGCCCACACCCCCCAAATTAAGTCTTTGCAAAAAATAACCAGCAAACGTTAATTAAGTGTAAAATGATGCAGAGATGTCTGCCTGAGTCTGAAGAGAGCATAACAATAGCTCAGAAAGTTTTGAATGGCCCTTTATTCATTTCAATGCATTGTTGATTCTGAAGTAGAATGATGATGACGCTTTAAATGTCAGCACTGAGCTATTTCACTGCTGATCAAAGTACACAAGAAAGCGGAGAGAGAATGTGATTTTAAAGATATACAATGAGCAGAGTTTTTTTATGGATGGAGCTTAGGAAAACACCATTGCTCTCCCCCGCCCTGCCAAAAAATTGTTGCTGTTTTTAGCACTTTACATAATTCTCTTTCACTGAAGCTCAGCAGTTTATTCAGAATCATCAATCTGTGCACATAACTATCTTATACTACCACTAATCGACATTACCTGTGTCTTTACTCACCCATCCCTTCTATTATTCATCACACATTTGTTATACATTGTCTTAAATTAGTCTGCAAGCTCTTTAAGGCCAGGACTGGAACTAGTAAAAACTTTTGGAATTGCACACATCTATTTTCCCCTCAAAAATGAAAATGTTAGAGAGATCATTTTATTGGCTGATTTATTTATTGCAGCTTTATAGGTGTTTTGTGTGATTTTCTTGTTTGTTAAAAGAGAACGCCAAAATAAGGAGCAGGAGGATTTTTTCTTCTTTTCTTTCCCAATATGTCTTCCCCTACTTTTTCAGGGACAAAATGCTGGGGGGGGGGGGGGGGGTGATGAAGGGAAAAAAGGAAAAGGAGAATGTGGAAAACCAAAAGGAAGAGAATGAGGAGAAAAACAACAGGTATGTCTACTATAATTGGTGTGATTGCTGGCCATGTAGGTGTACCTACGCTTTAATCTTTAATCTAGCTACAGTGAGTACCAATAGCAATGGAGCTGCCAGATACAGGATTCTGCCTGGACAGCCCACCTGGGACACCAACTGCACATGCAGTGAGTGAGCCTGTTCTGAAGCCCATAGTGCTGCAGCTTCACTGCTATTAGTACCCAAGCTAGGTAGATTAAAGCTTGCTTGGATATGCAGCAGGTGTAGACAATCACACCTCTGACTGAAGAGTAGCCAGAGGGAAAATAATTAAGGTGCTCACTAATTTTTTGCAACAAAACAAAACATATTTTTGACCAGCTCTAATAGGGACCCCATCTTATTATGTGTTTGTATAGAGTCCAACATAAGGGGGTCCCCAGCCTCAGGGGAACGTCTGAGAGTGCTACCACAATACAAATGCTAAATAAACCTGCAGTTAATGTAATGATCATCAATGGGTAAAGTATTTTGTGGATTGATTCTTAGTAGTAAAGAGTGAACTGTAGGATCAAGGTCTCATACCCTCCTACCAGAGAAGTGGTGCTGCAGTAGCCAGTTCCTTTTCAATATGACCTTTTAATCCTTTTACTCATTTTATTGGAAGTCAGTTACAAAATTACAAAGACACAGACTGTGAAATAAACAAAAATAGCAATGAATTAAGTTTTAGGATAGACTGAGATCTGGGGAGGGGTGAAAGAAGATGACTCAATATACATAAATCCACAATGGTAAAAAATAAAATAATAAAAAAAACCCTGAAAAAATAACTGAACCAATCACACTAATCTTTATGCTCAGATTCAAAATGCAATCTCAGATACAACCATTTTTTATATATTTGCCTGATAGATATACCCATGGGACAAGATTTTCACAACTGGATGCCTAAAGTTGGACTATAGAGTCCATATTTAGGTGCTTTAAGTGGCCAGATTTTCACAAGTGCAGAGCACTAACAAGCTTCCAGTGAAGTCAATGGAGATACACCAGGAACTAAGTTGGCCATGGTGTTAGCCCAAACACTGGGCTCACACTGTTTGAGGTCTTTCACCTTCTGCATGATTATTTTTAAGGTTATGGAGATAAGATTATCCATAACTGTTTTCAAAGATATATCCCTCCTTCTCTCAAAGTGGCCTTTGATTTCTTTTAAAGCTCTGGCTCATGGTTCCCTGGGGAACATAATTTATTGTGGGCCCAGTCATCCTTTTCCAAAAGAAAAGTGAATTCATAATTTCAGATTTTGAAATCACAGGTCATGATCTAGTATCCCTGGAATTCCAGAAAGTTGCATTGAAGGCAATGGACTTTAAACAACAATATTAAACAGTACAAATGACATGGATGTGCAACCCAAATGATAAATCACCTCACAAATAACCTCAATACTTGCTTACTCCCATACCCAACCTTTCTTATACTCAGACAAGGGCTCCCAGAGCCAGTGTTGGCACCATAAGACTTCCCTTAGGACTCTAGTGACCTTAAAAGGCAACCCCCAAAGGCACCCGGGTCATGGAAAGCTTTCCTAGAGGACTTGAGGGAAAGAGGAGGAGGAAATACAGTCCCAGGAGACATCTAATAAGACATAGAAGTGAAAGTTGTTTACTTCAGATTTCTAATGATGGCAAAAGATATCTACGATCTTGGAGGAAGAGTTAAGTTGTTTGGGCAGAGGGAATGCAACATAGGGTAAAGGGTTCTATGATCTGAGAGTGGAACCTTGGACTAGGAGAAGGTGGGTGTTATATTCTCTTTTAAAGGTCCGAATATTAGCCACTATTCAAACCTCTGAACCTAACTACTGCATTATTCACATGTGCCTGCTTATCTAATACTTAATACTCCCAAATACGTGGCGGAAAAGCCCAACTATGATCACATTGGAAGGAAATATCTGCATCTTAGACTGGGGTTACCTCTGAGAGGATAGAGGAGACACACATAACTATCTACAGTGACATCATTAGAAACCCAAGAAAAAATGAATACATAATAACTTCAAGACTGAAGAAACTGTGGTGGAAGGGGAAGCAAGAATGAGAATAAGTAGTGTCAGACTTCTTTACAATTTGATATCAAACTTCTCAAGTGGCTAAAAGTTTTAAAATGCGAAGGGACATGGACAACTTAAAAAAAGAAATCACATGTATTTTGACCATTCAGAAAACAAGATGGATGAAAACAAAATAATTTTAGGCTATGTACAGTCGTGGGCCAATATTTGCAAAAGATGTGCCCACATTTACATTTTAAAGCCATATTTAAGCACCTAAATATATGACCTGATTTTCAAAAGAGCCAAGCACCAGCCACACAATGACTTCAATGAGCACTGTTGAAATCAGTGAGTGATGTTGGGTGCTCAGCACTTTTGAAAATGAAGCCAACTAACTTAGGTGGCTAAATAGGGAATTAAGAGACTAAGGGCTAGTCCACACTACCCGCCCGATTCGGAGGGTAGAGATCGATCTTCTGGGATCGATTTATCGCGTCTCATCTGGACGCAATAAATCGATCCCAGAAGCGCTCCCCCGTCGACTGCAGAACTCCTGCTTGCCGAGAGGAGGAAGCGCTGTCAACGGGGGAGCCTGCCTGCGCCACGTGGACCCGCAGTAAGTATACTTACTTCGATCTAGGAAACATCGACTTCAGCTACGCTATTCTCGTAGCTGAAGTTGCGTTTCCTAGATCGATCCCCCGCCCCAGTGTGGACCAGCCCTAAGTATTATAAATCTTGGCCTTGAAGCCTTAAAACTCCACCTTTCCTGTGAAGGATTTCCTGCTTACTGCATGAAAGCCATTGAATAACACTGAGTTCCTGTGAAGAGGAGAGACAAATCCCACAGGACAACAGGTGGTTTAGGACTCCAGGATTATAATGTGTGAATTCTATTTTTGCTTAAGTTCTTGTATGTTAAATCTAGCTTCCACAGAAGGAAATAAAACAGAAAACACAAGTATAGCTTAATGGGAAACAAGCTACCATCACATCCAGACTTCCCTTATAGTTTTTTTTTCTTGATGGAAAGTGCTCTTATTAAGTGTTATTTTAATAGGTAGGACCACTTATTAAATCAACTTTAAAACTATTTTTCCTGCTCTCTTCCCAGAAGGCACATGCCACTGCTAATTGAGAGAAGCTTTTAAAAAAATTGACACCCTTTATCCCTGAACAAAGATTACATGCACACTAAGTTGTAATCCTTAGCTTTGCAATATTGCTTTACGAGGTTAAGAAGATGAATGTTCATTGCTTTTAATCCCCACCATGATTTACGAGGCTCTGGGTATCCTTTCCCCAGAGCATCTACAACTGTGTGGTTGTTCCGCCTGCTGCTTAAATTACAGAGACATCTGCAAAGTAAATTATGGATTGTTGTCTTACAGCTGAGCTGCCTCTTCATCTTTCCTGCAGTATTTCTTTGATAGTAACAAGAGGATTTTACATTTTTACTTGTTTGTTTACTCTGTTTGTTTCTCCCAGAGTGGGTGATATTATGATGGCCTGGATTACTGCCTGTCATGCTAACTTTCAAACAACATTATTACAGCTGTAAAAGCCTGGGAGGGTGGTAAATGGGTGGGAGCTGAAATCACCCTGCCTTTTTTTTTTAAAGCTCTTCAAAGTTCACAAATCTAGGATTGATTTTCCTAAACTTAACTGAGAATTCTGTGACCAAAAGGAACACTTGAATGTTCTGCATCTATAATGAATACACAACAGTGTTCTGTTGCCCTGACTGATCTCAACTATTATTTCAAGATTAGAATTGCACACATACACCCTTATACCCTCCACAAATAAATGTACTCCTATATCAATGCATATACACATATTATATGCTTGTGTATGTTTTTATGAGTATATACGTATATAAGTGAACCTATAACATATGGTGAACGTTTGAAACCTAGCTGTCTAAATTTAGGCATCTAAAAGCTACATTTGTACACCTAAATATGTGACTTAATTTGCAAAGGTGCTGAGAACCCGGACCCCTTTGATATGACAGTTGTGGGTGCTCAGTATCTGACAAATAGACACCTTGTTTCAATGGCTAAACATTGATTTAGAGGCTAATTTTGGGAATAAAAGTGTTGGAAATTTGTTATGGTGAACATACAAATTTGATGAGCTTCTCCTATTAGGCTTAAGGGGACTGAGGTACACAAGCATTCAAATCTCTAGTGAAAAGACGACTTCAGTTTTGCTTGCAAATAAAGTGCTGGCAATCTCCATTCTGAAACAGCCAATTGCACTTCCCTCCCCTTATTTGTTCTCTATATTTGTTATCCTTTGTGGATGATGAATCATGATTCCTGATGATAAGCATGCACTGTCAAGTCTTGACACAAACAGCACTAGAAAAATGGCTAGTGCCATGTTGTCTGCCAACATTTCCTAAGAGGCATGATTTGTAATTCCAACTCTAATCCCACTGTCAAAAAATTAAGCAAGCAAAGTAAAGCCACACAGTAATAGGTTATCTAGGGCATTCTCATGAGGTAGGAAATGTATTTTCAACAGCTGATAGGACAACATGCTCCTGGAACACAACTACCAAGGAAACTAATCAAGATGTTGATAGCACTAAAAATCAGAAGCTTAAATTATGCATCAGGAAAGAGACCCATCAAGGTATGAGACCTCTGTATTATATAACCAGGTCTGTTTTGATTTGACATACACAATACTGTCCCGTGAGGAGACACACATAGTAGGGACATATGCCAATTTTATCATATTGCTCTTCCCGAAAAATTCCAAATGGAGATAGGGCTGAACCAAAATCAGGGTTCCAGACAGTCCCAAATTTGGAGTGTTTGAAATTTTTCATCAGAATTTTGTAGCCCAGACTCACCTGTGAATTCAAAGTATTTTACATACTACATATTGTGCATTCAGAAGAATTATTGAAATGGAGCTGCCACAGTGGCAGAATGTGGAACCTGTAACACCATTACCACTCAGCTCTTTAGGGCAGAATGTGAAGTACATCCTATCGAATGGCAACTACGAGAGTTTTAGGCGTATAGAATGGCATTACTCAAGATGGAATTTCAGCAGGCCACCAGGATGAATATCTTACCGGGAAGACAAACACAAGGATTATTTAATTACAAAACCATCAGGACCTTGGTTTTGCATCCCATCCAACATCACATTGTCCCCAGCACTATGCTCGGACTGTGATGTAGTACTGCTTCAAGGGAAGACGGACACCTATTGAATCACCAACACTACTTCCCTCTTCATGTAGGCATTCCTTGAAGGTAACCCATCCAATGCTGACCTGGTTCAACTTTACTTTCCCCATTAAATTGAACGGAAGCACAAACCAAGGTGGTATGACTGCAAATATCCCACATTACAAATGTAACACAACTACTTCCCCCCCACTCTCTTTGCAGAATGAATTGTTCACTAGACCAAATGGCTAATCTAAATTGATTGTCATCTCCTGGGGATTGAGATGCAGACTCCAAATTTATTTTGATTTCACCTTCAGAGTGTATAATATAACTGCCATCACACATATGACAGCAGTGCTTAAAACCAGCTACCTCCATCTGTCTGAACTTTAAATAAGTATGGAATATTATCAATGGTTCTCATTCCCCAGCATTAGATTCCTGACATCAATAAAGGAAGAGAAGCTTGGAGTTGGATTCCACAATTGATCTAGACAGTAGCATATTAAAATTAATAAACATGAGGGAGCCTGTGACATTGTCTTCCTTTCCTCTCTGAAAGAGCTTTTACTGAGGTATGACTTTGAAATGAGACATATCTCATTTGACAAAAGTAATACCCTGCAATTACAAGAAAAAAAAACATTATAAAAGTGAAGCTCAAAAAGAGAAAATGAATTTCCGTCCTTTAAGAGGCACTGAGCAGGCTGTAAAAGGACTTTCATTTCCTCCAATCTGCATGTAAATTGAAAAAGTCTGAAATGCATGACATACAGTACAGGCATCTGTAAACATAATTCCATGAGCAGAACTGGTCACTTGTATGAGACTCTGGTTTGGACAGAATATTTCTTTTGAGACCTACACCAAACAGTCTATAATTTCTGGATTCTTCTTCCTTCATTTTATGTGGCAAAAACTGATTCAAGTTTATACACAAACAAAATTGAAAAAAATACTGCATTTTAAACTACAAATTGGATTTGCTTAAGAAAGGATAATTTCATTTAGCACAGGTTTCCAACAGGTGATGCAGAGATCTATAAAATGGAAAAATCTACCTGTGATTATGGTGCCACATCATCCAAGATCATAGAGAAGTACAGTTCAGTCCTTAGCTGGCCTCATTCTCCAAAATCATAACTTGATTAGTCACTAAAATCTGACAAAGCAAACATACAAAAGTAAAATATTTAATGTCAACAGTTTAGGTTTATGATTTTAATGCAAGAAGAAACATTAAAAGTATCTGATTAAAAAACTCAGTCCTATGGAGGGAGAAAACAAACAAAAAAAATTACAGCAGCATCTTTTCTCTGGATCTTGATGTATAATGTACAGTAAGTGCGAGGAGTATGGCTCCTTGAGGTATATGGACCTCTACCTAAGAAAACATGCAGAAACACTGAAGTGCCCATAGTTCTAGCAAGCTGCCTAAAAACCTGTTGGATTTCTATTGCCAAAGCCCATTACTGAAGATCATGATGCTAGAAAACCTGTGATAATTTGGATTCACTGTTATGGCTGTATTTCCTTCATGCCAACTATCATTCATCTCAGCATGAAAATAAACATACAATGATTTCTCTAATGGATGGCACAGTGATGACATGAGTTAATTGCATATTTAGTATGAAATGCTGTGTTACGTTCTGATTGTTTTGAAGTTAAACTGTGTAACCACCATGGTTTAGTTCAGAATCACATACTGACTTAACAAGTGCACCACTGGACTGAATATGTAATTAAAAAGCCCACAATGGGGTAAGTAACACAGCAAGGCCTTGTGACTAACTATCTTGTTTTTTGGAGCTCTGGCTTCAAAACTGAAAGTATGACTAGGTCACGAGTGAAATACTTTAAATAGAGTCTCATGATTATTATAGGATTGACAATGTGCTTAGTACTGTAAAAGACAGTGCTCACCCCTG
This sequence comes from Macrochelys suwanniensis, assembly GCA_033296515.1. Lineage (NCBI taxonomy): Eukaryota > Metazoa > Chordata > Testudines > Chelydridae > Macrochelys > Macrochelys suwanniensis. The sequence continues at coordinate 135,624,486 of CM065776.1, forward strand.
AGATTTTGATGACCTAGAGGACAGAAAAAGACATACAAGTCACACTGGTAAATGTAAAAGAAGTTACACAAGATATCTGTTGATAATGTTTTTAAATAATGAACACACTGGCCACTTCTGCATAGGCCTATTCCAACACCAGAAAAAAAAATGGTCATGAAGGATAAGGCTTAAGCGGCTTAGCTGAGTTGTGGGACATTCATAGCACCATCCCAAACTGTGCCTATCGCTAACAAGGATATCAATTTCTCACTTCCATGAACACCACCCCCTTAAAAGTCACAGTGTCACATCCCGAAGAAGTTAGAGTTATTTTACTGTGAAATCAATAAACAGTACAGTGATGACCAAATAGCATAAGCACCAAAATGGGGAAACTGACATCATTTTCTTGTGGGAAAAAAAGAAAACAGCATAACCACTGGAACTTCTTAAAGTGGCAACTGAACAACTCTACTACTGTTCTGCTCCTGCACTGTAGTTTATCCTTATGTGACACTTGATGTGATGCTAATCAGTTTCACTACATTACCAATACAACAAGAAAGCTCTGGGGTAAAATCACCATACAGCTGAAGTCAATAGGAGTTTTGCTATTGACTTAATCAGAGTATGATCCTTCATCAATATCTTGTTCAGTTGTTAGTGTACTGGAGACTCTGAAGGAAAATGAAATGAAAACCTAAAATAAAAAAAAGAGAAACAGAACAGAAAGGAGTAGAAAAGAAAAAGAAAATGAAACAACCAACCAAAACCCACAAGAACTAAGGCTGAGAGGAAAATAAGGAAAGACTATGAATGCCCAGATGAAAAGAGGAAAGATACAAAGAGACAGAAGTAGAGTTGAGCTGACAAGCAACTTTTCACCCTCTACCTTTGGTATCCCATGTAATTTTCACATGATGTATTATGTGGGTTATTAGATCACACTGTCCATCAATGCATGGACAACACTGGCATAAACATGCACACAGCAAAAATAGTTAATCTATGCATACGAATAGCAGCATAGCAGTGGTTTTCAACCTGTGGTCTGTGGAACCCTTGATGGTTCACAGACTATGTGCAAAATTTCCAAAGGGGCCCGTACCTCGATTCAAAATTGTTTAAGGGGTCCACAAATGAAAAAAGGTTGAAAGCCACTGATATATAGTATAGGCAGAAAAGAGAAGTAAACTATCACAAATCTGTCTATATTTGAAAAATATGCATTTTATTACATAGCTGTCTAAGACAGGAGAATGCTAATTATGCATTTATAAATACAAAGACTAATTTTGCAGTCCTTACTCAGGCTATATTCCTACTGGTTTCATCACTGAGCCTATGATAGCCAATCCATCTACTGTGTATGGGTTATTTAAACATTTAAACAAAAGCTAGCACCAAAATGTCCATTGGCTTCATTGGAAGCAGGATTGGGTCCCAAATGACTTGTTTGTAATTTTGTATGCTGTGTTGTTGTAGCCATGTTGGTCTCAGTATATTAGAGAGACAAGGTAGGCGAGGAAATATCTTTTATTGGACCAACTTCTTTTGGTGAGTGAGACAAGCTTTCGAGCTTATACGGAGCTCTTCTTCAGGTCTGGGAAACGTACTCAGAGCATCACAGCTAAATACGAGGTGAAACAGATTTAGTTGTTAGGTTTCAGTGTAGTAGCCGTGTTAGTCTGTGTCAGCAAAACGAAAATAAGAAAGAAAAACTTGTAGCACCTTAGAGACTAACAAATTTATTTCAGCATAAGCTTTCGTGGGTTATTACCCACTTCATCGGATGCATGGAATGAAACATACAGTAGACAGATATTTATACAGTCAGAGAAACATGATAAGGTCGAGGTGCATAGACCAACCTTAAGAGGCGAATTAGTTGAGAGGAACCATAACAGCAGGGGAAGAAAAACCTTTGAAGTGATAAACAAGATGGTCACACAGGTGTGAATGAGGATCGTTAACTTAAGGGAAATAGATTCAATTAACGTAATGGCCGAGCCATTCCAAATCTCTATTTAATCTGGACGCAATGCAACCTAGTTTGCATATCAATTCGAGTTCAATAGTTTCTCTTTGAAGTCTGCTTTTGGAGTTAATCTGTCGCAACACTGCTACCCTCAAGTCTGTCACTGAGTGATTAGGGAGGTTGAAGTGTTCTCCTACTGGTTTTTGAATGTTATGATTTCTGATGTCAGATTTATGTCCATTTATTCTTTTGCGTAGAGACTGTCCGGTTTGGCCAATGTACATGGCAGAGGGGCATTGCTGGCACATGATGGCATATATCACATTGGTAGATGTGCAGGTGAATGAGCCCCTGATGGCGTGGCAGATGTGATTAGGCCCTGTGATGGTATCACTTGAATCGATATGTTGACAGAGTTGGCATCGGGCTTTGTTGCAAGGATAGGTTCCTGGGTTGGCGTTTTTGTTGTATGGTGTGTGGTTGCTGGTGAGTATTTGCTTCAGGTTGGGGGGCTGTCTGTAAGCAAGGATTGGTCTGTCCTCCAAGATCTGTGAGAGTGAGGGATCATCTTTTAGGATAGGTTGTAGATCTTTGATGATGCGCTGGAGAGGTTTTAGTTGGGGGCTAAAGGTGACGGCTAGTGGTGTTCTGTTATTTTCTTTTTTGGGCCTGTCTTGTAGTAGGTGACTCCTGGGTACTCTTTTGGCCCTGTCAATCTGTTTTTTCACTTCAGCAGGTGGGTATTGTAGTTGTAAGAATGCTTGATAGAGATCTTGTAGGTGTTTGTCTCTGTCTGAGGGATTGGAGCAAATGCGGTTGTATCTTAGAGCTTGGCTGTAAACAATGGATCGTGTGGTGTGTCCAGGATGGAAGCTGGAAGCATGTAGGTAAGTATAGCGGTCAGTAGGTTTCCGGTATAGGGTGGTGTTTATGTGACCATCACTTATTAGCACAGTGGTGTCTAGGAAATGGACCGCTTGTGTGGACTGGTCTAGGCTGAGGTTGATGGTGGGATGGAAATTGTTGAAATCATGGTGGAATTCCTCAAGGGCTTCTTTTCCATGGGTCCAAATGATGAAGATATCATCAATGTAGCGCAAGTAGAGTAGGGGTGTTAGGTGACAAGAGCTGAGAAAGCGTTGTTCTAAGTCAGCCATAAAAATGTTGGCATACTGTGGTTGTGAGATTTAGTTGTGAGTACATTTCCCAGACCTGAAGAAGAGCTCCATGTAAACTCGAAAGCTTGTCTTTCTCACTAATGGACAATGTTCCAATAAAAGATATTATCTCACCCACCTTGTTTCTAATTTTGGCATTAACTTATAACTTCTAATTAAACCTCAGTTTATTTGGCCTAGTAGTGTTCACATAAGTGAGAATAAATTCCCTTCAGAGCAGGAAGTGCTGGGTGAAATTCTATGGACTGTGTTATGAAGGATGTCAGACTAGATGACCAGTGATCCCTTCTGCTTTCAAAAATCTCTGAATCTAATGTAAAAAATGTAATAGGAGAGCCAAATCTAGAACTGGTCAGAAAATACCAATTTGTGAAACCCAAAATGTTCTCATGGAAATACAAGTGCTTGGAAACCACGAGAATCTTGGCTCTAACCTAGGTTTGGCTCCCAGACCTGCAGCTGGGAGCCTGTAAACCCTAGAAACCCCAGCTCCAACTTGCGCTCTCAGGGTTTTCAGGCTCCCTATCACTGGACCCAGGAGCCTGTCCGTCCTGAAAGCTATGGCTTAAAGGAGCTAGGCACCACAGCAGGGAGTCTGGAAGCCCTTTGAAACCTGATGTAAGCTAGGGATCTCAGGGCTCCTTGGGTCGAGCTCTCAGGGTAGCTGGGTTCTCAGGTTGCACAAGTTGGGCTGGCCTAGTGAGCCCACTGGACCAGGAATTTGGAAGCCATGGGATCTATGGCCCTGGGGAAGTGTGTATGACTGGGCTTCCCCAGAGTCATGGACCCTGGGGTCCACAAGAGCTGCTGAAATGATTCTTGTGAGATTCAGTGCTGCCCCAGTAGCAAATAACAGCAGTGAACCTGATATGAACCATGTCAATTTCACTGAGCAGCTCCTTTCAGAAACATTGTTTCTGTGTTTTTAAAGCAAAAATATTTTTGAATGTCCTCTTCATGGAACATTTCAAAATGATTTTTCCAGAAAACTGGAAGTTCTGAATTTCAACCACCTCTCACCAAGTCCTGCTCACTTTGCTCATGAGACATCCTATTGACTTCAATGTTAAAGCAAGAAGGATTTGGATATCAAGTTTTACTCCCAGAAAAAAAGAAACAAACACAATTTTGCTTTTCTTTTTAACAATTTACTAGTGATCCGGGCAGAATTTTCTAACTCACATTATAACATGCACATGTTTAGGAGAAAGTAAAAAAGAAACCTTCAGAAGCTCTTTGTTTCTCAGAATCTGCCACCTGATAGAAAGTGTGACAAAAAACTCCTTTGATCTGTCTACTGTAGTTTTGCCTTTGCTGGCTTTACATCTGATCTGCTGCAACATATGCGCGTATGCACACCACACATCAAATTTTCACTTTCACCTTTCCTCTGCAGTCAGAAGTCATCAGAAGTTCTCCTAAAAATGTATACGGCAATATTATAAACTTTTTTTCTCAGCATGTCAGTGTCATGTGCTATTGATCTGGGCTTTGTATCAGCAATATTAACTTCCTGGATCAATAACTCTTGATATCAGTTAAAAAAAGAAGTCAAAAATTTTGCTTAGGGTTACGCACAGTGAACTGTTCTTAAGAGATACTGTGGCTGCTGATGTGGAAGATGGATATGTGTATTAATATACAAATTATTATAACACTGGAATTTTGAAAGCCAGAAAATATCTAGATTTTTAGCATTAACATTGAAAACCCCTATTATTTTAAATTATTTTTAACATACAGTGAGTGCACAGTCCAATTTGTTTTCTGGTTGGCACTTTCTACTGAAAAATACTGATAACTGGAAAGAGATTAGAGTGATTTATATTGCCAAATAAAGACTTCTTTGGTACTGTAGTACTGATAGTTTTTATTAGTTACATTGATTTAATTAAAAAAATGTTGTCTCCAATTATTCAGTTTGCCTAGCTGGAGGAAAAGACGAGCACATACGATATAATGTATGGTTTGGTTTTATCATCTAGTCTAGACTGTGACTTAGAACTATGCTGCTTGAATGCACCAGAAAATACTCATGACCACAGGGAAGTTTAGAAAAACATTTACAAAACAAAGTTAATGCTGTCAAGATTGTTATCCCCCAGGAAATTGAAGGAAAAATCTTGTTGAACCAAATGACATAGAACCTGCATACTTGGAAGAATACTGTGCTATCTGAATTACAAATATTTTTTAAAACAAGACAATTAACTGGTGGGCATCTACCTTAGACTAGATTAAATTACAGTTCTCTACTCTATCCTTTTTGCTTGACATATCTGGAACTCTACTCTAAAAATTAATGAGAGCTGGAATACATATTCAGGATATATACTATAACAGAATAAATGGCTAGAGATTAGGGATGAGCAAAAATGGGGACCTCCAATCGTATCTTTTTGATTGAATTGCTTGACACACACCACCTATTATGGTTGCAGAATGGAAATGAAATTGGAAGAGGACTGTTTCCTTATTTGAATGAAACCAAATCTTACATAAGCTACTATTTTGTAAAATATTATACTCCAGTATGGTGTAAAACACATTTGAACTCATGATCTTGTATGTCTGCCAACAGTCCTGGAGAGATGGATGTCACAGACAATGGTCTGCGACTCTTGGCAGGTATCTGCTCCACAGTTTCTGTTGACTCCTCCACTCCAAGATAAAACAAAAAAACTAGTGCCACCAGCTTTTGTATTCTAGTGCTTGTTCCTGAACAGTCACAGCACGGTGCATTAATTAAGACAATATCCATACATGAACAGCCTGCCAGGTGTTATGGAAAGTGAAGTAGCCATATGTTCCAGACACTTGAGGACAAATCAAAATAGGCCTCAGCAATGGGTGTTCAGAATGATCCTCAGAAGGGATTCACAGTACACAGGAACAGAATGAGGGACAGAGAAAGTTTATGTTGATTCACATATATAAAAGACAGATATTCAAGAGAGAAATGACAAAGGTACATTATTACTTTTAGCCTTAATCTTGCTGTTTTTGAAGTCACATTGATCTGGCTGCATCCTTAAAATAAAGTTAAAGTCAAATCTGACATACATTAGTATCCTGTGCTTCAGATCAGGCACTTCAGAACTGGAAAGTAAGATTAGATAAGTGAGGTACTGATAATCCAAAAGAATGATCAACACATACTGGGATATCGTCAGTCTTACTGTAATCAAACAAAGGGAAAAATACACACACACACACAGAGGACCTATCATAATACTCCTGGAAGTTTAGGAGATGAGGCACATTACTGCAGTAAATGTAAATAAATCAAATAAAAAAATCATTATTGGTGGATGAGTGACTAGGAAATACAATCTCATAAAAGATATGGGCCTATGAATAATGTAGATTAAAAGGACCTTGCATTGTTTGATTATAGGTACATATAAATATATTGCACTCTGGTTGGATTAATTATTTATCGAGCAATTCACTTCTCTACCTCTTAAATGCATTCAGTTCTGCTGTATTATTTGTGGGACTGGCATTCCAGCTTGCTATCTTTGTCAAGTCCATTGTGCACCAGCATGTATTTTTCATAAAGGAAAGACTTTCAACTAAGGTAAAGATGGTCTTTTTGTACACATCACACTTATGTGCAAAATCAGTTGAAGACGGACTGTGATCATAGACTGAAGGGTTTTTCCCTCCCTTACTTTATTAATCATCTTCTTGAGACCGATCTTATCTAACATTGTCATTTAATGACTGGCACAAAAAGTGGGAGTGTACTAAGAAAATTTGCAGGTAACCCAAAGTTGGGAGGTACACTGTCAACATGGAGGAGGATTGGAATTTCAAACAAGAACATTTGGATGACTTTGAAAACTGGAGTAATAGAAATAGGATGAAATTTAATAATGCAAAGTGCAAGGTCATGCACTTGGGGACTAACAAGATTTTTTACTATAAGATGTGAACATATCAATTGGAAGCAACAGTGGAGAAAGGCCTGGCCTGGGTGTATTGGTCAATCACAAGACGACTATCAGCTGCTAATGTGATGTGGCTTTGAAAAAGGCTAATCCAATCCTAGGATGCATCAGCTGAAGTATTTCCAGTAGAGATATGGAAGTGTTCTTGACATTATACAAGGAACTGGTGAGGCTTCATCTGGAATACTGTTCTCTAGCAGTTCTGGTCTCTAGTGTTTAGGAAAGATGAATATAAACTGGAACAGGTGCAGAGAAGGGCTACTAGGATGATCAGAGGAATGGAAAACCTACCTTACGAGAGGTTTTTTAAAGAGTTTAACTTGTTTAGCCTAACCAAAGGAAGGTGGAGGGGAGATATGGTTGGTCTCGAAATACATTGTAGGAAGAAACCCCAGGGAGGGTGAGGAATTATTAAGTTAAAGGCCAATGCTGGCATAAGAACAAACGGATATAAATTGGCTCAAAATAAGTTTAAGCTTGAAATTAAAGGAGAGAAGGAGAGTAGTGGGGGAAAATACCTAACCTGTTTCAAGACTGAGTTTAATAAGTTTATGGAGAGGATGGTATGATGAGATTGCCCACAATGGCACAGGGCCCACCTGAAACTGCTATCAAGAAATACCTCCAGCAGCCAGAGATTGGACACTCAATGGGGAGAGCTCTGAGTTACTACAGAAAATTATTTTGCAGATGTCTGATCTTGCAGTGATCTTGCCCATATACTCAGGGTTTAAGATGTGGTGAGGAACAGTTAAAAATGTTGTCACATTTGCGCCTTCACAAATCAATACATAAATGACACTTACTCCTCTGCCAGGGCCTCATTCTCTTCCTAGCGAAATTAATGGCAATCTCCCAGTGGCTTCAAAGGTACAAAATCAGGCTTTGGAAGCCCTGCCCTATACTGGTCCTCTCAACACTCCCCCCACTTTTTTTTGCTATTTCTTCGGTGAGCATTAGGTGGCGATAGTGCTTCCTGTTATTGTTTGCAGTCCTCTGCAAGTGCACTTCAGCTAAATTAGACCTTGGTTACTAAAGGAATGCATTTTGTATGACATAGAACAGCAATGGCTGTTGATGTTTTCATGCTTGGGCATGTAAAAAGGCACATCTCCAAAATATATGGTTTTATTCACCAAATTCTATAGAATTCTTAGCAGGGAAAGGTTTTTAAAAGTATCTTTCTGCCTGTGGATAAGTACTGCAGTTGCAGTAATGTCTGGTCCACACTGTCCTTTTGTTTTGAAGGAACTTCTATAATAGTAAGTGTTGTTTCATTAAACGCTTTTTTAGCCTTACAGCATAGGTGAAAACGTTTATCACTTTTGTTGCTCTCCTCTGGACTATCTCCAATTTATCCACATCTTTGCTAAAATGGCCTCACCAGAGCTAAGTAGAGTGAGACAATTACCTCCCATGCTTTACAAATAACACTCTTGAATGATATTAGCTGTGGAAGCAAGGGTTAAAGGATTAGACTATAGGCCCCTCAGTTATGTCAAGACAGAGAACATTACAGTTAACTCTGAAGTCTCATACTGCGAGACTTGGGAAAGCAGACTCTGTGTCTGATCCAGGAGGGAAAACAACACAGAGTTAATTTGACCTAACCTTGGAGATAATAATGTTGTGAGACAGAAGTGAGAAAATAATGGAGTGGGCAGGACATAACATAAATAATTGCAGATGTGTTTAATTATTGCATTCCATGAAAAGAGTATAAATGTTTGTGGCTTATGATTTGTACTTTGAAGAAACTGAGGCAGAGATGCTCTCTGTCAGCTTTATTTCTTCCCTGGCAATTGCTTGAAATAAAGCTGTCTCTGATTTTGTTGCATTCTAACCTGAGAGTGAGGATTTATTTTCTTCCACATAGCCTTTCTAAAAACTGCATCACATCTTTGACTAATATTCATGTTATGTTCCACTATAACCCTCAGATCCTTTCAGCAGTACTAAGACCTAGCCAATTAGTCCTGATTTTTAGTTGTGAATTTGATTTTTCCTTCCTATGTGAAGTTTTTTGCACTTTATTGAATTCCAGCTCATTGATTTCAGACGAGTTCTCCAATTTGTCAAGGTCGTGTTAAATTCTAATCCCGTCCTCCAAATTGTTTGCAGCCCCTCCCATCTTAGTGTCATCTGCAAATTTTACAAGCATACACTCCACTCCATAATTTGATTCATAACATTTCAGGGGTAATGTAATACCCACAGGCCTGCTGACACTCATAGAACCACAGCGGGCTGTGTTTAAATGACTGAGGGCTATGTTCATCCCTTTCCCTTTGCTCCTTTCTGAATGAAACTTGGCTTCAGTTCCTACCTCCTGAGCTGGGTCATCTCTTTCCATCCTTTTCACTTCTGTTTGAATGCAACTTGGCTATTTTGGTCACATCCACTCCTCCTAAACCGTGTTTAGATCTTTTCATCTACTCTCTCACTTTCAAAATGGTCTGCTAACCAATGACAACATGAGGAGAACATTTACAAAGGTCTCTTTGAAACATGGGCTGCACTATCGCTCAAACAAGCTGACATTTCAGTCACTGTATGAACTGTATCTTATGTGCACAGAATCTTCATGCATAATGATTTGGAATCCATTGTCTAATTCACTATTTCCCCCCAGTGATGGGGCGCCTGCCCCACACTTGGATCTAAGGGGTTAATAGAGCCCTTGGGAGGCTGCGCAGGAGGAAGCCAATCAGAGAGGAGCTGAGATGAGCAGCCAATCAGGGCCAGGCTGGCCCATATAAGAAGGGTTGCAGAACAGAGCAGCTTCAGTCACTCCCTGGAGCTTGAGGAGGAAGGGGGACTGGTTGCCTTGCAGGCTGAAGGCAGCAAGCACCCAGGACTGAGCAGTGCTGCAGTCAAAGACCCAGGGAGCTAAAAGCAGCTCCTGGCGAGCTGTAGGGATCTGCAGGTTGAGGCCCTGAGGCGAGGGCAAAGAGAGTGCTGGGGCCATGGGGAAGAGGCCCAGAAAGACCTGCAGAGAGTCGGAGGGGAAGCAGCAAGTGGTGGACATCTACACTGTCCCTGGACCTGTACCCAGAGTAGTGCGTGGGCCCTCACCCTCCTTTCTCACCAGTGAAGAAGTAGCCAGACAATTGGCTGCAGTTGCCACTGAAGGAAATGGCTAGACAGTGGATTTCAGTTTCCCTGGGAGGGAGGAGAACCAAGTGTAACACAGCTGGAGGGCTGTGTCCTGAAGCAGATGCCGTGGCCCATGGGGTGACATCAGTCTTGGAACAGAAATGATGGTGGCAAGACATCACCAGAAGAGGACGCACTGGTGAACAGAGCTAATCCCCAGGACAGCCAACAGGAGGTACTGAAGTGGTGAGTGAACCCCATCACATCCCCCTTATGTGCTGCTTTACAAGGCGGCATTTACTTTGCTGGTTAAGCATTATGGGGTGGTGGTTTTTTTTTTTACAGGTGGGGACTGCTTTCCTTATCTTCAGAAAAAGAATGTGAACATAAGCTTCCCACCATTTAGTTATTTTTGTTCACGCTCATGTGGAGAATCATGCACAAAATACCTTTTCCTGGCACTTAGTTAGTAGTAGCACTTCTTGTTGAGGTTTGTAGGGCTCTGAAAAGGACTGGCCGATATAATGAAGGGAATAAGAACAATATTGGGTTACTTTAAAAAACAAACACCCTAATAACAGTTTTCAAATATGTTAAGGGCTATTATAAAGAACACAGTGATCAATTGTTCTCCCAGTTCTCTGAAGGTAGGAGAAGAAATAATGGACTGTGTACATCAAGGGAGATTTAGGATAGATATTAGGAAAAACTTCTAACTATAAGGATAGATAAGCATTGGAATAGGCTTCCACAAGGGAGGTTGTGGAATCCCCATCATTGGATGTTTTTAAGAACAGACTGAACAAACAACTGGCAGGGCTGGTCTAGGTTTACTTGATACTGCCTCAGCACAGGGGATGGGACTTGATGATCTCTAGCGGTTCCTTCCAGCCCTACATTTTTATGATATTTATATACATGTTTTAATTCATTTTAGTGCTAATAGATTATGCCAAAGCTGCAAGTCCAGAGACTGGAGTTCTCAATTTTTCCTAAAGAACAGCAGCCTGGGTAATAGTTGTGTCAACATCTGTAAACTAACCTACCAGATACCTCGGCCCTATTTTGGAGGGACTGTTTCCAATGATGAGAAGATGATTAAGGTTCCATTGCCCGCTCAATCCTTAAATCTCATATAATGCTGACAATGGTAGTACTTATTTTTCCGTGTGGACATCAGTTCACTAGGAACTGCAGTGTCACCATTCATACATTCTGCATAGCAACTGCAGTGCTTTCAGATAGTAATGATTTTCAATCACCACTGACTTGGCTTGAATTTGAACTACTGACCCAAAGGGCAAAAGCCCTCTAGCCAATTATCAATCTCCTGAGCCATCCAGCCCCTTCTATTATCTTGATTTCCTTTACAAGATTAACGCTGTTACCACAATTTAATCAAACTTTTGGGTCTGACATTTACTTCATTCCATATCTGCTTCCTATCAAAGATAAGATGGGACAAGAGGGCCTTAACAAAACAGCTACCACTAATACCTCTTAAGAAATTAAATGCTGACTACTCAGGCTATGTACGAAGAATTAAGATTGAGAAGTCAGTCAATTCACTGTATGTTGCTCTATGTCCTCTTGAGGATGGCAAAACACTTTGCCCTAAGTTTTCAGAAGGGAACAGTAATTTGGGGTTGTTTCAATGATTGCATGCCCAAATTGGAACATCAAAAGGGTGTCGATTTTCAATGAGTAGATACTCACCATTTTCTAAAAACCAGGCCCTTTTAAAATGTACCTAGCTGGGCACGAAAATACCCACTGCCTCATTTTGAAAATTTAGCACACCACATTACTATGGTACTCAACATATGTATAAAACTACAAGATACAGATGAAGTTTCCTTCATCTGAGATGGAAAGTTGATTCTAGACTTGTTCACAAACACCTGATGGTGGTTTATGATGACATCTTCAGATCAAGACTACTATGGATTTCTCAGATAGTTTGCATTAATCTCCATCTATTTTATGCATATGCTAGAGGGGGAAGGAGAGGGCTCTTTTTAAAATTCCACAGCCAAAAGGAAGGATTCACTCTAAATATTGCTAAGAGATCTTTCATAAGGGTGATTTATCTCTGGGTCTGAAAATATTTTAGAAGACTTCCATCTTTGGAATTGAGCACACTGAGCTACGTGTAAGATACATTAAAAATAATAAAAATAATAACACCAACAGAAAAGGATCATCTACAAGGCTCCCCTGGCATGGTCTTTACCCCTCACTCAATTTGAAGTTAGAAAAGTTGAACTCTGTACTATACTTAACACATTTTCCAGGAACAGCAAAAACAACAACTTTACAATGAACATACTTTAGACATGTTCCTTGGTAAGATGGGTGGCATTTTCCTTCTTGGCTAATGGCTATGAGAACATGGTTTAATTTAAATGGGAAACCAAATTATTGAATTCTCCAATCTCTCACCTCTCCCTCTGCAACTGTGCACAAACATACCACTGGGACACAGGTATACCCCAGGTTAAGTAGAGGGTGGAGGATTTTTGTGAGATGTTATTCTTCAAATCTGGTATGTTCCTGTTGCCAGTTTCCCTATCAATACATTTTATTAGTCTGAATTGAGACTGTATGTCAGTGAATCATAGAATAAAGCAGCATGTCAAAATAATTGAACAGGTAACTTTAACAGAATGCCCATCAACCTCATTTATTGCAATAAGAAGAAAATACAGAATATAACATATCAGAATAATCTGTTATGATTCCATACCCAAAGTGGCCATTACATTGGAGTCTGTACTCCAGTTGCCCTTATACAATATATTCATGTTGAATTCATTTATTAGAAAAAAACCATTATCTATCATTTTCCAACAATCCAAAGAACAACTGGACGAGCTATTTGGTAAAGATATTAGAGAATTATCTTATATATCTCCCAGACTTGCTTCATAATTGATTTGTTAACCACTAAAATGTAAACCTAGACACACACACACACACACACACACACACACACACTCAGAACTGTTTTAGCAGTTAGTAAATCAATCATTGCTTCAACTACATGTTATACAGAGTATGTGACTAGACATATTATATTTTCTCTCATGTATTAGATCAGGGGTCGGCAGCCTTTCAGAAGTGGTGTGCCGAGTCTTCATTTATTCACTCTAATTTAAGGTTTTGCATGCCAGTAATACAGTTTAACATTTTTAGAAGGTCTCTTTCTATAAGTCTTTAATATATAACTAAACTATTGTTGTATGTAAAGTAAATAAGGTTTTTAAAATGTTTAAGCAGCTTCACTTAAAATTAAATTACAATGGAAAGCTCCCCAGACCGGTGGCCAGGATCCAGGTAGTGTGAGTGCCACTGAAAATCAGCTTGTGTGCCACCTTTGGCACCCATGCCATAGGTTGCCTACCCCTGTATTAGATGATAAATGGTTTGAACAGAACAAAAAAGAATGCACATCCTATATGGATTTTCAGTTAATGATATTTGTGTTAAATTTGTGAAACTGTCAAGATTTGAGAAAATTTTCATTATCCCGTAGTGATTGACAGAGAACTAGTATTGGCCCTTTTATTTCTGAAAATATACACAGATTTTTTTTTCTTCAACAATATTCAACAGCTTTTACTTCATATTCGTTCCAGGATTTAAACTTATTAGAGTACACTTGTGGATTATGTCTTTTTTCATCTAAATGAAACACTGGATTTTTTTTTTTACATGGAACTTACAAAAACTCTGGTAAATTATATGTGAGAGTTGAGATTGCGTGATTAAATCTTCATTACATTCAAAATCATGGATCCCATAGCAATAAAATAAATAGAAATGTCAAAGAGTTAAATTTACCCACTAAAGACTTCACTGTGTCAACATAAAGAATGTGGAATGGACTCCAAAACTATGGTGACAGGTCGCAATATAAAACTTGCAGATACGTCCATGCACCCACTGCAAGTACATCAAGAGCTTTATGAGATGTATTTGTTGAGACATGCAATCTACGTCAGGGAGAGACTACATGAGATAGCATTCAAATAATGCACTATGGGCTTGATTTTGTGAGTGCCCACCCATCCTTTTAGAATCAATAGGAGCTGCAGATGAAAATCACCTTTAAAAATCAGACCATGTGTATTTAGTTGCGTCTAATTAATCAAAGGTATTTGTTGCAATAGATGAGATGTACATTTCTGCTCGTGCGTGAGTAGGCTTGGATATCCAGTTAGTATACACTGAAGTCAGTACAGAAAATAATGTATGAGCTATGTACAGGAGTCGCTATAGACAAGTCAGCATTTGACAACAGATATCTCACAACTCACAGCAATAACCTATTTTAAGTAGGATAACACTATAATATAACATCTACCACTGCAGAGCAGTAATAGCACAAACACCGACTCTTTAAAAAATGACCATTTAATTTTCATTTGTTTTTATAACATTCTCAAGCAGCTCCTTTGCAAACTTGGCAAAGATTACATGAATTGTCTTTAGTAAGGAATGCAAGTGACACTATTTTTGTGTTAGCTGAATGTAAGCAAGTTGGAATATTTATTTTTAAATAGTGAAAAATACTGGTTAAAATGTTTGGTTAATCTGTATATGGCTGACTGCATTTGATTCAAAATTTTTGCAAAACAAATCACGACCAAGCTAAGAACTGACAACATAATTTCTGCTGAAACATAACTATGGTGTTACAAATACTATTTTTCTAAAAATATACAGCTTCCTTAGCTATATTTTTTCTAAGAATTGATACTAAGCTGCTACAAATGTTTGTTTTATAAGCATTCCCCTCCTAGTGGAATTTGCAGATGAAAATATTCAACTGGTTCCACCTAGGAAGTAGGTTTTAGAACAAAAGCAATAAATGTGTTGGTAGCCTGGTTCCTGGAGCTACAGATCCTCTAGTACAGTGAGGGACAGCTCTAGGATTTTGCTGCCCCAAGCAAAAACTTTTTGGCTGCCCCGCTTTTTTCATGCACCCCCCGCTCCCAGCTCTCCCCCAACTCCGCCCCTTCCCAACCCTTTCCCCAAATCCCCACCCCGCCTCCTCCTCTGGGCGTGCAACATTTCCCCCCCCCCATTGCTTCCTGCGGCTCCCTCCCGTGACCCCCCACCCTAGCTCACCTCTGCTCCGCCTGCTCCCCTGAACACGCCGCTGCTCCACTTCTCCCCCGTCCCTCTCAGGAGAGGGAGTAGTGGCGCATTCAGGGGAGCAGGCAGAGCGGAGATAAGCAAGGGTGGGGGAAGTGCAGGAAGTAAAGGGAGGGTAGAGAAACTGCTCCTCGCCCCAGCTCACCTCCACTCCACCACCGTCACCTCTCCCGAGCATGCTGCTGCTCGGCTTCTCCTCCCTCCCTCACAGGGTTACCGCGCAAAACAGCTATTTCGCGCGCGGCAAGCCTGGGAGGGAGGGGGAGAAGCGGAACGGCAGTGGCGCGCTCAGGGGAGCAGGTGGAGGCGGAGCGGAGGCGAGCTGGGACGGCGGGAGCGCATTTCTAGAGGCAGCATGACCGGTGCTGGAATGCCGCCCCTAGAAATATGCCACCCTAAGCACCTGCTTGTTTTGCTGGTGCCTAGAGTCGGCCCTGAGTACAGTGGTGTCCAATAGAAATTCCATGCTAGCCACATTGCTAGTCACACTTGTGGTTTTGATTTTTTCTTATTAGCCACATTATAAAAAAGCCACATGCATTAGCCACAATTCAATAGCCTATTAGCCACACGTGGCTAGTGGTGAACTTATTGGAAACTGCTGCTCTAGTAGAAACCAAGAGTGATCATCTGACAGCTTTTAACCAAGTCTATTGGAATACCCATTTGGGCTACCCATTGCTATGCTCTACAGTAAAAAACAACATTTTGCTTTTGCTGACATAAAGCTGAACAGGGCATGCTATTTTAATGTTTCCTGCCTAAATACATGTAAATCAAAGTGTAGTTAAAGCTCATATTCTACAATACAGGAACTGAAATTTCCTAGAAGAGCAGTGTTTGCATCATTAGGGTGGCTCCTTCTTAAACCATGTAGTTAAGATTGTAGTGCACAAAACAGTTATTTTCAATCACAACAGAAAATACAACTATTCGGGCTTTACTGACTGTCCAAAGATTGTGAATTATAGTTTCACGGATTCCATTGTTCTACTCAGAAGTTTATGAAGTCATAAATGTTTTAAGCAAAGGGTGTCTCTTAAGACCTTAATTTTGACAACTAATGTGTTGGAGTCAAAATAAAATAGTCACTACATTTCATCATTTTAAAGAATTGAATTATTTTAGAAATTCATAGCCTGCAATCACATACTCTCATGTATAATCTACCTTCGATATTTATTGAGTGCCAGTCACTCACTACCAAGATGTGAAAAATGCCATGTATGTTGTTTATGTAGCACCAACAAGCTGTTATTACCTTATTGTCGCCAAAGCACCTAACTTATTATGAAGTAAAAATGACATAGCATGCAAATAAAATTTAAGACTGATAGCTGTGCACTGTAAAGAGAATTAGCATATATTTTAATATTAAAAATCACTGACATAGATTTGGAACGGTTTAACAGCATCTGCTCTCAACCAATGCATATAATGTACAAAGGGCACTTTTCGCATAGGACCTCCTTTTGAAAAGTGTGTACATATCATTATTTAGTGGAGCTGTGCCCCTTGAAAAATAGTACAGAAGGGTAGGTTAGAAGGCAGGCCAGGTAAGGGGTGGTGACATTGTTATTAGGACCATAATTATGCTGATTCAGTGCCCAAAGGTTGATTCATAGGAGGTGTAGCCCCTAGGGACTGAAGTAGCTGCTGCAGACAGGACAGAGGGTTTCCCCAGAGGCAGGGCTGGATTGTATACTCTCAATCACTGCACAAAACCAGATTTTCTCAACAAGGGTGTCAGTGTATGTGTGTATGTGAGAGAGACCACATCCTAAATTGCATGGCTGTGAAAATTGAGCATATAAGTGTCATGATATTTTTATTTTTCATTTTCAAAAATGTACATGCAATTGTGAGAGACTTATCAGGTACTAGAATTACCTGTTCAATGGGCCAGCTGTGAATCTACTTGGAAACTTCTAGCAAAAGTGCCAGACGTGAATTTGTGCAAAGGTGGTAAATGCACATGTATACTAGCCAATAGTTTCATTGTCACTTTTTAACTCTGAACTCTAAACAAAACATGCATTGACTTCCTTTAAATAAAAGTTTTTCTCAGACGGACTTTCAAGAAGTTAATATCTTTTGTGTAAATAAGAATGAGGGGTGAAATTCAGATCTGACCATAGTTAAACAGAGCTCCAGAAAATAGTCTATTGGGATGGAACTACATGCTGGTGGAGGCATGAAGTCCTTCTACACTCACTACTCCAGCCCCCTATGAGGTACCTTGTAGCTACTGAATATGTAACAGACTATAACAGCTATATAATTGTGGAGCCAATGGCTACAATCTTGGCCCTCCTCCTTTCACTCTGTCTTATAAAAAGCCCAACCCTGATATGAACATTAGGTACTCAGCTCCCCTTGTCTGCCTGCCCTTCTCCAACAAACCAGCAGTGATTATAGGTCCTTCCAAGTCCCTTCCTATACGAGGTGAAGTTCACCCTCTACGACAGTTTTGCAGTTACACACTTTGTCAGCATCAAGAAATTGCACGTAGGTGGATATCACATTGTCAGGAACCAAACCCATACCTTCTGATATAGGCAATGGCATGCCACTTATTGAGAACTTTTTTTGGAAGAAAGACACTGGCTGCAGGCAGGTTTGTGGGGCTGCAATGGGGCTGGCCTTACCATGAGGCGAACTGAGGCGGCCGCCTCATGTACCAGATTGTGGGGAGGTGCCCTAGGACCAAGAGTGTAGAAAATTGTGTCTGCTGCTGGTGCATATGTATTCTCTCTGCTCTAGATTCACAGAGATGGTGGAGTGCTGTGCTAGAGGAAGGAGGGCAGAAGAGACATAACAGGCAGGCAGGAGTAAAGGTGAGAGGGAATAACAGAAAGCAGCAGGAGCTGCAGGGAGAGAGAGGTGGAGGAGCCTCTTATGTACCTCTCTAGCACACCCAGGAGCCTGGACTGATTAACACCAGCTTCTCAGCGAGCTTCCTGTTTCCTGCTGCTTCCTTGAAGCCACTTGAGAAGAACAAGCAGTCAACTGAAGTAGTAGGCGATATAGGCACCAACTTTCGTCAGCGCCGGTGGGGGCTCGTGCCCTGGGACCCGCCCCGGCCCCGCCCCAACTCCACCCCATGGCCCCGCCCCTTTCCCAAATCCCCGGCCCCGCCTCCTCTGTCGGGCACGCTGCATCCCCCCCTCGGCTTGCAAGCGGGGAGGGAATGCAGCGGGGCCGGGGAAGTAGGCAGGGCAGGGCTGGTGGCGCGAGCACCCCCCGGCAGCTTCCCGCCAACCCCAGCTCACCTCAGACTCTGCCTCTCAGATGCTCAGGGGGAGCCAGAAGCAAAGGGGCAGCCTGCCGCTTTTCATGGCTCCCTCTCTAGCTGGTCAGGCAGGAGAGGGAGGGAGGGAGGGGTATGGAGAAGAGGCGGATGTGGAGCCAGGCTCTCCGCCTCTTCTCCATACTCCTCCCTCCCCTGCCCGACCAGCTAGTGAGATAGCCATGAAAAGCGGCAGGCTGCCGCTTTGCTTCTGGCTCCCCCTGAGCCTCCAAGAGGCAGAGAGGTGAGCTGGGCATGGGGGGGGGGGCTGGTGGGGAGCTGGGCACGGCGGGGGGGGGGGGCTGGTGGGGAGCTGGGCACGGCGGGGGGGCTGGCGGGGAGCTGCCGGGGGTGCTTGCGCCCCCGCCTCCTGCCCCAGCCCCGGGCGCACTGTATTCTCCCCCCCGGCTTTCAAGCCGGGGGGGGGGGGGGCGGGGGGGGGAAGCAGCAGAGCACCCATGGTGCCTGGCAGCTCCCTGCCAGCCCCACCCCCGCGCCCAGCTCACCTCTCCTTCTCCAGGCGCCATGGCAGCCAGAGCAGCTTTTTCTCTGCTGACACAGCCGCAGGCTCCTCTGGCTCCAGCAGCTGATTGGTGGTGGTGGCACGCTCCCCCGAGGTGCTGCCCCTGTGCTTTCCCCCGCCCCCCGATACCCCCTAGCATGCTGCTGCCGCCAATATGCTGCTGCAGCCAGAGGAGCCTGTGGCTGCGTGAGCGGAGAAAAAGCCGCTCTGGCTGCCACAGCGCCTGGGGAAGGCAAGGTGAGTTGGGCGCAGGGCTGGTGGGGAGCTGCCGGTGGGTGCTCAGCACCCACCAATTTTTCCCCATGGGTGCTCCAGCCCCGGAGCACCTACGGAGTCGGCGCCTATGGTAGGAGCCAGTTAGGCCCTTAAGACGCTGATATCTTCCCTGCTACCATCCTGCTTATTTGTCCCCTTCAAAGGAGTGTTGAGAGCCACTATAGCTGGCACAGAACAGCAGTTATGAGTGAAAGAAGAAAATGCCCGTCTGGGGCAGCATTCAAAAAAAGAAAGAAAGCAAAGGAAGCTTTTCTATTTAAGCAGGAAGGCGCTCTCCTGAGATACATAGACACAAATGTTCACAGTGAGCCTTCTGGCCCCAGTGAGGATGTGAGTGGTGAGGAGATGCCTCATCTTCCAGTTAGTCTGAGTGCAGGTGACCTGGCAGCTACTGCAGCATCCACATCTCCATCTCAAATGGATGTAACCCTGCATATTCCTGAAGAAAAGTGTAGATCAGAGAAGAGTGTGGTGGAGGCGCAAGAAACAGCTGCTAATGAGTTTAGTTCCTTAAGTCTAGAAGATGATCCAGCACTCTGGACCCACTTGAGCAGTAGCCCGAGGGATTTCCTTGTACTGCATGGGCCACAGCAAGTGAAAAACTTCATGTTCCCCAAAGACAATGAAAACAGAAGTTTCCATCCAACACATTACTGGTGTGAAATCCCCAATGGTGACAAAGTGGAGAGGCCATGGCTTATGTACTCAAAAACCCAGAATGCTGCATACTGTTTTTGTTGCAAACTCTTCCAGTCTAATGTTCCAGCCACATTGGGTTCTACAGGAACAAAGGACTGGAAAAATATGGCTAGAAATCTGGCATGCCATAAGAAGGCAGCAAATCAAAATAGAGCATTCCATAGGTGGAAAGAGCTTGAGATGAGACTAAGGTTAAAGGCCACCATAGATGATCAGCATCAAGAGAAGATTGCATCAGAGTCTCCTTACTGGCAAAATATTCTGAAAAGGCTCATTGCCATTGTGAGAATGCTTGGTACCCTAAAACTAGCACAAGGTGGCACTTCAGATCAGCTGTATGTGCCAAACAATGGAAACTTCCTTAAAATTGTGGAGCTGATGGCTGAGTTTGATGCTGTACTCCAGGAGCATCTAAGAAGAGTCACCACCCAAGAAATGTACACACACCACTACCTTGGAAAAACAATTCAAAATGAGATCATACAGTTACTGGCAACAAAAGTCAAACAGAAGATTGTGGCAGATCTGAAGTCTGCAAGATATTATTCTGTTATTCTGGACTGCACACCTGACATCAGCCATACGGAACAAATGATTTAATGGTGCATTTTGTAACAACAACAAAACCTAGTGAAAATGTCCCTGCAATGGTGACTGTCAGAGAGCATTTTCTAGAATTTATTGACTGATGATAATGCAGGAGCTGGTATGACAAATGTGCTTCTTAAAAAGCTTGAACATACGGGAATTGTGATAGCTGACATGAGAGGTCAGGGCTACGATAATGGTGCCAACATGAGAGGAAAGAACAGAGGAGTGCAGACACGGATCTGAGAGTTAAACCCTCAAGCTTTTTTTTTAATCCCATGCAGTTCTCATTCAATGAACTTGGTGGTCTGTGATCCAGCATCAGCTTCTAGTAAGGCTGCTGAATTTTTTAATGTTATTCAAAACATTTATGTATTTTTCTCTGCATCAAATCATCAATAGCAAATTTTGAAGCAATATCTGGGAAATCCTCTCTGACACTGAAACCACTGAGTGCCACAAGATGGGAAAGTCGAGTGGAGGTGATAAAGCCTATTAAACACCAAATTGGAAAGATAGATGATGCCATAGTTGCCATTATGGAGGATAATGCTATGACAGGAACTGTTCATGGGAGAACAATGGCAGAGGGAAATGGAATCACCAGAAACATACATAACTTCAAATTTCTGTGTGGCTTAGTGTTGTGGTATGACATACTGTTTGAAATAAATGTTGTAAACAAGAGACTCCAAGGGGTTGACCTTGATATATCTGGAGCAATGGAACAAATCACTTAGATAAGTTAGATGCCTGCAAGTCACCAGGACCTGATGAAATGCATCCTAGAATACTCAAGGAGCTAATAGAGGAGGTATCTGAGCCTCTAGCTATTATCTTTGGTAAATCATGAGAGACAGGAGAGATTCCAGAAGACTGGAAAAGGGCAAATATAGTGCCCATCTATAAAAAGGGAAATAAAAACAACTCAGGAAACTACAGACCAGTTAGTTTAACTTCTGTGCCAGGGAAAATAATGGAGCAAGTAATTAAGGAAATCATCTGCAAACACTTGGAAGGTGGTAAGGTGATAGGGAATAACCAGCATGGATTTGTAAAGAACAAATCATGTCAAACCAATCTGATAGCTTTCTTTGATAGGATAACGAGTCTTGTGGATAAGGGAGAAGAAGTGGATGTGGTATACCTAGACTTTAGTAAGGCATTTGATACGGTCTCGCATGATATTCTTATCAATAAACTAGGGAAATACAACTTAGATGGGGCTACTATAAGGTAGGTGCGCAACTGGCTGGATAACCGTACTCAGAGGGTAGTTATAAATGGCTCCCAATCCTGCTGGAAAGGTATAACGAGTGGGGTTCCGCAAGGGTCTGTTTTGGGACCGGCTCTGTTCAATATCTTCATCAACGACTTGGATATTGGCATAGAAAGTACGCTTATTAAGTTTGCAGATGATACCAAACTGGGAGGGATTGCAACTGCTTTGGAGGATAGGGTCATAATTCAAAATGATCTGGACAAACAGGAGAAATGATCAGAGGTAAACAGGATGAAGTTTAATAAGGACAAATGCAAAGTGCTCCACTTAGGTAGGAACAATCCGTTTCACACATACAGAATGGGAGGAGACTGTCTAGGAAGGAGTACGGCAGAAAGGGATCTAGGGGTTATAGTGGACCACAAGCTAAATATGAATCAACAGTGTGATGCTGTTGCAAAAAAAGCAAACTTGATTCTGGGCTGCATTAACAGGTGTGTGGTGAGCAAGACACGAGAAGTCATTCTTCCGCTCTACTCTGCGCTGGTTAGGCCTCAACTGGAGTATTGTGTCCAGTTCTGGGCACCGCATTTCAAGAAAGATGTGGAGAAATTGGAAAGGGTCCAGAGAAGAGCAACAAGAATGATTAAGGATCTAGAGAACATGACCTATGAAGGAAGGCTGAAGGAATTGGGTTTGTTTAGTTTGGAAAAGAGAAGACTGAGAGGGGACATGATAGCGGTCTTCAGGTATCTAAAAGGGTGTCATAAGGAGGAGGGAGCAAACGTGTTCATCTTAGCATCTGAGGATAGAACAAGAAGCAATGGGCTTAAACTGCAGCAAGGGAGGTTTAGGTTGGACATTAGGAAAAAATTCCTAACTGTCAGGGTGGTTAAACACTGGAATAAACTGCCCAGGGTGGTTGTAGAATCTCCATCTCTGGAGATATTTAAGAGTAGGTTAGATAAATGTCTATCAGGGATGGTCTAGACAGTAATTGGTCCTGCCATGAGGGCAGGGGGCTGGACTCGATGACCTCTCGAGGTCCCTTCCAGCCCTAGAATCTATGAATCTATCTACGAATCTATGAACTGGACAAAGCAAAGTCATACCTACAGTCTTACAGGTCAGATGAGGGATTTCAAAACATTCTAAAGAGTTCACAGAACTTGGCAGAGGAACTTCACACTGAAGCTATTTTCCCACCCATTCAAGAATACAAGAGTCACCAAAGAAGAAGACATGTTGATTACCAGGCACAGAATAATCCCATAAGAGAACCCAAACAACAATGCAAAGTTGAATTCTTTAACTAGATTGTGTAACACAGTGTGACGGGGCAAGGCCAGAGGGCTATAGGAAAGTGGTAAGGAACCAATATGTTAGCCCCAAGCTAAACAAATCCCTGATACCTTATGGCAGTTGCTCCAGATTAATCAAGACACCTGGGACCAATTATGAACTTTCCAGAAGGCAGGGAGGTTGATTGGGACACCTGAAGCCAATCAAGGACTGGCTGTAACTAGTTAAAAGCTTCCCAATTAGTCAGTGAGAGGTTAGGAGTTGTGGAAGTAGGTTGCGTGTGAGAAGCTGGGAGCAAGAGGCACTAGGAGCTGAGAGTAAGAGGACGTACTGCTGGAAGATCCTGTGGTGAGGATAAAGAAGGTGTTGGGAGGAGTCCATGGGGAAGTAGCCCAGGGAGTTGTAGCTGTCGTGCAGTTGTTCCAGAAGGCACTCTAAACAGCTGCAATCCACAGGGCCCTGGGCTGGAACCCGGAGTAGAGGGCGGGCCCGGGTTCCCCCCAAAACTCCCAACTCCTGATCAGACACAGGAGGAGTTGATCTGGACTGTGGGTTCTGCCAGAGGTGAAGATCTCTGAGGCAAACAAAAATCCACCAATAAGCGCAGGACCCACCGAGGTAGAGGAGGAACTTTGTCACAACAGTCAGTTGAAGAATGTTTCATTCAGCTCAGGGAACACAGCAGTATATTTGGGATGTTGTATGATATTCCAAAACTCCTCACTGTACCTGAAGAAAACCTACACCAGCAATGCAGGGCACTAGAGACAGTGTTGACACATGATGACATGCGCGATATTGATGCGAGTGATTTAGGTGATGAACTGATACATTTCATTCAAGATACATTTCAGCAGGATCAACTCCAAAGGCTGTTCCGGAATATATGTGCACAAATAAGGTGACCACCCTCTTTCCAAATGCTTTTGTTGCTCTGCGCATACTTCTAACACTTCCTGCTGGTCGGCCTTGCAACCATCTCAATAGAGCATGAGCTGGCCCAGACTGTGGACCTTCCAGAAGCAGTTCAAATCTTTGCAACCAAGAAGGCACGGAAAGCACCACTTTGATTATTTAAACAGATAAAAATGCCAGCGTTTACTATGCAGACAAGAAAAGTTAACTTTCAAATGCCTGAACAGCAAATGTAAGTGTTACTTAAAATTTTTGAACAAGGCATTTTAAGTTCTTAGTTCTCCTTTATTGGGGTAGGTAGCAGAGCAGTACCATGAGGGGAGTAGAACAGGAAGAAGGCAGAATTGAGACCTTTCAAAGTTTTGGCCCAAGCGAGGGGAAATAGGGGCATCATTTGAGCTCCCTGCCTCAGGTGCCAAAATGTTGTGGGCCAGCCCTGGGCTGCAGCTAGGGAAGGAAACACTAGAAGGTGCTGAAGGCCCACAAAATCTGCCTTTTCTTGTGGACTGCACAGGAGGTAATGGGCTGGAGCATCTTCATTCCTGCCCAATTGGGGAGCCCCTGCTAGAGTCCCAGCACTGTGGACTGGGCGGGGAGGCTTTGGGCAGGATAAAGGCAGGGAGGGGAGCTGCAGCTCAGATGCCAGGGCTTTCCACAAGCAGTAGGGGCTCTCGGGGCCCATGGAGCTGCGCATTACTTCCCCCACTGCTGCTCTGCCCAGTCCCCTCCCAGCTCCCCTCGTGCAGCTCTGCAGGTCCCACTGCCTTCATTCCTTGCTGCAGGCCCCCCCCCTGTGGAAAGTCCCAGCATCCTGGCTGCAGCAACCCTCCCCATTGCTGCCCACAGGTTTTCAGAGCTGAAGCCTGGTATGTCCCAGCACTTCCTTCCCTGGCTGCAGCCCCATAAACCTGTCGTCCACGTACTCGCAACTGCCGAATAAGGGCAGATTTTAGCCATCAACCAAGGGGTAGCTAATAAGCAGAATCTACAGCATATCATTTGTCACTGGGGAAAAGTTTTTCAATCCTCCCTTTATTTAAAAAATAGAACCTGAAGGTCTTGATCACAGGCTGACATTATTTATATGCAGAGGGAAATAACTGTAACCAACCAGGAATTATTGTTCAACCATACGAATGCTTTGCTTAGGATTTTATAGATTTTTTTCCATTATTTCAACTATGAACGATCTCATGACCAGCTTGTGAATTTATCATTTTTATCCCTGTAGTTCATGGGGCCTTATTTATCATCTTTGTTGCTTATGCATAATACATATTCACATGAAACTGACTAACATGATGAAAAGGACTAGGAAAATTTATGCATGTTTACCCCCCCCCAAAAAACAATGTCCTTTCCCCAAGTAGTGAGATTAACTGACCCTGTAATGCGTTTTCAGTCTTTGGGCACAGAACTCAGACCTCTTTATCCCTGGCTCAGTGACACTGCTCAAGAGATTGCCAATTGTGGAAGTTTTGTCCTGTTAATCAAATGCATTCCTATGACAAAACTATGAATAACTTTCAATATGCAGATGCCCACTGCACAGCTTGAAAACTTTGATTCACTTAACCTAACCCTTTTTGTTAGGTAATGTAGGTCAGATATGTGGACCGTACTTGAAGAAAAATTATGAGTAAAGCAGAAATAAATGTTCCGTTCTTCAGCATGGTACAACCCATAGACTCTACAATGAGATTGTGTCAGCAGGGAGCAACTAGGGTGTCGACAATTTAACCTTGTATAACTGAAATTGAAATAACTACACACATAGATTGATTACTAATTTACTGAAGCAAACACCATCCAACCACAAATGGCATCAGAAGAGCCTAGCAGGCCAATTTGGAAGTGTTTTATGAAGGGATGCATGGACGATAGGGTACATGCCTTCAGATTTCTTGAAAAATGTATACATCAACCCAAGGTTCTGTTACTGCTCTTAGGGAGTGGGGCCTGAGTGCAGAAAGAGAAGACTAGTTATTTGTCATTCTCAGCTGGGATCTACCCAAACATAAGCACCAACTCTGTGGGTGGTCTAGGGCTGGGGCCCACAACGGAAAAAAATTAGCAGGTTCTTAGTACCCACCAGCAGTTAACTCCTTATCAGGGCAACATTTAGGGATATAAGGGCCTGATCTTGAGGGGAAATCTCTCATTTTGTTCATTGTGGGTGGGCTTTTCAAAAGTGTCTAAATGATTTAAGAACACAAGTATCACTGATTTACAGTCTCTTGAAAATTCCACCCTGTATCGTATTTATTGTATTTAATTAAAGGTTCATCCAGGCTAAGGTTGACTGCTTCAATGGCTCTCCTTAGTCTCAAAGTATACCTGAGGGAACAATATTTCCTTCCAACAATTCTGCTGAGGACAGCAGTAGACTTCTCTTGATTGTTCTTGTAATTTAGACAATGCTTTGGATCTAAATCATAGAACACTCTTGGTCAGAATCTTAATGATAAATCTGACTCACCCTAAAAATGGACAGCCTCTCTTTCATACAGTTTTTTTTTCATGCATGCTGTGCAACAGCTAAAGCTATAGCTGTGTGAAAAATAAATCTCCCTGACACCAAACAACCCAAGAAATCCATGTTCTTTCACAGTTCTGAAATCCTACAGTAATTTTCACCAATAGAAAATATTTGTTTTCTGCACATTAATCCTTACCATATTAAAACTGGTTGTTCCACAAATCCATAGCAAACATATACAGAAAAGGCCTTTCCAGATCAGCTTGTGTATTATTATTTGCTGGTCTAATAGCATGATATCATTTTTATCTACCCAGACCACACACAGTTGTCACAGGAAGATGGGCAAATTGATTCCTCTTGGCATTTTTGTTAAGTTCAAATTTAAGAGGTGTATAATGCCTGATATTTCATCTGCTAGAGGACTATGCTGCATTGATAAGGCTCTAAACCTGAGGCTCTAAAAAAGTTAGAGATAGAAAAGATCTGTGCTTCTCTTCAAACAATTCCTTCACTTTTGGGAGCTTATCAGGGAATACCCCATTAACAGACACGAACTGTCACCTATCAGTATGGCTTACCAGGAGGAGGCTGGCAAAACATTTATGCTAGTTGAAGTCTCTGGAGTTGCACTCATGGAAACACTGGTGTCTCAGAAGTGAGAATAAGGCCCTCACGTTTTTATGACTACGGTTTTGCATTCAGAAATGTTGAGAATTTTGTGTACTCAACTGCAGTTTTAATGTTGAGAGTGATTCTTCAAAGCTGCTATCTGATTCTACATGCACAGCTCTGAGGTTGCGCAAAGCATAGGCATCAAAAAGCATAGGTGCAGTTTTAGAATCTGATCTGGGAAGCCTGAGTCTCTCCCCCATCCCTCAAGTTATTAATTCACTCCAATTCTGTATTATTCAGGTATCTCACATCTCTGAGATGGAATACATACCGCTAGCTTCCTTTGAGTTAAGAGTATATGTAAATTAAGCTCCAGGTTAGGAGATGCAAATAGAAATTTTAACTACAAAAATATTTGCCTTTGGTACTTCACAAAAGGGGCTCCAATGGACTGGCCAAGGAGCAGCGCAGCAATTGGCTTCATATGAACTATTTATAAATTAACACTTCCATCCCTACACAGATTCATTTCCCTCTTTAAATTTTAAAGTACATGTCTAAAAAATGACAAATGGTACCCAGTGTTCTATTTTACCACCAAATGCATTCAGACATAGGATGCATCTACCAGGGGGGAAAAAAATTAAACCTTCATTTTTATTTTGACAATTGAGTATTACACATTTCAGCGTTAAATTCCCCTGTTTCTTAGACAGGGCCGGCTCTAGGCACCAGCAAAACAAGCTGGTGCTTGGGGCGGCACATTTTTAGGGGCGGCATTCTGGCGCCGGCCATGCCGCCCCTAGAAATGTGCCCCGGCCGCCCTAGCTCACCTCCGCTGCCACAGGTGCACGAAACAGCTGATTCGCGCGGCGCTTCTCCCCCTCCCTCCTAGGCTTGAGAGCCCGGGAGGGACGGGGAGATCCCGAGCGGCTGCGGCGCGTGAAACAGCTGATTCGCGCGCCGCTCCTCTCCCTCCCTCCTTCCTTCCTTCCTTGGCTTGAGAGCATGGGGGGAGGAGGCAGGTCTGGGGATTTGGGTAAGGGGCGGAGTTGAGGCGGGGCCGGGGGTGGGGTAAGAAAAAAATGGGGGGGCGGCCAAATTTGTTTTTGCCTGGGGCGGCAAAAATCCTAGAGCCGGCCCTGTTCTTAGATCCCCGGATTAGAGAGACAACACAAACCAATTCCGTTACTGGACATTACAGACTATGATGTTGAGCCCCCTTGTCTGCAATGGTGTAACTCGTGTACCTTAAAATGAGCTGGATGTGGCCCTTATCGATAACAAAAAAAAATGAACCCAAACTATAAAGCAAAGACCACAACCACAAGCCAACTCTGGACATTTCTTTACCACCCTCAAATCAATTAGTTCATGCAGCAGAACCTCCGGCAGAGAGCTGGAGCATAGGAACACAATAACCTGAAAAGGAGTCTGAATTAGAGTTGGGGATTTGATTTTCCTTTTGCTTATTCTGGTTTTTAGAAGTAAGAGACAAATGCAGGACAATAAGAGGTGCTGGCAAACTGCCAAAGCCCTGTACCAGCTGCACTGCCAGGTGGGACATTATGTTGTTTGACAGAAAAACTGTCACTCCAGTGCCTAACACCATTGTTTGCTAGCAGCAGGAGATGTGATTTTTGAAGTGTTGGTGGGTAAGTTTACAGCAATTAATCCTTGTGTCAGGCAAGGCTTTAGTTGCAAGCCTTGTTAGTAGCTGCTAAAAATACTTACCTGAGTACCACCAAAAAGAAAAAGAAAAAAAGACTCCCTTGGATTTCTGAAAGGTGATGATTGGTAATGCAATTTTCTGCTCCATTACTAAAATTCTCTGTCTGGCTAAAGCCAACTAATTCTTGAGAGCCATACTGAGACATGTATAAAGTGTGGCTATGAAGGAGTATTAAACAGATGTGCATAATAAACTAGTTATTCTGAAAATAGTGACTGCTCTGATTGTATATTTACCTGAGATGCAGCACATCCATAGAACAGAATTTACTTCACAACATTTAAAATGGGCTTTTGCTTAATCATTTACCGCTTTACTAACTGAGCCCGCACCAACATCAGTCTGAGTAGGCATATTTTAGACAGGTATACCTGTTTGTGAAAAAGAACGCTGCTTTATAGGGTTATTTGATAAGGCAATTCTTAAATTGGCTTCTTAGTTTTAATGGGTGTCACAGAAGAGAATGAGAAAGCATAAAATTAGTCACTTTGCTTCTGTCTCTGGCAAGGTTTATGATTTCAGTTCATTACTAATAAAATAAAAATCTGCCAATTTCCCTTTTCTTGTTCTGTTAGAAATTCTGCTATGCAGTTTTCAAGGCAAACCCTAATAATTATTTTAAGAGACTTTTTGCTACAATTCAGTGGCCCTTTGCTGCTATTTTTGTTTTGTTTTCAAATAAAGCAACATGGTTAAAGGTCAGAAGCTCACACTGTATGTCTTTGCTTCTCATCACCTGGATGCATCTTCCTCATTTAAAGGATTTTGCTGCCTCCAAACAGTATTGATTCATTCCCTGGAAAGGATTATTACAATGTTCTAATGTATAAGGCTTCATATATTAAAAGAAATGGAATCTAGCACTAATGGTACAGAGGTAGATAGATGAGACAAACATACAGATAGTGCTTAGGATGGGTATGCAAGTCTTTGTCCACTAAAACCTCATTATTTGTAGTTCTGCTGGCAAGTTTTAAAAAAAGAACCACTCTGGAATCTCATTGGTATTCAAAAGGAAATCATTACTGATAGAATGTTACAGGAACTACAGTAGATACAGGCCAAGAGAGTAAATTAAAAACACTATGATAACATTCTTCACATTTTACAAGCTAAGGAACACGATCAAGTTGCAGAGCTGACATCATAATATGAAACTTGAGATTGGGTTCTGTTTGGCTATACATTTTTATAAGCCTGATACTTCAATGAAACAGAGCAGCTCTTAAACTCAAGCAACTGGAAGGGGGCAGACAGCACAAATGACACACAGTTTAGTCCCAGAGGACTTCTAGTTTTAAGGAGAGCCTATGAAGATTTCCAGCATTAGAAGGAATTCTTCTGGGGAGGTTTAATGGATATTTTCATGACAGTTCTTCCAAGAGTTTCTTCCACTGGTTTTCCCTTGGACAAATAGGGTGCTTTAAAATTCCATCAGTCTTCTTCCCTTGCAATAGTTGATATATGAATGGCTTCCCAAATCACCTCTTACAATGAGGAAGATGGTGGCACAGTAACAGCTAGGATAGGATATTATGCAGTGGGATATAAAGAGAAATTTAAAACCAAGAAGATCTGGATGCTAAGGTGCAAATACAACACATATCACAGAGTGACATACCTATTTAAAGGAGAGGGTAGTGCTTTTTTTTTTCATTTAAATTGATCTTATCTGTTGCTGAGGACTAGTGAACTTGACCTGCTTGATCTCACTAACAGTGAGAATATTTTTTTCATATACTACATTTTTTGTTAGCAATTATTTGAAATATTACTGTCTTAGATAGTCACAAAGTTGTATAGTGAAGACTGCAAAATTTTCTTATTAATCCTTCAAAAGATAAGCTACACAAGAGCTGCAGATAAATATCAAATTCCACATGTGGATAATGTGTATCAGACTACATTGTACCATTAGTAAGAAATGCATAGGACTAAAAGTCAAACCAGTCTTGGGATTATTTAGAGGCCAAGTATCGTATCCTTTGGGACAGTGCAAAACCCGTGTTCTCCCATGCTGGTGTATGATGGGAAATATTATGATTGTCAAGTACATATTGTGACAGACTGACAATATCTTGCCGTATCCTGGACAAAGCTGATTGGAATTAAGATAATCTTTATTGAATAAAATTAAATCTTATTTAATTAGGTTTAATAACTTTGGGGTCCATCATATGAAAAAAAATGCAATTGCGTATGTGTTATTGTGTATGTAACTCGTTCCTCCGTTAGCAGCCCTTTGAAGACACTCCCCTAGAGAAGAGTGCATTTACTACTTCACATTAGATTATTCATGGATTGCCAAACAAACAAAGGATTTTTGAGTACATAGTCTTGTTTTAAACAGACTCAGGGACCTCTTCTGATCTGGCAGATGGACAGGGCCATGGTCTACAGAGGACCCCACTATTTAGGAAAGGGTTGGAAGAACTGGGGCTTACTGAGGCCCTATAAGATTGGGTGATTGGTCTGATCTTAAGATGTGATTAACTTGAACCCCCAACAAAACCCTTAGGTGGGGTGTTGAAGGATTGTCATATCTCATGTTAAGTTTGAGGTCAACCTTAGTAAGCGTATTAGCATGCAGGTAGGTTCTTTTATTGTTTTACTATGTTTTCTCTGTAGTGTTTTTCCCTTAAGAATAAAATAAGATTGTATAAAAAGAGGTGTATGGTAACTGTAATGGTGGGCAGTCACACTGTAAACCATCTCTGAAGAGAAAGCAAGCTGGTGCTCTTGGGCAGACCATCTCTGCTGGGAATAACACAGTTATGGCAGGAAACTGTGCACCCTGGAAATACCCTGTTGAGAAGGGAGTGAGAGGCAGATCCACCCAAGACAGGCAACAGCAGAGAGCTGGAAACCTGAGAGTTGGTACCCTTTCTGGACCACTGAGGGGAAACACAGGTGTAGTTGCCCTGAATTGTGACACACATCTTTTCTATAATTGTTGTAAGATGTGAGAATAACCAGTAGGGAGATATCTGTGTTTTTTGACCTACTGAATTTTACTATTATTACTTTTTGGTTCAGCACCGAAAGCACTAGATAGGCACTTTTTACATATACCATCAAAGTTCTCTGGCTTTTCATTACTGATACTACTTTTCTGAAGGAGAGAAAGAAAGAAACCTCTCTAAATGCATTTCCTTTGCAGATTGTAGCCTAAAGGATGGTTTGGATTAAGAAATAAGTGGAAGGCAGGTTTGGGGCCTAAGTTAGCCTAAGCGCAGGAGTATGAAAAATTGAAGTTGTTAGTGTGAGACAAAGTGTTATGGGAAAGTAAGAATTAGAAAGGATGTGACCCAAGGCCACATTACCATTACATTTGGATATAACTGGTTTTAGCAAGGTCTTTAATTGATGTTTTTGAGACCTGTGAATGCTTTATTAAATTCCTATCTATATTGACAGTATGGAAAGGGCATTGGTGCAGATGTTAATTTAAATAATGTGTAATGTAGAGAGTCAATAAGAAAGGGCAGAAATATAATTATAGTAGAGGAGTTTAATGTTAATTAGTATTATAATGGAGTATAAAAGTAGTTTTGCTAAATTGTAGAGTGCTCCTACCCTTAGGTTTCAGGATTATAAATCTGTACTTCACTCTGTTATCAGTGGATTTATCGCCCATACATCCTTTCATCTTTAAGTGTGAGTATAATTTTGGCATTTGTATAAGTAGTAATTGCATGCCTGCTTACTTAACTAATTTTTATTTTTTACTAAAGTTTGGTTGTACCATTCAGTGTGTAACCTAGAGGTCCTCTATTAAATATATATATATATATATATATATATAACTGACCTACAGGCTCAAACCAGAAAACTAAGTTGGTTTACTGCACCCTTATCTTTAACAACATAATATTTATTTAAAACATTTCAAGATAAAGGTTGCAAAAGGTTACATGATTCATAGTTTAGGAGTTTGCCTTGTAAGTCCCAGAACCATTGACAAGCATTAACTCATTGAGATGACACTCATCCACCAACCATCATTCTACATAAGGTTACAAAAGACTTACCAGCCCAACTATTCTCAAAATGCAAAGAGGGAGAGAAGGAAGATGGTACAGTGTGGATACTTTCTATCTTCTTTCTGATGCCTCATGGTATGTCTGGTGAGGCCAGGCCACAGAAATCAAATGTGAATTAAGCAACTTGTTTCTACTTATGTAAGGCCAACTCCTTTGAGAAATCAGCCTATCTATTCACAGCATTAAAGAAGACCAAAAGAGGTGATAAACTGTATTCACAAATAGCTTAATCTGTTTACAAAATGTTTCCAAACCTGCTACTAGCAGAGAACTCTATTTACTAGCAAGTAAATTTAGCTCTTTCTTCATGGATTGTTCACCCTAAGAGATTACGCTGGCAATTGCATTGCCCAGTTGGAGGATTGAGAAATGTATAAATCAGAGAGACATAACACACTCTCAAAATAAGCATCTGATCTGATCCTAGAATCAAAGGAACAGTGGAGGATTCTGTCATTACGTGAACTGCATATCACTCACTGCCTTGAAAATCTTATATACAGACACATGATTGAAGCAAGCCATAGAAACAGCTACACCTGAATTTTCCAAGAACACCGGAACTCCTGCTTCCTCATAACACATTTGGGTATACAGTTTAATATATGTAGACTATCACAAAATAGTCATCTATGACATGCACTTCTCCCCAAATGCAAAAAGCAACTGGGAAGATTTAAAAAGTTCAAGTAGTTACAAATATCTCATTCTATATTTTTGTAGTTTAACATCAAGATCTACCACAAAGCTTCAGGAAGAAGAAAATTATGGGTGATGATCAGATACAAATGGAATTTAGACACCTCGCAGAGCAGTAATTTGGTGATTAACACCACCTTATGCCTTTGTGAATGAGTGTAAAGGGAAGAGGAGCCAAAATACATGGATTTTGATTTCCCATTGGTTGCTATAATTGCAATGAAAAAGGCAACCTTTAGAGAGAAATGGTGAAAAGAAAGGAAGATCCAATCTTTGTGATAAATACTAGATTAAAATCCCACAAGCCACATGTAGCACACTGGTTGCAAACTTGTGGCTACAACGTCTTAAAAATGATTAAAAGGAAGGTGAATGAAAACAGATGCCCCTTCCATGAGAACATTAATGAATGTAGAGAAAGAGAAGCTACATTTCACCAAGATTAGCAATTATTCTAAGATAATAGGAACCAGACAAAGCTATTTTGTCTCATCTGAAACTTGGAGTACCAGGGGAAAACCAATAGTAGATGCTGTCCCCAGTGAAGAAGTAATTCATCTGTCAGAGAGCCTGTATCTGTGTTCATAAGGCTTTCATTTCCATCTCCAGCCAATTACCCAAAAGTAATACATATCCCTACTGCAAAAAACTTGCACTCTAACGAATCCTTTAACAGCACCTCCAGTGGTGCTCTGGCAGACTAACCTCTCAAATGCATGGCATGTGTGATGAATCAGATATGCTGATCTTTTTTGATCTAATTGATATTGGCGCATAAGAGGTCAATAGTATTCAATATGTGTATTCTCTGTTTTGTTTTTTTCCATGTCAATGAGAGTTTACAAAATAAAGTTTTAAAATTCTGGTTAAACTGAGATCTGTAACACATTATCTATGGTGTAGCTACTACTGCATAATTTGACTGTGCACCAGTTTTACAGTGCTACAAGAGATGCTGAATCTACTTCATTTCATTTTTAGGGTCCATCTGAAAATCATATTCAGTGTTTATAAGGCTGAGAAGCTAAGTATTTATAAAGAAGCAATAGATGATTAAGGTAAGTGCCCCAATTACTGAACACATGCTACTCTCTTTGTTTAAAATAATAAACTGCAATAATGGGCCAACTTTTAGAAGCTGGAGTTTGCCAAGGACAACCAACTCCATTACATACACTGGCATCAACAGTCCCATGCACCCAAGAGGCAGACTGCTGTTAACTAATTACAGCATTTTACATTCCTGTACACCTACCAACTCAAAGAATCCCAAAGTGACAATAGTCATTTCGGAGAGTAGTGCTGCACTGGAACTGTTGTGTTGTCCCTAAACTCTTGTGCATTATTTGAAGCTGTAGAGATGATTGGGAAATTAGGTAGATCACAATGTAATTTGGCTGTGTCACAGGGATTATCTATATCCTTACTATCATGCCAGCTGTTACTGAGCACAAGGAAACAGAACTTTTATACATCCAGCTTCTCAGTGTCTCATAACACCACCATATTGTGGCACTGTTTCAGTCCTGCTGCTAACTGAACACCACAAATTCCCCAAGTAACCTAGATTTTTCCTTGGAGGGGATGGGAGTAGGTGAGGGGAAGGAGGTGTAAGTTGCTAATGAGGCCCAGTTCTGCTTTGGAACAAATTCTCATGAGCCCCATAGAGACCTAAGAGCAGAATTTAGTCCTAAAATACTGAAACCTAAGAAGTGAATGCTCTAAGGTGGTATTTAAAAGATATTTACAGGTATCAATAAGCCTTTTAAGGCTTAATTTTCAATGTCAGGCCTGCAGTCACACACATAATTGTGCACTTAGTTCACATATGTAATTACCATGATGGTATGCACAACTCAAGTATTTTGGTACATATATGCCCTGTTATAAATCTAGATGCTTTCCTGGAATGTGAAAACCCTCAATATTAATGCACAACAGCAATTTGCATACTTAAATTAGGTCCCCAATTATGCATTCATTTTGTTACATGCAATCACATGCCTGAATGGCTATCATGTTCTTATTTTCTTTGCCTGAATATTTGCAGATATGTGTATTTCCAGAACCCTCAAACACACAATTTACAACAGACTAACTTCAAACCGTATTTAATCCAATCACATTTTGCACTTGGTTTCCTTTAATCCACTGGATACGAAGCTGAATGAAGCATTAAAAAACAGCAGCAGAAAGTTCATTCAATTAACCTCTTTAAAAAAAAAGTTAATTTCTTACTGTCCCAATAAAAAAAGACAAACTGCGAGCCTCCCTAGACACAAACAAAACACACCTCTATATACTGCACATCTCTACTATCTGCGACTGTTATCGCGTCAGAGCCCACATTTTAAGCAGCATTGAGGCTAATCGATATGAGGATGGGAAACCTGCAAGGAAGAAAATCTGGGTGCTCAGAAATGGTGCTAGTTAGTGCTTTCTCTGGGTGTGTCAACACTAACATTTTTCTTACAATTTCCCACCTTTCCTGTAGTGCCAGTGCAGCTTCACCAGTGGTAGTGATTGTGGGAGCGGTATTATAGACAAGGTGCGCATGCTTTTACCACTGCATCAAGCCTGCTCAGAGCAGATCTAGACAACAAGTTGGTTACAGCACCAGCGGCTGGGCTGCTCTAGCACTCCCGTCATTGTTACAGCCAACAGAGCGGCACTGACGGTAGTGTAACTGTGGAAGATCAAGAAAAATGTCAGTATAGGTAAGGGCTCTAAATCACCACTGAACCAATATGCTATGTGGTGATACAGAAAGTTATTG
This sequence comes from Macrochelys suwanniensis, assembly GCA_033296515.1. Lineage (NCBI taxonomy): Eukaryota > Metazoa > Chordata > Testudines > Chelydridae > Macrochelys > Macrochelys suwanniensis. Next base: position 135,660,991 of record CM065776.1, read on the forward strand.
ATGAAGATAACTTTAGGGGGGAGGGACAGCTCGGTGGTTTGAGCATCGGCCTGCTAAACCCAGGGTTGTGAGTTCAATCCTTGAGGGGGCCATTTAAGGATCTGGGGCAAAAAATGGGGATTGGCCCTGCTTTGAGCAGGGGGTTGGACTAGATGACCTCCTAAGGTCCCTTCCAACCCTGATATTCTATGAAGATGCCTTCTTCCAGGAAAGAAAACTGAAGTGTGGCCCACATCTATCTTAGGAATTTATATAGACTCATTACCATAATATCTGAACACTTCACAATTTAATGTATTTATCGCCACAACAACCCCACTGAAGTAGGGAAGTACTAATAGCTTTATGTTACGTATAGGAAACTGAGGCACAGAGGCTAAGTGACTTTCAAAAGATCACACAGGCAATCAGTAGAACAGGCGCTTGAAGCCAGGTCTCCACAGTACCAGTCTAGCACCCTAACTTCTGGACCATTCTTCCTCTCATTGGTTATAACAGAAGAGGTGTTAAGCCTGGTTTCCTGGACACGTTCCACCTTGACTCCTTACATTCTGCCTAATGCAGCTTGAATTCCTCTTACTTTTATCTAAGGCATTCTTCACTTTCTGTGCAATCCTGTCATGCAGTGTTTCTCACAGTATTTTCTGCTGTCCAAGAACACATTAGAGGCTAGGTGACAGCTCTCGGCCTTCCCTTCCCACACCAAAAAACATAACATTAAACAGGGGAAGCCAAGACCAGCCATCTGTAGGCAGTTTTATGAAGATGTAAAGAGTTGTGCCATCTTTTCAGGAACTTTCTGAAGTGAACTGGAACTGTAAACTTTTGGAGATTTGTCCATAATGCACACACATATTTACAGTACAATCCCCTACTTTATTCAAAAATTGGGGATTGAGGAATGTATAAAAATTAAGAAGTTTATAAAATTGAACATCTCAAAATTATAGTTGGTACAGTGCATAAGTTAATGTATGAATCCTTTAATGATAGCATAACTAAATGACTGGTAACAAAAAGGTATATAGTGAGCCTATTGCAATCGTGAAAATGGATTGCACTACATAATATAGTGATGTACACGCATACTGTCCTGTAGGCTCCTACAGACACTGGGGAAATTGCAGAATTTTCCTGGTTCCTAAGCGTGATATTAAAGCATTTTCACCAGTGGATAAGAAGGCCAATACACCCTGCTCAGACTGTGTGAACTCTGCTCCCATCTGAAGTACATACACGTGAGCTTTATTGATTGAGGGGTAAAAATGGTTTATATGACTAGTCATTCATAAGATCTGTGTTCTGTGTTCATCGGTACCACTACAAAATAAATCACTATGGGTAAAATGCAGTGATCAACTGCATTTTTCGTGTAACTCTTTCACCTGCATGCTGCCTGCTAATCCACCTACAGTAGCATTACTTCTAACACTGCAATTGAAAGGTAAATACACATGGTTCTGCAGTATATTACATGGGTATCTGGTAAGGTTTGGATCCAAGCTAAGACTAGATATATAAAGGGACTATGGATTATTTGTGAAAAGCTATATAAAAAGCACTATCATTATTTGCTAAAGAGAAATACTGCTTTGGGAGTGTATTAAGGGACTCAAGTTTTACCCCTTTATACAGTCCGAGTTCTCAAAAAAAGGAGCAAATTATACAGAATACCGATTCTGGGTACACAGGAATTTCATGCAAGACGCAGGTATAGTATGAATAGTGTCAGTGTAAACTTCCCCACATACCATAACAAAGTGAATCAGCAACAATAGTAATGCCAAACACAAGTGTTAAAAATAATGAGGTAGTCATTAATAAAAACCAATAGATTAGCTTTTAAAATCTTAATTTTAAGCTAGTTTGGGGTGAGGGGAGGATCGTTTTTCTTTGCACTCAGGTTCCTGCGCATTCTATAGACCACATTTTCAAGCTTTGTGCCTCAACTATGAGTAGGGTGACCAGGTGTGCGGTTTTCAACCGGACCACCCGGTCGAAAGGGATCCTGGCAGCTCTGGTCAACACCACTGACCAGGCCATTGACTGTCCAGTTGGTGGTGCCATGCAGTGCAGCCTCCATGCTGTACGGCTCCCGGGAAGCAACCAGTATGTCCCCCTCCAGCTCTTACACGTAGGGGCAGCCAGGGGGCTCCACACACTACTCCCCTCCCCAATTGGAACCATGGCCAATGGGAGCTGCGGGGGTGGCGCCTGTGAACAAGGCAGCGTGCAGAGTTGCCTGGCCGTGCCTCTGCGTAGGAGCCTGAGGGGAGACATGCCGCTGCTTATGGGCGCTGCTTGAGGTAACTGCCACCCGGAGCCTGCAACCCAGAGCTCCCCCCCATGCACCAACCCCCTACCCCAGCCCTGATCCCCTCCCATCCTCCGAACCCCTTAAGCCCAGCCCAGAGCACCCTCCTACACCCCAAACCCCTCATACCAAGCCCCACCCCCAGCCATAGCCCTCACCCCCCCACACACCCCACCCCCTTCCCCAGCCCAGAGCCCCCTCCCACACTCCAAACCCCTCATCCATGGCCCCACCACAAAGCCCGCACCCCCAGCCAGAGCCCTCGCCCCCTCTTGCATCCTAACCCACTGCCTCAGCCTGGAGGCCTCTCCCACACTTTGAACTCGTCATTTTTGACCTCACCCTGGAGCCTAAACTCCAGCAGGAGCCCACACCCCCGCCCCACTCCCACCCTCTGAGCCAGCCTGGTAAAAATGAATGAGTTAGTGAGTGAGGGTGGGGAGAGTGAGTGGGGGAGGATTAGAAATTTGCTTTTCTTTAGTGAAAACTGAGATTCCTACATCACCATTTGACTCTAGGAGGTGGAACTTTTAGAAAAACACTAAATATTGTGACCCTAGAAATAGAATTGTGTGAGCTGTTAGCATAACAATACTAACCTAAAACATCCACCTCTGATAAGGTAGAAGTCTATCCTTATGCCTAGTTTTTAAACTCTCTACTGACAGTTTCAACCAGAGTGCTAATTAGAGCCAATTATACAATTGTACAGAGATCAGAAGGGAACAGGCTTAATCTGAAGAACTACCTTGAGATGAAATGATCTAAGATCTCTTGAGATTTCTGGTACCTTGTCATTTTGGATGAGTTAAAGCTTTCAGAAGAAAAGCTTTTTGTCCTTATGTTTCTGTTTGGAATGAAGACATGCAGTATGTGAAAATAAAATATAAATGTTAAGAGCATCTTGAACTTCAGAAAAAAAGACTGAGGTAGAGTTTGTTTCATGTTTAGGTTAAAGTGTTCTCAAAGTTTTGAAGATATGCAAGCCTCGTTTCAACCTCTCTGCAAAGACTTTGTTAGCCAACCATTTGTAAATTACACTTAATTTGTACGCCAATGGTAAAACATGTGAGGTCTCTGACACATGATTAGAAGAAGCCTTTACTTTTACATATAAAAACCTGATTTGTAAATAAAACTGCAAAGGATTAGTATCTTTTTTATATATCCTATCAACCAGGATTATAGATCTAAGTGCCTTGTAAAAAAAACCTGTTACAAGCTAGGGAGTTTATGTGTGTTCTCAAAATGCCACAATTCCCACTTCACCCTCACCATGAAATATGGGAACATCCTTTCATTCTCTCCTTGCCCCTGAAAACACATGCTTATTAAAGGCCTTCTGGAAACCTTCATTCTAGAGGGAAGGTCAGATGTTGTTCCCTCTAGCACCTAACAGTTTCACTGCAGCTGGGTTAGGGTGGGAGTCTGGCTGGAGAACACCACAAAGGACACCTGTCTCACAAACACCCAAGAGACTCTGTGATGACTTCACAGTCCTCCTATAACAAGCTATTTAGCAGAGATTACAAATTATGAAACCACTAGAGCACTTCCCAGCTTTAAAACAGCAAACTAAGCAAAATATGCATAATAATCAGTTCTGAAAGATTCAACTCTCATATAGCTATTCATTTTACCTCATTTTTACACCTCCAAGCATCGTCAATAACTTACTTCCAAGTCAATTACTATTGATAACTTACAGATACCTTACAGTTCATAAGCTCGAGCAGTATGTAGACCCTCACAATACATAAGCACAACATTCAAAGACAGGCAGAGTTAACATTTTAATTTCCTTTCACTAATAGGTGCTGGAAATATTACTTTTATTTTCAGGGTTTGCTTTTTATTTTTTAATTTTTGATTGGCTCTTGTATGCATCATTAATAAAAGGAGATATTCATTTTATGTGCATTCTTGGATATGGAAAGATTAACAACACTGCTAACTTCTCAGATAAAGGGTGATAAACACAGCTGTCATAACAATCATTCCTGAGCAATGAGTCATTAATGAGGTTGGTAAGTACTAATCCAAGCCAATCATTATCTTCAGGATCAATGCTGAGGACATTGCTTGCTATTGTATTATGGAAAATAGTTTATAGTCCTAATAATGTCCTTTGTAATAAGTTACTATAAATCACAGCTGAATGGCTGCATTGAAAAAAAAAACAGTCATTTTCTGTTAACCTACTGATTTTCTACCAATTACAGTGCAGGAAACACTCTATTAAATTATAGTGATATGCTGCACTGCTATTAATATTTTGCAGCCACAATTTTTCCTTTTATAGTAAAGTAATATATGCATTAAAGATTAAATAAAATATAGAAGTACACTACAAAAACATAAAGCAGTACAAATTAGAAAATAAGATAATGGTAAGGTAAACAGCCAGGACAAATTAGCTGTCAGGTACAGGCCTTCACACAAGTAAGGGTGTAATTCACCCATCAATGAAAAGAACCCATGAAAATGAACCAAGGCTGGCTTACAACAATGGTGACTCCATGGTATAGAACAAAATGAGGAAGCATGAGAAAAAGGATGTTTCCGGACACTGGTGATAAGAAAGGAAGCCTTTTACCTGCTAAGGCATCAGCTCAAATTCTACTGAGGTAGGTAGTGACTGAAAGTCATTACCCAAGGATGGTTGCTCATTGGTCTACATGAAATGAGTTAGTTATCTCAGTTCTGTTTCTACTGGAGGTGTGTTCATGTCACCATTAGTATTCACCTTGCAATCTACATAGAGAGGCCAAGGGCTGAATGAGGTTGGAGTCTAATTATTGTCTGACTTCAAGGAGGTGTCCCTTTTGGATCAAAGTGCTGGCATCCTACTACTGTTGGTGTCACATCTTTTCTGTCAAGAGTTACATAAAATATCCACACTTGCCAATCTAGAACACTGTTCACTTAATAGTATTAGATAGATAGAATCAAAGCCTTAGTGTGTATTAAGTACTGCACACCTGTACAAAGAAGCCTTCCCAACGTGCACTACCTGAGTAAGGATCTGACAAAAATGCAAAGCCTGCTCCCCACTATTTCCCTGTGAGTTTATGACACAGAGGTTGGGGAAGGGTGCAGAATAGGCATAGCCATGGCACTAGCTCCCCAACACACCAGGGAGTTATGGATAACTACTCCAAGAGGGAGCTTACTGAACCCCATCAAAGGATTTGCCCATGCTTCTCTTGTGCACCAGGAAGGAGTCTGCCACTACACACTCCCCTTCTGCGGTCACAACTCCTGATATCTCCCAACTCAGGGATCTCCTTAAATGGCACAATCAAGCTTTTAACAACCACAGCAGAACACAAACTCAAACAGATTTTAAAGTGTTTGTAGAAGCTGCCAACAGCAGCTATATTTTTCCTTGAAGTTTTGTCTCGAGATGGGTCCAAACCAAAACTCAAATGACAACCCCCCAATCCAGCAGAGTTGATGTTCGGTATGTCAGTTGTCAATCGTGAACTCCTTTTGTTTTCATACAAAGATGCTTGGGTGAGGTTATGCAGACATCAGGGCAAATGTATAGCATCAAGTGGCTTTGATAAGAGGGAGAGTTTTACCCAGTCTGAGTTTAGGGATTAGTTTGAATGTAAAACTCAAAGAAAAACTCAAGAGGGAGAAGGTTGGAAAGCCAAGTGTTTTGAGACTAGAGGAAACGTGTACCCAACCAGTGAAACAAAACCATGAATTGTAACACAATTTTTAATAGGGAAAATCTAGTAAATCTATACTCATATCATTCTGCACAATATTCCGCTTTAGTTAACTATGTATTGCATTTAGGTGTTGTATGATTGTATAACCTCCACACTCAATATTTGTTAGTTATCAGACAATAAAAGTGCCTAAAGAGAAAGTTGCTTAGTCACATTGTGAAACATGCATTTCATTTTTTCTCTTTTACCTGGAAATCTAGCTCTTAAGTAATTAAAATAAATTGGCAATTTGTGAAGGAAGTACCTACCTGATTTAACTTAAATTTCCCAGAGAGACCATTATTATCTTTCACAATAACATAACTGCTGTACATGCACACTTAAGGCAAAATCTTGCCCCTTCTGGTATGCAGGTGTACTAGTGGAGGGAGAGTGATGGAATTTTATTTTCACTCATGGATAGCTCAAGAAAATGCCGCTTTGGGAGATGGGTTACGGACTTGGCCAATGAATCACAATTCCAAGAATGTATGTACAGCCAAGTCACTTTGTGCATTTGCTGCACTGTGTGACAGTTATGGCAATTTTATACAACATCCTGGACAAACCTTAATGAATTAAATCATATTAAATTAAGTACCTTTGGAGTCCATTGCTTAAAAATTAGAAGTTTTTGTATTATTGCGGGGGTTGTATGCAACTTCTCTAAGCAGGAGACGTGGCCAATGTAAACTTTGGGAAGTGCTATGAGCTTCAAAGGACTATTTTAAATAAACAATGTGCCAGACAAAGTTAAGTGCAGTTCCTGGGGAGGTGAATGCAAATTAGCACCTCCAGTTTTGCAAAGCCCCTACATTTTGAACCTCTGCCCTGAGGGGGGGACTCTTGTCATGACCTCCGCAGATCAAAGATCCAAACTGGATAAAAGTGACTCACAGATACATGGTGTATTTGTAATGAGCTAATTGTTGTTCTGAACTTGTGAAAACAGAAAAAAAAAAACTTGGTGGGGTTTGAAGGACTGAGACCTTGTTGGAGTTGGGGTGAACTCTTGTAAGCTTTTAGCATGCATGTAGGTTCTTTATTGCTTAAACAGGTTTTCTCTGTAATATTTTCACCTTAAGAATAAATTTGCTTGCTTAGAAAGGTCTGTGTGGCAACTTAGACCCATTTATAGCCTTTGTGGAGAAAAACAAAGCAGGCCTGACTTGCTGGGGAATTCACAATGTAGACAGGGAACTGTGTAGGCCGGAAATACTCCTCCCAAGAGAGGTGATAGCTGGGAAACCGAAAGCCTTAGAGCACTGTTCCCGCACTGGATGATGGAGGGAGAACACAGGTGCAGCTGCCCTGAATTGTGATACGTTGCACTGCCTTTGGGACACACTGAAGATAGCACTACATCATGTCTACCACTCCCTTGTGTGAATTAGGCACCTCTGCAGGGAAAAAAATGAGTTTGGGAAATAATAGTGTGTTTGGGGACAGAGCTGGAGTGATCCTACAATCTACTTCAAACATGAGATTTATTTTTGTTAGAAGGAATAACATTAGGTGCAGATTAACTATCTATATCAAATATGGATGTAACTAGAAACAATAAGGAATTGAGTGATGGCTGGATTTTTCTTCTCAAGTGGGACATCTGACTAACACGGTAAAACAACAAATGGATGTATTTTTCAGCAAATAAATATCTCAAATTAAGAAATTCTGGAGGCAAGGAACTGTGAGTCACCTCTCATAACAACTGTATTTGCCCCTCACTTCCTGTCTGTTTCATTGAGGTGATGAATCAGAAACATAAATGGCTTCTGCACTCAGCAGTTGTACAGTATCACTGCTTACAATTATAAAAACGACTCCAGAAGCCTATATTTTATTTTTTAGAGAGGGTGGGCGGGTAACTGCACAACTCAATATTTTCCTTTAAAAATTTAGTTGCACTGTTGTCTGCTAGAAGTTGCTTTTATTTTAGAACCAAAGTGTACAAGGTAAAAGAATCAATCCAGCATTAAGAGTATGGAAGACATTTTTGTTAGTGAGTAATGGTGTTTGAGAATTTTTAAAACAAATTTTCTTAGTGAATAATAATACTTTGATTTATGCACAGCTTTATACGTTTGTTTTGTTTGCTTGGGTTTTAGGGGGATGAAGAAGGGGGGCTGAATTTACTGTTTGCTTTGTACATTGTTATAGATTCCATGGCAAATGAGATTTATGTTTGCTGTAATGTAAATTGTAAAACCATTGGTGATAAATACAAATGTTACAAACTAGAGATTTGTGAGTAGCATGTTGCATTCACAAACCATTTTTGTGTAGACTGTGCTTCACAAATAAAAATGACTCACCCTCCACACCACATGGCTACCCATTGTCTATTAGTTAAAAATAAATAAAGGTGCCTATACGCATATTTGTGAGCTCTTCGCGGTTTACTTGGGGTCAGTATTGTGCCTTTAGTGTAAATTTTAGGGCATAGTATGTCAAAAGTCATAGAGTTAGGGAGATTTTAGAATGTTACTCTATCTCCCCACTTTCGTAAATGGCACTTTGCTCGGCTCCAAGTGACAGTGTATTCTATATCCTCATCGTGAAAAAAAACAACAGACATTGAAAGCCTTTTACATAGTCTGCCTAAACAAATTTACTTCTCTACTTTCTAGGTTATAATTTCCAGTATTTTTAGCATCATTATTTTGCAATTTTACATGAGGCAGTCCTATGTATCTTATTCTTATCTCAAGCACCTGTGAAACAAACTAGCTAATATATCCAGTGTTTCATCTGCCATACAGACAGCAAAACACAGATTCAGCTACCTGCTGCTGATGGGAATGCATCAGAACCCTACCATTGCAGAATAAATCTTTCTAAAGCATTTTATAAGTGGATTCTTTGTCATCTACAGATTTTATTAAATAAACCAGAACATAGCATCACATTTTATTTTTTAAAAAAGTTAATATCAGGAAATTATTTCATCTAGTACAGTCATCAGCAAACACGGTAAACAGTAAGAACAACAAATCAATACTAAGCCTATTTTATAATGCCTGTTGACACTGAATAGAAGACAACCAAAAACCTTCTTTGTGGAACAATCCTACACAATTTAGATGAAGCCAATACTATTCTATTGAAATGTATCAGGAATTCTATAAATTAGTGTAAAAGCTTATGGAATTTAATACAGAATAAGATCCTCTCTATAGGGTTTTCAAGCCATTATTTCAAAGTAAATGTTATTATGGGAGGGATCCACAACATATGGCTAACATTTGAAAAAGTGAATATTGATTTTTGGTGTTTAATCTGAATTACTGAAAGGGACCTCATTTTCAGGGGATTACTGCTCAGAGCTTTGTGTGTCCTATATTAGGCACAACATTTGTGGCACCTAAAGACCATTGATGAATCAGCCTGTTTCAATGAAGAAAGAAATTTGTAGAAAAATTCCCAGCCATCCCTACCTCTGACCAATATCAGAAATGTGAATGGGTTACAATGGGGCCCCCAGGCCAAAGCAGAATGGCAGAGGCTGGCAGAGTTATGTGGGTCTTATACGTGGAGTTCCAAATCTGAGATATTGTAGTCCATTGGCCTATATCAAAAGGACAATTGAGGTTTGGCTTTGTGGCCCTTTAGTTTGCCTGCAACTGGGAGAACAGTCAGGTAAAAACTCAAACTTGAGTCATGGTTGTGTACGTTCTGGCCTTTAAAATGGAAGTTGTGATGGTCAGTCCCATGCAAAGGATACAATCTCCACCTCCCCAAAGATCTAATCCCTCCCAAACACCAGCTGCAAAGGCAGCAAAATGCATTAGTCCAAATGTCCTTGTTACATTATCTCTAATTGTAGCCTGCATGCCGAAGTCCAAAGCCCCAGTCCTGTATTTTGTTATACATGGGGACTATTGGCATCTACACACAGGCCCATAGATTTCTGAACAGCTCCACAAGGGCACTCAATGAATTCCAGTACTGGGAATCAAGTTTGCAAAGATAAAAAGCTGTGAAATACTGTATGTGAGAGATGAGAGTTTATTTTTGGGTCTTGAATCATAAATAGGTCTAAATATTCATTTATACTTACTCTTAGGGGCCTAACTGAGGCCAGTAATGCATACTGGGACCTTCCACAGACCATCAGGTTGTTGGTCAGAATCTCAGTTTGTTCGTTTTTTTAAGCAAGTCTTTACCCCTTAGAGCTACAAAGAAAATGAAGAGAGTGTGAAACTAGTGTAAAGTGATGCAGTGATGCCTGCCTCCATCAGCAGACAAACTGTGGAAAAAAGAAAGAAAAAAAAGTTTCTGCTACTTTTAAACACTTGTCAGCACTCCAGAACCAAATTCAGTTTATACGTCAATGAGGAAGAATCTCTTTTGAGTTGTGCATGATCAACAGAATTGTTCACTGCGTTTCAACAGCAGAAGCAGATTCCATCATCTTCCTTTACTCCCATGCAATGTTACTAAAGAAAAGGAGGTTGTACAGACATAAGTGAGGACAGAATCCTTAAGTGAGGTAATTAGAAAGGCTTCTGATTCTTTTGAAATATGGTGGCAATCAGTTAGACTCTGAGCATGTGGGTAAGACGCACCAGCCAGAAGCCTGGGGAAAAAATTCTCTGCAGTAACTCAAAGCTTTCTCCATCTAGCATCACATCACTGGCTGTGGGAGATACTTGCTACTAGCAGTTGGTTTTCCCTCACCCCCTATTTTAAAAACCTCCTCTACCAACTTTTTAATGTTACATGCCAGCAGTATGATTTTGTTTTGGTTTAGGTAGAGCCCATCTTTCCTGTATAGGCTCTTCCTTTCCCAAAAGGTTCCACAGTTCCTGAAAAAAACCTATAACCATCCTCCCTACACCATTATTTCATCCATTAATTGAGTCACTGCATTTCTGCTTGTCTTTCTGGCCCTGCACATGGAACTGGAAGCATTTCAGAGAATGCTACCACGGAGTTCCTGGACTTTAATCTCTTATCTAGCAGCCTAAATTTGGCTTCTATTCAGTTATATTGCAAGTGGTTAGCATCTTGCACTCTAGCTAAAGACTCTCCTCTGCTAAATAGCACTATTAGAACTTACACACTCTCTTTGCCACGCAAGTGTCAGCATGCAAGATGGTCAGAGACTCTAAAGCAGGTTCACTTCCATCTTAAGAAGACAGCTCTTTATTAATCAACCCGTACTCAGGGAGAAACCAGGGGTAGAGTTAGGCAGGAAGTGTCCTTCCCATCTTACAAAATTTTCTGGTTTCAATTTTTTCCCCTTTCTAGACAAAATTTGAGACTTACAAAAAGTGAGAGCGCGCCTTCCCAGAACACCAAATACCCTGGTGTTTAGGGCACTTCCCTGGGATGTGGCAGACTCAGGTTCAATCCCCACTTCTCCCACATCCAAGGGAATGCCCTGACCACTGGGCCATTTTATAGTAGCTCTCACCCTCAATATCTCTCGTGTTCGAGCTGTTTCACTTTGTATGTCTAATTAAATATTCACTGGAGCAGGGACTTGAACTTGCATCTCCCACATCCCAGGGAGTGCCCTCAGTACTGGGCTATAAAGTTAGTCTCTCTCCCTCGCACAAAGTGGAATAACTCCAAATAGGAGGGATTGAGACTGACCCACCCCCAGAATAGTTAATAGCCTCATGGTCAGGACACTCACCTGGGATATAGAAGATCTAGGTTCAAGACCCTGGTCTCAATCAGGCAGAACAGAAAATTGAACCTGTGTCTCATATCCAAGTAAATACCCTAACTACTGCTAGTGGTTATTCTGGGTGTGCTGGCTAACTGGTGCTCCCTCCCTGTTTAAATCAGAAATTCACTCTGGACCCGAGAAACCTTTCCTGATGAATGTTTAGTCAAATCAGATACATTCTCTTGAAAATTCGCGATTTTTTGGTGAAGCCAGACAGCTGTAGTGCGAACCCTGTAGAGTTCTATTTGCAAAAGGGCTCATGGATTTAAACCCTGATGTGTGATTCCCAGTGAATGGACATGAACCAGACCTACTGATTTCTTGGGGCCAAAAGCTAACTTAACCAAAACATTCACAGCTCCTCATACACTCACTCCACCATTCTCTTCCATCCTCCTTTGATGTCTTGAGGGGGATAGTTATAGGGTTGTCCTGGGGGTTGGTTGTAGGGGAAGGAGACGTGAAGGAGGAAATTTTGTGGGATGGAGGTTAGCTGGCTGGCTTCCTTACTGTGCTGACCACTTCAGTCCATTTTTCTCAGGATGTTAGCGAACATTGGTGAAGGCAACAAATTTTGAGCCCTAAGTTTAGAGTGGGTTTAAACACAGAAATTGCTAATGGGAACACAGTAGCACTTGTTGGTGTTACAATGGTATCAATCTTTTATAATACAACAGTGTCTTTTTGGTTATTTAAATTAACCCTGTTAAGCAAAATTCATTGCATATTTCATTCTTGCTGTAAAATCAGGACCTGAAAGGTAACTTTTTGCCTACTGAGTTCCTTTTCTCTGTAATTCTTTTCCCCTGGGCATTAATTTTCCAGACAGTAACCAGCTTTTCAAATTTTTACTCCAGACTCATTTAATGACGCTGTGGAAGCTAGGTTTGATTATATTGTATTTATACTGGGTTTAAGGTTAACATGAAATCTATTCACATATTGTTTTTGGATTCTGTTGAACAGTGCGAGCGCAGAAAGATTTAGGCATATTTTCCCAGCTTGCCTCCAGGACCCTGCAGTAAATAAGCCTTGTTTCATGGAGCCTTTCTAGCATTGCAGAGGGACCAGACAGAGATACATGCTTTATACTCTATGGAGTATTTAAATGAGCCATTGATAGGTCAGAAACCAGCCAACTCTAAATGTCTTGCTCATTCATCTTTAAAAGGTATAATACATTTTTGTGTGTACTGTACTGTCTGCAGTCATCCATTTACTATTACCTTCTCTCCCTTAAGTAACTGGCCCAAATTTTAGAAGTGAACCCGGGTCTCACTTGTAGGGTTGCCAACTGTCTAATCACACAAACCCAAACACCCTTGCCCCGCCACCTGCCTGCCCCTTCCCTGAGGCCACACCCCTGCCCCACCCCTTCTCTGAGGCCCCACCCCACTTACTCCATCTCCCTTCCCTCCCTCAATCACTCTCCGCCACCCTCACTCACTTTCAACAGGCTAGGGCACCGGGTTGGTGTGTGGGAGGGAGCATGGACTCTGGGCTGGGGGGTGGAGCAGAGGGATTCGGAATGTGGGAGGGGGCTCCGGGCTGAGCCTGTGGCAGGGGATTGGTCTGCAGGAGGGGGTGTGGGGTGCAAGCTCTGGGAGGGAGTTCGGGTGTTGGAGGGGACTTAGGGCTGGGGCAGAGGATTTGGGTGCAGGAGTGAGGGGTGCAAGCTCTGGGAGGGAGTTTGCATGCAGGAGGGGGCTCTGGGCTGGGGTAGGGGGTGCGGGGTGCAAGGTCTGGGAGGGAGTTTGGGTGCGGGAGGGGGCTCAGGGTGTGGGCAGGGGGTTGGGAGTGGGTGAGGGCTCTGGGAGGGAGTTTGGGCGCAGGAGGGAGGCTCCAGGCTGGGGTAGGGGTGCAGGACGGGGTTTGGCCTGCTGGCTGTGGGAGGGGACTCAGGGCTGGGGGGGGCAGGGGGTTGGGGCGTAGGAGGGGGTGCGTAGTGCAGGGTCCGGTCGTTAGTGCTTACCTCAGGCAGCTCCCAGTTGGCAGTGCAGCGGGGCTAAGGCAGGTTCTCTGCCTGACCTGGCCCCGTGCTGCTCCCAGAAGCAGCTGGCATGTCACTATGGCCTTTGGGTGAGAGAGCTCCACATGCTGCCCGTGCCCACAAGCACCAGCTCCACAGGTCCCATTGGCTGCAGTTCCGAGCCAATGGGAGCTGCAGAGTCGGCTCTGGGGGTGGGGAAAGTGCACGGAGCCACCTGCCCCCCACAAGGGCCGCAGGGACGTGCCAGCCATTTTGGGAGTGGCACAGAGCTAGGATAGGCAGGAAGCCTGTCTTAGCCCTGCTGCGCTAATGGACTTTCAGAACCAAAAATCTCCCAGTTTGGCTTCAGTAGCCTCCAAGATGTATGGAGTGAGTCCAAGAGACTCCCGGCAAAACTGGGAGGGTTGACAACCCTATGTGCTCACATGAACCAACCTGGGAGTGCAGAACAGCTGATGCATACAGATTAGGACTGAAAACATGCAGAATTACATACATATACAAATTCATGACTTTTGCACATGTACTAGGCATTTTCCATGTGCATTTCCACTTGCACCTTTGGGACTGCACTTTTAAACACATGGTTCTGTATTTTAGGACCACAGCCTTAGAGGTGGGAGGAGGGATATCCTGTACAAATGAAATAATGTATAGTGCAATAGAATTGGGGGGGGGGGGGTGTCAGTTCCAAACAAAGTATATTCACAGACTGAATTATCCTACAGTTGATTTCTGCTTACTTGCATCAGTGAAACCAAAAAACTGCAGAATACCGCAAGCATTCTTGGGGAGCTGATTGCTTGTATATTTCTATATTTTTTGTCTGATTGTACTGAGCAGCTAGAGTTTCTACTTCTGGCAGAAGGACTAATAACTGTGTCCCTGATAGCAACACAGATCATGTACAATTACAGTGAGAAGATTTATTTTGTAAATTTGAGGCTATGCACATCCATTAATTATTGAATTCCAGGACTATAATGGCTATCACATAATGACTGAAATTAGGAAGTCAGAAATTTCAAGGATTCAGCAGATTCTGTGGAAGCGGCACTCAGAACAAGACAGTCATTTTTCCTTTTCAATGTTATGTCTCCACAGACTTAACAAATTAAGTGTAATGGTGACAGATATAAGGGTCATAGCCTGGCTTCATGGTACTTGATATGTGAATGGCTAACTTGAACTGACTGTGTAAATGTCTTATCTGATTATATTAAGTTTTAACTGGTGTATCAACTGCTAGCCAATTATGATCAGAGTAACATCCCTGGCATGATGGGTCATTTTACCAGCTGACAGAGTACCTTGGAAATACACATTTAAATATGCTGATATAGGCAAAATCTGAAAGAACTGGCTTTATTCACTGCAACAGGTATTTTCTCTCATCAAAAAGTTGTGGTTTCATGTAGAAAATTTTTAAAATGTTGTATCTTCCATAAGAACACCATGTTTTCCCTGTTTGGAATGTCTTCAAGGGTTTACCCTTTAAGGGATATGAGGTTAAATACAATTGCAATATGAGAGACTGTGTGACAAAATGCATCATTATGCAGAGGCCAAAACAGAATGTGTGTGCCAATTTTAAAATAATCTCACAATACAGGCAAAACTAAGGGGGAGAAGAGTCACACAAAAGAGCAAAAATACATATTCAAATATTAGATATTCTCTCATTTGCTGAGAAATGTACCTAAATCCCTTCTTTCTTCAAGCTGTTCCAGCTAGCAAAAATACTGCTGATCACATAGATGTCCCATGACAAGTGCAATTTCCCCTTTGACTTTGAGCCTCCTGTGCACATATCTGCCTTGTTTACAGTCAGAAAAAAATATTGTGAATTGTTTAAAAAATGCTTCTCATGTACGCAGAAACCTCTTCAAACAGCATCATCCAAAAGAAATATGTTTCCTTTTCCCACAAAAAAGAAAAAAAGCCATTCTCACTGTAATGAACCAGTCTACACCAAGCAAACTAATTTATTTATTTAACAGGCAAGCAATAATTTATACTCAGTGCCAGGTAATCACAAAAATATGTCCATCTTTTTTAAAGGTATGGAAAAGAATGGATACTTGAGTCTAATATATCAGTGCTCAAAAGCTGTAAAATGTAAATGTAGTGTGTAAACACATGCAATGTTAATCTGCACTAACTTCTTGATTGGGCCTCAAATTTAACCTAAAATAGTAAGGATTAACTGAATTATTTACTTACTGTCTAGGCAGTAAAATAGCATGCAATGGGTATAACTTGCAATTCACTACCTCTTCAGCAAATAAAGTCACTTAGTCATTTTCATGTGTCATATGTCTGTTTTGTCTGAGGTTTTATATTTCCATTAAATCTCATTTCTACTGCTGTAAACTCCTTGTTTAGAGACAATCTGAGTCAGTATTCAGTAGTAAGAGGGAGAAATCAAAGAAATTATCCAGTAATGGTCACAGCCAGGTCTTGCTGGGACAGACTATACAAATTAAAAGATCCTGCTAAAGGTCAGTCAGAGAGAGGCATGGTATTCTTCAATTGTCCTTTGCTGGTGCTATGCCTGATGTCAGAAGTTATAGCCAAATACCTCTTGAAGAATTGCCTGTCATCAAGTAGAAGACATCTACCAGAAAAAACAAACACAAAAACTGCCAAGCTGTAGACTTACTACCAGAGATCCAACTTCTTTTCAAGCTTGCTTGAGTCAGACCCTGATTCTACATACTGCTTTACACAGTCAGAACCTTGGACCCATGGGAGGCCCAATGAAATCAACGGCACTGTGCATGGTCACACACATCTGTCCAAGAGGGGCAGTTTACAGGATTGTGGTCTAAAAATCAACTGATAAGTGAGCAAGATCTGTTTGGTTGTTGTTGTTGGGTTTTTTTTGGGGGGGGCAAGGGGGTTAGGGGGGAAACCTTGCGCTTTTAGCAGATCAAACTGGAAGCCTTCAGAGATCTGCTTATAACCCCATGCCCATCTAATATCTGTCAAGAAGAATCTCTTCCACCATTGTGAGACAGTAAACCAGAAACATACCACATAGAAAGGAGGTATCTGAGCACCCACTGTATTCTAGAGTGTGTGTGTGGGGGGTTGTTTTCGTTTTTGACAACCTAATTAACACCCCTCTCTCTGTGTGCACTGTTGGCTACTCTAGCTGACACAAGGAGTTCAAACAGCTGCATTCACTATAATCAGCTGTATGTTAGGCTGATCAACTTACAGAACATGCTAATAAGATAGAGCCACATGCCAGCGAGTGACTAATGTTGAGTTAAGAAGGAGGTTCCATTAGGAAGAGAGTACAAAAAGAGTTTACAGTATTGACTTCGTCCCACATTATCTCCCAACCTATTAGTTTATTGCCCAAACTAATTCTATAGCACCAGAATGAGGGGTCCGAAGAAGTGGGTTTTTTACCCACGAAACCTTACGCCTAAATAAATCAGTTAGTCTTTAAGGTGCCACCGGACTCCTCATTGTCTTTGTGGATACAGACTAACACGGCTACCCCTCTGATCCTTGGATCTACAGCACCAAATGCTTGACCTAGTCATTTTCAGAAAATTAGCTCGAGAACACCCAGCTCGTCCCTTTTCACCCTTAGGGTGCATATGGGAGAGGGGGACAAGACAATTTAGACAGACGTGCTTTTCAGGAAAGAATGCAGGACGCTGGTAACTCATTGTTGTCCTATGACGCTCAACAAGAAACCAAGAGCACAGAGGCATTCCATCATAATACAGTCTGACAAGAGATGGTGAATGGTACAAATTACCCATGGACTGTTTCTATCTGATCTATAGAGCAAAACTGACTTTAAGCCAGTACTTATAATGGGGATAGGGCAGGAAGGGGCTGAGCCCCAGCAGCCTCCACATGCTCTGGCCACCTCCCTTTTCTTGTGAGCCTGGAACTGCTGGTTGGTGTGGAAGCAGGGTCCCAGCTCTGCCCTTTTGCCACTCCAGGGAGTCTAATATCTTTGTTGGGGATGCAACATGGTCTAGCTGGTAAAGCACTGGACTGGAAGACAGGACCACTGTGTTCCATTCCCAACTCTATCACGGACACGCTGTGTGACTTCAGGCAAGTCACTTCATCCCTCTGTGCCTCAGTTTTCCCTCCCACCCATTGTCAATCTTGCGTACTCGATTTTCAGAGCCAGGACTCTCTCTCATACATGTTTGTACAGTAACTCCTCGCTTAACGTTGTAGTTATGTTCCTGAAAAATGTGACCAAGTGAAACGATGTTAAGCAAATCCAATTTCCCTATAAGAATTAATGTAAAGGGGGGGGGGGGTTAGGTTCCAGGGAAATTTTTTTCACCAAACAAAGGACTATATTTTATATATGTATACACAGTATAAGTTTTAAACAAACAATGTAATAATGTACACAGCAATGATGATTGTGAAGCTTGTTTAAGGTGGTGGAGTCAAAGGGTGGGATATTTCCCAGTTAATGACTTACTGCTAAATGATGAACTAGAACCTATCTGAGCCCTCAAGGGTTAACACATTGTTGTTAATGCACATTGCCCCTTTAAGTACCCCACTCTAAGTACACTGCCTTTTTAACTAGATCAGAAAGTTGAGACAGCATCTGCTGCCTGCAAGCTCCCTCAGTCCTGAGCCCTGTCGCGTGTCCCCCCCGCTCTATGGAGATAGGATAAGTGGGTGGCAGGAGCAGGGGGGAAGGGAACACCCTGATATTAGCTCCCTTCTTGCTCCCTCCCACCCCCCACCCAGCACAGCAAGCTCACGGGAGCAGCTCCAAGGCAGAGGGTGGGAGCAGCACAACGGTGGGGGGAGGGACAGCTGAACTGCCCACAATTGATAGCCTGATTTCCTGCTGGGTGGCCGCACAGGGAACTTAGGGGAATGGGGAGCTGATAGGGGGGCTGTCGGTCCACCCTGGTTCCAAGCCCCCACCAGCTAGCTGCAAAGGGATACTCTTTCTGCAAGCAGTGGACAAAGCAGGTGGCTGCCAAACAACATTATAAGGAAGCATTGTGCAACTTTAAATGAGCATGTTCCCTAATTGATCAGCAACATAACAATGAAACAATGTTAACCAGGACGACTTTAAGTGAGGAGTTACTGTATCATACCTTGCACAATAGGGCCAGATATTGGAATACCCTCTAAATGCTACTGCAATGCAAATAAATAAGTGATGTTAGATATTCCCAGGCCTTGTGCACGTGCATCAAGCATTGGGATTTTATGCGTGACCACTCCAAGGCAGCAGGAGAGAGAGGACTAATTTTCCCCTCCTGTATATACATCGGCAGAAAGAGGCACAATCTAAACCACAAATCTGTAATCTCATATTTCATCACAAATATCATGTTCATTTATATTATATCAATAATTCCAGCTCCCTTAGAAGCAAAATCTGATAAAGCACAGTGGCTCCCATAGCATCAATGTGTATTATAATACGTCATTTGTATACGTTCTCTTATTCTGCATATAGAACACCTGTTAACCCCGTCATCCCCATCTGGTCCTCTAACCACCAGATGTTAGTCTCAAAGCTGCACTAAGAATATCTAGAATAGGGCTTTACCATGTGTTTATAAAAAATAACACAATTCTTACAAATAACTGAGGACTAAGTTGGTATGGTCAAAAATGAGAGGCTTTCATCTATAATTAGCTCTTCCTCATTTGTATTGACAGCAGGGCTGGTAGAAAATTTTCTGACAGAAAACTGTTCCATAAGAATATGCTGACTGGACAAAACTGAAACATTTCACTGGCATGTATTGATTTTGTTGAATTTTTGAAAGGACATTACTGAAACTTTTTTGATAAGGTCAAAATGTTGTGTTACAACTTTCTATAGTACATATGTTAAAATGTTAGTATGTAATATCATAGAAAAGTCTAAGTGATCAAGTTGGAATGGAAAACATTTCCCTAAGGTTACGTCAATATTACCAAAACAGAATATTTTAGAAATTTCATTTTGAGGTAATTTAAAAACATGCACCACCCCATCCAACCAAATAACAAAAAAAGCCTTTTTGTTCTGATTTGGGATAACAGAAAATTTTCGCAGAGAAATGAAATTCTGAATTTCAAGCAGCTCCAATGGAGCCACCTAAACAGATATCCTTAGCCAAAACCAGAAGTTGTCACTAATCCACATGATGCTCTCTGAAAGAGATAGCTTTGAAGGGAACATCTCAAGTTTAAGTTAGGTGGGATATCACCTGGAATAACTTACTTACCTCATTGTGTTCTCAGCTATATCATGAATGGAGAGTTGTCTGGTTATGTATAATTTCATAGATCTGTCAGCCAAATCAGAAACACAAAGGCAAAGTGTAGCACCCAGTGACTTCATGCCAATTGTTGAAGTTCCCTGGAAGATTTTGGCTCCGTAAAAGCTAGTGAGCAGATGATGAGACAGTCTGAGTGAAACTTTGGTCCTAGTTATGCCCTTTGCAACTCCATTACAATCTGTGACTGATATTATTTTGAAAGATAAAGGGCAATAGTAAATTGAGAAATCACTGCTAACCTAGTATTCTCTTTTGAAATTGCAGATTTCTGAAATGAATAAAATTTGAAGAATTTTAACCTGCTGCACTTTGTGTGAGCAAACAATACAGAACACAAATTGCCGTTACAAAGTGGCAGGGGGTGTTATGTGTGGCTGGCACATCAGTGAAAGAAGAGACATGTCAGCCAACAGCTTTATGGCTGTGGCATGGCATGAGACAGAAATCTCATGGCAGTTTAGGCAATATGCAATTACCAAAAAAGTAGGTGTATTTCATTCCTTTTATCTCAATGGATAGGTATTATGCAATCCTCTACAGCAGTGTTTTCCAAACTTGGGACGCCGCTTGTCCAAGGAAAGCCCCTGGCGCACCCGGCCGGTTGATTTACCTGCCGCCCTTCCCGCAGCCCCCATTGGCCGGGCACAGCGAACCGCGGCCAAAGGGAGCCACGATCCGCTGAACATGCGGACGTGGCAAGTAAATAAACTGGCCGGGCGCGCCAGGGGCTTTCCCTGAACAAGCGGTATCCCAAGTTTGGGAAACACTGCTCTACAGCATAGTGCTGTGATGCATAAAGATCAGAAGCATTATATTCATGGGCCATATAGAACAGCATTCAGAAAAATCTAATTTACACAGCATAGCAAATAATGACAAAGATTGACGAACTGTTGTCTGTGACATGCCTGCACTGTGGACAAAAGGGTGGATTATAATGAACATTGAGGCTGAACTACATGAAGAAGCAACCAGGGTATTCTTACAGTAAAAATAAAATAAGATTTTACAGTCCTTTATTATGTTCCCACCAGCTAGTCACTTTCCCCTACTCTTCCAAGATGGTTCAGGCACTTTCAAGGGGATTCCGGTGCCAGGATTCTTTCCTCTGCTCAAAGTGCTCCAGTGGCCCTCAAAATATCATCCAGCAGATCACAAATCACAAGATTTATCCTACTTGCCACCAATGAGGATGCAGTGTCTGGGGACGTTACCTCACAGCTCTGTGTTTTTGGGGAACCAGAGTGTAGTACCCAGCCTGTCTGACTCACTAAAGACTTTCCCCACCCCAGCCTCTGCTTGAACCAAATCTGCATCAGATGAAAGACTTATAAAAAGCAACAAAAAGGCAGTGGGAGACACACCTAAACCCCTAGGATAAGGATGGCAGGATTAAGGAAACTCCCCTAGCCTCATTTGCATCGAAGATTGGAGAAGGAGGCATCTCCATTAGCATACAGAATGGAGAACAGAGATTCAAAGGCAAGAACCGCACTGAACTTTGGGACAAGAAAAGCAGGGAAGCACTGCATGATGGGAGATCTCTGCTCCAGATGTTAATGAACCCCCGCCTGCACACACCCAGCTCAGCAGTTATCAAACCAATTCTAGTAATATATCCTTTATTGGTATCCAAAATAGTGGAGCTCCCTAATTGCATTGTGAGCTCCCTCCAAGAAACACCACCCAAAGCCAGGAATGATCAGCTCCCATGTCTAGCCTGAATAAAACAACTTTGGTATTCTCCCTTGTTTACCCGTAAACAAATCTAGTGTTCTCCCTTGAACCATTGTTGTTTCTCTACAAAAAAACCCCTACCCATGCTCAAGTAAGTGTTCTGATGCCTGGATCCAAAATCTGCATCAGTTCCATTAGGACTTCATCTTCTCCTGACTGATCGTGCTGGGGGCTCTGCCTGACTCCAGCACTCCGCTACCACCACCACCTTCGACCCCTGATTAATTCAAGCTTAATGGAGTGCTGAGAACGTGTGTAGCTCCCTTTTGGGTGTTTTTTGGTTTCCTCATTGGCTCTGCAGCAACACTCCTCATACCTAAGCTAAAAGATCCCTGCAGTGCCCCAAAATCCTGTGGCATCTGCTCATCAAGTGGGCTACTACCAGAACAATTGTAACACGAAAGTGGAGACAGAGATGTGCTGAACATGGGACATATGAGGGTGACAGCTTGGCGGTGCTGCTCGACCCAGCCTACTGAGTCCAGGGACATATAAGGGGTCAGCTTGGAAGTGCTGATTAACCCAGTCCTCTCAGATGCGCTCTGTTAATGTATATGTGTGTTCATCTTATTCTGGGGCTGGAAGAACCCAGCCCCGGGGAACCTAGGTCCTGCAGGACAGCTCCATTGGGAGGGAGCTTCTAGCAGGAAGAAGTAGAGCTCCGTATCAGAACACAAGTGACACAAGCATTACATTGATAAAGGTGCAGAACTCCCTCTCCCCCCCCCAGAAGAGTAACCCTAATAAATGAGCATACCCCAAAGTAATGGGCAAAGCTGGTAACAGATGTGAGGAGAGGATGTCTGGCTGTTGAACTCAAGTTCAGCATGAGAGACTCCTTTTCCTCTCCGAGGCAGGGCTTTTGTGCTGCTTTCACAGCCCAAGCAAAATATGAGAGTGGCCAAATGGCTTTGTTGAGGAACCCCAATAAGCAACAGGTGCATTTGGTACTGGCACCTCTAGTTACTCTGACAGCTTTACCAATGAAGGGGAAAGGCCAATAGCATTATGAAGCTGTCAGGGACATGCTCCCTGTACTATAAGTTTGTTTCTGTCTTTTTTCACCTGTTCTGTAAACATTCACCAATTGGCCCTTTAACATGCTCTTTCCCATTGCTGTCCTCTTACCCCTAGAGCAGTGCAAATAATCAAGTTTTTGGTTTAGTTGCCTGAGGGTTAGGAGGAAGGAAGTATTTTTGGTGGACAGAAAAAGTCAAAGGAAATTGTTTGAGATTTTTTTAAAAATGTTTATTTAAATAAAATTGAGGGAAATTCTGAAGTGAAACATCCTTCTGACATAAAAAGTCCAAACACCTCCCTGCCCCCCAAAAATGGCTAAAACAATTCATCAACATTGACCCAAATTTGTGCATTATTAAGTGGGAAAATTTCATCCAGCTCTATTTGCCACAGATACGTCCACTCTCTCCTTGCCAGGAGGTACTATCACAGAAGCTGCATAACAGTTCCCTCAAATGGTGCAGTTGTGTTCTATACCCAGCGTTACCTTTAACTCAAAGCATAATTAAGCATGTGCTAAACATACATCGAGCGTATGAACATAACAATCATTATTTGTATTGAGGTAGCACCAGTCATAGAGCAGGATGCCGTTTTGCCAAGCACTGTACAAAAAAACATGTCAAAGAAGGATAAAGAATGAACAATCCACATATGAGACAAGAAACTACAGATAAATACAAAATACAGGAATGCAAAGAAACAATGAGACAATGCTGCTCATAACATGAAAAGAAGTGTCATGGCACACCAGTAGGCTCACCACTGCTAAGTTTTTCATAGGCATCATGGTGGAGGTGAATTTTAAGGAGGGATTTAAGGGGGCACAATGAAGTGGCTTTGTGGGTGCATAGAGGGAGATCTTTCCATGCTTAGGGGTGGCACAGGAGAATGTGCACAGGTGTTTGTTGAAAAGTTAAGTGATTGGGTGATGAAGGCTGGCATCCATGGCAATACATCCATAAACTGTGCTTGGAATAGGATCTCTTTATTTCAGGGATTTATAAAAGCTTCTTATGGGCCTTGGTCCAGAATGTGCTGCTTCTAATTTTGTGCTGCAATAGGTTGCGTCTATATTACACCCCTTTGGCTTATATTTGAGATATACAGCATGCTTGTTACTTACTGCCCAGAAAAATCCTTCATGGTGCAATCTTCAGTTATCTGTTGGGGCCCTCATTGGTCACTATTTAAAACAAAGTATTTTCCAACTTATTGCTGAACAGAAGACCCTGACATACCACTGCTGTTTCCTATTGAAAGTTTAAGGGAAACAGTGGCATCTCATATCTTAAAGTATGGAACTATTGGCAGATTATGATCTTTTTTATAAGATAGGTGTCTATGGAGGCCCTTAAGAATAAATATAAATGAGTTTCATATACGGCTATTCAGTTAGGAGAAGCCAGTGAACTTGCAGAGGAAACTGTGACCAGTGAGCCCATTCTGCATTATGACAGCCGAATGAACTAAATGTACGGGTTGAACATCTACCCTGTGTTCCTCAAGCACAGATCTGTGAATCTTTCTCACTTACTACACTAGCACATCTGTAAAACACAAGTGCACAAAACTCAAACCTGAGTAAGTTAGACATTCTGCTTCCCTTACAGCAGATTTGCAAAATTTCACTCACCCAAGAGAATTGTTTTTACTAGTTTACCATGGTATTAAACATGGGGGTGGGGGGAGCAGTGAGGAACTTATCAAAGGGCTGATGAGAAGACTTTGTGCTTGGGCTGGTGTATTTCATGACAATTTTCCAAGAGAATTTTTCAAGACTGTCATAAACCATCTACAGATCCACTGAAAATGTCAGTTGAAGAGTTCCCCCCCCCCTTTCCAAAGTGTAGCATATGACATTTAGTTTATACCTACTGCACATCTTCAAACAAGCATTTAAACTCATGGGCATATGTGTGCATTACATTATAAGTATAGATAGACTATCTTCAGAAGTATTTATGTTCTTATGCATATTACCAGCACCTGTAAACTAGCCACATAGCTGAAGACCAAGAAATTTAGTTGAATTCCCTTGCTAAATTAAGATATAACTTAGCCCTCATGCTATGCAGGAACGGAGTTATTTAAAAATCTGTCATTAAAATGATTAAATATTTTCTAATTATTTATGCTCATTTCAGCACCTACCACCATGTCCAATGTTTGCTGCTACTAAATTACTTTTTAAGCAAGCAATTCAACATATTTGTATCAATTATTCCTATTATGATTAATTATTCTTACTGTTACACTTAATGGAGCTATGCTTTTGGCTCTGGTTACTTATCACCACTGTGAATATAATTGCATAATTGCTATCAACCATGAATAAGACAATTTAATTCCTTTTTATTTTCTCTGCCAGTATTGTCTTGCAGGTGGTAGAATCCCATGTCTTAAAGTATCAACTGAATAATATTAGCCACATCTGTAAACAAGTGCTCTGTTGAACTCTTGGCTTTCATGTTACCCTCAGAACAGCAGAACTTCATAGTGAGAGATCAGGCATATTACTTAGTAGAGAGGCTAATAGAACAAGCAACCTTGCATAGAAACAATTTACTCATATACTTTGCCATCTGGCATCTTCTCTGTTATTGTGTTCCTATGGGATGTTTTTTATATTGTCAGTAGATACCTTTTCCATCAAAGGCAAAACACAATCATAAGGATTACAGCTTTCGCATTAGCAATACACATGACATAGTGCAGTATTGTACTATTTTTGGAATTCTACCAGGCAGGCTCAACAGATTTCAGTTATACCATGCAGCTACCCTCACCACATACATACAAAGTAGTCATAGTAAGCTAAAACAAATACATGCTATCCTGGGAGTTTCATGGATGTTAGAGAAGGAGAAAATAAAAAGGTTTGATTCTTCTCTGCCTTGCCCATTTTGTAGTCACTCAGACCTGTACAAAGCCATTGTCAGAATCAGATTGTTTTGTGCTCTGCACACCAGTGTATATTTATTACTTCAGTGTGTCCAGTGTGCAAATCAGCATTGATTTTTGGTCCTGTGTGCCAGTTATATCAGCCATCAGTGACATTCTGACCACTGTGGGGCTTCAGTAACAGATACAATACCCAAAGAGATGAATACAAAATACTTGAGGTTATGCAAAGACACTACTTAAGTATCAGTTGTAGAGACAGCCATGGGGAACTCAATTCATTTTCACATAGTACATATATTAAAACACAAAGTGGCAAGAATGTGGTGAAGACAAGGCTACCTTTGGGTACATGGTATGAGACTGACCCATTACATTCCTATATGTAAGGTTGTCATTCGAAGAAGTTCCTTGATTTGAGGGATTCCCACAGGTTTGAGTTTGGCTGCACTCAGACTATTATCACTTAATTTGTGGTATCTCACAAGATTCCCTAGGTGTTTTCTAAACAGAGGAAGACACCAACAATAATGTGTTCTGGCTAAATGCAGAAAGAAGTCCCTTGAGAGCCACAGCAATAGCTCGGAAGTTAATATATAACAGATTTCAATGATAAATATAAACGTTTTGTAAAATAGTATGAGCAGATTCTCTACTAAGATTGTCAAATGAGAAGAAGTTTCTTTAGGTTAAATTGCAAGAGCTTTTCTGTGATTGTATATTTAATTGAAGACTCTTGTTACCTTATAATCACAGAAGTGTAGGGCTGGAAGAACCTCAAGGGGTCACCTGCTCCCACACCATGCTGAGGCAGGATCAAGTATGCTTAGACCATCCCTGACAGTCGTTTGTTTAATCTAGTCTTAAAAATCTTTAATGATGAAAATTCCACAACCACCATAGGTAACCCGTTCCAGTACTTAATTATACTTACAGTTAGAAAAGTCGTTTCCTAATATCTAATCTGAATCTCCCTTGCTGACCATTTATTATTTGCCTTGGGAAGTGGAGATGAAGAAAACTATATTTCTTCGTACTCTTTCCCCCTTTTCCCCCCACTACCCCACAGTTTGGCTTTATTTAATATGCTCTTAAATGAGAATGACCAGGGCCAGGCTTAAGGGTGGGCCACATGGATGACTGACCAGGACACTGTGGTCAGGGGGCGCCACGCGGCAGCACAGAGATGCACACTGTGGGCTGGCAGGGGAGTGCTGCAAATTCACAGACTGTTTCCTCCAGGCAGAGGAACATGGGGTGGGTTCTCTCCTTCCCTTACTCTCAAGAATAAAGTATGCAGAAACCCAACAGCAGAAGCCAAATATCTGACCCTGAAACCTTTATTCTGCAAGGAGTCCTTATTCATACATTTAATCCCATTGAACCCGTGAAGGTTGCATGATCTGTCCCCAGCTCCTGCTGTAACTCAGCAGTTCAGACTTTGGGAGCAGCACTATATTTGGGGTGATTTATCTGCCAACATTGTAATGTTTTGCTGCTGCATCTGTTCCCTCTAAGCTGTGTGAGCGCTCACACAGATCCTAAATCCTGTGCACATGGCGAAACACTGCACGCACAAAAATGTGCACAGAAACACAATTTGCACAGAAGACATTTTTTGCGCACATAGCCTGTCAAAAATTAGAGGGAACATTGGCTGCTGCCACAAAGAATAAAGAATGATTCTATGTTCTACCACACGGTCTTTGTATCCTGAAGTAGACTCACATATGCCAGACACCTGTTGGCTATATATAGCACATGTTGTGAGAGATAAAGCCTGTTTTCTTGCTGATTCTGGACAGACATTGCAGATGTGCAATGCTCTTAAAGCTAGAATGTATGGGTTTGCACAGGAGGAGTTTCCCTATAAGTTAATTCCTAATAAAGGTAATTTCCTTAGAATAAGCACTGGAATAATTTTTTGCAATATTGATGAGGCTAATCAGATTATTATTTTTGTAAAGACCATTTCATAGCAGACAATGTATGTAGCGAAATTTATACCCCTTATGTCACAGTTTTTGCACTTGTTGATATATTTTTATTATTGCTTTATATTTTAAGCTAACATAGAAGTTGCTAAGTAGGGGCCTGGGGCAATGGGGAGAGGGGAGCCTATAAGGGCCTGGGGCAATGAGGGGGATGCCGTAACCATGAGTGCCGGGACACCAAAGTACAAGTTCACCCAGGGCACCATTTTCCCTAAGGCCAGTCCTGAGAATTTCTATCTGTTGCTCTATTTCTTTATTCAATATACAAACACTCTTATTACACACCCTGATTATTATCCCTAAATCTGCATACCAAAAATCCTTTCCAAACTAGACATCCAACACTTAAAGGATTTAAGTGTACGGTGGTATAGTCAATTTCTAATTTTAGGGAACCCTGAAAATATGCCACAGTCCAGTAAACATTTTTTTAAATGGTACTGCCAATAGGTTAAAACGTTTTTTTGTTCACTTTTAATGGACAAATGTCTAGGTTTAAATGCTCTGCTGATGCACCATGGGCACAGTTCCATTGACTTCAATAGCAGACACTTCACCTGTTTATTGCAGAGAGAGTCTAGTCTTTAAGCTTCAAATTTAAATGAAATTAAAAAAAAAAACCTTTTTATATGATGTTTCCTGATAAAGATGTAGAAAAACTACTCCACTTCCTTCTAAATGGTGACCTTATAAATGAAAAAGCTGGGAAAAGAGCAGCAATAAACCCGCCATATCTCAGAGTGTCAGGTGCATGGAAGAGACTGGTAAAGCAGAGATCGGCATGGGAGCCACATCTAACCTGAGTGAGTGTGCTAGAGCAAAATGCTGACATTTCCTTCATAAATATACATGTCATTGGTTCAAAAAATCCTTCTGATATAAACATTAGATAAGTGGTGCACAACTGAATACGAGAGTCTTCATTGCTAACTCAAATGAGGAGTGAACCACCCAATCACGGCTTTTAATCACATGATTTCTCAGCCCAGTTCCTGATTTTTGAACACTTAAGTGTATGCAAGAATTGCCAATCCAAAGTGCTTTGCTGAATCAGGATCTGAAGTCCCATCAGTTAGTGTTTGTGGGCCCTGTGAACGTCACTGAGTTTCTTTAAAGAGGAAGTTGAATGAAGGCATGGAAACTTACCTGGTACACTGACATAATGATAGAGTTTCAGGGAGGGAGTTCTTTTATGCACAAAGTACACGTGCATACAGCAAACAGACAGGTTTTTATTCTAGGTTTCATAAAGTTGTTAAAAATGCATATGAAACCATGGTATTTTGCTATTATTTATTACTATATAATAAGCTGGGTAGGGTTTGGACTTCTTCAGGACACTGTTTTGATGGAGTGAGGGGAAAGGAAGACAAATAAACTGTACACTACAGCACACTGCAGATATAATATTTTGCCTTTCCCCCCTTTCCCTTGAAACTCGTTTGCATCTTACCTGCATTGGAATTTTTAAGACAGATGCACTAAAATCATGGCAGAGTTTCAAATTTGGCAGCTGTGAAAAGCAAAGCATCCTAAGAAATCCATGAGGCTTAAAAGGTTTATTTATTTCTATCTGGCTATAAACAGCATGTCAAATGTACAGTGCAAACACAGCTAAAAATGTATTTCTTGAGCAGTAAGATAAAGAAGTTCATAAGTCAGATTCAGTGTGAGTAAATTGCTAGTTAGTAGGGTATTTTTAAGCCCTTCTCTAACCAAGTCCAGTCCACTGAATAACCAGAATTGTATACAATTCTTGTTAAAAAGAAAATCCATT
This sequence comes from Macrochelys suwanniensis, assembly GCA_033296515.1. Taxonomy (NCBI): domain Eukaryota; kingdom Metazoa; phylum Chordata; order Testudines; family Chelydridae; genus Macrochelys; species Macrochelys suwanniensis. The sequence goes on from CM065776.1 coordinate 135,690,419, forward strand.
AAAAAGTGTTGTGGGTTAGAATGCAGAAGAGAGAAGGTTATGCTGGATCAGGTGACACTTTTTAATGAATTAAAACTATGTAGGGAGGAGAAATAAAACAAGTCACAAAATGAAGTATGAGTAAAGAAATAAAGAGACTAGTAAGAATAGTTGTAGAAGGATGAATGGAGAAAGAAGGCAGTGTCGTAGCGACCATAAGTTGCCCAGGCCCATCCACAGAAACTGAATCCAAAGACGGATGTTGTTTCACAACTAGATTTAACAATTGTTTTTATAACTGATGCAAACCTGGATAAGAAAATGCTTGGCTTGATCATCACTAATGAGGTATCAGGACAACAGTTTGACTCTCCAGAAAACAGTTCTTTATACCTATGTTCATGGTGACTGGGTTCAAACTAAAGGACCACAGAGGTGAACCAAACATTAATCTTTCATTTAAGCTGACCCACACTTTAATCTTTTTCAAGCCTAGCTGTACAAAATCTCTCATTTTTTACTGACCTCCTTGGGTTGAGCTGAAAAAGTTCTGCATGAAAGTCTATTGTCTTGCTTTCTGATGTGGCTGATAGTTCAAAATACTACTAACATTTCATAGGTCTCTTTTGCAAACCATTTTCCTTTCTACTTTTGGGTGAATTGCTCTGGCCTTTCATAGTAACAGAAGAGGGAGGGAAAGTGTGTCACCAGTCCCAGACCAAAAACATGTCAATCAGCCGCAACGGTTCTTCCCCCTACACCCTAAAAAAAAAAAGGTAACTAGAACAAACTAAAGACTTCTAGCTTTTCCATATCACCACCACCATCATGGACAAGTTCTATGAAATATTGGAAATATTCTACAGATGTTTGTTTTTTGTTTTCAACATCCTACAGATTTTAATAGAAAATTATCTCTGTGTTGTAGAATTCCGGGACTTGAACAGGGGTTTCCCCACATCCCCAGTGAGTGCTCTGTCCATTAGGGTATTGACTATTCTGGTTTGACTCGCTTCTTTCCTCCCCACGTGCCTCCCCAGAAATTTCATCCTGGACCCAAGAAACCCTCCCAGAGACAGTTTCATTGATACCAGTTCTGACTGATTTTTTGGAGGGGTGGGGGGGGGGGGGCAGAAAATGCCATTTTATCAAAAACATTCCCAACCAACTCCACTCTTACCATATTCCATATTTAAGATATAAAGCAGTGACCTCCCACAAGAAAGTGTCATATTCATCACAACAGGAAAATACTAAGTCTACAAATCTGTATCTTCCCCTTTCAGCTGTCATTGGCAAAATACTGCCTCTGTGAAAAAGCAAAGCTAAAAAAAACATAGCTAAAGGAGTTGTTTCGTTATAGAGCACTGTGAGTATTGCTACTAACTGGTTTATTACATCTGCGCCTTCGCTAGTGAACTGATCACCAGAGGAATGAGGATGGAATCCTGACACTCTCTCCATCTCAATATACGCCATCGCTGCTTTGACTCATTGCATTATGGCTTTTTCACTTTCATCTCATCTATCACATACTGACCACTGCCCATGGCAAGAAACAGGACTTGATGGACCAATATCTATGATGGAAATAGTCTGGCAAACTCTACATTCATTCCTAAGAGACTAAGAAGAAAACATTTACTCCCTGGCATAGGTGAAATAGTACAAATATGTATTTTGCCTAAAAGGATATTATACAGTTATGCTTTTTTTTGAAATTTTAGTGGGTATTGTAAGGAAGTGAAACAGTCATTAGGTGAACTTATCGACCCCTTAAGCAATCTATACACTTTGACATCAGATAAATAAGGCATGAAAAGCACAATACCTGTCCTAACAAACACACCCTTTACAAGAAGTGGTTTTTATTTTGGGGTGTGCTATACAATCTCCCCCAACACACATACACACACATTTTACTGTTGAAAGCTGTGTCAGTGTGTAGTGTCTGGCTGAGTCAAAGAGGAAGCAATGCAGATGGTTAATCACTGGAGTACAATGTTGTAAAGATTATAATCTAAAGCATTTTATCACGTTTTTCATCCTAAAAGTGCTTTATGAACAATCGTAATAACACATCTGAGGTTAGTGGATATGAGGATAGTATTCTCCTTTTACAGGTAGGGAAACTGAGACAGAAGGAGTAAGTGACTTTTCCAAGGTCACACAGCAAATCAGTGGCATATCTAGGACTGAAATCTAGAGAATTCTGTCTCCTAGTCCAGTGCTCTGATCACTCTGACCTGTGCTGAGCTAATATTAAAGCATTTTTGTTAGCAATTTAATTCAGATATACATATGCACAGGTGTATGTACATATGCATCTGTGTACATCCATATATATTTTTATTTTAAATGTTAATACATTTTATTTGCCAATTCAGATTCAGTGTGAGATCCAAAAACAGGAATCAGTCCCTGCCACCTACAATGCTCCCACTCTATTTTACCCACAAGCAGTTCTGTATGAAGGCTTTTCTTACGGCTCTTCTGTATGTAGCATAATTTTTTTCTGTGGCATGTACAAATCCCAGCAACATCTGGGAGAACTCTCGTTTAACTGGATTTGATAATATAGCCAAAGAATTGCTCTTTTCCCATTGTTGTTGGTGCTGAGTTCACAGGTGAATCTGTCAGTTCAGCATCTGCCTGTTTCAACTAAGTCCTAGCTTTTCATTGTGTTCTATGGAGAAATGCACCTGAGACTTAAAGTACAGATCTGGAATTCTGAATCAGTCCACTATAGAGAGGGGCCACTCAGAATTTGGATCTAGATTCATACTGCCTTCAGGTTCAGCTGCGTTCATATCCTGGCTTTTGGTTTGGGCTCCTCTCTAGCGGGGCTCCTCATTAGGGCATGCATTCCTGTGTGCATCTGAGACACTATCTGATCCTTTCTACAAAGAGTGCTTCCAGCTCAGTACATAATCATGAACAAGCCAGTTAAGGCTTTTATTTAGAACTGTGCTTTAAGTGCAGAACTCACTCAACTACAGAAGGTACCTCCATAATGTGGTAGGCATTTAGTTTTAGTTGTAAATTCTACACTGTAATAACCACAAATTTGAACTAACTCTCCCTTCACCCCCAACCCCTCAAAAAAAAAAAAAAAAGACCTTTCACTCTCCACAGTTTCAGACCACAGTAATGGTGAGTGTGGTATCACCCGTGAATTTACTGATACCTTCATAGGACTGTGTGCCACTTCCTCAAACAATAAGAGGGAAATGAAGGGAAAACATTACAGGTACTTATCAGCTGGAAGAGAAAAAGATTTAGCAAGCTGCTGCCAGTTAAACTGGGCACAGCCACATAGCTGCAGCTCTGGAAAACAATCCAGGAAAATAAGTCCCTATTAGAGAGCAGCTCCATATAGGGGAGAATGAATAAGGACCAGAAAGTCACTAAAAATGTAACCCTGGGAAAGGTGCTGATGTCATGTTGTATATCTCGGTACTATATTATACATCCCTAGAATCTACATAGGCTGGCAGCATCCTCCAAGTTTGACTGTTTTTGAATGCAGGGGATCAGTGTCCAATTTTTCTACGTCTATCTAAGAAAGAAATCAAAATCTATTTTCTGGCATTTTCCATTGTGGGGCTTGAGATGGAAGCGGAGAACATCACCCTTATAATCAGAACAAAATATTGGGAGCAAGTAGCATGTCAAGAAAACAGATGACAATAAATCTCCCTAAAGCTCCATCTAGCAACTCATTCTGACACTAACTAGACAGCCGTGTCATACAGTTTTCTGCAACTAAACAACAAAATAGAATTGTGTGAAGAAACTCTGATTTGTCAGGAAGTCAAACTCATCCATCCTGGCTGACTTGAATCTATATTATAAAAATCCCCCAATATAGCCAAAGAAAAACTGAACAAATCTCAATGTTATATCAAGCACAGAACAAATGCAGAGACTCACTTCTCTATCTTTAAAAGGTGCATCCGACGAAGTGGGTATTCACCCACGAAAGCTTATGCTCCAATACGTCTGGTAGTCTATAAGGTGCCACAGGACCCTTTGTCGCTTCTTTAAAAGAAGTTACCCTTTTTTGGCTTATAATTCAAACTTTTCCTTAGCAAAGCATTCTGTAACCTTGCACCTATCTTCAATACATTTCTGCACTTTATCATATATAAACCTTCTATTAACTCTTTTCTCTATCCAAGCTTCTTATCAGCTTGTTTCCTTTGTATGCTTCTTCTTTATCCTTCTTCCATTCCTCACTTTATATCTTTTATACGTCATGCTTGGAACATCCTCCCAGTTATTGCATGGCAATCCCGTTCCTTTTATCAAAAAAAGAAAACACTAGTAACTACCAATATAGACATGTGGTGCAACTACTCATGTCTATATTGCACCAATTTTTAATCACTTTATAACTGTAGATGGTAAGCTCTTTGGATCATAACTTCATATGTATGCACAGTTTACATGCTGTATGTACTATGCTAAGTACACTTACAGAAACATATACATGACAAATGTATTAATTCGTGACATTCATTCTAGTTTGTCTCTGATTACTCCATGAAGGGCCATCTCTGTCAGGCTTATAATTGTCTAGGTAGCATTTGTTAACTGTTCTCTTTTCAGTGGACAGCAGACTTTCTTCCTGCAATACTTACTATGTATTAGGAAGCAAGTTATACATAAAGTGTTCTCTTTTTTAAAGGACTTTTGGAGTGGGTTATTTCTTTCTGGGGAAGAGCAAATAAATAATAAGTTTCCTTATTCATCTATATGATCAATGGGATGGGAAATAGCTACTTAAATCTGGGTGTTCTCTATGCATTCTGGCTCTACCAAAAGAGCAGGCAGATGTTTTGGACTAACTGGAAGGTGTAGGTCAGCAATACTAATGTGAAAAGAAAAGGGATACTTGTGGCACCTTAGAGACTAACAAATTTATTTCTGCATAAGTTTTCGTGGACTACAGTCTGCTTCGTCGGATGCATAGAATGGAACATACAGTAGGAGGATATTTATACATTCAGAGAAACATGAAAAGGTGGAAGTAACCATACCAACTGTAAAAGGCTAATTAGTTGAAAGGAACTATTATCAGCAGGGGAAAGAAACTTTTGTAGTGATAATCAAGATGGCCCATTACGGACAGTTGACACAAAGGTGTTAAGGGTATTTAACTAGAATATTAAACTGGGGGAAATAGATTCAATTAACATAATGACCGAGCCATTCCCAGTCTCTGTTCAAACCTAAGACAATGGTATCTAGTTTGCATATTAATTCAAGTTTGGCAGCTTCTCGTTGGAGTCTGTTTTTGAAGTTTTTCTGTTGCAAAATTGCCACCTTTAAGTCTGTCACTGAGTGATTAGAGAGGTTGAAGTGTTCACCTACTGGCTTTTGAATGTTATGATTCCTGATGTCAGATTTGTGTCCATTTATTCTTTTGCGTAGAGACTGTCCAGTTTGACCCATGTACATGGCAGAGGGGCATTGCTGGCACATGATAACATATATCACATTGGTAGATGTGCAGGTGAAATTTCAATGACAAAAATTGATTATTTTTTTGTTTTCAGTTTTCCAAATAAAAAAAATCTGAAAAAAAAATCCAAGAAAAATTGGCAAAACAGAAAACTTGTGAGAAAGAATAATTTGTTGGACAGCTCAGAAGTCTCCTGTGCCCCAGTCCAGTGCATTATCAAAGCTATTCCTCCTCCCGCTGAAGCGACAAAGAGTTCTGTGGCACCTTATAGACTAACAGACGTATTGGAGCATAAGCTTTTGTGGGTGAATACCTCCTCCCGCTGACACTCTTCCACACCCTTCAAATGGATTAGGGTTACTAGACCATTTGCTGCTTTGACTGACTGAGAGAAGTATTCCCCAAAAGGTAGCTATACAAATAGTATGTTACCTGCCTGCAGGTAAAAATAATACCCTTGCCTGGGTTCTAAATCCATCCAAGATAATAGGAAAATTGTGGACTTGACAACTTAGACATATGCACCATTGAAGAGGTTTGCATCACTTAAATCTCCTCTCCTCATTAGAATAAGAACTCAGTTGCTAAACAGTACAGCTAATTAGACTCTTTAAATCTGGTTTCTCTTTTTCCCCTAAGCATACAAAATGTATTTGCATTGCCACTGGCATGATTCAGAAATCCTTTCTATTGCTTCATAAGGACTTTTGCTTCCTTGCCTGTTCCTTTGGAATCTGGTTTTCCTGGTCTCCACAACACTTTGTTAGTATTTATTTTGCGAGATAACAAAACTGTTTTTTATCCCACCTGCTTTTTGTCCTAAGAAATGTAGAATCTGTCTATTTGAAGTTATGAAGGATTGTCTATAGATCCTCTGGTGTATAATCACTTCTGCCATTTGTGCACATAGCTGCCATGATGGTAGCTCATTTAAAATTGATGTGTTGCCCCTCTCTGTCCCTGAAGTAGCTGCAGCTAAGTTTTGCTAACTTTTTCTCAATGCGCTCCAAAATCTGATAAAACTCTCTGTATCCTATGAGTACTTTTCACACCAGACATTTATTAAAAGAGAAATCACACCTTTTTTAAAAAAAATCACACCTTTAAAAACAAAAAGTTAGAGAGAATACTTCAGCCAAAAGCCAAATTGTATAAAAATTGATTGACTTATTCGGATTTGCACTGGGGTAACGAAGCAGAATTTGGTCTGCAATATCTATGGCTTCAACTGTGGTTGTGTCATAAATTCAGAGTGTCACAATTTGATCCCTGGATTCCCAGAGGCAAAATTAATCTCTACCAGCAATATATGGTACCTGGCACAGATTGCTTTCCATTCCACAATGGCTCAACTGCTAACTCATTGGCGGTGGAGACAAGGATCTATCCACTATCCCTATCTGCTTATATGGTAGTCACCATCTTGTCTGACACGCTGGAAACTGAATTGGGGACATCTAGGCTAAAAGCATGAGCTGCTAGAGATTGATCTAAAGAGCCATGGGTCTCTAGCTAAGGCTTTAACAGATACATATCCTCAGTAGATCACACGCAGAAGGGGACCTGTCACACACTCTAACTAGTGGTTATATCCATTCCTCATGCATCTGTGTGGGAGGGGCAGTAGCAGCACACTTGCACGGGGGAAGGGAGGGCGACGGGAGTGTATGTATCCTCATCTAGTCCTGAGATTAAAGGGATAACATTTTAAGGCCCCAACTCCTCCTGATGTCAGTGGGAGTTGCAGGCAAATTAATCCCTGATTAAGCAACATAGACTTCCATAAACTGAACAAATGTGGTAATAATAACATCATTTTAATGATGTGGAAAAAGATAATAAAATTGTGATTAAAGTACAACCTTAACAGGTTTCTCACTCACTTCATTTGAAATATGTCAGACACGTAATCCATTAAATTAAATATGCTTTGGCTAACCAGCATGGAAATACAGATACACTGTTTTGACCAGCACAAGGTTCCTTTATTTTTCTATTAATGCAGTAGAAACCTAATATAAATGAAGACTTTTTTTACTGAAACACTGACTAAGGATTATCTAGTTCTTTCAGCACTGCAGACTGATTTGGAAGGAAAATTCCTTATTTTGGATTCATTGATAGACAAATGTTGAAGTATCTCTTTGTGCAAGTATCTCTTGTATGCAAGTATTTTGCCATGTGCTCGAGTGACATATTTACATTTAACGTTCACATTTTTTAAAAGATGTCGCTCATTCAAATAGTTCAATATGACAAACCTCGAGTTCTCAGTAGGATGTACTGGCAATCTCTATGCATGCAACGTTCTTGATAATTAAATTTAATTTACTTTGGCCCAATTCTGCTTTTGGACAAATGTTTACAGCTTTAAATGAAATCTGTTGGCCAGATTGTGCTCTTATTCACATCAGTGTAAATTTGGAGTAATTCCTTTTACTTCATCCACTTGAACTAAAGGAGATGTCCCACAGTTAGCAGTTAACAGTTAACAATTACATCCTTTATCCTCTTTGGACCAGCCACTAGAAGGTGACACACAACCAACATATTAGACAATGCTTTGCAAGGCCTTCAACTCCCGCTAGTTTCACACAGATTGAACTAATATGTAGAAATATGACATCGCTGAGACGAGTTAGTCAGACAATGCCACTTACCTGATGGTGCCCATTAACTATGTTCAAACTATTCAACTGCTCCTATCCTAAGAAGTTGAGCCTGTAGTGGGATGATAATTCTGCTACTGATGCTAAGGCAACATCAGCTCATTAACATTTCTGATGACTTGTCAAGATGTACCTCTTCTAAAGGGAATCTTTCTGGGAAAGACGGCAAAAAAATTGGTTGTATCCAAGGCAGGAAGATACAGAGTCAATTGGCAAAAAGGCATGCTACCTATACATCACTAAACGCCCTGAGATTCTTATCTCAGTTACATTAATGTATAGCCAAAATAAGGGTATGTGTCTACAGTACGTGCTTGACAGTGGCATAGCTAAAGTTCTTTAGCTATGCCATTATAGCGCCATAGTGTAGACACTTTGTACAATGATGGAAGGGGTTTTCCTTCTATTCAGGTGTAATCCATCTCCTCAGTCAGTGATAGCTAGGTCAAAGGACCAATTTTTCTAGTGACTTAGCCATGTCTACACTGTGGATTAAGTTGCCTTATCTATGATTTTTTCACCACAGAAAAATTATGTTGATCAGCCTAAGTAGTTACTTCACATTTATATCAGTGTAACAGATAAAAATCTACCCAAGTTGTTTTGGGTGACATAAGCCTCCTCGAGACTTTCCAACTCATCTCTGTCAATAACTTTGTCTAACATCATCAATGTAAGTAAATAAGCTTAGTATGGGAGCTCACCAAACACAAGAGCTGGTTCAACACAGATGTACAATGGATTTCACTACATAACGTTAGATGTCTCACGTGATTACTTTGCATCAGGTTTCAAGAATAGCTATGCTTCTCTGGTCCTTTTATTTACACCTAGGAACCTGTGAATAAGTATGTCTCCTTATAAAGCTTATTGTAAGTGGTAAACTATGGATTCAGAATCAGCCATTTGTAGCTCAGCTGTAAACACACACACACACACACACAGAGGTGAAACAGGAGATGTTCAAGGTTATAAGCTCCAAAACACATGAAAACAAAATATAAGAATGTTTAAACACATGGTTAGCTGAATTTGTGGCCTTGGAGTGGGGGAAAAAAAACCAACACAATAATATGGGTCAAATTCACAAATTGCTCAGAAAAAAAAAAGTATATACTGGAGATCAAGTGGCAAAAAACTCAGGAGAAATACAAGGCTCAATATTGTGCTTACATTATGGCCTGTAGGTATAAGAAGCTGGGGTTACGTGGAACCCAGTGGATTTTCTAGACTTCAATTCACTTAGTCCATAGCTATGGATCATTCTACTCCCCAGTGTGTGTTACATAGACAATCCACAGAGATACGTCCAAGTTTGTCTCCTGACACTTACTGTGACTCAGCAAAGACCATTCCAGAGAGATGTAGCAAGCACTTGCTGCTCTTCCCACCTCTGAATCCTGACATGTCTCCCTGTGACAATCAGGTTCCAGACTCCCCAGGGGTTGAACAGGGGGTCTGAACCCCAAAGAAGCAGCAACTGAACCTATTGTATACAATATTATTTTACTAAAAAAGAAAGTGCATCAGCTTTATGAGAGCTGGTGACATACTGGTGATTAATAGCATTATACAGAAATATATGTATTAGCATTATATAGCATGTATAATGTATAGCAATATAAATGTATGTATTAGCACTATATGAGGAATTATGGTATTATGCTTTTAAGTCTGTGACCAAACATTGGGAGAAACAGGTTCTCTCCCAGTCAGGAGGGAAGGTACCTGTATACTCAGCTCTAATGTAAATTAAGCATTGTGAAACCAACACAATGGAAGTCTCATTTGCATATGTATCAACAGGGGGATGGGAATTCAACAGAAAGAGAAGAACAGGAGAGGAGTCATATTGACTCTGGGGAAGAAACAATGAGTTTGGGGAAATATAAAGGGAAGCAAAAAGCCATTTTGACACCTTAGGGGACAAATGGAATAGTGTCTTCTGATTCTGTGAATAGTGGATCCTCCTGCATGAGGTGCTCAGGATGCTGATAGCTTGAAGTAAGTGAGAAAGCTTTTTAGGCAAAGATTGTAGCTCATTAAAATGTAGACACTAAAAAGTGTATCATCTTTGTAACCACACATGCCATTTTTTTGTCTGGCTTAGTGTCATTTAAATCAAGGTTCTTTATTAATAAGCTTATGCTGAGATTTACTATAAATCATGTTAGTGCTGTATATTAAACTGAAGTGTGGGTCGTCAGCTCCCCTACCAGGCTGGTGTGTGCGCTGTCTCTTTGGAGGCAGTGGACTAGATAATTTCAGTGAGTCTCCAGTGAGAGGGACTGGATGCTGCAGAAAGACATTTCTGGAGAACTCAGGAACTGGCATTCACTGAATGTTACTTGGATTTAGACAGGCAGAGCCTCGAGGAGTTTGCTTGGAAGGCAGGCAGGCTGGGGCAGCAGGAAGCTGACATAGTTTAAACTACAGCAAAGCTTTCTTTTGCTGAGGCACAGAGTTAACACAGTGGCTTAAGGTCCTGAGCACCCTGAGGAGAGAGCCACACTCCCCTTGTTGCTTTCTCCTACCATGTCCATTACATTATTCCAGTTTTGAGCTGAAATAAGTTGTCTGTTTATTTGCTGCACTGTTATGGGGACTCTGCGGGTATAAAAAATGACTGTTGATACGGCATGCTCTCATTTGCTCTATATTATACACTGATCTAACACAATGTAGGATATTTTATGTATAGATCAAGTGTTCTATTTTATAATAGTGTTCTATTTTTATAGAGATAAAATGGAAGGACTGATTTGCACAACAGAATGACATACTTTAGAGGCATGATAGGCAAGTGAGTAAATAACACATGTAGAAAGCTGTCTCTACTTTTTAAAAGAGGAAATATTCCATATTTGAACAAGAAAAGCTATAGGTCAAGTCCTAGCATTTCCTCAGAAGTGACTCAGAACTACAGCTGCACAAAAAAACCACACAAAAACAATGAAACCCCAAACCAGGTAGAATGTTTGTTTTCAAATTTCATTAGCCACCCCAAATTCAGGTGGTGTTCGCTCAAAGGCTCATTGAAGCTAGTGAACCTTTCCGTTAAGTTACCAAGGCGATGACTATGCTGCCCTGCAGTTCAGACTATAGGGGTGAAGCACAGTGCACACCAAAGTGCTGCTCTAATACTCCTCTGAGTGGACGCAGCAGGTGCAAAGTAATTCCCATAAATGTAGTCCTGTTCGAAGAGGACTAAATTAACACAATCTACGGACCTTTTAGTTCGGGCCTGCACCGTCCAGATGGGGGAGTAACAAAGCAGCACTTTGGTGTGCCCTGCAATTCATGCCCCCATAGTCTGAACTGCACGGCAGTGTAAGCATAGCCTCAGATTGTAAGATCTTTGGGGCAGGGATAGTCTTTTTGTTCCCTGTTTGTACAGTGCCTTTTCAATGGGGTCCTGGTCCATGAATGGAGCTCCTAGGCTCTACAATAATACAAATACATTAATACATTCTGAGGGAACCCAGGCTAAGTTATGGCTTTGAATGGCAACCATATCAAAAGGTACCATTTTGGGCTGGTTTCCACCCAAAAAAAATGAGGGGAGAGGGTGGATGCAGGTTGTTCAAACCTGAAAGGTAAAGTGATACATAGCGGATGAGAAACCAATGAGAAACAATGAACCAAAGCCCCCTTGTGCTTGGTATTGCACACACACAAAAATAAAACTGTCCCTGCCCTAAAAGGTTTTTAATCAAAATATAAGACTAGAGACAATGGTGGATACACAGACTGGGAAAGTGCAGCAGAACAATGCAATGGCTATGATTAATGTAACAAGCATCAGTCACAACACACTAGCTACCTAGCCATTGTCAAGTATCAGAGGGGTAGCCGTGTTAGTGTCGATCTGTAAAAGTGGCATAGAGTCCTGTAGCACCTTATAGACTAACAGACGTATTGGAGCATAAGCTTTCGTGGGTGAATAACTACTTCTTCACATGCATCTGAAGAAGTGGGTATTCACCCACGAAAGCTTATGCTCCAATACGTCTGTTAGTCTATAAAGTGCCACAGGACTCTTTGCCACTCTTAGCCATTGTCAAATATTCTTAATTTAAATTGTTCAGTTAGTAAAACTCCTGAGACTATTATGCTTGGGCTAACTGGCTATTTAGCCCCTTAACACACATACCCTTTCCTCTTCCTGTGACTCAAAGCATTCGTCCCTGAGTCTTACAGTTGGTCAAAAGCAGTAAAACAAGAAAATACCGATCACCACAACTCAGCTGTGTTGCCTACAGTCTACATCTCCCTAATCAGTTATCACGATTATGAGGAGTTGCATTCTCTCTCACTCTCCCCAGAAGAGCAACATCTATCGTCCCTATTCAGCTTCCTCCGGCTCAGGCAACAACAGACAGTTGTTTTCACTGCAGAACTCAGTGACTACTGAATCACTGGCCTGCCTAACCCAGCTATCCTATCAAGAGCGTCCCAGGCACGGTTTCTCCATCACACAATACTGTCTTGTCAGAATAACTCAGCAATTAGGTAAACACAGCATGACCTTGTAAATAACCAAAGTGACAGATGGACAGGAAGAAATAGAAATAATAGCAACGTAAATCTTATTCCTCTTTTCAACACTTGTCCTTGGTGTTCCAAAGACATCTCGTCAGCCATTTCATGTGTGCTTGAAGCAATTGCTGAGTCTCCAGAAGAATGAAAACGTAAAAATACAGAAGCCAACATGATCAGCCCCGAAATGTAGTTAAGAGCCAGGAGAAGGAGAGAGTGACAAAATATGTTCAACTGAGAATTATACTGTTTGGCAATAATCTGATGATTATTTTGAATCAGAACTCCTTACTCTATAGGGGATAGTATGCAATGCATTCAGCTGTCAATTATACATGATAACTAATGGCTGGTAAACACACTTGTCAGTCATAAGACATTACATTGCGTTTGTCATCTCTCAGACAGACTCCTGTTGGGATTGCAATATACCTCATTAACAGTGCGCTAAGAATTAGGATGCCATGCCAAAGTTTGTCATGTCTGGCAATCGAAGAGGGAAAGTGCTCTATTGATTGTAACACAGATCCTGTGCACAGATAATCGACTGAGGGTCTTTTGCTGACATGAACCCACCCCCCACTGAACTTATGAAATAAAGATTAGACCTGTGATGTTAATCAGAGGAATTTCCTGAAGTATTAGACCTGTGATGTTAATCAGAGGAATTTCCTGAAGTAACCGATCGCTCAGTATATTGCACTTCAACTGGAGGGGGGGGTTACATAGTAGCATGTAGTTTTAATTTCGTTTCAGTCAGCATTTTTAGATATAGTGTGCCATAGCTGTTAGCAATTATTTCTTCAACACCAAGTAACCATGCACCCACATTTAGAAATGCTTCTGACAGGCAGTAACTCAGCACACTACAAGCTTGGCTTCAATTAGACTAGAAGACATTGTATGTTTTATTTAAAGATAATTACTTCTAACTAAATAGATTTTTCATTATAGAATATAAGAGCAAGTAATAAGTGTGTTCATTAGGTCAAAGAAACTTGAATCAATGTACAGAACTTATGGAATGTCTTGTATTATTTAGCATTCTGGAGTAATATAGTATTTACAAGAGGAAATTTGTCCTAATATGATTGAATAGCAGCAAGGATAGAAAATTACATTGCTTAAGGTCTAGGATTTGCTCTTGTATATTCAGTTCAGGACCAATGCCAAAAAAGCACTTTACCCTGAAGAACTAAAGGCAGTTTTAAGCTTTAATATCCCATGAATCACAAACCCTAGGAATACAGGCTTTACATCACTGGAAAGATGAAATATGTTGCCAGCTTTCCCTTGCTTTTAAGTCTTCAGTTCCAGTCATCTCGGGAGGCAGGGAGGACTATTGGACAGAGCACTGGACTGAGACTCAGGAGATCCGAGTTATATTCCTAGCTCTGCTACTGGCCTCTGCCATGCTCTTAGGCTAATTATGTCATTGCTCTGTGCCTCAGTTTCCTCATCTGAGGAGATTGATACTGACCTCCTTCGTAAAGCACTTTGAGGACTATTGATAAAAAAGCATCATATAAGAGCTAAGTTTCATTATTATTTACCTGCTATGTGAGTGTAGAAAAAGAAATCACTTCACTTCTGTGCCTCTGTTTCCACTCCCTCTGCCTGTTTCATCAATTTAGATTAAAAACTAAACCAGGGCTAGAATTCTCTCTTTTGTGTGTATACCAGTATTCAGCATAATGGAGCTCTGATTTTGGTTCAGAACTCTGGGTGCTGCTGTAATAATAACAATAACACTAATAATCCTAGACTTAGTGGCTGGCAGTCTGGGTACTTACCAAGAAACAGAATTCAGCCCTACACAACCTTGGCATTGGAAAAAGGAGATGATGGGAATAATACTCCTGAAGGGTTTTTTTTTTTAAATCACATCTTCCTGATTACCATCTGGCATTTTCCACCCACAATTTCAGTATGACATTAATAGTAATTGATGATGTTCCATATCTCACAAGCTAAATAAATATTTTTTTTATCCATAGATTTCAAAGTGCTTTCCAAAGTTGGCTGCAAAAAAGTGCACTGTTACGGAATATACAGTAAATGCTCAATTCATTGTTTTGAAATATATTATAGATGACAATAATGAAATCATATGCTATGTTACAGATCTGAGGACTCATTATATTTGATGCATCAAACAGTATAAATCACCAGGATCAAATGGTATTCACCCAAGAGATCTGAAGGAACTCAACTTTGATATGTAACCTATTGCTTAAATCAGCCTCTGTACCAAATGACAGAAGGGTAGCCAATATAACACCTATTTGGAAAAAAAAATGATTCCAGAGGCAATCCTGGCAATTACAGGCCAGTAAGCCTAAATTCAGTACCAGGCAACCTGGTTGAAACTATCGTAAAGAATAGAATTATCAGACACAAACACAGTATGTTGGGGGAAGAGTCAACATGGCTTTTGTAAGTGAAATCGTGCCTCATCAACCTATAAAAATTATTTGAGGACATCAACAAGCATGTGAACAAGGGTGATCCAGTCAATATAGTGTACATGGACTTTCAGAAAGTCCTTGTCAATGTCCCGCACCAAAGGTTCTTAAGGAAACTAAACAGTCATGCAATAAGTGGGAAGACCCTCTCATGGATCAATAACTGGTTGACAGATAGGAAACAAAGGGTAGGAATAAATCGTTAGATTTCACAAACAAGAGAGATAAATAGCTCCCTACCCCCCTGCCTCCCCAGGATCTGTACTGGGATGTGTGCTGTTCAACATATTCACAAATTATCTGAAAAAGCGGGTAAATATTGAGGTGACAAAATTTGAAGATGATACAAAATTACTCAAGATAGCTTTGGACTTAACTGACTGTGAAGAGTTACATTCACTAAATTGGGTGACTGTATGACAAAATGGCAATGGTGATAAATGCAAAACAATGCACACAAGAAAACAGTCCCAACTATATATATACAAAATGATGGGGTCTAAATTAGCTGTTTCCACTCAAGAAAGATCTTGGAGT
This sequence comes from Macrochelys suwanniensis, assembly GCA_033296515.1. NCBI lineage: Eukaryota > Metazoa > Chordata > Testudines > Chelydridae > Macrochelys > Macrochelys suwanniensis. The sequence continues at coordinate 135,706,075 of CM065776.1, forward strand.
CATTGTGGATAGTTGTCTGAAAACATCCACTCAACATGCAGCAGCAGTCAAAAAAAGCGAACAGAATTTTAGGAAGCATTAGGAGAGAAATAGACAATAAGACCACAAATATCATAATGTCACTATATAGATCCACGCCCACACTTTGAATACTGTGTTGCCCCATCTCAGTATAGATCAGAATTGGAAAAGATTGAGAGAAGGAAAACAAGAAGGATTAGGGGTATGTAACAGCATGCAAATGGAGAGAGATTAAGATGACTGTTTACCTTAAAAAAAAGAGATGACTAATGGGGTTTATGAAATGGAGAAAGTGAATAGGGAAGTGTTATTTACTCCTTCATATAACACAAGAATTAAGGATCATCCAATGAAATTAACAGACAGCAGGTTTAAAGGAAATAAAAGGAAGTACTTTTTCCACACAATACAGTCAACCTGTGCAACTTGTTGCCAGGGGATATTGTGAAGGACAAAGTTATATGTGGGTTCAAAAAAGAATTAGATAAATTGATGAACTTATCCTCCATAAATGACTATTAACCAAGATGGCCAAGGGCACAACCCCATGTTCTCGATGTCCCTAAATCTCTGATTGCCAAAAGCTGGGACTAGACAACAGGGGATGATCACTAAAAATTGCCCTATTGTGTTCATTCCCTCTGAAGCACCTGACACTGGCCACTGTGGAAAGACAGGATAATGGGCTAGATGAACCCATGGTCTGACCCAGTGTTGTGATTCTTATGTATCTATCATTCATCCCAGCTGAAATGTCACACACAGTTAGGATTACAAGGAAAACTTGATCACTCCTTGGAGTTTCTACTCCTGGCTATTCCCAGGGCTATAGAGCTGCTGCTTCCCTTCCTTCCCACCTCCCTATCTTTCTTCTTCCTCAGTGTGCCTCTTACTCCAGCATGTTGGAACAGACTGTAAGGAAGAACAGGAGTTGACACTGGATGCTTCCCACTCTCCCACATGCCCCCTGGACATGAGCATCAGCACATCCCACCTCAGAAGGAGTTTATGGGCAGGAGTCGAGGGGAGAAATCAACATGCAGGTGTTAGCAGGAGAAACAGAACTATGTGGGAGAGAAAAAAATGGGGGGGGAGTACTGGATGAGGCAAACTGTACAGTGCACTGGGCATGCAGGACAAAGAAAGCACAAGGACTGCATAGGAGAAATTAGGAGGAGATCAGACCATTGGGAGTCAGAGGACTAGAGGAAAAGTTTGAAGAGAAAGAAACCGATGATGGGGAAAGGAAATAAAACAGCTGGGGAAAGGGAGATGAGAAAGACTCAGACTGAAAGAAAGGGAAGAAACAAAACACTGAAGATGCAAATAGGGGATAGTTGGCCTTGTAGCTAATCCATGTGACCAGGAGTCAGGACTTTAGATTCTACGCCCAGATTCTGTCACTTTGAGGCCCTTAGAGATAAAGTAAGTAGTCAGGGTTCCCCATGAAATCATCTGTTAGGCCCCAAGTTACTCTTCTGGGAGAACTCTCCTGTAAGAAAACTAAGGGCCAAGGTGAGTAAGAGTGTGGCCTTGATTTACTTCAAATAAATTTGAAGTCAATTGAGTTGCATTTCAGGCTCCTCTGGGCCTATCCTAGGATGATATTGAGACCGCTCCCAGTGCCAACAGGCAAAGGGCTCGGATCACAGTTCTGAAACAGAAACCGTTGACAGGCCTGACAAACTCACTATATGCAACACATTGGATAAATTACTATGAAAGCATTGAGAGTTGAGCGAGGTATCTATTGATTGTGAGGCTCACGCTGATGCTCAGAATCATTGCATGATGTATGAACAGGTTGTATTTAAAGTCTAAATCAAAGCAGGGTTGACAAACAGGTTTTGCCCGACTAAATGGATTTACCTATCTTGCTGTCAGCTATGAACATTAAGCATTAAACATGAAAGCCAAACTCGCATGCAGAATATATAGGAGTATAGTAAGACACGAGAGATTAAATCACAGGGGATTGTCTGGTCTTGGGGGGGCAGTGAAGAACTTTGAAGAATATAAACAGAATGCAAAGAGCCTTTTTAAAAATCTATTCACTGAGGAAACCCTTTGAAGAGAAGGGTGTGTTCACGAATGGTTGGCTGAAAACTAGCAACTCCGCAAAAGACTAAATCCTGGGTGTGGGAGAGACTATTTTATTAAATAGGAAAGCTAACCATTGATAAAACAGAAACCTAGACCTATGCTTATGTTTGTTTCATATGTAACCGTTTCAGTTTCCACCACACTTATTCACTATCGAATTTTAGCCTGGAGAATAAACTTATGATTGTTTGTACTATAAGTCTATCTGAGTGCTGTGATGTTATAAAAGGACCTGTGCTCCTGAGTTGGACCAAACAAGCTTGTGTGTTTTCACACTGCTCCTTTGAGGATATGTTGCCTGGGAATTTTTGTGAGCATCTAGTAGACAAGGGCTGAATACTGCAGTGAATGCCCCAAGGATTTGGTGTTTGATGTGTGCCTACCACTATCCAGCATAGAAAGGGTGAGGTCTGCTGAGACCTGGAAGGCTGTACTCCTGTGATCCAGAGGCCATTAATTGCAGGGAGCTGAACTACAGACACAGACAAGACTCCATCATACTACAGGCAAGTAGTGTGAGATGCCTCTGTGACGTTCCCCTCTGGTGTTATCTGGACCGGTGATCTGCTAGGCCTCTCCAATCCTTGACTCTTGGAGCCAGCCTTACCCTGCTCTGCTGTGAGAACCCCCACTCCTGGGCTGTTCACACATAGCCTTTGGCATGTAATCTACTCACAGCTACTTGCAAGCAAATGACACTATCCAATATCTCTGGTCCCAGACACAACCCTGGGAACCTCTATCTTTCAGTGTCCATTTATGCCTGCAGGATGCTGCAAGCTTACATAAGTTTGTGAATTTAACAGAGAAATTGATATGTACCAGGCTTGTTCTCCCAAGGGGAGTCTCTGACACACTGCAAACCAAGTGCACTGCTTCAGGTAGAATAAACAAACAGATTTATTAAGTATAAAGGTATGTTTAAGTGATTATAAGTCAAAACATAACAAGTCAGATTTGGTCAAATTAAATAAAAGCAAAATGCATTCTAAGCTGATCTTAACACTTTCAATGTCCTTAAAAACGTAGATGCTTCTCACCACAGGCCGGCTGGTTACTTTTCAGGCTCTCCCCTTTGATCAGTGTTTCAGTTGCTTGGTGGTGGTGGTGTCTGTAGATGTAGGTGGTAGAGAGAGAGAGAGCATGGTAAAATGTCTCTCCTTTTTATCATGTCCTTTCTTTCCTCTTGGTTTTGCCTCCCCTGCCCGCTTCAGAGTCAGGTGAGCATTACCTCATCACAGTCCCAAACTGCCCAAAGGAAGGAGGTGATTCACTGGAGGGTCTAACAGATTATTTTGTTGCTGCCTAAGCCAGCGTCCATTGTTCCTGTGAGGCTGGGCTGGGTTTGTACCATCCGTGCCCTGACGAGGTGTGACTACCTCTCTGTACTTGGAGAGCTTTTGCATGGGCTTGCTTTAAGCCATGAGGATACATTTTCAGCCTCATAACTATATACATGAAATTATAACCTACAACCTTACTATTACATTACTGTAACAATTACTAGAACAACCATGCTCAGTGCATCATGAGCCTTTGAAAGACACCCAACATGACAAACTTTGCATTAGATACCACACAATCATTTTATAAAAAACATGGGGGTGTAGGGTGTTCCCCCGAGGTACAGAGCATCACAGCCTCACAATGCTGGGTCCCCCCGGGAGCATCACAGATGTCCTGTCCCTGACTAGATATTGCATATTATGTTTAAGGCTAAGATTTAGTCACAGTTAGTTTTGGTAAAAGTCACAGATAATAAATAAAAATTCACGGCCTGTGACCTGTCCATGACTTTTACCAAAACTACCTGAGACTAAATATCTACTTCTGGACCCCACTGCTCTGGGGGACCCCTGTTTGGGGGCACCCTGCTCCAGTTCTGGGAGTTCACTGCTCCCCCAGCCTCTGCTTGGGGACCGCTGCTCCAGCCGCCCCGGGACCACTGCTGCTCGGGCAGTCCCCAGGACGCCGCCGGACCACTCCTCGGGCGCTCCCTGGAGCCAGATACACCAGCCGCTGTTCCGGCAGTCCCCGGAGCCAGCTGCCTGGGACAGCCTGAGTAGCAGCTGGTATGGCTGACCCCAGGGCCGCTCCCGGGACCGCTGCTCAGATGCTCCCGGGGGCCGCCCCCAGGACCACTACTTGGGCGGTGCCCGGGACCAGCCACCCCAACCGCTGCTGCTTGGGGCTTCCAAATCAGCAGCTGGTACGGCTGGCCCCGTGGACTGCCCGTGCAACTTGCCCCAGGTCGCTTCAGCCCCAGGTCGCTCCAGCTGCTCGGGCAGCCTTGATGTCATCCGCACCAGCCGCTGCAGAAGTCATGGAAGTTACGGAAAGTCACAGAATCTGACTTCTGCAATCTCTGTTAAAGCATCGCAGCCTTAATTATGTTATCACTAGGGTGTAGGGCCAGCAGCCAGAGCAGGCAGCCCAGGCTGCCTGTAGACAAGGCTCTTGTACTTTCTGCTGCACACAAGATTCAAGCTCCTACTTCCAGTTCTGCTAATGTGACAATTTCCTGTTTTGCTGAAGGTAATTACAGTGCAGCTCTGTGATACTGAAAGCCAGCGAAGTGGATCTCTCCATTATGTGGAGCTCAGTCTTAGCCCCTGCTGCCTATGCACACCACTGGAATGGGGATTTATCCAAAAACTCATTCATCTGAAATCATAGAAATGTAGGACTGGAAGCAGTCTCAATAGGTCATCTAGTCCAGTTCCCTGCACTGAGGCAGAACTAAGTATTATCTAGATCACAGTTGGGCAAACTACGGTCCGTGGGCCACATCTGGCCCACGGGACCCTCCTGCCTGCCCCGGGAGGCTAGCCCCCCGCCCCTCCCCTGCTGTTCTCCCCTCCCCTGCTATTCTCCCCTCCCCGGTAGCCTCAGCGTGCCACACTGCTGGCGCAATGCTCTGGGCGGTGGGGCTGGGAGCTCCTGGGGCAGCGCAGCTGCAGAGCCCGGCTTGACCCGGTGCTCTGTGCTGCACGGTGGTGGCGGCATGGCCTGGCTCCAGCCAGGCGGCACAGCTATAGCGCCGCCAGCCACCCGTGCTCCAAGCAGCGCGGTAAGAGGGCAAGGAGGGTTGGATAGAGGGCAGGGGTTCCGGGGGCAGTCAGGGGACAGGGAGAGAGGGGGTGTGTGGATGGGGCAGGGGTCCCAGGGAGGACCATCAGAAATGAGAAGAGGGGTTGGATGGGGCGGCAGGGGGCAGTCAGATGGGGGGGTTCCAGGGGCGGTCAGGGGACAGGGAGAACGGGGGGTGTGGATAGGTCAGGGGTCCCCAGAGGGAGGGCTGTAAGGGAATTGGGGGGGTTGGATGGGGCATGAGTCCTGGGGGGAGATAGGAAGTGGGGGTCAGGCCACAACCCCCTCCCCTAACCGGCCCTCCATACAATTTCAGAAACCTGACGTGGTCCTCAGGCCAAAAAGTTTGCCCGCCCCTGATCTAGACCAACCCTGACAGATATTTGTCCAACCTGTTCTTAAAAACCTCCAATGGCCAATTTTTCACAGCTTCCATATGTAATTTGTTCCAGTACTTAACTACCCTTATTACAATTAGGAAGTTTTTTCTAATGTCTAACCTAATTTTCCCTTGCTGCAATGTAAGCCCACTACTTCTTGCTTCAGTTATACCCAAACCCTTCCAAGAAAAGGGCATTTCTATATGACATCTTTCTAAGAGAAGTCTTGTAGTTTTCCTGATAGATTTCCTATTATTTTTCTTTTAATTAAATCATCCCTCCTAATAAATCTGCTTGTATTTTTGGGGGGGGTGGGGGGAAAGGAAGGGGAAAAGAAGAAATCAGGAGAGAGTTGTGTGTTTAATTCCTTTTATCTATATAATATCTTGAGAAAAGCATGAGGAAGAGCATAACCCTCTGTGTCACTGTCATTTTCTGAAAAACCACATCATCCTTAACAAAACAAAGAATATTTGGACTTTTTTCCTTATTACAAGAACAGGTCAATCTACAACAGTACATGGTGTTATCACACATAGAACTAATAACAGCTAGAGTTCAGTTTGCCCAAAAGGTTTCTATTACTGAATCTTCCATTTAAAAACCATTCATAATGTTCTAAAATTTTCACCTTTTGGAATGAAATTTTCCTTGCTTCAATTCCGCCCAAGAGTCAATATTTATGGTTAGGATTACTATTTACAGGCAATAAATGGGGTTATATTCATTAACTGAAAAAGGGATTGTAAGCAGTGGCACACACCACTGTGGCACCTCCTGACAGGGTTTTGCAGGGGTCATTATTTCAAGCGCCCCCCCCCCCCCCCCGCCGTTGGTCAGCTCTTTGGCCCTGCAATAGACAGGTTCTGTCACAGGTCAGCCCTCTGGCTAAATCCCTTCTAGTCTAGATCCCTTTCTGAGGGCTTGTCTTCACTACCCGCCGGATCGGCGGGTAGCAATCGATCTATTGGGGATCGATTTTTCGCGTCTCGTTAAGACGCGATTAATCGATCCCCGATCGCGCTCCCCATCGGCTCCGGAAATCCACCTCATCGAAAGGCGGAAGCGGAGTCGACGGGGGAGCGGCAGCGATTGACTCGCCGCCGTCCTCATGGCCAGGTAAGTCGATTACGATACGCCGACTTCAGCTACGCTATTCACGTAGCTGAAGTTGCGTATCGTAGATCGACCCCCTCCCCTAGTGTAGCCCTGGGCTGAGTGACAACAGTACAACTAAAAGTCATAAGAAAAGAAAAAGCATTAAGTGAGGCTTTCATGTTACCAACATCCCTGGTTCCTTTTCCGTTTAGCCAGAGAGTTTTATAGAAGGAACCGCATCTCCCCTCTTGTTTGACCATCTATTCCATGGTATCAAAAATGGTAATAACTGTCCTGTTGGGCTAACGAGAAGAAGTTAGTTGAGATGGGCTGGAGCTGTTGTTGTAGCTGTTGTCATTAAAGTCTGAAGCCAGGTGATGTTTGGGATTCAGTTAGAGCTGGTAATGTCATCAGAGTCCCTCTTTCTGGCCCAGTCGGGTCAGGACATCTCTCAGGATCAAAGGCCTGGGGTCCCAGGAGATGGTGGAGGTGACAGTCATGATGGTGATATTCACTCCGGTAGCCAATTTTTCTCCCTAAAGTCTCTTTCTTTAAATGACCCACAAAGGGAACAGTGGGTGGAATAACCCATCACCTCATTATTTTGTCTGCCAACTAGACCTAGCTTCTGACACACCAATTTTGGTTCACTGATTTCTGGTTCCACACTTCTCTTGTTTACCAGGTAGCAGAAAGCCTTTTTCTTTGGACTAATTCACTTTGTCTCCTTTTCATACTTTGTCCCAACAACATTTGTTAGTATAGGTTATTGTGACATTTTATGAACTTTCATGTACTTTTTTACAATTGAGCTCACAATTAGAGTACATTTGTAGGCCTAATTATCACAAAAGCACTCACCTGAGAGGTGGGGGTTCCCTATTTAAAGTCCCTTCTTGGATCCCATCCTAAGTGACTTGGTCAGGGTCACACAGGAAGTCTGTAGCAGAGCAGGGAGTTGAACCTGGATTTCTCGCAAATGCCCTAACCACTGAACCATCCTTTCTCTACATCTCTCAGAGTCATTGTGAGGGTTAAGTAATTTTTATAACATGCCCATGTACTGATGGGGCCACCTACAAATCTAGACAGATAAACCATGGGACACAAATGAATCTTGTATTTTATTTCCATAACAACTACTAATGAATCTCATTAACAGACGTTAGTCAGACACCTTACATGCCAAATCTAGCTATGAGCTATTTTTTATATCTGGGGTCTAAGCCTTGGAAAATAGGCAGTGATGGTAGAAATATTGGCAGGTCTTTAACTCCAGTGGCCCTAGCAGGGCCTGCTAAAATGACTTCAAACACATATTCATTGCTGTTAACTCCTAAGTTGAGCCTCAAGAGACAAGAGTGATAATATCAAAATAAAGTCAATGTAAACATCTGTCTGCTTTAATCTCTCTTTATTGATTTTTTCATGATTTTAGCATGTATATTTCCCAGCTTTATCTCCACGTCAATGAAGTCTATGTGCAGTCATTACACTGGAGACTACATATATGCTTTCAGCAAGTACTCAGAAAAGTGAAATACACAAACATTCTACAAAGAACATGATAAATAAAGATCTGTATGTGATAAGTTAAGTAAGAAGTGAAAAATGTGGACCTCTTACCTATTATAGTTTAATAGTTTTCAGATAAGGTAGTTTGTGACTGTAATGAAAAAGTCTAAAATCGAAAAAAAATATTTTAGAATGCTGTTGCATCTATATTCATATGCTATAATATGACCATTCCAACATGTACATATTACTGGCCATGTATGTACAAAGAAGGTCCACTATCTGTGGCACCCTGAACAGCAGCATGTCTCTCTAGAGGTGTGGTTTTATCTACTTTATCCTTTTTTGAGAACTCTTCCACAATTTCTCTGTTACGGGTGCAGTTACAACAGTGGTAGCAACACCAGAAGTGTTAGCATAGACAGGGCACTGGGTTCTTCTACCACTACATCTTTTAGCCCTGCTCTGAGAAAAATCATGTATGCAAATATTTCTGACTGCACCCACAAACAAGTTATTTGTAAGCACATTGGCTGGTTATGCACCTAATCGGTGGTGTGTGAGCACAAAGTCCTGTTTTTCTCTAAGCAAATGACATTTGAGTATACAAATAGAACCCACCTCTGAAAATCCAATCCTCAGATGGATTTTCATGGTCTGAAGAGTTTCAGACAGGAAGACCTCAGCCCATCCTCAGATGCAATGGTGAAACATTTTCCTTCAGTCTTTTTTTTTTTCTTTTTTAAAGTTTATAATTTTCTTGTCCTGTAACCATCTATTTGATTATTTCCCACAATTAGTATTATAATTATTTGTACCGCAGTACCATCCACATCTCCCCAATCAGAATCAGAGTTTTACTATGCCAGGCATTGTACAAACATAAAATTAAAAAAAATAGTCCTTGCCTCAAAGAGTTTACAATCAGAACTGTTCGTGAGAAACATTTTTGCTTTGGAAAATTTTACTTGCTTTGTTCATACATTTTTCAGTGTTTCAAATTCAGCTGCACAATATAAATCCTATGCGATTTTCTGTGACTAGGATGGCATTTTTACTTCAATAATAGGTTTGTGTGTCTTGTACTTTTCTTTTGTTTCACTTTGTCAGAACAGCTGATATTCAGGGCCGGCTCTAACTTTTTTGCCACCCCAAGCAAAAACAAAAAATAAAAAACCCGACCACTGCCCCCCCCCCCCCAAAAAAAGCGTGCCACCCCCCCAACCCCCCCAAGCACCGTCCCGCCGAAACAACCCCCCCAGCTCTGTCCCGCCGAAACAACCCCCCCAAACGCCGCCCTGCTGAAACACCCCCCCCCCCGAGTGCCACCCTGATGACCCCCCCCACCCAAGCACCGTCCCACAGAAACAAAAACAAAAAAACAACCCCCCGAGCGCTGCCCCGCCGAAGTAAAAAAAAAAACAAACCACACACAAAAAACCCCGAGAGCCACCCCGCTGCCCCAAGATTGGCCGTCCCTTAAAAGGTGCCGCCCCAAATGCATGCTTGGTCGGATGGTGCTTGGAGCCGGCCCTGCCGATATTAACTACCTTATGAAACAGAAATCAGGAAGTTCTAGAAATAAAGAGCTATATTTAGGCCCCTACCAAATTCACAGCCATGAAAAACGTGTCACAGATCATGAAATCTGGTCTCCCCCCCATGAAATCTGGTCTTGTGTGTGCTTTTATCCTATACCAGTGGTGGGCAACCTGCGGCCCACGCCACTTCCCGCAGCTCCCATTGGCTGGGAACGGTGAACTGTGGCCACTGGGAGCTGTGGGCGGCCGTGCAAATGTAAACAAATGGTCTGGTGGCCCGCCTGTGGATTACCCTGATAGGGCGCATGAACCCCTCCGGATGCAGGTTGCCACCATTGCCCTATACTATACAGATTTCACAGGGGAGAATGGAGTTTCTCAAATTGGGGGTCCTGACCCAAAAGGGAGTTTCAGGGGGGTTGCAAGGTTATTTAGGGGGGTTGTGGTATTGCCACCCTTAGTTCTGCGCTGCCTTCAGAGCTGAGCAGCCGGAGAGCGGCATACCATACCATACCATCCTTACTTCTGCGCTGCAGCTGATGGTGGCTCTTTCTTCAGAGCTAGGCTCCCAGCCAGCAGCTGCCATTCTCTGGTCAACCAACTCGGATGGCAGCAGCAGCACAGAAGTAAGGGTAGAGGTACCACAACCCCCCTACAACTCCTTTTTGGGTGAGGACCCCTACAATTACAACACCGTCAAATTTCAGATTTCCAATTTTTAAAATCCTATGACCGTGAAATTGACCAAAATGGACCATGAATTTGGTAGGGGCCTAGTTATATTCAATATGCAGAGTTGTATTCTGTGCCAACTACAGGAATAAGATCAAATCAGTCATCTGTGACCAAGGGCAAAGATCAACAAAGACCCTAAGTACAGGAAATGGCAACACCTCACTACCGTATTTGGATAATGACAGATACATGATATCATGCAAGGACTACAGTGTCAACTATTTTGGCAAAGCCACAAAGAATTATATGCAAGAATAATAAAGCATCATGAGAAATGAAAATGCAACATTACAGGCTGTAACACAGCCACTAAAATCAAAACCTACTGTCTACAAGTGAAAACAAAGCCAATTACAATATGGAAGTGCAAGACTCTGAAAGATAAAGCAAGGAAATTTTTACACCGGCACAATGGAAAAATCCACCATCAGGCACCACCAATCAACTTAATCACAACACGGACTGATACTGCTACTAAATGTTTTCCAGCAATGGAAATGCATGCACAATCTCCCATCAAGTTCTGACAAGTCATCTGACATGAAAGAAAAGATTAAACAGCATAATGAAAAACAATGATAATTCACTAAGCAAGGTTTCGAACATGCATTTGACTCCACCGAAGCCATTGTGATTACAAGTATTATTCCATTCACTTTAGAATGATACCCTAATAAAGACATAAGCACCATAGAGTACCAGCAAAAGTGTGACAGCCCACAGAGTGGGCTGTATAAGGTGGGTGAGTGCCAGCAGCAGTGTGGTGTCATAAGCTTCTGCCAGTACTGGACTCCATTGAAGGTCTGGAGGTAGAGGTGCCATGAATCTGTCCCCTCCCTCTTTATGCTGGAAAATGGAGTTGATCCCACACAGAACGTGTCATTCAGTCTAAGGTGGTACAGTGACTCTGCTCTTGAAAATTCAGAAGCACCATATGAGATGGTGCAAATTCTACAACATCAACCAGAACCTGGAACAATTGTGCTCTATAATAAAATTATTTCAAAGAAATATAAATTGACACACAGGAAAATGAAAGCACTGACCTCATTCATGGTACAAGAGAACAAAGGTATGCTTTATCAATTAATATCAGTGTCATAACAGGAAATGACTAACCTGAAACAGATTCTTATTATTATTCAGTGATAGTATTATTTTAATCTTAAATTGTGCACATTATGGCAAACAGAAGAAGCCATCATTTATTGTTTGAATGTGCAGACATATAGTTTATATAAGCTTTATGTCTCAAGTGTATTTTACAACTCCAAGGGCAAAGTCTGTCACAGACCGCCGACCCCTACTGAGCAGGGAAGCAAATGACTGCCGATCAGCCACCCCCAGAGATGCAGCAATCAGGATTCTGAATATGAGATGTTATAAAACAATACCAAGGCCATTTCCAAAGTCAGAACTGCTCAAAATTAGCTGGACTAGTTTGAGCCTGAGGTACTCAGCTCCCTGGAGATAGGTATGAGACAAAGAATATGCTTATAGAGATTGTAACTCGGGGGCAGTGGGAACGGATTTCTCTTCAGGAATACCTCTTAAGCATACAACGATCACTGTAAGTTTGTTAATACTTCTGACCAAACATTCTATGGAAAGCAGAAAAGATGAGCCCTTTTTTAAAGAGACGGGTAGAACAAAAGAGTTAGTCAAGAACAGCTCTCTGCAGGCTGTCAGTCTGACTAAGGCAGGGGTTCTCAAACTGGGGGTCGGGACCCTTCAGGGGGTCACGAGGTTATTACATGGGATGTCGTGAGCTGTCAGCCTCCACCCCAAACCCCGCTTTGCCTCCAGCATATATAATGGTGTTAAATATGTAAAAAAAAGTGTGTTTAATTTATAAGGGAGGATTGCACACAGAGGCTTGCTATGTGAAAGGGGTCACCAGTACAAAAGTTTGAGAACCACTGGACTAAGGGCTGGTTTACATACAAAAGTCGTACTGCTTTAACCATACTAGTATAAAGTGATACAACACCCCCCCCCGCCCTCCCTTAGTGTGGATGCAATTACACCATTACAAAAGTATTTATTCTGATATCACTTATACCCATACAGGAAGGAAATAAGTTATAGCAGAAGTTTATAGTAGTATAACTGTGTGTACGCTAAGGGTTGTACCCAGCATAACTATATTGGTAAGAAACCACAGCCTTAACCTAGTTATACCAATACAAAAATCTGTGCATAGACTAGGCCTAAGTGTCCGTGAAATAAATAGGTGTATTTTCTTCTCCTGTAATTTAAGATGAAACAGCCTATCCAGTTTAGCTTGTAGTGAAGTATAAACTTAGGGTATGTCTAAACAAACTGCTGTAGTGCTTCACTGTAGACATTACCTATGCCAACGGGAAGGGTTTTCCCATCAGTGTAGGTAATCCATCTCCCCGAGAAGCAGTAGCTAGGTGGATGGAAGAATACTTCCTTCAACCTAGTGCTTTCTACATTGGGGGGTTAGGTCGGCGCAGCTCCATCTCTCAGGGGTGTGGATTTTTCAAATCTCTGACACACAAATCTATGTGGATGTAAGTTGCCAGTGTAGACCAGCTCTTAGTCATAAAAAAAGATGCCTTTGATTGTCTTTTATCCATTTTTTCCCTCTGTGCTTTTAATCTTCAAATAAAACTTGTTTTACTAAGGAACCTGTTATCTGTTTGGAAAGGCTAACTCAGGACCTCAGTCTCACAAGAGAGACAGAGACACAGATAGGGTCCCTATGGATGAGGCTGCCAGGTAAACAAGACTGGGAAGTCAAGGCACCCACCTTTGTTTCAGTGTAGAAAGGCAAAGATCACAGTATCCACACCTCAGAAAGGTGAGTTGGAAAAGGCACAAAAAGGCAACTCACCAGGGGGCAGGTGGGAGACCAAAATGAAACAAGAGGTACCAGTGGCCTAATGTTCTCTTACACACATTGTAATGTTAGGTCGAAACAAATCAGCATGTAAGCTCAGCAGCCTTGTTGCTAGCTGCTCAACACTTATTCCTGCAGTTGTGATGGTGTCTGTCTTGCTCCTGACCTGTTCTGGTCTTGCTCCAATCTACCCCAGCTGTACTTGGTTGCCTAGTTTCTAGGTCTGGCTCTGATCTCTGGCTCCAGTCATTTAAACCTATTCAAAGAGAGTACAAAATGCTTCTAAGGGCTTGTCTACATGGAGATTTGCCTGACTTGCTATGCACTGCCTCCATGCAGACAAGCGCTAGGACACTTCCAATGTGATTTGTCAGCATTTCATATCCATTATGTGCAAGGGTAAATGGGTCCATCAGATGCAAGGCAGCAGGGAACCAGCCCATTGACTGCAATGGGCCAGCATCTGTGTCTAAAACAAGCACAATTCCATTCTAAGTGTAAATTAGACTTTTTCTTCAAGGCACTAGGGGCCCAGTTTGAATGCACACAAGTAACTTCAATGGGTCTCTTGTCTGCTAAAGGACTTCTGGCATGGAATTTTAATATCAAAGGTTATAGAGGGAAGTCTACTCCCCAGTACTTAGGAAGAAATCCAGCTTTGTCTTAAGTTCACCCATTTCAGTGTTTAGATCTTTTGTATTTCTTTAACAAATAAGCATAAGGTGCCAGAATAAGTGATTCTCTGTAGAAAAAGTGCTTACAAAAACGTACCCTTACAGTAATCCTCTCTCTAAATCACAACCACCAACCCCTATGGGGTACTTCATGTTAGCACTACAAAACATATGTTCTTCATTCATTCCATTTGGGATGAGCACTAAGAAAGAAAGACCTCTCTGATTATGGTAGGCTCCATATGCTTCAAATTGCTGTGTGGGCATGGCATGTAGACTATTCAGTTTCACAGCAAGAAAATAAAATACAGTAAATTACCTTTCCAGGACATCAAAGTGGCATAGATTGCTGCTCTTCTCCCATGATCATCAGATGATTAAAGATCATTTTCCCATTAAAGACTCTTGCAATGGCTCACCCCATCCCCTTCCCTTTGCTTGCTTATTAGATGACATCAAGGTTTTTACCTTCCTAATTGCACCTGGATACAAGCTCTGTAGCACTGAAGGGGTTTTGAGAGCGAGGGAAGGGAATCTGTTTCCTGATGTGTAAAAATGGTTTTAAATTTAAAATACCAAAGAGACCAAAAAGATATATGCAAGGTGGTCTTAATTTACCTTGCACCAGCAAATCCCAGGACACTGAGCACCCAGCAGTGGAGAAGCTGCTGGTAGGAGCCATGAGGTTAAGTTTCCTCAACTGAGCCTAGAGTTAGCTTCAAAGGAAGGTTAATGACCCTAACTGGACTGTGGCAGAATCACCTGATTGGCCTGACAGGCTGAAAGCAGCCAACAGGTCTGCATGTAAACTCAGCAGCCTGGTTACTAGCTGCTTACCCCTTATTCCTGCAGTTGTGATTGTGTCTGTCTTGCTCCTGTGCTGTACTGGTCCTGCTCCAATCTACCCTATCTGTACTTGGTCGCATAGCTTCTAAGTCTGGTTCTGATCTCTGGCTCCAGTTATCGGCTTCTGATTCTGGCTCTGAGCCCTGGCTTGATCCCTGATTCCAAATTTGGCCTGTGGTGCTGGTTCCTGGCTCTAACCATTAGGTCAGACTGCCCATGTCCTGGTCCTGACAGCCAATCACAAGGGGCCTGAGGCCATGCCAGGCAGCCATAAGCCTGCTTCATCAGTGGCACATAGTCAGCCAACCCAGCCTCAGAAGTGGGTAGTGCTGCCAGGGGAGAATGTATTGATTGATTGGCCTTTTTTCCTTACTGATGTATCTGAGCACCTCCCTAAATTAATGATGAGTTTAGCCCTGTGAGGTAATGAAGAACTGTTATGTGTCTTTTATGGAGGGGAACTGTGACTGAGTGACTTGCCAAAGGTCACGCCGGTAGTGTGTGGCAGAGCCATGAATTTAGTACAGCTCTGGTGAGACCCAGTCCAGGGCCGCAAACACAAGACCCTCTTATTCAACTATGACTAGGAAGCTGAATATGCTGATTTAGTGTATTTCCTAGCATTCAGAGCAGCTCTCCTCTGGTGAGTCAAACACAACCTTTCCTCCCTCAAGACTGAATTCCCCCTATTGGTATAGAGGACTGTGATTTGCAAAATAAGGGGTTAATCAAATGCTTTCTCTCAGTAAGAAGAAATCAGATTGTCTATTTCCCTCCTCCCCCAACTGCCCCCCCTCCCAACCCCGCAAGTAGTCCAGCTGAAGCTGTTTAGCTACCGCAAAAGAACACTTACATTCAGGGAGTCTTATCTTTAAAAGTAACTGATGGTGTGATGCTGTGGATTCTGAAATCAAAATAACTGCTTAAGAGACACTAAAACATGCTTTGTCCTTATATTTTTCTCTCCTTTTACTTTCCCTATATTTACAATATCCATAACATTGCTAAGAGGGAGTAGGGGGAGAGTATGGTAAGCAAGTATCTGTAGGCTGTGAACACCAAGCAGGGAGAGAAATAAGAGTATTATTAATAATAATCCCTAGTTCTTACGTAGCAATTTCACTGCACATCTCAAATCACTTTATAAAGAGGGTCAGTTTCAATATTTTAATTTTACAAGTGGAGAATCTGACGTATAGGAAGTGACTTGCCTAAGATTACCAAGCAGAACAGGCGCTGAACTCAAGTCTCTGAGGGCTTGTCTTCACTACCCGCCGGATTGGCGGGGAGCAATCGATCTATCGGGGATCGATTTATTGCATCTCGCTTAATCGATCCCTGAACGCGCTCCTTGTCGACTCCGGAAATCCACCTCGGTGAAAGGAGGAAGCGGAGTCGACGGGGAAGCGCGGCAGCGATCGACTCGCCGCCGTTCTCACGGCCAGGTAAGTCGATTACGATACGCCGACTTCAGCTACATTATTCACGTAGCTGAAGTTGCGTATCGTAGATCGACACCCCCCCCCCCAGTGTAGCCCAGGGCTGAGACTAAGTTTATGTCTATACTACCCACCAGATCTGCGGGTAGCAATCGATCCAGCAGGGGTCGATTTATTGCATCTAGTCTAGATGTGACAAATCAACCCCCGAGTGCTCTCCCGTTGATTCCTTCACTCCACCACCGCGAGAGGCACAGGCGGAGTCGACAGGGGAACGGCAGCAGTCGACTCACTGCAGCAAAGACGTCGTGGTGAGTAGATCTAAGTACGTCGACTTCAGCTACGTTATTCTCGTAGCTGAAGTTGCATAACTTAGATCGACCCCCTCCCCCAGTGTAGACCAAGGCTCAGTCTAGTGCCTATCCACTAGGCCACATATTGTATGAAGAAAATCACCAGACTAAGGCCTTGGCCACACTTGCACTTTATACCGCAATAAAGCCGCCTAGAGCGCTCTACCTTACTACTCGTCGACACTGGCAAGGCACGTAGAGTGCTCTGACTCCGCCGCTGGAGAGCTCCTGGTACTCCACCTCCCCGAGAGGAATAACGCTTGATAGCTCCTGCTGGAGCACCGCGGCGCCAGTGTGGACACCTAATGCGCTCTGATTGGCCTCTGGAAACATCCCATAATCCCCTTAAATCAAGTGGCCGCTCTTATCTTTGTTGTGAAATCGGCTGAGGAATGCGGAAGTGCTGTTTCAAAGCTCCGTTTCAAACAGCCGGCTGCTTATGTGCTCCCGGCTGCTTATCTGCAACAGTAAATGTTTGCTGTGAGTGAGGGGTAGAGGGGGGATCTGAACTTACAAGACAGCGTGCTGACACACTCTTAGCACTCCAAAAAACCCACTCTCTCTCTCTCCCCCTGCATATGCACAACACACTCCTGTCACACTCCACCCTACCCCCTGCATTTGAAAAGCACGTTGCAGCCACTTGAACGCTGGGATAGCTGCCCATAATGCACCGCTCCCAATGCCGCTGCAAGTGCCGCAAATGTGGCCACGCCACTGCACTTGCAGCTGTCAGTGTGGACAGACAGACTGCAGTGCTTTCCCTAGTGTGCTCTCTGAAGGCTGGTTTAACTCAAAGCGCTCTACATCTGCAAGTGTAGCCATAGCCTTAGCTGGTATTTATCCGAGAGTTCAGCAGGCAATACAATGTTAAACACTATAGCAGAAACACTAACCTAGATATGTACAACACCCTAACAAAGATGCTCATAATGCTATTGAGCACTAGAAAGTCAATAATGTGGTGCCTATTTTTAAATAAAACTGCTGAGATTTACAGCCTGCTGAGACTCACCCCATTACTGAGTAAACTGATGGAGAGTCCAATTAAAGACGGAATAGCAGAACAGTTGGATAAGTATAATTTGATAGGCTCAAACCCAGCATGATTCCTGTATGGAAAATCTCAATCCTTTAACCTAATAGAGGGTTGTTGGGGGCGTTTTTTTTAAGTTAGAGGAAAAGTAGATAAAGTTGGGCGTAATTAACTTGTGTTTTCAAAATCATATTATTAGGTCTTTCCCAAAAGGTAATTAATAGGGTTTTTAAAAATAACTATAGTAAATTATTATTTATTTGTATGGCTGGGTACTTTTCTAAGGAACGAAAATATTTCTGATGTAGAAACTAATTAAGCAATAGGAAATTAAAGTTGAAGAGCTGCTCCTATGAATGGACAAGTAGTAAGTTTCGAGTGAGGAGTCTCAAGTGTCTTTATCATTATTAATGATTTGGAGAAGGAAGTGGACAGCAAGTTGATGGCATTTCCTGATGATACTAAGTCGTTTCAGTTAGCAAAAGCCATAGTGTTTTGTGAGAAACACCAGATGGAGTTGGAACACATGAGGGGATTGAACAGCATGATGGCAGATAAAATGTAATTTGGCTCAGTCTAAGGTAATGCACATTGGCATTATTAATCTAAACTTCTCAGACTTGCTCTTGGGCTCTGAATTTGTGGGGTCTCTCAGAAAAGAAATTTGGGAGTCATCACCAATGGTTTAATAGAGATATAGCTCTCCCCTATGCAAAAAAAATTAGAAAAGCAAACAGGACGCTTGAATTCATTCTATAAAATGTATAAAATAAGTGATGAGGAAGATCAACCTGGAAAAAGCACCAAATTTATCACAACTCTTGAGCTAAATAAATCATCTCGACTTTCTGGCTGATATTTTCCAAATTGTCTAGGGAATATAGATACCCAATTTTTTTCAATTAATTGAAACAGTGCATACAAATCCCTAGACATCTTTGAAAATATCAGTCTTTATGTCCCATCTAATGTAGCCCAGTAGGTTTGCTTACCTCTGTTCTATTCTCTGCTTTACATTATATTCTACTTTATTATATTCAGAAGTAATGCAAGGAACCCACAGACTTGTATCCTGTAAGTCATAGGCTTCAGCAGTTAGCATGAGGATTGAGGTCTACGAACTTTGACATAGATAAACTTAGGTAATTTGTAAGTTTTGGGTCACTGGAAGTAGACCCAATAGTAAACCCCTATTGAATATGCATTAGACATGGTAACGTCAGTGTAATATATCATAAAAGTGGCATCCCGGCTTGGGGACAGTAGGAGAGAGAGATGTAGCCTTTGGGACGGGCCAGGATGATGGCCACTGGTGAAGATGAGGAAGGAGACGGTGATGAGGAAGATGATGGCTAACATTTCAGGTTGCTCTGCAAGGGATGGTATAAGTATGGATGCTCAGATGTACTTTCTGTATTATCTCTATCTACCGTACTGAGTTGGAGTGTGTGTGATTTTGCTAAATGTATTAATAAATTATTTATTTGTAAATATAAGAGAGTTTGTACAGCGTGAGTGTTGCACCTGTGCACATCGGGGTTCCCAACTATATAATAACTTTTAATAATGCCGGGGTTGATCTTGGGACAAGAACCTGTCATCCCTCAAAGTGATAACTGGGAATTTTTATTCATAGTCTATAGATCAGGCTACTCTACTGAAATCAAATAATGTTATTTAACATTTTTTCTACACCTACACTCCTCCCCTCCTGTCCCTCAGCCTCCCAAATATTATTATTTTTTAGATCAGGTAAGAAATTTAGCATATTGGAGAAGACAGCAAGCGCATCGTGAAATTTACGGTGACATAAAATCCCTTCTGACGTGCTAAGGAAAAGACAAAGATGGTATGCATATAGCCAGTTTGTGAAGATGAGATGACCTGTTGTTGTTGCTGGCGTCCGTTAGTCTCGAGAGACGATGGATATGCGCCCATGGGGAATGTTTAGTTGATGGTTGTGCAGCGTCTGTTGTGGCTGTGGAGCCCCACACGAGAGTGGCAGTCTCGATTGCATTTGCTGCATTTGAAGGCGGTGTCAGCTGTGGGTTGGAGCCGCTGCTTCCTTTTTCGTTGAACCCGCTTTTCCTTGGCAAACTGCCGCAGCTTGTCTTCGCCAGTTTTCAATCCAGTGGTTAGAGCGTGTCTCCATCTGCATCTGTCCTGGGCGAGCTCTTCTCAGCTGTTGATGTTGATTTGAACAGTCTTCAGGTCCCTCTTACAAACATTCTTGAAGCGAAGGTGGGGCCGTCCTGTAGCTCTGTTTCCGGAGGCAAGTTCGGCATACAACAGGTCTTTGGGGATCCGTCCATCTTCCATGCGACTTAGATGGCCAAGCCATCTGAGGCGGCGTTGACGGAGGAGAGTGAACATGCTGGAGATCTTGGCACGTTCCAGCACCTCGTTGTTCGTTATTCGATCACTCCAAGTGATCCCGAGTATGCGACGGACGCAGCGCATGTGGAAGGTGTTCAGTCTCTTTTCTTGCGAAGCGTAGAGGGTCCAAGTTTCGCTGGCATAGATAAGAGTGTTTAACACACATGCACGGTACACAGCAACCTTTGTGTTGATGGTCAGCATGTTGTTGTTCCATACTCTCTGTGACAATCTGGCCAAAATTGAGAAGGCATTGCCAATTCTACGGCTGATCTCAGGGTCCGGTGAGAGGTTGTCCGTGATGGTAGATCCAAGGTAGGTGAACTGACTGACCACCTCTAGCACATAGTCATTGATGGCAATGCTTGGATCTTCTGCATCCTGGGCCATAACTTTGGTCTTCTGAAGACTGATTGTCAACCTGAACTCTTCGCAAGCTCTGGAAAAGCGGTCAATCAGATTCTGGAGATCGGTTTCTGTGTGGGTGGCCAGGGCAGCGTTGTCTGCAAACAGCATGTCTCTGATTGTTGCCTCCCGTACTTTGCTTTTGGCCTTTAGTCGAGCCAGATTGAAAAGTCTCCCGTCAGACCGGGTGTGGAGATAGACTCCCTCTGTGGAATTTCCAAAGGCACGTTTCAGCAATGCTGCAAAGAAGATGCCGAAGAGTGTGGGAGCAAGAACACAGCCTTGTTTTACTCCACTGTGGATGTCGAAGGCATCGGAGGACGAGCCATCATACAGTACTGTGCCTTTCATGTTGTCGTGAAAAGACTGGATCACACTCAGCAGCTTCGGTGGGCAGCCAACCTTTACCAGGATCTTGAACAGCCCATCTCTGTTCACAAGGTCAAAAGCTTTGGTCAGGTCTATGAAGGCAAGAAATAGCGGCTTGTGCTGTTCTCTGCATTTCTCTTGCAGCTGCCTTAAGGAGAAAACCATGTCGGTTGTGGATCTCCCTGCTCGGAACCCGCACTGTGACTCTGGGTAAACTCTGTCAGCAAGCTTCTGCAGTCTGTTCAGGATCACGCGTGCGAAGACTTTACCCACAACACTCAGGAGCAATATGCCTCTGTAGTTGTTGCAGTCGCTTCTATCACCCTTGTTCTTGTAGAGGGTCACGATGTTGGCGTCTCTCATATCCTGAGGTACTGCACCTTCGTCCCAGCACTGACAGAGGAGGTCGTGGAGGTGTTCTAGGAGGACATTGATGCCACACATGATAACTTCTGGTGGGATGCCATCCTTTCCTGGAGCCTTTCCTGTGGACAAGCTCTCAATGACTTTCTTCAGTTCTTCCATGGTGGGCTTCTCGTCCAGCTCAGTTCAGACTTTAGTGACACTCTCCACGTCTTTGTGGGTCCCATGGCCTTCTTGATGCCATCATACATTCCCCTGATGTTTCCAGTGTCAGCAGATAGTTGAATGCTCCAGCAGAGCTGGAGCCAGTAATCATTTGCACACTGTTGAGCTAGTCTCTGTACTTTGCTCCTGGCAAATCAATCCTCTGACTGGGGGAACGCTTGTACTCCAGGTGAACAGCGCGGCATTCTTCAATGGCTGGAGTAAGTGTGGAGGAGTTGGCCTCAAACCAGTCATTATTCATGTTTCGTTTCTTTCCAAAAACTTTCATGGCTGTGCTGTATACTGCGTCTCTGATGTGGTCCCATCTCTCTTTGGCGCAGCCACCGGAGGCATACAGTTCAGCACCTCGGAGAGCTCATGGGTGAATTTCTCTGCCTTGTCTGGGTGTGCGGTCTTGCTCACATTGATGCGGGGTTTGCCCTCTGGCCTAGAGCGGTGGATCTTCTTTGGCTGTAGCCTCATCTTGCTGCACTCCAGCGAGTGATCACTGTCACAGTCAGCACTGTGGAAGGTGCGAGTAAGCAGGACGCACTTCAAGGCAGACCGCCTGATGATGATCAGGTCGAGTTGGTGCCAGTGCATGGAGCGAGGGTGTCTCCAGGACACTTTGTGTTGAGGCTTTGTCTTTAAGAATGAGTTGGTGATGCTGAGGTCATGGTACGAGCACAGAAGTCGTTGTCCATTCTCATTCATTTCTCCAACGCCAAACTTTCCAAGACAGGTTGGCCAAAAGTCGTGGTCAGCGCCCACTCTGGCGTTGAAGTCACCCAGTAGTATGAAGTGCTCTTCTTTAGGGATACTCCTGATGATCGTGTCTAACTGATCATAGAACTCATCCTTGGTATCCCTGTTGTCGCCGAGTGTTGGTGCATACATGCTGATCAGGTTGACGGGTCCAGTGGATGTGTGGAGTCGGAGTGATCAAATCCAACACCACACTCTCTGATTTCTTCGGCACTCTTCCCTTGCCAGAAGAACGTATAGTTCTTTTCCCTGAGAGTCCCAGCGTCTGGCAGCCGTGTCTCCTGCAAAGCGACTATGTCGATTTGGAGTCGTGCTAGCTCATCGTTGATGACTGCAGTCTTCCGAACACCGCTGATTGCCTGAAGGTCTTGTGATAGGCCAGTTGTCATGGTCTGTACATTCCAGCATCCTAACTTGAGGGCTGGTTTCTTAAATGTTGGTTTTCTTTTGTTGTTGCCTGGTGCATGATTCGCAGTCCACTTGTCGGGTACTCACGTACACCAAGCCCCACGCACCCAGTGAAGCAGGTGAACTGTGGCGGGACAACACCTTGTTGGTTGGGGACTGCCCAGCTTGAGGAGGGCGATAGTTGTCCAGTGAGACATGGTGATCCCTCCCACCATCGGAAGCAACCCCTGGCGCCAGCTCTACGCCAATCGAGCAGGGGGGTTATAACCGGTAAACTGTTGCTTCCCGTGTTGTGTCGATGCTGTGAAGCGAAGCTGGAGTGTCCTCTCCAGGGCGCAAGCCAGGGCAGGGTGATATGGAGGAACAGCTGTTGCCCATGCAGCAGAACCCCCCTCTCTACGCAACTGATGGATCCAAGGGAAAGACAATGTCGATACAACTTGCCACCAGTGGCGTCGCAGGAGTTGCCGGAATGACGTTGAGGACAATGTCAGACCGCCATCGGGACTCCAACACCGGATTTGGTTTCAGGGTTGACCCCCTTAGCCTTTCCCATGAGTGGGTATTGCCACAAGGCAGCGGAGGTTTTAAATCAGAGTTTTCCTTCTCCTAGGTGGGCTGCCTTCCAAGGCTGATGAGACCCACCTACCCGCGATGACCTGTAGAAAGCCATTAAATGCATTCACTGTCCTCTCTGATAACCAATACATTAAGAACCTCTCAGATCAAACAAAATGTGGGCTAAAAGAATGGAAAATCCTATCACAGAATAACTGCAAATAAAAATGCACACTAAGCATGAAATACATTAGAACCTGCTTCATCCTGACTTAATCAATTGTGAGGACGTCTCCCTATTGAAAAGATTCTGAGCCTAATCCAAATCCTGGGAAATAAATGGGACCAGTCCACTGATTTCAGTGGATTTTGGATTAGCTTCTCTTTGCCCAAATGCCCAGTTTTCCAGATATATATTTGGTGACATCCAAGAGATTGAGCTAATCAGGAGTCTAATCATGTATGTTCAAATGTGGCACCTTTAAAGCTATTCTAACTGTTGATGAATCCAACAGCTTGCGGAAGTATTTCCAGCACTGGTGTCTCATTCAAACACCATCATTATGCCACTGCCGAGCAGTAGCAGAATTTCAGGGCCTTGCAGTTCAACTTCATGGCCTGGCTATATTCTAAATGTAACTTTAAAAAAAAATTAAAGTACCAGTCCAAAAAGTGGTCAAATATCATGCAAGAATCTGTTCTTTCAGAAATCTGAGCCCAATACCAATGCCCTGTTCCCAAGGAGCAACTCTGCCTCATGTATTGACTGTAAACAGAGACTAAGCCCTGGTCTACAATATGAGCTTAGGTCAAATTTAGCAGCATTAAATCGATTTAACCCTGCATCCGTCCACACGACGAAGCCATTTTTGTCGACCTAAAGGGCTCTTAAAATAGATTTCTGTACTCCTCCCCGACGAGGGGATTAGTGCTGAAATCAACATCTCCGGGTCGAATTTGGGTTAGTGAGGATACAATTCGATGGTATTGGCCTCCGGGAGCTATCACAGAGTGCTCCATTGTGACTGCTCTGGACAGCACTTTCTACTCAGATGCACTAGCCAGATACACAGGTAAAGGACTGGGAACTTTTGAATTTCATTTCCTGTTTGGCCAGCGTGGCGAGCTCATCAGCAGAGGTGGCCATGCAGAGCTCGTCAGCACAGATGACCATGCAGTCCCAGAATTGAAAAAGAGCTCCAGCATGGACCAAATGGGAGGTACTGGATCTCATCGCTGTATGGGGAGACGAATCCGTGCTGTCAGAACTACATTCCAAAAGACAAAATGCCAATATATATGCCAAAATCTCCAAGGCCATGATGGACAGAGGCTACAGCAGGGATGCAACACAGTGCCGCGTGAAAATTAAGAAGCTCAGGCAAACGTACCAGAAAACCAAACTGTCAAACAGACGCTTCAGGTCAGAGCCCCAGACATGCGACTTCTACGCTGAGCTGCATGCAATTCTAGGGAGGGCCGCCATCACTACCCCACCCCTGTCCGTAGACTCCAGCAGTGGGGTACTCTCACTCAACATCCATGAGGATTTGGTGGACGAGGAAGATGAGGAGGAGGAGGAGGAAGAGGTTGATCATAGCACACAGCAGGCAAGTGGAGAGACCGTTCTCTCCGGCAGCCAAGATCTTTTTATCACCCTGGATCCAATACCCTCTCAACCCTCCCAAGGCAGTATCGCAGACAGTTAAGCCGGAGAAGCCACCTCTGGTGATTGTACCTTTGTAAATATAATACATGGTTTAAAAGAAAGCATTTTTAATGATAAATTTGCCCTGAGGACTTGGGATGCATTCATGGCCAGTACAGCTACTGGAAAAGTCTGCTAACGTATTTGGGGATGGAGCGGAAATCCTCCAGGGACATCTCCATGAAGCTCTCCTGGAGGTACTCTAAAAGCCTTTGCAGATGGTTTCTGGGGAGAGCAGCCTTATTCCGTCCTCCATGGTAGGACACTTTACCATGCCAGGCCAGTAGCAAGTAGTCTGGTATCATTGCATAATGAAGCCTGGCAGTGTATGGTCCCGGTGTTTGCTGGCATTCAAGCAACATCCGTTCTTTCTCTCTCTGTGTTTTCCTCAGGAGAATGATATCATTCATAGTAACCTGGTTGAAATATGGGAATATATTTAAGGGGACATTCAGAGGTGGCCATTCGTACTGGGCTGTTTGCCTGTGGCTGAAAATAAATCCTTCCTGCAGTTAGCCAAGTGGTGGTGGGGGGTCCGTTGGCACTGAGCTGTTCGTGTTTGGCTAGCAGGGATCTTCCCTGACATCAGCAACACGGTGGGGGAGGGGCATTCACGCTGAGCTGTTCACATTTGGCTAGCAGGGATCTTCCCTGATACCATCCACGCGGTGGGGGAGGAGTGAAACGATCATCCCAGAGAATTGGATGGGGGGGACGTTAGTTGGGTTTCTGCTGCACGTTAACCTGAAAACCGCAGGACCTCCTTTTAAATGGCCAACTCAACAGGCTTTACTTGGTATGGGAAAGGAGGGTGATGCTGTTATGAAGGTTGCAGAAGCCGAAAGACTTTGGCTTACCATGGCTGCCTGCAAGCCGAATTCTGTTGCCCGGCCCTGCGTGTGTGATCTCTCACACCAAACCCGCAGGCACTCAATACAAGATGCAAAATGCAACCTTGTACCGAAAGCACATGTGCTATGTAATGTGAATAGTTTTGTTCACCCATTGTTCTGTAAAATGTATCTTTTTAAATACTACTCTCCCTTGTTTTCCTCCTGCAGCTGCAAATGTTTCAACCCTCCCCCTATCATCTCCGTCCCAAAGGCTAGCGCAGATACAGTGGCGAAAAAAAATGCACGTGCAATGAAATGTTCTCTGAGCTCATACAGTTCTCCCGCACTGAAAGAGCTCAGCAAAATGGATGGAGGGAAACTATATCACAGTAGAGGAAAGCGGTAAATGAATGTGAGGACAGGAGGGACAATGAGATAAAGTGGCGGGAGGAAGATGAGAGGTGGCGGCAGCGCAATGAGAGGAGGTAGGAGGCAATGCTGGGGCTACTGGTGGATCAAACGGACATGCTCCGGCATCTGGTGGAGCTTCAGGAAAGGCAGCAGGATCACAGACCACTGCTGCAGCCGCTGTGTAACCGCCCTCCTTCCTCTCCAAATTACATAGCCTCCTCACCCAGTCGCACAAGAACGCGGTGGGAAGGCTCTGGGCACCCAACCACTCCACCCCAGAGGACTGCCCAAGCAACAGAAGGCTTGCATTCAACAAGTTTTGAAGTGCAGTGTGGCCTTGTCCTTCCCTCCTCCCCTCATCCACCACCCCACCTCCGCTACTTTGGCAGTTATCCCCCTATTTGTGTGATTAATTAATAAAGAATGCATGATTTTGAAACAATGACTTTATTGCCTCTGCAAGTGGTGATTGAAGGGGGGAGGGCGGTTGGCTTACAGTGAAGTGGAGTGGACCAAGGGGGCGGGTTTTCATCAAGGAGAAACAAACAGAACTGTCACACCATACCCTGGCCAGTCATGAAACTGGTTTTCAAGGTGTCTCTGATGTGCAGCGTGTCCTACAGTGCTCTTCAAATTGCCCTGGTGTCTGGCTGCACGTAATCAGTGGCCAGGCGATTTACCTCAACCTCCCACCCTGCCATAAATGTCTCCCCCTTATTCTCACAGAAATTGTGGAGCACACAGCAAGCAGCAATAACAATGGGAATATTGTTTTCGCTGAGGTCTGAATGAGTCAGTAAACTGCACCAGCGAGCCTTTAAACATCCAAATGCACACTCTACCACCATTCTGCACTTGCTCAGCCTATAGTTCAACAGCTCCTTACTACTGTCCAGGGTGCCTGTGTACGGCTTCATGAGCCACGGCCTTAAGGGGTAGGCTGTTTCCCCAAGGATAACTATAGGCATTTCAACATCCCCAACAGTAATTTTCTGGTCTGGGAAGTAAGTCCCTTCCTGCAGCTGTTTAAACAGACCAGAGTTCCTGAAGACATGAGCGTCATGAACCTTTCCCGGCCATCCCACATTGATGTTGGTGAAATGTCCCTTGTGATCAACCAGTGCTTGCAGCACCATTGAAAAGTAGCCCTTTCGGTTAATGTACTGGCTGCACTGGTGGTCCAGTCCCAAGGTAGGGATATGTGTCTATAGCTCCACCAAAGTTAGGGAACCCCATCGCAGCAAAGCCATCTACTATGACCGGCACATTTCCCAGATTCACTACCCTTGATAGCAGCAGCTCAATGATTGCATTGGCTACTTGCATCACAGCAGCCCCCACAGTAGATTCACCCACTCCAAATTGATTCCCAACTGACTGGTAGCTGTCTGGTGTTGCAAGCTTCCAGAGGGCTATCGCCAATTGCTTCTGAACTGTGAGGGCTGCTCTCATCTTCATATTCTTGCGCTTCAGTGCAGGGGAAAGTAAGTCACAAAGCTCCATGAAAGTGCCCTTACACATGCAAAAGTTTTGGAGCCACTGGGAATCATCCCAGACCTGCAACACTATGTGGTCCCACCATTCTGTGCTTGTTTCCCAGGCCCAGAATCAGCATGAACCTGCCCCAATGCCACCAGGGTGTCCAAATTGCCCGGGCCTGTGCTTTGAGAGAAGTCTGTGTCCATGTCCTCATCACTCTCGTCACCGTGCTGCCGTTGCCTCCTCACCTGGTTTTTCAGGTTCTGGTTCTGCATAAAATGCATGACAATGCGCGAGGTGTTTACAATGGTCATAACTGTTGCGGTGAGCTGAACGGGCTCCATGCTTGCAGTGCTATGGCGCATGCGCGGGCAATCCAGGAAAAAGGGTCTGAAAGGATTGTCTGCCGTTGCTTTCATGGTGGGAGGGGGGGAGGGAAGGGGGGTGACTGACGACATGTACCCCAAACCACCCACAGCAACCTTTTCCGTTATGTCATTTATTTTTAAGTAATAAAGAAAGAATGCATGGTTTCAAACAATAGTTGCTTTATTTTGAAGGGGGAAGGGTGGTTGGCTTACAGGGAGTTAAATTCAACAAAGTGGGAGGGTTTGCAGCAATGATAAACTGGTTTTCAAAGTCTCTGTGATGCACAGCGCACCTTGCCCACCCCGCCATAAACGTCTCCCCCTTACACAGGCATCATGTAGCACACAGCAAGCATCAATAAACAATGCAAATGCTAGCTGCGCTGAGGTTTGATCAACAGCGGCAGCAAGCTTGTTAACGTCCAAAGGCACATTGCACCACCATTGCTCCTTACTACTGTCCAGGGGTCATGAGCTATGGGAGCTAGGGGTAGGCTGGGGTAGGTGCGACCACGCGGTGCTGCTGGCTGTGAGAGCAGCCAGGTCACTGGAGATCAGGATGGCAGAGTTGCGGCGGAAGCAGCGGAGAGAGCAAAGCAACATTGCATTGCCACTCCGAGGATGGTTAAAAGTCATACATATGACGATGGCGTGCAGGCCTGCTGCTCGATCTGGTGCTGAATTGCAGGAGCTTGGAATGGCAGAGTAGCGCGGAAGCAGCGGAGCCAGCAAAACACCGAGGACGGCTAAAATTCATATATACGACGATGGCTTTCAGTCCTACTGCACGTTGCTTTCAGTCCTACTGCACGATCTGCTGATGGAGTGCAGGAGCTCAGGATGGCACCATTGCTGTTCCAGATGGCTACAAGTCCTACTGATGAGGACGGCTGCAAGACTTCTTCTCCAGCAACAAAGGAGAGGAATATGATGCACCTAAAATCTAAACAGGCCTGCACATGGCCCAGAGTCACTACCCTTTAGACAACAGCAGTGGTGACGGAGAGCTGAGCGGGCTTCCGCTTGCAGTGCTATGGCGTCTGTGCGGTTAACCCAGGAAAAAAGCCGTGAAAGGATTGGCTGCTGTTGCTTTTACAGAGGGAGGGAGGGTTCCAGGGTTGACTGACGACATTTACCCAAAACCACCCGTGACAAATGTTTTGCCCCATCAGGCATTGGGAGCTCAACCCAGAATTCCAATGGGCAATGGGGACGGCGGGAACTGTGGGATAGCTACCCACAGCACACCGCTTGGAATGTCAACGCTTGCCACGGTACTGTAGACGCACACCACCGAATTAATGTGCTTAGTGTGGACACACACATTCGACTTTATACAATCTATTCCCAAAAATCGATTTCTGTAAAATTGGCCTAATTTCATAGCATAGACAGACCCTAAGGCACATAACAAATTTTTCTGCCGCTTATATGGGTCCCTCTGCAAGAAACACTGCCTCTACACAGAACCTTGCATAACAATAACCCCACAGTGCATAACCCAAAAACGAAGATTTGCTTACACTCTAAGAAAAAAAAAAACTTGGAAAACTATGCCACTTATAACAGGAAAGTTAGTTATTCAGTTGAGTGTGCTTGTTATTATAGTGATGTTTTATACATGCACAGTACCTTTTCATCCAACCCAGGATGAAATAAAGAAGATTCACAAACCATAGCAATCTTTGGGTGAGTTGTTAGATTATAAAGAAAAAAAATGCATGTTATATATATTGAGTTTTGTATACAAAATTTACTCTAATTCTATTTCAATTTGGGACAGTACACAATAAAATAAAGTAAAATTGCACTTCCTAAAAAACTACATAAAATAAATTGTTACTGGTTGCTTTCTCTTTCCTTTTTATTTGTTTTTAGGCCCAATATCTTTTAACACTCAGCAGTACCTAACATGGTTATAAAAATATTAAAAATAATACTGTAACAATAAACATGTTCCCTGTTTCCTTCTTTTGCAACTCAATGTTGTGATCTGGCTCACCCTCTTATTTGTTAGAGGGGGAAGAAGGGACAAATGCCACTCATTTATAAAGGCAAATAACAACAACAAAGGAATAAAGGTATTTCAGTTTAGAGTTTTTACTAAAGTTCAAAACCTAAAGTTTTAGTAGGTAGAGAAATTTCACGTCACTCATCTGACATAGGATTTCGGACCTGTGTTAATAAAAAAAACACCCCTCACAAAGCCCACAAAAATTGCATCCAATAGGAAAAAATATCAACAGCAATAATAGCTAATAACACAGAAAATATCATAATGCCACTATATAAATCCATGGAATGCCCACACCTTGCTTGAATACTATGTGCAGTTCTGATCATTACTTCTCAAAAATATATATTAGAATTGGAAAAGATACAAAGAAGGATAACAAAAGGATTAGGGATATGGAACAGATTCCATATGAGGAGAGAATAAAAAGATTGGGACTGTTCATCTTAGAGAAGAGATGACTATGGGGGAATATGATAGATGTCTATAAAATTATGAATGGTATGGAGAAAGTAAAGAAGGAAGTGCTATTTATCTTGTCATATAACAAAAGAACTAGGGGTCACCCAAATAAAATAATAGGCAGCAGGTATAAAACAACATAAGGAAGTACTTCACACAATGCACAGTTAATCTGTGGTACTCATTGCCAGGAGATGTTGTGAAGGCCAAAAATATAACTGGTTTGACCGGGTGCCTAGGATAGACCACAATAAGAATGCCACACTCAGTGTAGACTGCAAGAAACAGGGCAGACAATCCCCAAAGCTGGTGGTTTACTCTATAGATTCACCAAACCAGTAACAAAAGAGCGTCTGCAGTAACACATTGATTAACCAGAAGCCAAACATAGTCCCCTTTAGGCATTCCAGCCCTTGACTCCCATCTACCCATTTCACATATGTGAGGTTCTTTCTAATCCCAGAGGCTCAAATACATATCCCCATGTCAATATGAAGCTCAGATCTTACCCAAATATCACGCTGTCAGCCAGTTCTTAGAAAATGAACTATACATTTAATAATAAAAGTAAAGAGAGTTATAAATGGTTAATAGATCATATACATACAAATGATTGCAAAATCTTTATATCAGGTTTGTAGCATTGATGGAATGGACTCTCTGGTAACTTCTAGAAGATTGGAAGGTCCTCAGTCCATAATTCAAGATGCTCCTTTTAGTTGTAAATCCACAGTTCAGAGAATCAGAGCAGGAAAGAGGTAACATGGAGATGTTTTAGGTGTCTTTTTATATCCCTTGACACGTGAATGTAAATGTAATGGCCCAAACAAAGTCCACAGCCCCTGTCTGTGGAAAGTTACTGGCCAAGATGGAACCCAGGGTCACATGAGCATATCACATTCCCCTACACGTTTCACTGAATCACAGGGAGTGGCTGTTGGCTCCTTGCTGTCTGAGGCATCCTCAGGAAGAGTTATCTGGACGGGATGAGTTTTTTTAATGGTGTATTGTGACAGTGGAGTGTCCTTGATAGGCCATCAACACATAGCTGTCTTGCCCTAATGTAAATTCTATCTGGGGGGTGTCACCCAGGAATACAACACAGGTTTAGATTCAAATACAAAGTCAAATATTCATAACTTCAGATACAAAGATAAATTCATGGACGATAAGTCCATTAATGGCTAGTAGACAAGATGGTCAAGGATGCAACCTCATGATCCAGGTGTCCCTACACCTCCAACTGTCAGAAGCCAGTACTGGATGGGATGGGAAGAATTACTCAATAATTGCCATGTTCCCAGGATGGGCACGGATGGTGTCCCTAGCCTCTGTTTGCCAAAAGCTGGGAATGGGCAACAGGGGATGGATCTCCTGATGATTGCCTGTTCTGTTTATTCCCTCTGGGTACCTGGCATTGGCCACTGTCAAAAGACAGGATGCTGGGCTAGATGGACCTTTCGTCTGACTCAGTATGGCCGTTCTTATGTTCTGTTAATTCTGTCTGAAGCATCTGGCACTGACCACTGTTGGAAGACAGGATACTGGCTGGATGAACCATTGGTCTGATCCAGTATGGCCATTCTTATGTTTTTATGTTCTTATTCCATGATGAGGAAAGATATTCAAATACGGTCCCCAACTCATTCTTTGGAGACTTCTATCCTCCCCCATTTCTTGACAGAAATGGATAAGTAAAGGCCTTGCTGTTGTTGCTGAATTCCAGTTTCAGGGTCTCTTGGATTGGCAAGAGAAGAAAACACCAGAAGAGGAGCCTCTAGTGAACGTATCCTGCCCCCTCCAGTCTCCTGAACTGTCAAGAGAAACCCTTCACAAGAATCAAGGTGGTCTCAGGCCCACAACAGTCTGCTCACATGGAACATCTTGCAGGAATTAAGAGCTTTGCTTAAAGAGCAAAGACTTTGGGTGTATCTACATTTAAACTGCTACGGTGGCACAACAGCAGTGCTGCAGCTGCACCGCTGTAGCTCTTCAGTGTAGACACTACCTAGCAGGTAATCCACCTCCCTAAGAATTCTTCCTTCAACCTAGCACTGTGTACACAGGGGGTTAGGTCGGCATAGCTACATCTTTCAGGGGTGAGGATTTTTCATACCTCTGAGAGATATAGCTATTCTGACATATGTTCCCAATGTGGCCCAGCCCTCAGACTATTCATTTCATGTGCCAGAATTACAGCTCAAAACAAATAGAATACGATCCTAAAAACTGTTTTTTACAGTCTACAAATAAGTACAGTTTTTAATAACTAATATCAAAGCTGACATACTCCCCTTTGAAGAGTTTTCATATGGGAGAGATATGAATCATATTTCTTACATGGTTAAGTAATGGAATAAAAATGCTCACCGAGAAGGGGTCATTGCAACAAAGGGATACATTATTTCTAACTAATTAAAAGATTTTATTATGGAAGAAATACAGCAAAATACATTCATCTTTCATTTACTTTTATTCTTAGACCATCAAAATCAAGAATGATAACCCAAGCCACTTGAACTCTCTCAGAAAAGTGAAATTCCTCACAAAAGAAAGGAAAATGTCATATCTTCAGAACGCTGTTGAGTCCTCTCTATCCCCACTTCGACTTTCTATAAAACTCCTCCACTCTTCTGTGAATTTCTCGTCCATGTGTCAATAATAAATCAAAATTCAGTCTATGTAGAGGAGAAAAGTCCATTTCTCCATAAATTAAATACATGAAACAGAAGATGGGTTTCTTTGTTTCATACATCTTTGAGGCGGTAGAATGGATGAGAGACTGGATGACTCAGGGAACTGGTAATGGAGTATTGGAGCCTTTCTTCTCTAGACCACAGATTGAAATTTAGTCCAGGTCAGAAGAGAACACAAGTCATTCACACCCAATGTCTAGTGGATGGCCAACTGTATGGGAAGTGAGTCTGTGGTCTCAGTCCAGTCCATAATGGACAGGTTTACACAACACACAGCAATCACCAAAATCGGTACTAATGGTCTCCTCATGGCTGACAGTCTCAGCAGATCCAAAGACTTAATACACATGGAAGCCTCTTACTCCTGGAGTTATTCCTTCCTGGTAGTTGTTTGAGGTATACACAGAGGGCAGGGTGTGGAATACACTTTTAAAATATTTTCCAACACATCAGCTTAATCACTATTTAAATGATTTCGGGAAGGTAATGTTAGTCTCACAGTAAACAATTATGAAATTCCAGTGATACTTACTATAAGAGCAAGAGTAAGTAAATCAAACTCCCTCTCAGAGTTGATCTAGTACATATACTTATTTGTTCTTGATTCAACATTGTGATTATCACTCTCTATTCATATATATATCAGCAATTAATACACACACTGAAGAGAAAACAGATTCCAATGTTTTGAATGAGACAGCACTGTTTCTGGAAAGCATGTTTGCACTGTTCCCTGGAATGGAAATTCAGGATACTGAACAGAGTGACTCATAGCAGCTACAGGGAGGACTGCAGCTGTGGCAGCATCACATTCTCATTATGCAGCATCACACTCTACAACAACCGCAGTTAAGGGAAGCAGCTGATTTGACTACATGCTGACACACTGTAAAAATTCACAGCATTCAAAGGCTCCCAGTTTTTCTTACTTTATACATATGATTTATATTCCTGCCACCAAATTGCCAAAGTATGTATAGCTCAGAACTTTTTTAAGGACTTTGCTGTCAAGATACACTTGTTCTCTTCCATGTTTATTTCTTTCTGCATCTACCTGGATCACATTCAATAAAAAGACCAACAGACATTGTTTTGAAAACTGTAAAGAAATTATGGTGATCAGGATGGAAGCTCCCCTTTGCCAGTACAAGGACCTGGTGCCACAGAACACTTGATGCAGTGAGCACAAAGATTTCCAGATGGAATAAGTGATCCAGAAATATATATTCCAAGCACAAAGTTATGTATGTCAATTCTGAGAAGCTTTTTGCCATAAAAATCTTTGTGTGACCTGAACTTATATCTTTCTACATATAACAACCTGTTTTACTGTTGCTGTTTCCCTTTAAACTGCTTATATTCCAGTACCATAGTAGGATAAGCATTGGAGAACCCCTCAATGGATTTATCTGCATGGATCCTCTTGTAGTATCTGGATCTCAGAAGGTAAGTTGACTAAGAGGTATAGAAAAGCACACTAAATATGAGAAATTGGGGGAATATTTTCAATAGCACAACAGTAAGGTAGCATCCAGGGGCAGACTGTTAAAAGTTCTTAGGTGCCTAAAGATGCAGATAGGTATCTAGTGGAACTCCCATGGGACGATTGCATTTACGCATATTTGAAAATCCCATTAGGTGCCTATCTGCAGGCACCCAAATCATTAGGGAAATAAATACCTTTAAAATATGTCTCCTAGCTCCTACAGAAAGTCAAAGGCAGCTGGGTGTGCTGTGTCTTCCCCAGGAATTTAAATGGGGGGGGGGGGGTTGAAATATTCGGGGGGGGGGGGGGGGGTTGAGGGCCGATGAGGGCTGAGCCCGTGAGGGCAAAGGTGGGCTGTATGGCACTATAGTAAAATCTAAAAAATGTTTCATGACCATTTTATTAGATTTAATTCATGTTTTAAAACCATCACAAAAATTAAAGTTGGCTATTCATGCCTACTATGAAGCACTACATGTACATCAGTCTTGGTTTCTTGTTGTAATTTTGCACTCCTTGGCGTCTTCTTGTGTGTCCGTTACTTCCAGTCCTTCATGATATGCCCATGATCAGGCAGAAGGCAACTTCTTTCAGAACACAAAATCCTATTCAATGAGGAAAAATTATGTTCAGCTGTAGCTGTTGTGACTGGGATTAGCAAGAGATGAATTCCTACTTTCATGGCAAGAAACATAGCACAAAGATTCTGTCGAACCATTAGTGATGATAAAGAAGTTGAAGTTAAATCTTCATTCGTTCATCATGTGATATTCCACTCTGTGTTCAAAATTCTCTATTCTGCCCTGATCACATAGCAGCCCCATTGCTGGTAGTGCCTCACTCCACTCAACTGTAGGTGTTTTATAAGACAGGCATCAGTAAAAGCTTGAATGGAGGTTGAATAGAATCCAGAAATCTCTATTGTAGATTTGTAAGAATCAAGTCTTTGTACTTTTTCAGGTGGCTTAACAAACATTTCTTGTCCTCTTCACTTATGGAGTCAATATAAGTACCTTCATTAGTCAACTTCTGGACTGAAGTCTTTGCTTCTTCCAGTACATTTTCAATGGATATCTCTGATTGATCCAAGGATAGCTTCTATTTCTGGACAAAGATCTACTACTGTTGTAGTAGATGCCTGGATTACATTGTTTAATCACCCAAGTGGTTTCAACAGTAGACTTACAAGAGAGAGAATGGCGATAGTCTTCTCTGAACTTAGTAACAAAAGTAGTCCACCAGCCTCACTACTTAGATCTGTCCTATCTTGGTGGATACTTTCTAAAGCCAGTAATAACAGTTGCAGTAATTTTAAGATAACTGCCAAGAATTACTCATGAGAAAGCCAGCAGGTTTTCCCAGGTGGGACTCATTTGAACTTGAATCCCAGTGTATCTTCTATTTGTTTCCAAAATGTTCAGTCCTTTTGGACTCTTGCTGGAAAAAAAGAGTATAAAAAGCCATTAAATTTGTGGCTTTTTAATGTCTTTTGAAGATTCTGCAGCTTGTACTAGTGCTAGGAGTAGATGGCCTCTACAGTGTGTATAGGAGAGATTAGGGTTACACTTGTCTCTGAGCAAAGCTTGTACTCCACTATGTCTTCCAGAGAAGTTTCTCGCTCCATCAAATGCACAAGCAGCCATCTGTTTGGGGTTCAATTTACAAGCATTTAACTCTTCTAAGATGTCACAGATGCAGATGATGTGTCTTCTATAACTGAACATCTAGAATGCATCTACTGGTCAAGATAACATACATAATGACTTTATACTTGATGCCTATTTGCATTGGTGCATTTGTTGGCCATGTATGCACATATTTTGAATATAGTCAGAGAATTCTTCACTTTTTCAACTCCTGAGTCTTTCACTGTGGCACCATATGTTTCAAGAGACTCAGCTGAGTTTTTTGCAGAAAGATAGTGAGCATTTGCCAGTCTTGTTCGGAACCAGTGTCCAACTTCAGGATTAACAAGTGACAATGCACTTAACATAGGCCTCTAGTTTGTAGTGTGTGGTATCTCTTGCTTAAATAGAAAGTATGATGCAATAGCCATGTTGGTTCACGTAAACTGAGTTGTGTCTCTAGCATTCTTAACAGCCTCATTAAGTTCTTCTAAAATTGGCTTTGACAGTGACTGGCTTATAAGGCTTTCTGCATGTTGATGCAGTCCAGAAGCATGGTGTTTTGCAGCCTTTTCATATAGGTTGTCAGTATTGGCTTAGCTGATCAGTGTGGCAAACCAAGCTCCTCCACTTTTACTATATGTAAGGGGACTGTTATCCCCTTACTAACATTCAGAGCTCCCAGTACCAAAAGGGGAAGGGTCGATGGGACTGACAGTCCCCAGGGGCAATGGGGAGAGGCCAATGCTCCAGGTCAGCCTGATTGACAGGGCGGGCAGGCGAATCAGGGAGTCAGGAGGTCAGGGTGAATCCCGTCCTCCGTGTGAGCTGAAGTGGCCTGAGTCAGAGTGAGTGGGGCTGAGCTAAGGAGAGGCCAGATCTGGAGGGGCCAGAAAAGCAGCCCAGAGACACAGACCTGCCCTGGGAGCAGAGCTGCAGCCCAGAGACAGACCTGCCCTGGGGGGAGAAGCTGCAGCCCAGAGACAGACCTGCCCTGGGGGGAGAAGCTGCAGCAGCCAGAGGGGCCAGGGCAGCAGCCCAGGCAGCTGGAGGCCGAGCAGCAGCAGCAGCCGTGCTGAGGCAGAGGAGCTGGAGCTGAGGCAGAGCGGTGGAGCTGGGGCTGGAGCAGTCCGGAGCCGGGTGCGGTGAGCAGCTGGGGAGAGCGAGGGGAACCCTGGGCAGTGGGCCCAGCGCAGGGAGACGCCTCAGCCAAGGGGCCCTGCAGGCCAGACTTGCAGGGGGATCGTAACCCCGACGGGGCGGGGGCAACGCTGGGAAGAAGGGTCCTGCCACCCAGAGCCTGCGAGCGTGTGGCCACCGCCAGAGCAAGTGTCCAAGCCACAGCGTCCCTGCAGCACAGCCAGGGCCTGAGAAGGAGCCTGGGACTTGCAAAGGAACAGACTGAACTGCCCTGACATTGCAGAGACACTGTTGGGATGTTCCCTGCCACAGAGCGGGGCGATGTGTTTTCATTAGCCTTTCCCATTTTTCCTTATTCCTGTTACAAATTAATTGTTAATTAAATAATTTGCCTTTGCTTTGAATTGTATGCAGTGATCAGTGGGTCAGGGAAGCATCCTGTTTAGAGAGTACACCCCGGAGTGGGGACACCCTAGCCCCTGACCTAGGTGACCACAGCAAGGTTGGGGGTTGAGCCCCCCAGGAATCCTGGGCCCAGCCTTGTTGGGGTTACGAGGACTCTGCCAGACAGGAGAGTGCAAGGGGAGTCCTCGAGGGCAGGGAGGCCTCTGGGTAAAGGAGGTGGGAGCGAGGACTCAGATCCTTCCGCTAGCCCATTTCACCGGGGTAGTGCAGAGACGAGGAAAGTTCCCCACAAGAGCGGGACTATTCCCCCGCTTACATATATAAATCCATGATATGCCCACATCTTAAATACTGCGTGTAGTTCAGGTCACACCATCTCAAAAAAGATATATTGGAACTGAAAAAGGTACAGAGAAGGGCAACAAAAATGATTAGGGGTATGGAGCAGATTCCATATGAGGAGAGAAGACTGGGCCTTTTCAGCTTCGAAAAGAGACGACTAAGAGTGGATCTGATAGAGTCTTATAAAATCTTGATTGGTGAGGAGAAAATGAATAAGGAAGTGTTATTTATCCCTTCACTTAACAAAAGAACCAGGGGTCACCCAATGAAATTAATAGGTAGTAAGTTTAAAACAAAGTTTTAAAGGAAGTATTTCTTCACACAACGCAAAGTCACCCGTGGAACTTTTTGCCAGGGATGTTGTGAAGGCCAAAATTATAACAGGGTTCAAAAAAGAACTAGATAAGTTCATGGAAGATTGGTCCATCAATACCTATTAGCCAGGATGGGCAGGGATGCAACATCATGATCTGAATGTCCCTAGCCTCTGTTGACCAGAAGCTGGGAGTGGACGATAGGGGATGGATCAATCAATGATTCCCTGTTCTGTTCATTCCCTCTGAAGCACCTGGAACAGTCACTGTCGGAAGACAGGATACTGGGATAGATGGACCATTGATCTGACCCAATATAGCCATTCTTACATAAAAAATTATAATAATAAAAAAGTTTAGTACAGAAACTCCCCAAGATAATGACCTCTTGAGATAGTGATGATGTGAGATAATGATCTTGGCAAATAATGCATTTTTAAAATCTTGACCTACTAGGAAACATATATTTATATAACTTTCCCAGTTACAAATATAGCTTCTGGAGAAAGGTCACTAAAACATAGTCCAATTAGGGTGACCAGAAAGCAAGTGTGAAAAATCGGGACGGGGTGGGGAGTAATAGGAGCCTATATAAGAAAAAGACCCAAAAATCGGGACTGACCCTATAAAATCGGGACATCTGGTCACCCTAAGTCCAATGCTCCTGGCTGCTGTTGTTTGTCATGCCACCGTTCACTCTATTGCTCTGCCCCAATAGCCCTATACTGTCACCTTCTGCTGCCACCTGCCACTGTGACCTCTGTGAGTCGGTCTCTCGCGGTTCCACCCGACTCTCAGTGATTTCAGATCTTTGGGGTGGGGGAACGTCGGTGCTACTGCAGACTGGGGCATCTCTTCCATAGAAACACTGTCCCACAGCAGGTCTAAGCACTTAGACCTGATTATCAGAGATTTCCGCTCTAGTGGTCACTTAACAAACCAAAAGACTCTCTCTGAAGCCTAATCAGCTCTGTTTTTAAACAGTGGAGAGGCGCAGGTCAAATAGTACTTGTGACTCAGGCAGACCATAAAGCAAAACACCTGTCCCCACCCTCTCTCTTGATGCCCTCAATCAGCACAGGCTAAGGACAGTTCTACTGCCCTTTACTCGTACAATAAAAACAACATTTCATTACTCCCTGCATTCAAGTGATTTGTAACCCAACCCCAGCCAAAATCTATCACTTGGGCAACACAGCTCTGTTTGCTGGATACCTAGGTAGATTAGGTATGAATGTAAATACAATCTGGTCCTGAAGCCTTTCCCCCCCAGTTCCCAGCTCATCACTAGCTGTCAGGGAGAGCTCTTTTAGACTTTGCTTACAAATCATCATTTGAAATTATTAGGTTAGCCAACATCACTGAAATGAATGCACTGACAGTCACAAAAAACAAAAGCTGTATAAGGAAGCTAGTCTGTGTTCATACTTTTCAAATCTATTATACTTTTTCAGATATACATATTTTATCATGTACATTATATGCTTTTAAAGTGTGTATTAATGTTTCAATTTAAATTCAAACTCCCAAACAATCCATAAATTGGCAACACTGCATGTAACTAGTTCACAAAATTGGGGGGGGGAGTGTTGGGAAGATTCGGGGGTGTGTGTGGGTGTGTAACTGCTCTTTGCACCTTTGAAAATCTCTCTGTTGTATGCAAGGTTAATAAAAAGAACAGGAGTACTTGTGGCACCTTAGAGACTAACAAATTTATTTTAGAATAAGCTTCCATGGGCTACAGTCCCACTTCATCGGATGCATAGAATGTATGTTCCATTCTATGCATCCGATGAAGTGGGACTGTAGCCCATGAAAGCTTATTCTAAAATAAATTTGTTAGTCTCTAAGGTGCCACAAGTACTCCTGTTCTTTTTGCGGACACAGACTAGCACGGCTGCTACTCTGAAACCTATAGATGATAACGTTATTCAGGAGTCCTCTTTCTCTTCTTCACTATTATCTCCATTCATTCACCTGCAAGGCAAGGGAAAGGACCCTTATTTATCCTCTGCAGTGGAGGTTTTGGAGGGGAGTAACTAACTGCCTCCTGGACATAGGAGGGGTAGCTAAGCCTTATAAGTAGACTGAAGGAGCTAAATTGGGGGAGAGACAGCAAAGGAGACAGGTCTCTCTGACTGAGAGGAGCCCTGAGCTAGGGCTTAATAGGCAGGATATAATAAGTGAACTATGGTGAAACCTAAGAGAGGCAGAAGAGCTATTAATTTGAAAACTTGTTTGAATCTTGATTTGGACTTCTTTGTACTACCCCTAAGGGGTTAGACTTTTACATGACTTGGGGGGAGTTGGGAGAAGATCCAGGTAGAAAAAGTCATTGCATGCCCAAGGGAGAGTGCAGCAGAGGACCCTGTGCAACCAGAGACTAGGGGTGCCCATGAGGTGAGGACGTGCTGCCACACATGGTACAAGAAGTGGATTTGGAGACTGCATCACTGAAGAAGGCAGGAGATGTCCACTACCTTAAAGGTGAGGGGCAGAGGGACAAACTAAGACATTTCTTCTTCTTTTGGGAGGATGGAGGACATAGTCCGTATGCTGGTGGCCCAACAGGAGCAGACACATGTTCTACTGTTGCACCTACTACAAGGGCAGCAACAACAGCAAGAGAAGAATAAGAACCGGCTCAACAAGAACATTTCCTGCAATGTCTGGAAAAGTAGAGGCGAGGGTGTGAAGTAGTTTTGGGAGAAGGGAATTTTGTCAGAGCAGTACCACGCCTGACATACTTGGGACCAGGTGATGACCCAGAAGTGTTTTTGAGCATTTTTGAGAGGATAATCACCATAGCAGGGTGGGCTGAATTCTCTTAGGCAGCTCAAGTGGCCCCATTCTTCTCAGGAGAATCTTAGGCAGCCAAACAAGTTTTCTACGACAAGCAGATATGGTTCTACAAAATGGTAAAAAATGCCATTTTGGATAGACTGGGACTCTTCTGGAAGCATATTGCCACCAGTTTAAGACAGAGCCATGCCCCCAAGGTGTACACCCTAGATTGGCAGTACAATGTCTATGGGATCTGGTAACATGACAGTTGCAGCCCAACACAAACTCATTAAATAAGGTAGTGAACCTTTTAGGCTTAGAACAATTTTGAAGGGTCTGACTGCTGGACCCTAAAGCTATGTAAAGGGGTTTTGGACATCTTCTACTGATAGGGCATGGGGAGGGCGGAGGCCTGTATGGAAGCTGATAATGCTAAATGACCCAGACCAAGGATTAGTTCAAGGGGAGAATTCTGAGGGAAACAAGGTTTTGGAGAAGGCTGACCCTGGGATGGCAAAAGGGAGAAATTCTTAGATAGTTCTGTACCTAAGAAACTGGAAAAAGTAGCAATGCCTCAGTCATTACCAGGTATCTGAGACAGGAACCCAGGAATTGGCCAGGAGAACCCAGTTGTGGTTTCTGGTGTGGCCAACTGGGTCATATAAGAGAGGACTGCCCAGTCACAGAGTGCAGCTTTTTGGACTGTTATTACAACCAACTCTGTGGTTTGGGATGTTTCCTCGGTAGGGGTACACTACCAAGTAACTGCAAAAGTGGACGGGCAGGAAATGGGAGCACCGATTGACTCCAGTGGTCCCCAAACCCTAGTTTGGGGAAGCAGCCTCCCAATGCTGAGAATAGATTGGCATTCGCCAGTGCACATTTCATGTGTATATGGAGAGACAAGTGTCTATCCGACAGCAAAGGTAGAGAGAGATAGAACTACAAGACTGGATGAGCTAGCTGAGGGTTGGCATGGTAAGAGACCTTTCCTGGCACATAATTTTAGGCAGAAACTGGCATAATTTCCCAGCTCCATTATGAGAAAGACTAACGCTCACACCAGATGGCTGTAAAATAATCCTCACCTGAACAAGGGTGTTGGGCTGCATGGTGCAGCAGCAAAGATGAGTGAGGAGTCAAAGGACTGGGTGGAGCTAGTCAAGAGAGTCAAACAGAAGATGTCAAGTCAGTTACAAGCCCCAGAGACACAGTTACACAAAGCAAGCTGCAAGCTGGAAGAGGTGAAAGCTTCATGACAGAAAATAAAAGAAGAGGCAGCAAAACAAGAGCAAGAATTTGTTCAGATGAGACAAGATCTGGCACATGAGAAGAACTGTTGGCAGCAACCTGAACAGGTGCTAGCTACACTGCAAACCAGGAAACCACGTGATAATTTGACCTCAGTCTCTAGAAGTCCACAGCATGTCCTTTGAGGAGAGGAAGGTACTAAGGTGAATTTGTGGGAGGCAGACATTCTGAATGAGGAGATGAGAGAAGTTGCCTTGATTGTGGATGCTGACCTGTCACCCCAAAAGCAACTGCAGGAGGCAGGACCAACAGTAGAGAGTACATGATCCTGGGACTTCAGGATAGGTTAGCTGCTGCAGAGGAGGCCTTTTAAATACACATGGAGGATAAATCATATCGGAAAGAATGTTTGAATACCCGCTAATTGAGAAAACAGTTTGTTCACTTGGGTGCATGACTTAGAAAAAGAGCTGAAATGACTGTAGGGCCCAATACAGTAACTCTGAGAGAGTACCGACTGGTACTTCTTTGAAAGGGTGTATGTGATGGGGCTTAATTCCGATCACCAACAAGGTAAAGGACAGGATTCAAGTAGTAATGTTCTGCATCTGGGGCAGGGATGGAAAGTGACTAACCGCCTCATGGACAGAGGAGGCAGAACTAAGCCGTAGAAGTAGACTGAGGGAGCTAAGTTGGGAGACAGACTGCAGAGGAGACCGGTCTCTCTGATGGAGAGAAGCCCTGGTCTAGGGCTTAATAGGCAGGATACAATAAGTAACCCATAATGAAGCCTGAGAGGTGCAGAGGGATATTAATTTGAAAACTTGTTTAAGTCTTTATTTGGACTTCTTTGTACCATGCTGGAAGAGGTTCAGACGTATACATGACTTGGTTGCAGGGCTAAGCCACAGAATACCCTGAGGGGAAGTTGGGGGAAAACACAGGCTAAAAAAAGCCATGGCAGGCCAGAAAGAGAGCATATTGGGAGTGCCAAAGCTGAGGACCACACACAATGCTGCAACCAGAGATGTTGGGGAGGTAACCACAAGGCGAGGATGCACTTTCCACAAGCTGGTAGTTATTAGGTAGCCAATACAATAAATAAATGACACAACGCAGAAACATCGACACTTATGGAAATAACAATCATGTTTACAGGTGCCCGTCATTTAGAGGTGCCTAGTCCCCAGCTCCTTATCTAAATGGAAAAAAAAACTCCTGAAAAGACAGGATACATTTAAACAAACAAAACCAGGGTGACACGAGATTTTCATTCCGTGACTATGAACAAGGCAAGGATTTCTTGTTATACCAATTGTAGAAGAAAAAAGGTCTCATCTCTAGGGTTGCCAACTGTCTAATCGCACAAACCCAAACACCCTTTCCCCTCCCCCGCCCCTTCTCTGAGGACCCACCCCACTCACTCCATCCCCCCTTCCTCTGTCGCTCATTCTCCCCCACCATGACTCACGTTCACTGGGCTGGGATGGGAGTTGGGGGGTTGAAGCGGGTGCAGACTCTGGGCTGGGGCTGAGGGTTTTGGAATGTGGGAGGGGGCTCCAGACTCAGTAGCGTAGGCAGGTCTGGAGCACAGGGGGAGCGGCGCTATAAAAAGGCGTCTCCCCAGGCTCCCCCTGTACTCACCTGGCGGTGCTTTAAAGGGCCTGGGGCTCCAGCCGCTGCGGAGCCCCGGGCCCTTTAAAGCGCCGCCAGAGCTCTGGCAGCAGGGCTCGGCGGTGCTTTAAAAGGCCCACGGCTCCCC
Source organism: Macrochelys suwanniensis (assembly GCA_033296515.1). NCBI lineage: Eukaryota > Metazoa > Chordata > Testudines > Chelydridae > Macrochelys > Macrochelys suwanniensis. Next base: position 135,750,300 of record CM065776.1, read on the forward strand.
GCAGCTGAAAGAGCTGTGGGCCTTTTAAATCCCCGCCCAAGCCAGGCTCCGGAAGCGGGGCTCAGGCAGCACTTTTTAAGGCGCCGTTTCTGCTCACAGGGGGAGTGGCCGCTCCCCTTGCTCCCCCCCTGGCTACGCTACTGGCTCCACTCTGAGCTTGGGGCAGAGGGTTAGGATGCAGGAGGGGATGCGGGATGCAGGCTCTGGGAGAGCGTTTGGTTGTGGGAGGGGGCTCAGAGCTGGGGCAGAGGGTTGGGGGTATGGGCTCCAGCTGGGCAGCGTTTACCTCGGATGGCTGCCGTTCGGTGGTGCAGTGGGGCTAAGGTAGGCTCTTTGCCTGACCTGGCCCTGCACCGTTCCCGGAAGATGTCCCTGTGGCCCCTGAGGGGGAAGCCAGGGGGCTTTGTTTGCTGCCCCTGCCCGCAGGCACTGCCCCCGCAGCTCACATTGGCTGCAGTTCCAGGCCAATGGGAGCTGTGGAGTCGGAGCTCCGGGCAGGGTCGGTGCATGGAGACCCACCGAGCTCCTCCCACAGGGGCCACTGAGATGTGCCGGCCGCTTCTGGGAGTGGCGCAGAGCCAGGGCAGGCAAGGAGCCTACCTTAGCCCTGCCGGACTTTTAGTGGCCTAAAATCTCCTGGTTTGGCTCCAGTAGCCCCCAGGACATAGATCCTGATTCTGGGAGACTCCCGGCGAAACCGGGAGGGTTGGCAACCCTACTCATCTCCAGCAGGAGAAAGTGAGAATGCAATCAAGGATTCTGTCTTACCTGCAAATGACTGATTTAATAGTTGTTTGGAAATGTACTTTGAAGGAAAACGTTCATTATAATTCCTTTTTAAAAATTAAAAATGTATATGCCAGAGTGTCATGATTTTAGTAACGAATCCCCTCCACACACCCCCACACACACCTTTCTGGGAAAAGGAAAAGGAACTGATAATTATCTTTCCTTTCCAACATTTATGGGTGCCCTCAGAATCTTGGAGTTTTTGTACAAGGTCACAACACACACTCTGGATAGCATCTTTAACCTTGCTTATCCTGCAAACTCCAATATGCAGATGGGTCCCTAAACTCAGTCAGAGCCCCATTAAAGTCAATGAGGCTCCATACAGAAGCAAGGGTCTAAATGGAGCTATGAATTTGCAGGACAGGGGCTTTCTGTGGACACCAGTACCAAAACTGGATGCACTTGGGCAGAGCCCCACTCACCTCAGTGAACTCTGCACTGGGTGCAATAGTCTGCCTGCATGGATACAGTTTGAGGAACTCAGCTATATTTTATTTGTATATTTATACATAAATTGTAACATTTATAATTAAACATCAAAACAAAACAGACCTTCTGCCAATGAAAATTGTTTATAATGCCATGATGATGCAAAGCCCATTTAATCTCTTTAATTATTAGTGAGCCTTAGGAAAGTTTTGACTTGAGACATAGTCAGTTGTTGCCCAGAGGTGTGATTCCTGGTAAACCATCCCATCCAGTTTTGCTGGAGATAGCGTTTGGACTTGGTGCTATGTGCTCATAGGGCTCTGGATGAAAAGCAGCTCTGAAAAGTAACAGTATTGATGGAATTATAACAGAGACTCACTGGTGTTTTCCACAACAGCAAGAACATCCCAGGAGAGAAAAAGGATTCATAAGCCCAGACCATGATTAGTGCATTTATTTACTTACTTTTGTTGTTTCTTAATAATTTCAAATTTGACTTTAAAAAGAGAGAAGTTGTTAAGCAGAGTATATCCAAAATGTGACTGACTTTATTATTTGGTATGGAATGTCTTCCAAATTCTATACAATAAGGACATATTCTATCACTATCAACAATACACTAATGCAATATTCATGTAGACCAGGGATGGTCTAACTACAGCCCACAAGCTCCGTCCGGGGGAGCGGGGCCCTAGGCATGCTGCTTTCCGGACGGGGAGCTGGGCCGCGGTCATGCCGTTTTCTGCCAGGCGCTCCAGTCAGGGGAGTGGGGCCACAGGCTTGCCGTGCTTCGGCCGGGGAGCGGGCCACGGGCATGCCAGTGGTAACTATGACTGTTGAGCATCTTTGAAAACACAGGTCTACAATTTTTGAGAAGTCGTCTGCTTCAGAGATAAAATGTGCTATTTAGTATGTATTTTCATGTGCTGAATTCAAATATGACAATTAAAACAACTGATTGGCTACTGTTTCTAAGATATTTAAGATTTTACATTTTATGTCTATGTATATTGTGTAGATAGTAGAGTTTTAATCATAAATTGTAAACCTAGGTCTTTTCATGTGTTTATGGTTGCTTTACATGATACTATTTCACCTGTCCTGTTTATGTAACACTTTAAAAATCAGCAAAGGGGTTATATAAATAAAATTTATTATGAAACAAAAGGCAAAAAACTATTCTGTACATAGTTTAGTCCTATTCAGTGTCTACTCGGCGCTTCTTGGCTTGTCTCTTGTATTCATTAAATGGAGCATCTCTTGTCACTGTCCAGCAATACTCTGCAAGCATTGATGGGCTCCATTTGCCCTGATAGCGTTTCTCCATTGTTGCAATGTCCTGGTGAAATCGCTCGCCGTGCTCGTCGCTCACTGCTCCGCAGTTCGGTGGAAAAAATCTAGATGAGAGTGCAAAAAATGTATCTTTAGTGACATGTTGCAACCAAGGCTTTTGTATGCCTTGAGGAGGTTTTCCACCAACAGCCTGTAGTTGTCTGCCTTGTTGTTTCCGAGAAAATTTAATGCCACTAACTGGAAGGCTTTCCATGCCTTTTTTTCCTTGCCACGCAGTGCATGGTCAAATGTATCATCTCGAAGAAGTTCACGAATCTCAGGACCAACAAAGATACCTTCCTTTATCTTAGCTTCACTTAACCTTGGAAATTTTCCAGGGAGGTACTTGAAAGCTGCTTGTGTTTTGTTATTGGCCTTGACAAAGTTCTTCATCAGACCCAGCTGGATGTGTAAGGGTGGTAAGAAAATCTTCCTTGATTCAACAAGTGGTGGATGCTGAACACTTTTCCTCCCAGGCTCCAATGACTGTCGGAGTGGACAATCTTTCTTGATGTAGTGGGAATCTCTTGCACGACTATCCCATTCACAGAGAAAACAGCAGGACTTTGTGTATCCAGTCTGCAGACCAAGCAAGAGAGCAACAACCTTCAAATCAAACCTTCAAACCACAAAGCTGCCACTGATGTTGGTCATAGTTTATGCACCTCAAAAATGGTTTCATGTTGTCATAGGTTTTCCTCATATGGACTGCATGACCAGCTGGAATTGATGGCAATACATTGCCATTCTGCAGTAAAACAGCTTGAAGACTCGTCTTCGATGAATCAATGAACAGTCTCCACTCATCTGGATAGTGAATGATGTTGAGGGCTGCCATCACACCATCGATGTTGTTGCAGGCTACAAGATCACCTTCCATGAAGAAGAATGGGACAAGATCCTTTTGACGGTCACGGAACATGGAAACCCTACCATCACCTGCCAGGAGATTCCACTGCTGTAGTCTGGAGCCCAAAAGCTCTGCCTTACTCTTGGGTAGTTCCAAATCCCTGACAAGGTCATTCAGTTCACCTTGTGTTATGAGGTGTGGTTCAGAGGAGGAGGATGGGAGAAAATGTGGGTCCTGTGACATTGATGGTTCAGGACCAGAAGTTTCATCCTCTTCCTCTTCCTCGTCTGACTCAAGTGAGAATGATTCTGGTGCATCAGGAACCGGCAGTCCTTCTCCGTGGGGTACTGGGCGTATAGCTGATGGAATGTTTGGATAATGCACAGTCCACTTTTTTCTTCTTTGACACACCTTTCCCAACTGGAGGCACCATGCAGAAGTAATAATTGCTGGTATGATCTGTTGGCTCTCTCCAAATCATTGGCACTGCAAAAGGCATAGATTTCCTTTTCCTGTTCAACCGCTGGTGAAGATTTGTTGCACAAGTGTTGCAGCATATGCGTGGGGCCCACCTCTTGTCCTGATCTCCAATTTTGCAGCCAAAATAAAGGTGATAGGCTTTCTTAACCATAGTGGTTATACTGCACTTTTGTGATGCAAAAGTCACTTCACCACAAACATAGCAGAAGTTATGTGCACTGTTCACACAAGTACGAGGCATCTCTGCTCACTTTGGCTAAACAGAAATGTGTCCCTTTGAAAACTCAAACACTGACAAATAAGAGAGCACGACACTGTATGATTTCTAGAGCTGATGTAGGGCAATTTGTTCAGCAGAGTGATGTAAGCTTCGTTATGATTGCATCATCCATGACTTGTAGGTATACATGATGCAATTCATATCATGTATGATGCAATACCGGCTTCAGATTGCATCATTCATTGTTTTGCCTAAAAAGCAAGTACTGTCCAAACCCAGTCATAGATTTATTCATAGATCCAGTCAAAGATGTATTTTAGTCATTTCTGGTTTAAATTGAGATCCCTTCCCTTTATAACTCACTTATCCTCCGCCATTCCCGAGTCAAGGGTCGTATATACTGACCCAATAGCATGTCTTGAAAACTAGAGCCAATCAACAATTTTAAGCATCATTTTTGTTCTCAGTGACCCAGAATTAGTAAAGTTTGACTACATTTATTTCAGAAGCATTTTGGCTGTAGAGCAGTGAAATCAGCACGTATTTGAAAATTTGCACTATAACTACAGGAATTAGAGTGTGTGGGGTTGGAGCTGCAAAAACTGCACAGAAAAGAGGCATTATGGGAAACGGAACATTTTGGATATTCTATTACAGCTGTGAGCGGAGGGAGTTAACCAGGGGCAGCTCTAACAATTTTGCTGCCCCAAGCAGGGGCGGCGGCCCCGCCCCCGACACAGGCAGACGTAGCGGGGCCCTGCCCCCGCCTGCCTGCGTCGGGGGCGGGGTCCCGCCCCGCTACATCTGCCTGCGTCGGGGGCGGGGCCCCGCTACGTCTGCCTGCGTCGGGGGCGGGGCCCCACTACGTCTGCCTGCGTCGGGGGCGGGGCCCCGCCCCCCACACAGACAGTCCCAGTCTGCAATGGCAAGGGAAGGGCGGCAGACCTGCTGCCCCATTGCCGCTGCGGCAGGCGAGAATGGGGCGGCAGTCCGAGTCCCGTGGAGGCAATTCGGCGGCGGGAAGAGTAGACCTGCCACCGAATTGCCGCCGCGGGACTCGGATTGCCGCCCCATTCTTGCTTGCCGCCCCAAGCCCCAGCTTGGAAAGCTGGTGCCTGGAGCTGGCCCTGGAGTTAATGAACAAATAATTATTTTCCTACTTATTCATGAAAGTGCATTTACCTATCACTGTTTCCATGCTTAATGATTTACTATGATTAATTGCCTATTTTTTCTTGGAATTATGAAATGCTCTTAATTCACTATTTGAGCAATTCTGAGACTTGTTAACTTGCAATTCACAGTGCTAGTTAGCAAGCAAACAGCTCATAAAATTCACTCAAGAAATGGACAGCAAGGGAAGCCATTAAAATTTTGTCCCAATTCTATCTAAAGCACCCACAAATATACAAAAACAACATTAAATACGTCATGGAAAATGCAATTCAAATATTAAAAGTTTAAAACTGGCTAACACCACACAACCTAAATGTTTAAAGGCAAATAGTGTATTTTTATGGGTTTTGGAGACATATGCTCTGCAGATGCTATGGCACTCAGAAAGCAGGAGAAACCATTGGGTTGGGGCAGTCGTTGTCAGGAGGGACCACAGAATCCCCCAGAAGCCATTCTGTGTACTTAGCTCCTGGATTCTGGTGCATGTCCGAAGGTTTACATGGATTTCAGGACAATCACAGGCTTCTGTAGGGGAGTGAATGAGGATGGATTGTGGGGCGCAGAGTAGGATTAATAAAATACTCTAGGCTATTACTTTGTGTTTCTTTTACACTTCTCCACTTGTGCAGTGTGGCAAAAAACCAAACAGTTCTAATCACTGAGGAATAGGAAGGGGAATTCTTGGGAGGTATTGAGAGAATGTAATGGCTATGCACTTGCACCATTCCTGCCACACTCAAAGTCCCCAGCTTAGGGGTAATGGTCAGAAAAAGCGGTTGGAGTAGGACACCACTGAACTCTGACTATTTATAGACATCAGAATCCCCTCTTGGGACCACCGTCTGACAAGTGAAAGTTACAGCAGCCCCGAGGCTGCACCAGGAATCAAACAGGTCCTCAGCCAGCCCCAGAATGTGCAAAGATACTTTAAAGCCATCTTTCCTCCAGTTCAGTTCCTGTGTTGAGCAGAGCTGATATTCAAGCCCACTGAGTCCGAACTGGTGGAGTTTCCTTCCTCTTACATGGGAATAATCGACAACAGGGGGCAGCCTGGCCTTTCATTTGCAATTTAGTGCACTGTTTTTCAGAACTTTAATGTAGAAAGAATGTATGTAAAAAAAAAAATAAACAGAGAAAAAGCTAAATTACTCTTTTTTTTAAAGCTAAATAAGGAGCAGGTTTGATTTACTTGAATATTATCCCTAACCCAGTACTAAAACTGGTTCACTTCACAATGTTATCTTGCAGCTTAAAAGTGGCAAGTGCTATCACTCGCAGAAAAATAGAACACTGCCTGAATTGCATATGGTAAATGGGTTGGCAGATCATGTATTGAGAACATATTTTCCTGTTTGAAAAAAAAAAAGTTTGAAAGATGTTACACTTGGAGTTACTCTTCCTTAACTATTGATGATGTCATCTTCTCTAGTTTGTAACACAGTATAAATGATGGAGTGGCACAACTAATAAAATGAGTGTGTTATAAAAGAACTACAGGAGAGTAGTGTAATTTTCAAATTATATGACCACATCAAAGGCAATGAAACAGAAACAATTCTATTTACTGGCTTCAGATTGCAATCTGGTTTTTACTACCTTTTGATTGCTGTATGTATTTTATACATCTCTATTTTTAGACTTCTTTCTTCATTGTGGATGGGACAAATGGTATTATGTGGTGCTGCCTGGGTGTCTTAGTCATTAGGAAGCTCAAGTGACTCTGTGTTAATTAGAATTTACAAAGGTTGCTCCACTTCATAATGCTCTGTAATAATTACTACCCAACCAATTAGAATCCCCTGTTAATGAGCAATCAGTCACTCTAATCAAGAAAATTCTGAATGATTTCTCTCAAGAACTGTAATTAAATCTGCTGAAAGTGGAACTGGGTTTGATTACTTATGCCTACTCTTCACACAGACAGTTGAGAAAGCATTTGGGATTTAATTGTTTTATTCATACATTAGAGACCATTCAAGGACAAGAAATGTGCCCTCTTGACATGTGATTTGAAATGGGACTATTCATGTACATAAAATGACAAAGCTTGCATGATTAGGGATTTAGCAGATTCCTTCACACTCATTCACCTACATTAAAAAAAATCTTCAAATACCCAACCATCACTCCATTTGGAAGCTATTACCTTGTATATAATAGATACCACATTTTTTCTTCCATTTTACTCTGGAATACATGCTGCTCAGTCCTGGAACCTTCCCTTTCTCTCTCCCTCTCTCTTAACTGGTTCCATTAAAGCTACACATTTCTGACATATTTCCCCTTTTTGACAACAATACTGTTGCACTCAGATTCCAGATCTTCCAGCTCTTTTCACATTCACATATCACTGTACAACTACGGACCTGATGCTTGTAATTTAATCTACTGCCACTTGCCATCCTTAGTTTGTGATACTGGTTTCTAAGATAAGGTGCTGGAGGTATGTTCTGATGGATCTCCGTATCACAACTCTCCATCACAAGCACTGGGATGCAAGCTCAGCCTGGTGTCAGAAAGGTGTGATTGCAATTGCTTCAGTTTCTCAATTTAGGGATTTAAAATGACCCCCACAAAGCCCACTGAATTCTGCCCATGGCAATACAGTAGTCCCAGATTTGTGAGAGAGCCGAGGGTACAAAACACTGCAAGCAGTAAAATAAAACATCACCATAGTAATCTGCTTTACAAGGATAAATGCTTGCTCTCAGCCAAAATCCCAAAGGGATACCAGCTAGCTAGCAGATTTAAAAAAAAAGTCCTCCTTTTCAGCGAAACAGCACACATTTCAGAGAAAGCTATTTAAATCCTACACTACATAATGAAGACACCCAGCACTTTTGAAGGTGGGAATGTACCTTAATAGGAAAGCTTTTACAGCCTGATCCACCAGAACTGCTCGCCCACCCTAAAAAGACAGAAACCCTGCTGGTTACCATTAAAGAGAAATCAAGAAAGAATTTCATAACCCTGATGGAGCCAGAGTTTAGAAAACTTTACACACAGGATGCTTCAGACCAGCTTAGGGCAACTATTGAGCTAAACCTGGGTAAATCTCTTGTATATGCTGTGAGTGCCTCAATTTAAAAAAGTTGTAATAACAAAATAATTCTGAATTGTTTAGTTGTGCTGAGATAGTCACACTGATCATTCGAAGGAAATATAAAAGAAACTAATGAGAAGGACATATCTATACCACCTATTAAGTTTTGTTGTGGCAGTTAAGACTTGCTAGAGCTGTGTCAGTTACCAGCATTGTTATTTATTAAGCACTAACAATGTACTCAGCACTGTACAAGGCAAAAAACTGAAGAGTTTACAGTCCACTGAACCTAGGATTGCCCTCTCCAGTAGCAAGTAGCAAGACATGTTACCAGAAAAATCTTTGCCTCTGGAGCTTGCTGCTTCTGGTATTGACTCAGCTTGAGGTAAACCTTCATTCTCTGACTTTCAAATATAAATGGGCAAGAACAACAAAGTTGGCATCTGGATCCCAATATGAGTCTTCTCCATGTTAGAGGCTGTTTCAGATTTTACTAAATATATAATGTTTAGTGATTATTATTTTGTTACTTTGAATGTGAGGTATCCAGAAATTATAGCTAGAAAGAACAGCCAGTATCTACACCAGTGGTGGGCAACCTGCGGCCCGCGGGCCGCATGCAGCCCATCAGGGTAATCCACCGGGGGGCCACCAGACACTTTGTTTATATTGGCATGGATGTCCGCAGCTCCCAGTGGCGGAGGTTCTCCGTTCCCGGCCAATGGGAGGTGCGGGAAGCGGCGCGGGCCGCAGGTTGTCCACCACTTATGTATACTCTCCGTTCCCCCCCCCCCAAAAAGTTAATAAAGAAAAACTGAAGTGGGGGTGACAAAATAATTTACCAACTGGAGAGAAAAATGTTCAGCCTGCAGAAACCATATGCAAATAGATCATTTTAGGACTGGTGTTACTTGTCTCTCCCAGATTTATAAGAACAGCTACCAGAATTTCCACCATGTTCTTCTAACACTGAACATGGTAATGCCTAAATACCTTTACAAATCTGACCCAAAAGACTTAACTTTATGACAAACTCCAACCAAAGTAAAAGCATAAACAGATGAGAGAGGAAAAACGGGACCTTGTAATCTGAACTCTTGGGTCCCAAAGAGTATGTGGCTAAAATCAAACAATTTTATGAGATTTCTGCTGTTGTGGGCTGTATGTTAGGATATCTCATGATGTTTCAGAATCATTAAATCCAAACCCAGTCCTAACCCTAATATAGATGCAAACACCAACCTATTAATTTCATCTCTAATAAACAGTGATGGAAAAAATCTCTGTACATTTTCAGGGAAAAAATTAACCGTTTATTGAAAGTGACCTGTCTTGATTTCTTGAGCCTATTCTTCATTTCAATTTACTGAATTATTTGACTCTAGAGGATCTGATGTTGATACATACATAACTTAAGTAAGGAAGGGAAAACAATCAAACAAGATTAGTCAATTAACATTTGTAGGGAAAGATATGGGTAGTAGAAAAACAGGTAAATGTACTCAACGGGCTGGAGGGAATTTTATATGGTTTACACATATATCAGCAATTAGAGTAGTACTACAGGGAATGTAGGCTCTATGACACTGGTAAACAAAGTGCCAGCTCTGGCCAAGGCCATAGGCATTAGCTAAGAACTGAAAAATTCATAGCTGGAAACCAAACCAGCTCACCTGTATGTTAGTTTTGTTCAAAATAGGTATTAGTATTATAAGAATGTCTTTAGTGTTTCCACTCTATAAAATATTTGTATGTTGCTGCATGCATTAATCTCACTTACAAAATCTGTATTCCATTCTATAGGAATTATGTAAATTTTGCTTTATAACTTTGAAAATGTATGCTCTGAACTTGTGAATGCAGGCATGGGAATCGTCCTGCCCCACCCATTCAGGAAGATTATTAAAAATAAAGTTGGCCATCATAAAAAAAAAGCTGTTAATTTCCCCATCCACCCAGGAAGAAGTATGTGCAGAAAGCCTCATTTCATCAGGTTGAATGCTTGAAGAAGGAAATAAAAATACTAGACATTAAGATTTTTCATCTCTTTGCTTTTTGAACTCTTACAGGACCAAAGACATTAAACGAAGGCAGAGATCCCCAGTGGTTACCTCTGTGTCCACCCTGAAAGATATTTTGAATTGACAGATTACTACATCTCTGTCATTTTATGGAATTATAAATGGTAACTCGTGTGTGTATATGTTTGCTTGCTTTAACCTGTAAATAATTCTGTTATTTCTTTTTCTCCCAGTTAATAAACCTTTCGATAATTTATTACAGGGTTGGCTATAGGTGTTGCCTTTGATGTAAGATCTAAGGTGCCAATTGGTCTGAGGTAAGTCACTGGTCTCCTGGGACTGGAAGGAACCTGAATTTTGTGATTTTTGGTATACGGGACCATTTATCACTTAGTCCAGCTTGCCTGGGTGGCGAGATAGACTGGAGAGTCTAACTCCATGGTAAGACTGTTATAGTGATCTAGGAGTTCACATTTGTTACTGGCTTGGTGAAATCTAATTTTAGAACATACCAACAGACTGGAGTGTCTGCCCTGTTTTTGACAGTCTGCCCTTAGGTAGGCGGTGATGATCGTCAGCCACACGAGACAACATACAAGGCTTATTAGCAAATCAAGGGGCAGGGGCTAATCACTGCACAAATCCAAGCATAACTAATTAGGTTGTATTATACTGGAGTTACAAGAAGAACTTGAATATTACCAGTCTTGAATATTTTTTCAGTCTAATAGGTTATCAACTATCATTTGGGTTCCAAGAGGTATCCCTGAAAATTAGAGTCTTGACCCAGATTGTTCTTACTCAACCCGAGCAGTCTTTTTCTACATTACTGTATGAATATTTTAACAAGTTCAACACACCAGTGAACAGTAAAGTGTTATTTTCTCCCTGTTGTCATATAAGAAAGGTTTCTCTCCTATTCTCTATGGTCACTTTTTGTTTCCTTCCCTTATCCAGCATAATACTGAATTCGATTTAATAAAAAGCTTTCGATAGAGATGACTGAAGATTTTCCATCAACTTTTTACATACAGATATTGGCTTTTTGATTAGATGGATTTTTTTTTGTAAAGAAAAAATTGTTTTAATTAAATTGCTATCTTTTTTATAAAACCCAAAATATTTCAAAGAAAAATTGGTGAAACCAAGAGAGATAATCCCTGATGCAGATTAATTATCAAACAAACCATAGACTCTTACTGTAATTTAAGACTCGGTTCAGCAAAGATTTTATGATGGCATTAAGCCATATTCAAGTATATGCTTCTGAACTGGAGCCATACAAATTAAATGATCTGTATAGCAGAAACTGTTCATATTGGTCATCAAGAGACAGACTGTCACAAAAGAGCTGTGGGAACATGTGTACAGTTTGCTTCATGGATCAGGGTTAAGTCTAGTCTTATGTAACATTTTCATTAATGATCAGGATAAAGGAGTAAATAGCTCCTTGCTGGACGACTGGCGGAGCGGAGTAGTCTGTACTACTCATTGTTCTAAGATAAATGTCTTTGAGCAAATGTCTTCTGTTACCCCTACTTACTCTGGGAAGCACTTACTTATGCAAGTGGTCCTCCTGGCTTCAATGAGAGTACTTGTGTAAGAAAGTGCTTGCCAACGTGAGCAAGGGCTGCATGAAAGTAGCCCTCTATGATTAAACATTTTTGGCCAGGACTTTGAGATGTCTTTGAAATGAAAGATGTTAGAGATTAACTTGATTCAAATACTAATTTACCTTCAACACATTATTGTGAATTCTGAGTATCACTTTTTGTCAATATTCATCTAAGGTCTTAGTAAAAGAACATGACATACAGACACACTAAGTGCTCCTGTAGTATATTATACAAAGTACTCTGTATGTGATGATTTAATGTTGTGGCTGTACATGCTTCTTATGTTTTGACTTGAAATAAGGTGCGTCATAATGCAAGGAGTTAAATAGGCTCCTCTGTGCAATTACTTAGAATGTGTGGAATTCTCAATTCACATTATACTACACAGACTGTAGTTAGCTTGCTATAATATCACTGTTTAGTATTGGGCAAGAAACAGCAAAGTTCATTTTAATTTGGTGCCATCTCTTCCTAACCTAACAAAGATTAATCCATAAATGTAAAAATGATTTTGCTATATTGAGCACCACCTCACCAGGGCCGGCTCTAGGTTTTTTGCCACCCCATGCAAAAAAAAATTTGGCTGCCCCCCACCCCACCCATGGGCTCCTCCCTGCCGCCTCAGCCCTGGGCTCTCACCCCCCCCCCCACCAGTGCCCTCCCTCACCCACACTCCCTGCCGCCCCAGCACTGGGCTCTCACCCCCCCACCCCCACACCTTCTACTGCCCCAGCCCTGGGCTCTCTCTCCCCTCCCCACAACCCCTGCCACCCCAGCCCTGGGCTCTCTCTCCCCTCCCTGCAACCCGGGAGCTGAGCCAGGAGGCAGGGGGGCAGCTCGCCGAGGCTGCCTCCCAGCTCCCCGCTCAGCGGATGAGCGGGGAGCCAGGAGGCAGCTGCCCTGCGGCACCTGCAGGCAGCTCCATGCGTGTCCCAGACCTTACCCAGTCCTTTTGCCACCCCAAGCAAAAAAAAAAAAAAAAAAGATGGCTAGAATGGTGCCCCTGAAAATGTGCTGCCCCAAGCACGTGCTTGGTTTGCTGGTGCCTAGAGCCGGCCCTGCACCTCACTTACATCTTTTTAGATAATTAGCACTGATAATTTCATAATGGGAGAAGCAGATACAGAAAAACCATGATCTGTACAATTCCTACATGTATAACAGATCTGGGACTCAACAGTTTTCCTAAGGTGCTCTCCACTTCCCTTCTAGAACCATTTGAACCTTCCCTTTATTCTAATGCTCCATTCCATCCCTTGAAAACTCCACTTCACTGTAACCATTCTTGTTGCTGAGTGGGACTCTGAGATCCGGCTGAGGCTTCTCTTCTAATGGGTGAAGGGTAGGGAAGGTCACACTTGAGAGACACATGGAACCCCTGGTGTCAGAGTGTGCTGCTTCTGCTGTACATCCGGTTGTGCCGGACCAGAAATCAAACCCAGTTCTTCTTTATGGCAGGGCAGTGTACTGCCACTAACAGTGAATGTTCAAACCAGCCACAAGGCAGAAACAGATCAGTGAGCATCAGCACTTACTGAATAAAGACAGAGCGTCTGAGTGGATCAGATTGTCCAGATCCCATATTCTGAAGGGGCTCCCACATTTTTTGTAATACATGGAACACATGGAACAGATTTGGGGTAACAAATTCAGAATCTCAAAAGATTTGAAGGTTCAGATAAGCATTTTAAACTGGGATAATATCTCCAAACCTACTGGGCCTGCAAAACTGGGCAAGAATTAATTTGAGAACAGGCTGTCTAATCAAGAATTCTACTTCTGGTTGGGCCAGAAGTGCAAGAGCATCCTTTCTTGTAATTCTTCCCCTTCTACTTCATGTCCTTATCTGGAAGTATGAAGGAACACAAACTATGTTGGTAGGGAGAACAATTCACTTTTTTCATACTTTAAAAATGTTTATTTTGGGTGTAAGCAGAGTCTGAATGAGCTCTTTCCTTACATCAAATGAATAAATGGGGAAACAATTTTATTATATTTTTGAGAAACTACAATTTATATAATGGCTGTAAACACATTAGAGGGTTGGTGCAAGGCAATGAATACTGACCCTAAGAACTGCCTTCCAGTAACAGGGATACCTGACACATTTGATGATGGCTAATTGAATCCACTGTCCAGGTGGCCTCCAAATGCATGAGCAACTGCAGAATGTTTATGAGAGAGGATGGTACCTTTACAACACTGTGTGAGCTGCCAGTGGTGGTGAGAACCCCACAAGTTCCTTGTGAGATAGCAGTGGCTGGACGCATGTGGAAGCTGGTAGGCTCTGGAAGCCAGAGCCCCACCCCACCACCCCCTGTCTCAGATGCAGATTTGTTAGAGAATATGTCAGCCTTCTTAGAGAAAGAAAGAAGGACCCGGCTGATATGCTGGGTTTGTTGGGCCTTGACCCAACAGCCCCAAGCCTGGGGCTGCAACTTCATCCAATGTGTGAGCAAAGGCACTGAGGCAAGCAATAGAAGCCTGGTTGTGCTGTCCCATCTTAAGTCAAACTCCTATCTTAAGTTAAGGTTATTCACTAGGACAACTGTGATAGTAATAGTTGGGGAAGAGGCATTTTAACCCTGATTGGAACATATCACTGAAATGTTGCAGGAGTGAGCAGTACTAGATGCAGAAAAGTGAGGATGTTTAGTAGACAGCCTCAGGTACTCAGCATTAGATGTGATTCGCACTCTGAAGCTCAGAAACCATGGGATCAGTGTGAAGAACTGCCCAGAAGCCCCCAATCACACCTCTGGGAGCACAGAGGGCTCTTGGGACATTATTGTAAGTTCCTCAATGCTCAGCAGCAAAGCCCTCACCCTTTCTAGACCAAGGACAAGTCCCCCCAACCTTGAAATTCCAGCTCTCAATAGGCATGACAGAGTTATGAGGCCAGTAAATAGGTTAACTTAGGATGCATCTGGGGTAATTAGTGAACAACCAATATACTTAGCTCACAGACTATAAGGACAATTACTGGACCTGGTATAATATGCTGTGAGCAGGGCTGGCCCTTCCACTAGGCGACCCTAGGCGGTCACCTAGGGCAGCAGGATTTGGGGGGCGGCATTTCGCTGCTTTCAGTGGCATTTCGGCAGCGACTCATTTCCCAGCAGCTATTCGGTGTCAAAAAAAGTGGCCGCCGAAACACCACCGAGAAAGCAGCTTCAGAGGAGCTGCCACCGATTACGGCGGAGGAGCGCTGCCACCTAGGGTGGCAAAAATCCTGGTGCCGCTACTGGCTGTGAGATTTGCCCAAAAGATAACCTCTGGCTGTGGAAGCGAGAAAGAGTCCTGTGGCACCTTATAGATTAACAGACGTATTGGAGCATAAGCTTTCATGGGTGGATACTCACTTCGTATCAGCAGGCCCTGAATTAGCTCACCCCTGACATCTAGTGATGTGCACTGGGGGAAAAGACTTCAGGTGCAAACCATATTTGCATAGACACATCTACTCTGCCTAGGTGTTCAACAGACAGAATTGTGTTACCAAAGTGATCAATTTTGGCTAGTTTTTGGTTACAATTGACTTTTAATATTGAATGCGGTGGTAGTGAAGTGTTGTTATCCATATTGTATGAGTAAAGGGCAGCAGAACTGTACTTAGCATACACTGATTGAGGGGGTCACCCTAAACTGAACGTCATTTGCTAAGGCGGTGTAGGGATGCCAAATACCATCAAAGATGAGAGGGAGTGGGGACAGGTGTGGGATGGGCTCTGCCTAAAGAATTCTAGACACCAATTCTAGACCCTCCTCTCTCCCATGCTTAAAGACAGAGTTGATTGGACTCAACTGAGAGTCCCTGTTTCTGTTCAGTGATTGCTAGAGCTGAAATTATTGATGAGCAGGTTTAGGAGGTAAGTTTTAGACCTGACATGAGAACAGTGTTGCAATGAAAAAACAGCAGCACAGAGGTTGCCTGTTACCCAGAGAAACCACTAAGGAGCTGACACCACTAACAGCTGGGCTAAGTGGTGGGCTCTCAGAATGTGGCATCACAGATATGGCAGTGAGTGGCAAACGGCAGCAATGGTAACAGAGGCAGAGGTGGTAGTGAGTGGCCGACAGTGGCATAGTTAACAGCAGCATCGAGCTAGTTGTAGAGGCAGCAGCACCGGCAGCATGAAAGCATAGCTTGATGTGCCCCCCACCTCTACCTCCACCCCCCCCCACACACACACTTTTTTCCAGGAGTGGGAAGTGGACCCATATGAATGAGCCTCTGCATTTTGGGTATTTGCTGACCAAGGACAACCACTGTGAGTGGGGTGCAACAGATGGAAACAGGGGTGGTGTGTTACAGGGACATTTGTTTGCAGACTTTCACACCGCAAGGTGAGAAACTGAGGCCGGGGACACTGCCTAATATAGTATGGTGTGGGTGTTTGCTTATAGTGACATGCTTTTGAATTGTGGTTGTGGTGTTTTCTCAAATGAATGCTGAGTTCCATTTCCCTTTTACTGAATGTTTTCTTTTGTTACGCACAGACTCAGTGAGTGCGAGTGGGGAAGTATTGCCTCTTACAGGCCCCCAGGCGTACTGTTTAGTTTTCCCAGATTACTGGTTGGTTGCGCAAGCTGTTTCTGTTTTGTGATATGAAGAGGAACATTTAGATATTGAATCCAGCCCTTGTTGCTGCTGACTGGCAGAAGAGTTACATGGGTGTACATTGAATTTTGTATGCATGGTTAGACCAGTTCTTATTTTAGCTAAACAGACATACCCTTATTTCTTGTAGTCCTGCATTTTTGGCTGATCTGACACGATTTATTCTTAAACCAGAATGTGTGTCCCTGACTGCCAGAAGAGCTATGGGTCTGACCCATCACATTCTTTATTTAGATCTGTATCTGACAATCTGACTTCAGATCTATCAATCTGAAAAACAGAAAAAACCTTCAAGTGTGTACATTCATGAGAAATATAAATCAAACCACAAACCCTACCGGATTAAAAACATATTAATCTCTTTACACTATAATGGAATCTCATTGGATTCCATAAATCAATACTTGAGTGAACTTGAAGAACAATCTTCAGCCACTGGCACATACATAACCCAGTCTTTAGAATACATGTAATAATGAAAAAAAAAATCAAAAGGTAAAAAAACAAAAAAGCATTTGAGTATATACAGTAAAAGCTTTGTTATTTGGCATGTGAGGAGAATGAGGGGTGGGTTTGCCGGTTAATCAAAAATTCCGGTTAACTAAGAGTTATATTTTTTACTAATGGAATACCAATTTTCAAATAATTAGAATACAATAAATGAATAAAGTATAAAATAGTATACAGGTATTCACCAATCCAGTAGCAGCGCTGCACTGCAGAGTGGTTGGTTTCTTGAAGCACTTAGGTGTATACAGGTAAAGTTTTCTATACAGTAGGTTATCTTATGACACCATATATCATTTGGGCAGTACATGACTAAATCATGAAAGTACATGACCAGATCACTAAAAATACACTTAACACTAAAACGATACTGAACATAATTTAATCTTTCTTTGATGATTCAGAAGGCACTTCAGGATCTTGCAGTGCCTCAGGGTCATCAACATTATCAACATTATCATTGCAGATGTAGAAAGTGTAGGAGATTGGGCTGAATCTGTAATGACTCTATGACACACCCTGGATGCTGCTTTTTTGAATAAATCCCTGATATCAGCTTGCTTACTTGTCTTCTGCCTCTTTTGCATAAAATTAGAGTGAAGAATGAGCAATTGCATAACCTCCTGGGCAGTATACTAGTCCCGGTTACTAGATTGAAGATTTGTATTGGGAGATATCAGAAATGCCGGTTAATAGAGCTTTTCAGTTGATAAAGTTTTGAATAACACAGGTTTTACTGTACTTTGAATGCACTAGATTCACCAACATTAAAAACAGGCTGTGAGCTTATCCATATGGGGATGTTATTCCAGAATACAGTAGAGTCTGAATTTAAAATGCTACAGCTACTGCAGAATCTCTCTGTGTGGACACTTATTTTGGAATAAGAGTACCTCATTCTGGTTTAACTTAATTCACATCCAAAAGGGATTAATCTAGACCAGAAAAAGGCACTCATTCTGGAATAGGAGGGTCCGTACAGGGAGCTATTCTGTAATAGTTTATTTTGTAAAAGCTATTCTGGTAATTTTTCTCAGGTTGACAAGCCCAAAATCCCAGCAACCTTTGCTGATAGCACTGAAAGGCTCATTGATCTGTTGTGTAAAATGGCACAGACAGTCATTAACAGATGGTGAGAACAGCACTTGCAATCAAAGTCTATAGCAGCTATAAAAAAAGTTTTAATCTCTCCATCACAAGCCCCCCTCCCACATTTAGGGATGGAGAAAGGTAATAAACTGCACTTTGCAAGCGATCCAACACACATCCATCCATCACAATTTCAGATCAGGTTGTGAGTCTCTCGAATGCTTCTAGTAATCTAGTTTTCTTTTTAAAAATATCTGAACCAGAGCCAGGCTGAATATTTCAAACATACCATACTGTGCATAGAGCTCAGAATATCTCCCTGGAACTCCTTCATGAGGATTCTAATTGTATTTGAATGTAGACTTTTTACTTTACAAGTTTCAAACTGGAGGTTTATAGGGCTAAAAACATTTGAGAAGTTGTTCTAGCAATATGGATCCCTGCTTCCCACACAATACTCCTCAATGCGATCTACAGTGTCTCTAATCAACTTAGACCAACTGGATCCCTTTATACCCAGATTCGTGGGTATATGTAGAAGGGAAAAGCCTTAGCTGGCGTAAAATGGTGTAGCACCATAAAAATCAACAGAGCTATGCTCACTTGAACCAAATAAAGGTCTGTCCCATAATCAATATGCTGAAGCACACCTTCCTCCTTCCATTGATTTGCCCACATACATACATATAAATACATGGATGATAACAAAGAGCCAGAAATGATTGTTGGAACCAGTACTGGAAATTGAGACAATTCACGTCTTATCTACAGGGTTAAAAAAAACCCCAAACTGCCATGCTTTCTTGTTGATTAATTAAGGGAAATGTTTTGTAAACGGAGTTTTGTTTACAAAACTACAGCTGGGAAAGTTGTGGGGATGTTTTGTTCCAGTTTTCAAACTGTAATTAATTTTTTATTATCTTTCTTTTAATTCCATGTAGGTTTGTTCTTGCTGATAATATGATCTATTGTTCTCTGAGTCATGGTGAGATTGCCATCTCTTAAACAGACAGCACTTATTGGAAATTAAACCTCTACTAATGTATTATAATTATTACTTTAGGGTAATTTGCTGCTCCAGCAGGGAGTCAGAGCTAATCTGATGGTAACGTTTCTTCCATGGAGCCGTTAATATTTCTTCTGTGCTGAAACTTCACATAATGGATCTAGCCTAAGGCTGATTAATGATTTCTGTGCTGGAACAGTGATTTGTAGCTAAATCATCCCTCACTGGAGGAGATTCAGGGTTGTTCCAATCAATACTGTTAAATAAGTGTAAACAGTGACGTCTGTTAGCACAAATGCAATCTAGTAAGGTAAGAGAGAGAGAGGCTATAAACTGAAGTAAATAAGGGAAATTCTGCTATCCATGAATTTCATTTGCACATGTAACAGATATCAGGAAACAATACACACTGCAGAACAATCAGAACCTGTGGTGCTATTTCCCACAAAAAGCAATTCGTCTGCATTGAAATACTGTTTCCTAAACAATGTAAAGGCAAAAAAGAGAAAAATATATAAAACAAATCAGCATTTCTTTTCCCCTGGTGGTTATGACTGGGCCTGAGTGACATTATAGGGATAATAGGGTATTACTTTAAGTAATTCAAATGTAAGATGGGCTCAGGAATGATTTTTAATGGATTTTACATTTTACCTCTAGAGAGGCTACTGTGTTTGCATTGAAATTTAAGAGAAAAACCAGGCTACTGTATATTTTATAAATGTATTCAAAGAATAAACATTTATAGAACAAATATGAGTATAAGCAAAATATTTCACTAGCCATTTTAAGTTATCGTTTTCCTAACCCAATTTACAATAACAGTGCAATAATCAAATCAAGGGTAGAAAGGAAGTATAATCAATATGTTAATAGTGCAATTTATCTGGCTCAGCAATTAGTAATTAAATCAAATTACAATGAAGTCATTAAAGGAAACAATTCTCTTAATATTTCACAGGAAGGTTAAGGGGAAAAGCAGTTCCTTTTGATGTAGGCAATTTAGCCAAGAGTCTGTTAGAGTCTAGTCCTTGCTGTAGTTTTAAGCTCTTTGACTGTTTTCCTAGTAACTTCCTCCTTCAGATGTTTTCTCCTGTTAAATTTCACTGTTGGCAGACACTACATCAAACTGTTGTTTACTTAATCTATCTCCCATCCCCATTTTAACACAATGTCCTCAGATTCCTTTCTGGCAGTCGTGCACAGATATGATATGATTTTTAGAATTTCACATTTCTAGCCACTTTAGAATCACACTTGTTTAACCCAGAGAGCTCTTGCTATTTAGAAACAAACATACTTTGGGGAACAGTTAGTGACATACAAAGACACACAAGCACACACACACGTACCCCCTTAGAGTAATGAGTATTGGAGACATTTGAACATATCAAACTGCTTTCCAGAAGGATTTTCACAACTTCTTAAAGTCTTAACTCACATGATTGGTCATAGTTTTTGAACTAAGCTGTTATTTATCACTATCTTTAATGATGATACAATGAAACTTGAAGCTTTTATGCATCCAAGGGGTGGGGGAAAATTTGGTCTCTTCAGACTTCAGGCTTGGCTTAGGCAATGAACAGCCTTTCCTCTTTCTTTCTTTGGATGGCTGGTCCAGGGAAGAAAGCAGGATACAACATAGGGTATTGTTGATGTGAAAGAGCCCTCCACCCCTTTCCTTTTGCTTAGATATGGTCTTTTGTAGACATCAGTGTCTCCTTACTCTGCTTTAGGTGACACCATCTGATATCCTCAAGGGCTAATTAGGTATTACAGCCTGGTAGCAGTAATTTGTTGTGAGCCTAGAATGGCCTAGAATCTTCATCTAGCATTCACATTGAAGATTCCAGGTTAGTTAGGGTCGCACACTTTCGAATCGAGCAAAACCAAACACCCTTGCCCAACCCCCTACCCCACCCCTCATCTGAGTCCCCGCCCCCCACTCACTCCATCACCCCTCCCTCTGTTGCTCAGTCTCCCCACCCTCACTGACTCACTCATTTTCACCAGGCTGGCTCAGAGGATTGGAAGGGAGTGAGGGCTCTGGCTGGGGGTGCAGGCTCTGGTGTGGGGTCAGGGATGAGGGATTTGGGTGCAGGAGAGGGATCCGGGCTGGGGGGTGAGCCGGGCTGTGGAAAGGATTTGGGGTGCAGGGGAAGGATGAGGGCTCCAGCTGGGGGAGCAAGCTCTGGTGTGGGGCTGGGGATGAGGGATTTGGAGGGCAGGAGGGTGCTCTGGGCTTGGATCGAGGAGTTCGGAGGGAGGGAGGGGGATCAGGGCTGGGACAAGGGGTTGGGGGTGCGGGAGAGGGTCGGGGTGCAGGATCCGGGCAGCGCTTAGCAGCTCCTGGAAGCAGTGACATGTCCCCCCTCCCGCTCCTACCCGGAGGCATGGCCAGGCGGCTCTGTGTGCTGCCATGGCCTCCACAACTCTCATTGGCCACAGTTCTTGACCAATGGGAGCTGTAGAGCCGGCACTTGGGGTAGGGGAAGCATGCGGAAGCCCCCGTCTGCCCCTGTACGTTGGAGCCAGAGGGAGACATGCTGCTGCTCTGGGAACCACATGGAGCCATGGCAAGCAAGGACCCTGCTTTAGCCCCGCTGCACCGCTGACCAGATGTTTAACAGCCAGGTCAGCGATGCTGACAAGAGCTGACAGTGTCCCTTTTCGACCGGGCATTCCAGTCAAAGACTGGACACCTGGCAACCCTAAGGTTAGTGCATAAATGTCTTGCAACAATTCATTCATAAACTCAAGGAGATAAATCTTGAAAACTGGACACAGGCAAGTGCAATGTGATGAGCTGGTTGGCAGACTTCTGTTAGGCCCAAGACATAGATGTCTTAATTGCTTAAATATAATTAATGACCAGTCAGCATTCACACGTCCACTTATTCTCACACATCCTCATGGCAATGAGTAAATTATGACACTGGGAAAGTAACTCTGAGAAGTGGGGAAAGAGTCTAGAAGAAGTGAATGACTTTATCCCAATAACCTTTTGACTAAAAAGCAGAAAGCTGCTTGGGACATCGCCTAATAATGCTCACTTTTATTAAACATTTGGCCAACTAAAGTTACTCAGGCCTAAATCTAAATATAGCCTATGGTCCCTACACTCAGTTAAGCAGGGGT
The DNA here is from genome assembly GCA_033296515.1 of Macrochelys suwanniensis. Classification (NCBI taxonomy): domain Eukaryota; kingdom Metazoa; phylum Chordata; order Testudines; family Chelydridae; genus Macrochelys; species Macrochelys suwanniensis. The sequence goes on from CM065776.1 coordinate 135,772,620, forward strand.
TATCATTTGATACTATCCAAGCAGGTTATCAACAAAATAAAAACAAAACACTGCACTCTTGAACCAATGACATTACCGGGTAACACTGTGATGTACTTATGTCTCCATATGATGACATTTACAATGTGATATTGTCACATTCCGGGGTGTAATCCAGACAAGTGAGGGGTTGTGTCATCACCTGCCCTGCAACCTTGGGAGCCTCACAATGTTTTGCTATTGTATCTCCCAACCTGGGTTGCTCACAAATAGCCTTACAGCATGCAGCTCACACCTTGAGTGACTGTATATATTTGCAGTCCGGGTCCAGCAACTCTGACCGCAGCAGCCTGTTAGCAACACACCAACCACACTCTGGCTGCCAGCAGCCTTGGTTATCACCCGCAGGGTGACCCCAAGACACTCCCAGTCCTGATGTTTCCCAAAAATGTGTGTTCTACACTGTCCAGCCCTCTCCTGGGCAATTCAGACATTAGAGGTATAGTCTCCCTGTAAGGGGTCAGTATTCAACAGTTTGCTACATTAAGTGGAGGTATCGACACAGTTCAGTTAAACAGAACACTAGTTTTAATTTAAAAAAAATAAAACAAGTTTATTTAACTACAAAGATATAGATTTTAAGTGAGTACAAGCAGAAGTTATTAAAGTCAGAAATGGTTACAAGAGAAATGGTTCCAAAAAAAGGGAATATTCCAAAAGTCAGTAGGGTGCCTTAAGAGTATTTTACAATGAAATTAGTGGCTTTGAGTTTCTACACAGAATAAATTAAATTTCCAACAATTTGGGGATGAATTTTGGAAATGTGACAATAAAAAGACATGTGTTCTGTGTGGCAATATGCAATACTCCAAATATTTTGGACACATTTTGGGAGAAAAAATTGCCTTGGACCTGGCTTATTGGAAATATAAAATCTTAAATTCTATAGACAGTTACAGAAAACTAAAAAAGAAAATTTGATTTTTGTTTTATTTAAAGCAAGCTACTGGAAATGCCCAGCAGTTCTTCCCCCACAAACAGAAAGCTAGTGAATGCACTGGATAGGGAAAGGTAAACATCAGTGAATGAATGGCAACAAATAGGGAACAAGAAAAACCCTCACTTTATTATTTAACTATATCACAAATCACTAAAACATTTCCAGAACATAAGTTGCAAAACTTTATGGACAGTAGAAAATGCATAACACTGTCGGGTATTTTATGATTAATCTTTTTTTAAAACATTTTGAAAAAAATTGACTGTTCATTTAACTTGCTCTGCTTTTCCATTTCTTGATCTCTTTCCCCAAGTAGAGACTAGCAATTATGCACAGCAGTGTGCAGTACTTTTATGATGTCAACAAAAATCTTCTGTCTAAAGTGAGACCAGAAAATGTTTTGATTAAGCTAAAATATAGCCCAAATGGTGGTTTATGATGAAAAAGACAAAATTGCCCTTAACTGTAATAATGCCATGGGTGTTGCTGTAATACTTACATGGGTCATAGTGTGACTCCCTTGATCACAATGCGGCATAAGTATTGACCTGACTAGTCCCATTCATTCAATGAGACTGTGTGGGTATGTAAGCGTTTATCAGTGTCTTTAGAGAAAGTGAGGGGCCATATGTGTGTAATGTTTATGTATATACAGGCAGTTCTCGACTTTACAATGTTCGAGTTCCAACAAACGACGCTTACGATGTTTATAAATTGTCATTGAGTTTCAATTTTACGTCAGTTTCGACTTTATGATGCTTGATCTGAAATTGTTCCTATGGGAAATTCGAGTTATGATGTTTTGGACTTAAGATGTGATTGTGTCATAAGTCTGAGGACTGCCAGTACTATACAAAATTGGTAAAGGAGTTAAAAACATTATATTTCTGATATGAAGCAAAATCTTCTAAAAAGGGGACAGGAAGGCGTTAACTGTTGGATACTATCCCAGCCGAAAAAGTCACTCAGATGGTGGGCAATTAAAACTTTTGACACCTTATTGTTTTATGGGCAAAAATATCATTGAAATGAAAGATACTAAAATAGGTCCAAGATCAGTTAAAGTGGGGGTTATTAAAAGGATTGCTCTGAAATGTAGCTGGGATGCTCTTCTTTTCTAACAGAGAATATGAGATAATAATAAATGGATTAAGGAGCACCTTATTTTGTGAGTAGGTCCACCGGAATCTATAGATGTACTCATGGATAAGATATGTGAGTAAGTGTGGCAGACTCTGACCGTTGGTCATAAAACTTAGGGCCAGATCATCAGCCCTATGAGCTTTTCTTCACTAGAGATTTTTACTATGGCATTAGTTGATTGCCAATTAACTCAGAATAGTTAACATGTTTGTAGAGACTTGTTGGACATTTCCTAGGTTTACTCTAGGCTGATACCTAGAGTAAAGAACATTTTTTTTTCTCTGAAGCAAGTGATTGGGGAATATCCAGACTAGCCTTTACAAGGGAGTTAGCTACTTTGATGTATTGGTAATTTGCTAATTTGTTGTAAACAAAACAAAACACAACTTTATGTGTATTTTATGTGAGTTAATTCCATCACTCAGTTATTTCCCATTATGCTGGGGAGAGGGAAGCAGGACCAGACCTACAAGGATTGGGAGTGTTTGTAATTGAGCCTCACATGGATCTGTTGTTGGCCCAATGCTATTCAATATTTTACCAGTGGTCTGGAAAAAATATAAAATTGTTACTGTTAAAATTTGCAGATTACAGATTGGAGGAGTGGTAAATAATGATGAAGATTGCTTGGTAAAGTAGGATCATTTGAGCAGCATGAGTTTTAATATAGCCAAATCAATGTCATGCATGTAGAAACAAACAAAGTGTAGGTCACACTTATAAAACAGCAGAAAGCATCCTGGATTGCAGTGACACAGCAAATGATTTAATGGTAGATAACCAACTGAGTATGACCTCCAGTCTGAAGGTACAGCTAAGAGGGCAAATGAAAACCTTAGATGTATAAGCAGGGGCCTATCCAGTAGAAATTGGAAGGAGGTATTACCTCTCTTTACAGCATGAGTTTGATGATTACTGGATTATGTCTAACTCTGGTGTCCATACTTCAAAAAGAATGGTTAAAATTTGGAAAGGGTTAAATAAAGAGTTACAAGAATGATTCGAGGTCTGGAAAACATGACATATATTGAGAGGCTTAAGAAGCTCAGTCTACTTAGTTTATTTAAGAGATTTATAGATTATGATCTATAAAATATATATATGGGAATGAGATTTCTGATAGTAGACAGCTCTTTAATTTAGCAGAAAAAGACATAATGTGATCCTATAGTTGGAAGCAGAAGCAGGGAAAATTCAGACAGAAATAGGGCACATGTTTTTAAGACAGGTTAATAACCAATGGAACATCTTATTTAGGAATGTGGTGGATTCTCCAGGACTTGAAGTAAAATGAAAACGTAATATCTTTCTAAAATATGTGCTATAACTATAGCAGAAGTTTGGGCTTGAGGCAGAAATTACTAGGTGAGGTTTTCTGACCTTTAAATTTCCTTCTGACCTCTCAAAGCCCTGAAGAGCTCACTTAATTCAAGCTGCCATCCATTCCCTTACAGTAGAGTTTGTTGGAAATTTTGAAAATGAATTGCTTAAAAAGTATGAAATTATCAGCCACAATCCCCTTTTAACCTGCCCGTGTAGACTACTGTCATAAAGTCAGACAAAATGTAAGCTCGAATGCTTTCCAGGACAGAACATTTTTTATGGTTTGAAATAAAGAGCACCATCTGTAGCAAGCAAATATATTTTCTCCACTATACTTAGACTGTAAGGTCTTTGCGGGAGAGTCTTTTTGTTCTGTGTTTGTTCAGAGTCTACACAACAGGGTCCTGGTCCATTACCTCGAGCTCCTAGGTGCTACCATAATACAAATTGTAAATAATATCTGGGACAACCTTGCCCACCTCTAAACTTGGTTTCTTTATGGCATATTTATTTAAATCTGAGAGGAAGGCCAGTTTTGTGGTTGACACACTGCAGTGGGACTCAGATCTGGGCTCAATTTCTGACGCTGCCACATACTTTCTGTTTGAGATTGGCCAAGTCACTTCGGTAAAGTTTTCAATAGTTACTAATGGGCTTAGGCCCCTATATGCCACTGACTTCCAGAACGTCTTATCCTTAATCTGTATCAGTTCCAATCTGTAAACTTGGGGTAATACTTCCTTATCAATACTCTTCATTTATTGTATCTGCTTGGATTGTAAACTAAGGCAGGGATTTTCTTTCCCTATGTATTTGTACAGAGTGACACTGGCAGACACCATGCTAGAGTGTATTCAGTGTATGTAGGGTCTATTAATTTCTGTATTAGTAGAGAATAAGGTAATTGTTAAATATATAAGAGTGTATTTGGTATTTAAACTTAATGGAAACTAATGGCATGTTACATGACTTGTTCTTACTTATCTATGTCCTGCTATAATATAACAGCAAACGTTTACATTGTAAATATCCCATAACTAAATAACCCGTCAGACAAGAAAGAAGCCTCATGAAATGCAAATGGAGAACTTTAACAGAAAATGCTAATTTCAAAGCAGTGGGCCATCATGTGTGATGACCAGAGGCCAAGCTCTCAATGTGCATACCTCAGTCACCATCATCAAAGGAAAAGTCCACCTGGGTGGAAATAGTCAGCTTGTCTTCTTTCAGAAAAAGCTATAAATATGGATGAAAGGAAATAATCCTTTATCTCTGGACTATTTGGAATCTTACAGGGAAGTGTACCTGATGCAAAATAGAGATTCCCCAAAACAATCTGGGAAACCTGAAAAGACTTTTGGGAAACTGGCAGTTTATTACATCACTGACACCATCTGAAGTTACAAACTGTACGTATATTTTACCTGCTTTAACTTCTCAATAACTCTCATTCTTTTTTCTTAGTGGTTAAACCATTAGTTTGTGTACTATAGAACTGCCTGACAACATTGTCTTTGGTGTAAGATCTGGAGTACCAATTGATGTGGGGTAAGTGGTCGCTTTGGACTGGTAGCAACCTGATGTGGTGTGATTTTTTTTGGTTTAAGTGACCATTATCACAAAGTCTAGTTTTTCTGGATGGCAAAATAGGCTGGAGAAACTAAGGGGAACTATCTGAGACTCCATGGTAAGTCTGGTATAGTGATCCAGGAACTCACATTTGTTACTAGGTTGGTGAAATATAATTATAGAACTCACCACTAGTTTGGGGTGTCTGCCCTGTGTCTGACAGTCTGCCCTGATGTAGGCACTCACAGTTGTGAGCTACTCTAGACAGCATGGCATACAGCACATAGCACAGTGGGACCTTGATCTCAAATAAACCCTCCAGGCATTATAATTAATTAATTAATTATATTATATTATATTATAAATACTAGATAATTATTCTCTTTGAAATCCAAATATACACTTGATGTATATTTCAGGTTTATGTGTATATTTTCATCCCTATCTATAAAAAGGGATATAAATGTATACATAAATATGAAAGCTATCTTTGACATTTATGGACTCTAGGAATGTAGCCAATTGTTATTGTGCTAGAAAAATATAAAACTGTTGATTTATATATATATATATATATATAAATATAATATAATATTATATATATATATATATATATATATATATATATATATATATATAAAATTGCACAAACAAATCAGAGGAAAAATACAGAAATTAAAGTCACTGAGACACAGAAAGCTTAAGTGACTTGCTCCAGGTTGTACAGTGAGCAATGGAATACTCAGGAATAGTCAGGCGCACTACATCCTATTGATTCCTGTTGTTATATGGAGATGAACTGAAAGCCCTGTTTGTAACTCTTTTAAGTACATTACTCCCCTCTCTATTCCTTAAAAACCCCCCTAAGGAACTCTCCTCTGAGGTTATTCTCTTTAAAGTATAATATAGATATTCTTGTATAATTTAAAGCACCTTTCCCAGAGTTCTACTAACATGGAAATATAAAGTTTGTACAGGTCTCCTATGGATGTTGTCTGTTTATCGTAGAAGTAAATGCTTTATTCTTAGTGTTTTAAACTAAGACCGAGTCTCATATGAATAGGTCAAAAATGTGAACTTCCATGACAGTCTTCCTTACTTTCTCCCTGTCCAAAATTATCCAAGGTCTTCCATTAATATCTCCACAGCAAAAGACAAGTACAAAAGTTTAGCATTAAATCTACTGTTTGCATTCTTTTCCTTTTTGCATATGTCATTTACTTCCGGCAAGTGTGCAAATAAATATCTCTGTAAGAGAAGTTCTTGAGCAGTAAACGCAATAGAGTTTCATTTTGAACAGAGTCTTTTATATAGTGCCAGACTATGAACACTTTTCTTACACTGGCGAGCTGCTCCTCAGAGTGGTAGTCCTATTGGTTCCAGTCATTTCTTGCCAAGGTTAATAAGGACATCACAATCTGGCCAAGAATCTTAACACAAAGTTTTAGAGTTAACTAATAATCAGAGATAAATTAGACCATAGAGGGAACAAGTAAGAAATCTGGGTGAAGAAGAAAATTTCAGCTAATACTGGAAATGAAATGGAAAAGCTGATGAAGATGTGAGATATAGGACCATTATTCCAGACAGCAGGAGCCGCAGAGAAAAAAGATTTTGCTCCAACGGTGGTGAGATTATGAAGAGCAAGGTGAGGACGACAGGAGAATGAGGAAAGATACAAAGGAGGCTGCAGCTAGTCCATAGTGGATTGTAGAAATAAAGAAGGCAATTTGTAACTGGATCTTGAATTGAATGGGTAGACAATGACATTATCTGATGTCAGGATAATGTGGTTGTAGCTTTTATATTTGGAAGATGGTGTCAGCAGCACTTTGTATATATTGGATCCCAGAACTATGATTTGGAGTGGCTATGCAATGTGAAACGCAAGAACCCTATTCAATATTTCAAATGTGGATATAGTATACTTCATACAGTGCCATATTCAACTCCTGAACAATCAGAGTTGGAGAATGTATGGGGATCTGTCTGATGCTTATAAATATCTCTTCTTCCACTATCGATCTGTAATTAAGCACTGCTATATGTAGAGTGCCAACTCTGTGATTTTATTATCTTTTGGGATGTAATTCTAGAAAGTGACATGCAACAATAGAGAGAGAGCTTTCCATTGTCACATTTAGACACAAGGCTGTTGCAGGGGGTGGTTTGGAGCCTGACCAACACAAGAGGAGCTGCAGGAGAGATTGTGGCTTAAGGAACTGCATTCCTTCACAGTTCTCAAGGGGAAATCTGTATTACCCCTGAAGAGGGTGTAAAACACTCGTCATCACCCCATGCATCAGCCCTATGCCACTGATCAATGCAGAAAGAAACAGGGCTATAGACTCCGTAGACTTTTCCCATACTCTGTGAATGGCTTATGCCCACAGGAGTATTAGGAGGACACAGTTCTAATGAACAGGAGAGTCAAGGAGCTACAATGGTGTCTGGCCCTTTTGTGGGTCATTACAATCTGGACCTAGGGTCAGATTTGGTCTCACACCAGGGTTAATTCAGGCTAAAACCAATCAAATTAATGGCCTATTTTCTACTGTGTTCAGTCACTTCCTATACAACTCAGGTGGTCCGGGAACAGGAAGAGGTTAAACAAGCATAGCGCTTCAGAGGGAGCATTCCTTCTAGGTGAATATTACAATAAAAACTGTCACAGAATGATACATTTTTGTATTGCAGTCTTTTCTGGTATGAAACTGCAAAGCAGATTATATTAAACTGTCAGGAAGAAAAGATTCAAGGTGACATAATGTAAATGGATTCGATGCATAATGTTTCTGGTTGGTTTGAAGCTAGATGCAGGGTTTTTAAGTGTAGACAAAATAATATTCCTCATAGGATGCAGGTTTTACCGACTGTACTAACCAGCCTTTGAATTCAAAGTAATACCGTACTTGTATAACATCACATCCATAATACACATTACTATGTTAATCCCCACAATAAGAGACACTGGTTTTAAATTGTGCTCCTTTTAAAATTAACAAACCACCTTCAGAACGGCCAATATGTTTTGTTGTAGGACTCCTGGGCCTGAATTTGTGTACCTGTTATAAATACCAGGATGACCTGCTCAAATGTGTGTAGCACATGGAATATATCATTTGCAGCCATAATTTAAAGAGAGACAATCCCAAGCATACAGCTGAGCTGAGAGAATGGATGGATGACTGACAGCGAGAATACATACTTTCAGTATCTCTGCCTCAATTTGTCATTCTCTGGGAAAACTTTCTGTAATCGATGCCATCCACTCCTACAGAATATGCTAACATCAATTTCTCTGCGCACCATCTCCTGCATGCTTTTTACCAGCTGATGGACAGATGGCAGGTTTTTTGATGACAGTGGGGAAGGCAAAAAGTCACAGAAACTTCCAATGCACAAGTAGCTTTCTCAGTGAGCAGAAAACTCTTGTTTTCACACACACAGATGTGCTTTCTCCACCCATGAGGAGAGGGCAGGAAAAGAGAACGTAAGATGATAGGAAAAAAGCAATAATAATGACCTACGATGTCTGTCTAGTTGTGGCCTCTGGTGCCTATGTGTGGTTTTTCTTTGATGTGCTCTTCTTCTAGAGAGAGTGGGAGAGAATTGTTTATTCTACTGAAGGAATATATGAGATGTGTACTGATCTGAAAGATAATACAATGAATTGACTTATGAAGTAGTGATGGGGTTATGAAAAGAGTGTGAGCACCTGCATATCCCTTTGTGAATGAAGAGTCAAGATAGAAAGCAAAAGGAAAGGAAGGTTCAAGGGTGGTCTTTTCTCTTAAATGTTGAACACACACAGAGCAGCTCTCTTATTCACAATCCGTATGCCACAATGCCCAAATTTGCACTATACTCGGCCAGTATTTAAAATAGAAGGAATTTGACTAAAATCATCATAATTTGTGAATATATTTATATACTGCATTATAAAAACATTAAAAGAACATTAATGTTGCAAAGTCAAGCACTCACAAGTTAGGAACTGCTAGACTTTAGGTTGCCTGTTCAACCTTAATTCGGACCCCTTCTACATATGCATTATGATTAAAGCTGCAAGACTTTCATGGAGATCACGGAAGTCACGGATTCCTTGAATTTCTGGGACCTCAGGGACTTTCGCAGATGCACCAGCTGCTGCTTTGGCGGCCCCAGGCAACTGGTCCTGGGCGCTGCCCTGGAAGAGCAGCAGTGGCAGCGGGGCCCAGGGCCAACCCCACGCCCAGAGGAACAGCGGCAGTAGCAGGACCATGGGCCGCTCCATGCCCGGAGCAGCAGCGGTGGGGTCCTGGCCTGCACGTCCCCCCACCCCCAGAGCAGCAGTAACCGCTGAAGGACCACCCTACCCCCAGCACCTAAGATTTAGTTAGGAGTATTTTTAGTAAAAGTCACGGATAGGTACTGGCCATGACTTTTCGTTTATTGCCTGTGACTTTTATTAAAAATACCCATGACTAAACCATAGCCTTAATTATGACACAGTTTTCTGGTACATGACTACATGTTATTTTGCCACAGGATGCCTGCCTCATCCAGTGGATAGGTACTTATTCTCTTTATCCTTCTCATTCAATGCATGGCCCCAGGCCTTATTTATTGCACTCCATCCAATCTGTGCACTGCATATAGAATCAATTATTTATATTCACAGCACACCTATGAAGCAAAGTGGTATTATTATTCCCATTTTACAGCTGGGGAACTAAGACACAGGGAAATTAAAGCGAAAATTTACAGAAGTGTCCACTAATTTTGGGTGCCCAGTTACTGATTCATGATACCTAGGGCCTCATTTTCTACAATATTTAGCATATTAATACAACTTTATATGTTCAAATTCTTATGAATTCTTAGGTATATACTGTCACTAACAATTTCAAATTGATATCATGCAAACCTCCAGTTTGAAACAGTGTCACACCCATGGGCCCTTTACAGGGCCACACTGATGGTCATCTCTGCAAACATTGAAGGACTCACAGGAGTCAAACAGAATATCCCCGCTGGGATGTGCACCAACTACAAATGTCATGTGACACACAGAAGGCCAAATAACAACAGGCCCTGGATTCCTGGGATGAGATTAACCAGCAAAAGACAGCATGAGAAATATGGCAGCACTATCTTTGTGAAACTGGAGCTCAACATCAACACACCATCTATGACGGAGCAAAATGACATTGAAGTCTTGACCACTGGTACGGATAACATCTCCATAACATCTGTTTACAAGCTCCAAGGGGAGCTACTTCCCTTTATGAGCATAGGAAACCTAGATGACAACAATGCACATGTGATCATTGGTGACTTTATTAGCCACAGCATCACATAGGGTTATAACAAAAATTATACCAATGGTGACTTTGCCAAGATGTGGGTGAAGCATACCACCTAAGCTTGATCCATAACTCAAAACTACCTGGGTCTTTTAACAGCTCCTGATAGAGAGGAAGCTATAATCCAGACCTTGCCTTTGTTGACTGCAACATAGAAGCTACGTTCAAAAAAGATGTGTTGGAACCACTCCCGCTCATACAACACGAACTAATCACAAACAGTGCCATAGGAGCCATAACTCCAAATTTGGTATCAACGCATAGACACTTTAATTTCAGTAAAACTGCTTGGAGAGGCTTCTTTGAAGACCTTGACAAAAAATTGACTCATATCAATCCAACCCCAGAAAATTGCAACCACTTTGTGAATACACTGTGCAATATCTCTAAGAGGTATGTATCCTGAGAATGGATAACTGAGCAAATTTCAGGGTTTACTCCTGTGCTAACAGTTGGATACAAAAAAATCAACAAGTGTTCCAAAGAGATCCTTTCTCGGAAGACAATATTGCTGCAAGAGAGAGCCCTAGCTAACAAGCTTCAAGAAGAAAGGCAACAGAAATGGAAAGAATTGATCAAAGGAATAGATATGACCCACACTAGTAGGAAAGCATGGTTGACCATTTGCAAGTTGAATAATGATCCAAAGAAAGTAAAGCAATACTACAACATCACAGCCAACTAGGTGGCACACCATCTTCTGCTTAATGGGAGAGCTCTGAACAAGTAGCCTAAAATATTAATTAGATGGCAAACTAATCCAAAGGAAAATCATTTCAGTGTGACATACAGAATAGATTAACTCAGCGCTGGAATAAGTCACTTGAAGAACGGCAAAGCAGCTGGACTCGACAACATATGCAAGGAGCATATTAAGCACTTTGGTCCTGCAACCAATTTATGGGTATTATGCTTTTTTAACAATTGGTCATCAATCCTTAGAATACCTAAATTATGGTGATGAGCCGATGTAAAAGCTCTATTGAAGTCAGGGAAGGAGGCCTCTGACCCAAAGAACTTCAGGCCAATATCACTCCTATGCCACCTTTATAAACTTTACAAATGCCTTATTCTCAATCACCTCTAACCTCGTATTGAACAGTATCTAATAGTATCCAGAACAACCCGATTTAGACCAGGAAAATCCTGCACTGGCCAAATACTAAATATCACCCAGCATATAGAAGATGGATTCGAGAGAGGGATGATAACAGGCTCTGTGTTCACAGACTTCCCAGCGGCATACAATACAGTTAGCCACTAAAATCTGCTTGCCAAAGTCTATGATATGGTGCACGACTGCAGTTCATCCAATCTCTTCTGGAGAACTGACATTTTTATGTAGAACTGCAAGAAACAGAGCCACTGAAGACAACAATGAAATGGCTTCACACAGGGCACCAATCCTCTTCAACACATATACCAATGACCAGCCTATACAGGGCAATACAAGGAGCTTCATATACATCGTTGATCTGTGCATCACATCACAGGGGAAGGACTTTGCCACTGTTGAGAACAAATTGACATTTGCACTGAGCAGCCTCTCAGCTTATTACAATAAGAACCAGCTTCATGCCAATCCAACCAAGACACAGGTGATGGCCTTCCACCTATGCCATTGAGAAGCTAAGTATACAATAAACATCACCTGGGATGGAATTCTACTGGCTAATCACCCAAGCCCTGTCTACTTGGGGATTACATTGGACAGAACACTTTCCTTCAAAGCACATGTAGAGAAGATGAAAGGGAAAGTTAGTGCCTGCAACAACATCCTCAAAAAATTGGTCACCTCAAAGTGGAGAGCCAATCCAGCTACTTTGCAAACCATTGCTATTGTCTTGTGCTACTCTACAGCACAGTATGCATGTCCAGTTTGGAAATGATTCATCCATGCCAAGAAACTAGACCCTCTTTTAAATAGCAGCTGTCAAGAAATAACACCAAAGGATAGCCTGTACTTACTGGTTGGCATTGCACCACAAGACATCAGGAGGAAGGTGGCAAGCCAATGGGAAAGATCATGGCAGATGGAAGACATATGGCATCAATTTTATGGTCACATAGAAGTAACTAAATGCCTTAACTTGTGAGAGTTTTACAACCAATGTTGAGCCTTTGGATATGACAACTGGCAAGGCGTGACTAAGATTATGGAATGAAAGACCACGTGCAGTCAGATGCACTCAAATATATCTGGAACCCCAGGAGCCCTCCCCAGAGGTGACAATAGAGACTGGCCAATATGATGATGTCTAAACCACCTGCACACGCAAACTGGAAGATCAAAAGACTAACATCATCAAATGGGACTACTCTAGTGACATGAATACATGTGAGTGTAGTGAAGTGCAGACCATGGAGCACCTGCTCTTTTGCCAACTCCTTCGGAAGACCTGTGTGACATACTTCCCCTGGGTACAACCTGGAACTGGGGTACTGCTGAGCCCTATGGCATACCAGCCTTGGTTCCCTCAGTCACTGTGATGCTGTGACAAGCTGCAGACTGCTCCTGGTCCTTCACTCCCACAAACATTCACACAGGTAGGGACACAACCAGCTGCAGTTACATGAAGGCTTCTCCTCAGCCACTCATGAACTAACAATAGAGAGGCTCCAGCCAGCTTCCCTCCTGGGTTCACAGCCTAGAACCCCAAAGCTGTACCATCTTGGCCTGGTCAAAAGTCTGACCAGTGAAAGTTTATTACCTTATCTGCCCCGCCCTCAATGTGAAGAGGACAAAACACCAGTTTTTCTTCCTGAGCAGATTACCCAAGCACTTCTAGCAAAACACATTGTTTTATAGTTTATTATATAATAATTTACAGTTTATTATGCAAATGTATTAACTACAGAAAGACAGATTTTAAGTAATTCTAAGTTGTGAGCATACAGATCAAAGCAGATGACCTAAGAAATAAAACAAAAATGCAATCTAAGCCTTATAAACTAGATAGGATTTGAATTAAGCAGTGTTTCACCCTGTTAGACAGTACAAACAGGTTACAACTTTTGCATACACAGGTTGGAATTCCTCTGTCCCGCCTGGGACCCCCTTCCCCAGTTCAGTCTTTGTTCCTAAGGTGTTTCCAGGTGTTGTGTTATAGCAGGAGTGAGGCCCCATGACGATATCACTTCCCCCTTTTCTAGCTTCTTCCATGTGGAGGGAATTTCATTGTCCCAAACAAAGCCCCCAGCACAGTTTGTGAGAAAGTACAGGGACCAAAATGATTTAGCCACATGCCCTTTCATGCTTCAGTGAGTCATGGCACCTTTCTATTCCTGATATCCCTGCCTAATTCACTACACAACATTAATCTTCTGCAACAAATGGGTCAAGGGTCCTACAGAAAAGTCTTATTCACTACACAGCCCTGATTTATTCTAAAAAGCAGTTTTGTCCTGTGCGTTGAATAAGGCACGATCCTGTGGAAAAAATAGTGTGTGATCATGTAATTGAAGACTATCATAGTGCATATACACAAGGAGGCCTAATTAAAGTTGCTGGGGAAACCTTAATATTTGTGTTTACTAATTTTTCACTGCATGACTGCAATTTTTTTCCAATTTTTTAAAGAGAAACTGAAAAAAAGAAAAACAGAAATTCCAACAATATATATGTTAAGGCAACTTTAGCTAGTGCTACCAGTTTCTCCTATAATAATGAACATTTCATTTTATATGCACTAAATGCTCAAAGGTGATGTGTTCATGAACGAATTTCAATTCTAATTCCAAGTTATTCTGAACATATATTGGCCAAATTTGTTGCCATTCACAACTGTGTCAATCTTGTGTAACTCCACTGACTTAAAAGAAGTTTGGATTTATAAAAGAGCAAGAGTGGTACTTGATCCTGCACATTGGATGAGCAGACAGTGGCATTGTCCTTATGTATTCAAGATGCTTCATGAAGGCCCCAATTCAGGAAAACATCTAAACATTGGCTTGAGTTCCATTGATGTCAATGGGATTTGTTCATGTGCTCAAGTGCTCTCCTAAATAGAGGAGGTCCCATAGATTCCATTCAGTGTCAGGGCACCATTGTGTTGGGTGTTATACAACCATAAATAGAAACCGTCCTTGTCCCAAAGAACTTACAATGTAAATAAGGACAAGATGCAATGGAGGTGTAGACCACAACTGTGTGTGAATAGGGAATGAGATGGGAAACACTCAATACAAGGATGATAGAGGAGGACAAGGTTGTATGTATTAGCTAAATGTATTACAGTTAGAAGGCTTCAAAGGTTTTGTTAATAAGTGGAAAAGAGATATTCATGCATTTCTAACAGGCCTCCTACTTAAGCTATTATTAGCACTAATTGGCAGCCTTGTAGGCAATATCAATGGAGAAGCCAAGGACTGAACCAATACAGGTACTGGACTAACTTCTCATGCCTAAAGGTGGTCAGTCTCTTTATGAGGGATGGGAAAGACTGTGCTCCTGCTTCTTGTACTATGCTGCATTTAATTTAAATAGAAGATTTCAATCTACAGGTCTGTCAATGTGGCACCTTTCATTAAGACTAAATTGATTTAAAAAAAGAAGTGAGGAGGAAGATTTAGTTACTGATGATTCAATAGTGGCTGGGCTATTGAGCTGCTTTTTAAATCTATCTTTAATAAGAAAAATAAGGGGAAGTGTTATGGACAATTAGGAAGTAACGAAGACCATGTCAATGCAGCTAAAGACAAAGGTTCTTGAAGGACACAGTGTTTGTTCAGTGGAATGCTGCAATATTCAGTGTTCAGCTTTATTTTATGTAACAACTTCATTAATAATCTGTGAGAAGGTATAAACAGTTCATTAATTAGATGAGGTGTTCCTACTGCCGGAGAGAACAGACACATAATGAGAAAGGCTCTAGGAAGGATAGAAATCAGGAGAGGGAAAAAAATGAGATTCAGCCTGGAAACATGCAAATTTGGGAGCTTGTCTTTGGTGTGGGCTGCCCCTTCTTTCCCCCAGTGGAGTGAGTAGCACACTCCTCAAACTGATAAATGCCTCAATCCTTAGATGTGCCAGAACTTAGCTCAGCCCACCTGTAGGCTGGAAGGCAAAAGGTGATGTTATGCCTGCAATTTTGGGGAGGCTAATATGGCCATTAGAGTAAATTAGCCTCAGAACTTCTCTAAATTAACACAGTTAAATATGCTCCCCGAACACTTAAACCTATCCTGTACTAGCCCCGTACAAACCAGAAAGGGAAGTTGCAGGTTTGAGCCTTCAGTGTATCTAGGGAGCCCTCAACTGCCAAGGGTGAGACCCGATGGAGTAACTTACCCGGTGACAGGCCTAAGGTGCCACAAGTACTCCTGTTCTTTTTGCGGATACAGACTAAGACGGCTGCTACTCTGAATCCTACAAATAGGTACTCAAAATTAGCCCCAGTGAAGGGAATGGTACCCTGCATCAGAATAAGTGTAAATAAACAAGTATAAATAAGGTTTCAGTGTAGTAGCCATGTTAGTCTGTGTCAGCAAAAAGAAAATAAGAAAGAAATATTTGTGGCACCTTAGAGACTAACAAATTTATTTCAGCATAAGCTTTCGTGGACTACAGCCCGCTTCGTCGGATGCATGGAATGGAACACTCAGTGAGAGGATATTTATACAGTCAGAGAAACATGAAAAGGTGGAAGTAACCATATCAACTGTAAAAGGCTAATTAATTGAAAGGAACTGTTATCAGTAGGAAAGAAATTTTTGAAGTGGTAATCAACATGGCCCATTACAGACAGTTGACACAAAGGAGTTAAGGGTATTTAAATAAATATAAATAAGAAGCTTGAGCAAATATTGTTCCCCTTAGCCTGTGATTAACTGTGTTTGCCACGTACTTGTGGAGTGTGGAGGTGTGAGCTTGTTTGCAGAACTAAGAAATCTATTGGTTTGTCTTCCTATTTTTAAAAATAGCATGGCTTCAAGATCATAACCAAGGCCCCAGTCCTGCATAGAGATCCATTAGTATGGACCCCAGGGCTCATGCAGAATACCATTTGCTTCAGTCAGACTCAATACGGGCCCTGAGGATAGCTGCTAGTGGATCTCAGTGCACAAACATACATTAGCTGCAAGATAGATTCAGTTTTGTTCCTGAAACAAAAAGTACTGAGTGTATGGTAAGTATAGCACAGTAAACTGAAGAGAATAGTTGGAATGGAGATCTTGTCAAGGGATCAAGATTTAATCTCTTCTGGGACATTGTTTTTTACATCTCCCATTTGGTTGCAATATGCCTCATGTTCTAAAGGCAAAAGTTTTGTTCTTCAGCAAAGCTCTTCAGTTTTGTAGGTCACCTCTGACAGGGGTGAGTCAGCAGTTTCCAGAGGGAGGCTGAACTCCATTGGAGGGAGTGAACTATCCCAGCTTTCCCTTCACTTGAACAGCAGAATTTTATTATGGAGCTCCTCAGTGCTGCCTCCTGCTCATCAGCGAACAGTCCTTCGGTGGCAGGGAGATGGACATAGTAACTTATTTGTCTTTAACATCTCTGATTCTATCCTTTACCCATCAAGAGAATACTTATATCATGTTATCAAACAGCTACCCCAGGGAACAATTATTACAAAGGTCAGCCTCTATCCCCAAGTCCTACTATGGTAGAAAAGAAGGAAGGAATTGCAGAAGTCTCTGGGAAACTAAGATTCATCTTGATATTTATTGTAGAAAATCATGGAATTTGAAACCCATTCGGCAAGGGGGGCTTACTTTGGCATACCCCTAGTAATGTCTGAGACAAGCTCTGATGACAGGGAGACCATGTGGAGGAGCTCCGCAAGCCTGGTGACTGAAGTTCTTACTGAATGCAAGAGACTCTAGAAACCACCAGGATGTAGGGAGATAAATACATGAAACAGAAAGACAGGTGAAATCTGGAAAGCAGAGACCATCAAGGGAGAGACACTGGGCCAGTTCCTCAGCAGGTGTAAATCAGCATCGTTCCCCTGTACCAAATGAGGATATGGCTGGTTATACATAGAAATTTACTCCTTCATTGGTTGAACTATTTAATTATTCTCCATGTTTGTTAATAGATTCGAAGAGCCAAAGAGGTTCCAAGCAAGATTTCCCATTTTATCCTAATCTTTCAGCATTCTTCATTCAGTAGAGTACAAAAAATCCTCTATTATGGTATCATCTTTAGTATAGCAAATCTTTAATGAGAAAAGTAATAAAAAGGATTATTCATGTTTATTTTAAAACATGAATATTTTGAAAAGTGATTTGACATTCATTATTTAATAGTTTGAAGAGATTCCTGAATTCTAAGTGTAACTTGCAAGGCTGTTTTTTCCACCTGACTTTATCAGCCAGGGTTTCAAAAATGTGTGTGTCTGGGGGTGGGGGGGCGGGGGATCATTTAGTTATTACCAAATTAGCTGACAAAGAGGCATACAGTGATATTACAATAGGCTATGGTTGTTTCTGATTAAATTATCTCAATTAAATTAGCAGGCAGCCTTAACTAGGGAAGAACAGACTATTTTGCTTAATCTAAACCCTTCTGAATGTCAGAACTCATTCTAAATGAGTTTGAGCTATACAATCCATTGTGCGTCTCACTTCAATTAGTAAAATGTTTTCTCAGCTGAAGAATAAAATTTAGTGTGTCATACAGTATCCACTGGAAATACATGAAAATGCTGTTCCCAGATGAAGTGCCAGTTGGCAGCAGGAAAAGGAAAAACAATATGAGCACGAGACAAAGTGAAGACCTGAACAGGGGAGGTGAGAAAAAAGAATGTGGATTGTAAAATGGGAAATATAAAGATAGATGTAGGGACTTCAAGAGTGTGTGTAATTCCCACCCACTCAATGTGGTGCCCTGAAGTTGACTAGCCTCATTCAGCATTGGCTAAGAGAATTGTGTTTTTAGCTCAGTCATCATAGGCTCTTGCTTTTAGAAACAGAGATCTCAGGGTGAATTCTCATTGTTGATGATATACCGAAGGAGCTGATATTACATTTGATTGAGCTGGAGGGGAAAAGGATCTTTAAAGAATGAGGGATAAACAAAGTATGTAATGCAAAGGGTATGTATCTACACCACCACCACCACATTACTGTTCAGGTGAATATAAATTAGTAATATGTGAACCTCAAAAAGTTCAAAGATCAGTTCCAATAAGTACCTGAAAGTGGGATGTTCTCCCCAAACTGTACTCAAATCTCTAGTGTCTGCAACATTGATCTTGCATTGCAAACAGAAGTAAGTTAGACTATAGGTTCTTTGGGACAGGGACCGTCTTTATTACATGTTTGTACAGTGCCTAGCACAATGGGGCCCTCGCCTCTAGCTGCCACTGCAATACAAATAGTAAGTACTCCCTAGTACTACTAAACAGGCAGTCTTGTCGTAGTTCAGTAGTGCCATCTCCAGTGCTGGCTAGAAGCTAAAGTTGAAGAGCTGACCAAATGTAATTTTCACACAGTGTAATTCCTACTGATTAACACCTTCTGAAAGTCAATAGAGAATTTGACCCTGGCCTATTACAAGAAGCACTGGAAAATAATAAAGGCCTCAGTATGACTTGAGATTCATGTGGTTTTGAGATAACAGTGGGAGTTATGTGAATGTAACTCTGCAGTATCAAGTGTGTCTTACTTTGAGTTTGGATTACAGACAAAGAATGTTCATGTAATTAAAGCACTGAACTTGATTCAGCTTCCAGGTCTGCCACAGACTTTGTAACACAATGGGAAAAATCACTCAGACCATGATACCACAGTGAGGTCTGTGTGAGCAGGCCCCTGATCCCCCACAGTCTATTAACGTCAGGGCTTGCATCTCTCTGCATCAGTTCCTCATCTGGATAATGAAGATAATATTTCCTTTCCTCCTACTTGTTGTGTGTCTAATTTGATTGTAAAATCTTTGGGGCAGGGATTATATTTTATTAATACAGGCAGATCTGGTAGCACGGCAAATAGTTAAGCTTGCACAACAGTCTCTGTTATAAGACCCATTTTCAGTTGCTTAAATCTCTGCCAAATTGTAACCACATGGGCTGACATTTTTCATGCTGTGTGTCCTCTTCAGGCTGTTGTGTTTTTTGTTGTTGTTGTTGTTGTTTTTTTGGGGGGGGGGGCTTTTCAGCAAAAATGTGTTTATCTTTTTGAGAGAGCTTGATTAGAGGAAGACACATTGTCCATATTAATATATTTCAAATATTTAATTGAGAAACTTGTGTGTTGTCTTGCATAGAAACAGGGACTTAAAATATACTGGGTGGGTAGAGTGTTCCTGCTGTCAGTGATGTGCAATTTCCTGTTCCTCTTGGCACCCCGGCATCATGGAGGAAGAAATGAGGGGAGGAATTTTATTTTATTGTTTTTTCATCACAAAATGCTCATTGATTGAAACTGATCTTTCTACAGAAACATACTGATTTCAACAAAACATTTATCATGAAAGAACTCATAGGTCCAGGATGAAATCTCAGCAAGAATAGGTGCCAGTAACTCAGTGGTTAGGGCATTTACCTACAATGTAAAGACTTAGCGTTCAAGGACCTCTTTTACCTTAAGAAAGCCAGAAACAGCCTTCCCTACTTGTGTGTATGCATTACAATTGAGTCATTAATTTCATGATCACATATAGAGTTGGGTGATTTTTTTGGATACACAGTTTATTCACTGAAAAATGCAGTTTCAACTCAACTGACATTATTCACCCATTTGGATCAAATACAGAAAATAGTTTCAGCTGAAAAAAAAAGATTCAAAACAGTCAAATATTTCATTTTGATGTTTTCACAACAAAATGTTTTGCTTTGTTTCAAAACAACATTTCATTTAAAAATCAGCTAGAGGTCATTATTTAAAAAAAGGTAAAAAAAACCACCCCAAAACCTGAAAACAAAACTATTTTTATTTTGTTTTGTGTTTGATGGGAACAAAAACCAAAATAAAATAATTTGCACTTAGGGTCCCCAAAGTGTTGTTTTTTTCCTTCTTATTTTTCAATTTGGCCACCAAACCAAAAAAACAAACAAACAATTATTCAAGCAGCTCTAATGACAAACTATTGTTTCCCTAGGACCCCATCTAGTGCATAAGATGGAATATGCGCTGAGGCTGAATCAGGGCTCTATACTGCAGAAGTTGGGTTTATCGCAAAGGAAGCAAGGGACTGCTGGAAGAGAAAGGATGGACTCATGTTTAACACAGATGAATGCTTCCCTGGAGTCTTGGATTTTATCCCTGTTTCTGCCTTAGTTCCTATATGATGCTGGGCAAGTCACTTACACCAAACATTTCACAATTGGCCACTAGTTGTGTGTTCCTCATTTTCTGGGTGCCTGACTTGAGACCCTGGGGTCTGATTTACAGAAGTGCTTAGTGGCTATGCTTTGCGTTTTGGCTACGTTAATACCTCCCCTACTACTGTGGGCTTGCTGCTTTTGAAGGCACACATTATGTTTTGATTAGGCTGTGAATTACACATTCCCTCCAGTGTTCTTTGTCTCTGCACTGTCATTGACCTTCCCACACTCAAACCTAGCTTGGGATGATTATTGTTATGAGCATGATTCAGGAAATGTTAAGGAAAATAAACTTTGCTTCCTAATTCCTGCTACTTTTGTGATGGGAATGGGAGGGTGGGGGTGCTGTCCCTCATTCTAGTTCTTTGTCCCAGATGTAGTCATGAGCAGACTGAGTGATGTAGTGACTCTGAGAAAAGTAATACAGAAAGAACGTGAGGATAGCTGCTTATTAAAAACCAAGAAGAGGATTACAGTGGTCTCATTCTTTGGGACTAAGAATTGTCTCATCGATGAATCATGGGACTTGGGAATAAGAAGGTCTGAATTCAGGCTGCAACACTAACTAAACTGCTGTGTGACCTTAGGCCACGCATTTGAGTCTCAGTTTCCGCATCTGTGATATGAGAGTATTACCTACCTCAGAGGGGACGATGTGAAGATTAATTCTTTACTGTTTATAAAACATTCTGATATCTATAAAAGCATGTTGCTTTGGAAATGCCTTTTTTTCCCCAGAACGGTAATGCATGTTTGTGTGTGTGAAGGCACATGTACACAGAAAAAGAAAAACCCTATGTCAACAGAACATTAAAGCGTCAAAGTCAAGCACTCAATTTAGAAAATGCCAGGATTAAAGTTGTCTGTGAAGCCTTAATTTCAGTATGAATTAAAATAGCCTTGGCCACCATCACTTAGGCAGTCTGTGACAGAATCAAGAGACCTGTCCTGCTGGGTTTCAGTAAAGAGTCTTTCTCTTCATACAACCCTCTGCCAAAATAACTGTCCACCCTGTGTAGTGAACAAAGGGGGGGGGGGTGTCTATACAACAAATATGTGAGCATGTTATTAATGATGATAACAAAATGAATATGCACAAAGCGGCCAAATTAGGATTGCACAAGTAACCTTAATTCTGGCATTTTCTTACTTTGTAGTGTTCGACTTTGAAAATTTAATATTTTTAAATGTAGCTTTAAATATAATTCCTAGGTTGTTTTTTTTAGAAAACAGACTGAACAAATAAAACCCTTTATGTAAAAATCTACTGCTCTCCTCCTACCCACCCTGCTCTCCAAGAGTAGTCAGCAGAGTTGAAACCCAAAGCCTCTAGATTTGCAGTACAAACCTCTTCCATTTGAACTTGGAATATCTGGGAGCAATACTACAGTAAGATCCTCTGTCAACCAGTCACTAGATGGTGCTATCCCAATATACTTTTCATGTGGTACACAACTATTTATTTTCCAAGACAGTGGAGGATTGCTGCGAATCAGGAATTTTGGGTTCTTTTCCTGGCTCTGGAGGAAAGCACAGTCTAGTGGTTGTTGATAGCATAGATTTGCTACAAACATACTGAAAGAAAATGGTTAAAAGAATTAGACTGGGGTCATCCTTATTAGAGCTAAGGGGTCTATTTTCAGAGGGCTGGATCTAGTGAGGTGCTGAGTGTCCCCCTAGGGAGCACAGCCTGCCCTTACCCCTGAGGTGGTTCTCAGCATCTTGCAAGATTGAGTCCATACTGTGGAATTTTGAAAGCAACTTTTACTGTCACTTTTCATTTATTATATTTGTGAATGTCCTGGCATTTGTGTGCAACTCCAATTTCAAGTGTCTATTTTCAATGCAGAAGACAATGTCAGCAGCAGCAGACGTGAAAGTAATGATAGGTTGACAAGTGATGTACAGACTAATTTTGGAAAGCACTTTCGTTGGCTCAGGACAAAATCAGGTCGTTTTGAAGAGTTGCATCATAATCAGTTATCCATTTTCAACCTCTGGGAAGGGAAAAGTTTCTCTTTGCCTGCAAACCAATTAAATGGCTGATCTATGGGTGTGTGAGAAAATAAGCAACAGAGGAAAAATATCATTAGATTAATGTTACTGAAATGAAAAGGTGACAAAGAAAGGAGAAGTAAACACAAGGAAAAGAAAATGAAGAGGTAGACAGAGTGAGTAAAAAGGAAAGAACAAGAAAAAAATATCTGTGATTAAGGTTTAGAACTGGGATTAATGAGCTCTGGGTTCAATTCCTGTCTCTGCCATAGACTTCCTGGGTGACGATAGGAACAGCTAAGTAACATAGGGGCCGAAGTCCCATTTTCCAAAAGGGACGTAGACATTTAGCAGCATAAGTTTCATTAAAAATCCATGAGAGTTGGGCACTTAGGACGCCAACTAAGTTTTGAAAATGGAACTTAGGCACTTCTGCAAATTTTACTTAGTCTTTCTTAATTCCCTGTCTGTAAAAAGAGGGTACTGCATTCCTGCTCCACAAGACTGTTGTGAGGATAAATTCATTACACTATCTGAGGTGCTCACATCCCATGTTGATAAGTGTAAAAAAAAAAAAAACCCAATCAGGCCCTTATATGTAAAAAAGGTAGAATGAGTAAGGCAGGATTTTAAGTGAAACAACGTGTTAAGCCCATATTTTGTCTCAGTTAGGCGGGTGGTAGTTGAATGGGGTTATTATCACTGAAGTGCTTATTCTAAGAAGCATGGCCCTGGATGGGCAGTTGATTTTCTGTTGTACTCTTTGGACTTGAAGGAGCAGGTAATGCTACAAAAGAAGGATGATCAGCCCCAGGAGTACCTCATGACATTGTCCAGAGACTATTCTGGACAAGGTAGAAGTTCTGCTCAGGGAAGGATCTAAACAGATGTCTCCTCAGCCAAAGAAGGGCAGCAAACCATAGAAGTCGAAGGTGGCAGGTGCAAATTCAAGAGGAAGTCCTTTGTACCCAAGAAACTAAGCAGTGCTGTTCAGTCGTGTTGAATCACACTGCTTCCTCAGTAGTTAGACCAGGAGTAGGAATGGTTCACCACCATTACTACAGTTATTTGCCATGTTTGCTTACTCTGTGGAGTTAGCTGGTAGCATATATGAATCTAAATATCCCATTAAAGATAATGGAGACTCTTAGATATACCGCAGAGTAAATCTCTTTTATAAACGTATTTTAAAGTATTATTCCATTGGACCCTTCACACAGATCCTGAACACAATTAATTTGGCTGACCAAGTCTAAGGACTTTTGCCATTAAACATGGTTAAACTGTTTTAAAGGAATCAGTTGCTTTTCAAGTTTTCTAACCTCTTATTTTCCAGCTGCGTATGACATCTCAATAAAATCTAGGGCTGCCACATCTGATAGAAAAGTATTAAGCCTTAAGTAAAATTCATACATGGCTCCCTGTTGCAGTTGCTTATCTAGAGCCCAGCTGTCTCCACTAACAATTTTCAGGACATCTTCCCACTGCTGCGCTAGCACCAGTAGAACACCAGCAATGGTAGGAGCACTAGTGTATACCAATCGCTTGCACATTTAACCAACCGGTGTTGTCTACAGCGGCCCTGAGCAGGGTTTGGTACAAGCATCAGCTTTCGGTCTACACTATTGATTCCAGTATTACTAACACTGGTGGCCCTGTATCAACCTGAGTGCAGAGGTGGGAGATTTAAAAAACAAACAAACAAAACTCCAGTGTAGATACAGCATAAGGGAACTACTCCTGCCACTGCTAAAATCATCCAGGAGTTAGTGATAGAAATAAATAGGTCTGGCCAGGAAACAATTCCACTTTGCAAAATGTTTCAAAATTTGTTTTCATTCCACTATGGAACCAAAACAAAAATGAGAGAGAAATGCTCTCTGATGCATAGGAGATTGGCCTGGGCGGGGTGAAACTCAGGTTTAATCACCGGATCTAAATCAGGCTGAACAGGCACTTGAATCTGGGATTTTCCCAGGCCAGTGCCCTATTATTAACATCAATTATTTGTACCACCATAGCACTTTGAAGCCCTAGTCCTGCATCAGGACTGCTTTGTACTAGGTATTTTACAAAAATAAAAAATTTCTCTCTTCCCTCCCTCCCTGAAATACATCCTGGACATGAGAAACCTTCCTGATCATATTGTCATCAGAACAAATATTTTGGTTTAACAAAACAGCATGTTTCAACAGAAAAAAAGTTTTCTCAAAAATATTTTAACCAGCTTTAGAACTTTAAAAATAAGCCTTTTGCTAAAACATTGTACCTCGTGAAATTTGCATAGTTCCTTTGTAACTGACTTTTCAGCTGTTCTTACAGAGGTGTAAAATTATCTGGTTTTGTATCTATCTAAACCTCTCTCAATGAGGTCCAAAATGCAATTAATGCGGTATCACTTTGCTCCCTATGGGATGTAGCTTTGTGACATTTTATCATTGTTCCAAACGCCCACAGATTTTTCAGCAGCTAAATTGTAGAAATAGAATCCTTGCTTTAATCTATAAGGAGTATACTGTAAAATCAAAATTTAAAATACATTGTAAATGCTGTTTAAATTTGCCTGCCAATAATAAAAGCTGCCCCAACAATTCTCTATTGAAATCTAAAAATACTATTATAGTCACTTTACCCACTCAAGTCGCCACTGTTTCTTTGTGTGACACAGAACTAATAGCATTGGTTTGAAAGGCAAACTGTTCCCTTATGGAAAATCCTTAAGAATGTAATGGAGAATGATAACCCATCACATTTTTAAACCAACCTACATAATTGTTTTGTAACTTTATATTAAATTCTGCTGGTTGCCTTAAAACTTTTACAGAATGGATACAATTCTTTATTAAACCCTATAAAGTTTTTTAACTGATTCCTACAACTTCCTCCTGGTTAACTTGCATAGAACACTTGGTTTCCTCCCTATTACATTCTATAGGACTTTTACACAGGGGTTTACCCGCTTAAAATACAGTATTAATGCATGAGTAATTCTGTGCATGTGCCGGTGTATGCTCATTTCCCTAATTTGTTTACATATACTCAAGACCTTGAAAATAAAGTCAAACATGACCAAATTCATTCAACTTATCCAGATCTTGGGACTTGAATATTGCAGAAGTTATTAATAATAATTATTAATAGTTTAGGTACTTCAAGTAAATTGAGAGATGCAAGATGTGGGAAATACAATATGGAGATCATCATGTACAAGAGTTTAGTACAAAACAAGAAGTCTTAGCAACTTAGGTATTCAAGTGCTCGTTAATCCCCTTAGAAATAATTCAGAATCAGAATACTTGATACATGTTATTGTTTTAGTTACTGGCAACAGAAGAACAGAACCACGACACTTCGTACCTTCCAGGCCTTTTTCAAGATGTAGATATAGACGCAAGGTTTTATGTTAAACACAGAAAGAATACCATTAATTTATGTAAAGGTGCAGTCTGCCCTCTAGATGTAGACATTTCCTGTTAAGTAGGAGTTGAGTTAATTCATGGCAGAATAAAACAGGAGAGAAATGGGGTCCTTGCCCTGACACACCGGCTTGTGATGTATCTGATACAAACCACATGGACGTGGTGACACTTTTGCCCCAAAACTTTGGGCTGCATGATCTTGCACTGTATTTGAGCCTTGGGAACTCTAAACCTTTATTTATTTATTTTTGTTTGGGATCTGCACTTTCTGGTTTAATTATTATTTATTATTTATATCATCAAAGTGCCTAGGAGCCACAGTCATGGGCTACAATACCACTCTGGCAGGCAGACAGTGGGAATTCAGTCATAGTTTCAGACCCAGAAATCTGTGTAACTGCCATCTTGGATTCATCCTTATGCCCTCCACTACTGCTGAGCTGCTATCTTGTAATGACTTTGATATCACTGTTCAGTGGTGCAAAAAATACAGATAGGTTTAAATGTCAACTGTCTTTTCAACTGTGCTTTTAACAGGTCCCTGATCCATTGCCACTGAGTTAGTAGTACCTCTAGGGGTCCCTGTCACATCTACACTGCTACTTCCAGTGTCTCGTGTAGCTATACAGAGATTTCATTGCCTCAGCCCCAAATTTGGAGAAGATGCCTACAGAACCACAGACTGATGGGCAATAGACCTGAATGAAGGCAGAGAGATAATGGGAGAAGTGACATCAGCGCCAGATTTTCAGGAAAATAAATGATAAAAGAAGGGGAGCTGAATCAGGATCAGCTAGCCCCTGCAAAACCTAACCTCTGGTAGGGGAGTTAAGACAAATCCAGGCTGCAGTCAAGTCCAAGAGTGGTGGAAGAGAGCTGAATAAAATCAGACCAGCAGGGATCAGAGCAGGAACAGTGTGCACTAACGTGCACTAACGTCAATGTATGTGTCTCACAGAATATACAAAAAAATCTCTTGCCCTCATATCAGGAACAGGAGGAAATCATAAGCACGTAAAAGAGTCATGGATCCTGCAATTTTTGTATGATATTCTAGTTGTATTATTTGGTTGTCAAATTCATTCAGTGGATAAGGATGAATTCCATTTTTAATCGTGAACTAGGGTATATGTTTATGACTGAATGCTACCTCTATCCACAAAGGATTAGTCACTGATGTCAAAGGGAGATTTGTAGTAGGGTGACCAGATAGCAAGTGTGAAAAATCGGGACAGGGGGTGGGGAGTAATAGGCACCTATATAAGAAAAAGCCCCAAATATCGGGACTGTCACAATAAAATCAGGACATCTGGACACCCTAATTTGTAGAAATATCAAAGATGGAATCTGGTCTTTGTATAGTAAACTCATAAGAGTTATTATTTGTGCAGTACATAATTGACACTTTCTTCATGGCTCAGTTAGTCAATATTTTCATCTTTTAATAATTACACTGTTTCTTTGTGTCTTCTTATGTTTTTTTCCCCTTTCCTGAAGTGTATGGGCTTCACTTCCTTCCACATTCCATCAGCTAAAATGATCAGGAATTAATGTTTACTTTAAAGGATTATTTGGTTTTAAAATTAACATTCCAAATAGATTAAAGGAGGCGAGGGAGTCCAGAGTTTTTTCAAGCTGCTGCAGACTCAGGCAGACTGAGAGATCTACAACAGTTACAATCGCTACACATTGTGAAGGTTCTCTTTAAAAACAAGAAAACTAGAAAAATAATGGTTAACTACCTTTCTTAACTGTTCTTCTTTGAGATGTGTTGCTCAGGTCCACTCCATTCTAGGTGTGTGTGCACCCACATACGCAGTTTTCAGAGACTTCTTCCTTGGCAGGATCTGTAGGGTCAGCTGTGGCGGCCCCTTGCGTGCTGCGCTCATGCGTTGGTATATCAGGTGCTGATGATCCTAGGCTCTCTCAGTTTCTTCTTGCCAGCAACTCTGACAGAGGGGCAGGAGGGCGGGTAATGGAATGGACATGAGCAATAAATCTTGAAGAACAACAGTTACGAAAGGTAGGCAACTGTTTTTTCTTCTTCAAGTGCTTGCTCAAGTCAATTCCATTCTAGGTGATTCACAAGCAGTATCCTTAGAGGTGGGCTCAGAGTTCACAGCCTAGCGGATTGCAGTACTGCTCTACTGAAGCCAGCATCGTCCCAGGCCTGCTGGGTAAGCGCCTAATGAGATATGAACATGTGGACGGACGATCAGGTGGCTGCCCTACAGATGTCCTGGGTTGCTATTTGGGCTAGGAAAGCTGCCAAAGGGACTTGCACCCTGGTTGAGTGGGCTGTGACAATCGCCGGAGGTGTCACCTTCACCTCATCACAGCAGTAGGGAATGCAGGCGATGATCCAAGAAGAAATTATTTGAGCAGACACCGGACAACCTTTCATTCTGTCGGGAACTGCAATGAACAGCTGCATAGATTTGCGTTATGGCTTGGTCTGTTAAATGTAGAAGGCTAGTGCCCTTCTGAGATGTAGGGAATGCAGCTGATGCTTCTCCTCCGACTTATGGGGCTTTGGAAAAAAGACGGGCAAATAAATTTCCTGATCCATACGAAGCTGGGAGACCACCTTGGGCAGGAAGGCCGGGTGTGGATGCAGTTGGAACTTGTCCTTGTAAAAGACTGTGTAGGGCAGTTCCAAGGTAAGTGCTCTAATCTCAGAGACCCCGCAGGCTGAAGTTATTGCGACCAAAAATGTGACCTTCCAAGAAAGGAGGAGGAGAGAACAGGAAGCCAGAGGCTTGAAAGGGTGTGCCAGGAACTGGGATAATATGAGAATTAGGTCCCATGGAGGGTCTGGGTCCCTGACGTGTGGGTAGAGGCACTCAAGGCCCTTGAGGAATCTGGCAGTTATGTCGTGGGCAAAAATCAACCTGCCCTCTAGTAGCAGATGGAAAACTGAAATAGCAGCCAAATGGACCTCAATGGATGACAGGGACAGGCCTCAGAGCTTGAGGTGCAGAAGGTAGTCCAGGATTAAATGCAGCGAAGCCTGCTCGGGCCGAATGCCTTAATTTAAATTGCAGGGTGAAGCCTCAAGAAACTGTTGAGGACCCAACAGTCAGAGGTCACCATAACCAGGCCAGTCGGAAGGGACATAGATGGTTGAGGAAAAAGCAGGGGAGAGGATCCTGGACAGTGGCTGGGCTGCCATCCCTAGGTGCATCCTCAAAATGCCGGCTTCTGGTTGCCCTGATCTCAAGAGGGCCAAGCTGGGCAGAGGAGCAGGAAGATGAAGGGTGCCATCATTTAAATCTCTTGTCTTTCTCCTTCCTTCTGTAGGAGCTGGACTGGGGGACACCCCACAACCTGGATGGAGGCAGAAGAGACGGTGGCTGGAATGGCTTTCTAGTCTGTTGAGGGGTGTGCAGGCCCAAGGACCAAAGGGTGGCACTGGAGTCTTTAAGGTGGTGGAGCCGTGCATCGGCCAGCTCCAAGAAGAGCCCTTTTCCCTCAAATGGGAGATGCTGGAGGGCAGTCTGCGTCTCCTGGGACAGCCCAGAGAACTGTAACCAGGAGTTCTGCCTCATGACCACTGCAGAGACCACCGTGGCTGCTGAATCCGGGGCGTCCTGGGCCATCTGTAGGGCGCCTCTTGTCACCGCTTTGCCCTCATCCACTAAGTTGGTAAACTCCTGGGCTTGGTCCTGTGGAAAGCCCTCCTTGAACTTGCTTATGGAGTCCCACAAGTTGAAGTTGAACCTGCCTAGCAGGGACTGATGGTTAGACATCCAAAATTGCAGGCTGGGTGTTGAATAAACTTTTCTGCCAAATAAGTCTACAATTTTGGCATCTTTATTTTTGGGGGTGCCACTGGTACCATCTCTTTCTTTGATGGCAGACACTACCAGGGACTCTGCAGGAGGGTGGGTATACAGGTATTCAAATTTCTTTGCTGGGACAGAATATGTCTTTTCCTCTTTCTTGGAGGTGGGTGGAATGGAAGACGGGGTCTGCCACACGGACTTGGCAATTTTCAGGACCCCTGTGTGGAGGGGCAACGTGACCTGGGCCAGCGTCGAGGAGGGTATGACATTGAAGGGTATGAACTCCTCTGCTAGCTCCTCGACCTCCAGGTTCCGGTTATCAGCCACCTTTTGAGGAGTGCCTGGTGCTCCTTGAAATCATCAGGGGGACAACTTGATTGCGAGGCGCCCTCCACCACCTCGTCTGGCGATGACGAAGATGATTGTACCACAGGGGGAGGGACGGCTTCCCCTTCCCTGTCCAGGGATGGTTCCTTGGGTATCAAGGCCTGCTGTGCTGCTCCCTCAACGGACATGGCACTGTGCCCCAATGCTGGCTGGGCTGGAGGCAGTTTGTCAGACACAGCCTGAGAGGAACGGTCGGAGTATGGGATTGGCATGACAGGTACACCCCATGGGCTCCAGTATTGACATTGGGTGGGTCGCTGCCCTTGCTGCCACGTCAGCGCCACTAGGACCACGCCCATCTCGTGGGCCGTTGGTGATTCAGATCTCCTAGGTGAAGGGCTGCACTTTCCCTCTGTCTCGGACCATTACCCTTCTGGTGACCAGGGTAGAGCCGTAGATGCCTGAGTCTATTGGCCGACTCTTGTCAGTAAGGAAAGGGTGAGGAAGTGTCTGAAGAATGGTACTGGGGAGTCAGAGATCAATGCTGCATTCAGGAATGATCCCGCACCGAGGGGGATCAATGACGGGGGGGGGGCGACGCCTAGGCGATGGGGATCTGCACCACAGTGATCTCTGGCAGAAGGACCACCAGTACCGTGGGTACAGGATCGATGTCATGGTTCGGGCGTCCCAAGCCTCGTAAGTGAAAACCTTGGTGTTAGAGACCTGGGTCCTCTACACAAAGATCAAGGCTGCGGCGCCGGGGTCCTAGGCCATGGTGACGCGAATCAATGCCTGTGGTCCGGGGACCAGGGAGGCTCCATCACTTTGGAGGAAGGTACCATAACCAGCTTACACTTAGAGGTCTGGGCCTTAACCGGGTCCATCACCTGGCTTGGCGTCTGCGGTGCCAGCCAGCCTATTTGATCCCTGGCCGCCGGAGCACCTTAGGCACAAGTGGCCCTACGAGAGGCCAGAATCCCCTGCCACTCCTGGGAGTCGGAGGTCAGATCCCTGGCTGCGCTCGTGGGTCTGACCACAGCAGTACCCCCATGTAGCTCCGTAGTAGTCATGTGGCCTAACACAGGCCCTTTGCCCAAAGCCCTCTTCTCCTACGATGCTGACAGGCACTTAGGCTTCAGCCGCTTCTTGGGCACTGGCGAAGGGGAACAGTGCTGGGCGTGTTCTGGTGCTAGCAGTGTGCTGTGCACCGACACCAAAGTACTAGGCGTGAAGTCCGACTAGGAGGGATCCAAGGCACAACAAAGCCAGGCCTCCATGAGGAGGGCCTTCAAGTGGATATCCTGCTCCTTCTGAGTTCGAGGGTGAAAGTTATTGCAGATCCTGCACTTGTCTTTTCTGTGTGATTCCTCCAGACACTTCAGACAGCTATTGTGGGGGTCACTAATGGGCTTCGGCCTGGTACACGATGAACATGGCTTAAAGCCTGAGGAATGGGGCATTCCCCACTCCGCGGCAAAGTTCCAGACGGGACTTTAACTACAAAAACTATCTAACACTAAACTTAATGGTCAAACTAAGTACCTAAAACTAACTACAAAGGAGACAGAATAATGGGCTGAAAGAACCGCTAACGCTCTTGCAATGCAAGAAAAGGCACTCTGACCAACCGTCACAGGCGGTAAGAAGGAACTGAGAGAGTGTAGGATCAGCGTCGCCTGATACACCAACACATAAGCGTGGCACTCAAGGGGGTGCCACGGCCAACCCTACAGATACCGCTAGGGCAAAAGTCTTTGACAAATGTGAATGTGGGTGTGCACACACCTAGAATGAAATTGACATGAGCAAGCACTCGAAGAAGATGAGAGCTTAGAATCTGCAGAATTCGAATGTATCAACTGAGACTCAAATACATTCATTCAACTGGATTCCCTCTGTGGGCTGTTTGATACCTCACCATTATTCAATATTCTTCAAATTCTAAGTCTTTTTTGAAGCTTTTTTTACCCCGCAAAATAGTCAATACAATGTAATAAAATAGGATGCCTCTCAGCTAAATCAATCTTGGAGAAAAAAGAAAACTGTCCAGCAAAACAACTGCAAGTGTGTTAGGACTAACTAAGCAATAAAATAATAAAACGGAGGCATTCATTCTCTGCTTTTACTTTTTATGCAGTTAGAGTTTGGAGAAATGATTATTGTTAGTTGTGATGCAGTTGTTAGTTTAGAAGCTTGTTTAGATGTTATCACCACTATAAGTTGGTTCTTTCTGTCTTATTCTCTCTCTCCAGTGAAATAATTTCTTAAATGCAGAGCTATTGACCCAAGGATACCATGCAAGAAGTGTAATACAGATAAGTAATTATAGTTCTGGATGCTTAATATTTGTGTTCACTGCCTTTTTTTAAATTAACTGTATACAATTTTAATGTGGAATTATTATTAATGCAATATTTTTGTTTCATATAGGCACTAATTCAAAGTCTTTAGTCAGTCTTTACTCAGGCAAACTTTGCAGTGACTTCAATGGGTAATTTTCCTGTGTCAGGAGTGAATAAGAACTTCAAAAGTAGATTCTATATTGTGAAAAAATATATACAGCTAAGGATTTAGGATGACAAAAAATTGAAAACATAAAAACATAAATGAATGATTGATTCACATTGGTATTCCCAAGGGCCATCTAATTTTAAATAGGCATACTTTTTATCTACTCTGAGCACAAGTACACAGGTATTTAAAAATTTCTTTTGATATTAATGCAAATAAATCTTGGTTTTAGTTTGCATATTTCTTTAAGCCAAAACTACTCATGTATTTTTTTAGAAAGCTTACAAGTTAAAATAAGTTGATGCTCATAGAACAGATTCTCTCAACAGGAAAGACAATATTTTTAATTAGTTTCATCCTAATTTCAGGTTAATCCTGGCTAACTGATTTGCATATACTTTCCCTATGGGCAGAGAAAAAATAACCTAATATTAAATTCAAAACAGAGAAGTACTCCACACTAAACGTCTAAAGTGAATAAAAAGCAGCATAAACATTCAAAAACTCTATTAGAATATTATAAACTGCTGTATTGTTAAGAGGAAATTAACCCTACCATACAGGGTTCATGGAAAGCACTCAAAATGAGCTGAACTCTTGTGGTAGACTTGTCTAGGGAATGGTTATAAATAGGCCACATTGGGGCAGGGCGGGGGGCAGAGACATCACCTGTGTTCATGTCAGGTATTCTTCATGGTGGTTCTGGCTTAGCTGGTTCAAGGAATAAAGTGGCTGTTACTGGATCTGTGCTTATGCAATTTCCATGTGGAGTCACTGAGCAAGGAGGGTGCTGTGTTATAGCCCATGGTCCTTCCCTTCAGTAGATTCCTCCTTCCTCATCCCACAAAGGTTACTAAACAAAACACATTTACTCATGCCTGTGCACATGTTCTGAATTTCACCTACAAGTGGAGCTGGGTGAAACTTTTCAGATGAATAATTTTACTCACTAAAAAATGGGGTTCCAGGTTGACCAAAACTATTCGCAATTTGGCTTCAATATTTGGTGAATAGATTCAGCTGGAAACAAAATCCCATATTTTTCAAAAGTCTATAAATTTCATTTCAATTTCTGAAATGCAGCATTCTACTTTTTGTTTTGAAACTAGATTGAGAATAATTTGTACTAGGAAAATTTTTGTCTGCAGCTACTCCCTCCAAAACTCTTCTGTTTGCTGCCTCTCTTTGTGGCAATGAGTTACTTTCACCATCATTACATAGGATCTGATGAAGGGCAAACAATTTCCTCCCGCCCCCCCACTCCCCCCCCCCCCCCCACAAAATGTCATTTATTCTTAAGTTAAATAAAAACAATTTTTGGACCAAATTTCATGGGAAATATTTTTGTCATTTGATTGTTTGAGGGCAAACTGTAAGTCATTCATTAGAAAATTCTTGTGAGTTTTGAAAACTCTCAAAGGAGAAAAAGGATTAGTTATGGACCTATTTTCCAACAGACACAGACCCCGGTACTGCAAACCCTTACCTATCTACTTAACTTTACTCTTGGGAATTACTATCTAAGGGCTTGTCTTCACTACCAGCCGGATTCATGGGCAAAGATCGATCCAGTGAGGGTCGATTTATCGTGTCTAGTATAAATTGACCGCCGATCGCTCTAGTGTCAACTCCTCCTCAACAAGAAGCACAAGGGGAATTGACTGGAGAGCGTCTCCTGTCGACACACCGCAGTGAAGACACCGCAGTAAGTAGATCTAAGTACGTTGACTTCAGTTACGTTATTCAGCAGGCTGGACCCCTCCTACTGTGCTAGGCCCTGTACAAACATACAATACAAGCGATTTCTGCCACAAAACTGAACACACAAAACACTCGCTTAAGTGTTTTCAAGAGTGGGACTTTAATCTTGACTCTCCCACTAATTTGCTATGGGACTATAGTTATATTTTCATTCATCATAATAACTGTGTTTTTTGAGAATACTGTATAAATTTAAAGGGTAATGTTTTCAAAGGTGCCTAAATGCCAGGAGTTTCAGTGTCACTTTCAGAATGACTAATGTACTTAGGAAACCAACTTCCATTGACATTCAATGAGACTTAGGCTCCTAAATGCCTAAATCACCTTTCAAAATGGCACTGAAGCTCCTAAGTCATTGAGGAGCCTTTGAAAATTTTACACGATATTAATGTCACACAGTGACAGCTGTTAGAATAGAACAGAGGACCCTTGCTCTTAGCACAACCCCTATACCATCCACAGGAGTGTTCCTTATCCTTGAATTTTTGTAGTCTCTTTAAAAATGTGCACTACATCTATTGGCTGAAACTTCATGCAAAAGATGTCTTCTCACTAGTTTTCACATGCTTCACTTAGAACATTTTCTCCCAATATCCCATGAAAAATCTGAAAAATTCAAATGGTGCATCACACAAAACACATTAATTCATATACACGCACACGTTCGTGAATTTTCTAGTACTTTCATCCATCTCTGACAGGAACATCAGTGGTAGCTGAAACAAACTGGGGGGTTGTTTGGCCCATTGTTACCAGCTAGGTTAGCATTGTGTAATAAAATGATATGACTCTCTGCCCATTCAGAAATATTAGAAGTTAACTCTGGAGAGAGAGAGATTTGACATTTTTGGAGTGCTGCATTTTAATATGACGCTTTTGTTGTTATATAATTTTCATCTCCAAACCATTGCATGTCTACTAGATGGCTTTACCATGTGGCAAATTGATTTAATATACTAGTTATCACATGGTTTCAGCAGTCTTTTTCATGAGGGCTACAGAATCATGCACTCTTCAACTGCCTTTCTGCTTTTGGTACTGTGTAATATTGCTGGCAGACAATGACTACCACAACCCATTCCACAAGTGGCTGCTTGCATTTCCCTGCGCTGAACATGGGGATTTCTGCATATACTGTCTGAACTGCACCTTTTGGATAAAAGCCTGGTGTGTGTGTGTCTTTCTCTCTCTCTCTAGAAAGTATTATCATGCAGGTGAAACACAGAGGTTGAAAAAGATCAGAACAGAATAGAGAACACACTGCTATTTCCAGAAGCCATTAATTTAAGGAGCCTGTGGAAATGAGAGGTTGTGGGTATATCCATACCCCTAACAGGAGAAAATGCTTCTGCCAGAGTAATTCTTCCTCTTCAACTAGAAAATAAAGGTCATTGGAATTATTCAGTGTGGCCCCTACTGTAACTGTGTCCCAAAGATTCCTTTACGTTTCTGAAATGTTCATGTGTGAGAGAGAGACAGCCATTTATCAGTATTTGGTAATTTCTAGCAGGAAATTGGGAAAAAAACCATTCACAGTCACAAGTACAACTGGGAGAATAACTGATTGTTTTGGTTCTCTGGCAGTTCTGTGGGGGAAAATATTGGTTCAGGTTGAACCAAAATTAGATTTGGAACCAAGTTTTCAAAAGTTTCAGCAAATCAACAAAATCCATTTTGAGTTAAATTAAATTTTGCATATGACCCAAAATAGACTATATGGATTTACTGAAATTTCATTTAATTTGACCCAAACCATTTTGTTTCTGGGCATTTGTAAAATGTCATTGTAAAATTTCTTAATAATATTTAATCAACATAAACTGTATTTTTTAACAAATATACTATTTGTTCAAAAATATTCACCCACCTCTAGTCATGAGCTCTCCAATGGATACTAAAAATATCCAGATAAAAGGGATTTCCTCTGATATTTGCTTCCTGGTGCTTGGCGGCAATCTGCATGTCCTAAAATGTGAGAACTAAGGCACTACGTATACCTATTTTATGTCTTTTATTGCAAGATCTTTTCAGGTAGAACACTCTTACAACTGAAATATTTAAAAGTTCACAGAAAAAGCAGGAGCACTGATAACCACAGTAGTTAAGGTTGCTTAAGCCTCTTCATTCTCTCACTGTTTTCAGTCACCTATAGTTTTCTAAATCATAATGACATTTTTCAGGTTAAGCCCAACTGCAAACAAACAAACCACACTTGTGCAAAAGTTATCAACCCTTTTAGATTGAGGAGTCAAAAAACAAACAAACAAAAACCCTTTACTTTCCCATGTAACTATTCGAATGACTTTTTTTTTAAAAAAGTCTAGCAGCTAAATGACTAGGGTAGAAAGCTGGAATTTGGTACAGAAGAAGCCCATATAAAGGAAGAAATGCCTTTGAGGGTCCTGTGAAGTGGTTTGGATAGTACTGAGTTCTAAGGCTGAGAATTGTATTTTACATATGAATAGTGCAAGTGACATGATTTTAGCAGCTTTTAGCAAGGGTCAGAGGAAAGGTAGAGTATGCTGCATGTACGTTATTAGATTACTTCACTGCTAAATGAAAGGTTAATAAAAAATGAACAATAAATGAGGTGAGGCTTTTCAGCTCTGTGTCTGTTCAATGTTTGCACAGTACCTAGCATGATTGGGTCCTAGTCCATGACTTGGGATTCTAGGTGCCACAGTAATACAAATAAATAATAATAAAACTCATTTCCTTCATCCTATAAGAACATATAACCCTAATTTTGTTTCCTTGTGCTTATGCATGGTGGGGATTTGGTCACATACTGCCACATAAATAATACAATCTATCACATATCGTTTATAAAACATTTCTTCTTCACCTCCCTGTGGGGTAGATTGTGCCTCTTGGCACAGCTCTGAGCACCAACCCAAAAGTACCCTCTGGAGACAGAGTGACTTTCGCACACTTCTCTGAACAACAGTTCTCCTCTTGCTTCCTCCTTGCTCTGGAGAAGGTAACTATTTGCTACCCACCTACCAACATCAGATTACAACAACCTGTACTGGCTAAACTGCGCTGATCAGTAAGGGCGGGTGAGGTGAAGCCAAGTCTCCGTCTTTTCCCTGACACTCTCCAAACACCTGCTTGGGATGCGGCGAATAAAAGGGCACGCAGCACGCACTTACTCCATGGGTTTTGTGGCCATGGCTTGAACCTCATGCTAGCAGAAACTCTTTGAAAAACTGCTAAGTAAAGACTGAGCTGTTAAACTGTTTTATACAATAAAGGCAAGTGCTGGGAAATCACCCTCAGGACATACTTTGCTTGTGCCGGATGTCGGAGAGAGGTGGATGGGGCTGCTAGCTGTTTTTATTGTTTATTTTCAAGTTGCTTTCCCAGTGAGGGAAATTTTGGAGCCTTTTAACTGTTCTCTTAGCAGAGCACTTGGACTGGCCATGCACTCCCTTTCTAAGACTGGCTGAGGGAAAAGATTGGGGATGGGGGTGGCAGGGTCTTTGGGATACCCCTTGTTCTACCAAAAATGGGAGAGGGGGTTTAAAACTGAGCCTTCATGACACAAATGTTTAGTGTGGGTCTGAGCGGCAAGAGTAGGGTGCACACGTTTTTAAAAAATCAACATCATGGCAATCTGAGAGGAACTTACTATTCACAGTAGAAAGAGAGGCTGGGAGTGTAGCTAAGAGAGATACTTTCATAGAAATAAGGGAGCATACCAAAACGTGTTGCTTCTTAACCTGGAGTACTCTTTGAATACTCTAAAGGCCAGATGTGGGTTCTTGTTTTATAAATAGGCTAGATCACACCTTAATATCCAGCAACAACCTTGGGAATTAAACTGCCCCCCCCAAGTAGAGCAGCTCTATGTCAATCCCCCCACCATCCTTTTCACAACACCGCTACCAGCTGAACCAGGGGAAATGGCATAGCACATTGCAGGGATAGGCTGGGTTGCATAGTGGGCAAGGGGTAGGATGACCAGATGTCCCGATTGTATAGGGACAGTCCCAATTTTTGGGTCTTTTTCTTATATAGGCTCCTATTACCCCCCACAACCTGTCCCGATTTTTCACACTTGCTCTCTGGTCACCCTAGCAAGGGGAATCCCTACCTGCATAGGACTAGGCTTGTCTAAAGGCATAGCCATCCCACAGCATGGACAAGAGTACAGCCTGTACCCTTATGGTGCTAGCTAAACAATGAACTTATAAATTGAGTATGTACAATATTGTGACTATGTTCTATTTCCAGCGTCATCTGAGTTAGAGATGGAAAAGACTATCACAGGGGAGTGCTCCCTACAGCACATTTGCAAGTATTTAGTTAAGTCTCCTTAAACATAGCAAAGTACGGGCTTTTCATCACTCAACTTGAGAGAAAAATCCTTTGTTTAAAACATGTCTGTAAAGAAGTTTTCCCTGATATCCAGCCTACATTTTCCCCTTCTTACCTCTAGTCCTTTACTCTTAGTTGTGACACTGTAAATTACTTCTCTCTGTCCAAATATGGTCTATAATAGCAAGATGTGATCACACCAGGACCATCTACAGAGGAACTATTATTTCCATGTTAACTGGTGATGCTGTGTACATAGTTCAACATTGCATTCACCTTTCTATTGCTTTGTCACATTGTAAAATAATGTATAGTTTGGTATTCTCTATAATGGCCAGCTCTTTTACAGTATAACCAGTTTCCGGGTTCCTCCCTCCCATTGAAAACCTGCATCCTGGATTATTTTCCACAAGTCTATTAGCTGTATTTTTGTCCAAGTTAAATCTTATCCTATTTTCTATACAGGTTTCTAATGTCATTAGGATCACTATTTCTCTCTCCTGTCCAGTGGTGGCAACTCTGCCCAGTTGAGTTAAATCTGTAAATTTAACTGATATGATGATTATTCCCTTTTCCAGATAAATAGTGAAGATATTAAATAACAGTTCCTGCAGTACATTACTAGACACTTCCTCTCCCCAATTACACAACACATTATTTA
Organism: Macrochelys suwanniensis; assembly: GCA_033296515.1. Taxonomy (NCBI): domain Eukaryota; kingdom Metazoa; phylum Chordata; order Testudines; family Chelydridae; genus Macrochelys; species Macrochelys suwanniensis. The sequence goes on from CM065776.1 coordinate 135,812,038, forward strand.
TAGTTCCCCTTTCTCTAAAGTGCTTCAGACAGTTTTTTAGCCCATATGACAGTGGTATTCCAAGCAACAGGATATTTTCAAGTGAGCTTTCATGAAGCAGTATCAAATTTTGATGATTATTCTATGCTAAAAGGCCATATTGGATACAGTAATAATATCAAACAACTAAAAAGATATGACTGTTTTAACTGGTTAACCCATCAGGGCTATCAAATATCTCTCCTCTCCTTCAAGACTACCTACGGCCTCCTTACCTTCCCCTGTTTTTGGAAGCCGGGGGAAAGAGAAATTGTGCTGCATAACTTGAAATCCAGCCAGACTGTCAACCCAGATCCGAGGATCACTCGTTAAGAGTGCCTAGATTCATAGAATCATAGAATATCAGGGTTGGAAGGGACCTCAGGAGGTCATCTAGTCCAACCCCCTGCTCAAAGCAGAACCAATCCCCAACTAAATCAGACCAATCCCCAACTAAATCATCCACTTCATAATTGGACAAGAAGACTGTCAGATGAAGCCCCTTACCTGGCCTCAGCTGCCACACAGGGAGAGAAGTGGCCTCTTGGGTAATTAGATCTCAACACATTTAGGGCCATCTATGCAAAAATCAACATTTTGGAAATACACTTGGAAATGAATTTGAAGCCAGTGAAGATCTTGGCGCACTGGTGCAATGCAGAACATGTTTTAAGCACCAGTAAGAATGTAGGCCATTACATTTGCATTCGTTGAGATTTTCTGAAGTATCTCCAGGAATAGTAGCACTTAGAGCAAGTTAGAATTGCCTAATCAAGAGATGACAAAAGCGTAAATAACTTAACTGAGGTCTGCTTACAAAGAAAGGGCCCAAATTTCTAGCCTAGTACAATGGGGGGAAAAAGTGTTGTCCACACAGCAGCAGTGGTCATTCAGAAACCATTGAGGAATCTAACATGAGTGCACAGTTATTAGCTTCTGTGACTTGATCTCTAAAGTGAACGGAGGGAATCAACAATTCTTCATATGCTTTTAGAAATGTTCCACTTATTGTGTTCCCTTCCTCTAATAATTGTCAAAAGTTAAATAAAAACACAAAGTTTGTTTGGAAAGATCTATGCTTTAGAAATCCACTGTTCTCATTGTTTCTGGTTCCTTATCTTCTAGATACGTAATGATGTTCACAAATTGATATTGGTTTCTTATCTTCTAGATACGTAATGGTGTTCACAAATTGCCAGTGTATTTAAGTCAGTGTATTTTCTTTACTCCAGTCATTTGGTACTGCCACAGTTGTGAATTAATTAAAAAAAAAAAAAGATTTGCCACCTTCCTGTGTACTAGCTTACATGGAGTTGCCACAGAAAAAATGGTGTGCAGGGGCTCTAATGATAAACACTCTATCAGCAGCCCCATCTTGTGAAATCCCAACACCACATCTAGGGCCTATTCCAGCAGACATTGAGGCACGTTGGCAAATGTACTTCTTAGTCCCACCGTGCACAGAGTTAAGCAAGTAAGTAAGATTTTAGAGGACAGTGTTTGCAAGATTAGGCCCTTCGGCGTACAGAAGGCCTTCGCCAGGATCCATCCCATGCTCTGGACCAGATCCTCAGATGGTGTAAAACAGCATAGCATCATCTAAATCAATGGAGCAATGCCAATTTCACACCAGCTGAGGGTCTGACCCTTGATGTATTAATGCAAACTAGAGTTCAAAGAACAGAACGGAGTTTTCATGAAAATGTCATCCACTTTGTTGAGATTTTGACCTGCTCTACAGCAAACATTCCTAATGTCTTTTTTTTTTTTTAAATCAGGAATATATGGAAATGTTTCCATTAATGCCATGAATTATCAATGTACTCACTTATGAAGACTCACATTCTAATGGGGCAATTAAGCTAGAGGGCAATAAAAATCTGGCATGAGCTTGAATTTCCCTCTTGTATTAAACTATAATGATCTGTTTCAATTGTAAAATCAAATTAAAGTAACTGAATAAGTTTATAATACTTACACAGAACTAGGCGAGAATCAACTATTTTTTGTTCCTTTTCATTGGAATTTTGCTGAAGTGAACCTGTCAAAATAACTACACTTATTGCAAGAATAATGAGTTTACAAAACGTGAAGACATTTGAGCAAATCTTCATACCGAAAAGCCTCTTCACCTTTTTAAAAATAAAAGATGCCAAAATTCACAGTGCAGTCAGCGGACTGATGATTCTGATCCCACTTCAGTGAACACCAGAAGTAGCCCCAAGAAAGTCAGTGGAGTTGCACTGGTGTAAAACCAGCATGTGCGATCAGAATCAGGTTTGAATGGGAGTGTCCCTTAGTAAGGTCTAAATAAAAACTGACCAGAAAGTTCCTAAGAACGTCACGACTTAGCCAATATTTATTTTCATTTTGCTTCTTACTGAGCAAAAGACTTTAGTAATTAAACATGAAGTTGGGAGGATGCTTTAGAAATAATGATGGTAAAACCAGGCCCATTCTCCTCTCCCTACATTCAGATAACTCCTATTAGTGTCAGTGAGAATGATGCACATGTAGGGGCTGACAAGTAGGCTCCCAACAGTGTTCACATTTCATTCCAGCCTTCTGGTTTGGAAGGCAGAAGCTGTCATCTAATTGTCCTCTTGTTACTGGCTCTAGTAATTAACTATTTAGACAAATGATTAATAGTTACCGGATAATTACATGGTTACAACGCAGTGGCTATATGTACTCTGTAGTAAAAGAGAAATAACCAAGCAACAGTAAAAGTAAAGAAGAGTTGGATATTTTACTGTCTATTCATCCCATGCATCCTGAGATATGAAACTTTAAAATAGTCTACTAGGTATTAAGCAAGACACTGAAACTCTTTTTTTTTTTCTTTTTTTTTTTTTTAAAGATTGCCTGGAACATTGCCTTCCCCTACCTCTTCCTTCTTATATACTGTATGGTGTTTTCCTTGCTTAAAAGAGATCCTCCATATCCTTTATATTATGATTAATAAGATTCCACTGTCAGCACAGAGCCCTTTGGGAATTGGTTATTTATTCAACAGAAAAATACATTTTCGAGAAACGAGGTTTCAAATCTGGGAGAATAAATAACTCAAGCTAGTTCTCTTCCTTTTTGTTTCAATCCTCAGGTGTTCATGCCCTGTCCATAAGATATTTCACACAGACCTCTCCAAGCATCCTCACAGCCTGCACTAGTGCATTTAACCCTTTCACCCTTACTCCACTAAGCAAAGCAGGTAGGTACTCCATTCAGACGGGGTAACTACTAATTAGCATACTAGTTTATTTTATGTATGGTGTGAGGAGGAAAGGAAATTCTACTTCTACTAGAAGTAAATCTGATAGTATCAGCTATTCCCTTTTGGAAACGACCTATACAATTTAATAGAGATGAAACGGTTCCATTGAAATTACTCAAATGTACTGAATTACATAATTATCCTTTTTTCAGGTATAGGTTTTTAAACCATCCTTTACAAATAGTAAGGAGGGATAATTTTCTCTTACATTTTATAGAGTATTTTGAAAAAAATAAAGCATATTTTTCTAATAAATTTTATGAGACTTTTCTACAAGGGAGAAAAGGAAAAGTCTTCAGTCATTTCTTTTAACCTAGTAGAATAGATTTTCCCATGCTGAAAATATTGCAGCAACAGGTAGAAGCTAATGCCCAAGAACTTAATCTTTGCCCTAGAGGTTCTGGTGCATAGCCTAAGAATTTGATGATAATAACTGTTAAGGAAAGCCCCCTAGAACATTTCAATTATAATTTATCTGTACACTGCAACACCACCCAGTGAAACACAATGTCACACATAATTATACAGAACCCGGAGATAACACAAAAGACCATCTGTAAGCTTTGAACAGATGTAGCTTTTGAATACTTGAGCTTATCTTAGGCTTTAAAATTTTAAAGCTCAAAACAAGTGTGGCTTAACAAAATGATATGAGAGTGGTAACATTTTAAAAAACAGGGCTCTTCAGATTTCTCTACTGTTCTGTATTCTGCTCAGTACTGTTTAGAAACTAGTATCTATTTGTCCCACAGCAATATGTTGTGAGTAAACTTATCTCTGTTTTTGACACACACTTTGTTACTCAGCTGCCAGTGACCTCTGTAAGTGAAATGTCCTCTGAAAAGGTCTGAAACTTAGTACAGAAACATCTGATTAAAGGTTGGCAGGGAGTGATGCACTCCATCTGGAGTTGCACTTAGTTTTAGATGGCATTCCTGCTTTAGGTATCAATCATTTAACTCCCCTCCAGCCCTAAAAACACACATGGGGCTTGTCTAGAGGAAGCATTAGTGTATGGCAAGCTGGGGTATAAATCTACAGCATAATAGTGTGCCATCTGCTAACAGTCCATATGGACCCTGCTGCTGCGCTCTACAAGTTTCCAAATATACACACACAAGCCCATACAAAACTCCCAAGCACCATAAAACAACCATAAGGACTTGGCATTTTGGATAGAAGTCTGAGCACAGGGGACATGTCTTGAACAGGCTTTAAACATGGATCTTCACTCTCTGTCCTGCAAACGTAAAACATCCAGGTGGAAGGGGAAGCTTATTGGTGGGGCGCAACAGGAAATTTTCACTTGACGTGCCTGTGCCATAACGGTTCCCTGGATCAGTGGCTATCAACCTACTTACCATGGTGGGCCGCATATGCAGCCCTCTGTGTGTTATGTGGTCCGCATCCACATTACCTGTATGGCCGAGGATGTCCCCGGGGCCGCAGCTGTGTGCTGACTGGGCTGCAAGTGGCATGCGAGACATGGGTTGAGAACCACTGCTCTGGATAAACAAAGGACTTCAGACTCTAATGCTGTTAATCTGACATCTTTGACTAACAGTATATTTATTTAGTATATAGTAGAAACTGACCACTTCAATTCAGTAATCACAAAGGGTAAAGAATGGATGAAGAGTAAAACGGTTGGATTTCCCACTGCCCATAAACTAACCACTATGAAAGATAAAAGTAAAGTCAAGGACAATTGAGCCCAAGATGACAAGTAACTTTATAGAAAGAAGATGACAGACTTACAGGTGAACAAGGTAATCTCTGGAGGTTAATAGAAACTGTACACAAAGACAATTTGAAAGACAAACTCTAAAAAATTGTTCTCATTTACAGACACCTTATCTAAGTGTGCTGAAGGGTAAAACAGAGATTAACTGAGTCAGAAAAGCTCTGTGAATGGAGGCAACCTGGGAGAATCAGAAAGGTGCTTTAAATAAGCGAAAAAGCTACTCATACGGGATAAGACAATATGATGCTATCCAAATATACCAGCTTAGTGGCATGACAGGTGTGGCAATCACAGGCATATATTGAGGCTATTGTGTTTAACATTGTGAATGTTATCTGTGGGGGAGAGCCAGCCCTTGAAAGCATGAAAAACTTCAAGACTATTACACTGCGATGGGCCAGATGATAATTGGCCCTTATTCACAGACCTTACTGTAATTTGTTATATGTATCTTTAAGTTCCTTACTGACTGAGTGGGTTCATTGCAGAATCTGGAATCATTAGGTGGTGATTAGTGCAAAATACAAAGCTGGCTATGCAGATGCCCAGCCTTTGACCTCTTAACCCCTGGGGAAACAGCAATGACTAGTTTCACCTGTTTCAGGTAGCTGGGTAAAAAGGGGGGTTGAGGTATGAAGGCTGAGTTTGAACTGACTTAAGGGGCTGCTTCTTTGGCTACAAACTGACTTGACCAAAGCGAGAGAGACAAACCCTTAGAGAAAGGTTTGAAAGGCATTGGAACCTTTCAGGGATTCCCATGACGACTGATGGGGTGGCACTCTGGTAAGCTTAAATATGAGTTTAGATCCTTTTATTATTTTATAGGTTTTCTCTATAAATCTTTTTATCCTAAAATAAATATACTCTGCTTCGAAAGTGCTGTGTAGTTACTTGTAGCCACTGGCATACAGAGCACATAGCCCTTGGAGAGAAAGCAAAGCACAGGGGCATGATTTTAGTCAGACCTGCCAGGATAAAACAGTGAAAGTGCAAGGGGCAGCAAGCCTAATCCCCTGGACTAGAGGCAGAAAGACACAAAGTCCCTGCTAAGACAGATGACAGCTATAGGCCTGAGACCTGGGAGGGCATTCTTTGAGCAGACCACAGAGTGGGGCAAAGTTTGACCCACTCTGTGGTCTGCTCAAGGACAAAGGTGCAGTTACCCCAGAACTGTGACAAATGGGCCTCTTTAGAAAAGGAGGCATTAAAGAAAAACACTTTGTTAAGGAGAGAAAAACTGTAGATTTTAAGGGGTCCCCTGGATGAGTTTGAGGAGGATGAACCACCCTCATTCACTTACAATACATCTCATTTTCCTAACTGCAGACACAAATTTCAGATCATTCTCTCTGATGGCTCAGCCTGCGATTGGTGTTTAAGGGGTTAAAGATCATGCTTAAAATTTGCCAGCAACCATATTGGGGAAGATTCCTAGTAGTCTGTTGATCTTAGTCAAGCTTCCATTATTAATTTTGAATGGACAGGACAGGGGCAACCAGAGAGGTGAGAGGGCCTAATATACATCCATGGAACAGACTGTACTGACTTCAACCATCCCATAAAACTTTCTCTAGATTTTTTTTCAATCCCATGGTTTTCCAGGTGTTCAAGGGCATGACCCAGCAAGATAGTGAGAACCCACCACTCTTCTTGCAATCAATGGGCGTGAGCACTTAGCACTTTGCACTATCAGGCCCCAATTGGGCAAATTATAATAGACATTCAGATCATCGAAACATAGGGCTGGAAGGCACCTCAAGCTGTCATCAAGACCAGCCCCCCTGTGCTGAGGCAGGACCAAGTAAACCTAGACCATCCCTGACAGGTGCTTGTCCAAGCTGCTCTTAAAAACCTCCAGTGACGGGGATTCCACAGACCCCGCTGGAACCTCTTCCAGAACATAACTACCCTTACAGTTAGAAAAATTTTACTAATATCTAAACTAATCTCCCTTGCTTCAGATCAAGCCCATTACGTCTTGTATTAAGACCATAACTTCTTGTCATCTTTAAAATTTTCTTTAGAGCTTCCTGAATGGACATTTGCATCCAGTCCTTTCTGATGTTTCCCACTCCCAGTCTAAACATTGTTGCTGTTTTTGCAAGATCAGGCAATGATCTCTCCCTCTCTCCTCCCAGAGAAGTACTGCAGAAGTGGGGCAGGGGGAGGGGAGAGGAAAGCAACCAAAATGGGACAAATTCCAGCTATGTTGCAAACCTGTGTGCCAGGTTGCAATACCACTCGCTGAAATTTGACCTAGTCACCACTCCATCATGTCAGTACGGATGGGGCTCTGCGATTATGCTACGCAGTTCCCAGTCAGGGGCCAAGAGGTTAGGGTTAGGGTTCCCCCTCCCCACCCATTCACTGGCTCCTATGAGAACCAGCTTCGTCTGGAGAATTCTCACCAGATTTTTGATGTGTATAGTTAAATTTCTGGTGAGATGGAGGTTGGAGGGAAAAAAAGAGCAAAGATTTCAAGTACAATATACACAGGAAGTGTTGGCTTGATGAAAATCTGTTTGAAGAAGAGTCCAGAAATTTCATCTTAGAAAACAGCTGAGAAATTTCTAAGTGAGATCAGTTATACGAGGAGAATGCAAAGTCAGTTTATAATAACCACAGTTTGCATCAGTGATTGTCTAATCTGGCTTAACTGTATGAAGCATCATTCTCTCTCTTTTTCTTTTTCTTTTGTTTTAAAGCAAGGCAATGAGAGAGACATAACGTTAGCTAGATTAATTAAGGATGCTACAGGCAGTCTCTTCCATCTATGATATGCGCATTGAATAATGTTTAGCTAATATAAGCAATGTTAATTATACCAATTCTACAAACTCAAGACATTTTCCAGGATGTGGTACGTTGAGGTTATATTAAATGTACTTTGCTTCCTTTTGAGTTGCTTCAGAAGCACATTTGAGCCTTTAGTTAAAAAGAAACTTTTTCAATAATGTCACCACTGAAAACAGGTATGATCCAGGTTTTCATGAATGTTTGTCAGCTAATCCGGCACTTCCTTGTTGACTACGCACAACAGTGTCTTTAAACTGGTGAATCCTCTCACTGTTCTATTGTACTGGTAAACCACTAATAGTTTTAAAAGATATTGTATTGAGACAGCTATATTTGATAGGCCAATTTCATTTTTAAAATGTTGATATAAAATATATTCCAAAATTGCAGGATGGCTATATTTTTTTTTTTATTATATGGAGATCAGATTTACTCATTTTTTATAATACATGACACCTATTTTGTTTTTCATGTTGATTTCAAGTTAAAACTTGGGGAAATTGGTATTCTCATCTTCCCTGCATATAGATAAAGCACCTGCTTCACCACTGCCTTGCAACTTGTGCGCTCATTTTTATATCTGTGCAAAGATGTAAAATGCTACCAAATACGAATGAACTCACACAGAAATTTGATAAAAGACAAAAACAACATATCCCCTGTCGGTGAACACTTCTCACAATATGGTAACTCTATATCTGACCTCTCAGTCCTCACCTTCAAATGAAACCTACATGACACTTTCAAAAAGAGGTGCCTGGGAGCTTAAATTCATAGCTTTGTTAGTCACTAAAAAACACGTACTGAATAGAGACACTGGATTTATGGCTTATTACAACAATCTATAACCCACTAACCCCCTTCCCCCATTTTTTTTCTGCTTTCCCCTGGTGACTTGAGAGGCGTTAACTGGCCACTTCTCCATGAATGGCCCTTTGAAGTGTGTGTTAACTACTTATGCTACACAACCTGTTCCACCTTGTATTTAGCTGTGATTCACTGAGTCCATTTCCCAGACCTGAAGAACAATTCTGTTCAAGCTTAAAATCTTGTCTCTTTCACCAACAGAAATTGGTCCAACAAAATAAATGACCGAACCCACCTTGTCTCACCAAAAATAAGAAGGATTATTCCGTTTCATAGCGGATTTCGATATTTTCAGATTTACTTTCGTTCTGATTCTGATCAAAAATAAAAAAATTGGAAATTCTCCATGAAAAGAAATGGAGTACTGGCTCTGAAGCAGACCACCTGGTGGGGTGTCCTGAATCACAGAACCGAGAAGCCTTGGAGTCCCTGATTCTGAGATGGTCTGCCAGGCAGACTGCTTCAAAACTGTGGATCCTGGGAGCCTTGAGACCTTGGGCTGCTCAGGAGCCATGAGCCTGGAAGCCAGGACGCTTAGGACTGGCAGAGATTCAGGTAGATTTATGGTGGAAACCTGCCTCGGTTCTGCTGGAACTTTGTCAAAATCAAACCGCCTTCATGGCACATTTCAATTTCGATGAATCCGAAAATTTCAATCAAAAATATTTCTTTAGATTTTTTTCTGACCTGCTCCACCCGAAATCTTTGAGTCACATTCAGTCCTGTACCCACTTATAGAGAGCTGAATTTAACCCTCTGGCAAGGCTGCATGATTTAACATGTCCAAAACTTTTCACACATATAGGAACCAGTATTATCTTGATCTGCAAAAGCAGGGTGCTTTAGAAATGTGCATTATACAAAATAATGTCCTTAATTAATACTTTGTGGCACAATACCTACAATTGCAGTATTTTGTGACTCTCACTTCACTGTTTCTAGTCATTCATGTGTCTCACTGGATTTATCCTGTGTCAAGAATACAGTAGCAAATTCTGATATTAATAATAGGAGTTAATTTAAACTAATTTAAAGCTTTGATGTTAATAAATGACACAGTGGGGAATCAAGGAAGGCACTGGAAAGGGATTTTAGGTTTATCATTAATAATCTTGAAATACAAATGTCAGCTTAAAAAGACTTGACAACATTTTTGTTGTCCATAAATAGCAGAAATTCTATTTATAATTTTGAAAGGTTTAATGACATTCCATGTTTCAGATGAGTTTGCAATTTGGATGGCATAACTTTGGATATAATTTGAAAAAAAGGTTATGTTATTTTAACCATAGGTGAAAATGTTGTATATACTCTATGTAAAATGAAATGCAATGGTCAATTAGTTCTATCTTTCTCTTTACTTAAAAAAAAAGAATGAATAATTCTGGTCTGAGAGGGCAAGGAAGACCAACCAAAATTTCCAAAACAAGGTGTCTTCCTTCCTCTTCCTTCCCTCTTCTGCCTCCTCCCACAAATGCACCCTGGCCCTGCTCTTCTCCCTCCACCTCCACCCCAGTGCCTCCTTCACGTTGCAGAGCAACTGATTGTGGTGGGCGGGAGGTGCTGGGAGGGAGGGGAAGGAATTGATCGGTGGGGCCACCGGTGAGCGGGAGGTGCTGGGAGGAGGAGGGGATCTGGCTGCCAGTGGGTACTAATCATCCACTATTTTTTTTCGTGGGTGCTCCAGCCTTGGAGCATCCACAGAGTTAGCACCTATGTTTGTAGATATTTAAAGAAGAGGTCAGATTTTTTCACAGATGCTGAACACAGTTCCCATTAGACCTGTAGGTTTTCCTCATCTTAGAGATTCAAGCAACTTCTTCTATTGGGAGCCTAAAAATAAATGTCGATTAGGAATCCAGGTTAGAACATTTTGACCAGAATACAGTGTGTCAAACTAGATCTTTGGCTTCTGGAAGAGGTATATTCTGTTCATAACAATTTCTTATTTTCATTTGGTATGAATGACTTTTCTAAAAGAAAATAAAGTAGTCACCCAGATCAAACGGGGAGAGGGAAGAGACAAATTTACAAATGTCTTGATTTGGCCAATGTACAACTTTAGTAACAATGATATTTAAAGATAATGTTATGGGGAGTCCATTTTCCTTATTTATTACTAATTTTATGAGGGTTAAACTATTGTTTCATGTTATAATTTTTGCAAGGAGGTGTTTTCAGCATTATCACATATTTATGCTAGATTTTTCCTAGATAGATAGATAGATAGATATCCTAGAAACTTAGCAATAACAATACAAAAATAAGTGACTTTTATGTAATCTTGCACCTTGGCCTTGAATATTAATTACTGTTATTAATAAATAAATAAATAAATAATTTTTTTATTGAGTTAGCACCTAGGAGCCCCTGTCATGGGTCAAGATCTCACAGTGGTAGGCACCTTACAAACACCTGACAAAAAGACACCTTTTAACCCAGAAAGTTCATAATCTAAGTAATATCACTGCTTCCCTAGTTGATTGTACATGGCCACTCCACATGATCTAATAATGTATAAATTTAATATTTTAAAATAACGTTCTCTACATAAAATCCTGAAGTACATTCCTTATGTGTAAAAAGATAAGAAGCTACAAATGTAAATGTTGCTTTCAAACTTTCCATTCTGCCTAACAAAGTTCAACCCGACTAATCCAGTCAGAGAAATACAAAAGGTCAGAAAGATTTAAAAAGTCAGGAAAATATATTAGTTGCTGGAGCATTAGTCCATCTGTCATGAAGCAAGAGCCTTGGTCCTCCACAGTGCACTCAGCTGTATCAATAATGTAACTGGTGTTCAAAAGCTATGCTTCAGTTTAGCTCCTCCTGGAGCAGACATTTAACTGAAACACAGGCTGACTCAGTGCATGACTCCCTGTTGCTAATTGGTCTTTGGAGACTCTTCGGAAGTGTGCCAATTATCTCCAGTCCCACAACAACAACAAAAATAAAAATAAAAATAATAAGGTCACCTTGCCACTTTGTTAATGAGCAACACTAAAAAGTTTCAGTTTAAAGGAAATGTAAGTCTAGGTTGTGTGGTCTTTGGACCAGAAGTTGAACAGAAGTATGGCACAGCAGTCGTCCATGCTGAGGCAGGTGGCCTAAAAAGAGTCTGATCAATGACAGCAGAGCAACCTTTTTTCCTTCAGTTAAAATTGCTCTCCCTTGGAAAAAAATTAAAAGAATCTTCATGCAAGATACATGGGGAAAAAAAGAATAAACTATAAAATGCTACGTTGCTTTACAAGACTGGGTGATGGAACTAGAGCAACTACTGATATATAAGAGACAAGTTCAAATATGGGTTATAAATCCCCTATATTGAGGGTGTCTTTATAAACTATATATACACTAATTTGGATTTAAGCAATAAACTGTGTGTCATAGGCAAGTCACTTAACCTTCATGAAAACAGAGATAATAACACTTAGCCATCACTTTAAAACAAACAATGAGATATATGGGTGAAATATGTAACCCATATTATTGTTGTCCTGTAAAACAGCACTTGTGTGAACCTACAGTCTTCATGCATTCTCCATCAATTCCTTTGCCACGCTACAGAAAGCAATGGTCTGGGCATATGACTTCCAATGTGTTTTGCTCTAGTTTTATGTAACCAACAGTCACTATCTCAACAGTATAAAGAAAGTGACATCTATTTTGAATTTTAAAAAAAGCCAAGATGGGGACAATCTGCAAATATGGATCAGTTTAAAAGTTTAAAAGTGTTTGGATGTGAGATTTTAATTTCAGCCTCTCTAGCACAAAACAATTTGCACAGTGCAACCTCATATGCAATATCATATGCAATATCATATTTGAACTTACAAACCAGGAAAATTAAATATCTAGATTCAGTCATCTGAGTCTGTAATTACTTATATCTGAAAAAATGAGGCTGTTTTTGAAGATTTCCCCCTAAATTACCATAAACTATTTGTATCTTTTCCTATCCTGGATCATTACCTGGATAATTTGCTAAAAGCATTCAGTAGACAGAAGCTTTCTTCTTTTTAACCACTATAATTTATTCATTGACGAAAGAAAAATGTGTGAGTGCAAATATTTATGTTCCAATCCTGCAGATTCTGAATCATGTAAGTAACTTTACCCAGATGAGTAGTTACCATGCTGTTGATCATAGGTTTATTGAAGCTTATTTTTACAAAATGTAAATGCTGTGTTAAATTCAGGTTGACATCGTCTCTTTAAATTATTCACTGAAATTCACTCAGTGAGCGGTAGACCCTAAAAACAGCACCCATGATCCCAGGTCTCTTGGCTCCCCATCTACTGTTGTATCCATTAAATCAGCGGTTCTCAAACTGGGGTCTGTGGACCACGGGGGGGTCCGCGAAGGTAATCCAGGGGATCTGCGAGTTATGTCCAGGGCCGCCAGGTCTGCTGATCAACTCCTCCCCCCTCCCTCCCAGTGCCTCCTGCATGCTGTAGAACAGCTGTTCACTGGCATGCAGGAGGTGCTGGGACGGAGGGAGCATGGGAAAGGGGTGCGCTCAGGAGAAGAGGTAAAAAGAGGCTGGGATGAGAAGGGGCAGGCGTGGAGTGGGGGCAGGAAGAGGTGGGGCAGAGGTGGGGCCTTGGGGGGAAGGGGGAAGTGGGAGTGGGCCTGGGGCTGAGCAGAGGTTGAGCACCCCTAGGGAAAATTAAAAGCCGGCTTCGGGGTCCGTGAAAAAATTAAATCAAAATGGGTTTCCTCAGGGTGCTAAAGTTTTAGAACGGCTGCATTAAATCATACTCCTTGCTAATATCTCAAAAGCTGTTTATTGTTTTAAAAAAGCAATACGTTAGAAAAATAAACTCATGTACCTATAAGGTAATTTAGATTAGGGAAAACAGAAATCTTTTCAAAGGTATCTAGAGGAGATAGTTGCCTTTAAAAACCTCACCCACAATGATTAATACCTTTTCACTCTCATTTGGGATGAAAACAAATGTTGACATATCAGAATTTCTCATGGGACAGAAATTCCAAATTTTGCTCAGCTATATATCTAACATAATAACTTTCTGATACTACTGCTATGTGAATAGTATGATTTTACACCAATATGGAATTAAATGATGTTAACATAGCTGTTACTAATATAAAAACCCATCTGAGTACAAAAATATTATTATTAATGTGAGAATTAATTAATTACCTGAAAATGGTTAAGCAACTTCCACATCAAAATCAGAAAGACAAGATCCAGCTCTCTGGAGGCAAAATACACTAATCTTGGTGAACAAAGGAAAACTATGGATTTATTTTGAATTTAAGATTCTTATTCATTAGTTTGCCTGTCTCAAAGACTGTTCCTTGAAGTGAATTGGTGGGTCATAGAAACTGCTATTTCAACTGAAGAGATCTTGAATGACTTCTTTTAAGTAACTGACTTAAATATTTTCAGCAGTTTCATAGGACCTAGTACAATCACTTATCTTTGCCAATTTATAAACTTTTGTTTATTTATGATACATTAACACAGGCTGACTGCTGATTTGGGAAATAATATAATTTGGTCTTCATATACCTGGAGAAGTGTGAACCCACCATGGTAGAGCCATCCTCCAATGTATAATCTCTATTGAAAACTCTTCACAGAAAGCCATACCGAAGAGATTGTAATGCAAGTAACCATTGTTTACTGCGTGTGTTTTGTTTTGTTTTTCTTTCCCTTTCTTTATTAGTAAAATGTTCATGGTTAATAATTATGACTATTGTTGCCCCTTTTTGACCCATGTCGCTAGTAAATGTTTGGGGTCCTAGGAATATTCTAGTTAGGAGGAGAAATTGGCGAGAGTCAGATATTCCTTTGATAAAATCTAATTAATTTACAAGGAATGTACAAAGTCCTGCTTCTCTGAATGCAGAAGGAACCAAGAACAAAAGGAGCAGTTTATAGCGTACAGCCCCAGACCTCTTTAGCCAACAGAGCCAAAATATCCCTCTAGTTTTTCCCATGGTCACACTGCTTGCTAGCTATAATTTGGCTTTATTGCTTTGTGTCTCTTCCTCTCTGTTCTCTGTTCCTGTGTGTTCTCCCTTCCCCCCGCCCTCACACACACACACACACACACACACACACACACACACACACACACACACTTAGCAAAAGCCCTTTGTCCACTCACTCCAAACACCTGGGTAGGTTCACAACCCCTTTTGTCTTAGGTGGGAGCTTGTGATTAATTGAAGTTACATTAACTGAAAGTATCAGAGGGGTAGCCGTGTTAGTCTGGATCTGTAGAAGCGACAAAGGGTCCTGTGGCACCTTATAGACTAACAGAGGTTTTGGAGCATAAGCTTTCATGGGTGAATACCCACTTCTTCGGATGCAAGCAGTGGAAATGTCCAGGGGCAGATATAAATGTGCAGGGAAAAGTCAAGCTAGAGATAACGAGGTTAGCTCAGTCAGGGAGGGTGAGGCCCTCTTCTAGCAGCTGAGGTGTGAATACCAAGGGAGGAGAACCTGCTTTTGTAGTTGGCTAGCCATTCATAATCTTTGTTTAATCCTGCGTTGATGGTGTCAAATTTGCAAATGAACTGAAGCTCTATTAGAAAATAAGAAAGAAAGAAATACTAGTGGCACCTTAGAGACTAACAAATTTATTTCAGCATAAGCTTTCGTGGGTTAGAACCGACTTCATCGGATGCATGGAATGGAACATACAGTGGACAGATATTTATACAGTCAGAGAAACATGATAAGGTGGAAGTGCCTATACCAACCTTAAGAGGCTAATTAATTGAGAGGAACCATAACAGCAGGGGAAGAAAAACCTTTGAATTGATAAACAAGATGGCCATTGCGGACAGTTGACACACAGGTGTGAATGAGGATCGTTAACTTAAGGGAAATAGAATCAATTAACGTAATGGCCAAGCCATTCCAAGTCTCTATTTAATCCTGACTTGATGGTATCTAGTTTGCATATCAATTCAAGTTCAACGGCTTCTCTTTGTAGCCTGTTTTTTAAGTTTATCTGTTGTAAATTGCGACCCTCAAGTCTGTCACTGAGTGGTTAGGGAGGTTGAAATGTTCTCCTACTGGTTTTTGAATGTTAAGATTCCTGATGTGAGATTTATGTCCATTTATTCTTTTGTGTAGAGACTGTCCAGTTTGGCCAATGTACATGGCAGAGGGGCATTGCTCTATTGTTTCTCTTTGGAGTCTGGTCCTGAAGTTTTTTTGCTGCAGGATGGCTACCTGTAAATCTGCTATTGTGTGGCCAGGGAGATTGAAGTGTTCTCCTACAGGCTTTTGTATATTGCCGTTCCTTATATCTGATTTGTGTCCATTTATCCTTTTACGTAAGGACTGTCCAGTTTGGCCGATGTACACAGCAGAGGGGCACCTCTGACACATTATGCTGACACATTATGGCGTATATTACATTGGTGGATGTGCAGGTGAATGAACCGGTGATGGTGTGGCTGATCTGATTAGGTCCTGTGATGGTGTCCCTGGTGTAGATATGTGGGCAAAGTTGGCATCGAGGTTTGTTGCATGGATTGGTTCCTGAGTTAGAGTTATTATGGTGCGGTGTGTAGTTGCTGGTGAGAATATGCTTCAGGTTGGCGGGCTGTCGGTGAGCGAGGACTGGCCTGCCTCCCAAGGACTGGCCTGCCTCCCAATGACCCCTCACTGTGAAAGTGAGGGGTCGTTGTCCAGGATGGGTTGTAGATCACCGATGATCCGCTGGAGAGGTTTTAGCTGAGGACTGTAAGTGATGGCCAGTGGAGTTCTGCTGGTTTCTTTCTTCGGCTTGTCTTGCAGCAAGAGGCTTCTGGGTACACATCTGGCCCTGTTGATCTGTTTCCTTATTTCCTCATGCGGGTATCGTAGTTTTGAGAATGCTTGGTGAAGATCTTGTAGGTGTTGATCTCTGTCTGAGGGGTTGGAGCAAATACGGTTGTACCTCAGCGCTTGGCTGTAGACAATGGATCGTGTGGTGTATCTGGGATGGAAGCTGGAGGAATGTAGGTAGGCATAGCGGTCAGTGGATTTTCGGTATAGGGTGGTGTTAATGCGACCATTGCTTACTTGCACCGTGGTGTCTAGGAAGTGGACTTCCCGTGTAGACTGGTCCAGGCTGAGGTTGATGGTGGGGTGGAAGCTGTTGAAATCATGGTGGAATTCTTCCAGAGTTTCTTTCCCATGGGTCCAGATGATGAAGATGTCATCGATGTAGCGTAGATAGAGAAGGGGCATGAGTGGACAAGAGCTGGGGAAGCGTTGTTCCAGGTTTGCCATAAAAATGTTGGCATGTTGTGGGGCCATGCGGGTTCCCATAGCAGTGCCACTGGTCTGGAGGTATATATTTGAAATATATATTTGGTATATATCACCAAATTTGAAATAATTGTGTGTGAGGATAAAACCACAGAGTTCAGCAACCAGTTGTGCTCTGGCATCATCAGGGATACTGTTCCTGACAGCTTGTATTCCATCTGTGTGTGGGATGTTAGTGTAGAGAGCCTCTACATCCATGGTGGCTAGGATGGTGTGTTCTGGAAGATTACCAATGCATTGTAGTTTTCTCAGGAAATCAGTGGTGTCACGGAGATAGCTGGGAGTGCTGGTGGCATAGGGTCTGAGTAGAGAGTCCACATATCCAGACAGTTCTTCAGTGAGAGTGCCAATGCCCGAGATGATGGGGCATCCAGGATTCCCAGGTTTGTGGATCTTGGGTAGTAGGTAGAATAACCCCGGTTGGGGCTCTAAGGGTATGTTGATTTGTTCCTGTTAGTGTAGGGAATGTCCTGAGTAGATGGTGCAGTTTCTTAGTGTATTCCTCAGTGGGATCTGAGAGTGGCCTGTAGAATTTGGTATTGGAGAGTTGTCTGGCAGCCTCCTTTTGGTAGTCAGACCTGTTCATGATGACAACAGCACCTCCTTTATCAGCCTCTTTGATTATAATGTCAGGGTTGTTTCTGAGGCTGTGGACGACACTGCGTTCTGCACGACTTAGGTTATGAGGCAGGCGGCAACCTTCATTAACTGAAAGGTTATGAGGCAACCTTCATTAACTGAAAGGTGCATTCACACCCAACAATCTCAGGGAGGTTTTAACTTGACCCATAACAAGGTTTCACCCAGCTCATCACAATTCTTTGCTTGTATTTAATTCTGAAGTCCCCTAAAGGCATGGTGAGAAGAAAACTATGTGATTAACATAATTAGAATCATATCCCTGAATTGGCATTAAAGAGAGAACCGTTACGATTTGGCCTGCCGTTTCTTGTTCTACATTGTACATTGTTAGTAGTTTTGGGGATAAAATTACTTGTTGCTCAACACCTTAAAAATTCTATTCTCTCCTACACGATCCAGCATCTAGAATGGGCAGTCATGTTGAGGAGCTATGGGTTACACAAGGATCCTCTGAAGAACCTAAATTCAGGATAGAAACTTTATTATTTCTATGACAATAGTTCTTTGAGATCCAACTTCTTTCCTAATCACTGTACAAACAGATTGTAACACACAATCCATGCCCGAAAGCCCTTAATCAAAACAAAGAAGGAAAGTAAAGTGTAGGAGAAAATTAATATTATTATCCTCATTCTACAGACAGGAACTGAGGGATAGAAAAAGTGACTTGCCCAAGGACACTCAGGAGATGTGTAGCTGAGATGGCAATGGAATCCAGAATTCCAGTCTAGGTCTTAAACCACTAAACTGTTGATCCTCATCTTCCTGAAGATCGAAAGGATATGAATTGGGAAAACGTTTCTCTGTGTTACAGAAGAGATACATAAGAGAGGGTTTCTGACGCTAATCTAGACGAGAGGGTAGCTGTGAAACTGCTGTTAAACGTATAGCTATAGTGAAAGAGAGATGATAGTTCAAATTTACTAAAAGCACTTTAACTGTATTTATATAGAGTTTTATACAGTTTACATCAGTTGGGGATCTGGCCCAGAGTGTTTACTGCATTCTTTAATTGTGTAGACAGTTCTGTTCTCGGTTTGCTAGCCAAATACTATTCTTATCTTGTATTTTCTGATTCTAACTCTCTGCATAAGTACTTAAAGGGACGCACATCAACTTGAAAATCACCTTTCTCTGTAAATTTTGTACTTATTAGTTACAAGAAACACCTACTTATTACTCTAAATGAAAGATTAGAGAAAAATATTTTCTCTGGTTTTTTAGTTTGTGCATTTGGCAGCACTTTGTGTATAGGCATTTTTGCTGCTTCTCCTGCACAACCAATTTCTCCCTTGCTGAAAAAATCCTTTTAAACATCAAAAGCTGAACAAGAAACCTTCATGTTTTGTTTTTTAAACAAACAAAAAAAGGTCAAGGCATACTATTTAAAGAGTGCTGTATCAGTAACTGGAAACGCATGCAACCTTGCACAGCTCATGTCCATTTAAAATACTGCTACTAAAAACCTCTTCCTGGATCATCAATCTCACCACCTCACACTTCTCTGGCCCTCTATTGAATTCCCCTCTTCCACCACATCAGAAACAAAAATCTCTCCATAATCTAGCCTTGCCCTAACTACCCATCTTATTATTTTATTGCAGTGTCTTCAGAGGTGAATGATATGGAGTTACAGAGCAATGTCAACCAATCACATCATATATGCAAATTAAGGTATGCTAATTGGCTGAACTTTTATTCAGTGTATACTACTCCAGTTCATCCAAGAAGGGAATAGTTTCCCTCCAACCCCAACCTCTTACTCCTAGACTGATAAATTCGTCTCCCCCTCAGAAGGTAACTTTTACTGGAAAAGCAGTTACACTTCTGAAATTAATGGTCATAATGCTGAAATTCCCAACTACTTCTGAGGATAACATTCAGAAGGTATGTAACTATACATATATGGATTTCATATGTCAATGACCATCCATAGTTTCTAGCCTTCGTGTTATTAAATATTGTCTATAATTTTGCCTAAACAAAGAGTCGCTTCCTCAGACAATACATATAAATATTTACTTCAAGTAGAGACAGAATTGACTAATTATTAATGTTTATTTAATATATATCCTATACCATTGTTTTACAGTTGGTTTAATAGAATTAATGTTTTTCCAGCCAAACACAAAAGGCCATATGCCCAAAATGAAATACCTACATGACATTATATAACTTTTCATTAAGATTCACAGATATATAGATATTTAAGGTTAGAATGGAATAATTTTGATCTAGTCTGACCTCCTGCATAACACAGCACAAAGAACCTCACCCAGTAATTTTTGCATCAAAGCCCATAACTTCTATTTGTGCTATATCATAACTTTGAACTGATTTTAAGACTTCTAGTGATGGAGAATCCACACATTCCTACGTAAATTGTTCCAATGTTTACTTACCCTCACTTTAATTATGTGCACCTTATTTCTATTCTGAATTTGTCTATCTTTGACTTCCAACCATTGGTTCTCATTATTTCTTTTTTTCTGCTAGATTAAAGAGCTGTCTATCAAATATCTCTTCCCCGTGTTTAAGGAACTTTCTTTTGGATGAACTAAACAGAATGAGCTTCTTTGTCTGTCAAGCTTTCCAGACCATAAATCATTGTTATACCTCTTTACTGAACCCTTTCCAATTTATCAAATTCTTCTTGAATTGTGGACATCAGAATTAGATACAATTATTTGAGTAATATTCTCGCTAATACAGTATATAGAGGTAATACCCCCTCCCTATTTCTACCTGAAATGCCCCTGCTTATCGATTCCAAGGATCATGTTCACTCTGTTAGCTACAACATTGCACTAGCAGCACATGTTCAATTGCTTATCAACCAAGTCCTTTTCAAAGTCACTGTTTTCCCCACCTTATAAGTGTGACTTGCATTCTTTATTCCTAGATATAGTACGTTGTACTTGGCCATGTAAAAACAAACACATATTGTGCAAATTAGTCCACTTTACCAAGAGATTGTGGCTCATCCTTATAACTGATCCATTCCTATTATTAGTTACCATTCTGCTAATTTATGTGTCATTTACAAATTGAATGTTTGACAGCGTGGAGGCCCTTGGCCTACCTCCCTTGTCCCTTTCCACTCCCTATAATGTATCTTAGCTCTTCATAATGGTACTGTCAGGTAACAGACTTGTCTTGTAAGAAATATTTAGGTTTCTATTCATCATTGCCTTGTGCCATCATTTACGTCTATACAAAATGGGTGGGAAATGCTGCCAAATCAGAATGATATGCCCTCTCTGTTCTGGTGTATATAAATAAGCAATGAGCATGACAATGGCAAATTAGATCCTAACCTGTGAAGAGAATACCTTGCTGTCTGCATTTGGGTTTTCTGTAGCATCACAAAGATACCTGAGCTATTTCACAGACTGTATCCAGTTTTATATCTCAAAAGTACCCTCAGTTCACCACTGTTATCTATTTCCATCTAACACTAATTGTGTGGCTGTAGTGTGATCCACCATAATGACCTCATTGTGAACATCACAGCTAGTACCTGACTGCTCAACTACAATCAAATGGGAGATCCTGCTCCAGGGGTCGCTGGGGCACTCCCCCCCACTACGGGTACTGCTAGGTGAAAAACTTCCGGCACCGGTGCACGTGGAGAGCATGTACACCTATTGTGGAATACACATGAGCAATCACTCAGAGAAGAACCAATATTCCTGAATTACTATATCTATGGCCAGATTCTTTTCTCTGGTAAAGATGTACAACTCCCGTTGAAGTGAAAGTGCACCAAATGGGATAATTTAGCTTCTGGTGATGATTCCTGCCAGAGGAAATTGCACTGGGAAAAGTGGGGAACGATCCGGTTATTAGAATGAGGAAGAGAGGTAACTGTAGCAGTGACTAGAATGAGATGAAGCTGGCCAGCGAAGTCACTATGCAAATGTATTTAATTAATCATTCTCAAGGTAAGCATTTTGCCTAATATAGTTTTTTCTGTATCCTGGTATCTTAACTGTTGCTATTTCAGCTTTGACTGCTGTGGGCACTTCATTTTTTAAATGAATTTTTCAGCTTAAGCAATGTGGTGCCACATGAAAGTAACTTTGTGCCTAATATGCTCTATGTCCAAATTCTCATTTTAAATATAAATTATAATCCCTCTTCAAAGTTAGATCAACAATATCAATATCTGAGCTCTGAGTTACAACCTCAGCACCAGAGACACAAGCATAAGAAAGATTCAAGGAGAGCTAGCCAGACTAAAAAAAGATTTATAAGAAGATTTCTTATAAAGGAAAACTAAGATATGTCATTTAAAAATTAACGCACTAAATTTTACCGTATGACCTTCCAGTTCAAACATATTTCTTTTTAAATGTTTCACTCTTTAAAAAGACATAGAGTGTTCCTTAGGGAAAACAGGGTATCTATAGTCAAGGGAAATGTGTGTCTATATTAATGTGTTTTAATTTTATACATATATAAAATATCATATCTCAATTTATAAAAATCTTCCAATGATGTTTGCAGCGTGTGATTATACATATATAAAATATCATATCTCAATTTATAAAAATCTTCCAATGATGTTTGCAGCGTGTGATTATATAGGGACATAGGGTAAGATTTTAAAAGGTGACTGGTGATTGTAGGTGCTAAACCTGAAACTCTAAAAGAGCTCAGCACTTTCTGAAAATCAAGCACCTTGAGTTAGACATCCAAAAAATCATTAGGCACTTACAGAAATCTTGGTGTAGTTTGTCACAGATTAATCCAACCACTGACGTCTTCCAGAGTGGTTTCAGCTGACCATCTCCAGTATAAGCAGACAACTACAAGCAGTGGGGTTGATTGATGGAGCGCAACACCTTGTGGAAAGTATTCCTTGCTCATGCAAGTCATAAATAGATGACAGTAATTCATTTTCATATTTGGTTCCTCTGCAACTCTCTGTATATTTTCCCTTTTATTCTGCTCTTTCACCTCACCTCTTGTTATCCTAGTTGAAATGAACACTTACAACCATATACTTTTTCAAGTGTGAAATAAAAGTATGACCTTAGTGGCACTTTTATAACCTTGGAGGTTGCTTCCTAGTCCCCTTTCTCTCCAATCCTGGAAGTTGGAAGAAAGAACTATTCCCCCTGGATACTGCACAAATGAACTAAATTCTGATGGCTTTTCATGTGTTGAACAGCGTATCACAACAGACAAATCCCATTCAAGCATCATAATTAGTATTCCAAGGTTAGGATCCTACCTATTCCATGTATTACAACAACATGAATCAGAGAGGGGAAGGTGCGGGGGGCAAAGTCTCCCAGTAGATCTCAACATGACAGACTGCACGAATCAATTTTAATTAATTCTGCCTCTTTAAATCTGTCTGCTCTTTTGGAAAGATTGCTATCTGCATCAGACACTATGGCAAGATAATTAACAAAAACACTGCAGGATGCTGATAGCACAAGCAGCCAATTTACTTGGCAGCATCTCAGTTTTATGAGAGTGCCAGGTTAGAAGGTCCATTGTATTAGGAGGGGGATTTGCAGTGTAATATCATGTATAAAATATACATATTTTACCAGAGAACACCTTGCGAGGTTTTAATTATGTGGCTTCGAGCAAGGATTAATGAGGCACAGAGCTTCTGAAAAACAACTTTAGTGTTACAAGGCAAAAAACTGTTTCGGCACAAGATTGCTGACAACCAAAACCCAATGTGTCGCTCCTTTAAAGTTCATTCTGAGAAACATAAGCTTATAAACTGATCTTGTTTTTTTTTAATGCTATTTGGCATTCATTTCAAGTCACCTACTGTATAACACTGACTTCTCTAAACCAACAATGTCTCTGCTAAAACATATTATTCCATTTCCCACTAAGGGGCTTTGGTGAGGTGACACGATTCAGCACAACACTATGTCGCCATCAGTGCCAATCAGCTGGCATTTGTTTGACATGTTTCATTAGTGTAAGCAGTGAACACTTGTGTCAAGTGTATGTAGTATGCACCAGGAACACACAGCTGCTCTTGTACAATTCATATGCCTGAAATCATTACTACCAATTTTTTTTAATCACTTCACATTCTAAAAGAAACTAGGGTGACCAGGCAGCAAGTGTGAAAAATCGGGACCGTGAGTGGGGGGTAATAGGTGACTATATAAGAAAAAGCCCCCAAAATCGGGACTGTCCCTATAAAATCAGGACATCTGGTCACCCTAAAAGAAACAAACCAACAAATCTCTTCTCTAAAACAACACCTCCCAGGGCATATTGTGTGTCTACTTGTGCTGTCCATTACAACTCTTTAAAACACCCCCAAAATAATGAAAACTCTTTTTTTGTCAAAATATGAAATTTTGTCCAAAAATCTCATTTAAAACAAATCTAATTTTAGCCATCTCTACAGTGTATAAGGGCCCTAATCCCACTAAGAGCGTCATGCAAAGCCTCACTAACTTCAGTGGAACTCCATGTAGATAGAGTGTTCTGTCTGCACAGATCTTCTTGAAGGATCTGAGTGTTAGAAAGCAAGCTCCTTGAAACGGGCTGTGTCACTGTTTGTGTTCCCATATAGCACTGAAGTTAACAAATAATAATGCTATCTTTGAGCTCAGGTGTCTTCTCTCAGAGCTCTTGTCCTGATTCAGCAAGGTGCTTAAGCATGTGAGGAGTCTGAGTGATGTCAAAGGGTATTGCTCATGTGCTTAAGTACTTTGCACAATTAGGGTCTCTATTACCAAAATATTATAGTGACAGTCATTTCTCTCTGTATTTCATGGTATCTGATAGAGGTAGGTAGGCCTTGTCCCCCCACAAACAGCCAGTGGATTTTAATTTGATGGTCCACAGAACTAATTGTTGTGCTGATCTCTGACTTTCATTGTGGCTGATAACTGAACTAGAGGAATAGGTGATCTCAGCACGTTTTCAATTCAGCAACAAAATCTTCATTTCTACCTAGACAAGGTGGTGTTCAGGCCAACTCCCAAATTCTGCCACGTGAAAAATCTCTTAATTCCACTTCAAACAGTGCATTACTTTACCATTATTGTGTCCAAAATGCAAATAGTTAACTGAATAAAACCATGACATTGGACACTTACAAATCAGTGAAGCATTATATAAAAGAACTAGATTGGAGTGGGGGAATAAATATTCAATTTCTGTGAGGGCCAAAGTTTCTAAATCCTCCCTCTCCAGGTGAATCAACCATACCATCAGGCAGACCTATATACTGGTTGACAAGGTTCCTTCTTGAAGTCTCAAAGCTCAGTGAATCACATTCTTGGCCAATTAACAGCAAAATGGAACAGAGACTCCTACAAAAACAAACTACAAGGTGACTATATTGGTCTTGCTGAATTATTTCATGTGTCATAATAAGGTCTTTGAAAATCTTAGCCTTTAGAAAAAACCTATGGCCAAATCTATTGCAGTCATTCTTAAACACTATGGGTAATATTTCAAAAGAACCTAAGTGATTTAGGAGCCAGTTCCATAGACTTTTAATGGGATTTAGACACTTGAAAAATGTGTCCATTCCGATTACAGAAATCAAAGCAAACCTTTCTTCACCCTTGGGTGCTTGTTCCTTAACTGTTTTCACATTCTCAATACTGTCATCCAGATTAGTGAATTTCTGAATGTAGGAGAAAGGTGAACTTTGTTTTTAATGTTGGTTGCTCTCAAGGAAACCAACAAATCTAGAAGAATCCCCACTCCATCAAAAGCAAACAAAAACTGGGATTGAAGCACTCTGATTTCATTAGGTATTCTCTATGCCAACATTCTTCTGCATGCTCCCTCCATAGGTAGCACAGGTTGCTCAGCCCACTTACATCCACCACACTGGATATGTCCACTGGATATTAATATTATTAGAAAGTCCATTGAAATCAGTGAAAGTTTTTCCATCAACATCAATATTTTTTAGATCAGGTCCTAAGAGATCAAATATCTCTCCCAGTATTCCCATACATGATGGATCATGAAAGTTTATTATGAAAGTTTTTATATTATTTTACATCCCAACCACTCCATACAAAACCCTGATGAAAAGCGCTATGTAAGAGCTAGGTATAATTAATATCATTTCAAGGCTGTAAATCTATTTCTAACGAGAGTGGATCATAATTATTAAACACAAAACAGTAATTCTCCAGCTAGGCCAGATGTCTGGAAGTCGCTAGGCCTCTATCCATCACTGTAATTCATGTGCATTCTGAATTGTTATTAATTTCAGAATGTTATTAATGGGAGAGATCCATAACTGTGCACAGACCAAGCACAAGGCCTATAAGTACCATTTAAGCCCTGTTTAGTTAGACATTTTCCAACTGGCTCTATTAATGACAAACTTCTCTTTGCTCTGGTTGAAGTGGCAGATGGTGTTTAGCCTTTCCAATATAAAATGGATCAACTACAATGGGTTGCTCTGGGTGGTTTTAATACTTTATGGCCTGCAAAAAGGCCTACCTCTATTTGTACAGTAATTAATGTTTTTTTTCCCAAAGGTCCTGAAGGCAATGAATGAGCTAATGAGACATTTTTGAAAACCACTTAAGATCACACACCGGTCTTACTGCTTTAGATCAAAAATATACAGTGAAAGAAGGGAAAAGCTGATATGTAAGTGCACACTAATAATCAGGTAAATATAAAAATAAGATATAAGAACTTTGCATAAACCAATTGAGGGGTGCATTAGTGCCAACCCCAAAACTCAATAATCATGAGTCAGTCCCAAAATACATTGAGATTGAAAACAATTAATTCCGTTTTTTGTGGTGGTTTTATTTGTTTCTTTTTGTTTTGTTCTGTATCACTTGCTTTCTGGCTTTGAACCTTTTTTCTCTGCAGTCATGATGTTAGAAACCTTATTTATGGTTAATTATGAAAACTGAGATTCTCATGACCTCAGGAGAATGAGCTTTAAGCAAAACATCAAATATTGCAAGATTCATAGTAACGTCTTGAGAACTAGCAACAGTGGAAGAGAAATCAGCTTTGTAGAAAAGTGAGGGACTGAACCAATGTGGTAGTTTCTCATAGACACTGCCACAGGAATTCCGCACCATCACACTCTACCAAGTGCCCCCACTTCCTGGGCTTGATCTAGGTCCATTGAAATCAATGAAAGTTTTCTCTTGACTCCAACGGGTTTTGGATTAGGCCCTCTGGGAATGGCCTACTAAGTCCTTCCCTGTTCCCTGAAAGCCTCCATCAGAAGCAGGAGCCAGGGGACAGACCAACAACTTTGTAGAATTTCTGAGCTCATTACTGAACCATTCACCTTGCGAGTGGTATTAATTATTGTCTTCCTGCCATGCCCTTAATCTAGGAGTGCCAACCCTCCAAGAGTGGCCTGGAGTCTCCAGGAATTAAAGATTATGTCATGTAATTAAATCTTCAGGAATAGGGCCAACCTGAACTGGCAACCCTACCTTAATCTCCTTGTCCGCTCCAATGCCCAGATGTATTCACACCTCCCACTCTGCATCTCACTTTACTCATCTGCCTAGCTCCATCCATTTTAATGCTCCTTTCCCCATCCTTCTACGCACAACTTCCTCTCATACCAATACCACAGGTTCTTCCTCCCTTCTTTCTACAACTTAGTCCCCTGTCTACATAGTCACTGTCAACAACATTAGTTCTTAACAATGGGTGTGTTTAAAACCAAATTCAGCTGGAACCCTTTGGAAATGTGCCCAGCCAAAACACAACACCAAACTCTTAATATCTAACCCAAGTCCTTTCTTCTTCTGCTCGCTATCCTTCTGCTTCTTCTGGTTTTGTGTGTGTGTGTGTGTGTGTTTTCTCTGTAATTTTAGACTAAGCTTTTCAGAGAAGGAACTACACATTTTTCTCAAATACTTAACACACTGAGCTCTAATTACATAAATATAACAATCTAAAATTAAAAATTATCAGTAGTTACAGTGGTTATGTTACAGGAAAAAATGAACTGTATCACTAAGTACTCTCTCAAGAATGATGGACAAGATTTTCCAAAGGGACTTAATGATGTTGGTTGCCGAACTTGACATACTTGATATGGGCTTGACTTTCAGAAAGTGCTTTTGCACTTTTAAGGTGTCTCAAGTTAGGTGCCCAACATCACAAGTTACTTTTCAAAATTTTTGTTGATGTCTTCTCACAATGATTAAACAGGCTATGTACACATGTCAGACCTAAAGCCTAGGCATTTATCATGGTTATGCAAAGAACTCCCATGAAGCTTTGCAAAACCTAATGCTAAAAGAGTTTATGCAGAATTATTATCAAATAGAAGCAAATCTGCTTGTTAAGTGGAAATAGGATACAGCTGGACCTAGACAAATTAGAGGATTGGGCCAAAAGAAATCTGATGAGGTTCAACAAGGACAAGTGCAGAGTCCTGCACTTAGGACGGAAGAATCCCATGCACTGCTACAGACTAGGGACCGAATGGCTGGGCAGCAGTTCTGCAGAAAAGGACCTAGGGGTTACAGTGGACGAAAAGCTGAATATGAGTCAACAGTGTGCCCTTGTTGCCAAGAAGGCTAACGGCATTTTGGGTTGTATAAGTAGGGGCATTTCCAGCAGATCGAGGGATGTGATCATTCCCCCCTATTCGGCACTGGTGAGGCCTCATTTGGAGTACTGCGTCCAGTTTTGGGCCCCACACTACAAGAAGGATGTGGATAAATTGGAAAGAGTCCAGTGGAGGGCAACAAAAATTATTAGGGGACTGGAGCACATGACTTATGAGGAGAGGCTGAGGGAACTGGGATTGTTTAGCCTGCAGAAGAGAAGAATGAGTGGGGATTTGATAGCTGCTTTCAACTACCTGAAAGGGGGTTCCAAAGAGGATGGATCTAGACTGTTCTCAGTGGTAGAAGATGACAGAACAAGGAGTAATGGTCTCAAGTTGAAGAGGGGGAGGTTTAGGTTGGATATTAGGAAAAACTTTTTCACTAGTAGGTGTAGTAAGATGAGGCCCTGGCTGGGATGATTTAGTTGGGGTTGGTCCTGCTTTGAGCAGGGGGTTGGACTAGATGACCTCCTGAGGTCCCTTCCAACCCTGAGATTCTATGATTCTATGTTTAAGAGAATGATATTTTTCATAGTAGTTTGCAGTGTTATTGTAGCCATGTTGGTCCCAGGATATTAGAGAGACAAGATGGGTGAGGTAATATCTTTTATGAGACGAACTTCTGTTGGTGAAAAAGACAAGGTTTCAAGCAACACAGAGCTCTTCTTTAGGTCTGGCAAAGGCATTCAGAGTGTCACAGCTAAATGCAAGGAGGAACAGATTGTTTGGCATACACAGTTAACAAAAACTGTAAGAGACCACTCAAGGTGAAGTGGCCAGTTAACATCTCTCCCGTCATTGGACAAAAAAGAGGGGCTATTGTATTACAGATGCTGTAATAAACCATAAATCCAGTGTATTTGTTAAGACCATCATTTTAAGCATAGCAAAGTTATGAATTTAAGCTCTTATGCTTGTCTTTTGAAGATGTTATGCAGGTTTCCTTGGAGAATGAGGACTGAGAAGTTAGTGATCATTTTGTGAAAAGTGTCCATCCATTGGTGATACAGTGTTTTTGTCTCTTATCATTTTTCTGTGTGAGCTCATTCAAAAGCAGAGTGATTGGTTGCACCCATATAGTTCTTACTGGGGCATTTAGTACACTGGATGAGGTACGCCACATGTTGTGATTGACACAAATTGTAATATGGGATAAAGATCTTGTCTATAAAAGTCCATCAAAACTGTTGTAATGTGGCCCACTGAATGCAGATAGCCTGGTGACCCCCAGAGGTTGGTAAGCTATTGGCTCTCTGTAATGTGCTGTCATTTTCTTTGGTCAGGGAAACCTGATCTAATAAAGTTGGTTGAGCTTACTATTTAACGTCTCATCAATTAATACTCTAATAGAATCCATTATTTACAGCAAAATAAACTCTTATCCAAATCAAAGGAAGAGGACTATTTTTTAAAGATTTCCTCCTTGTCAGATGGATTTTGAGACAAAATAGCTACTAGAGACCTTTTGGGACAGGAAAAAGGGATTTTCTGATTTGTGGAAGATCAACATATTAGAAGATGATGTTCATTGCTAATATAGCATGGACTACTTGCTTATCAACTTTGTGTTTGAGTTTGCATTGTTATCACAGAAAGGATGTTAATTAGGCCCTGGACTTGTCTTTTCTAGTAGAGATAGCAATTTTCACATTTAAAATGCCTAATCAGAAAACAAATCGCTATGTAAAATCTGAAATTCTACTAACATAAAGGAAACTACTTAAAGAAACAAAAATAAAACTTCCACCACAGCAAATTTAAGACTATAAAAGGATAAAGGGGAGAAAGTAAAGAATGAGAAACACGTAAATTAAAGAAAATCTGATTTAAAGACATAAATAATATTTGGTATTTAATTAGTTTTTAAAATCAGGATGTTTATTTACCGAGTTCTAGAAGTGACAATAGGAACTCTGAACAGACTGGTGGGGGCAGAGTAAAGAGAAATGATCTGAAAGGTGCTCAGTTCAATTACAACTGATGATTCAGAATATCATACAGAACTTGTAGAAAAGGAATCATTGAGAGATTGGCTAAGGATAAGATTTTCATAGAATCTGGATACCCAATTCCAGAGTTTTTGAGAGATATAGCAGCGGGATTAAGACCCAAGTATGAATATCAGAAAAATCTCCTACCATGGGGCGGGTTCTGATCTCTTACATAGATAAGAATCCAGGATAAAGCAATTGAAGTTAGTGGCATACTCCAGATTGCACCCATGCATTTGAGATTAGAATCTGTCCTAGTGACATTATTAGCCTCTGAAATAGTATCCCAAGGTAAGTAAGTGGTGGATACTTTTCAGCATGTTCAAAAGTGTACTGGATAAAACATGCACAAGATGAACTAGATGGCCTAATAGATCTTTTCCATGTTTAGATTCTGTGCTTGCCAATGGGGTATCCGATAGTGTAAATAAGGTGGATAAATGGGGAAAGGAAAGGGGAAATGAGACAGTAACTGTCTCGTTTCCCTCATTTTCTCTCTTTATTATTTTCAATTATTTTTTTAAATTACACACCTAAAAGTATGTTGTATTCCCTCCCCCATAAGTGCCTCCTGTTCAGCTTCTCTTCATGTGGAGAAGCTGCTCTGAAATATGAACTTAACAATTTTTATATAAATCAAAAGCATCTATTTTTTTCTTAAATGAAACTCCAGAAATAGGCTACTGAGTACAGAAGCCAAAAAGGGAGAGAGACAATATTTCTCTTTGAAGTTCAGCTGCTTGAGAATGCTAGTGGCCAAACTTCAAAGAGAAACTGCCCTTCATACCTGGCTGTAGCACTTCAGAGAAAACTAATTTAAATTCTCTGGTGAAAGTCAAACCTTCCTGCAGCCTAGGAAACGCTACAGCTGGTGGACTCTTGAACTAGGTGGCTATTTTCTTTGAAGTTCAGCTACTCGACTCATTAGCAATTCAGAGGTGGTGAAGAGACCTTTTTTTAAAAGTTTGATATCACTTAAAAAGCTAAATAGGGAGTTCCTGATTTATTTCTTAAAGTCATAGTCACACTTTAAAGGGCAACACTTCTAAAAACAGCCTCTAATTTTCTGGAATTAAAATGGCATCATCATGTTTTGCTTTATTTTGTTCATTTCATGCATTCAGGATGGGGGGCCCTCAACTTTCTGCATTTCCCTAAAGCATGTATTTGCATGCACAGGTGGTACTTACACCTAAAATGTAAAATATCTAACTATAGTAACTGATTTGGGCACAATAGTATCAGTTCATGAACATTTTGCAGATTCACCACTTGGTTGCTCACATTTGCATCCCTCAAACTAGCAGGAGTTTGGGCACACAAACTAGGATCCTGATGCAGTAAATACTTATGTAAATGGATAGTCTCAATGAACTCTATGAGCTTAATCACCTGTGTAAAATCCCTTGTGTGTTTTCAGGATTGAAACCTATGAAACCAAATTCACATTACTTTGAAAACTCAACACTAAAATCGGCCCAGCAATTTACCAAGCAATGATGCATATAGAGGATGGACATGTTCTCAAAGGGGAGTGGGGGAATGCACTAAATAAAGTACTTTTGCTGAGTGTGAATGACAGGGAATATGTAAAGAATCGGAAGGAGAGAGGAAATGAAGAAATGGAACAAAGGATGTAGAGAGGAGGAAGAAAAGACTTAGTATTCAGATGAAAAACAGAATAGGGGATTCAAATTAAGAGATCTTTAAAATAAGAAATTATAAAGAGCCGAAAGAAAGCTACAGCAATAAAGATTTTTTCTAGTCCATCCTCTTATTGAGTGTTTTTTTCCATTTTACATAGTGGAAAGTTATGTTTTAAAAAGAGATTTTTTATCTTTTTCAAAATGATAGTTTAAATAAATTAACTGAAGCTTAAAGAGCCATATTGTAACAGAATTAAGGCACTCCAGGGCATGTTTTATTGGTCCATTAATACACACCTCAGGTGGTTAAAAAGCACTCAACCACACAATGCACCCGAAATGTGCATTAATTGATCAATAAAACACACTCTGTCCAGTCTCAGTGCTATAGTGTTGTTACAAATGTAATAAGCACACGTTTGTTTACAAAATATCCCTAGATGCTATCTGTACCTACAGTGACACTGTACTCAAGCAGACAGGATGCTAGCTAAAATAACCGAGTATATTTATAAATGCAGGAGGAGCAAGTTGGCCCTGTCCCTTCTCAGGATGAGGATGTCTGGAGCATTCCCTCCATTTTGTGCACCCTGCACAATGGCTAAAGGGAGCAAAGGAGTAGCCCATTCTGTTCTCCTAAACAGGATGCATATGGTCCCAAAGGGATTGGGGAGAGGAAGATCTGAGGAAGACCCTTGGCCCCAGCCACCCCTCCACACCACCTCACTTAGCAGGCTAGGACATCCAAAAGGATAACTACCTTTATGCATTTAGAAGCTCAGAGATAGATTTTGGCTCCTCAAAGCGCACTCATTCCTCAAGCTCCCCATAGCGTGGTGAAGCTCCTCATGGCCGTTTACTGAGGGGCTGCGCCGTGATCTAGCTGAAAACAAGAATGTTCAGAAAGTGTGATAGGTTGTGTTTATAATTCAGTCAAATTTTTGCTACAGAGATGTACCTACACTTTCGTGGCATATGATCACTGTTAAGTACATGTAATTACATCTAAAAATTAAGCACTTATATGGTGCAGGGTGCTTACATTATGTGCAGTGTACTAAGACAGGTCTGAGCAGGTTTTAATACCGGAGTGTGGAAGTATAAACTATCCTACCCACTGTGCCTGAAAAACTCTCATGTGTGTCCAAGCAGCTATAAATATACAAATCAGGTAACCACATGTAAATAGAAGGCAGGAAGACAATTATCCAACATTCACGCAGTAAATAACCAATTGCACATGCAAAGGTAGGATTTCTACAGGGACAGCAGGTATAGACATAGTTTTTTGTAGGTACATACATTGCACCCACATTAAAATGTATCTATTTATTTAAAATGTCACTTCATTTCCTCTGACTTCTGTACAGGTGGACCTGGTAGTGTCTGCTATAGCTAAGTGAGCTGAGGAAGGAGGGGGACTGGGAGCCAGTGGTAGGTAGGCAGGGCGGTGGGGAGTAAAAGACTGAGATCGGGTGAGTAAAAGGATGGGGAGAACTGGGCTGGGCTGGACAAGGAGACTGAGATGAGGGATGCAGGGAGGGGGCGTGGTATTCTGTAATAAGAAGCCCAAGGTGAGGAGACTGGAACTGGGATGACAAGCTTGGGGCAAAAGTGAAGCAGGCAGGGGGATAGAGCTCAGGCTCAGACAGTAGGGGTCAGGTCTGAGTGAATGAGGGGTGGAAGGGTCTGTGACCATTAGTGTCACCTTTCCTCTGCTGTCAGCAAACATGTGTGATACAAGCTTTGCCAGTGGGTTTCATCCCCCTCTTCTGGCTGGAACCTATACATGATAAGAACATAAGTACGGCCGTACTGGGTCAGATCAGAGGTCCATCTAGCCCAGTATCCTGTCTTCCGACAGAGGCCAATGCCAGGTGCCCCAGAGGGAATGAACAGAATAGGAAATCATCAAGTGATCTGGGGAGGGATAGCTCAGTGGTTTGAGCATTGGCCTGCTAAACCCAGGGTTGTGAGTTCAATCCTTGAGGGGGCCATTTGGGGATCCGGGGCAAAAATTGGGGATTGGTCCTGCTTTGAGCAGGGGGTTGGATTAGATGACCTCCTAAGGTCCCTTCCAACCCTGATATTCTATGATTCTATGATCCATGCCCATTCCCAGCTTCTGGCAAACAAAGACTAGGGACACCATCCTTGCCCATCTTGGCTAACAGCCAAGATGTTAGCAGTTACTCTGGTATCTCAAATAACAGAAGTCTGTGCTGAGATCTAAAGGTTCCAACCCTGCTATGACCCATACGGGTATCAATATGACCACACATGTTGGAATTTCTGTTTTAGTTTTATTTAGTTTCTAAGAAAAAATAGTATGCAGGCATGAAATTAAAGATTGCATTATAATGCATACACACAAAAGGGGCTGAATTAAGGTTTCCCTGGCAGTCTATATTGTGTGTGCGTGTAATTTTATATACACCGTAGTATTATGGATACTGTAACATAATAGCATTTAATGACTTACATAGTGGATGATATTTAATTTTTTAAAATAGTATTAGACTTTGCATCTGCTGCAGTAGTTTAAAAAAGAGTTCAAGGTAAAGATTGTTTAATTTTGTGAGGAAGTCAGACAGAAGATCAGCCTCATGTTCTAGGATATAGAATGTTCTTATCTGACTATAAAATTTATCATAGCGATAAAGTAGTTGCAGATTAAGAATGCCACAGTCTAACTGTGACTTGTGTTATTGCTGTGTACCACAGATCACTGTCACATTCCAAACTATCACCACAAAGTCATAAGAATACCCAAAATATATGTAGTAATTGTAGAGGTAGGACAGAAAAGGAACCTTCTCCCCCGAGAGTAGCGTCTTTCCCTAATCCAAAGAGTAAAAGGCCACTGCCTATCTCAGAAAAGGCAAAGGAGGCAGGGACCCAGTCCCATAATCCCTTCCTCTTAGTGACATATCAAAGGGCCACCAGAATGGGCTTGCAGCTCACAGCTCTGCCGAGACAAATAGAGGAGCAGGTAGCTCAGCACTCAGGACCTGTTTCGATAACTGCCTATCCCCTCTTCCCGCATCCCTGCTTGGCAAGGACCTTCTGCAGTCTCTTGACCACAGCGCCCCTCCCCCTCCTGACCACAGCATCCTGGGTGACTGAACACATTGCCGACCCATAAGGCCGGTCCTGATAATACATGCTCCTTAATCACATGGCTCTGCAATTTCTCACGTTATTATTGCTACCATATTTGCACTGTAGCAGGTGAATATACATACATATTTTATAGCGATATCTATGTATATATGTACAAACATAGATATGGCTATAGATAGTCCTACTTTAACTGGATCTAACTGGCATTCTCACAAGCTGCAATGTTTCTTACCTGTAGCTCAAGTGAAATCTCTTCACACTGAGAACAAAGAAGAGCAAAGACATTATTTCTTTGCAGCCAAATGCCTCTTGATAAGTGAACACAAGTGGCGAACATCAGCACCAGAAGGAAATTATTTGGAAAGCTATTTTTTGATCCATAAGCTGCATGATTTGAATGCCCACTACGGGTGCTAATCACTAAAGCTGAATTTCATGGCATATTGTTAATTATTAACTGAATTTACTAATAATTTAAGTGACTTATTTGGCATGTGTTACATGCAATGACAACCTTCTCCTGAAATAACAGGTAACTTTCAAAATTATTTCTGGAGTTCTGTTTTGCATTCTATCTATTCCTCCTTGCATTAGTTAAGATGGGGAAGAATTTACATGGAAAAATCCCAGGTTTTACTAGGAAATGGTGTTGGTGATTCAGTAGGTGGCACTATTTGTTGTAAACTAGTAATTAACTAATCCCACAGCATTGAGCATCCACTAAATGTCCTCCACGCACTTTTTGTAAGAGTGTCAACCACAACAGGGGTAATTACATCCACCTTCACTACATTCTTTTATGTCAAATGGAAAACGTGTTTTTCCTTTCCTGTCATAATGATTGTGTTTTGTGCTGTTAGATAGTGTCTGTGGGTTTTTTTTTTCCCAAGAGGTGGCTTTCAGTGGTAGATAAAATGATTTATTTGTAGAGTTGTCTGTAAAGCTCTTTGAGTCCTCTGGATTGAACAGTGATATCCAAATGTAAGATTATTACATCTTTGGTTCTTTAAATAAAAAAAAAAAGGTTTTCTTGAAGTATGCAAAGTCTTTTTGGTAATCTCATTTTAGGACTAAGACAGGTAGGTTACTTCAAATTTGGTATCCCCATGCAGCCAGAAAAGCCCCCAAAAGGCAGAAGTGTAAAGTTCTTGAACCCAATAAAATTCAATGCCATTTGGAGTTGGATTAACTGTTACTCAAGCTCATGACAGTCACCAAGAGTAATGGTTCTTCTGAGCAATACTATCCTGCAGCTTGCTATAGAACTCATCATGTTGAAGTGCTCATATCCTCATTAAATTTATAGTATGCAGGGCCGGCACTACCATTAGGCTACCCTAGGCAGTCGCCTAGGGCACCGGGATTTGAGGGGCAGCGTTTCAGGACCCCAGCAGCACTTCGGCGGCAGCTTCTTTGGCCGCCGGGAATCTCGGTGGCATTTCGGCGGCAGCCTCTCCCGCTGCCGCCTAGGACAGCAAAAAAGCTGGTGCCGCCCCGATAGTATGGCTGTAGTCAATCAGCCTTTTGGGGAGCCTCCTGTGGATAAACATCTAGGAAAATTCCGGGAATTAAGCCCATCAGATGAGTGAGTGACATTTTTACGGTTAAATGTTTAAACAACGGGGAGTGTGGGGCAAATTCTCTGGAATTGTAAATTAATGCAACTCCACGTGGCCCAGGGATAACTGTATTTCCAGTTTGCCCTCTCCACAGCTATATTAAACTAATGGACTGATATTTCTTTTAAAAATGAGAGTTGTGTTTGAGCCCCATTAACTGGAGCTTTTTGGGGGATCAAGGCAAGACTCTTGACCCTGCTCTGCCGAAGGGAATGTCTATTAAACCTTGAGTCAGAGCTTCTTAATAGCAGCGGTCTCTGGAAAACAGTTTAGTAATAGAATCAGCCTGCTTCCATACACTTTTTGAAAGATCAGTGGAAAATTCTGTAAAAAGGTTTTTACTCTTTTTAGGAGAAAGTGATGAGCGGAGCTTTCAGTAATATATAAATAAGCACTGCTCGCTGTCAAGAGATCCAGCAAAACATGGACTCACCCGTGGACCCTTTTCTTGCCAGTTTGAATAGATATACAGTTGAAATGAATAGAACATCACCATGAACCTAGTACACTATGCAGCAATTCAATGGTGAATTTTAATGCTAAGAAACCCCTCGTTGACTTAAATGAGGCCAAGAGATTTCCCATATAGGTCTCATTCTTTCTCTCAATTAAAAGCTATGTTGTGTATGTGTTTGTGTGTGCACACATGCTCATGTGCATATATATATAATTTAAAATTGTGTATGTGTGTGTATAAATATATATACACACATATATATATACACACACATACACAATTTTAAATGGCACTTTACAATTTACAGGGGTACAAGTATGTGAAAAATTTGTAGTGCCTTTCAGGAGTAAATGCACACAAATGCACACAAGTTCATGTTTTAGCAGCCATACACCAGGGTAACTAGCATCAGACTAACCACTGCAACTGCAGGAGTTTTCAGACCATAATATTATGGTGTCCTTAAAAAGAAAAATCATTATACCTCTTCCTATTGCTTTCAAACCCCACCAAGTGTAGATAAACAAACCTCTCTCAAGTGTCGCTCTCATACAAAGCACTGTCACTATTACTGTCCTAAAGGCTTTTTTCACAGATCATGGTGTTCTCACCGTGGTCACATTTAAAATGCTTTTCTATATATAGTTGTAATTGTATTATAAAGTCTGCTTTTCAAAATTTTCTAATGGATGGCTGTGATTTGGAGTCATTTTACCATCAATCTGCCAGGACTATTTGTGAGACAAGGTGCTGAGGTAATATTTTTATTATGACCAACTTCGGTTGGTAAAAGAAAGACACTTTCAAGCTACACAGAGCTCTTCTTTAGGTCTTCTTCAGGATAATTTGTGGCTTTCTTTCTTAATGAACTTGCTTATTTTCCTTTCTTGTCTCTATCTAAATGACCTGGAATGGAAGGCAAGATGTATTTGTCTTCCTGGTTCCACCTGTTGTCTATTGAACTTTCAATGCCCATTCAGAGTTCCTCCGAGAGCAGTTTCATTTTTTCCTTTGTCTATGTCTGCCACCAGATCTTCACTGACACTCTGAATGGGTGCATGTTTTAACAATGCTTTACTTTTCTGGAAACCCATTAATTTATTCCTGTTCTTTCCAAAGGTCCTTTTCAAGCACTTGCTTTTCAATCCACAAGTGCTTGAAGTCTGGATTCTGCTCTGTCAATGCATCTTCCAGCTTCTTCGCTCTGGATTCCAATTTCCTCTTCACAGTATCAGTTTTTGTACTGCTTTTGTTTTGTACAAGTTTATGCAAAGGAGTGCTGGTGGTAAACTTTGATAGATTGCTTTTTCTCTTACAGTTTTGCTTTCAATTCACTGCATTTCTGATTTGCAGTGACCTGTTCTCTACTTATTGTAAATGTGTTCAGCATCCTCTGATTCAACATCAGCTTCTTTGATAGCCATTATTGGACCAATCCAGACTTCTTGCACCTGGGCTTTATGTTTCTCTTGTCCATGAAGGATGGCTTTCCCTTTCTCTGGCCTAGGAGTTGCTGGTGCTACAGTCTTGTGTGCTTTTGGCACACTTTCCATTCTCAAGGCCTATTACTCTGTCATTTCCACAGCTCATCCAATACCCACATCAAAGATGACTACTACACATTTCCTATTGGCATCTTTTGCCCTCAGCAAAGATGATGACTACGGACATGCAGCAGTTCCACAACTATATATATATATGTGAGTCAGCTTGTCATCTTGAATATGGTACAGTTTGAAGATGCAATCCAGCAAAGCACTTAAACACATGCTTAATTTGAAATCAATGGGACTACTCACATGATTACAGTTAAGTGTTTTGCTGGAATGGGTTCTGAGTGAATATGTGTGGTGCCTCTTGCTAGTGGGTTTCTTCCTTCCTTTCTTCCCATCCTTTTTGGGGAATGGAGGGTGTTCCCCCCCATTTTCTCAACACAGATTCAGTATCCTCACCAGTTTCAGTGTCTTGTGGATGGAAATCCAGAGGTGCACAATGACCAGGTTTAATGCTCTTTTATTAGCAGAGCTCCAGGCATCTGCTCCATATTCTAGCAAGTCATGCACCAGGCTCACCTCCAGCCATGCTGGAGTTCTCCTATTACAGTACCACAGTAGCCTTTAAAGGGACATACCATTATGGAAAGTAGAAGTAGAAGTACACCGTTTCCTGCACCATGCGGCAGTATGGAACAAAGCTGAACTACAGAAGATATTCTGATGTGTTCCACTTGTGTTAAATCCCCCGGGCATGAGTAGGGCATTGAACTGGTTCATGTTCTCTTATTTTAAAGACACCCATGTTAAATGAGCCTGTCCTCCTTCCATCAGCAATGCAGCTAATTTATTTTACTGTGCGTAAAGAAGGCCTTATGTGGCCATAAATGCAAATTTCTCAAATATAGTAAAACTTAATCCAGTGAAGGGGTGGATTAATGACTATGGAAGGTGCAGATATGGCTGGGAAGGCTACTGATATGCCTTGTATATAAAGGTTATATTAGAAGTTATAATCTGTACTTTACATTTTATTGTATTACCTGATATTTTAAGAAAGACCATGTTTAATAGCACATCACAAGTAGGAAGGGTTATACTTGAGCATTCAACCTGAATGTTGAGGATTTTCTTACTTCGGTGTGTTAATTCAATGATAACATTGCAAAATGGAATACTAGGGCTTTATTAACTTTGAATTTTTGTGATGGCTAAAAATACAAAAGTGATAGAGCTGCTTAGTGGGAAAGATTCTACACCCCATAAACCGATGTAGTGAGCTTCCTTTGATGATTTCTGGAGAAATTCTCTCTTGCTTCTCTCCCTTGGGCCACATGGCTCTGCACCATCCCTTACTCTTGGTTCTTCCTGAGTAGCACTATCTATGCCTCATTGTCAGCTAAGTTTGGCTGAACCACTGTGATTGTGGCCCAGAGCCCATTTGGAAAATGTAATCGATCAGGCCCCCAAAGAAAATCAATTTCACATTATAATAATAAACATGCACATAGTGTATTAGTACAGTTATGTAGGGACAAAATCAGAAGGCAGAAAATGAGTTACATCTAGCAAGGGACTTAAAAGGCAATAGGAAGAGGTTCTACACATATATGAGGAGCAAGAGAAAGATAAAGGAAAGTGTAGGTTCTTTCTTAGCAAGAAAGGAGAGCTAATAACAGATGACATCAAGAAGGCAGAGGTGTTTAATGCCTATTTTGCGCCAGTTTTCACTAAATAGGTTAATTGTGACAAGATACTGAACACAATTCATAACAACAAGGTGGAGGAAACACAAGTAAAATATGGAAAGAATAGGTTAAGGAGTATTTAGATAAGTTAGATGTATTCAGCTCAGCATGGTCTGATGAAATTCACCCTAAAGTGTATAAGGAACTAGCTGAAGCCATCTCTGAACAGAGAAATTATCTTTGAGATCTCACAAAGAACGTATAAGGACCCAGAAGACTAGAGAAGTGCAGGCATAGAACCTATCTTTAAAAAGGGGAACAAAGGGAACTAGGAGAATTATAGACAAGTCAGACTAACTTTGATACCTGGAAAGATACTGAAACAAATTATTAAACAATCAATTTGTAAGCCCCTAGAGGAAAATAGGTTATAAAGAATAGCCAACATGGATTTGTCAAGAACAAATCATGCCAATCCAAACTAATTTCTAGGCAAAATTAGTGTAAGGTGGGTGCATAACTGGTTGAAAGACTGTGCCCAAAAAGTAGTTGATCAATGTTTCACTGTCAAACTGTGGGACTTCCCTGTGGGGTCCAGCAGGTGTCTGTCCTGGATCTGATATTATTCAACATTTTAATTCATTATTTGGATAATGGTGGGGAGAGTACACTTATCACATTTGTAGATGATATAAGCTGGAAGGGGTTGTAGGCACTTTGGAAGGCAGGAATAGAATTAATAATTATTTTGAGAAATTGGAGAATTGGTCTTAAACCACCAGATGAAATTCAATAAAGAAAAGTGCAAAGTACTACATTTAAGAACGAAAAATTAGATACACAGCTACAAAATGGAGATATAATTGACTAGGCAGTAATACTGCAGATAAAGATCTGGGGGTATATTGGATCATTAATTGAAGATGAGTCAACAGTGTGATGCAGCTGCAAAAAAGGCTAATATAATTCTGGGACATATTGCCAGGAGTGTCATATATAAGATAGCGACAAAGAGTCCTGTGGCACCTTATAGACTAACAGAGGTATTGGAGCATAAGCTTTCGTGGATGAATACCCACTTCTTCAGATGCATCTGCTGGTGTTACTTGTGTTTTCTCCACCTTGTTGTTATGAATTGTGTTCAGTATCTTGTCAGATGCATCTGAAGAAGTGGGTATTCACCCATGAAAGCTTATGCTCCAGTACATCTGTTAGTCTATAAGGTGCCACAGGACTCTTTGTCACTTCTACAGATCCAGACTAACACGGCTATCCCTCTGATACTTGACATATGTAAGGTAGTTGTACCACTCTACTCAGGACTGGTGAGGCCTTAGCTGGAGTACTGTGTCCAGTTCTGTGTGCCACACTATGGGAAAGATCTGGACAAATTGGAGAGATTCCGGAAGAGAGCAGCAAAAATGATAAAATGTTTAGAAAACCTGACTTAGGAGAAAAGGTTAAAAAAACTGAGCAAGTTTAGTCTTTAGAAAAGGAGACTAAGGGGGAACCTGATAACAGTCTTCAAATATGTTAAGGGCTTTCATAAAGAAGATGGTGATCTCTTTGTTTCGCCATTTCCTCTGAAGACAGAAAAGGTAGTAATGGGTTTAATCTAGAGCATGGGAGATTTAGGTTAAATGCTAGAAAAAACTTTCTACCTAAAAGTATTGTCATATTCTGAAATAGGCTTCCAAGAGACGTTGTGGATTCCCTGTCACTGGAGGTTTTTAAGGTGGTTAAGCAAACATCTATCAGGGATGGTCAATGGTCTCAATATACATGTTCCTATCGCAGCACATGGGCTGGACTACAGATAGATAGATCCCAAAACTTTTTTGTAAATTTGTAAAAGAGCAGAGGAAATTACATACCTATGGTGATGCTGTGCATAGGAAAGATGACCATTTGTATCATTGTTTCTACCACTGTTATACAATTGCATCAAATCTTGTATAAAGTATGTCATATAAGGTGTCAAGGAAAACATTATGGTGTGCTAAATATGATTATCCTGTTCATATTCATTTATCATATTTGTATCTGAAACTATGAATATTGGCTATGTACTTGTATCTTACACGCGTGTTGTATTCCCCAGTGACACTCCTCCAGATAGGATTTACATCAAGGCTACACAGCTATGTGTTGATGGCCCATTAATGTCACTCTGCTCTAACAATGGGCCATAGAAGAAACTCATCCTATTCAGATAGCTATTCCTGAGAATACCTCCAACAAAAAGGGGGCAGTGGCCATCCCCTGTGATTCAGCAAAACATGTAAGGATACATGATGTGCTCATGAGACCCTGGACTCCAGCTTGGGCCAATAACTTTCCACAGACAGGGGCTATGGACCTTGTTTGAGAGAATAAAATTCCATGCACATGGCAGAGGATATAAAAGGGCACCTGAAACAAGACATTTAATTTCGGAGTGCTTCAGTTCCCCATACTCATTACAGAGGATATGTCCAGTGATGATTCTGAAGTTCTCATATACCACAGTGGTGGAAGTCATATAAGTACCCAGGAAGGATTATCAAGCACGGATACACAGGAAGGATGGTCAAGTGGTTAGGGGACTAGTCTGGCATTTAGAGACCTGGATTCAATTCCCTGCTCTACCACAAGTTTCCTGTCAGATTTTGGGCAGTCCATTTAGTCTCTCTGTGCCTCAATTCTCCATCTGTAAAACAGGAAGATAACACCACTTCTCTGTCTAACAGGTTATTGTGAGGATGAATACATTAAAAGTGTGAGGGGATCAGATATTATCGTAACTGGGGCCATCATACATACTTCAGATGGATAGATAGGTACCATAGGTGGTTTACAAGTGGCTGTTAAGCTAGAAAAAAATATTAGAAACTATGTAAAACATAAAAAAAA
Source organism: Macrochelys suwanniensis (assembly GCA_033296515.1). Taxonomy (NCBI): domain Eukaryota; kingdom Metazoa; phylum Chordata; order Testudines; family Chelydridae; genus Macrochelys; species Macrochelys suwanniensis. The sequence goes on from CM065776.1 coordinate 135,855,158, forward strand.
TCAATGAACAATACATTTTATTGTTCATTTAAGGTCAGCCTCAGATTATGAATATAAACTAGAATGCTTATATTTGACAGAAGAAAATTAAATATAATCATAAGAATTGTAGTTAATACTGCATCTGGGGTTTTGGTTTGCTGGAAAATGTTTTAGAGTTAACATATTCTCACAAAAGAACCTCAGATGTGTTAATTTCATGGATGACACAACTTTTCATGGGCTTTATGGTTTTATAATATCCCAGATTTATGTGCTGCTATAGTAGCATCGGATGATAAAATAAAACATTGAAGATATTTTAAATGCTAAAAGAAGATTTCTTCTTATGAAGTAACTACACAGTTTGGCTGGTTCACTGTGCAACATGAAAGCTGATTAAGCCCCTAACTATCAGAGTCAATTTTTAGGGCACTTAGGTCTGTGCTCCTTTAAAAAAAAAGAGAGAGAGAGAGAGAAAGAGAAAGAATGAGATTCCAATCTACCAGCCAAAAGTCTTCCTCTAGGATCTATTTGCATAAGAAAGTGCCATTACTGAGAAGGTTGTGGTTTTGTGGGGGGGGTTTTTGGCTGGCACATTGCTTGGTGTGACCTGATTGTGGGAACAAAGGATGGAAGGATACTATAATGACATGCTTCACATACAAAAATAAATGGCGGTATTGGTTTTCCATTTGCTCTTAATCTGTTTTGCACAGTGATTTGAGCCTTCTCAGAGGGCATTTTAATCATCTGCTTCATTACCGGACTTTACGTGGTTGCAATGAAAAGAAACTAAACTATTGTGTCCCAAGGGGCAAAGAGTACCTGGAGGGGGAAATTGCCTCTTTAACCTTACATTACTGTATTCAGTGCTGTGTTTATAGGCTAGATTTCATTTTAACTCTTATCGCTGTGGCTCTTTCTTCTCCATCCATCTTCACTGAACACCACTGAAGATCAATGGAAGAAACCAAGAATGCCAAATCAGATGGTTTATGAAGCAAAGCACCACCAGGAACACTGCAGATTGAGACCAATCATGTGACTGAAGAAAAAGTTGTAGTTACTGAAGAGGGAAACACACAGAGGAATAGGGTAACCAGGAAGAGTAGTAGGGCAGAGAAACAATATCTATGGAGCCTTCCAACCTTGTCATTAACAAAACATATTTTACCCTTGAGGAGGAGAGAGAAAAGACAGCAAAGATAGGTATTAGCCTGGCCTGTGACCAACAAACAAGTGCTTACAGGGAGCTTCCACAAAAAAAGAAGTAATATCAATGAGTGAATCCATAGGAAGTAATCCAGCACAAGATTTCTGTGAGCCAGATAAAGAGCAAATAACAAAATGCTGCCTCTTAGGAGTTTTGACATAAAGACAAGATCATATCTCATGTGCGAACAAATGACAAGTACCAAATGAGAACCTGCTGCAGGGAACAACCTTTCACAGGTCGCGTTTCCACCTGTAACTCTAGTAAAATTACAGGGAAGGGGATATGGTCCCATGTTGGTTCTATTTCTTTCCCTCCAGCAGTTTTGGTCCCAATGAAGTAAAATTCCACTGCTTTAGTTCTTTTGGTACCACATAGCAGAGGGGACAGAACAAAACAGAAGCGTCCTATAATTTCAAAGTAAAACAAGCAGCATTAGCCTAATTACCTAACCTTCCTGAAGGATCACTAAAGTTTTACATGTTTAGAGTTACATGCTCCAGACTAACTTGTTCAGCTCACTCATGTTGGAAACAACAATATGTTCAAACCAACATGTTGTTAAGTTAGGTAGCACATATTTTTTGCCAAAATGCAATACAGAATGGTACATCACTGAATCTGTCTAGGTATTTATATGGCCTCATCATCACAGTATCAAACCACCTATGTACAATACCAATTTATTGCCAATACAGGAAAACAATCGTGGAACAGACAAGATCTCACTGAATTAAAATTCAGGATGATTTTTTTTCCAATCTTCAATCTAAAATGACCTCACTTAGGTGCTAGAAGGTTAATGAATAGTTCAGTGACAAGAATCAAAGAGGACAGCTTAATGACATCTTGTTCTCTTGATCTTACGAGGAGACACCTCTGTCCATAGATGATTTTCAACACTTTAATCAATGTTACAGTTCAGGTATCCCTGACCTTTGATGCCATATGCCCTGGTGCAACTATGTGCTTTAAAAGAACAATCATAATTGGTATATTAATCACAGGGCTAAAGAGTGAACCTGGGTCTTGTAAGAAAGAGGCTGCAACAGGAGTTAGAATTCAGATCACAATATTAATAACATATTAGCTAACTGATGCATTACACTTTAACTGATGGGTGTAGAAAAGGAAAGGATGGAGATAAAAAAGGAACCTAAGATAAAACAAAGTCTTTGCTTATAAAACAGGAAAACCTGTTTAGAGATTTTAGCTAGATCTTTACATTAGAGCAAAGTGTGATTTATTATCTTTGAAGGCCAGGGGAAAAATGTGGGTTACCCTTCTTGCTATTCAAGGGTGATTTAGCTATGTTGCATTGTGCTATAAAGAAGCCCCTTGATAACAGGCTCTATTTAAAGTAAAAAATTTCCCTTACTTCAAATGCCTTCAACATTCTTTTTAGAGTCAATTGGAATGAGTTTGGTATTTGGGTAAATCAGGAGACGTGTACAGCATATCGAATGCAGCTATTTAATTCTAACAAATTTTCCATTGATTTTTCATGTAGATACGCAGCATATTCTGCATATTTTTTTTTTTGTATTTTATTCGGTGCTTTGGAAACTTCACACTGCATGTCAGCTTTCTTTTGAAATTATTTCATGTCCAGCATGTTCTCTGGTATTAAGGGATTTTGGTTATGTTTTGTTTTTATTTAAAAATTAAAGCTCTTAGAAAAAAACACACTAACTGATGTATTTTTTCCCCTAGTTTTGACTCAGTGCAGATGGCTGAAAGATTAGTAGTCCTGTTAAATCTAGCATAGTTCCAGATGGACAATTCTGTGTATTAAGTCCAAGGTGAAGTTCTCAGTAAAGACTTCTGCATCTGATTCACTTTGTGTGCAGTATCATACAAAATTTAAAATTTGTATGGTAAATAATCTCTGCTTCAATAAGCATTGCAAAACAACAATGATACTACAACAAGTATTTACAGTGAACGGAATGGCCTCAGAAATGCCTCCTTTATGTGGATCTCTCTAATGGGACACATTTTATTGACTCCAGAGCTGGTCCTGCAACAATATATACCCTATTAATATGTTATTCAGCCAGTACAAAATGGTCTATCAAGGAATGAAATTTATTTTTTCTGATGTCCAGTATATATTGTAACCTATAAAATGATTGCCTTTAGGTTTGCCAGCATACTTTTTTTCATTTCAGTGTCCCAGATCATCACCTGATATAAATCAGCATAATTTCATTCACTTCATGTATCTAAGGATGAGTTAGGAATATAGAGCTGACCCAAACCCATTAATTTCAATAGGCTTTGGTTCAGGTCCATAGAGGCTACATGAGTTCCTGTCTAACGAAGTTTCATAGTGGCAGCTATTGCTTATCCGCATATCTCAACCAAAACCATCTGTATATTTGACTGTCCTACAGTGTTCTCTGCTTTGTTCAGGAAGTAAAATTTCACCTTTGGCCCATATCCTTTGTATCTGATATGGAGCTCAGCAGAGGTAGGTGGAAGGTTTGTAATTGGATAGCTATCCAAATGTGGGAGGTTCAATAAGCAACAGCATCCTTTTACCCTTCAGGATTATTCCAGGCAGACCTATTTAATTGTGGTGTCACTAAGACAGAGAGACAGATAAGGCAGGATGAAAAGGAGAAGCAGAAAACCAAGAGAAGAAAAAACACACTTTCATATCCTTCCTCTCATAATAATCCTGATGAATTCTCAACCATAACAGAAGCCCTGCTTTTTCCAGAATCTATGTGAAACCCAAAATCCATTACTCTAGTTACCAATGGACATCTCAAAAGGTTGTGTTGGTTTGGACTGGATAAACACCAGAGGTCTCACATAAGAAGCAGGCAGCATTATCTCCTGAAAATGTGAACACATTTCTTTGTCAGAGCGATTGGCTGAATAAGAAGTAGGACTGAGTGGACTTGTAGGCTCTACAGTTTTACATTGTTTGTTTTGATTTTGAATGCAGTTATTTTTGTACATAATTCTACATTTGTGAGTTCAACTTTCACAATAAAGAGATTTCACTACAGTACTTGTAATGAGGGAATTAAAAAATACCATTTCTTTTGGTTTTTACAGTGCAAATATTTGTAATAAAAATAAATATAAAATGAGCACTGTACCCTTCGTATTCTGTGCTGTATTTGAAATAAAAAATATTTGAAAATGTAGAAAACATCCAAAATATTTAAATAAATGGTATTCCATTATTAACAGCATAAATAATTGTGCAATTAATCGTAATTAATTTTTAATCGCGTGATATTGTGCGATTAATCGTGATTACTTTTTTTAATCACTTGGTAGCCCTAATTTAAACTGAAAGCATCAGCTCTTAATTGAACTGTTCTATCATAACAGAAGAAACAAGTGTTACTATTTTTAATACAACATTCTACTGTTTTATTGCTGTTTAGCATTGAAGTTGATCTGAAAAAATTTATTCTCATGATTCTCCTTTCAATGTAAGAAAAATAATCATTTTTGTCTGGGGGATGAGGGAGAAGAATCTTAATAGCTGCCCTTTAGCTGCAAGGCATGTATGTTCTCTAACATAGTAAACAGTTATATCTGCTTCATCATTTACTCTGCCCATGTTCAGATCTTTCAAACAACCAATGAATTGCCAGCCACTTCCATTTCAAATCTGTCCACCTCTACTCCATTGCTGTTTTCATTGAAATAAGAATAAGTGTACTTATTAAGCAGTAAGTGCCTTAAAAATAGCATTCCTTTTAGTACTGTGGCTCCATGTGAAAAGTTGAATTGTTTTTTTAACAACAAATCCTTCAACGTCGCCTTGTAAACTGCCAATTGGCCTTTTGAAAAGTACATAAATAATAGGCCCAGTTTTCAAACTTTGGTGCCTAGTTAGGCACTTAAATACCTATTTTAGAGTCTGGCCCTAGGTATTGAATCAAGCATTTAGGATCAAGTTCTCTGCTAGTGATTTAAGTGGATCTTTGTTCAATTACACCAGCACAGAATTTTGCTCCTAAAATGAATTTAAGCACTTAACTGTTGGGCCCAATAGTGCCAAAGAAATGTTGTAACTTTACGTTCAAGTTCAGCATGTGTGCCCAGGAAGAGTCATTTGAATAAGTTTGTACAGTTGGGGAAATTATCTAGCTAGTTTTTTTTTCCTTTTGTAGCTTTCCTACTCACTGCTGGTTAAGCTATCACATCTGCTTATGTCTGCCAAAGTTTCTGCCAAGTGGCTGGGTTCCAGTCCTATGTGTGATGTGAGAGACTTGCTGACTGTTCTGATAGAGATATAAAGAGGGAGTACACTGAGAGTGTTAAAGGATAAACAGCACATTAAGGGAGTTCTATAGAAGAGACAGTTAATGGAGCCAAAAAGAAAAATAAAGAACTCCAAAATAAAGAGGTTGACTATCCTCAGCAACTGTCTGAATAAGTCTTTAGTTGGGCTGAAGTCTGGGAATGAACAAACCAAAGCTTGGATGCCACAAACAACTAACTGGGTACCAAAATAAAAATATGTGGTAGACGGTTCAGCACAGAACAGGGAGTCAAGAATTCTAATGCTAATTCTGACATTTACTCCTTCTGTGGTCTTGGACCAGTCACTTATCCTCTCTGCCTCAGCTTCCCCAGGAGTAAAATAAAGATAAGACTATTTGCAACAACAGGAGCATTGTGGAGATTAATTAATGCTTGTAAAGTGTTTTAAAGCTGAAAAAGTACCACAGTGCTAAATATCATAAAAAACAAGTGTGATCCAGCCAATTTTTTCTCCTCACTCCAATGTATTCAACAGAAGAAAAGAAGGCATTCTGTTCAATCTGTATATACTGTAATTCCTTATACATATCTGCAGTTAAATAATAATAGCAACGGAGAGATTAGATAGAATTTTTTTTTCTTTGCTGCCCATTTATATTCATTGAAATATGAGGACTAAGTATAAAGCATACAGGTGGTATATTACTTTGCTTGGCTTTACAAAGTTTGTCCTGTAGTTTGCTATTGAGTTATTAGTATTACTCCATGGAGTGCAAAAGCATTACTCAGGCCTTGGCTACACTTGGGAGTTACAGCGCAATAAAGCCTCCCAGAGCGCTGTACCTCACTCACTGTCTATACTGCCAAGCCACGAGCAGTGCTGTATCTCCGTGGTTACAGTGCTGCTGGTACTTCACCTTCCCGAGAAGAATAACAGCTGTTGCGTAGTGGCTGAGACGCTGTTGTTGAAATGTAGTCATTGCAGTACGCACTGACTGACCTCCGGAAGCTCCCTTTGTTTTGAAATGGCACTTCTGGGTTAGAGTTCAGAGCTCCGTTCTGGGGCTGCTTATCAAAAAAACAAACACAGCTACTGTTTGCAGGCAGGGGGGCTCCATTAGGAGTGCCAGCAGCAAAGTTAGCTTGGAGAGAGGCGGGGGGGGGAGGTTGGGCTCCGTTTCCCCGAGTGGCTGTTTATCTGCTCTTTAAAAACAAACAAAGCCCCTGCTGATTGCTTTCAGTGATTGGGAGAGAGGCGGGCGAGGTGTGAGTGTTTAAACTTAGGAGATAATGAGCTGACACTGTGGATACCTCAAAAACCCACTCTCTCTCCCCACACGCTCCCTGTCACACTCCACCTCACCCTTCACCACATTTGAAAAGCACGTTGCAGCCACTTGAACGCTGGGATAGCTGCCCATAATGCACCGCTCCCAATGCTGCTGCAAATGCCTCAAATGTGGCCACGATAGTGCTCTGGCAGCTGCCAGTGTGGAGAGACTGCAGCGCTTTCCCTACTCAGCTGTACGAAGACGGGTTTAACTCACAGCGCTGTACAGCTGCAAGTGTAGCCTTAGCCTAACTGTAGGTTAGATTGTACCCTAGTCCTAGGTGGACAAGTAGGGGAGAAAGCACCTCCTTTCCTCCCATCTCCCTGCACAGCTGCAGAGGACCTACCAAGGTTCATGGGTGCAGGTCACCATGGGCTACGTTCCTCACGTCCTCCTCCATCTGAGGAAGTGAGTATGAAGGGGCAGGAAACAGGCACAGCCATGGCCCTGCACATGACCCACCAGCCAGTGGAGCTCGACCAATCTCACAGGGAAAGTAAGTTAAGTCTTTAGAAGAGCTGATACTGCACACTCCCCATTCCAATATAAAGGGGCTGCACTGGAGTAACTGTGCTTCAAAGAATTGTATCTAAAGCAGTTTCTTTCTAGAGATTCTCCTGCAGTGGCACAGCTATATGCTGAGCCCACATTAAGGGCCTAACCTAAAGGCTTAATCTAGCCAGATGTGGGACTGGGTAGAGAGCTCCAGCCCTCTCCTTTCTCCCTCCTTTTTTCCACTCCCTGCTACTCTGTGTAAATCCAGTTGGCTGGGGAGAGAGAGACAGAGACTGCCACTCCAAAACACGGACATGGAAATAACTATGGACCCACCTGGGAAGGTTTGAGCCAAACAATAGATGGGACTGGACAGGGAAGAATCCCGGAATGTTTTGGGGAGAGAACAAAGAGAGCTGGGCAGCAGCAGAAGCAGCAGCACTGATTGAGCTGGGGCAGAATAGGAACTAGGAGCTGCTTGAAGGAGAGCCAGCTAGTTCTCGCAGAAGGAGACGCTTCAGCCACATAGCCTGGAGCTGACAGGAGAGCAAGACCCCTCAGTCTGAGTTCACAATGCATACCAGGCTCAAAGTGCTTGGACAGGCTGAACTCTGGGGACTTCATTGTTGTAGGGCTGTTTTGCTGCATGCTGTGCCAGGGCGAGCGTGCCTGCGTAATTCCTGCCAGAGATTCTGACCTGGATTTACTCCTGGCTTTGCCTGGGTTAGATAATAGTGTTGTCCTATTGTTAAGTGTGGTGCTTGCTTCAGGTTTTAATTCTGATCTCCCAGGAAGGAGGGCTGCTGTTTGTGCAGAGATGCATGGCTAGGGCCTGGAATCCCTTCTTCGAACTGGGAATCTCCCCCACCTGGTACACAAATAAACACATCTCTCAGGCTCAAGGAAAGATGTGTCCCCAGGAGTATGTTTTCACTGCCACCCTCCTTTGGGTTTTCTATGAGCAGGGCAGCATTAAACTGAGGTCAGGAGTGTAGCTGGGTACAATTTCAGCCAAAACCTTTTTTCCAATGAAAAATGGAGATTCGGCATCAAGTGAATTCATGTCAGTTTTACCAAACTTTTCATTTTGGAAAACACAACAAAACCAAAAAAGATCTGAAAGAAGTCTAAACATTTCACTTCAACATTTTCAACATTTTCAAAATGAAACATTTTGATTTTTTAAAAATATTTTGACTTTTTGTTTCAAGATTTCCTTTCCTTTTTTAAAAGAAATGCAAAAATGTAAAAAAGTTTAAAACTGAAATGAAACATTTCATTTTTGATCAAACAAAACATTTCAGTTGGTCCAAAATGATTTTTTTTCCAACTTTTCAATTCACTGAAAACATTGAAATAAAACATTTTCAGGTTAAGACAAAACAAATTTTTTCACCTACAATTTTTTGGAACTGTCAAGGAACTGAAAAACCCTTTGTTTGCAGAGCTCTAGCCAAGAATCCCTCTTCATGCTCCATCCCCATCCATCCCCATTGATTTCTGGGGTTTCTCTGATTGTTTACAGGCTTCGCCTGAGGGAAAGTTGATGACTTTCCATCCCTAAGACTCTCCACCTGGTTTAGGATGGCAGAAGGGCGCGCGCGCACGCTTGTGTCTATGTGTGTGTGTGTGTGTGTATTGATAGACACATTGTATAAACTGAAATGAAACAAATCTATATTGAAAATGTGGAAAAGCGGAGGGACAGGGACCATGCACTGAGGTAACGATAGTGTTGAGATTCCAGAGAGAACTGGCAGTGCCCGCAAATAGAGCATCAAAGCCCATTAATGGCACTCTAGGCTCCTAGGGCATGTCTACACAGCATTTTAGAGTGAGCATCCCAGCCCGGGTTGACAGACTCAGGCTAGGAAGGCTCATACTAGTGGTTTTAAAATAGGTTTACAGACAGTGCTTTGAAGTTGTGGCTAGGGCTGGACCTCTGGTTCTGAAGCCTGGGGGTGGAGAAGGAAGGGGGCTTCAGAGCCCAAGTTTCAGCCCGAAACTCAACTTCAAAGTGTTGCCTACACAGCTATTTTTCCAGCACTAGTGTGAGCCCTGTTAGCCAGAGTCTGTTGGCGTGGGCTGGGATGTTCACTGCCATGGGCTGTAGAGACATACCCTAAGGGTATGTCAACACTACGAGAGTAGTTCGATTTTACTTAAACCGAATTTCTGAAACCGATATTACAAAGTCGAACATCTGTATCCACACTAAGGACAGTAATTCGACTTTGTGAGTCCACAGTAACGGGGCAAGCGTCGACATTCCAAGCGGTGCACTGTGGGTAGCTATCCCACAGTTCCCGCAGTCCCCGCTGCCCATTGGAATTCTGGGTCAAGCCCCCAATACCTGCAGGAGCAAAAAATGTGTCGTGGGTGGTTTTGGGTAACTGTCATCATTCAACCCTCACTCTCGCCCTCCCTCCGTGAAAGCGGCAGCAGTCAATCATTTTGCGCCCTTTTCTAGTGATTGACAGCGCAGACACCACAGCACCGTGAGCATGGAGCCCGCTGCGATCATCGCTGCAGTTATGGCCGTTGTCAACACCTCTCACCTTATCGTCCACCTTTTTCAGAGGCAGGTCCCGAGAAATCATGCGAGGAGGCTACGGCAGCGCGGTGAGGACATCGACTCTGAAAGGGGCACAGACCTCTCACAAAGCAGGGGACCCCGCACCGTGGACATCATGGTGGCACTGGGTCATGTTGATGCAGTGGAATGGCGATTCTGGGCCTGGGAAACAAGCACAGACTGGTGGGACCGCATAGTGCTGCAGGTCTGGGATGAATCACAGTGGCTGCGAAACTTTCGAATGCGTAAGAGCACGTTCCTGGAACTGTGTGAGTTGCTGTCCCCTGCCCTGAAGCGCCAGAACACCAGGATGCGAGCAGCCCTGACAGTCCAGAAGTGAGTGGCCATAGCCCTCTGGAAGCTTGCAATGACAGACAGCTACCGTTCAGTCGCGAATCAATTTGGAGTGGGCAAATCTACCGTGGGGGTTGCTGTGATGCAAGTAGCCAACACAATCGTTGAGCTGCTGCTCTCAAAGGTAGTGACCCTGGGAAACATGCAGGTGATCATAAATGGCTTCGCTGCGATGGGATTCCCAAACTGCGGTGGGGCTCTAGACGGAACGCACATCCCTATCCTGGGACCGGACCACCAGGGCAGCCAGTACATTAACCGAAAGGGCTACTTTTCAATGGTGCTGCAATCACTGGTGGATCATAAGGGACGTTTTACCAACATCAACGTCGGATGGCCGGGCAAGGTTCATGACGCTCGCGTTTTCAGGAACTCTGGTCTGTTTAGACAGCTGCAGGAAGGTATTTACTTCCCAGACCACAAAATAACTGTTGGGGATGTGGAGATGCCTATAGTGATCCTCGGGGACCCAGCCTACCCGCTAATGCCCTGGCTCATGAAGCCGTACACAGGCGCCCTGGACACTGAAAAGGAGCTCTTCAGCTACCATCTGAACAAGTGCAGAATGGTGGTGGAGTGTGCTTTCGGACGCTTGAAGGGGAGATGGAGAAGCTTACTGACTCGCTCTGATCTCAGCGAAACCAATATCCCCTTTGTTATTGCAGCTTGCTGTGTGCTCCACAATCTCTGTGAGACCAAGGGAGAGATGTTTATGGCGGGGTGGGAGGTTGAGGCAAATCGCCTGGCTGCTGATTACGCGCAGCCAGACACCCGGGCGATTAGAAGAGCCCAGCGGGACGCGCTGCGCATCCGGGAAGCTTTGACAGCTAGCTTCCAGACTGACCAGGCTTACCAGTGACTATTACGTTTGTTTAAACAGAAGGTGAACCTGCCCCTGTTTCTTTACCCTGTTAATATTGCCTATCCTCTCCAATTACCAACCCCCTCCCCCCCTCCAAACACACCTTTAAAAAGAAAATAAAGGAAACATTGTTCAAGAAAACCGTCTGTTTTAGTAAGGATTTATGGGTATGTTAATTTGGATCGGAGGCAGGATGACAGAGCCCTGCAGCAGGGGATCTGTAACCACCCTCCCCCGCCACAAGGTCACATAGCCCCCCCACACAGAACATGAAAACTACCTCCCAGACTAACCAGGGTACCTACTGACTGTAACGTGTGTATAACCTTCTGGTGAACCTGCCCCCGTGTCTGTACCCTGGTAAAAGTGCCTATCCTCTCCAATTGCCAACCCCCTTACCCCCCTTCAAACACACTGTCCTTTAAAAGAAAATGAAGGAAACAGTAATTAACAGAAACATATTTTTTTATTAAGGACTTAACAGTTATGGGATTAAACTTGGACGGGGGCTAGGGTGGGGTGCAGTTGGAGGGAAGTAAAGAAAGCATCAAATCTTGGGGAATGAGAGCCTTCTGCTACTTAAGCAGTCCGCAGGGGTGGACTGATTGTTTCCATGGCCCCTGCCGACCCTCCTTCTTGGGACTTTGGGTGAGGGGGGTATGGAACTTTGTGGTAGGGGAGGGCAGTTAGAGATCTGATGCAGCGGGGCTCTGTCCTCCTGCCTCCGGTCCTGCAAAACATCTACAAGGCACCGGAGCGTGTCCGTTTGCTCCCACATTAGCCCAAGCAGCGTTTGAGTCACCTGCTGGTCTTCCTGCCGCCACCTGTCCTCACGAGCTTCCATCCTCTCCTCCCGTTCGCTGGATGCTCGCCGGTATTGAGACATGTCCTCTATCTACTGGGTCTGCTGTGCCACCTCAGTTCGGGAACAGACCATAAGTTCGGAGAACATCTCGTCCCGCGTTCTTTTTTTTCGCCGCCTGATTTGTGCCAGCCTCTGGGAGGGAGATGCCGGGGTAGCCCGGGAAACACTCGCAGCTGTGGGATGGAAAAAAGGGAGTGAATTCCTCACAAAGATACATTTTCGCGAACAATGAATATAGTCTTCCCCTCTGAACAAGACCATGCACACTACCTATCACATGTGCACTCAGTACAAGGTCGAATTTTCAGTCTTTATATTGAGTTCCTGGGGTCTTGGTGTACAGATCACACAAGCGGGGCCGGACAACGGAATTCGGCTAGCAGCTGGCTATGGTAAGCCGTAGACTTTTGGCTGCTGAAAGCTTAATTTACAGCAGTGCCCTCCTTTCACGTTCCAAGCACAGCTCCTAGCGTTGGCCAGTTCCTACTGCCGGCGATCCAGCCAGCATGAACTCTCCCCCTGTCCTCCCCACCACGTGGCTGTCCCCAGGAACGGTCCCCGCATGCTGCCGGCGATCCGGCCAGCAAGAACTCTCCCCCTGTCCCCCCCACTGCGTGGCTGTCCACGGTAATGGTCCCCGCATGCTGCCGGTGATCCGGCCAGCAAGAACTCTCCCCCGTCCCCCCCACCACGTGGCTGTTCCCGGGAATGATCACTGAATGCTGCCGATGAACCGCCAAGCAGGAACGTTCCCCCTCCTCGCCCCCACCGCGTGGCTAGAAACCGCCGGGTACATTTCTTTAAAAGGAACAGGCAACCAGTCCCCATACTAAAATTCACCTAATTCAAACCAGGTCACCATGACTGATATCACTCTTATGAGGATTACGCAGACAGAGAAAGACCGTATGCTGCGTGAATGCCAGCAAACACCGGGGCCATATGCCACCATGGTTTGTCAGGCAATGATACCGGAGTACCTGCTACCAGCCTGGCGTGGAAAAGTTTCCTACCATGGAGGACGCAATAAGGCCACTCTCCCCAGAAACCTTATGCAAAGGCTTTCACTGTACCTCCAGGAGAGCTTAATGGAGATGTCCCAGGAGGATTTCGCCTCTATCCCCAGACATGTTAACAGACTTTTCCAGTAGCTGCACTGGCCATGAATGCAGCTAAAGCGCCTAGGGCAAAGTAATCATTAATAACCCATTTCTAAAATACCATGTCTATTCTATTCAAAAGAAATGTTTAAGACACTCACCCACTGATCCTTCCCCTGATTCACGGTCCGGGTTACCGCCTTGGGAGGGTTGGTAGGGGATCTCCGTCAGGGTGATGAAGAGATCCTGGCTGTCGGGGAAATCAGCGTTGAAAGTGCTGTCGACTGCCTTGTCCTCCTCATCCCCTTCATCATCTTCCCCATCCGTGAAAACCTCCGAGGAAGTGGCCGTTGACAATACCCCATCGTCAGAGTCCACGGACAGGGGTGGGGTAGTGGTGGCGGCCCCACCTAAGATAGCATGCAGTGCCGCGTAGAAATGGCATGTCTGGGGCTGAGACCCGGAGCGTCCGTTGGACTCCTTGGTCTTCTGGTACGCTTGTCTCAGCTCCTTGATTTTCACGCAGCACTGCGTTGCATCCCTGCCGTATCCTCTCTCCGTCATGGCCTTGGAGATCTTCTTGTAGCTCTTCGCATTCCGTCTTTTCGATCATAGCTCTGAAAGCACGGACTCATCGCCCCATATAGCAATCACATCCAACACTTCCCGATCAGTCCATGCTGGAGCCCTCTTTCTATTCTGGGATTGCATGGTCACCTCTGCTGGAGAGCTCTGCATCGTTGCCAGTGCTGCTGAGCTCACCACGATGTCCAAACAGGAAATGAAATTCAAACTGGCCAAACAGGAAAAGGAATTCAAATTTTCCCGGGTCTTTTCCTGTGTTGCTGGTCAGAGCATCCAAGCACGGACTGCTGTCCAGAGTGTCCAGAGAGTGGTGCACTGTGGGATAGCTCCCGGAGCTAATAGCATTGAATTCCATCCACACTAACCCTAATTCGACATGGCCGTGTCGAATTTAGCGCTACTCCCCTCATCGGGGAGGAGTACAGAAATCGATTTAAAGAACCCATTATGTTGAAATAAATAGCTTCGTTGTGTGGACGGGTGCAGGGTTAATTTGAGTTAACGCTGCTAAATTCAACATAAATTCCTAGTGTAGACCAGGCCTTAGTGACGTGTCTAGTCAGGGATAGTCAAAACGAACATGAAAATTTGATCTCGGGGGCTTGATCTCACTTACGTTGGCTTAAACCAGAAATTTAAATCCACAGAGTGGTACTGTTGTAAAACTAACATAAGCAAGAACAGAATCAGACCCTACATTTTAACATCTCTAAATCTTTCAAAACAGTGATTTCAATTAAGTTAAATAGTATGCGGTGATTTTATAGACAGTATGTCCACTCAGGACAAATGAGATCCAAGTAATTTCATTTACTCCTCCAGACCTTGACAACCCCTAAATTAGCTTCATGATATCACTTTAAAAAATTAAACACCCCAGGCTCTTAATGAATGAGCTAATTTATTTACTTTTGTTGTTGGAACGAACCTCACACTAATGGTAATTTTCCTGATGTGGTGCCAGTGGTACCCTGATCTTTTTCATCCCAAGTAAGGGTACAGTAAACTGCATGTTGAATTCTACATCAAAGATTAAATTTGAAAATCCACAATTTTTAAACTGTGAGATTCCAAATACCCACGTATGCACACATTATCACTACAGGCTCTGGCAAACAACTGGATGTTTACCCTCCAAAGTAATTGCATTTTAAGTACTCCTAAAATGGGGAAAAAGCAAATCTTAGTTATGTAAATCCATTAAACAAATTTCATCTGCTTCTAAAGATGTATAGTAACTAATTAAATAGTGTAATAAAAAGTTTTTATCTACGGTATTTATGCCCACTAGGTGTGCAACAATTACCGGTTTCTTTTTTGTGTGGCTCTTCTTAGTGACTGATAATTTTTAGAAAGCGTTGTAAGAGGACTAGGTGGAGTGGGTTATTGATTCTGCAGTCTTACCACGGATATCTTGCCAACCAGGCAAGCTGGACTGTGTGATAGATTGTCACTTTACACCAAAAATCACAATAATATTCGGGTTATTCCCAGACCCAAAGAACCAGTCACTTAACCCAGGTAAATTGTACTCAGATTTCAAACCAAAGACAATGCTTGCATCCAGTCCTGTAACAAATTAACTAAAGGTTTATTAACCAAAAAAAAAAAAAAAAAAGAATTATTTACAGACTTAAAGCAGGTAAGCATACACATACAATTGAGTTACAGTCAAGTTTCAAAAGGCAATACAAACTTTTATAGTAAGCATTTAGGCCTAAGCCAGGCAAAACACCTGGAGATTCCTTGCTTATGCTTAGAAATCCTTGCCCCTCAGAGTTCAAGCGGCACTGGAATATGTTTTTTTTTAACAGGTATTTTTATTCCCTTCCCCTCAGCATTCACACTGTGATGGGACGAGGGCTTGGGCATATACCTTCTTCAGGGCCATAGAGGAAGCAATCAACAAAGTCTTTTGTTCACAATGGCTTATCTGATGTCTGTAGATCTTCTTTTGTTGGGGAGGAGCAGGGCCGGCGTGCCCATTAGGCGACCCTAGGCGGTCGCCTAGGGCGCCGGGAGCCACAGGGCGGCTGGCCGCAGCTGCCGCTGCCTCCTGGCTCCGCGGCCAGCCGCCCCCCGCTCCCGGCTGAGCCGCGGCTACCGCCCAGCTCCATGGCTGAGCCGGGAGCCGGGGGGCGGGGTGGCTGGCCACGGCTGCCGCCCACCTCCCACCTCCACGGCTCAGCCGGGAGTGGGGGCGGGGCGGCTGGCCGCGGCTGCCACCCGCCTACCGGCTCCACGGCCAGCCGCCCCCTGCTCCCAGTTGAGCCACGGCTGCCGCCCGGCTCCACACCAGAGCCAGGAGGGCGGCTGGCCGCAGCTGCATCCCACCCGCCCAGCTCTGTGGCCAGCCGCCCCCTGCTCCTGGTTGAGCCGCGGCTGCCGCCCGGCTCCGCACCTGAGCTGAGAGCTGGGTGGTGGCGGCTGGCCGCGGCTGCCTCCCACCCGCCCGGCTCCACGGCTGAGCCGGGAGCCAGGGGGTCGGGTGGCTGGCCGCGGGCAGGGGGCTGAGCTGCCGGCCTGCAGGGGGTGGAGGGCACTGGCTGCCACGGGGGGTGGTGTGTGTGTGTAATCTGAGGGGGTAGGTACATGGGGGTGTTAGCTGGGGGAGAGGGCGCAGGGGGGGTTGTGTTAGCTGGGCGGCGGCGTGGGGGGTGCAGGTCTGGTGCAAGGAAGTTTCGCCTAGGGCACAAAACTTCCTTGCACCGGTTCTGGGGAGGAGATAACATCTCTTGTGGTGAACTAGTATTCTGCATTTGCTAATGCTTCTCCCATGACTGGGGGGGATTTACAGTCTCAGGCTATGTCTACACTTCCACTTACGTTGGTAAAATGTATGTCACTGAGGGGTGTGAATATTCCACCCCTCTGAGCGACATAAATTACGCCTGTATAAGCACTAGTCTGCTGCTCGCAGGGGTGGGTTTTTTATGACGACAGGAGAGCGCTCTCCCGTTGGTAGAGAGCATCTTCAGCACACATGGTACAGCTACGCTGCAGCAGCACTGTAGGTGTAGACCTGCCCTTAGCAAACATTTGTATAGTTACAGAGCAAACATTTAAACATTAACATATAACGTGGAATGCAGATATTATAAATAGGATGAACGTATGTTTCCCCCTACAAGCTATTCAAAAGGTTTAAAAACATCAAGATAACATCTATTTTAACAATGCTAACACAGAGATGAACCAGACTGGTTTCCAGCTATGCATGTGTCAGTGTTCAATGGGGCCCAAGGCCTTGGCATGAGCTGGCACCTGGTCTGCCAACATCACAGTCATCTCTCCCTCTCTTTACTGCTCTCATTTCAGATGTGGGACTTCAGGGAGCCACTACAGTCAGACTCAGATTTCAGTGTTCAGATGCTCTATACGCTTTTCCCACAGTGATTCAAAGAAAGCTTTATGGATGCAGGAGCAGATTCTGAGAAACAGCTGGGGCACCACTAGCTGCCATGCCTCAGTGCTGTCCCTCTTTGTCCTCAGCGTACCCATAATTTCCCAAAGGAGGATATGCCATTACACCCCAAAAGACCAGTAACACGTTGGGTGGAGTTAGAGATAACTACCCATGAGTTAATAAAAATCTTGAAGAAACAATCTTTGTCAGTTGCCATGAGACAATTTGTATACCATGGGGTAAATTCAAATACTCACATATCTGCAGGGTAACATATAAAAGCCAAAAAGGCATAATCTAAGAAGCTCATATCTTATTACACTGAAGACAACTTTATTATCTATAAAATAACCAACTGGGATGAACCTGTCCTGAATGGATTCCTTAATGACAGAGAGGAACTGACTAAGCAGCTTGGTAGGAATCAATATGAGCTACTCAACTTCACCATAGTAAGGAAAGGGCTCAGTGTACAACAAAACCAGAAATGTTTTAGGTTTCAAGAAGGCACTTTTTGCAGGAATTAAGATTAAGGTGTAATACAAATAATTATTATAACAGGAGGGGGCTGAGGGGATAGATTATAACAAGGCTATATGAGGATAAGAAAATCCAGATGACATTTCCTTTGAAAATGATAGAAGGAAAAATGTGGATTCATGAGAGACTACTCAGAGACCTGAGGGTAAAAATACCTTTTACTAGAAAGACAGAAATGGGGAAGCAACCAAAAAGATGTGAGTTTACATGTGAGTTTATAGCACAGAGCTAAACACATCACTGTTCCTCTCATGTCTAAGGTAATTTGCGTCTGTTATTTGAATAGCCAAAAGATTGGCTAATGGCTGGCCTTGTTGCTCTGTGGAGAGTGCATCACATTTCCACCTGAGATACCAAGTTTCTATTTCCAGATCCAATTATTTACTCCCTTAGTGTGGCAAGCATTAGGAGCACTACACAGATAATACAATCTGGGCTTCCTAAAGAGAATAGAAAATATTTTGTTTTGAAGTAACCCTTGTAGCAGAGCAAGGTTCAGGTTTACTGGAAAAAAGAATCCCACCCAACCCTCCAAGGCCAATGAGAGTCACCAGAAGGGCTTGGGGGACTTCTGAGAGTTCTGTAAACTGAGCTGTTGGGTTGGGGAGAACACAAAGAGTTTAGTCTAATGAGGGAAATAATTTAAGTCTACTTATCACTGTGCCAGGGTTACTATTCACACCACCTGGCTTTCCAGACTCCTTCTCTTTGTGACTTCTATTCCTTTGCTTTCCAGCCTTCTCCTCTCTTCTCCTGAATTCCATTTCTACTTTGGGGCCAGATTAGGCTTGACCCTGACACAGGTGCACAGTATGAGGGCAGAAGGGACTTTTCACACTTTTCATCAGGTCACATAAGAGGCAGGAAGAATTCCACTTTGTGTGCTCATGAGTGTACAGGGACTGGTTCAGTTCTATTCTCTCTATACTTCACGGCATCTCAAAAGGTGAGAGTAAGGATGAGTAATAACTGGAGTCATGGCTCTGCCCCTGTGCACTGGAGGCAATGTGTTTCCCGATGCTTCCCTTGAGGAAGCATCAGGACAAATGACATAACCAATCCCTTACCAATGCACTAAGACCTTGGTTGGCTTGGTGCATTATCTGCCTGCCTTCCATTTGAAATTAATGTGCAATAAGAATTTTGGCCTTCCAAATCCCAGGCTGTGCAACATGTTCACTGTAGCTCCATATGCACCATGGAAGAGATGGCAGTTGACTGCGACTTCAGTTGCGGTAAGGTTGGTGGCTGGAAGGAAGGACTCATGAGCATGGGGAGGTTAGTCAGTCAGGGAATCTTCTGATTCTATGGAAACTGGGACAAAACCTGGTTTTCAATACATTGTAATTCATAGAATCATAGAATATCAGTGTTGGAAGGGACCTTAGGAGGTCATCTAGTCCAACCCCCTGCTCAAAGCAGGACCAATCCCCAATTTTTGCCCCAGATCCCTAAGTGGCCCCCTCAAGGATTGAACTCACAACCCTGGGGTTAACAGGCCAATGCTCAAACCACTGAGCTATCCCTCCCCCCAATAACAGTATTGAGAGTTGCCACTACAAAGAGTTCCACACATTCTGTTTAATTCAATGTAAAGTCAAATATATCCTTGACAATTCTTGTTGTTAGCTGTGGTACTATTATTCAGAGAAGCTGAGTTTTGTCTTGTTTACTCTTAGTCTTTCTCTGACCAAAGAACTTCTTAAGCGTAGAGTTGCTGCCTACAGGTTCTATCCATGCAAACAAAGAGAATGGTATAAGAGGTTAAAATACTGAAGTACTCAATACAAAGACCAAGGCACTCTCAGAAAACCAGGACTTTCCTGGTAACCATACTTGGGGAAAAGGAGAGAGAAAGTGTAATGCCGACAGACCCTGGTCGTCAGCGGGTGGGATTGAACTGGGGACCTCTGGAGCTTAGTGCATGAACCTCTACAGCATGAGCTAAAAGCCAACTGGCCGTAAAGCAGAGTCATTTTACTTATCTCTCTTTAAGTGGTCTTGATGCCACTAGATGGGACAGAACACCACACCAGAAGGTGTGGGTTACAAAAGCATTTTTTTCTTAAGAAAAAAAATCAATCCACATATCTGATGGAACGTTCATTTGCTTCTTTAAAATTTAGAGCCTTATTTCTGTGGAACACTCTTTCAAACAAATGAAATATTCTAGTGTATCTCAACAGTTTCTATCCCAGGAAATCCCTTCCCATCTATCCAGAACTCTCATCCCATTTAGCAATATGGGAAGGACAGCATGGTTGTGATGCCAACACCTATTCTCATCCTCACTAGGCGGAGAAATCATGAAATATTCAACCATGCTGTATATATATTTTAGTCAAGAATGATGATCAGTAGTTTACCGTATTATGAGTACATTTTCTGTTAATATGTTTGTGACAGGTTGGATCACAGTAAACCCCTTGGGAACTGCCAACTGATTTGCTGAGACTACCCCTGAGCCCATTTTCCCTGGCAGCTTGGGACTTAAGAACCCTGCCTGGTTGTGCCAGACACGCTAGCTTACTACAAACAAAGACCCAGGTCTGAACCACGTCCTCCACAAGCTATAGGCTTAAGTGAAAACAGCTTAAGAAGTGTTCCTGTCTCCAGCACTCAGATGCCCAACTCCCAATTGGGTCCAAACCCCAAATAAATCCATTTTACCCTGTATAAAGCTTATACAGGATAAAGTCATAAATTGTTTGCCCTCTATAACACTGAGAGCGAGATATGAACAGCTGTTTGTCGCACCCCCCCCCCCCCCCCCGCAGGTATTAATACAATTAAATACAAAAAGTAGGATTAAAGTGGTTCCAAGTCATAACAGACAGAACAAAGTGAATTACTAAGCAAAATTAAATAAAA
The DNA here is from genome assembly GCA_033296515.1 of Macrochelys suwanniensis. Taxonomy (NCBI): domain Eukaryota; kingdom Metazoa; phylum Chordata; order Testudines; family Chelydridae; genus Macrochelys; species Macrochelys suwanniensis. The sequence continues at coordinate 135,875,573 of CM065776.1, forward strand.
CACCCAAGTCTAAGCCTAATACAGTAAGAAAGCTGAATACAGATAAAATCTCACCCTCAGATGTTTCAATAAGCTTCTATCACATACTGGATGCCTTACTAGTCTGGGCACAATCCTTTCCCCTGGTACAGCCCTTGTTCCAGCTCAGGTGGTAGCTAGGGGATTTCTCATGATTGCAGCCCCCTTTGTTCTATTCTACCCCCTTATATAGCGTTGGCACAAGGCGGGAAATTGGTGTCCCTCTCTGAGTTCCCACCCCTCCTTCTAAATGGAAAAGCACCAGTTTAAGACCGATTTCAGTACCAGATGACGTGGTCACATGTTTTGTGAGACCCAAAGCCTTCATTCCTCCCAGCCTGACTCACAGGAAGGCCTGCCTGCAAACAGAGCCATCCACAGTCAATTGTCCTGGTTGATGGGAGCTATCAAGATTCCAAACCACCATTAATGGCCCAAACTTTGCATAATTACAATAGGCCCTTAGAGTTATATTTAATATTTCTAGTTTCAGGTATAAGAGTGATACATACATACAAATAGGATGACCACACTCAGTAGATTATAAGCTTTGTAATGATACTTTATGAGAAACCTTTTGCATGAAGCATATTCCAGTTACATTATATTCACACTTATTAGCATATTTTCATAAAATCATATAGAGTGCAATGTCACAATGTACAACAATGAAATGGTTAATTTGGCATTTTAATGTCATCATGTTTCAAGGTAACACCTCATTTGGACGAATGCAGGGAAATGGCACCACTTGCAGAGCTATTGTTTCAGATTCACAGAAGACAGTCCTGCATCTGCATCACTTTCAGAAGGTTTCTGTTGAAACTGGATTGGTTGTTGTTTGACATAGACAGCTTAAATTTTATGAGAAACAGAATATCAGAAATAGCAAAACTTGTGGGAAAAACCCTAAATGTGTGCAGAAATTTTACACACACACACAGAGAGATTTCCTTGATAATAGCTTGTAAAGTTATTTGCTGTGGGTAACAAGAGTTGGCCAAAGTCAGACGGTATGTGGCTTCAACTCTTGAAAATAATAAAAAATAATTCTTCTCCCTTAAAAATGCAGGAACAGTGTAGACCACAGCCTCCCTGACTTCTTCTGTTCTGGCTGCCTAAGTATTCAAGTGGCTCTCCACTAAAGTAATTTCTTTGCTAACTATTTCTACCACAGTAAAAGAGACATCATAATATGCAATGCTTTAATAGTCATCCAAATTAAATTAAGATACAGCTTAGCACAATAAAATCTTATCAGCACCTCTCCAGAAATCTAATTCTGATATTGATTACACGTATCCAGGAGTTTCCTTGCTTTTATACAAATAATAATTTCCTTATAGATGAGACCTCACAACACAAAGCTTTTTTTGTATTTACAGACATATAAAAAGAGATTGTCCATGTCTTCCTGTCTTCTGTTGTCCAGCACAAGTGCTGCACATGAATAGCATCCATACATGCAGCAATTAAATAATCCTCCAGAAACCTTCCTTGACTAAAAGGTGGGAACCATCCTTGCCCAGGTGGAAACATGCTGCAAATGTAGCTTCACCAAAATATTTTCTTTGGTTTTGGGACTACTGGGGACAAAATCTGTGGCTACTTCCTCAGAGTACCTTGTGTTTGAGAGCCACGGTTCACTATAGACTTGATCCAGCTCTCACAGAAATCAGTGGAAGTTTCCCTAACATGAGTAACACATGAATATGTGTTATTCATGTATTTAGATTTTTTTTTCAGTTCTGCACATGGCATACTCTAGGTCCATAGCACAAATTAAAATACAAACATTTATCAAATATCCATTACAGAACTCTTAAAAAATACTCCCCAATTGCCAAATGGCCTCCATCCCATCTCCCATTCATGGCCACTCCCTATTCTCACCCCAATCCAGGAAAAGATTGGGCAGGGAAGCAGGGATACACAGAGGAGAGAATGACTCTTGCAGCATTTCATGAAGGTAACCAAAATCCAGGTTTTAACAAACAAACAAACTGGGAAGGGGAAGTTAACTCCAGAATCCAAGATCTCTCAGGGTCATCCTCCTGCCATTGGCCCTTCCCTAGCAAACCAGGGGCTGATAGCTCAAGCATCTCAGATTACAGCAACTGCCACAGTATTTCACTGATTGCCTCTCAATCAAAACTTACACCTTAACTTCACCCAGAAGTTAAACAAGTGCAGATGAAGAGCACACATCCAATGCACTCTGCACATGAAAACATCATTCAGAAAATGGGCAGTCATGCTCTGTACTAATTGGAATTTCTGAATAGCTTTAAATAAACAGCGCATTGCAATAATCTAACCTACAGATGACAAAGGCATAAGCTACTTTTATGGGGTCTGCACCTGAGAGTACAGGACACACAACCTTGTCAGCAAGTGTAGATGGTAAAAAGAGTACGCTTGGCAACCTCTGCTGTCTATGCCTCAAAGAGCAACTGAGGATCTAATTGGTCCCTAGCATCATTTAGACCGTTCTACATTATTTTGGTTAGTCCTTTTTAAAGCTGGTGTGCTGGCCAGCAATCACCCCCTCACGTTTATAGGAACACCCCGTATACCTGTGGAGGGGAAGGGGCTGCAGAATTGAGACTAGGTGGCATGGAGCTTCGCAGCACATGGAAATTCCCCTATATAGCATGAAGCTGCCCTACTGAGACAACTTGTGATTCCCTTTGCACTGCCAGAGTTTATCTGGCAGCAAGTCCTATTACTGTCGGGGTGGGGGAAGGGAGGGCGATTAGGGTTGAGAGTGGAGTGGGATGGAACTGGCTATGCTGGCTTTACAACACTCAAGATATTCCTCCTTTCACCAGGAGGAGACCCGGCTGCTTGTTAGGACAACTTTTCAACTCCTTTGTAGTGCCAGAGTTTCTCTGGCACATTCCCTTCTTCTTCAGGATGGCACTGAAAATTACCTCAGAACCATTTCTTTGCTATGTAATTTTGTCCACCTTCAGCAGTGAAGTGTAAAAGAAAGTTGCTGCCAGGGCAATAAGAAAATAAATGGCTTTTATAGCTCTGGTTCTTCCTGGCAGGCTGCAGCAGGAGCATAGTGATATCTTTGTCTCTGCCCTTAGCAAATGCAGTAAGAGACGTGAAAAAAGAATTAAAAAAATTAAGCTTTAGCTACAGTGAAATTTTAGGTGGGAGAAAGTTCCTCACTGAGTGTTTTCTACAGGTAAAAGTAAAGAACAAGTTGGTGAAATTTCCTGATGATGCTAATCTAATTAGTTAGTGAAATATATTATTAATTATATTAATTATTATTATTATTATTACTGTAGTGCCTAGGAACCTAAGGACCTTAGCCTCAGGACCTCATTGTGCTAAGTGTTGCACAAACACAGAACAAACCTCTAGTGGATTATGAGAAAGTGAAAAAGGATCTCACTAAACTGGCTGATTTTATAACATGATTGTAAAAAGAAATTTAAAATATATAAGTTCAAGGCAATCCAGACTAAAAAAATATAATGTAATCTTCACATGTGCATGGATAGGTACTGAAATAAATACTTTAGATCCACTTATTGAGATAAAATATCTGGCTTTCATAGATGGGTCAGCAAAGATTTCTGAACAATTCTCGACAGTGATTAAAATATCAAACAGTATATTTGGGGCCATTACAAACTGGAATATAATACGGATGTATTCTTACATCTTGAGTGCTGTGATCAGTTTTGATCACCTCAGCTCCAAAAACATGGCAGCGGTTGAAAAAAAGTCACAACAATAATGGCTTTTAGTAGGAGAAGTGATGATTGTTAGCACTAGCTAAATTGTTAAAAGAATGTACCAGGCACAGCTCAGGAGCTCAGAGTTTACCAGCTTTAAAACAACAGTCAACTGCCACCTGCTGGCCACTGATTGAAACAGGAAGTTCCATATAGTTTTAATTCAAAGACCCAAACATGCAAATTAGATTATTATTACTCGCGTTAGGGATGGATTCACACATGAGAGATTACAAAGTGTGGTATTATTTATCCTAGAAGGCGAGGACTCAGAGGAAATTTAAATGAGGTACTAAAAAAATTGTCAAAAGCATAGGGTGCAACTCCCCCCTTCACAGGTCAGCGCACAGCCTAAACACCACTTAGACGCTCAAAGTAGGGTTTACGTGGTATTCAAGAGGTATTAGGCCTTGTGCTGGCCCTCTGTACAGGGGTGAATTTCACTTATATTGAATAATGCATCAGATGCTCCTTTTTACCATGTCCCATACAACAAGAATAAGGGGAGATTCCATGAAATTAAAAGACAACCAGTTTAAGCATACAGAATACTTCATCACGCAGCAGATAATCAACTGGTAGAATTCAGTGCCCCAGGAGACTATTGAGACAAATCATGTATCCTTGTATATATTTCTGAAAGGATTAGATGTTTCTCCGTGCTGGTAAAATTTGCAGCTATACAATCTAAAAGACAGTAGATATAAGGGAAATGGAATTTCATGCTTCAAGGCATAAACTGAGCAGCTGAGAAGTTTAGGGACGCATTTTTCTCTCATACACTGTATTGTACTGTTGGCTAGCTGCAATAAGGAAGTTCTTCACTTTCATTCAAATCAGTGTTTCTCAACTTGGATGGGAGGAGGCAGGCTTGACCTTGGTGGGAAGGGGGCATTTAGGGCACAGAACAGTAACACTAAAGAAAGCTGCATGATCCTGGATTTGTCCCTCACTATCCAGCCACCCGACCCAAATTCAAATATGCTCATGTGGCTGCAGGTAAAGCTGCATGTGGCTCCATGAAAGTTCCACCTTCCATCCCTGCTCACACAAAAGTTCCTGATGCAGTCTGTGACAGGAGCTAACTGTGCAGTCTGGGAAAGGACTGCTGGATTATGCCACAGCTTAGCGACCCACGTTTCTCTCCTCTGTTCCCATAGCACTCAGTTACACAACAAATGCATGTATGACCTGTTACCATAAAGCCAGACAACAGCAGATGTCGCCACCTAACTGACCAGGCCATCTTCTGCCTGCTGGGGAACAGGGAGCTGGACAGACGAAACAAGAGAACAAAAAAGCATAAATTTAAAAAGCAAAAAGAAACACAGAGTAAAGAAAAACAAACAAAAAAGAGACAGAAATAAAAATACAAAGGCAGAAAATCCAGGAAAGAAAATGGAGAGGCAACAATCACCAGGTGGGCTTCACCAGAAAAGGTTTGTACTAAAGCATCAAGGATAAGCCACCAACCCAGGCACTCAGCTCAAATATGGCAACTTCACTTAACTCAGAAATAGGCTGTGGTCTAGAACAGACTTTTCCAGTCATTTTTAGTGGCGCCTCATTTAAAATAGATAGGCAGATGGACCACCTTTGTATGTGCAGTGATGGCTCCATGGGCCTAGGTCATATATGTTCTTTCACTTTAGCTGGTGCCATGGAAAGAAACTGGGGCCTGTGGCTTACTGATTTAGCCTTCAGTCCTACACACAGCACCTGCTTCTGTGTCCAGCAGTATAACATGCTTTCAAAGGACTAACCTCCTGTTTTGCCCGCAGCCTCAGGAGCTCATTTGCACTGAAAGGTGAGGATGGAAAGATCCAGAATTATATAGCTTTCTTCATCATTACTGTTCTTCCCTCTACTGTACTTGTCCTCAACTAGTCCGGTGCCAGCCACAGAATGTGAAATGCTGGGATAGAGCCATTGAAAGAACAACAAGCAGCTAGAACAATGAGAGCGAACTATGGGATGTTGTTGTTTGTCACATGTAGCTATTTATCTGTTAATGCTTACTTACATACCATGTGCAATGCATATTTCTGTGCAAGGCATCAGCTAAATGGTATATGTATGAACATACATCCTTTGTTTGCACAGTTACCTGATTCAGATGTGCACATGAATATTCTGAGGGTATGCAAGTGGGGGTGCACTTGCCCTTTCATTTGTTGTGCATGTGAGACTCCACTAAACAAACTTCATCAGTCCTTCAATGAAATTATGAGTGAATAGTGTGCATAACTATGTATTCAGAACCACTCTCCTCTATAGCTGCAATATGTGGACTATTTTAAAACACCACATAAAATACTTGGACCAATTCCACCTACAATGTCTATGGCAGATAGCTGGAATTAAGTGGCAAGATTTGGTTCCAAACACCAATGTCTTTGACTGCTGCAACATCTCAGATATTGAAACTTTTATAGTGAGAGTGCAGCTGAGATGGTGTTGTCATGTGGTCCATATGCCTGACAGCAGAACACCGAAGACCGTCCTTTACAGAGAGCTGCAAACTTGTTTTAGAAGCAGACCAAGAGAACATTACAATGACACTCTCAAGGCCAATCTTGCAATGTTAACCTCAACACCTGGGAGCTCTTAGCCCATGACATGATCCGACAGCGGTAGCTCTGCCACCTCAGATGGAAAGATTTCAAGAGTTTGCAGATTGCTGGAGAGACGTGAGAGGCAGAAAGCTAAAAGCAGAGCACATTCATCTACATTGTCTTCCCCTGTGGCACTTGTGGACAGGACTGCAGGTCTGAAATTGATCTTTGGTCTCATCTCATGACCCACAATAAGTGACTGTCGCTCATCCATTGATAGAAGACTTCATCATGTGTTTAGAAAAAGGCAGAATTTCTTCTTTTTTCCTCTTAAGACGTCACATATTAGCTTTTTAGTGAACGTAAGCTTACAGCAGGCACCACAACACAACCAGACTGGTAAGATGTAATCGATTTATATAAAAAAATGAAGTCTAAATTAAATTTTGTACTCAGCATTTAGACTCCACAATTAAGCTGCAATGACTTCAGAGATGTGTTATCACCATCATCCATTTGGCCCACTTGATGTGTTTTGATGTTAAGCAAAGTATGCAAAATGTATTTTATACAAGCCAAAACCAAGATAAATGCACTGCTTTCAGTGCAATATTGATCCACTCTAGTACTCAGAAATAGAATATGCATAAATATTACATATTGAAAAAATGTACTCTGTCATTCTACAAGAGAAGCATTTAATTTACTGTAATAAATTACTTATCTGACAGATTGCAGACACAGTAATGTTGACTGTATTTTAAGGTCTATCTTGTCTCCTTGTTCTTTGTGATATTTTGGCCCTCAGAGATAATTCATGATTTACTCTTTATCTTGTTGCAATGGCAAGTGCAGTAAATTATATCTGGAGTTATTTTAGCCAATCAGGAATCCTGATTAGTTGTAGTCTAATTAAGGAATAATGAATGGGGAAGTGACAAATTTCCCCTTCCTCATTTATTCTTGTAATTAAATTGCATACCATGCATCAATTAAATCTATGGTACTAGGAATTGCAAACTTTTTCAGGGGTTCACATGTTGCTTCATTGGCAGGGCAATTCATCAGGTTTTATGGCCACCTGTCAGGTAATCACAAAGCACAGACTTTAAGCTAACTAGCTAATTGTGACCTCAAGGAAGGATGGAAAACAATTAACCAGCGCTGTTTCATGGTCTTACTTCTTCCCAATCAGTCTGCCATCATGGAATTGTGCAATGCTCTCACAAGGTACAGAAGAGAGTCAGGGCGCTGATGTTCATGTAAAAAGAAAATAAGAAAGAAATACTTTCTTTTCTTTTGTGGCACCTTAGAGACTAACAAATTTATTTCCGCATAAGCTTTCGTGGGTTAGAATCTATTTAGTATGCCAGCCAAAGACTGAGGTGCAATAGTTATCCCTGGATCTTTAAGTCATGCACCAATTTAGCACAGCCCAGGCTGCCTATTGTCCTCACACAATGTCCCCTGAGACTTGGCATGGACTGAACAGTAATGGAATAGACTGCAATGCTGACTAAACTAAAAGCAAATCCTCCATAGAACAAAGCCAGACAGCACCCCACATCCCATCACATCTATCAGTAACAGATACAATGTATCTAGGAGGCACAGTAGCATAGCCGGGGGGGGGGGGGCAGGGGGAGCAGCTGCTCCCCCACTGAGCAGAAGTGGCGCCTGTTTTGTGCTCCGATGCCTTTTGCTCCTGCGCTGCAGCCGGAGCGGAGCATTTTTTTTTGCTCCCGACGCTTTTTGCTCCCGGCGCCTTTTTTTAGCTCCGCTCCCCCTGTGCTCTAAACCTGGTTACGCCACTGAGGAGGCAGCATGGTCTAAAAAAATAAGCACACAGTTTGGAGTCAGGAATTTCTCAGTACTAAAACTTCGAGCTGGTCAGTAAAGAAGAATTTTCCAGTGCAAAATTTTAACTTTTCGGAGGAAAAAAATAAAATGGAGCTATTTTAGCCAAAATCCAAAATTCACAACTGCAACTTCAGTGCATCTTGAGAGTTGTAGTTTAGGTGCCTCATGGTCCCTTTCTCCTGTACATACTGGGTGCCCCGGTCAGAGTATGTTTCCATGGTGCACCATAATGAGGTGAGACAGTGCATCGGAGGAGTTCCATGGCCACAGTGCATCATAGGAAATGAAGTCCAGCTGGGAAGGCTGGCCCACAGAGGAGAAAGGGGACATCAAACAACTGAATTACAATTTCCACTGTTCACCATGGTGACATTTCCAGTTTGAAATACTTTGTTTCAGGCATTTGGGATTTTGATTTTCAAAGAGTTGAAATTTTCCACGGAAAGAGGACAGTTTTCACAAAACATTTTGTTTAGTGAAAATCCTAGTTTTTCATCTAAAAACAGTTTTTAATAAAATGTAATGAGCCCTATTACAACTTCTGCTAATGCTGACAGTGCTGGCTGACTCTGGGTAACTCACTTGGCCTCTTGTTATAAATTTCCCCATCTGTAAAATGGGGAGAATAACACATGATTACCTTATAACCCTACAGGAGTTTCATTAACATTTTAACAGTGATCATAGGCGTCGACTCCGTGGGTGCTCCGGGGCTGGAGCACCCACGGGGAAAAATTGGTGGGTGCTCAGCACCCACCGGCAGCTCGCCGCCATCCCCACGCCTGGGCCCAGCTCAACTCACCTCCTCCCGGGATGCCGGCCGACGTTGCGGGGCCCCGTCCCCGACCCACCCACCGGAGCCGACGGAAGTTGGCTCCTATGACAGTGATTTCTATATGCACTGGCATGCAAGTACTAAATACTGTTATCTTCATGAGAGTCTGTTCTCAAAATTCCCCTCCAAACCAGGATCCAGTCTCTTGCATATGGATCAGGTTGTTTTAGCTGCCCTTTTTAATGTGGAATACCTGCTACCTTCCTCTTTTTATGGTTTGATGCTTTTATCCCCTTTTGTTATTTCATATCCCACCATGCCAACTCTGATTGCTGCAATTGGGTGACTTAACCAGAACTGTGGGATACAAAATAACAGTAATAAATGATCAGAATGCAGAAATTGGCAGGTGAAACATTTATGCATAGAACATAAGCACCAGCTGTGTTATGCCAGTGTCAACAGCCAATTGATCCATGCTAAGTTTATCTATCTATGGCACTTGTGACTTTTTTTCCATTAACTGAGTATAAAATGAAGTTGCACTGAAATTTTGGAGTGGAAGTAGACACCCACAACTTGAGAGTGGAACTGAAGTTCTACTATAAACTCAATTTTGCCCCACTCCCGTATTCCAAAATACACCAGAAAAAAAGGCACACTGGCCTCAAAATTGGTAAATAAGACCTCAGGAAGAGGTATACCTTTTCTATAAAAATTGAAGTGAATTATTATACACGTCAAATAGAGGTGTTCACCAAAGTTCAAAAAGCCTATCTTTTTTCCCTGTATTTAGCTGTGATGCTCTGAGTATCTTTCCTAGACCTGAAGAAGAGCTCTGTGTACCTCGAAAGCTTGTCTTTCACCAGCAGAAATTGGTCCAATAAAAGATATCTCACCCAACTTGTCTCTCTAATATTTCTGTGTGTGCATCTCAAAAAAAGACAGCAACTCTCAATCAAATAACAACCACAACCTTAATTCTAACCCCGCAAAGACAACATCAGGGTAACGATATCTAAAGTGTATAATCACACACAATATATACATTAAAATGACACAAATCATTCTGTAGATCTTAGATCTTTCTATAGACTTACTCCCCTTGCTCCAGCCCGAACCTGAATATCTACACTGTAATTTTTAGCCCCAAATCCTGAGAGCCCAAGTCAGCTGAACCAGGCCCAGCTGCAGTCGTGCTGTGGGTCTATTATTGCAGTATAAACATACACTTACAATACGTCTATACAGCACACTAAGCCTGGGCTCTGACTCAGGTTTGAGGCCAAGCCCCCCTTTCATCCTCACCGCAATCAATCTGGCTTGGGTCGGCAAGCACTCAGGACCCTGCTAGGGGAGTGAGTCAGAGCCACTGTGACTCAGGTCCAAGCTCTATCATTTTATAGTGTGGATGCAGCTCAAGCCACAGACATGAGTCAGAAGGTCTGTATAGTGCTGTATGGACACGTTACCACAGCTGTGAGACCCGGTCCAGCAATTGTAAGTGAAGTTTACAATGCGGTGTGGACGCTCAAGAGTGGGCTTGGAAAAACCAGGTCCACAAACCCACGTGCCACAGACCCGGAAATACAATTCAGTGTAGATTTAGTTTTAGTCTCTTGGTCCCTCGGTTCCCCATATGTAAAATGATGTTAATGGTTCTTCCCTACCTCACAGAGATTCCATTATCTATTATGCAATTTCACTTTATGTTCATCAACATTAATAAAAACTTCCAAAACACAGAGTTACAAAGCATACTTAAATAGCAAAAAGGCAGAGTTAAGGCTGTGGTTATTCACTGAGAAAATCAGTGCTTTGCTTGCAAAATGGCTCCTGGCGCCCTCAAGCGATTTTTAGATAGACTTGGAAATGTTGTAAAATGCTAGTAATCATAATGTGAACTGAGTCTGAAAACTTTCCAAATGATCTCTATCACATTTGAAATCCTGAATGGTCTTCGACACAGTAATTAACAGTGAGATAGAAATTGCGAGTGGGGATTTTGGCCTACACAAAGTAGTATGTAGAACCTCTGTTTGAATATTGTATTAAAGTTTAAGTAATCCATATAGGATAGAGCTTAAGTATCAACAGTATTTAAGAGAATAAACTAGCATGGGCTGTAAACTTCAAAATGAATGAATGCTTATTGATCTACGAAGATGATTATGCTGCTGATGTAGGGGGGGAGAAAAATCCCTTTCTCAGAGATAAACATCGCGAGGGACTTTCAGGAAGTGAATGAGGTGCAACTATTAGCAAATTAGAATATGCAAAACTTTCCAGAATTTTGGATGTGGTACACATTTCAAAAAACATTTTCTCTTCTTTCACTGTAAATATGTACCACTAAGCATCTGGGAAATCTAGTTTAGTTTAAAAATCTGCTTAAAATTTTGATATTTTAGTATTTCTAGGGAGGGTCCTTGCATAATGCATTTAGATTAGAATAAAAACATCACAATGAGAGATGAATGCATTATAAAGGAATAAAATGACTCCATTTATTTGTTGTACATCCCCAACTTTTCCTTGTATTCCCCATACATCAGGGGAACATGATTTTGATCACATGGAATGATGTTTCCAGTTTTTGATTTAGATAGTCAGAAAAAGCTGGCACATTTCCAAGGTTTATGAAACTGGTGGGGGAGGGGGCGTGTGGGTGTGTGGGTGGGAGGGGGTATTACCAGGTTTAAATGAATTTAGAAAAATTGGCTACTGGTCCTGCCACTAATGAACACTTGTTGTCTCTCTGCAGTTACATTTATCATTGTCTAGCAACAAGGAAAGCTGAACAACATTAACAGGGGGTTTCTATTTGGATTTTACAAAATCAGTTGCTTTTTTCAGGAAAACATCCTTGTACCATGTAATACTTCTCTCCCTGTCTCTCTCTCTCTCGCTCTGTCCCCCAGTGACAGAAACTGATTGAGCATCTTTAAAAACAACAACAAAACTAATTCACTTGGAGATTGAGCATCCTAACAACAATCACTCCTTTATCAAGGTTACTTACGGAGCTGGTAACAAAGACGTTTGGTGTTCTGATTCTCACCCCTTGATCATAACATTTAAGGTAAGAAAACACAATGAACCTATTTTTCTGGCCATTCATATTTTAGCTGCAGTCTATATTAACCAGTAGTGTTTTATGCTTAGCCAGGGTTTAGTGCCAATGAGGTTTATGGCACTTTTATTGGAAACATTTAACAAGGTTCAGTCCTGGAGCAGCCTGATGGTCACTTTGTGTGAATGCAGTGGTTGCCAAGAATAGCCAGACTATCAACAAACAAGAGAGAAGGGGAGGTAAACCTTAAGAACGTTCACACACTTCTACAAATTTTCACCTGTCCATTCCTGTCACCGAGAGTGCTTCAGATTACTGTTCCTCTGTGAGGAGTGTCCTGCAGAGTAAAAGACAATGTGACAGCGCCGAAAAAAAGACACTCATGTTGGCACTGCTGCAGTGTATTCACAGTTAGAAAACTTTCCTCTCAATGCCTGTGCCAGTTTAAGACTGTTCTACATGGCACCCATAATCAATAAAAAGCCTTTGGAAAGTATTAACATGCTCTCTCTCCTCATCAAAAACTGCTGCTCAAGCACAAAGGATATATATATATATATATGAGCAGCTTTCATTGTAAATAATCTGTCATAGAGGTTAGGATCAGCTAACCTTCCCCACCAGAAGAAGAAAACAGGGAGCAAAAGACAGAATGAGGCAGGGATCTGATTTCTGCTAATGTCCAGCCCGTCCGTTCAGCCAGATGGCCCAATGGAACCACAAGAGGCGGGTGTCGCAGTCAGAGAGAAACCTGACCCTTGCCTGGTTTCTCATACTCTGGCCAAAAATAATAATTCACCAGCAGCTAGCAGAACCCTCAAGGCTTTATGGACTAGCATAGTGAGCTTTCCTGTAATCACTGGAATATCTCCAGGAACAAAGGGTGGCATGACTCATTATTTGGATGTGATAACATGACCCACACAAACACTAGGGGATAATAGGCAAATCTGCACTCTGCAAATCGAATCGCACCACGATCCATCATTAACCTAAGTGATCCATTGTTTTACTGAAGTGGCCCTCTAAATGAACAGGTCACAATCTAGTTTAAGAGCTCAGAGATTTGTTAATGCTCCAAGGATTTATATTCTTTTAGAATATATAGCCTGAGCGTAAGTTAAATTGTAAGCACTCTAAGAGTGGGGGAAAGGAGGAGGAGAGATGGGAAACACATGATTTATTTAACTTCAGAGCTATTTTTAAAACATGTTATGTTATATATGGATAAACATGAGTATATGGACAGACATTTTTATGTATAATAGTAAATTAGGATTTGTATAGAAAAAAAAGAAGAAAAAAATTCACCGTTTGGGAAAAAGTTTCCACTCCTTGCAGGATTTCACAGTGCAAGGAGTTCAGCAGAGACTCTGACATGGTGTGGAAATTAAAGCACTGCCAGTTAATATGAAGCAGCAATTCATGCAGAATTAGCATTGCCCTTCAGAACAGATCTACTGAATTGAACCTAGGAGGAGTTTAAGATTAAGCCATTTAATTGCTATTTTAGGAACTCTGGATTTTACATAGGCATGAGTCCAGGTGTTAAATCTGATTCTTCTCTGGTTCAGTTCAGATAACATGACTGAGCCTCAGAACCAATTAAGACAAACCTTTCAAAGATTTCCTCTTCTTTTCAGTCCATCATGGGAGTTTTATTTTAATTGTGGACATCACTGGGAATTCGGGCCATTACACTCAGAGAGTGTTGTCTTGAACGAAGGGAGAGTTCTTTGTCTTCTAAATTATTCTGAACTAAAATTTATAACAATAATTATTTATTTGGCCTTGCAATCCAATTTATATTCTTTGTTTTCATCTTGATGACACCTAAGATCACTCAAGTTGTTTACATGTTGGATGCTAAGGGAATGAGTACGACTGGCAACAGTTACACACACAGCTGTCTCAACAGAGGTGGAGTTGCGCTTGGGAGTCAGCAGGGGTGCACTGACCACATGCTGGTGCCTAAAGGGAACATGTTGGGCTACAGGACTAGAGGTACCCTCCCCCACGTAGGACATGCTGGTGGGAGCACGTTGGGCAGCAGAAATTCCTACATAACAATGGTAATCCATGTTCCTTCCCACCCTGCTGCTTTACTTTTTTACTTGCACACACCCAAACTCCCTCCCTACCCCTAGGCCTGCTAGTGGTGGCAGACCCCTTCTGCTCTCCCCATCATAGTCAACTCCATTATGACTGTCCTTGAGTAGATGGGCAGGGAGGTAAGGGGCTTCTTGAACACTCTCCCCCTTCCAGGAGGCAGAGGAAGATTTTATTTGGCTGTATGTTTCTAAGGCAACACCAAATAAATAAATAAATACTTCTGTACAAGCTGTTTTGTTAGTTTCCTCATCAAATGTATTTCTTCTATTCACCATGCACTTCTTTCCCTTTATTCTTCCTCAAGCTCCTCTGAGAATTTTACCTACTGGATTGAAATTCACTATGCCAGGCTGCTTTTATCAACAAGGGTGAGCAATTTTCTTCTCCACCTGTAGCTTCAAGAACATAATAAAACATGCATGCTTAGGGGACTGGATTCACTCCTTCAACCATCCTCCAGTTGGCACCCACGGCCAGGAGAGCCAAAAACAATTAAATAGCTTGCATGTGGATGATAATGAAATCCCTGTGCACCACTCACAGCTCCTGCATGGATCTCGGAAACCTGAGAATGTACTTGTGCCTTTCTCTCCTCTGCCTTCAAAACCTAGCTTATACTCATATTGAGTTAACCCAACTGAAATGCTACTTACAATAAAAATGAGACAACTAAGCCAGATTGTTAACTTTTATTTATAGAGTTTATTTACCTTTGAACATTTAGGTTTCAAATATGTGTGGTGAGATGGGCCAAATTCTCCCATCTGCTAAGACAAATTTGCACAGTGTATGAAATAGACTTAAAACAGCCAGCAGTATCTAATGGAGAATTCACTGTCCCTTCTCAGTCAGCTTCCCCACCTCCTGTGCTAGCTGACCCTGACACCACCGCTTCACCTTCAGGGTACATCTACACTGCAGTCAAAGGGAGCGTGTGCAGCTCCGGTAGACATACCCAAGCTAGCTATCGTCTAGCAAGCGCGGGTCCTGAAGTATTGAAGTAGTCACAGCACATGCTTCAGTGTAGGCTATCACGGCGAGTAGTAAAAGAGTCTCGGGCAAGCTAGTACAGCCTGTGCTGATGCCTGTGTTGTCATGATTTCACTGCTCTGGGACTCAAGTTATTTAGATTAAAGCTAGCCTGGGTAGGTCTACTGGAGCTGCACACACGCCCTCTGATTATAGGCATAACCTCAATGCAGAGAAAGTGCAGAGTGAGGACATGGCAGAGCAGAGCTACACTCTGTCCTCAAAGGGGGAAGTTAAAGTTACTCCCATGCTGCTCTATCTTGCACCAGGGTAAAATGGTTCAGGATCAGGAAGCTGCAACCTGCCCGATAGCTTCCTGCTCCAAAACCTCTGAGTGGGATATGGAATCTGCCTCATTAGCTTAAAGCCACTTCATGCATTGGCTGGGGCATAGACATAAATCATGACATCCACTTTAAGAGGATTGAGGGAGCACACATGACAATGGGATTTCATTTTATGTGTTGTGCATGGCCCAATCCCTGAATCCATTCTCCATGGCATTTCTAGTGCCATTGTTGGCACTATGGACCTGATTCAGCAAGGTACATGAGTAGTCTCATTGAAGCCAATGAAACCATTCAAGTGCTTACAGTTAGGCATGAGCTTCAGCACCTTGAAGACCTGGGACCTATGTGAGCTCAGTATAGTTTGGAGGCTCACAGGGATTCATGCAGACCTCTTCTTTGGTTTTAATCAGAATGGTTTCACTCTTGTGTTTTGCTTTGAGTTGGGAAGTTATTCAACAAAGCCACCAATTTTCAACTGTTCTGACACTGCAAGAACAGGAAACCAAGAACTGGCGCAAGGCCAGGCCCAGGTTCATTTGAAAGGTTCACATTATCTTCTTAAGAGCCTGGATGAGTTCTAAGTTAGTAACAAAACCTGACATGAGGAACGTTTTGCCACAAAGATTTTTTTAGTTCCACACTGATAGCAGTTTATTAATAGATATTATTAGAGAAAAGATTTGTTGCTAATACTCAGCAGGCACAGATATGATGTGATGTCATTTGCAGAAACAGCTCCAGAATACAGAATTTTTAGGAATGGGATCACAGGTAGGGCTAGCCAGAAATCAAGAATTATTTTTTCCCCCAGGAAATAAACAAAACGAGGTTTCAGAATTTGTTTTTGTTCTGTACTGGGGTCTTTTGAAATATTGTGCAAGAAAAGAGAGACACCCACCACTCCAGAATAGCCACCAGCCCACTGGTTAGATACTTTTCTTGGGATGTGGGAGACCTATATCCCAGTCCCTATTCTCTCTCTCCTAATCACTGGGCAATTGGCTATACTGGGATGATGAGTTGGTGTATCTCTCTGTCAGTTTCACTGAAATTCCATCCTGGACCTGAGAAATCTTCCCAACGAAAGTTCATTGAAACACGTTTTTGTGAAAGCTTTGAGTTCAGGAATTGGTGTTTTCTCACAGAAAAACGTTTCATCAAAAAAAATCCTGACCAATTCCAATCTCAGAACCAACAGTTTTGATGCATTAAGGAGCACAGTTTCTATAGGTCTCTTTTTTGTTTGCACACACACTCTTATTTACACATGCAACAACTCCAAAACCACGTGCAAACAGACTTTCCATTTAACTAATTGCATACATGACCATAGTACCCAGTTTTTACATGCAAACGGCAGTTTGCGCTATGTAAATGTGGGTTTTCACTATTTAAACAGGCGTGCACACAATCTGAAAGACCTTTAAAGGTCCACATTTTCAAAATATCCCCACAGGAAAGATGTGTGGGCAAAATGCATGTGCAACTTCATGCAGAAAACAAGTACCTGCACCTGGGAATAGCTAGTTAAGCACCTAACTCCCTTTGCATTTACAGTTGTCCAACTGGCACATTTGACTGCAAGTAACTTTGCACTTCAGCAAGGTGCACACTTTAAAAAAAAAAAAAGGTCCTTGAATCTCCATGTCCTGAAGGTCAGTTTCAAAGGACCTTCATTTAGTGCACTGACAAAATGTGATGCACTGTCATTCAAGTGTGAAGTCCTGCACTTGCCTGTGAAAAGTATGCCTCCCAATTTTCCAAAGGTACAGCTTTAGGCCACAATATTGCACCTAACGATTATTTGTGATCAAAGAGAAAGAATGCATGATAGGACATCTGGGGCGGCTCTCACAATTTTGCCGCCCCAAGCAGTTGCCGTGGCCCCGCCACCGACGCAGGCAGTCCCAGTCCGTGGCGGCAAGGGGAGAACGGCGGACCTGCCACCCCACTGCCGCCGCGGCAGGCAAGAATGGGGTGGCAGTCCGAGTCCCACGGTGGCAATTCGGCGGCGGGAAGAGCGGACCTGCCGCCGAATTGCCGCCGCGGGACTCGGACTGCTGCCCCATTCTCGATGCCGCCCCAAGCACCAGCTTGGAATGCTGGTGCCTGGAGCCGGCCCTGCTGGGGCTTGATCTAAAATGTATTTTCTAAGTGAAATCAACAGAGAGAGGCTAACTAGACTGGATAAAGTACTGGTCCAAATCCTTGCCCGACACTTAACTGAATCTTTTCTGAATTTCATACATTTTGGCTAAATTTTAGAATTACTTTTCATTTTCATACATCAATCCAGCTAAGCCCAGAAGAAGGGAGCAGTAGAAATTTCACAAGAGGGCAGTCTCATGGCCATCCTAAATTTCAGGAGTTGCAACAACTCTACTACGGGCTGTTCCAGGACACAGGGATTATCAGGGCACAACAGCAGCATTCTAACAATGTTTTCTTTCCCTGGAAAAATACCTACCATGTGCCAAAAACACAGTTGGATATATTGCTTTAGGATTCCCCAATGCAAAGAAAATCCCCAGCAAGTTGGTTCAGTCACCTTTCTGCCTGCTCTTTGCTTCCAGAATGGACCAAAGCAAGTCAATCAGGGCTTAGGATGTGGTCCAGTTTGCATAAGTGTAAATGACTACCGCTGGAACACAAAGTGTGAGGTACTTGAGAATCAGGCTTGTACTTGTTACTAATTGAGATGCTTCTTTAGTGACGCACATAATTTCAGTGTCAAGGTAGGCTGTCTCCATCAGTTCCAGGAATATTTACATGACCAGGTTGAATTTAATCAGGTTTCATTAACTTCTCCAGACAGAGTCTTTATACTAAGACGGTATTTTAGAACTGTCCCTTCCTCAACTCGCACCTCTTCTTGTCTCCTCCCCCCCCCCACCCCCAATCCATGTGCCCAATTCAGCAACCCACTCAATCCAGGCCTTTTTTTTTTTTCAGAAATGTGTCTCTCCTTCTCCTGAGTCATGTGCAGGGACATCTTCAGTTCTGAACACGTTGCATAACCCTTCACATTGACTGCAGTGACACCAAGATTCCACAGTGCATAGGAGACCCAAAGGTGTCCACCTGCTCAAAAATGAGCAGAAACAGAGTGTACATCCTTTTGAGAGTGGAAAGGAATCACAGGTTTAAACACTGCAGCCAGAAGAGAGTAGACTGGGAGAAGCCTACTGGTGAGTGACTAGCCCTGAGGTGCCCCCCTGGAAGTCATGCTCTAGGCAGCTGAATACTTAGCTGATGCCTAAGGCAGGCTTTGCAGGTGAAAGGATTTTTTTCCACACAAGCAAAGCAGATAAAAATATAGAAGAATTCAGCAGACAGTGAAATAGTAGATTTAAAGTTTATAGGAACTAAAAGTGTTTTATAATTACAAACAACTGATATACAAACTGTCACATGAGGCATCACTGGACACATCAGTGAAATGCAACCACCTCTGGAGTGGAACACAGTAGGTGGTTAAGAGTGTCCAGCAATAGCTTTGGCTAGGGAGAGAAGAATATCTTCTCCAACTGAAACAAATTAAAAAAACATTGGCCAGGATTACTCAAGCAGACATTTTGCCAGGACACCAGATTTTACACTACTATTATTTCAAAGAGTACTATGGAATCCTTAGTGATCACAAGTGATTAGAACCATGGGTTTGCATTTCACTGAAATAATAGCACTTTTTGCAGTTCAGAGTCCCTTAACACTATGCTAGGGACCGGGAACCCAAATTCAGGAAAGCATCCCTATTCAAGACTTCAACACACATTTTAAAATCCACATTTAAATGATGTACTGAATATGAACCAGTTTAAGAACATGCTTTCTTGAGGTGGAGCCTGCATTAAAAAAAAAACTGCTCACATGTAAGAGGGATACTGAGTCCCCACTACCTCATCTTAAAATATCTAGGTTTTCCTTAGATGCTTCCCATCTAACCCAGGAGCCAACATTATTTTCTGAGAGCTTTCAGAATCACAACACACGATAGTGTGAATGTACATGTGCACACACATCGGTTGTCCTACTTTTTGGACACAACTACTTCTAGAACAGGATATTTTAAAATACCATATTGTTTTCAAATGTAGGCCAATCTGACCAAGTTTATGGTGACAAGTCGTTGTCACAACAGGGCCTGGACTCCTATACTATACCTTTAGGGCAGCGTAACATGGATGTGCAGAGAGGGAAGGGGGCATGGCTGTGCTGCTGGTGGTGTCATTCTTCATATAACATGTTAAACCCAAGGTGGTCTGCCTCTGATTGTCAGCTACATAAGTAAAAGCTGAAGATCATGAGACATTTCCAAACAGTACAGTGCCTTACACCACATGCCTTCTTAACATCATGCTTTATGATACTTTGAGTATGATAGGTGCTCTATAAAATCAAATTCTATTCTACTTCAAAAAAGGACTCATAAAGAAGTCTCCACTTAAAGAGTATGTGTCTCCACTTTAATTGTAGGTATACACGCACATACTTCTTTATACACCTTTATACACACCAATGCTTTAAGTCAGGGGTGGGCAAACCTTTTGGCCCAAGGGCTACATCTGGGTATGGAAATTTTATGGCGGGCCATGAATGCTCACAAAATTGGGGTTTGGGATGCGGGAGGGTTTGAGGGCTCCGGATGCGGGGTGTGGACTGTGGGCTGGGGATAAGGGGTTGAGGTTGCAGGAGGGTGCTCAGGGCTGGTATTGAGGGGTTCGGAGGGAAGGAGGGGGATCAGGGATGGGGCAGGGGGTTGGGGTGTGGGAGGGAGGCAGGGGGGCAGGCTCCGGGCAGCTCTTACCTCAAGCAGCTCCCAGAACCAGCAGCATGTCCCCCCTCCAGCTCCTACGCGGAGGCACGGCCAGGCAATGCCCCGTCGCTTGGTGTGGGGGCACTGTGCGGAGCCCCCTGGCTGCCTCTACGCATAGGAGCCAGAGGGGGCACATGCCACTGCTTCCGGGAGTTGCGCGGAGTGGGGCAGGAGCGCGAGGGCTGGATTAAAAATGTCTGGAGGGCTGGATGTGACCCCCAGGCCGTAGTTTGCCCACCCCTGCTTTAAGTTGACACATTTACTAAGTTATTTTTCAAGCAGAATAGAATTTGGCTTTATAGAGAACCTATCATACACAAGCATTTTACAAAGCAATGGTTTAAAAACTGGTAATGCAGTGATTTTGTGGATACATACACATAATTTAAGAGCAGTAGATACATGTATGAGTATTACAATTTTCTTCATTTACCCATGAGCAGAAAAGCCACAGTTAAATTATGAAAAATCCAGATGCTACTGGATTTACATTAATTTATTCTCTCTTTCCACCTTCCACCCATCTCTGAATTTTAAGTTTGCACTTTGTACATTCAAATATTTCACCTGTCATAAGTGAATGACATAATGTGGAAATGAAATTAACATGTGCCTGATTAGGTAAGTAGAAAAATTAAAATTTACCAATGTATTTAATTAAAAAACAAATTTTAGTTCTTATAGAAGTATTTTTCTTCCCCACTTGTTTGGACTGTAATTTAATTAATGGTGTTTAATGTAGATTTGGATGAGCTGATGAGATCTACACTGCAGGTATTTCACTATGTTTTTAAAAATTATAATCACATTCTAGCTATTATCACCTTGTTAACAAAGAGAGTAAGAGAACAGTTTTCTGTTCATGAAAGAGAAACAATATAATTTCCTAACAGAAACAGCCCTAAAGGTAAAAGTTGTGATTCTTTAAAAAAACATATAAGTACAAATTGGACAACTGTGTTGTATTACCAAATTGTTTCATACTCTGCTTGATATCTGGTATTGCCAATGCTATTTACATATCATTATGTAATATAGTCACAGAGATAGCACTCAACTTTAATCAAACTTGGAATTATCAGGCAGTGCACATAGAATTTTGCTGTTAATGTCAGCAGTTAGCATATATTGTTAGGACCACTAGAAAAAAAAAGACACGAAAATAGCTTTTAGAGACAATCTATATTAATGTAAGAGAATTTTTGTTTTTAATTACGGCAGTTTCAAATTATTGTGGTTGATGACATCTGTCCAAGAAATAGATATGTATAGTGTATATGCACATACCACACCAAAATATTCAAGAACAAAGTGGGGTATTTTGTTTGAGCAGATATTGTCATCTTCAGGATTATGTAAATCTAGAATTTCCATTCGTATATACATCCTTCTCAAAGAAAGTTAATGTTCATGGCCAGTTATCCTTAGCATGATAAAATATTGTCTTCCATATATTCATATCTTTTCATACTGTCAGATTTTAATTACTTCTTATGTACATTGGGCCTGATCCATGCTCACAAAAGTTAGCAAGAGTCTCTGAACTGATATTTATGGACTTCGGATCAGGTCCATAAGTGACATGTATGTGTGTGTACACACACAACTACCAATCATATAGCTGGGTACATGTGAGAATGTATAACAGATGCAGATATGTGCACACATATCTTTGCCTAACTATGCCTCATCAGCACACGAGAGTTGTGTGAAGAGAGTTAACATAATTCCAACTCTTTTGTTCTAATATTAGAGTTATTGAATGTTTATTTCAATAATACATTTCTGAATATATCCTGAAAGAGTTCTGTGGCACCTTATAGACTAACAGACGTATTAGAGCATAAGCTTTCGTGGGTGAATACCCACTTCTTCGGATGCATCCGAAGAAGTGGGTATTCACCCACGAAAGCTTATGCTCTAATACGTCTGTTAGTCTATAAGGTGCCACAGAACTCTTTGTTGCTTCTACAGATCCAGACTAACACGGCTACCCCTCTGATACTTGAATATATCCTGTAGGTTATACTGGTCACACTTTATATTAAAGGTATATTTATGAACAATTTATAAAGGTTTAATATATGATTAATAGTTATGATAAGCATGTTACAAACATGAGTCATGTGTTATAGATTGTTATAAGCCATTGTTACATGCAACCTATTCTCCTGTTCAATTATATAATAATTATTTATTAAACCATCTATTAATTATTTATTAACTCTTTATAAAATATTTATAAATGTACCCTTAATGTAAAGTGTGACAATAGTACCTACAGTTTCTGGAAGGAGGTAATGAGTGTTGAAATTTAGAACCCTCTCTCACTCACATACACACACACTCTCTCTAAAAACATACACACAAACACAAACACTCTCTCTCTCTCTCAATATTCCGAAGTATATTCGAGAACACATGGAAATATCAGGTCATTACAATCATTTAAATATTGGGCAGAAAAAAGGACTATATACCTAAAGATTATTTGGGGGTAGTTTAGGTTCTCTGTAGTCCATAAACTTTTGGAATTCACTCCCGTTTCCAGCACCATCATTGAAGTGATGAGTTATTTAAGGCTTGAAAAAAACTGTTATATGAATGGATATTTGTTTTCCTACCTGAAAACTGGTTTCTAACCACTGAATATTTATGGTTGTTAGTAGGATTTGTTTGGAAAGAGAAGAGCCCCAGAGATGGGTCCAGAATATGAAGCTGAATACAGTAGTGCAATCCTGTCATATAGATTTGGCACATCTTTATATACTATTTTTTTATTATATGGCTCTAAAAGTGGTGGGCTAGTAGGATCTGAACATTCTTAGAGGGCAAACTTCCTTCTACTGTTTGTGAATACAACATAAATGGTGGGAGATCGTACTATCTGCAACTGCTATGCTGTCCACCAGAAGCCATAGATTTAACAATACATACAATTTGGGGGTGGAGGGGCAAATGTATCCAAATAAAGCAAAATTTAGGCAGCAAAATATGTAATTTAATGATAGCTGTGAGAAAGGCAAATGAGCTATTTTCCAAGGAAGCTTTTCACATTAAAGCATTTTGTTTCTTATCAGAAGAGAGAGTATATGTTTTCCATACCTTCTCCAGAATGGACACTTTGATCTCACCACAGAACATCATAAGGCAACTAGTTTGATTAGTTAAGATGTAAGCCTCTAGTTTATGTGCTGATATGTACCTGAGCGCTCCAAATCAATTTCAGCAATTAACTGCTTATGACTTTGTAGTGTAACCATCTGGCTCTCAGTTCTGAGGAGATATTTTGTAAGAATCCTGGAAACTGCTTAACAGTAAAATGTGATCAGTGAAATGGCTAATAAGGTGTTGGCAGTAATGAAATAAAGACTTCTTGACCAGTTCATGAATCTCAAAGCTTGAATTCTAAACCCCTTGTTTCACTGAAATATTTTACTTCTGACATACTTTTTATCTGAAATCTGATGAGCATCTGCATTATAACACCTGCTCAGTATGCTTGAATTGTTATGCTTTGTTATACACAGTGCAATTTAAATGTTGGGGGGCGGGGAGAGGAAACAAACAAAAAATGCTTTTGGGTGTTATCCAGCACTGAAATAGTGCCTTTTTTTCATTTAGCTCCCTGTACATATGTTTCACAGTATATGAAAAATCTACGAACCATCACAAAAGATCATAGAATTAGCGCAAAAGTCCAACAGTACCTATCCCTGCAGTGAAAATCATGTTCCAAATATGAGACATGTATGTTTCATAATGTAATCTAGAAAACATCTTAGAACGAAGATACCAAAGTCACTTAACTCATCACATTTCTACTTTTCATTAAAATATATATAGATATATTTGAGAAATATTTATCAAGAAAGAAAGATACAGAAAAAACATGTTAATCTACCTGAAAGGCATTCTTGTATCTAAAAGGCATGAATTGCAATTCAGTGCTAAGCTGTTAATTTAAATATTTATTTAAGGAGTATGTATATTTTGCTTATCACCACATGACTAATTTGTACATGATCACTTTGAAACAGAGACCATAATAAATCAAAGCTTGCATTTCGATACCTTATTTACCAAGGCTGAATTAATTTCTTGCCATGAAACAAATTCTGCAATTTAGTTCTAAATAAAATAAAAAACAACAAAAGATTTATCAGGTTGTTTTAAAAGTTGTTTCAAGTCAAAGTATTTTGTCTTGCCCTCTTCCTTTAATGGAACATATCTCTTTAAAGCTTCCCTATTCCTCCCACGCTCCAGCCCCCAAAGAGACTGAATTTTAAAAATATATAAAATCCTGATCTTCAAGTTTTGCACTATACCTTATTTATATATATACTTTCCAACAGATTTTGCACAATATCTTTATATTTGGCAGAATTGCTATACTCGCCACCAATTATATATGTGTGTGTCATACCTATGTGTTTTAAAGCCACTTAACAAACCCTTTAATAATTAAGCACCTGCAAGATTTCAAGGGGCAGAGAAATCTCCTTCTCCCTCACCTCCCTTTAACATCATCTCCTGGAGACCAAAGACTTATTCACTTTGTTTAGAACTTATTGAAGTTTTGTGATTCCAAACAACAAAAGCGAAGGGAAAACAACCTGCTAATTCAGATATCAGATTACTTGTGTATCCTGTTCCAGCTTCTAAACAGACTCGACATCTTTCTATGCATTGTTTATGAATCCTGCACATAATAACAGATGCTATCACAAGATGCAATCACACACAAACAAGGCAAAAAAAGCCTTACCTGCTAGATGAAACTGCAGCAGCAACAGCAAGAGCAGCAGCAGGATGCACAGTAGCTTGCACTGAGGTAATACCTTTTTTTCCTCTAAATCACTGTGGCAACAAACTGCCCTTTCTGGTGTCCCCCTTCATTCACAAAGGATCTCGCAGGCAAGGCAGACAGGTAGAAACCACTTTCTTACTGGAAGAGGTTGTCTCCCTTCTCAGAAATGACTGTATCTCTCTCTGTGGGTCCCTACACATTTACCCTTCAGATCAATACTGCTCTTTAGCAGCAGCTTGAGCTCAACTGCAGCTGATAGAGTCTAGCCAATTGGTATTGAGGATTCCCTTTCTGTCACCCCCTCCCTCAAAAATACACAGCATGCATTTGAAATTGTATTAGTTGTGAAAAGTAATGTTAACCCATTGCTTGAAATCTAACAGGTTCTTTTGGCACTCCCTTCAGCTTGCATTTGCTTCTTCTTTTCAGAAAATCCCTGACTGAGCAAAATATTCCCAGTTGGAATCTTTAAAGCTGGTCTAGTTCCACAGAGTGAAAACTAAAAGCTCTAAAGGTACTAGCAAGTGACCAAAAAGCTGCTGCTGCTCTGAAATGTTAGCAATCTGTTAGGTTCCAAATATCATAAAAACTGCAGACACATCAAACTGCCATTGGCTTATCATCAGTACTGAGGTATTTTCTCCCCTCCTTCCAGCATTAATAGATTTCTGACAAGGAAATCTGTCCAAAATATGATGACATTTCTTTCAAAGATCAAGTTCCAGGACTCTGTTGCTGATTTTATCAGTGCATTTTTTAATATTTATTTACTTTGATTTTTTTAGAGCACCCAACCAAAACTCTATGTGCACATTTATCAATTCCATCTACTAATATAACACAGTCTGAAACTGCTGAACCAAAGTGTAGGAATTAATCATTTTGGAGCGATATAAAAAAACGTAGCCTTATATTTGCAATCCTGAAAGCAAGTGTATTCCATATGAATGCGCACACAGCCATATAAGATGTGTATGAAGAGAGACTGCTTTCGGATTGTAAGAAAATATATTTTATATGCAAGATTGTTTTTTAATTCAGTAGGAGATGCTGGATGCTCAGCACTTTAGAAAATCACGCCACTTAAGTGCAAAACTTTCAGAGCCAAACTTTACATACCCATTAAAAAAAATGGCCTATACTGAAAGACAAAAAAATCCCAAGAAACCTTAATTCTGCCCTGTAGTGCCCCTATGCAATAAACATATCCTTATGAGTATAATATTTTAGGGTTTATGGTCCCAGATTAGTTAAACTGATTTTTAAAGACAGGTTAATTTTTTTCCCTCTCAGCTAATAAGTGTGTGATGCTGCACATGACAAAATACTCAGATGATCACGACAGTGAGAGGTTAAATGACCTTAGAATGTACAGCCAATAAGGACTCGGTCCACCTCTAAATATTCTCACTTCTCCACCCACAAGGAGAAATGAGGGTACCACCATCTGCAAAACACTTAAGGTTTCTCCTTCTCCTGATAGGCTAATAGCAGCCACAGCTGGGATCTCTCCTTCATGTTTACCCTAGGAAACAGCCCTTTCAGTCTTTTAGCTGCACTAAACACTGGTCATGAGTTGCAATGAATGAGGCATTCTCAATTACTTCCTCACATTGCTGTTTACCTAAAACATGGCCTTCTGGTTGCTGTGCAAGGTAGGCAACATCCCCCTCCTTCTGGACACCCTGTCAATTTGGCCCTTAGAAAAAAAATCCCTTTCTGATCCCAAAATTGTCAATCTGGTCAGAAATGCAGCTTAGCAGTGCCTCAGCTACAGGACGGAGGGCAGGTTCAGCAACAGCAATTAAATGGCCACTGGATGCCTAGGAAGGCTTTAAATGTGGCCTATGACAGCTAATTGGTCCCCCAATGCCCCTTCCCCCTCAAGTTAGCCAGTGGGGGCTAATGGAAGCAAAGAAAGCTCTCCCCTCCCTTGCATCACATTTTCCATGTGCACTTTGAGGCCCAAGGAGAGCCACAGGCCAGGGGGTAAGTACGGTGTGGTCAGAGTGTGAGTACTCTTACTCCCCTTGTCTCCTCAGGACTAGTCATCTGCCTGTCAATTTGACCAAACTTGACACCCACCATCAGGGACATGGGAGGAGGAGGGTTACTGTCTACAGTTAATAATGTCCTATACCTCAGTGTGCAACCTCCTCAGCAGCACTCTTCTTGTTGTACTTGACAGTGGTAATATGTCACCATGCAAAACAGGCCACCTTGACTACCAGAGCCATTAATGTGTCCTTCTGCAATGCCCAGAAATGTGTTCTTCTGAAACAAACACAAATGATGTTGAAGTATTTGGTCTGAAGAAAGCCCTGTGTGTCATGATAAACTCAAATAACTCCAGGGGACCCAACAAGCCAAACAATGTCTATTCCTGTCCATCATGTGAATGAGGCAGGAAAGTATGTGCAGCTGACTGCACTGGAGAAGTGTAGTGAGGAGTAGAGTTCAACAGTCTAGCATTTACACAGGCTGTGTGAGATCATACATAAGTGTTATTTTCAGCATAATTGTCTCCATTTGATGAGGTTGGGGGAAACATGGTTATATAGTTTCACAATTTTGCAAGATACATGGGTGCCTTTTAAAAGTTCATTCCAGTTCTACAGATGGTATCAGGGATATCCAAATACCAGGAATATTTCCTATACATAAAATGGGGAATATCACCACCAAAACTGATACCTCTAGAACCAGTGGGAGCATTTTAAGTGCACCTAGTGCGTGTTGGAGCTTGTTTGAGCTATTATTTCTTTGTAGTTATATTCAAGAGTTTGGGGGGGTTGCAAACAAAAACAAATCCTAAAAGGTAGACTAATAACACTATGTTACTGAATATATTACCACTACTTGCCACTCCATATTTTTAGTTCAATCTCAACTTATGCTCCATGCATTAATCATTGCAGAAGATATTTATTTTTCAAATCAGATTTACACTGATTTTTAAAAATCTTTCATTGAAAAGTTTTCTTCAATTCTCAAAAAACATGAAGCACCAACAGACAATTATTATTTATTTATTTTTTTTATTATAGTAGTACCCAGAGGCTTAATTCAGGGACTGAATCACAAAGTACTGTATAGTCAGTCCCTGCCCCCAACAAATTTATACTACATATACGATGAGAGACAACTGGTGGATACAATAAACTGATGGGAGATCCTAAGGTAAAATGTAGATGATTATGCTAAATATAATAAACACTCGTCACAGCATACAACTGCACAGCCGTTGTTGAGTAATTTGCTGGCAGGCACCACTCATTCAGGGACCTAGAGGTAGAAAGGAGGTGGAATTGTTTTTTAAAGCCTACACCTATCTCACTCGTCTAATTTCTTAGCACAAGAATTACTTCTTATGTCTTGCTTACAACACTCCTGCTGATATATTCAAAAAAACAAACATAATTCTGGGATGTATTAGCAGAAGTGTTGTAAACAAGACACGAGAAATAATTCTTCCCTTCTACTCCACACTGATAAGGCCTCAGCTGGAGTATTGGGTCAAGGTCTGGGCACCACATTTCAGGAAAGAAGTGGAAAAATTGGAGAAAATCCAGAGAAGAGCAACAAACATGATTAAAGGTCTAGAAAACATGACCTATGAGGGTAGATTGAAAAAGGTGGATTTGTGTAGTCTGGGGAAGAGAAGACTGTGAGGGGACCATGATAACACTTTTCAAGTATATAAAATGTTGTTATAAGGAAGAGGGTGAAAAATCGTTCTTGTTAAACTCTGAGGATAGGAGAAGCAATGGGCTTAAATTGCGGCAAGGGAGGTTTAGGCACTCCCTTCCCCACATTGCCTGCCCTATTTCTGGGAAGTTAAACATTAAAAGGCTTCTCCTGAAACATGCCATGGAGGGGGTGGGATTGCAGGCTCTGGAAGGGAGGAGGGGTGCAGGACAGCGGGTGTGGGAAGGGGGGCTGCAGGCTCTGGGAGGGAGTTTGGGGGCTGGGGTGTGTGGGAAGGGGGTGCAGGCTCTGGAAGGGAGTTTGGGGGCAGGAGGGGGTATTTGGGGAGGGGGTAGGGTGCAGGCTCTGGGAAGGAGTCAGGGGGTGTGGCGCTTACCTGGTGCTCCAAGACGGAGCGGACCGGGGGGCCTCCGCGTGCTGATGCCTCCAGGCACCACCCCCACAGCTTCCCATTGGCCGCAGGGGCACTTGGGGTGGGAGCAACGTGCAGAGGCACAACACCACCCCACCCCGGGGCCGCAGAGAGGGGCCAGCAGACATGTGGAGCGAGCAGGCATAAGCCACTCAGCTCTACTGAGCTGCTGGTGGTGAACGGGGCCCCGGGACATTGTAAATCACCCGGGAGATGTGCAGGGGTAGCGCCCGGGGGTGGCAGGCGGGGCCAAAGGAGAGACCCGGCCCCAAAATTGCTGGAGCCCCACGGGCCACATTGGGGAGGTTCTTGGGCCGTGGATGGTCCACAGGCCAGTACTTTGAGACCCCTGATGTAGATGAAATTACAGGAAAGGAGGTGCACAACTGGTTGAAAACCCATATTCAGAGAGTAATGTTTCATTGTCAGACTGGGAGGATGTATCCCCTGGGGTCTTGCAAAGCTGGGAGGGATTGAAAGCACTTTGGTAGACATCATTAGTACTCAAAATGACCTTAAAATATTGGAGAATTTATCTGAAATCAACAAGTTGAAATTCAATAAAGACAAGTGCAAAGTACTACTTAGAAAGAGAAAATCATACAAAATGGGGGATATGAGTCTATGAGTCCACTTAGTACTGGCGAGACCCCAGTTGGAGTACGGTATCCAGTTTTGGGCACCACGCGTTAAGAAAGATGTAGACAAACTGGAGAGAGTCCAGAGAAGTACAAGAAAAAAGATAAATGTTATAGAAAACCTTTCCAGGAGGAAAGGTTAATAAAATGGTTATATTTAGACTTGAGAAAAGAAGACTGGGGGGAGGGGGGCTGATATCAGTATTCCAATATGTTAAGGGCTGTTATAAAGAGTACTGTGATCACTTGTTCTCCATGTCCATTGAAGGTGGGAGAAGAAGTAATTGGCTTACTCTCCAGGAGAGAGATTTAGGTTAGATTTTAAAGGGGAGGGAGTGGGGGACCTCCTAACTGTAAGAATAGTTAAGTACTG
The DNA here is from genome assembly GCA_033296515.1 of Macrochelys suwanniensis. Taxonomy (NCBI): domain Eukaryota; kingdom Metazoa; phylum Chordata; order Testudines; family Chelydridae; genus Macrochelys; species Macrochelys suwanniensis. The sequence goes on from CM065776.1 coordinate 135,905,797, forward strand.
GAATAGGTTATCAAGGGAGGTTGTGGAATCCTTGTCATTGGAAGTTTTTTGAAGAACATGTTAAACAAACATCCGTCAGGGATATTTTAGGTAAACTTGGTCCTGCCTCATCATGGGGGAATGGATTAGATGACCTCTTGAAGTCCCTTCCAGCCCTACATTCTCTGATTCTACATAGCATTTTCTTCTCATTCTTGTTTACCTATACTAATTTCACTGGCAGAATGATCTAGTATAGCTATATTGACTTACACTTTTAAATGATAAGCACTCTGTTCTTGAAGAAGTGTATTTTGATAATGTTGTCAGTATTTTTATATCATTGTTTTCTTTTGAGGAGAGAGAGATTTCTGTAAATTGTGATTTAATATCTCACAAGCTGTTTCTCAGAAAAAGTGCCATTAGAGACGTATTAACAGCGTCCATTTATAATCACTTCATGTTTTACCATGTCTCTAATGAGCAAGTATATTTGTATCCTAAATAGGGAAATTTATAGTTTCCATGTTACTTATCCTCAGTCCTTCTTAGTAAAGTTCAAATAATATTTTCTCTGAGTAATGGAAATACTTCCTTTAAAATGCTGTTAATCTGTCTTTTTTTTTAATTTCATGTTAGAATCTGTCCACAGAATTTTTCTTTGCTTGCTACTAATTTGAAAGTTATCTATATATTTACAGCTGGACAAGTAAATTGAAAACTGACTCTTTAAAAAGACATGAAGATGTGTGTGTGTTTCCACATGAACAGCACATCTTAACAGCTGTTCACAAATGTACATCTAAAGGGGGTAAGGAGTTTATTGTGCACTTAGGGCCTTTAACTCAATAGAGTGGTTCATTCTCGTGTTTTGCACTTATGTAGGACTTTTAACTACGTAGGTTCAAATCAGTTTACAGAGCATTAGTAGCACCATTTGTCCGAAGGTGCTGAGAGATATGAAGCAATTGTTTGAGAGGCACTGTGGATAAAACATGGTTAGAGTATGGACTGTACTACTCACGGGCCTGGATTCTATTCCCAGCTCTGGCAGTGGCCTGCTCGGTAGATCACTTCATCTCCCAGTAACTCAGTTTCCCCATCTGTAAAATGGGGATAATGATACTTACCTCCTTTGCAAAACACTTTGTGATCTACTGATACAAAGTACTGTGTAAGAGCTAGGCATTATTATTGTCACTGCATAAGAAATCAGCATTCTATTCCCAACTCTATGACAAACTTCCCAACGTTAACCACGTTACCTAAATCTCTGTGGCTCATTTACCTAACTTGTAAAATGGGACTGAATGCTATTTACCATCATGCGTGTTCTGGTCAGAGGCCACATTAAATATCTGAAACACAAGAAGATGACTGACAAAGGAAATACTGGCTGAACATGCGAACAAATCGAACGTATCATTGCTGGCCAATCAATCAGAGGTTTCCCTGGCTGCCCATTTTTCAGAGACCTATATGTGTGTCTACACTATTTTTTAAAACCCCTGCAATGAGTTTCAGAGCGCAGGTCTACAGACTCACGCTATGATGCTATAGGCAGCAGGGTAAATGTTGTGGCTCAGGCTGGAGCTTTGGCTCTGATGTCAGGGGAGAGGAGTGGGTTTCAGAGCCTGAGCTCCAGCCCAAGCCGCAATGTCTCCACTGCTGTTTTTAGCGCTGTAGCATGAGCCTGAGTCTGTAGACCTGGGCTTCGAGACTCGCTGCCGTGGTGTGTTTTTTTTAAATGCAGTGTAGATATACGCATAGAGAATGAGCATATACTCACTGGAGAAAAATCCTAGCCCCAAGGAAGTCAATGGGAAGTTGGCAGGGCTTCGCACTGTGTGTTTGTGTTTTTTACAGTCTATTCACACCCATGTCTGTGCTCCATCATATATAATCTTTCATGTCCAAGTATCCTTCTTTTTTCCTTTCCTGGAATACCTCTAAATCTCCCTGAAATACATTATCCTCTTCCTAAGATTTTTTAGAAATGGTACAGTTAATCATCAACTGGATACCTGAATACCGCATGTGATATAGCAGTATTTTATTCCACATTCTCCACAAAGATGCCCGAGGAACACCAGGGGACCTCCGGCTTACATGCCCACACAATATATGTTCACAGTTCACAAAACATCTATTAATGGGGACTTATTTCTTCCACTCTGTACTGTGTTCACCACTGCTGGTTAGGGGACAGTGTATCCCTTTCTGCAGCTGAAAACAGGGTAATACCAATAGATACAAAAATAAATAGATGGGAAATAAAAGCAAAAAAAAAAAAATCTCACCCTGCCCCCTACCAAAAACAAATTATATTTTTCTAAGGCTTTGGAAAAGCCTATGATCATGTTGCTAATAATAGGAAAGCAAAGGATCTTCTGTGAATATCTCACTAAATCAATTCACTGCCATTGTAGGGGCCATGGGCATTGGTGCACCTCAATCCCTCCTGTTCTTTGCCTGTAGCACAGAACAATGGATTCCTCTGCGGGCTGCAATACCTTGACCAAACTCTGGTTGTTGGGCTTTGGATCGGAGGGGCGGGGGTGGCTGGGTGGTGTTTAGTGGCCTGTAATATACAGGAGATAAGACAAGATGATCTGGTGTCCTCTTTCTGGCCTTAAACTCTAAGACTATATACTGAACACAAAATCTTGTTAAATCGTGTATTTATAATATCATAACATATTGGAAAATATGTTTTCCTATATTTTTAGCTATTTTTAAGAAGATTTTGTAGACACCTCTGTATAGGCCCTTCCAGTGCTCTGGGTGCGTATTTCAAACATTTAAAATACACCATATAAACATCACAATATAACGGACTGCTCTCCCCACCTTCCAGATTCTAAGGAAGGAAGTGTTCTGGAATAGATAATAGCAAGTAAGTTCTGGCACAGGAATGCAGGCCTGGAGATGTGCTACTTGAAAAACACTAACTGTATAGAAGAACTTTTGAATCACTGTCACTGAATATTTAGAAGGATCTGCATTATGTGCGTTCTGCTGACCATTGATATAATAAATGCCCTGCTTTAAAACATTAAAAAAAAAAAAAGCCCTCTCTCTGTTATCCTGTATCTACCTACTACAGCCATGGCCAAGGTAAGCTGACTCACTGTTGCATGGCTGATGACTTTGTAGAGCCAGTTGAAATTTTCTGAATTTCAATTTTTTACCAAAAATGTTGTTAAGAAATTATATTTTCAATTAAAAAAACCTCAAAAAGAGACTACTTCCCCAACAAAAATTATTAATCTTTTTCAACTCACTCTAATTGTGTCATGACTACAAATAGTTCCACAGGGTAGTGAACATGTTTTATCTGTATTATGAGGCGTTAAGCACATTTTTGTGCTGTAATGTATAAGATTGATCATCCTAATAATTTTCATCACTAAGGTCAATTGGCTTTCTAACTTGGGGGAAAATGTAGGTAAATGAAAACCTATCTCTAAGCTGTGTACAGGGCCTGTCCTGTGTGCACCAACTATATACTATGGACAGCACTACCTCACTCTCCTATGAGGAAATGAAAATGTCTTATGGTATAAACGAAGTTCTCTGTATGCATTTTAGTTTTATAGAAATATAGAATTGTCATACTGCATCAGAATATTGATCCTATCTTCTAAAATTACAACAATATTCTACACTAATGGTCCTAATTACTAGAGTTTACAACAGAGACACAACAATGGGTTGTGGAGCTATTATTGTAGGATACTATGGCCATTATTTTTTTTTTAAAAAATGCTCCAGGTATGGTATCTGCCTCCAGCAGTGGCCAGTAATTGATGCTTCAGAGGAAAGTGAAAAGATTCTATAATGCACATGGCCAATTGTTCTATCCTGTCTATAAAGGGACATTCCTTTCTGACCCCTATAATGATAAGCTGATGTCCTGAAGCATGGGATTTTGACTTGATGCTTTCATTTAAAATGGTGCCATTGGATATTTTTCTTTAAAATAAGCAATTGTTACAGTAAGTGTTTGCTCCTAAGAAACCAGTTTTTATACAGAGGAAGGCTTAGAACAGTCAAAACAATTTGTTTTCCTTCTTTCCCCGACTGTAGTTCTACGCTTCATTGACAATGCAATCACATTAAAGTCAGCATTTAAAATTACTTTTGTTGAAGTGCTCAGCCTGTTCCCCTCCTCTCCCTCAATAAAGTTTACTTTCTTCCAAAAGACAGACTTAGAGCAATGTTACAAAGTGAAGGTGATGATACAGACATGCCGTATCCCAAAGTATTGTTTACTGGTGCCAGATATTGAAATATAACACAGGCACAATTGAAAACATCAGCTAATAAATAAAGCTGTAATTAAGAGGGGGAAATCTGCCTGAGTGAAAAAACATTTTTTTTTCTTTAGACCTTCTCTTATCTCTCAATGCTAGAGAAAGCTTGATTTAAGATAGTGAAGAATCAAAAAAGGGATGCCAAATTCAGGACACAAATTATGGCACATGATAGACATTTGATTTTATGTTTGATAGCTACCCATCCTCTACCAGGTTATCACTTGCTTTCTTCTAGAATGGGCTTTTCAAAAACCAAAATCACTATTTTCCCATCTAGCAGTAACATCTCTATGTTACTGTCACATTTCCTATTATTGTGTAGGAGAGAGCTTTGTTTGGAGTTAGAAGGCACCAAATATAATGGTACATATTACTGTATTCTTACAGTTTCAATAAAAGATGGGACTGAGGAAGACTTGGAGGAAAGGATAGTGGTCCTTGTACTCCTCAACTGTATCCTTGTTTTACTCAGCACTAAAACCATGGTGTTCTTTAGATGGTGGATTTTGCTAGACAGTTTCACAGTGACTGAGAACGCAGAAGTAGCTAAGTATGATATAATTATGACATAACTGGTATCACAGAGATTGGTGGGATAATTCACATGACTGGAACATCGGTACAAAAGGATACAGCTTCTTGAGGAAGGACAGGCAGGGAAAAAAGGAAGCAGATGTTGCCTTGTATATCAAAAGATGTATACACTTGGACTCAGGTTGAGACAGAAGTGGGGGGCAAACCTGCTGAAAGGTTCTAAGCAAGGATAAAAGGGGTAAAAAACAATGGTAATGTCATTGTAGGGGTCTACTATAGATCACCTAACCAGGATGAAGAGGTGAATTAGGCTTTTTTAAACAACTTAAAAAAACCATTCAAAGTATAGGACTTGCTGGTGATGAGGGGCTTCGACTACCCCGACATCTGTTGGAAAAATAACACAGCAGGGCACAGACTATCCAACCAGTTCTTGGAATGCATTAGAAACAACTTTTTAATTGAAGAAAGTGTAGAAAGCATCTAGGGGAAAGGCTGTTATAATTTGATTCTAACAAATAGAAAGGAACTGCTTGAGAATTTGAAGGCAGAAGGCAGCTAGGGTGAAAGTGATCATGAAATGATAGCGTTCATGATTCTAAGGAATGATAGGAGGTAAAATAGTAGAATAAAGACAATGGACTTCAAGAAGGCAGACTTTAGCAAACTCAGAGAATTGGTAGGTAAGATCCCAAAAGAAGCATGTCTAAGGAAAAAAGAGTTCAGGGGAGTTGGCAGTTTTTTAAAGAGATACTATTAAGGTCACAAGAGCAAACTATCCCAATGCATAGGAAAAATAGGAAGCATGGTAAAAGGCTACTCTGACTTAACCAAGAGATCTTCAGTGATCTGAAACTGAAAAAAAGAGTCATATATATATAAACCAACCTCATAGGGACAACATTAGAAAGGCCAAGCCACAAAATTAGATTAAACTAGCTAAGGACATAAAGGGTAACAAGAAAACATTTTATAAATACATTAGAAACAAGAGGAAGACCAAGGAGAGGGTAGGCCTGTTAATCAATTATGCAGGAAAGGCAATAACGAAAACACAGCAATGGCCCAGTGTTAAATGCCTTCTTTCATTTGTCACCAAAAAGATTGGCATCGATTCAACAACTGACATAGTGTAAATGGGGTAGGATCTGAGGCTAAAACAGGGAAGAACGTGTTAGGAATTATTTAGACGAGTTACTGGTCTTCAAGTCAGCAGGGCCTGATGAAGCGCATCCTAGAATACTTAAGGAATTGACTGAAGAGATCTCGGAGCCATTAGCAATTATCTTTGAGAACTTATGCAGGGCAAGAGCGATCCCAGAGAACTGGAAATGGACAAATATAGTACTTATCTATAAAAAGGGGAATAAGGACATTCCAGGTAGTTATAGACCAATCAGCTTAACTTTGGTACCCAGGAAAATAATGGACCAAATAATTAATCAATCAATTTGTAAGCAACTACAAGAAAATAAGGTGATAAGTAAGTCACCATAGATTTATTAAGAACAAATCATGTCAAACCAACCTAATATCCTTCTTGGAAGGGTAACAAGCCCTGTGGAAATGGGGGAAGCAGTACATGTGATACATCTCAACTTTAATAAGGCTTTTGATAATATCTCACATGATCTTCTCATAAATAAACTAAACAAACCTATTATCAGGTGGGTACACAACTCGCTGGAAAACTATTCAGAAAGTAGTTATCAATGGGTCACAGTCAAGCTGAAAAGGTGGGGTTATGGAGGAATCTTGGTCCAGTTCTATGCAATATCTTAATAAATGATTTGGATAATGGCATAGAGAGTACACTTATAAAGTTTGATGGATTTCCACTCCATATGGCTAAATGCAGTGCCTTCCATGGTGTCAAGTATCAGAGGGGTAGCCATGTTAGTCTGGATCTGTAGAAGCGACAAAGAGTCCTGTGGCACCTTATAGACTAACAGACGTATTGGAGCATAAGCTTTCGTGAGCAAATACCCACTTTGTCGGATCCGACGAACAGATTCAGACTAACACGGCTACCCCTCTGATACTTATAAAGTTTGTGGACAATACCAAGCTGGAAGAGGTTGAAAGCACTGTGGAAGACAGGATTAGAAATTAAAATGCTCTTGACAAATTGAAGAAATGGTCTGAAATAAATAGGATGAAATTCAATAAGGACAAATGCAAAGTAGTCCACTTAAGAAGGAATAATCAATTGCACAAATACAAAATGGAAAATGACTCCCTAGGAAGGAGTACTGCCGAAAAAGATCTGAGGATCATAGTGGATCATAAACTAAATATGAGTCAACAATATAATGCTGTTGCAAAAAAAGCTAATATCATTCTGGGATATAGGAGAGTTGGAGTGTTGTAAGCAAGACACAAGAAGTAATTCGTCCACTCCACTCAGCACTGATAAGGCCTCAACTGGAGTATGGTGTGCAGTTCTGGGCACGAAACTTCGGGAAAGATGTGGCCATATCAGAAGAAGTCCAGAGAAAAACATCAAGAATGATTAAAGGTCTAGAAAAGACGACCTACAAGAAAAGACTGGGGGGATTGTTAAAAAAAGTGGTGGGGGGGATTGTTAAATCTGTAGAAGAGAAGACTGAGGGGGGACAGGATAATCATCTTCAAGTATGTTAAAAGTTGTTATAAAAATGATGGTGATAAATTATTCTCTTCAACCACTGAGGACAGGACAAGAAGTAATGGGCTTAAATTGCAGCAAGCAAGATTTATAGATAGTAGGAAATACTTCCTAACTGTAAGGGTAGTTAAGCATTGGAACAAATTAATTAGGGAGGTTGTGGAATCTCCATCATTTGAGGTTTTTAAGAGCAGGTTAGATAAACACCTGTCAGGGATGATCTAGATAATATTTAGTTCTGCCACAGTGCAGGGGTGAACTAGATGACCTCCTGAGGTCCCTTCCTACAGTCCTATATTTTTATAATTTTGTCATTCTATGGACATTTGTATAACCTGGGTGATCAAGAACTGCCTCCATACAGGGGTTTTACATTTTTCAAAAATAATTTGATAGTTATGGAGGGCTTCCCTCCTTGCCAGAGGCAGTTTCAGGAGGAAACCTCATATCTCTGAAAGTAGGTGGCTAGTTCCTACCGACCTTTGAGCCCAAGATATCCATAATGCCTTACTGGGGGCTATATAACAATCAGTTAGCCTTTATTTCCAAGACAGAGGAAATACAGTAGTTTATTTTAAATTACTCAACAGGAGCATTAGTTTAAATTTGAAAAACAGAACTATTACAGTAAAAAGTAAACTAGCTTTACCACTCTAAAAATACGTAAAGCGGCCTACAATTAGCAAAATTACAACCAAATCTACCATAGGGTGAGGCTGGATGAATGAGACTAAAAAGTTTTTGTTTCAATAAGCATGCAAAAGTTTTAATGTCTATTCCAACTCTCAAATTTCATTGAGCCCCACATAAACCCCCTTCACTTGCAACAGATCCATCCCCTGGCAAATGTTTGTCATCCCTACTTGTTGTCGTCATCTTACAAATGTGAAAGAAAAGATGGCCTTCTGCCTCTCCCAGGTTTTTTTTCTACATGGCATGTCCACTCCACTTCCAGCCAGGCAAATCTACTATTATCCAATCCAACTCAAGATGGGCTTTTGGACTGGTTGGGGGAGACAGGTAGGGGAGGGTTAGCAACTTGAATCAGTAAATTTACTGTAAAATAACATTGGGAGGGGTTCATACTTATTCTCTTTCAGTGACTTGAATGTTAAATTTGATCTGTTTAGGAATCACAAAGTATTTCTAATTGCCAATATTGGAAATTCGACCCAGAACCTGAAAAATCAAGCTGTGTTTATTTTTTTACTCTTACATCACCACTATCTGGAACTTTGTCTAACAATTTTCTTGATGGTGCACCACATAGAAAAATCCATCTGAATTTTCCATAATGTATTGTCTCTGCGCTGCTAACAGTACAGGACAAGGTTGCTTGTTTGTTGTTTTGTGTCAGTATAGAGCCTAGCTACATTTGGAGGACAAACAGGAAGCTGCTTTATTCAGTAACATGGTGATATTTTAACCTACACTTTATTCTGTCTTCAACCATAGCTTAACTGATGTGGTTTTATTTTTGTCCTCTTCTCACAAAATCTCTTCTCTTTCACTGACTGATCACAGGGACAAAATTATATATAAAATGTAGCAGAATAAAAAGATAATGCTTTCAACTTATCGTGCAAAGCTATTTTCTCTCTCCTCCTATTCTCAAAAATTAGAATTTAAATACCTGTTCCTTGTTCACTCAGTAGTATGATCTCATACCCAACACTATCTTAAATGCTCAGAAACCGTCAATAAAATTTTTCAAAGGTTTCTTAGGACAACTTTCAGGAGACTGTTTTAGCTGCATTTTGAGGCCTAAATCAAAAAGTCTTGTAGCAGGAAGGCGACAAGATAAATGTCCATGAGCTTGTTTACTGCTCTGATCTGTGATCGACAACTCATTAAATATAATAACCTCCTTAATTGAGGGACCGAATGGCTCAGGGGATTGGTAATGAGCTATGGAGACTTTCAGATCTGGGTACCCATTTTGCATGCACTCTGACTTGATTGTGATACAAAGTTGATACTATCTGATAGCTGTTCAGTAATCTATGCAGAATGCATTAGGACTCTCAGTCCACGTTACAGTGGACAGGTGTACATCACATGTCAGATACTATTGGTAGAGCAGGTTGGAAAATGTTTGATTTTTCTGCAGAAAATTTGAACTTTTCAGGGAAAATAAATTCCAAACTGAAATTTTTTGGCCAAAAATTTTCATCCGAAAACCAAATACTTTGACTTGAAAATGCTGCTAAGGAGCTTCGTGGGAGTTGTAGTTCAGGTATCTTATACCACCATTCTCCTCTATGGGACAAGCTCCCTAGCTCGTGTTGCAATAATTAGGCCTACAAATTTACTCTGATTGTAAGTTCAACTGTAAAAAGTGTATGAAAGTTGATAAATGTTGCAATAACCTAGAATAGGTAATGTTAATAAAAAGTAAGTCAAGTTGCTTTCAGTAATACTGTAATTAAAGGTTCTTTGAAATGCGTGGTTCCTATTTGTATTCCACACCTGTGGTATTCATGTGCTCCAGGTGGGGGTCATTTCTCTGGAAGTTTCCCCCAGCAGTAACTGTTGACCTGCACGTGAGAAATATCTTCCCCTATAATTCTGACCAGGTGTGTAAGGGGTAGTGGGGGTCAATGCCTCTCTAGTTCCTCCTTTTACCACAATACAATAGGGTCCAAAGCAGAGGGAAGGAGGGTGGGTAATTGAATACAGATAGGGGCCACACATTTCAAAGAACTTCCAGTTACAGTAAGTAACCTCCTCCTCTTTTTCGAGTGCCGGTCCCTATGTGTATTCCACTTGAGGGTGACTGGCAAGCAGTGATCAGCTTGGAGGTGGGTGCGAGGAAGCTGGTAGCAGAGCTGCTTGGAATACAGCTGTTCCTACTGCTGCGTCTGCAGCTTCCGCTTGAGTCAGGGTGTAGTGTCATGTAAATGTGTGGACAGATCACCAATTTATGGCTTTGCAAATGTCCTGCAATGGGACATCTGATAAGGATGCTATGGAGGCTGCTTCTGCTCATATGGAGTGAGCTGCAACACCCAGGAGGGAGAAGCTTTGCTATTTTATAGCATTCTAATATGCATCCTGAGACCCACTCTAGAAATCTTCTGTGAGGATATGTCTTGGACCCTTGACCTTTCTGCTATGGTGACAAAGAATCTCAGAGATTCCTAAAGGGTTGGTTCTTTGCATGTCTGACATTGAGGGAGTGCAGTCTCTTGTCCCCAGGAGACGCATGAGGTTTTTGAAAAAATATGTTTTTTATGTTCTTATGTACATGAAGAGAGATAAGGGCTAGACCTGATGTCTTTAGGGCAAGGAGCTAGTCCAGGATAACTGTAATGCTCACTGTGTTGAGGGAATAGTGATGGAGTAGCGCCAAAGCCAAGAAACAATGCCATTTAGCTTGGTAGCATGCTCTGGACGAATCTTTTTTGATTTGGTTAAGGATCTCATGGACCAAGGTAGAGCATGAGTGTTCTATGTCTGATACCCATCCATTCTATGTCTGATACCCACGGTGCTGTGAGGTGAAGTGAGGTCAAGTTGGGGTGCCTGAGTCTTTTGTGGTCTTGGGTTAGGAGATCTGGGAACGGGTGGATCCTGGTGGATAGGCGTGTAGACATCGTTAAGAGAGCTGTAAACCAGAACTGTTTGGGCCAATAGGGTGGTAGGAAGATGATGGTGGCTGTGTTCCAAAAAACTTTCTGGAGAACTTGTGGTATGGGGGGTTGTGTGGGGAAAAGGTGTATGTGAGGTCACGTGTCCAAGGGAGCAGGAGAGCATTGCCCTCTGGGTCGCTGCCTGTGGCTCCCTTAGAGTAATACATAAGAAGCTTTTTGTTTGTCTGGGGCACAAACAAGTCCCATAGGGGAGTACCCTACTATGTAAAGATGTTGGTCAGAACATGTATTTCCCATTTGTGGTCTGTGAAGAGACTTCTGCTTACTCTGTCTGCTAGGGAGTTCTGAGTACCTGGGAAGTATATGGCTTGTATGGTAACCTGATTTCTGACACACCAGTTCCACAGTGTGACTGCCTCCAGACAGAGGGGATAAGATCTCACCCCTCCTGGTTTGTTTTTATATACCACTGTAGAGATTTGTCCAACAGGCTTTGCATGTGGAGTGAGAATAAGAGAAGAAGGAAGGCCTTGCAGGCTAGGTGGACTGCTCTGAGCTCCAGTAAGTTTATATGCAGTCTGGCCTCCTGTGGTGTCCATGTACACTGGGCTGTGTGTATGTCCAAATGAGTGCTCCATCCTCTAAGGGAGGCCTCCATCACAATGGTGGCTCTTGATATGGGAGGGCTAAAGGGGGTCCCTAGCATGACCCTCTTTGGGATGGATCACCAAGCAAGAGGAGTGAGAACGCCAAAGGAAATAGTGACTCTGGAGTTGATGAATACCCTGGTCAGTTGGTAGGTTGAGTGAAGCCAAGCTGCCAAGCTTTTAGGGACCACAAGTGGAGTTTAGCGAAAGGTGTCACATAGGTGCATGAAGCCATACAGGCCAAGAGGGAAAGGCACCGATGCACCATAATTTGGGGCTTCTGGGTAATGCAAGCGATCAGGGTGCTCATAGCATAAAACCTGTCCGGGGCAAGGAAAACCATTCTGTCCAGTTCCAGTATTCCCTCATTTATTGGAAGGGCCACACTGGATAGTGCTTGTGGCTGTAAGGTGTCCAGGAGACAGTGTTGGGGGTCTGCATCTTCCTCCTCATACACCATCGGAACCAGCTGATGAGAGGGGGAAGAGTGGTAGGATACTTGCAACAATTCTGGGCATCTACTATAAGGATCCCAGGAGCCCCAGTACAGCCAGAAGGAGGGATCTATCAGTCGTGGTGGTCCCTATGGGAATCGATAACAGGTGTCACTGTGGGGGACATAGCAAGAAAATAGGATGCCTGGGATGTCTGTCAGGGGTGCTGCGCCTTCTCGGAAATATTGGTGGGGCTATCTCCTCTAACTCCTCCAAGTCTGAAGACAGTTCCATTGGAAGCGGTGGTACCATCAGTACAAGGGTGCTCCTGTCTCATGGATAGGGATGAGGTCTCTCCTGCAACAGCAGCAACAGTTCATTTTCCAGGGTAAGAATGTCTGAGAAGGGCAGGGTTGGCAGAAATTGAGCCTGCGGGTAAGGGAGGAAGACATCCTTCAGTATTAGAAAAGTCTCTGTATGGCCTGGAGTCCCTAGGGTCCCAGTTCATCTATCGGAGCCAACCAGTCTCCGTATTGCCGAGGCGGTACCAATGATGCATCTGGACCTGCGTTCCTAGAAAGGATCCATAAACACAGCCTGCCCCCTTCTCAGCCCATTGGGCTATTGTTCCTGGCTGGTCATCCAACTCAGTGGTTGAAATAAAATAAATGCGAGAAGCCATAAAAAAACCCAACAACCCAAAAGTCAAGTCAACACTAGCTGAATGCTCATCTACCGAAGTGATGGGAGAATCCAACAACAGCAATATTGGACCATGACTGGGTTATGTTAACACCTTTGTCCCATTTATTCCATCTAACTTAATACAGCACTGGACTACATCTCACATCATTCACCACTGTCTCCTCTCTTGCTGATGCATGGCAGTGCTCCATGGGAAATGTAGTCTCCCAGGGAACCAGGCACATAGAGAAGAATGAGGACATGAGGGACATGAAATACAAAAACCCAAGTTTCCACCAAAAACAATTTTGACAGAAAGATTTTAACCAGCTCTCAATATAGGCACTAATTACAGTTTCCACAGAGGCTAAGGATTGAATAGGTATTGAAAATTAACTACCTTATTGTCCATTGCGATAATGGTTAGATTAAAAAGATTTTGGTTTAGAGAGAAGACAAATGGAAGGTAACATGATAGTGGTAAAAGCCAATCATGAATGAATAATGAACTCAATGAGTATGTAACTTGTGGAACTCAATGCAACAATATATTATGGCAAAGAATGTAGCATGATTCATAAAAGGATTGGCATCAATGTGACTAATATCTGAAATTACAGGAGCTAGGTACATATTTAGGAAGGATACTGTCCTACCTTCTTAAGAATGTAACTTAATTATTAACTAATGAAGTCCAATCAAACGATGTTGACATGTTGTTCTATAACTGTTATGGGGATCCTTATGTCTTCTTCTGAAGCATCTTAGTACTAGTTATTCTTGGATAAAGGATAATGGACTAAATGAATGACTGGTTTGGAATTACCAGTATTGTAATTCTTATGTTCCTATATAAGACATTACATCTGGCTTCAGGTTGAGGCAGGGAAACTTAGGGAGGCCCGAACTATTGTCTCATGGTGTTCAGTAGCTAGAATTCCAGTCTCTAAGGACATAGCTACACTTGCAGATGAAGAGCGCTGGGAGTTAAACCAGCCTTTGGAGACTGCGGCAAGGAAAATGCTTCCGTGTGTTTACACTCTCAGCTGCAAGCACACTGGCGTGACCACATTAGCAGCTCTTACAATGCCAAAGAGAGCAGTGCATTGTGGTAGCTATCCCAGGGTGCAAGTGGTTGCTAGTTGCTTTTCAAATGGGAGGGGGGGTTGGAGTGTGACAGAGAGTGTGTTGTGTGTATGTGGGGGGAGAGATGGTGTGTTTTGGGGGGCTGTGTGTCAGCAAGCTGCCCTGTAAGTTCAGACAGCAGCAGACACCACCACCCCCTGCACACACTCACAACAGCAGCATTCCACACTAATGGTTTGCTTTGTCCCGGAGCAGATAAGCATGCCAGCTGTCAGAAAAGGAACTTTGAAAGGGGATAGCCGCATGGCTGCAGCCGATTTCAAAACAATGAGAAGAGTGGCCACTTCAGGGGATTATGGGACATTTCCGCAGGCCAATCACAGCGCAGTAATGCAACACCTCGTTCACGCTGACACCTGGGTATTTCAGCCAGGGCGCAGCACGCGTTATGATTCTCGTGGAGGTGGATTATCAGGAACACTCCAGCTGCAGAGTCCAGGCGCTCTACATGCCTTGCCATGTGGACACATCGGGATTAGGGCACCCGGGGCTGCTTTAATGCGCTCTAACTGGCAAGTGTAGCCAAGTCCTAAGTGTAGCACGCCCACACGTTGCATGAGAACTACCTTTTTTTAAGTAGTAAAGTTCTGAATTTTGTGAAATGTCTATTTTTCTCACATTAATTGGACATTTAAAGTATAATTTAATACAATAAGAGTTGCTCTGCCAACTAAACATAAAAGCTAATCAACCCCACCTCCTTTTAGTGAGGGTGGCTCAGAATTGATTTTTTTTTTAAAAAAAAACATTTACTGTTTGCCACTTTCCCCCCACAAAAAATCTTTGAGTGCGATGGATTTCAATAGAGTTTAAAAGGTGTGTCTATCTTTCTCAGCAAATGTCCCTACTTGCAGCTTTCAGATGTTGGCAGCTGTAACAGTGCTGCTTCTTCCCCCCCCCCTCCCAATTTGGGGAGTGCTCCCTGTAATTATTAGCACTTTAGAAGAAATTTAATATCTGTTTGCTGTTTAAATTAGAAAGTGACAGTCTCCATAGCAAAAGGATGAAATAATTCTTTCAAGTCCCTAGTTTGATAAGCCCAGAGGCAGCAGCTGCTGTCACTTCAGCTCTTTGTCTTTAAACATGTACTGTTTGGAACCTCAAGATGCCATTTATTCTTCCAGCGGAGCCCGAAGCTCACAAAATCATCTTTCAGTGTAAAGAATATAAATGTAACCAAATTGTTCCTCACTGGTACGAAGCTAAATATCCTCAAGCATGCTTCATCTGGAGGTAGATGCTAATGTGCCAGCATCTAAAATACATACATGTCAATTCCTATGTTCTAGACTGCACAGTGATATCTCTTCAAGTTTCTTGTTTCAAACCCAAGCAGGAAAAAAAATATTTAAAACTGCACACATCCTCTAGCCAGAAGCATAAAGTCTCTTTTAGTGTCATATTGGAATACACAGATGACTTTCTTACTTCATTTTCCTGAAGGTTGGAGAGCAAAGAAATTATAACCACCCAGCTCTCATCTCTGCTAATAATCAGTTCAGAAGAACTGGATCTCTCCTGAGTCATATTTAGAATTAATTAGAGCTGACCACGTAGAGCACAGAATGTAATTTGTGGATGGTTTTGCAATACATATGACGAGTTTGCTCTGCTGTTAGTGGTGGGGTCATGTTATTTGTTTGTAGGTTACATGGACAACCAATTTTTATTTATAAAAATGTTAATGACTGCTGAAGGTTATGTGAATTTTAGCATGAATAGTGATTCACCTTCTAACCAGTGGTGCATTATTCATTGTTCATGCTTCATTATTTGCTATTTCTTAGTAGTTATTCTTCTATTTAAGAATTGTCAGTCCTCCAGTCAGAGAGCAGAAAATACCATGTGATTCAGGTGACAAATAATACACCAAGAGTAATACGTAGCAAACAACTGAAGATTTATTTAGAGCTGGCCAAAACTCAGAACTTCCATTTCATGGGAAATTTTGATATTTAACCATTTGTTTTCATTCTAATTTTGAACAAAACCAAATACTTTTGAAATCCCCCATGAAAAGGAAATGCAGAAAAATAGTTTTTGAAACATTTCATTTTAGAAATATTTTTGAAATTCTGTTTCAAAATAAAATTTGATTTAAAATGTATTTTATGTTATGATTTTTCATTTTATTATTACATGTATTATTTGTATATTCACCACATCACTAGGATTATATAGTACTGACAGGTCATAATATGACATGTCATGTTATGACATACCATAATAGTTGAAATATTCTATTATTTATTTTATATTTTTATTTTTTAAATGATGAAGCATAGCTGCTACTTTGTACTGGTTAAAATATCTCATTTTATTTTCTAGATCAAAGTGTCTCCTGTTTGTATTTCAATGAAACAGATTGACATTTATACTTTGATCTAGAAAATAAGAAAAGCACTCAGACTCCTAATTAGAGGCACTGCTGTTTTCAGTAACATGGTGTTAGCCTTTTAGAATATTTTCATTTCTAAAATACTTTTGTGGGGAAATACCATTTCACGAAAAAAGTTGGTTTAGTTGAATTGGTATTTTTGGGTGGAAAACTATTGACAAAAATTTTCTGAACAGTTCCAGATATATACCACATGAATAGCTCATGAACAATGAATGGGTTGAATTTTGTTTGTACAGGGTGTGGTCAAGATTTCAGCTGGTGAAAATTGGTATAGTACCATTGGCTTAATGCAGCTAGCATTCATAAATATGAATTCTGTAATGAATTCTGCATAATAATAGTGCTCAGACACGTTGCTGATGGGGAGCCAACGTAAATGCTGAAAACTTTGGTAGAATTCAGGTAGGGCTGTCATCAAGCAATTAAAAAAATGAATCACAATTAATTGCACTGTTAAAGAGTAATGGAATACTACTTATTTAAATATTTTTGGATGTTTTCTACATTTTCAAATATATTGATTTCAATTACCATACAGAATACAAAGTGTACAGTGCTCACTTTATTATTATTTTTATTACAAATATTAGCACTGTAAAAACCTGAAATAGTATTTTTCAATTCACCTAATACAAATTCTGTAGTGCAATCTCTTTAGCATGGAAGTGCAACTTATAAATGTAGAATTATGTACAAAAAAATAACTGCACTCAAATTTTTTTAAAAACTTTAGAGCTTACAAGTCCACTCGGTCCTACTTCTTATTCAGCGAATCGCTCAGTCAAGCAAGTTTGTTTACATTTGCAGGAGATAATGGCCACTTCTTGTTTACAATGTCACCTGAAAGTGACAACAGGTGTTTATTTGGCACTGTTATAGCAAGATATTTACGTGCCAGATGCACTAAAGATTCATAGGTCCCTTCATGCTTCAGGCACCATTCCAGAAAACATGCATCCATGCCGATGACGGGGTCTGCTTGATAATGATATCCAAAGCAGTGTGAAATGACACATATTCATTTTCATCATCTGAGTCAGATGCCAGCAACAGAAGGTTGATTTTTTTTTGGTGGTTCGGGTTCTGTAGTTTCCGCATTGGAGTGTTGCTCTTTCAAGATTTCCAAAAGCATGCTCCACACCTCATCCCTCTCAGATTTTGGAAGGCACTTCAGATTCTTAAACCTTGGGTCGAGTGCTACAGCTATCTTTAGAAATCTCACATTGTGGTACCTTCTTTGCATTTTGGAAAATCTGCAGTGAAAGTGTTCTTAAAATGAACATGTGCTGAGTTATCATCCGAGATTGCTATAACATGAAATATATGGCACAACATAGGCACCGACTTTCATCTGTGCCGGTGGGTGCTCGTGCCCCCGCCCCCCCCAACTCCACCCCCAGCCCTGCCCCTTCACCAAATCCCCGCCCCCACCTCCTCCCCTGGGCGCGCTGCATCCCCCCCCCCTTGCAAGCTGAGGGGTGGGGGGAAAGCAGCAGAGCACCCACCGAGCCCGGCAGCTCCCCCCCAGACCACCCCACGCCCCCAGCTCACTTCTTGGAGGCTGAGCCAGACGTGAAGCAGCAGCCCTCTGCTTTTCCTGGCTTCCTCCAGCTGGTCGGGGGAGGGAGGGGTATGAGGAGGAGGTGGCATAGGAGAGGCAGAGCCAGGCCCTCCGCCTCCTCCCCATACCCCTCCCTCCCTGCCCTGACCAGCTGGAGAGGGAGCCAAGAAAAGCGGCGGGCTGCCACTTCACGTCTGGCTCATCCTCCGAGTCTGAGAGGCGGAGAGGTGAGTTGGGCGCATGGCGGGGGGGATGGTGGGGCTCTCCGCCTCCTCCCCATACCTCTCCCCTGAGGCGCCACCCCTGTGCTTTCCCCGTCCTCCCTCCCCGCCCCCCCGTGTGCCGCAGCCACCAATCAGCTGGAACCAGAGGAGCCTGCGTGAGCGGAGAAAAAAATGCTCTGGCTGTCGCGGCACCTGGGCAAGCCGAGGTGAGCTGGGCGCGGGGCTGGTGGGGAGCTGCCGGTGGGTGCAATTTTTCCCCGTGGGTGCTCCAGCCCCAGAGCACCCACGGAGTGGGCGCCTATGTGGCACAATGCATGTAAAACAGAGCAGGACATATACAATTCTCCCCCTAGGAGTTCAGTCACAAATTTAATTAACACATTTTTTTAATGAGTGTCATCAGCCTGGAAGCATGTCCTCTGAAATGGAGGCCGAAGCATAAAGGGGCATATCTGGCACATAAATACCTTGCAACGCTGGCTACAAAAGTGCCATGCAAACACCTGTTCTCATTTTCAGGTGATGTAAATAAGAAGTGGGCAGCATTAAGTCCCGTAAATGTAAACAAACTTGTTTGTTTAAGTGAATGGCTGAACAAGAAGTAAAACTGAATGCATTTGTAGGCTCTAAAGTTTTACATTGTTTTTCAGTCCAGTTACGTAACAACAACAAAAATCTACATTTGTAAGCTACACTTTCACGATAAAAAGATTGTGCTACAATTCTTGAATGAGGTGAATAGAAAAATACCATTTCTTTTGTTTATCATTTTACAGTGCAAATATTTGTAATAAAAATAATATAAAATGCTCACTGTACACTTTGTATTCTGTGTTGCAATTGAAATCAATATATTTTGAAATATTTTTAGAATATATTTAGAATATATTTATATAGTTATATATAATATATATTTAGAAAAAAATCCAAAATATTTAATAAATTTTTATTTGTATTCTGTTGTTTAACAGTGCGATTAAAAATCCTGATTAATTTTTTTAATCACAATTTTAGTTAATCGTGTGACTTAACTGCGATTAATCGACAGCCCTAAATTCTGGATATATTCTGAAACAATTTGCTAATGGAAAGACTGCATGCATTGTCTGATTTACTCTTAAACTAGCAACACTAGGTATAAGTTAAATATAATTTATTATTTTTGAGGAGGTGAAATTAGGAGGAGGCAGTGTGGTGGGGCCTACAGATCTTTATCATTACTTATCACTCTTTGTCATTACTGTTCTCTGTCTTTTTCAGCAACACATCATGTGAGAGCAAGTTGTTCATAAAGATCTTGTTTATGGCATTGAAGATGCATGGCTATTCTAACACAGGGAAATGCTTCTGCAATACAGATGAGCACTTGTTGGTAGCACCATTTGGAAAGGTCTTTCACCGTAATTCATTTGAATAGACTTGTTTTCCTCAGTTACAGCTTCACTGAATATTGTGTGAGGTAAAGCTTGGAGAAATGCCTTCTTTTCCCTGATCTGCTTATTCCATCTTTCTTGCAACTCATGACCATCCATAAGTTCTAAAAGCAAGCAGGCCAATTTTCCTTGCTAAATATTGAAATAATAAATTTGGAAACTCTTATATATTACAATATCAGTTTGCTGGACCCAATGGGCCAGAAAAGGAGGTTGGTAACCATTTTTCAACATACTGTGTGTTAATGTCATCATGCTATTTAAATTTCATCTGTCTTGTGTGTGCTTCAGAGGTTAAAAAAATGCAAGATAAGACAGTAATATCATCTTACTGTGTTAAAGATACCTATTACTCATGTCCCAGGCAAATAGGAATTTATGACTCAGACATAATTCTTCCAAATATGCCTGCTGTTCATAAAAGGCAAAGATATATGACTCAAAAATAACACTGAGACAGGAATAATTTTACACTTCACTTTGCAACATTGACTTTCCTCCAGAATGTACAGCAAAATCTCCATGTTTTATGAATAAGTTTCTGTCAATACAACAGATTTATGGCTCAGACTTCCAAATCAAGTGAAGAGGAGATCAGCTCTGACAGAGAAGAAAGGGAAATGTAGATCTTTCTTATTCCAAGTAACTGTGTGCTATTGGGAAATTGAGGCACACGCCACACATTCTGTATGATGGCTTCAATTAAATGTCCCTTTTGTCAAAATTGACCACAGCAATAAATATGGTTAATGGGCAGGACCTTCCCCAGGACATTTTTCTGCATTCCAATTCCAGCTTGCAACAACAATTGCTTCATTCTGAAAACAACGATTTATAGAAGGGGTGGTAAACATTACTAAGTATTGTATGTATGCAGAGTAAATGCTTGAGGAAGAGAAACGCAACTGTTGAATTGCAAGTTTTACCCATGCTTGATCTAACATTCTTGCATTTAATAGCACATATTTGTGGGTTGGTGTTTTGTTTGTTTTTGGGTTTTTGAGGTTGACAGGATTCACGTCTCTCATTCCTGTTAAATTAATAGATTCATAGAAAATTCACAGCATTTTCCTAGTGAAGACAAGGCCTATAGAGTGCTCCCCTCATTGGCTCCTAGTAGTGCTGGAAGGGGATGCAGGAAGGGAAATGGTGTGTTTGCAGCTTTCTTAGTGAACAGCAGCCCTTCAATCCAAGTCTACAACCAGAGCCAGGATTATCTTTTTTTGTGTGAGCCTCCAAAACTATCCCTCCTGCTTTGATCACATTGCTATGCACAGAGCTGTGCAAAGAGTTTGGGAGATATTTAAAAAGATACACTCAAACATAACTATTTTACATTCAAAGTAATTGTATGGGTGAGTATCTTTAAGTCAGACTCCTCTCGCAGAATAGTGGCCCAGCTGCTAGTTTCTTTCATCACAACAATAATTTATATTGGTTTCATACCTACACTTTTAAGGCTATCTTCACAGGAGAAGGGCTTAAAATGTTCATTTAAAAAAAATGAAAATGGATATTTTTCCTACATGGTACTGTGGCAAATTGCCAGCACTACTATGATGGGTTCCGCACTTTCTCTTCTTGTGGGGGGGTTTCAGGGTGCCATTTCTTGCCCCTGAACTGGGGTAACAGCTATCTTACTAGTATCCCAGGGAAGGGGAGTGGAGAGGGAGGGACCCAGGCCCGCCCTCTACTCCGGGTCCCAGCCCAGGGGCCCTATGATAACAGGTGGACCACTTGTACCAGTGATTCTTTCCCCTGGGCTACTTCCCTCTCCTGACCTTCAGCTTGTGGGGCTTCCTGCCTTCCCTCTGCACAAGCCAGGTGTCCCTTTACCTAGGATCTTGGTCTTCTTAGCGCGCTGCAGCACTTCTCAAAACTCTCTTCCACTTTCCTTCGAACTGCTCTTTGTTCCACCACCAATTCACCCTGCTTCACTCCTCCAAACTGCTCTCTGCTCCACCACCAAACCACTCTGTTCCAGCTCCTCCTCACTCTGCTCCAGCTCCTCCTCTGGCTGATTGAAGCAGGGGGATTTTATCAGGTGACTGGTTTCAGGTGCTCTAATTGGTTTCAGGTGCTTTTAATTAATCTACAGGGAATAAAGCTTCTCCTCATCCTAGATCACTCTCCTGCTGCCTTCTGGCCATGCTGTATCACAGTACCCAAAGGCTATTGCTCACTCTAGCTGATGTGCCCCTTCCTACTCATCAGTTAAATGCAGTATGTCATGACTGCCTCCTTCTGCTTTGCTGCTAGACTTAAAAGTTCACTCATCCTTCCTTATGGTTTATGAAATGTGTTTTAAATTGAACTGCAATACTCACCTACTTCCATAAAAAGTATTTATTGTAATGCAGAAGCAGAGGAGAAATCTCCTAAGAGGAATTTCCTCTTTCAAAATCAGCAATAGTGCTTTTAGGAAGAAATACCAGCCAACAGTAAGTTAGAGGCTTAACTGTTTTCACAGGCATTTCAGAAGGGGCTAAATGTCAGCATATTTAAGGTGGAGGTACATATTGTCCATGATAGGATAAAAGGATGAAGAAAGCTAATCACTTGCTGTCAGTTCATTTGTGAGATTTGTCGCCATTTTTATTCTGCATATACCTAGTTCAGTAGGATGGGTGCATTTTTAGAAATGGAGATAACTAGCAAACATACAAAGCCACCCATACTTAGAGATACCATTGGTATTTTCCATTATACATGTAATTCCTTTATTTAATCTGCATTCTAAACCTATACAGAAGGGTCCTTCTTAAACTAGGGATACATATAGTTTGTCAACGTAGGTGAAGGGATCATGGATAGCCATTGAGACATCTCTTGGACTGGAGCCATCAGACACCTTTCTCCTAGTTAGACTGTCAGTATCCTATGGTGAGTTTCCTTGTACAATAATTCATGTTATTTCCTCTTTCATAACTCATTATTTGATACTAGCTAAAGCAACCTATAGGTGTAAGTATTAGAACATGATGACCTGGCTTCACATCCTGCAATTAAAAGGCAAGTGAAAATCCCAACATTGCTTCCAACTCAATGACTCAGTGAAAAAACAGCAAGATTGAGATGTAAAGATACCTTTTATTGTCTTTGCATGCAACAATACACAATATTTAACTCTCACTTGCTTTCCTGATTAGATTTTTATCTGCATACACCACATTTTCTTGTAATCTGCTGTTCACATAGCTAGAGAGATCAGGGCCCTTTGCTCCTATACAAATAAGCAATTGGCCTACAACTCAACAGCATTGTCTGAAAGGTATTCAGATAGTGAAAAAGGAAACAAACAGGAAGCAAAGGTACACAGAACATAATGCCACAAATTGGTATTTGCTGATGGCGTACAAGATACCTTTTCTAGTGAGTTCATTTCCTGAGATGTAAATTATGAAAGGATTCAATTCTGAACATCTTCATCAACAACCAGTCAGAAGAATCTGATATTCTGATTCAATCTTTTTCATTGCACGTGATCTACTACTTCGTTATTACAGCATTTTCACCCCCAAGCATTCACTATGACCCAGGTCCCCAAAATCTTGAGACTGGGTTAAAAAGCATGAGGTCGCTAAATGATAAATTTAGGGTTCTTTATACTTGCCTTCTGGCACTTTAGCCTTCACAGTGCTTGTTGGGCATGTTTTCCAGCCTTTATCTGTACTCATGAGGGCTAGAACCTTACTTTAAAAAAATGAAAGCCAAAATACTCATGACATTCCAAGATCCCAGGAGCTGGCTTCAAGAAAATATAACAAGAGTTGGCAACACTGTTAACATGGAGATATTCCAGTACTGTTCTCTGTAAGTTTAGTGGCAAGACAATTCTGTTACCTTAATAAACAAGGACCCTGGTACCAGGAAAATGAATGACATGTCCGGGGACTCTTGATATTCCCAAGCGTGCATCTCTTCTAGTAGAGCTGTTGTACTGGAAGTAGCTCAGAATCCTTAGACTATTCTTGGAAGAATATGAGCTAAACCAATCAGAGTGTTTTCTCACTGCACCTCCTTAACTAAGTGCATGTGTGACCACATTATGCTTTCCAGGTTTATGGTGAACTATAAAAGTGTATTTAAATTCTCGTCAGGATTTTGCTTTGCAGGGGTCACTGTAGAATACTGTGGTCTATATAGCCTATGAATACTGTGACTACCAATTATGGTTGATAGGCTTGAGTGCCTCCACAATATACCAACACTCCATAGATGAATACTTGTTTTATCTTACACTCAATTACTCACTCCCCTAAGCCACTATCTGTATTCACAGCACCATGCTCAATCCACTCAAATACAAATCTAACATAATTCTCCAATATATCATATTCCCACAGGTGAACAAGTTAGGTCTGAGAGTTTAAACACTATGTGATTTAGCAGTCTTTCTAAGAGGCCCTTTGGTTTTCTTCACTCAGCAAACATTTTCCAAATCTGTAGAAGCCACGAAGAACTACAAACCATTGTACTGCCTCTAGGTTTGTAGGACTCTTCTAGTTCTTTAACTTCCTGTCCAAGGAAGTTTATGAGAGCGCTTGTTAAATGACATTTGTTTGTCTAACTCCTTAAGGAGAAATAGAACCCTCTAAGTCCCCCAAAAATGTTGCTTCCATAATTTATGGAATCTAGTGCTGGCCAGAAAATAGAAATCCCTTCCCACACAAAAATAAGCACATTTTGGGGGGAAAAAATTCATCTCAAAGAGTGACAAAAAGTCTAAAATATTATTTTTTTCACGGGAAGGGATTTCTAGAAAAATTTCATCTGGGGAGAGCCAACATGGATTTTTTTGTCTTTCTGGCAGTTCACCTGAATAAATTTGCCCATTTCATTTTCTCCCTGCTGACAGAAAGACAAATTGACAAGAGCCTTCCAAGTGCGCTGTTAGAGGCGGTGTACCCTGTATTTCTGCATCTCTGCCTCCCTCCATCCCAAGCCTAACTGCTGGAGAAGCAACTGGGTGGCAGGGAAGCAGAGAGCTGGGGTACTCATAGGCTTTAAGGCCAGAAGGGACCATCATGATCATCTAGTGTGACCTCCTGCACATCACAGGCAACAGAACCTCATCTACCCACTCCTGTACTAGACTCGTAACCTCTGGCTGTTACTGAAGTCCTCAAATCTTGATTTAAAGACTTAAAGTTATGGAGAATCCACCATTTACTCTGGTTCAAACCCCAAAAACTGCAGAGGAAGGTGAACCCCCCAGGGTCTCTGCCAATCTGACCTGGGGAAAAAATCCTTCCCAATCCCAAATATGGTGATCAGTTAGACCCCGAACATGTGGGCAAGACCCACCAGCTAGACACCTGGAAAAGAATTCTCTGTAGTAACTCTGTGCACTCATCCTTTTACATCCCTTCTCCAACTGGAGATCTTTGCTAACATATACGGATGGGCCATATTCCACTGTAAGCAATCTCATCAGACCATCCCCTCCATAAATTTATCAAGCTCAGTCGGGAAACATGTTAGTTTTCTTGGCCCACTACTCCCCTTGAAAGGCTGTTCCAGAAATTCAGTCTTCTGACAGTTGGAAACATTTGTCTAATTTCAAGCTTAAACTTCTTGATGGGGAGTTTTCATCCATTTGTTCTTCTGCCAACATTGGCCGTTAATTTAGACAATTCCTTTCCCTCTCTGGTTTTTATTCTCTGATGTATTTATAGAGAGTATCATATTTCCGTGGAGCATTCTTTTGGTTAGGCTAAACAAGCCAAGCCCTTTGAGTCTCTTCTCATAAGGCAGGATCTCCATTCCTCTGATCATCCTAGTAGCCCGTCTCTGCACCTGTTCCAGTTTGAACTCATATTTTTTTAAATGGGAGGCCAGAACTGCATACAGTATTCCAGATGAGGTCTCACCAGTGCCTTTTATGATGGTAGCAGCATTTCCCTATCTCTACTGGATGTCTGATCCATCCTAGGATTGCATTAACTTTTTTTATGGCCTCATCACATTGGAGGCTCATAGTCACCTTGTGATCAGTCAATACATCCAGGTCTTTCTCTTTCTCTTCCAACTGATAAATTCCAAGCTTATAGCAAAAATTATTTTTGTTAGTCCTTAAGTGAATGACCTTTCGGTTTATACTATTACATTTCATTCAATTTCTATTACTCCAGTTTTCAAGGTTGTCCATATCTTCTTGTATGATATTCTGGTCCGCTTCTGTGTTGACAATACCTCTCAACTTTGTGTCATATGCAAACTTTATTAGCACAATTCCACTTTTTCTGCAAAGATTATTAATGAAAATGGAAAATAAGATTGATCCAAAGTCCGATCCTTAAGGAATTACACTAGTAATCTCCCTCCAGCCTCCCTCACCTTTCAGCATGGTCTGTTGTAGTCTCCCCTTTAACCAACTCCTTACCCACATTTTGATTCTCATATTAATCCCCATCTTCTTCTTTTAACTAATAATTATCCATAGGGAATTGTATCAGATACCTTACTGAAATCCAGATACATTAGATCTACTGCATTTCCTTTGTATAGAAAATCAGTTATCTCAAAAAAAGAGATCAGGTTGGTCTGGCACAGTCTACCATTTACCTCTAAATCCTTAATCAATTTCTCTTTCAAAATTTGTTCTAAGACTTTGCATACAATTGAGATCAAACTAACAAGCCTGTATTTTCCCAGATTGCTTTTTTTCCCTTTCTTAAATATAGGTAGTATATTTGCAATTCTCCAGTCACAGGGACCCCTGAGTTTACAGATTCACTAAAAATATTTGCTGTTGGGCTTGTAATTTCCTGTGCCAGTTCCTTTAATATTTTTGGATGGAGATTATCTGGGCCCCCCAATTTAGCCCCTTTAAGCTGTCTGAGTTTGTCTTCCACCTCAGATGTGGTAATTTCTACTTTCGTATTCTCTTTCCCATTAGACACCCAGCCAATGACCCCAAGTTCCTCATTACGCTTTTTAAAAGCTGACGCAAAGTATTTGTTTAGGTGTTGGGCCATAATGAAATTATCTTTACATTCCAACCCATTCTCAGTGCTTAGTGGTCTCAAGTCTTCTTTCCTTGTTTTCTTTTTATTTATATGGAAGATCCCAAGCACTAATCCAGTGAAGCCTCTGTTACCTTTCTTCCCCAAAGTGATTTTGAACCAAACAGATTCCATTTAATCCATTCCATCACTTCTAATTTCTTCATAGTCCACCTTGCCATTAATACACAATGCTACTCCACCACCTTTACCTAACTGTAAGGGTAGTTAAGCACTAGAAAATATTACCTAGGGAGGTTGTGGAATCTTCATCATTGGAGATTTTTAAGTACAAGTTAGACAAACACCTTTCAGGGATGGTCTAGAATATTTACCCCTGCCATGAGTGCAGGGGACTGGACTAAATGTCCTCTCTGCATTTCAATTTTGCAAAAAAGGTATTTTCCACTGGAAAATACTTGTGACTTAAAATTCCTAATCAGCTCTGGTGCAAACAAATTAAGTAATCTACGTAGATGCAGGTGGCTCCAATTTTCAAGACTTTGGATAGGCTGTTAATTACCTGATGGAATGTCACAGGCACATTCTTCAGTCTGTTATTATTATTGATATCACCATAGCACCTGGGAGGCCCAGTCATGGACCAGGTCCCCATTGTGTACAAACAGAACAAAAGGACAGTTCCAAAAGAGCTTTCAGAGTGGCCTTCCTCTGATACTAGAACAATCTCTAGAGTGTCACAAAGAAATTTTTCTTGCTTTTCCATCACCATTTCAGTTTGACGGTATTCAGGCACCAAAACAATATTTCTAAATGTTCTTGCTCCTACCATCTTAGTCAAGCTGTTAGCTATGTTAAGGTATGGGCTGCCTGCCTTAAACTGGCAATTAAGTCTCCTATGCTAAACACACATTGCTCTGTCTCCATTAAACTTCTAGACAATTACAGTTGTGGGACATAGATTGCTCAATGAGACCATTCTCTAGCATAACTCTTTAAAAAAAAATGTTACCTGACATGGTAGGTGGGATCTGTTATATGACCTACCTCATATAACCTCATGGAACACTTCTATGTTTAAGGACTGTCCAATGCTGCACTCAATCATATCAGCCCAGTTTTAGTTTTCCATTCAGAACATGTTGGTATTTTGTAGAAACAGCTGTTTGAATTGCTAGCTTTCATTCCTTTTTACTGTGGATACTATCAAGTCTGCTCAGTCATTTACTGAATGGGTTGCTTTAGAGTCTTGGTTCCTGTGAGCTTGTGAGACAACATTAACATGCAACTTTGCCTCCATGTTCTAATGTTTCACTAGCTGAACATTTTTTCCAGTCATGTTGATTGTTCCTATGTGGAATTCTTCTTCTGAAGCAGCTTAAAACAGAATTCGGCTGAATGCAGGCCACCCTATTAAGTAGAGTTTGAAACGAGCAGCACATTGCACTAATGTGCTCTGCAATTTTCCCCACACATTAAACTAATGTGAACCTACCATAATCTGCTCTCAGGTACACTGCTAACAATGTAAAAATATATTTTTAAAAAACCTAACAGTTACTGCAACATGACAACTCAAATACTTGTCAGCCTAAGTGCACTAAAAAAAAAAACCTTAAACAAAAACCTGCGTCAGATTATAACCCTGACCTCACCCCACTAATTTTTTTTTATTTTGTCCTGATTAATATACAATAACTTTCCATCCAAGTTTTAGGAAATCTTATTCATAACCTGTAGGTATTTCTTTAAAAAAAATATTTTTGTAGTTAATCAACCTCTTGGCATTTTATTTTGTCCAGACTTCAAAAACAGTAATCATACATTATAAAATCTACTTGATCATATAAGAGACTGTCAGATATTTTTCACACTGAAGTCATTTATCATTCTTTATTTCTCTGTGCCACTAATGTTGGGGAACTGTCCTTTTCCAGAAACAAGCTACTGCACACCTGGCTGCCAACCCATTGTGTTATCAATGGGTCCTTCCCCAAGTCAATTCTTACTGTAAACTAGTAGAATTACTATGGGCTTAATCCAGTAAATATTGTGGTTTTTTGTTTAGCATTGGCATACAAATCGCTTTTTATGTGTGCTATTTGAATAGTTGCTGATGAAAGCATACTGCCACACACTAGCACAACTACTCACTCAGTGTAGATGGGCCCTCTTAGTAAATCCTCTAGCTTTTGGGGTCCATGCTCTTGAGTTAGACAATTATTTTGGGTGGCCTTAATCCAGTTGGCCTGGGTCGCATTTAAAAAAATAATTTCCCTTGTCCCGTGAAAGGGAATCTATGAATAACTTAACATCAAGATCCTTTCTGTTTGTAGACAAATAACTAGGGGAAATAATTTAATATACTGCTCAGGTTAACCTAGCAGGAGGTTTGGAATTCACAGATGAAAATTTTAAGGGAACACCATTCTCTGCTTTCTCATTCACAACCTAGTACATAACCATCTGATTCATAGGTTTAGTCAGTATTTTCTTTTCTTCTTCACCAACAGATCATGTAGTTTGCCCATTAAATCTGTAAACAGACTTTTTACATGGGGCTCCTTCCTTGCTGCTCTCTGGGCAGAGGCACTTTTCTGAAAGCTGATTTGAGACTCAGTGCACCAAGTTTTGCTTCACCTGGACCATCTCTTATTTGTTAGCACAGGTACATCTATATGCAACAGTCACTGGAAAAGAAACATGATTGAGTAGAGGATCACCTGCTTGGAATTTCCTGGCATGCTATATAGGTCTTCCAATTTCAAAGAGCTAGTCCTTCTTTGGAGTGGCTATTTGAATTTTTACTTAACTCTTTGTGTGATCCACAGTCACCGAGAAGCTGGTGGTAAAAGGCCTTTGCATCACCAAAAATACTGCCACATACTTAATTTCCTATTCAGACCACTCCTTCAGAGAGATTAAAAATTCAGCAACTGTTAAGCACTCCCAAATTCCACAGTCATCTACATAAATTCTTCTGGTGAGGAGGTATTTGGCCAAAGGAAACGTTGTCCAGTGGTTAGAGCACAGGACTGGGATTCAGGAGATCTGTGTTCAATTGCATGCTCCACCTGAGGTTTCTCAGGCAAGTCACTTACTTTACTCTCTCTGTGCCTTGGTTTTCCTATCTATAAAGTATTGCTTCCCTAACTCATGGGGGTGTTGTGAAGATAAATACATGAAAGATTTTGAGGCACTCAATACTACAGTCATATGGACCATACCGAAACCTCAGATACAGAAACTGTATGCCTCTAACACAAAGGGGCCTCCATCCTGTTTGGTGCTTCTAGCCATAATAAAGAAAGCCGGTACATTTCCCTTGTTTGCTAATTGCAACAATTATTTCCCTTGATGGAAGAAATTTATTGATGACACTGTAAGGTGTTGAAACACAGACACGAGTGAGAACCTCTGGCAGGAAATTTGTTTCAAAACTGGAAATGAGCTCAAGACATAAATTTCAATTCTGGATCCAGATATAAACTTTGTAAAATTTAGAGCGTGGTTCAAACCTACCTGTTTTATATCAGTAATCATACATGCACACCAGACTATAGTTTGGCCTTAATGTAAAGGCACAGCACCACCGACTTTGAGAGGTGCTATTTATCATTATAGTATCGTAGTTTTCTCTTTGTTAGGAATTTTGTTTTCTCTCAGAGACAGGAAAGTGGGTAGTATCACTTAGGATGTAAAGATCTGTCTGTACTGAGGGCTTGTTTTCACTATTGGGGGAAGTCGACCTAAGTTACGCTACTCCAGCTACATGAGTAAAGTAGCTAGAGTTGATATAGCTTATGTCGACTTACCCTGATGTCTTCACTGCGCTACGTTGATGGGAGACGCTCTCCTGTTGACTTACCTCACTCTTCTCGGAGATCTGGAATACCGGGGTTGATCAGAGAGTGCTCTGCCATCGATTTAGCAGGTCTTCACTAGACCCGCTAAATCGACACCCGCTGCATCAATTGCAGCAGCATCGATCTCCCTGGTAATGAAGACAAGCCCTGAGTAAGAAACAGTGTTTGCAGAACTACTTTAAACTGTGATCCCACTGTGGATAAGACAGAAATGAGGGAGTTAAGGATTCAGAAGCTGTCTTGATCTAAGCTAAGCTCTTATGAGTATCTCTAGGGAGTATTTACATTTGATTCACCAGTCTTGAGAGTGATCAAACACTGAAATTTGCTTTTTAAATACCAAAAAAGACCCTAGCTTATAGAGGGTTTATCTAAAGAAAGGTTTGACCATTTGTTATGCAAAATAATTGAATGTCTGCAGAGAAAGTCATCCTATGTTGTCATAAAAATAATGTATTTCTATATATAACTTGAACTATTGAGGTAACTTATTACATCCCACTGTCTGGCACTTTAAAATTGTACCACTTTGTTGAAGCTATCTGAAAAGAAAAAAGAAAAAAAATGCTTTACATAACAATATTTACCATTGTAAATAGTTGCAGAAATTTAAAATATCAATATGTAAAAACAAACACATACCTGTAAACACCGCAATACTTAAACTATTATAATATTTAATAGGAACAAAGGGGAAGTCTGCATCCTTCTCCGTCAAATTCATTTATATAACTTAAGTTAATTGTGTTAAAATATTAAATTATTTCTTAGAATGTAAGCTCTGCCTGTTATGTATTTATACAGTGCCTAACACAGTTGTGCCCTGGCGCCTCAGTTCTATGGCAACATAAACAAGCAACCAACAATTAAAAAATGTCCTCAATGCAAGCACTTTAATCTTTCCTACAAAACCTTCTAGTAGCATTCCACAAATACAAAACAGAATCTTTTCTCTGAGATATTGTCCAGTGGAATATCACTTACCTTTTCCTACTCTTCAGAAGGACAACAATTTAATACCCAATTTGCACTTGAAGGACGTGTCTATGGCTGCCCCACAGTTCTGACTACAGGGGTGTGAACATCAGTGTGCACCAAAATGCTGCACTTCAACTCCCCGATTTGGACATTGCGGATGCGAACAAAGCGGATCATACTTCGCATTAATGTAGTCCTGTTTGAAGAGGACTATGTTAATGCAAACTAGGGAACCTTTAGTTCGAGCCTGTAGCGCCCACATAAGGGAGTTACAACCCAGCACTTTGGTGTACACGGTGTGACAAAGTTCCTCCTCTACCTTGGTGGGTCCTGCACTTATTGGCGGATTCTGCTTGCCTCAGAGATCTTCCCCTCTAGTAGAATCCACAGTCCAGGTTAACTCCTCCTGTGTCTGATCAGGAGTTGGGAGTTTCGGGGGGAACCCGGGCCCGCCCTCTACTCCGGGTTCCAGCCCAGGGCCCTGTGGATTGCAGCTGTTTAGAGTGCCTCCTGGAACAACTGCACAACAGCTACAACTCCCTGGGCTACTTCCCCATGGACTCCTCCCAACACCTTCTTTACGCTCACCACAGGATTTTCCAGCAGTACGCCCTCTTACTCTCAGCTCCTAGTGCCTCTTGCTCCCAGCTCCTCACACGCAACATCCTTCCACAGCTCCTGACATGCACACCTCACTGACTCACTGGGAGGCTTTTAACTAGTTTCAGCCAGCCCCTGATTGGCTGCAGGTGTCTCAATAAACCTCCCTGCCTTCTGGAAAGTTCTTTATTGGCCCCAGGTGTCTTGATTAACCTGGAGCAACTGCCATAAGGTATCAGGGATTTGTTTAGCCTGGGGCTAACATACTGGTTCCTTACCACTTTCCTATAGCCCTCTGGCAGGGAAGGAGGTAGGGGGCTGCTGCTGCTCCTCCTGCTCATCCTGCTGGGGCTGCTGCTAGGCCCTGGGCCCTCCCAGCTGCTGTTTGCTGCTACTGCTGCTCCAGCTTCTCCCCTGGCTGGGCCAAACACCCCTCCCACTACTCTACTCTCCGGTTGCTGGCTGCCTGGCAGCTGAACACCCCCCACCCCCAACACCTTGGTTGCTGCTACTCCTGCTGCTGCAGCAACCCCTTGGGGGGAGGGGGCCTGCTGGCCCTCTCCCCAGAGGAGGGGTGTGAGGGGCTCCTGCTCCAGCCGCTGCTGTGACCACCACCACCACCACCATCGGTGAGGGGTCCTGCCTGACCACCGGACCACCGCCTGGAGTTGCTGGAGCTGCTGCTGCTGCCCTGTTTGCTGCCAGGAAGCTGCTGGTACCCAGAGGAGGAAGACCCGGAAGACCGTCGGCGGAGACTCTGCAGACCACCGTGGAGGGGGCCTCCAAGAACTGAGTAATCTTTCAAACTGTGCTCTAGTGGTGGGGGTATTGACTGTGTTTGTAGAGGCACAGGGGGTGTGGCGCCGAGCCTGCCCCCTGGTCCACCTGTGCCCCCCCATAATCCCCACCACCACCGCTGCCCCCTCCACCACCTCTGCTGGCTGCTCACCATCTGCCTTGTGCTACGGCCTCTGGAATTAGCTGCTTCCATGGCCCGCCACAACCTTTTAACATCATTTGGGCCTGCAGTGGCAACCAGCCCCACCCATTGACTTTGTGCAAGCGCACGTGGGTGCACGTGCCCCCTCCCATACCCCTTGGACTGAACCTCTTCCCCCCAGCAGCACGTCCCTTGCTTTGTCCCTTGCCACCTGCCCCATTTACCCCTTGCAGTTGTTTCCCCCCCCCCTTTTTTTTGGTCCCAGCCCCTTGCTATTTCCAGTTTTGCCTGCCCCGCCCCTCTCCCTCTACAGCCTTGTTTGTTTGCCCTACCCTAGCCCTGAAACCAGTCCCTTGTTTTTCTGCCCCATTCTTAGTTGGTTGTCTCCCTCCCCCTGAAGCTCCGTTTGCCCTGATTAGCCCCCCGCTTTCATGCACCCACACCCCCTCCCATGCGCTTGTGCCCCTCCCCTGTTTAATTTTGACCCTATCTCACTGCACCCCCATGCTGTTATATCATCCCCTCCCCTAGTGCAACAAGAGGAGCCGGATTTCCCATCTTGTGTCAGTGACTGAACCCTACCCCCGCACTAGTCCGAGATAACCCTGGACCCTGTTCCCACTTTTAGTGCCCTCCTCCCCTGCCTGCAGCCTAGCGGAGAGGAGTGGTCACCCCAATTCCTCTCCCCACCCCCCCTCTCAAGAGTTTTCCCTTCCCCCCCCTGTTCATCATGGCAGGCGATATGGAGGGAGAAGCCCCTCCAGAGGGCACGGCCGCCCCTCCTCCGCCTGTTCCCCCGTCACCCTCCCTAGCCTCCACCTCGACCGCCGCTGCCGAACCACCTGCTCTCGCCCCCGCTGGGGCACCGGCAGTGGCGGACATTGAAGAGACCTCCGCTGCTGCCACGTCCCTCGCCCCCCATGATCCTGGGGGAGCCCCCCCAGCCGGCAGGAAGGGCCAGGGTAAAAAGAAGGGTAAGAGCCCCGCGACAAAGGCCAGACCCTCCATGGCAGAGGCAGCCACTACTGCTGCGGCCCTGCCACCGGCCGCGGCGCCCTTCCCTGCTGTTCCCTCTACCAGCTCTGCGGGTGTCCCACCCCCGGCCCCCAGAGCGTACGCCCAGGTGGCGGCAACCCCCCCACCTGCCGCAACGTCACCTAACCCGCCCACCGCCTCAGCTACCATCTATAGCGGCCGGGGCCCCTTTCCCACCTTGACCAGGAGGCATGGTGTCCGTTGCCTCCTGGTACCCGCCTCGCCCCACGTAGAAACATATGTGCGGGCGTTGGCGAGGGTGGTGGGGCCCACGGCCATCGTAGCGGCCTCCAAAATGTACGGGAAGGTAGTCTTCTTCCTCGCATCGGAGGCCGCGGCCCAAGAGGCGGTGGAGAAGGGCCTGGCGGTGGGGGGCGTGTTCGTCCCGTTAGAGCCGTTGGAGGACTTGGGCGTCCGCCTAGTCCTCACTTCCGTCCCTCCCTTCCTCCCCAATGCCACCCTGTTACCTGCCCTCTCCGCCCTGGGGAGACCCATCTCTGTAGTCAGCCCTCTCCCACTGGGCTGCAAAGACCCCGCCCTCCGTCACATCCTCTCGTTCCGCCGGCAGGTGCAGCTCCAAATGCCCCCGGCGGCACGTGACGGGGAGGCGCTCGAGGGGTCCTTTATGGTCCCCTATCACGGGGCCCGTTACCGGGTGTATTATTCCACGGGGGAGGCCCGGTGCTACCTCTGCCGGGCGATGGGACACGTCCGGAGGGACTGTCCCTTGGCCCGGCAAGGAGGAGCATCCGAGACCCCCGAGCCCCGGCAGGGCGTCGGCCCCGTCATCGCCGGCGCCCCTGTATGCCCGGTGCCCAGAGCCGCCCCTCCTCCTTCCCAGTCTACCGCTGTTCCCACTCGGGCCCTGGGAGTACCTCCCCCAGTGAGCCCAGATGAGCGGGAGAGGCCCACTGTGAACAGTCTGCTGAGGCCTGTGGAGGAGGGTGAGGCAGGGATATCGCC